>OX276479.1:12227500-13515499 GCA_946251955.1 Acronicta psi | reverse complement strand
GCGGAAAGCTAGTATCTCATACGTTTGATATTCATGGGGAGTTTTAAATGGTTCTAACATCCGGCTTAAAAAACGTAAGACGCGTATTTTGATAAAAAATATCATCTCTTAATTTAATTACATAATAAGTAAAATTAACGACTACATATTTATAATTAAATAAAAAAATAGGTATATATAAGTAATGCTCTTTTCAGTCTAGTGGTCTTAAACGCGACAGCTAAGCTTGAGACCCTTGGGTTCGCTTCCCAGGTCGAGCTTATTAGTGTTTTATAAGAAATTCTCAGTACGATTAAGTATTTATTTAGTACTAAGTATAATTATTTATTTATTAATATTATTTATATGCACCATCAACCCCATTATTTGTTCAGTTCAGTTGAGTCCATCCTAAGGTTGCCTGGAAGAGATTTCAAATTGCGATAAGGCCGCCCATTGTACCTACTATTATTAAGAAATGTATTGTTTTTTGTTATTATTTTTTGTGAAAATTGGTGTACAATAAAGAGTATATTATTATTATTATTATTATTACGATGGTTGATAGCAATAGGCTCGCCCACTATTACATGGGACCTAAACATACCGGAGAAGAATGGGTGTTCATCACACTCCTGTCTGAACCATTGGGGAATACAGGCGTGATGGTATGGTATTTTGATGTCTACTGCTTATTTGCATCCAAATAGAAATTAGATAATGTAGACACTCAATATAGATAGCTCAGTATAGTATAGGTATGTCATACAATATATATGTATTATTATTTTTATCAATATTTTTAAGCTCTAAAAAGTACCTAATCCATAATATAGGTACCTGCATTACTATTTCCCTCCAAATCTCAATAAACAGTTAGCACATAGATCTACCGGCTTCTCTCCGCGATAGATTTACGTCACAGCGGGTGCGCGTGCGCAGGTGCCTGCGGCGCGTGCGTCGTAGGCGTCCATCCGCTGTGATGAACGCATTTTCGCGATAGTTTTTTCTTTATTTGAACGCGGATTAGTTTTAGTGAAAATGCTTAACGGAAAGTTCTGTTGTAAGTTACTTTGACTTAAGCGATTTGATTTCAGCGAGTGATAACTCGCGGCTGGTGGCAAATGAAGAAACTTTTAAAATTACTACATTACAAGTTTCTCATAAACTAGATCTAATCTAGTTTTTTTTCACGTTCTTTTGCCTTCAAAGCGCTGATGAGGCTGCCGCGGCACTGTAGTGCATCGGACATGTTTGCGGAGGTATGCATCGACTGCTTCTATGCAACGATGCGTAAACGGGGCGCGTCCCTGATGCGCAGAGTACGCGGCAGCGATCAGGGTGGACTGTCCGTATATTAGACACTGGTGACTTGCACGTCATCTCCCCGTCCCTTGCTCGAGCCGGCCCGAGCCGAGCCAATAGTTTTAAATTCGTCCCAAAATAATTTAAACCCAGATCCAGCTGTCCCTAGCTGCCCCCCCAGCAACGCCCTAAGCCGAGGTCCGAGTCCCGTTAGGGGACGCCCTTAGCTGCTGTTGCTTAGTTTATAAGTGTCCCTGGCTGGAGGCACAAAAGGTGCCTCGCCACCAAGCCCGGTTAAGATTCAAAAGCTCCTGAGCTAGAATCTACATCCGTCCTAAAAAAAAAGCACGTCACCTACGGGTATTGATAAATGAAAATAAAATAAAATAATTAGAATTTTAAGTAATGTAATGTCATATAGTGTAATGAGTCACTGTTACTTGATAAATAAATGATTAATAATTAATTATGATGCGTAGGTTAGTACTAGGTTAAAAATGGCAATAATTAACAGCCAGACATTAACAAGACAAACACCCCATTTAGCCTGAAGTAATAGTTATCTGTAGTAGGTACTTAACATCATAATACTCTTTCAAAATCCAACCACCCGTAAACAAAAACAAACAACATTCACTTTAAAACAAATTAATCAAACATAATTACATAGATGCGTATCATAATCCGAGTCAGCGTGGCGTGTAAGCTGCGCGCGCGTCACGCGTCGGCGCACACGACACAACGTTGTGGCGCTTGAGTCAAGATCATTTTGCTACCTATTAGATTGATATGAGATTTGTTTTTAACATACCATCACGCCTGTATTCCCTGAAGGGGTAGGCAGAGGCGTACTAATGTTTAGGTCTAATGTAATAGGGGGCGAGCCTATTGCCATCAACCGGGCACAAATCCAGACTCCGAGCTGTTATTGGGAATTTCACAGAAAATCCAACAACACCGCTCGACCCGGGGATCGAACCCAGGACCTCTAGCGTAGCAGTCGCCCTTGGGACCACCAGAGGTACTACTTATTACACTATAATTACTTATATTTTTTGTGATAAAATAATCACATTATTAAGTAGCTATCTATAAACCTACATATATTTTTCAAAGAAATGCTAAGCCTAAATCTATTTTTTATTTAAATTTGAATACAATGAAATATATTTTAATATTCGTACAACAAAAACAATTCCTCATTTACCAATCATTAAAAAAGTCATGACTGACTGACAATCGTAACTAATAATGATTGATTTTGACATCAAAAATAATTAAAAAGGATATTATTACTAATACTATCAGAAATAATAACATATTTGCGATCTTGAAACAACAAATTGATGTATACGTTCGTGCCGAAACAATTATTTGATGTTAGCCACAATTTCACGCTTCTATCTTCAAGGTGATAATGATTGATGAGAATCAATCAATTTGTCAATTGGAAAAAAACGCAAGTAATCCAAACATTTGTAGGTATACTTCAAGGGCCTCAATCTGTAATTAGTTTATAGGTCAACCTTACAGTATAAGTAGGTACAAGATATCGGTAATCAAATAACGAGAGCATTTATAAATCCCATAACTTAGGCCCCCGGTCAGAGACGTCACTTTAAACTTAATGAATCGTTAACAAATTGGTCATTTCACATCAAATTTTCCATATTTGAATTTGTTGTCAGTGTACTAAGATATACTGGGTCTCATTAGCTAATGATTCATTAGATTAAGTGATGTTTCTGAGTGCGGCCTTTAGTGCCTGTTTCAACAATAACAAAAAAAAACATCTCCATAAAAACAATACTAGAGTTGTTCATCATAATGTTGTAATTCTCCATAATGTAAGATTTTAACTTTATGACAACATTTAAAACCATACCGAAATAATGAAATATTGAGGTAACCCTATCAGAATACATCCATAATAATCGAACAATAAACACAGAGAACCGAATTCAACAAATCACAACACATAAGCTCGAGTTCACACGGGTGGTCCTATTAAAATGAGTCGACTGCCACACTTGTCCGAGCCTCGTTTACATATTCCACTTGCCTCGCGCATAAATTGTCATTACCGTAATCATTCGATACATTCTATCGATAACTACGCTCGCCTAAATCGTTTAGTCGATTTCAATCCTCGGTTGGACGCCTTCAAACGACTGACCAAGAAATCTATTTGTAATGTAGCCTTTTTTCACAGTTCAAAGTGTATGTGACGTTGTATACCTATTTTATCTTTTACTTTATTGAGCTTTATCGGTTTATAGTCGTAAATAAGTGTTGGAATGATACGGAGTACGCTTCAGTGCAATGCTCGCTCAAAACGAACACGCATAGTCGATTATTCGGGTATCGCTAACGACAATTTATTTTTTAATGTCAATGCTTGACGCGTTGGATTAATCTAATATTGAAATGAGGATAGTAAATTGTGGTTTATGTCTTTTAATTTTTTCTTGATAGTTAGAATGGAATTCGGGCGATGAAATTAGGACAGTACCTATGCTGTTTTAATTTTGGTTTATGATGACAAAATTAGATTTCGAATTGAGGTTGTTACGAACGAAGATGTAGAAGAAATAACTAGTTTTTTTTTTCATTCAATAATTACGGTAATTATATTCTTAACTGTAACGTCGTTGTTATATTTCGACCTTATGTCATTCAATAATAGAGGTTATTTTTGTAAATAGGACACTCACTGAAAAGCCCCTTTAACCTCTCGGCGACTATGCACCTTAGGCAATACACATGCCCCGTGTTTGGTTGTAAAAACAAGTTTAAAGGTAAAATCCATACGAAAGCTACGAGTAAAATGGAAAAGGTCTCATCTCTTAGTATACAAAGATTAGAATCAAATTCAAAATTATGGTCTCAGCAATCGAAAACCATTTCAAAAATTTTAGGCAGAATTAATTATGATCAGAATCACATCGATTTTTTTTCAATTGATATCTAACTTCTAATACGTTGAAAAACAAACATAAAGACCAACAAGAAGAAATCCAATCACATTAACAGGAAACTGCACTACTAAAAACCATACTAGCTTGCTTATCCCTATGTTGATGCTATCAAACATCTGATTCAGTGCACACTTGGCCAACCGACTCGATTTTAGAATCGATTCCGCTGTACTAGTTTCGCGAAACACTCCCCGTTTATGGAAACATTACTGTGAACATCATCGTTAGTAACCACAACGAATGTCCTTAGTCAGACGCAAAACAGTATCGGTTCGAACACGAGTATCGATATGCAAAACGATTCGATTATAATCGCTAACGCCTAGTACAAACAGGGCATGTGGACTGGTAAGTAAACAAATTAGTCGGAATGCTTAAGCGAAATGGGCGTGTAGAAACCTTATTTTATGTTGTGCTTGTGTCAAATAGAAAGTAATTACAATGTCAGAATCTTGTTGTTGCTTCAAAAATAGAATAGGATTGGTTTTAAATAATAGGTGCTAGTATTTTATATATTAAAAAAGCCTTCTTAGCCTCATCGCAAACTGCAGTTTCAGTCCAGGATGGACATAATTATTGTAATCTAAATCAGATATACCAGATTATACAAAAATTACATAGCATTTTGATTCCGAATTTTCCCATTTCCTGGGTAACAATACCAAATTCTTTCCCTAAAATCCTTATTCTAAATAAAATTTGCTCTACTCATCCAACCATTTTCAAGTTTCGTTTTACTAATGAGCAAAATTTCATTTTTATTTATTCATCTCTTAAGTTCTCTAACCTTACACAAAGTACCAATACTTAGCTATTTATAATAGGTAGGTAATAGGTTTATGAAGTTACTACTCTGCATTCTCTCGACAGTTTACCAGAGAACTTTTATTTATGGTAGTTTTAGATGTTTTAGATCCTAGATCAGCTCAGTTATAAAAGGAGCATGAAGCATTTAACGACCTTCGCAGTAAACAGCCAATACATTCTACAGGCTTCTTTCTCAAAGATCAGCATAGAAACTTGTCTAGCATTCTTACAAAGATTACTGATACATTCTTATGGATTATCCAACGAACTTGCTTCGAGATAGACATTACAGTGTCTCCAGTAATCGCGAACTTGAAATCAAACCTGTTTACATGCAACTCAAACTAAGCGTCAATAGAAAAACATTGTCTGTGTCATGTATATAAATGATCTCTACAAATACCGAAGTTTGTTTACAAAAAATAAAACCTTATTCTACATTCGTGTTGCTAACATTTACATTTAGATCTGTTTGTTTCGACTTAATACCCGACGTACGTTCCGACCGATCGCATTGATGATTCAACTGGCAAATCCGAATAAACGCCACCATATAAATGTATATTTCGAACGCGATACTGAAACAACTTAACATGACAGTGTTTTATGCAAAAAGCAACTCAATTTTGAAGTTTATACAGTTGGAATTGCAGTGGTAGATGATGAAGGTGTGATAATTAAAGAAGGCGATGACGGCAGAGTTCGCGCTTCAAATAAATAAATCGACACTTATTATGCCCCGTGCGACTGTGTTATGTAAGTAGTTTAACTAGATTAATAGGTCAATGGACTTGATGGTTGATTTCTGTAATGCTGGGTACAGAGTCGTCGAGTACTGTTGCCCAAACGCCAAAACACATTAGGTACTTTTGAGTTCTGACCAAACCATTATCGTATTCGTTCTACGTCAATCATTCTTGTTTGTAATAATTCTAATAGTGTAGATGTGTATGTTTGTGTATTACTTAACACGTGTACTTGACCAATCGTTAACATTTTGTAGTGTTGAGTGGTGCTTCGGTACTTGAGTCTTAACCGTTTGCGATAAAGTGCGTAAGTTTATTACATAACTCTTGACAAGTATTAAACATAATAATGACATCCGTAATGAAAAATTGGTAGCTATGTAACATAACATAACATGACGCCTGTGACTCCGCGCTGTGACCTTAAGTACCTCTTTGTATAAATTTATTACGTATACCAAAAAGTTTGTAATCAAAGCCAAATAAACAAAAGACATCAAAATATATGCAAACTCCATTGGCATTGATCTCAATAACTCAATATTCACAAAGGAAAATTCCGCGCGTATCTTCGCCAGCGCATATCGAGACATCCCAACTCGATTTCGTATGTATCGATTTGCAATCGCTATGTATCGATTACGAATCCGATCACACGCACGCACTATTGTTTCGATAACATTTATTGTCAATAAAAGGTTTAAAGACAACAAGTTTTACAATAGATGGGTTAAATATTGCAAAGGGATTCTTCGGGATAACAAAGTATTGTAAATAGTAATAGCGCAGTGTTTTCCAAAGATGACTGATGATGAATGATGACTCGCGACCCACATAACAGGAACTAGGTACCAATTAATTTCGGACTCAACTCTAGGTTTGAAGAAAAACGGGGATAACTAAATTAATGACGGGTTCAGACAAGAAAAAGGTATCGTCCTATTCTAGGGCCCATCCAATATTCCTGGGATCATCACACACACTTTATGAAGTGCTGACCTAGTGCTATCCAATCATGCATTGACGACGTCTGTGGTCTAGTGGTTCGAGTACCGGACTGCTGATCACGAGGTCGTGGGTTCGATTCCCACAGGACACAAACATTTATGTGATTAACTTAAGTGTTTGTGTTTGTCTGGGTGTTTCTTATATATTATAAGTATTAAGTATTATATCCATTGTCTAGTACCCATAGTACAAGCTCTGCTTAGTTTAGGACTAGATGGTGCTGTGTTAAATGTCCCAAGATATTTATTTATTTATTGACCAAGTCCATATGTCTCTAAGCTTATATTACGGAAGTCATTTCATGTGTCTACAGTTGGTTTTTTGAGTCAATTTGTAACCAGAAAAAACCAGCTTCATAATATGATACAATGTCACGTGTTTATTTAATCATATCTTTTGTGGTACTAAGTGCGAGTCTTGTGAGCGGGTTTTTTGGTCCTTTTTTCCCATTAACACTTCTTGCAAGCGTTTAGCGATGATATGAAAATGGTTTTTGGTTCAATCTTTAACTTGTTTATAAGATCAGTTTTGCACTAAACTGTCGTGTTAATTTTAAACCTTATTTACACTAAATTATACTTATTTAGTAACTTGTGGAGTAGTTAAGTTACATTATTCCGGAATTTGATCCTTAGAAATTAAATTAAATAGAAATTTCGAATTATTTGTAGTTCAATTTGCCTACAATAAATTTATAAAATTGTGAGAACAATAAGTAGTCAATATTGTTATTAAATTTTCACGGGCACACTATATGGGCTGAATTGAAAAATATTATTATTACTTAACGTACTTAATGCTCCAAATCCAAAGATATCTCTATGAATAATCCCCGTCGCCTAGCCCTAAATACCTAATTCATAAAAGCACAAAAATGAATAATTATAAATATCTAATGATTCACCATCATAACTTCATAAATAATGCTGCTCTCGTCCCCTACACCTCATAAATACCGGGCTAGCATAGGTCCACAATGCCCTATACCCGATACGCATCGATATGGAGTAGATTGATCCTCCCTGGCTCGCATCGGGAAAGCTGCGCGGACGCCGCTTACAAATTGCTGCGTGTGCGCACGCGCGAGTATAGGGCTGCCGCTTAAACTGTTTTATTAATTTGCACAGAATATTGAAAATAGAATTAATTATAGTGATTATTATTATTAATTGCAGCTGTCCCAGTGCTATTTAATTGAATATGATTATATATTTTAGGAATTTATAATTATAATTAATATAAGGTACCATTCTGGTACGTGGATCATAATATTTTGGGAAACTAAAAAATAAGTTGGTATACCAATACGATCAAAACTTGTTTAAATAAATATATAATGTATATAGACATGACTTTAAGTAATAACATACATTTATATCACGGCGAGTCACGTGACCAAAATAATATTAAACAATCAATTTTAGACAATAAAAAATATAATTATGTGACTTAAGTAATACTCCTAATAAAATACTGAAGCCAGCCTCTTGTAATACATTATTTATCAAGTACTTTACGGAAACCTTCCCTTTACCGTTTAGTTGCACATAACGCATAAATCCCACCGATAACCTCACATTCTTATGCAAGAACATAACAAATAATTATGCGCGAACCGAACAGATAATATGCGCGAAACGAATAATATGCGCGTACATGATATTCGTGGTGTATAAACCACATGTAGTAATCTGTAAATAAATCTTCAGCGATGGGCTTGTCTTGTGTCGTCAAGAACATTAGAATGCAAGTACTTAACAAGTACGTAGTTTGTTGGTAGTTTAAGTTAATGATTCTAACTTAAGTGCAGCTTATTAGTACTTAAGTTTGTGTTTGTATTAATTACTGCACGAGTGAAAATCAAGATTTACTCATTTGTCTATTTTTATTTATTTATTTATTTATTCATAACAATAAGCTTACAGTTTAAACCAAAACGCTTATGTCGTGTCAGGTATACAGTAAAAACACAAAATCGAATACATATACTATCTTAGTGTTTTTACCTAATAATAAAATTACAATCAATTTTAAAATCAAATATTAATGTCAAAAATTATTGTTTAAATATATCATAATCTTTTTGGCTATAATGTCTACATCACTGATGACTGCCTCGTTGGTCTATTGGTCCCGAAGACGACTGCTACGCTAGAGGACCTGGGTTCGATCCCCCGGTCGAGCAAAGTATTGTTGCGTTTCCTGTGAAATTCCCAGAAGCAGCTCGGAGTCTGGATTCGTGTCCGGTTGATGGCAATAGGCTCGCCCCCTATTTCATGAACCTAAACATACCGGCGAAATTTGTATCGTACATTAGTATTGTATGATGGTCTACATCATGCACACCATCACGCCTGTAATCCCGGAAGGGTTAGGCAGAGGTGTGGTAATGTACACCCACAGTTCGCCGGTAAATTCAGGTCCCATTTTCGGTATCAACCGGGCACAAATCCAGACTTCCAGCTGCTACTGGGCATTTGACACAAAAACCTAACAACACTGCTCGACCCGGGACTGGTACTGGACTAGTACTATCATATCTTTATCCTACAAAATGTGTTTGGATGTATCATAAAACAGCGAAAGTTATTGCGAGACGAATTTAAATAAAGTGTATCGACTGGGCCTTAATTATGTTGATTGGTTTAATTATGTAGCATACGTAATGAGAATGGAGAATGGAGGTCGTTTTCTTTTATGGCGTACGCGGAAAACTGAGTGGTCGTACAACATTGAATTGTGTGATCTTCTATAAAATTATCTATGCTTTAGCTATGTAAGAATGAGTAGAAATCTTCTTGTCTCTGGGTTCTGATGTAAAAAGATTTAAAATTCTCACCACAACTATGGTAATACTGTAGCGATATCTATCGAGCTACATAAGAACTTATACGAAGCTACAAATCCTGAATCGCGCAAGTAAAGTTTACCGTGCAACTTGCATATATACAATCACCCGACATCAACCGTCGGGGCAGTGGCCCACCAGGCATAACACCCGCCTGGTCGGAGGATCCTCTCTTTGGATGGAGGGACATCACACCTCGTCCCTCTACAATACCATAGCGCATATAGTTTGTATTGAATTAATTGGATTCTTTCTTCCATTGAGATGACGTCATAGGGGTACACTGAGAGACGTCACTTAATCTAATGAATCATTAGCTAATGAGATCCAGTATATCTTAGTACACTGACAACAAATTCAAATATGGGAAAATAGACCAAGATATAGTAGCCACTGTTTGTTAACGATTCATTAACGTTAAGTGACGTCTCTTTATCGGGTCCTAAGGGTTTTATTATTTTATTTATGGTATGACGGATCCCTAAAATCACAGCAACTGTCCCTAAGGTGTCTATAATTGACCTTTTTTGTAGAAGAACGTCGTAAGAACTCACACTAAAGTAACCAATTCAGATGCATTTCAAGACGACCAGAATTAATTTAATACGATCGACCTTTACGTGAGGACTTTAACACTGTAATGAGGTCTAATGAGCTTGTGTCTTCGATTCCGTAGTGTGTATAGAATTTCAAGTAAGTTGCTTAATAAAATAGGTTGATGTTGGAAATTAGTTAAAATAAGAAAAACCGCTACTTAATAGTCGCTTAATAATCAGGTATTTAGTGAGGTCTAGAAACTAGCTTTTCTTTATTTTTAACACGCTTTTATTAACTATGTATGTATTGTTGAGGCTTACCCAGTCCTCCACAGGAGCGTTACCTGAAAGCTAAAACAATAGGAAACACACGATTATGGGAACACAGCTGATGCTGTGGTGTATTCAATCTGAAGGCTTATACTACACTGGCATTTAAATTTATTTTCTTCAAGTCTTCTAAACAATTCATAACTATTTTTAAATTCAAAACATACTTTTTATTCTACAGTGATGGCTCTTGTTGCCCACCAGGGCTTTTACGAAGCAGCCTCTGTATAAACCTCCTTGGGTCTCTACAGTATCTATATAACGGAATCTTTGAGCGTGATTTTCACCCCTTTCAAAACGACGGATTGATTGGAAACTTTGCACACTTATTAGGGACCGATGACAATGCATTAATTTGTTATAGTTTGTCCCTTTATCCTTACCAGAATCCTTCAGGTTTTACGTCATAGAAAGCGTCTAAAAGCATTAACCGGGACAAATCAAAATTTTGAGCTGCTACTGTGAATTTCATAGATAACCGAGATCGACTTGAGAATCAATGAAACGAACCAAGGACCAATAGCGTAGCAGTTGCGCTTATTAAAATTAGACTGATGAGGGGTTCAAAAAATAATTATCAATTTTCTTTCACAGCCGTTGGTCCGTTTGGCTGCGTTGGCAAATCTTTGCATTATATTACACCGATATCAATGAATAAAAAAACCCGATATGTGTGCCAGCCCTATTCCATACATTGAAGGATATATCGCCGTCCACCGGCTTTCAACTTCGCCGACGTCACACATTCAACTATACGAAGGCAGCATTGTATTTTAATTTCAGCCGTGTTAGGAATTTACAAATAAGCACTTCTTTTACAACATTTACGCAATATTGAACTCTAACCCATTTAGGTAAAGGTGACAAGTTCCAAGGTAAAATGTATAAAGAGTTATGGCTAGGGATGGTCGTGAATTACCATTGCGACATTTAGTATAAATTTAGACGAATCGAATGTTCAAATCGAGTCATTCAGAGTTTTATGGTGTATTAATATCGAATTGAATTATTGAATTATTGATAGTGCTGGGAACAAAGAAATTCCTTTAAAACGATTAATTCTTATTGATCAATCAATCTCAACTCAGGGTTACAATGATTGAAAAATCTCGCATTCAATGGAATTTGAGTTTAATGGCAACATCTTGATAGAATGCGCATGACATGAATTTGAAACAGAACTCAATTGAGAAGACAATCGCGTCATTGATATTTTTGTTATCATTCAGAATGAACTGAAATTGAGGGGCTCGTGCCTAAGTTACAGCAACGCTGATCAACCGATCTGCAAGGTTAAGCTACGCTTGCCGAGGTCTCTCTGTGGATGGGTGACCATTCTTAGCACATCGAGACCCCTCCATGCCTCGGAGAGCACGTAAAGCCGTCGGTCCCGGTTGTCATACGAACACCTATGACAATCGTTAGTGGTATTCAGAAGCCCAAAACGCCTGAAAACCAGTCTATCCTTCGAATATCGGTATTGCCCAAAAATTAGGTTGCGGAGGTCTGATGGCAGTCGCTTCGTGTAAAATACAGATATTCAGCCGCATCTGGTAAGACTGGCAGCCGACCCCAACATGGCAAAAAGGCTAGGAGGATGATAATCCAGAATGAGTTATTTTTAATGAAGGAAAAAATAACTTGTGATCTTAGCATGGAAAATGCTTAAAAATACAAGAAGATAGATCCAGAACGAACTGAAATATTAAAAGCAGCTATGCCTAGTAGGTGATAACCAGTGATATGACCATTGGACTGCCATGTCGTAGATCATGAATTAGAACCCAAGGCACGCACCTCTGCTGATGAAACGGTAACAGCTCGGAGTATGGATTTGTGCCCGGTTAATGGCCACAGGCTAGCCCCATAATTCAGGGACCTAAACATACCGGCGAATTGTGGGTGTATATTAGTACACCTAGAAGAATATAGGGATGATGAAAAGGATAGGCTGCGCCGATCCCAAATAAATAAGGACAATGGCAGGAAGATGATGGTGATAGAAGAAAAACATCGTCAGTCGACTGTAGATTTTCTGGATGCCGCGCCGTGTGAAGTCTGTCAATTCACCTTAGCGTGATGGACTAGCCTCTCTCATTCTGATATATCCCGTGACAACAGCGAGAGAATAACAGACGTTCTATCTCACGAAGTTCGTTAAATTAATTGGAATTTTGAACTTTATGTCAAAGGCGTAAAGGCAATCACAAAGTTCTTTGTGAGGTATCACTGTTTAATCTGGGTACCTAACAAACAAACAAAATCTTGTGCAATTACAAAAAAAAGCTGCAAGACCCTGGTTTCTTCTGATTCCAAATGTCTCCCGCAGATATCCGACTTTTTGTTGTTCGACTGTTCGCGTATCAACGCAATACACGGATTCTGATCAATGAAAACTGCTTTGCAGCCGAACGTTTTCTTGTTTCCAGCTGTGCGACTAAAAGTCGGTGGGTTTTGCGAGTACCTATGTATCTTTTCGCATTGTGTTGTCTACGGTTGATAGGGAACATAGTTTTTTCTACTAATGCCTACAAACTGCTGAACAGGCTCCCCGAGGTTTTCGAAGAACTACTTCGTTTAGTCTTTTAAAATATACTATGTATTCCCCGAAAAGTTAGACAGAAGTGTACTTAATATACATATTTAGTGAGGAGATAGAAATGTTAATTAATGTACATCTTCGTATTTAGGTAGTTAAGAGAAAAAACCGATTTACAAATTAATTTTACCTTTAAAGATGTTAATTTTATTAGAAAAATCTGATGAAATTAAATAATTATTATATCTTATAAAAAAGCAGTGATAGCCTAGAGGCATGACCACTGGACTGCTAAGTCAAAAGTCTTGAGTAAGAATCTAAGGCACGCACCTCTGACTTTTAGAAAGCATGTGCGTAATTATAACTCGCTTTATCGGTGAAGAAAAACATCGTGAGGAAACCTGCCAACCCAAATTAGGCCAGCGTGGTGGACTATGGCCTCATCCCTCTCATACTGAGAGGAAACCCGTGCCCAACAGTGGGATTGTTAATCTCTCAATCTCTATCTTTACTAAACTGGGTAGCTAAATACGGAATTGTTTTCTTATATACATATTTTGTATTTACAAATTCTATTAAAAGTACATCTATAAACAAAATCTACAGCATGTTTACTGCGCAACACTTGTTGGTACAGTCACAGTAAAAAGTGCACACGAGCCGTACAGTCGAGCAAAAAGCTGTAACTATCTGATTTCGCATTTCACGAGCGTCACCCGTGTATCGCAACTCTGCCAGGAATTGTCTGGAGTTGTTAAAATGCATTTTAACTAGTTTTATTAAAATAAATAGCATTTGTCCCTTAGAGCAACTGCTACGCTAGAAGTCTTAGGCTGTTATTCAGAAACGAGACTCAACATGAACTTATGCTTCCGTATGTCAAATTTGTATGATAATTTGACATACGGGAGCCTAAGTTTATGCTGAGCATCGTTTCTGAATATCAGCCTTAGACATGAAGACAAGTCACAATTTGACATTCAAATAGACAAACGAATAGAAACAAAATGTATGGAAATGACACAAGCTTTCGACAAACCGGGCTGTCACTAATGTCATTTCCATACATTTTGTTTCTATTCGTTCGTCGGTTCGAATTTCAAATTGCATCTTGTCTAGGCCCTCTGTTAAGCTTAGAGGTCCTCTGTGTGAATCTCAAGTCGACTCGTTATTGGAGTTTTCAAAAACAACTCGGAAAGAATGTCACAACAAGTTTGCCCCCGTCGGCAAACGAGCAAATGGACATCAGGAACACCACTGATGTCGCGGTTGCGTTCCAATCCTTTAAATTGGATTCCGATTTCCGATTGCTCTGCAGTCGACAGGGGAACTGACTCTCAGGGGCAAAGTCGAGACACACACAAAGATGCCTACGAGATACACCAATGGGTGCTCGCTAGTTAATCAATCCCCAAGACGTCCTAACATCGAGCAATTCAGATCTTTTCTTGCCTTTTACGAGATGCTGGTCTGAATGGCAGTGAGGAATTGTATTCTAACCACCACACGGGGTAGATGGGACCTAAATACAAGGTGGAAGGGACATCGACGCACATCCGAATACCATGAGTTCAGTACATGATTCTGGAGCCCCCTGTGTTGAAATTTTCCGTAACTATTTTCATCAAATTTTCAATTTTTTCTGCAGTTTTTTTCACTTGAACGTGTAATAAAACATTATTTATATGTACCCAAAATAAATTTATAATTGAAAAATCATTCTTTCATTTATTTCTGATCGCGCAATAAAATTCACCGTGGAGCGTTATGATCGAAAAAATGACAATATCTGTATTAACCGATCTTTCTACATGAATGACCTAGGTCATTTTATTTTTGACCTTGAGTGAAACCTTGTTTCGATGTTTGTGCCTCGATTTCCCTTCCACCTTGTATATTGGCGTACATTGGTGCACCTCGGTCCAACTATTTGGAAAATATACCCGTGATGGTATGCTATGTTTTTATACTTATTAATATTATAGAGAGAAAAGATTAGTATTTTTGTATGTTTGTAATGAGTAAACTCAGAAACTACTGAACCGATTTCAAAAATTCGTTCACACTTAGAGAGCAACATCTTTCTTCAGTATCAAAGGCTACAATTTATAAGACCAGGCGGGCAAAGCCGCTGGCAGAAAGATCGTATTTAATAAATGGTAACAACAACTCTATAAACATCCGAACGTCGATCAGTAATCAAATCACTCGGTGCTCGAATCGCCGGCAACTTAACATTAAATTTGTCAAGACCAACGACTATATAATTGGGACAATCTAGTATAAACTTTAACTTTATAATACCAAAGTTCATTTTGTTTTGTTTTAACGAGAATTATTAAGTTTTTTTGAATTTGCGATGTGATAAATGAGTGGTTATTAATTTAGCGCGTAATGAAGGTCGTGCATTAAATACATCATTAGGCCTATGAATTTTGAAATATTTTACAACTATTTATGGCTGACATTCAAAGTTAATTGACAGGTAGTGTTATTTCCCGTGTGAGCCACACTTATATTAAAATTGACGCTAATTTTAGCGACATTACTGCAAAATAAATTTTAACTTGAAACCGTTTGCTCTTTACCTCCCCACGACATAAAGGGCTCTTAACGGTTTGATAGACGGACAACGAAGTGATCCTACATGGATTCCATTTTTTCCATAATAATATGAGGCACGGTACCCCAAAAATGAGACAGATATTTTTGTCATACAGCCTTGTCTAATACATACCAGCCAATTGTGGGTATAAATACTTTGTTGGGTTAAAATAGTTTTTATCTATTCTATACTATTTTTACTATTTTGTTTTGTATTTATTGCTAAATCTATCTCTGTGCGCCAAACATTATAATAAGTTAGTTTTAAATTTCTCATGTAAGTGAATTATGTAATTCTTATGGGAAATAAAGATATCTATAGCCTTAATGCTTGATAGTATAATGATGCTCAAGTTTTTTTAATATGAAGTTATACAAGGTGGAAGGGACATCGACGCACATCTGAATGCCATGAGTTCAGTACATGATTCTGGACCCCCCTGCGTTGAAATTTTCTGTAACTTTTTTCAGCAATTTCCAATTTTTTTTGCCGTTATTTTACTTGAACGTGTAAAAAAACATTATTTCTATCTACTCTAATTAGATTTATAATAAAAAAATCGTTATTTCATTTATTTCGGATCGCACGCGCGATAACATTCTCCGTGGAGCGTTATAATCGCGTTTTTAGCAATACACTGCGCGCTCAAAAATGACAATATCTGTAATAACCGATAATTTTCTACATGAATGATCTAGGTCATTTTATTTTAGACCTTGAGTGAAACCTTGTCACGACGTTTGTGCGTCGATGTTTCTTCCACCTTGTATTACAGTTTGAAAAATAGCAGCAATGTTATGTTGCATTAAGTCCGCCTTATGTACTAGTGTACATAAAAGTATAAATAAATAAATAAATAAATGTTCAAGGCAGGAAGGGGATCCCTTCTTACTATGCTGATAAAACACTTTTACACTACAAAATTTAGGGTGAAGGAACTTGCTGCAGTTTCACCAATAAAGCCAATCTTGTAGCTACGCACGTAAACACACACAGTGATAGCTTCTTTACCATAGTAATAATAACATCAATATACTCACAACCGGCCCAGTCATTAGCTGAGCAAACAAACGTACAGAAACGTTAACTATTCGATAAATATGCTATGTTTGCACTTAAAAGCACTTAAGCACCGTTATAATGTAACTTAGTGGTGGTAGTGGCGACGGTATTTGGTTTTTGGTTTCGGATTAAGATGGACAAACTTTGACTGGGGACATCGTATATCAGGATCGGGATATCGATACAATGACCTATCTGTACATACAAATATAATATGATACACATAAATAAAATTGAACTATTTGTAATTTCCAATTAACAACTTTTCACTTTTATCTATCTGTCTATCTGTCTGTCAACCAAAAATGGGGAAGTGGGCGAAATAATCCCAACAAGAGGACTGATCGCCCGCCTGGTGCCTGCAGGCGTCCCCGAAGATAAATAGATAAATAGTCTAATCTGTCTGTTTGTTCTAGCTAATCTCTTAAACGGCTGGACCGATTTTGACGGGACTGCACTCGCAGATAGCTAATGTTATAAGGAATAAGTTAGGCAACTTTTATTTTAGAGATTTCATTTATTTAAAAAACAGTCTTTAGGTCGGAATTTCGGGTTCAAATCTAAAGTGATACTGAACATTTTATGAATAAATAACTGTTTCCCGCGGCGTTATTCGCGTTTATAGTTATATAGTTTTTCCCAAATCCGCGGGAATTTCCCAAAATCCTTTCTTAGCGAAGTTAGTCAGTCAGTTTATAGGTATACAGATGTCTTCTATTGACTGATCTATCAATGTACACCATAAAAATAGTCAACCCATATACTGTCCCACTGCTGGGCACGGGTCTCCTCTCAGTATGAGAGGGATTAGGCAATAGTCCACCACGCTAGCCTAATGCGGGTTGGCAGACTTCACACGCCGTCGAGAAAATCTCTCAGGCATGCAGGTTTCCTCACGATGTTTTCCTTCACCATTAAAGCGAGTGATAATTACGCACATGATTTCGAAAAGTCAGAGGTGCGTGCCATGTATTCGAACTCGAGACCTTTGTACACCATACTAGGTACTGAACGGATAGGGATAAAATTTGGCACACATACAGTTATAAAGATGTAGACATCCGCAAAGAAAAGTTTTTGGGAAATTCCCTCGGGACAAGAAAATTATGAACGCGGGTAAAACTGCGGGGTACTGTACAGCTAATCTAATAATATAATCAAATCACTAGGTGAGAATATTATCGATGAGTACAATATTCAAATATTTTGATATTTTAAAATGTTATTAACTCGAAACTCTAATGACGCACGCAAAACTTTGTGTCGAACAAAATAGAACTTTTAAGTGTTAATTATCAAAGTTTAGTCGTGATAAATAATTAGTCTTAATAACATATTGGTGCGATTAATTTTTAAAGGTTAATGTGCATTAAATCCTGGTGCAATCATTAAATCTACATTTTTATACTAACATTTGAACTTTGAAGGTTAAAATAATATGACTGTGTAAATAAATATGTTTAGGATTTTTTAAATATTTACCTATACCTATGAGGGACTCGTGGCTAAGGGAAGAGGGATCCGCAAGGTTAAGCTGCGCTTGCCGCGGTCAGTCCATACATGGGTGACAATTCTTAACACAATCATAGTGACCCTTTCGTGCTTCAAATAGCACGTAAAGTGGTAACGGTTGTCATACGAACACCTATGACAATCTTCAGTAGTAGTCAAAAGTATAGACTACCTACTTAATTTATTACTACCCTTTATTTTGGCATGACAACCTAACCTAAAAAGGTCTATTCTGATTCTGACAACCTAACCTAAAAAAGTCTTTTCTTCGAATATACGTGTAGCCAATGTTTAGGCACAAGGTGTTATATATAATACTAGCTTTCCGTCAGCGGCTTCGCCCGCGTGGTCATGTTTTAAACATATAAACCTTCCTCTTGAATCACTTTATCTATTAAAAAAAACCGCATCAAAATTCATTGCGTAGTTTTAAAGATCTAAGCATATATAAGGACAGACAGACGCGACGGAGGACTTTCTTTTATAATATGTAGTGAAGTGATTTCTTGAAACACTGAGATTTGAAGAGTATTTTTCTATAATAGGATATTTTTTTACAGTGAGTATGTGATCGTTTTGGCGGTAATAATTTGACAGAAGGCAGACGGTGTTGCCGTTGACAAACATAAAATAAGATTAAAAAAAAAACCTTGAACACCCAGAAAGTGGGAAGTCACTTACGCTTTACTAACTTTTAATTGCATTAAATAAAACAACAATTATAAATACAGAAAAATGCTAATTTAGTTCACCAAAATTCATTTTACGGATATCAAAATAAGTGATATTACCAAGGTGATCGGGAATCGAACTCGTGACCTTTCATTTGTAAATATTTGACGATGAACACAAATGTATAATGATCGATGATCGCAATAGTTCTGTCAATGTGACGCTAATGTCAAATGTCGGATCAATCATACATTCGTCACACTGTTTCGACATTTCGATTAATTTGACGTTTAATTTCGACATTTTGACGAGCTGATTGTTCATGATGGATTGTTTTTTTTTTACAAATCTACAGTGGAAAGGTAAAAACGCTAAGCCCCATTTTAGTTAAAGCGCCACCAATCTCGCCACTTATAACGCCTACATAGGTTTTTCTTATTATAAGTATTTAAATATCTATTTTAATAGTTAAAAGCTGTAGGTATGTCTTATGTAATTATTTAAACATTTACCTACCGTAAGCGCGACTACTGCACTTCAGGTTCTGGGTTTGATTCCCTGATCAGCAGTGCTGTTGGGCTTTCCTATGAAATTTTCTGTGGCAGCTCGGGGTTTGGACTTGTGCCTTGAGTTTTTGCAAAACTAAAAAATAAAACAAATAAATTCCAATAAAATTTTCATACTTCAATGTGAAAATTGAAACGAACATACTAACATTTGACCTGTGCAGTCAGTTAAGATACCAAATTAATAGTTTCGTATCTTAAGGTTGAATACTTAAAATCATCAGTATCCTCTTTACTTTTTCCTAACAATGAGTTTTAGATTTGTGCCCGATTAATAGGTTTAGGCGCGCCCCCTATTACATGTGAACTGTAGACATACAGCAGTAATCTCTACTACAGCTAATACATCTATTTACAGATAATTTCCTTATCATTAAAATCTGTAAATAATGTAATCAGGAAATTGTCAACGTTAATACACCACAAATACCGAACGGGTTCTTAAAACAGGTTCATCTCTATTAATTCCTTAATAACTGTAAATGCAGTAATAACCGCTTTAACTATCTCTAACGAGTTGAAAGGTACCTAACACCGTACCATCACGCCTGTATTCCCGGAAGGGTTTGGCAGAAGTGTACTAATACGTATCCACAGCTTGCCGGAATGAATAGGGGATGAGTATATTTTTTGGGCCTCTGGTTATGGTGATTGTCATAATAAACCGGGTTCTACGGCTTTACGTGCTCTCCGAGACATAGAGAGGTCTCGATATGCTAATAATGTTCACCCATCTACAAAATGAGCGCGGAAAGCGTAACTGAACCTTGTAGATCAGTTGATGAGCATTGTTATAACTTAGTTACGAGACATAGGACTCTAAAATACAAAAAAAAAAAAAGGTTGTGCCATAATATAATCAGCCTATTGCCGTCCAATGCTGAACGTAGCCCTTCCCTAAAGAGCGCCAACCGTATGCGCATTTTATTGTCATCTGTGCCGTGTTTGGGTGTGCCATATGTTCGTTTACAAAAAATTAAAATATAAAAAACTAACACACTATCATCGATGTAAACTAAAACTTTCATGTTGCTGAGATTTCCATATAACTAACAACTTAATCAATATATAATAAAGATACAATTAAAGTAATTATTTCGCGTATTCAATTATGATTTATAAAGTTAATTAATATTTCATATTAAAATTGTATTATGTAGTTAATTTCTAAATATGATTAGGCGAAAGTTCGCGGTACAATCAAAGTGGAAACTGGATTGATTTAATTTGGTGAAATATTGATGAGATCACGTCAGGCCATTGCAGAACATTCTAATCTATAAACTCGTAAATAAAATCGACTTCTTATACTAAATGAATCATTAACTTGTTTACTAAGACTTAAAATAATATCATTTCATTTCATTTCGATTTCGGTCGAGCAAATTACTAATTGGGTTTTTTCTGTGAAATTCTGAATGCGAAATGCAGCTCGCCCCCTATTGCGTGGGACCTTAACTTACAAAAAAAAAATATCCGGGGACATTTATTTTTACACCGCACCATCTAGTCCCAAACTAAGCAGAGCTTGTACTTTGGATGTAATACTTATATATATATATTTTTTGTAAATACATGCTTATAATATATAAGAAACACCCAGACAAACACAAACACTTAAGTTCATCACAATAAATGTTTGTGTCCTGTGGGAATCGAACCCACGACCTCGTGATCAGCAGTCCGGTACTCGAACCACTAGACCACAGACGTCGACAAAAACATGAAAATTATGGATACGTGATATGGATATGGATATGGTACACCATCTGTCTAATCCATCGGAAAATATAAGCGTGACGGTATGTTAGGTTATAATGTCATTTCAAGACAGTATACGCATATAATTTTTCTTAGGACCACTAGTAATTATAGTCCAAGATCCCGTAAACACCAGACCTGTCATTTTATAAAAGGTTAAAAAAAAACTACGGTATCACTACAGGTAAAAGTTACTGGCTATTATTATGCGAGCGAATTTTCATAATAGCTAATCCTTCCTTAAGTCCTAAAATAATTCTCATGTTGTTATAAGCGTGGCTTATACTAATAGTCATTTATTAACCCTTTATGTGATCCTACTTCATTATGACTTAAAAATGTACTTGCTATGTTTGTAGTCGCTATGACGATTTCATTTTGATTGTTTACAATAAATATATATTTTTTATAGATTTTAATACTTATTACGATAAGCACAAGAACCATCTTAATAAAAAATAAAGATAATTATTTGCTTCAATATTGATTAAAATTATCATCGACCTTACCAGTTCTAGACGGTATAGTTTTTGCTACGTAAAATTAATGAATGAAACGAAATCGAAAATTAAATAATAATTATTTATAATTAAAAATTTCTCTCCGATCTGATGACTTAGATTAAATTAAATTAATCTAAACTATTTTTTTATCGATGTTAATCGTAATTTATCTAAATGTTTTCGAGATTTCTTACTAATCTGCTATTGATTATTTTTAATAGAATCAGCATCTATTACCTACCTATTAATATGAACTATTTATTATTGAAAAAAGTGCAGTGACTTTACACTTTTGTCAGTTTCAACAACTTTCGTATCCACAATAAAACAATTATTTAATTTGAAACGGTTAAAAAAAGAATTGGTGTATTTAATATTTTCATTTTCCACTTTTTTAATTAAAATTGTTGTCTTTTAGAAACATAAAATGATAAACATTTATTTTAATTTCCAATGTAATAAAAAAACATAATTCATAATACTGCATAGTGCAACTGGCCACTTAAAAATAAAGCATCGAAAAAAGAACATCGGAAGCACAATTTTTAATATTTTCGCCATTACAACGCGAAATTAATAACAATAGCTGTCATAAACAATAATAAACGTCAAATATATTGTACCCGAATATGTTATCAAAAATTTCATACCGTTACATCTTCGAAAATAATATAACTAACCGAATCGCCGGTCGGGCGGGCTCCCACGACCTCAGAGTTACATTTCGCTGTGCTCTATCCAATCTTACTTCCTAGTACGAACTAATTTCAAACCTAATTCTAGCTAAATACAGCTCAAAACTGTTCCAGCAATAACTGTATCCATTCAAAAGCGATGTTTCGTGCACACATGCGCAACCAACACCTTTGGTTGGTACGGGTGCGTTTAGAATCATATTGAATGAAAATTCAATGCGTTTGAATTTGAATTCTGTGTTTGTATTAATACGATTGGTTTTATGAAAAGTGGCGTATGTGAGTGTGAGTGTATTGACCAATATTAATAACGTACTGGCTGGTTGTGAGGTCGCGGTCGACTCGACAGGTGATGTGTTGCGATACTCGTTCGATTGTGTGCGTGTGTGAGTGGAATGTCAGAGTTTAGCTTAGTTTGTTGCTACACTGGGCATTTTATTGTTTTTATTGCTTTGCATTTAATTAGTGGTAAAATCAAATGTATGAAACATAAAATCCAATTTTCCATCCTAGACATTGGTGAAAAAAAATGTGTTTTAATTGCATGTCAGGTGTAATTTTTTTGGGTAACATTTTCTTGGTTTTAATCCACAAAATACAGTAACAATAAAATATTCTTACAACACTATGACTTTATTCATAGTCATAAAAATGATTATATTGTTTTTATTGTTTAATTAATGTTCCACAATTTAACGAAAAATTTACATAAATTATGCCATATAAAATGCACATAAACAAACCTAAATTATAAAAAAAAAAAATCCGGCTAGTGTGTCCACGGCCTAACATGTGACAGTGCGCACGAGTGGATTGCTGCAGGTGAACCATTCAATGTGTGCGTGAGGTCACCTCGTCGCTACGCTATAAACTTAGCTATGTGTGCATCTTAAGGGAAGACGATCTCTTCTAAGGCTAGATTCTGACTGATACCAATTAAATAAAACGCAAAAGGTATGGTATATTTATATCATAATAAACAGTAAATATTTTTATGTAATTACAATTAGTACAAAATAACGGCATCAAATTCTTATGAAAGCATACGTTTTCTATTTATATTATGGAGTCAGAGCTTTTAAGTATTAATGCGCTTTCTGTCTCCGACCCTTTGACTATAGCGATTAAAAATTAAGATTAAGTTTTTCATAATTACACAACATGAATGATGTTTCTCAGTACAAATTAAATTTTAATCAAATATTTTAATTTATTCATCGAACTTAACCCATAAATGAAGCGTACATAAAAATGAATAAAAACTCGTGCCCTTTACGCGGTGATACACGAGCGCGTTGCGCAACGCACTACATTGTTCTGTCCTCACCTTTACAGAGCGACAGGTTGTCTGATTACCGCTCATGATCTGTGATTGCTTACGGATATTATATTATTACGTGCAAGTTTTTGGAGATCCTTTTTTGGTGAGGACTTTTTCACCACCTCCTTTTAAGCTCTAGTTAAATTACTTGGCCGATAATTTTTATCCATCCAGAGGTAGTGAAATAGTTCGTAAATGGCCTACAGCAGTGCAAAGGCCCCTCCACGATACTTTTTTTTGGAGAATGTAGTTTTTAGGTTAAAGGAGCTTTAAAAACTTTACTGGGTTTGGTGGCGAGGCACTGTGTGCCTCCAGCCAGGGACACTTATAAACTAAGCAACAGCAGCAAAGGGCTTCGGCTTAAGGCGTTGCTGAGAGGGAAGCTAGGCACAACTGGATCTGAATTTAAATACCTCCCTACCCTACTTCCACTCCTCTCAGCTTAAAGTTTTCTTAGGCCAATCTTTCCAACAAGTGTAGCCCTATCATCTCCTTTTGGGCATGCGACGTCGTTGTGTGTGTTTTGTTTTGTTACTTCGTTCGATGTTTAAAAAATGGGTGAGAAAATAACAATATTTTTTTATCTACGGAACTCAATGCTCGACAATATGGCACCAGTTTTTATTGTTCCGCACATCGGCAATCATAATCGTAATACTGAAGTTAGCACTTTCACTTCACCGTTCTCACGATCCGGATCATTACTCCGCTTTTTGTATGCACATTATTAATTTGCATTAGATTTTATATTTATTCTGTTTACTATTATTTATATGGTTATGTATGTCTGTGCGATTTCAGTGTATAAATGGTTGATGAGATGGTACCTAATACTTATTATAGTTGTTGGATGATTGTTAATCTTAATAGCTATTTATTGTGGTTACTCGCAACGGAATTGGCTCAGTCGGGTCCAAGTTTTACGGTCCGAGTTGAAACCGGACAGCTTCTTAGTGGTGTCCAAAACAAGATTCGTACTGTGTTCAAAAAGGTCCCACTCCGAAAGACACGCCGCGTTTAGGCCTTTTTTAGTTGTTTCCGCGGTGGAATAACTGAAAATCGTGGCAGAGGTTTGATCCACGCAGGTTGAATGCCATACGCAATAAATGAATAGCTATTTATTTACAAATCATCGCCTTCCTGCCCTCGTCCCAATGTATTCGGGGTTGGCGCAGCCTATCCTTTTCTTCCATTCATCCCTATTAGCCGTCACCTCCTCATTCACTCCTTTTAAAATCGTACTTTAAAAAAATATATATTTATGGAAAATGCTTTAAAAATACAAAAAGTTCATTCTTTATTTATTACAAATGTTTATTGTTCAGATAATTAATGTCCTAATTGCTGGGCCGATACAAATATAGGTAGGCAAAAAGATAACGTATATTTTTAACAACTTCTCCATACAATAAAAAAAGAAACAAGTATTTAATTAGACCAAACACTGTGTAATAAAATCGATCGGTTCACATGTCGATCAAAGCTTCGAGTAACGATAGCTCAATTAGTCTCATATTAAACTAAATTATAGTAACACATTAATGAATGTGTTGTAATTATACACTATTATGTGCCTTACAACCGACAATTATATGCCCGATATAATACACTCGGTAAAATTTATATTATACTGTTATTTTGTCGAGAAATATGCACGCGTGTTTTAGGGTTAATGTTTTTTGGGCGATTTAATGTTTTGAGTTTGTTTGTTATTTTCTTTGGTAGAATTATTTTAGTCTGTTTACGAACATAGATATTATAATACCTAGCTCGAGCAGGATATAATTTAATAAGATTTAATTTGGAAGTTAGCAATTTGGAACTTGTATGTATGGTAATTGAAAAGCATTAGGGAATATTAACTGTCTCATTGGTCTAGAGGTATAAGGGCAACTGCTAGGCTAGAAGTATAAAGTTCGATTCCAGAAGAATATCAAAGACGTGCTGTTGGGCTTCCCTGTGAAATAACAGATTCCAATAGCAGATCGTAGAATGGATTTAGAATATAACATGGAACCTCAACATACGGTAATAGGGAGCAAGCCTTAGAGGGCAGAAATCCGAGCTGCTACTGAGCATTTTATAGAAAAACTGAATAACACTGCTCAACCCAGGAACCTTATCCAGAAGCTCAATTGTAGCAGTCGCTAGGCTAATGAGGCAGATAAAGTTGAGCTGCTTGATAATCTTCTAAAATATCATCTTGAAGACATCATACCAACAGTATACCATATACTATTAGTCCCGTTAACATATTAAATTCAATCAAATAACACAACGGATCAAAAGCCTTTGTATTCATATCGAAATAAAAAAATAATAACATACCAAGATATGATTAACACTGAGAACAATTATCATTAAATCGAAATGAGATGGCTATCATTATTATGAATAAGCGATATGGATTTGCGATATTAGGCTACTGGTACACGAAACACCGATATAAAGAGTACGCTGACGTAGACGCTGTTATTTTTTTTTTAACGTAAAATTTGACGACGTCAGGGGTCTAGTGATTCGAGTACCGGACTGCTGATCACGAGGTCGTGGGTTCGATTCCCACAAGACACAAATATTTATGTGATGAATATAAATGTTTGTGTTTGTCTGGGTGTTTCCTATGTATTTACAAAATAAAAGTATATAAGTATTATATCCATTGTCTAGTACCCATAGTACAAGCTCTGCTTAGTTTGGGACTAGATGGTGCTGTGTAAAATGTCCCAAGATATTTATTATTATTTATTTATTTATTAAAATAACTAATAAATATGCCTTTATCCTCGATTCGGCAGATTTGCCGATGCACACACAGTTTACCGGTTTAGGTCCCATGTAAGAAGGCAAGGCAAAGGTGGAAATCCAAACAGCGAGCTTCAACTGAGAATTTCGGAGAAACTCCGGCTCTATTCCCTAAAAGCGTAAACCTTCCAACCCAAACACTGCTCGACCTGGAAATCGAACCTATCAAGCCGTGCCTGTAGCCAATAGATAAATTAATCAAATACCTACTGTATTTGATTGAATAAATAAATAAATATTTTTGGGGACATTTTTACACAGCACCATTTAGTCCCGAACTAAGCAGAGCTTATACTTAGGGTACTAAACAATGGATAATTATAATACTTATATACTTTTTCTATGTAAATACACACTAATCAATCAATAGTTATACTATTAATTGTTCATAACTATGTATACTAAATCTGATAAAAATAAATAATCAACCCTTATACTGTCCCACTGCTGGGCACGGGTCTCCTCTCAGTATGAGAGGGATTAGGCTATAGTCCACCACGCTAGCCCAGTGCGCGTTGGCAGACTTCACATGCTAAACCTTATATCTAATCATAGGGATAACTTATTTAGGGATTTAGGTGGGGATTGCGTTTGCGTAATAAAGAGGAAAATACTTTATTACTTGGAACCAAGGAAGTATACAGAATGCAAAATTATTTCAATTATTTTTTTTGTGGCTAAAATACCATAAATTGTTAAAGTTAAATGTATAGAAAAAGTATCTAACAAAATCTAAACTAAGTCTAAACACAAAACAATATCTATCGACAATGTATAGATGCAAAAACTATCTCGTGTACCCGCCACTAACTGTCGGTCGGTACGTAACAATTTATCATTCTTGTATCTCCTTGTGATTACGATCTAAGTATTTTAATAACGAATAGAAGCCGCTACTGGTTAGCGCCTCAAGCGATTGCTTCTCGTTTTTTCTCTCAATCGACTATCGGCTTTTATTGTTATTGATTGGTAGTCGACAACGTGACGTCATATCTCTTTATCGATCGGCAGGCAGTGGGAACTGGGCCTAATAGATCTGAACTTTTTAATTTTAGAATTTACTTTTTTTTTATGTCTTTAATTTTTGAATGATAATTTAAAAACAGAAATATGTATGTTCTAATTGATAGATATTGATTCTGATTTATAGGTAATTTCGCAATTAGTTATAACAATTTTAGTATGAAGTACCAAATAATGAGTCATTTTTTTTATCACTGACCTGGTCAACAAGTACGGCCCGCCTGATGGTAAGCGGTTACCATAGCCTATGGACGCTTGCAACACCAGGGGTATCCGTCGCGCGTTGACGACCCAGCTATCTTTTTGTCTGCTATTTCACGCCTTAGCCATTGAACAGAATACGATTAAATTTGGCGAAAAGATAGATTGCACCTTGTGGAAGAATTTTTTTTTCAAAAGATCTTTTGGTATGCAAATAAAACCATTGACTGCAACTAGTATTTTTATACGTTTATAATACTTTTATAATATACGTAACCTACTACCTAGGTGACCCGCCCTCGCTTCACCTTATGGAGCTTCATATATTTAAGTTGACCAGCAATACATTCGTGAAAATTGTATTCAATTTCGTGTAATAGTTTTTGCGTGATGCGAGTGTAAACATACAGACTGGTAAAAATCATCCAGTTCGTATTTTCTTTTAATGTACAAATATGAGCCTGTTACAATTTTATTGTACCTAAGTACAATTTGCAGTGCATTGTAAAATTCTGAGTTTGTAACTCAAGTCTTCAAGATTATCTGCAATTCTATAACTGATTTCTCTAGCAACATTAAAAGCACTATAATTATAAAATAGCTCTCAGATACGATCTAGAGATTCAGTTCTGTTCTAAGTATTGCTTTCATTTATTAAGACATAAAGCGTCGCCTTTGGCGGTCGCCATATACTTTCCTGCATTTGATTTTTACGACTAAAGCTTGATTCACACTGACAGGACAGCAATGAAATATTTTTATAGGATATTAACCTGTGCAAATTTTTTAAATAAAACCAGTAATTTTTCATTTTAGACTTTTATTTGGCATTCATGAAGTCAACATTTTGACATCACATGCTCTCTCTCTATCTTATCAGGTATCGATACCTTAGTGCAAAAACATCCGGTGTACTTACTTATCCGAAGAGACACAGGTTCGAATCCTGCCTGAGATAGGTAGTAGATAGTGGAAAAATATTAATATTAAAATGAAATCTTAAACTTATAATAATCTTAAAAATGTTGTGGCTAAAGGACTAACATACCGCTGAATTACATAAAATATTTTATTACTATTTTAATAACATAAACAAAAATTTTTGTTATGTGACAAAGAACTTGCTGTGGCATAAAAATAGATACTAACAACTTATTTAAGCTGGAGAAGAATGCTTTGAGACTTCAAAATGCGACCTGTGTAAACTTTGCCTAACGTGGAATAGATCGGTACTCTTCATGGGGTTTTAATTTACGATTTTTCTTTTAGTGTATTTGTAGGAAAACCTTTAATCAGTTGTGTTAGAACCGTTTTTTTGACATGCCCGCAAATGTTTTCACTATAAAATATCTGCTAGACGATGATTGCTTTTCTCCTCTCGGTCTAGTGGCCTCAAGGGCCATCGCTAGAGGTCCTGGGTTCTATAACCGGGTTAAGCAAAGTTTTGCAGGGATTTTCAGCGAAATTCCCTGTAGGAGCTCGGAGTCTGGTTAAACTGTGGGTGATTTTACTAGGTATAAAGATTTAGAGCAATTCATGTAATATTAAAATTGATTTATTATTTAATGTCATTTTAATTTTTGAAACCTTTTACCAGTAACTCTGCTAGCTAACTAGTCTTAACTTATTTCTGTATCAATAATACTCCCATCTTCTTTCTCACCTACATCATTAAAAAATAATAACTATCAATTCAAAAATAGATGGATCCATATATCACCTGTTACAAATTCAATATCTGTACATTATCTGATATAAAAAAAGTTAATTTATATACATATGTTCATCATTATTTCTACGACGGGTGTAATATTATCCAATTAAAGATGAGACACGCTCGCATTTCAATAGACAGGCTGACAAGCCGAAAATTATAATAAATGTTTTATTTTTTATTGCGCGGTGGAAACAATTACTTGGGAGAGAATGTGTGGCGCAAGCTTAGAGCGGAGAGCGGAACGTTTCATGCCATTTCTTTTCAATTTACAAATCGAAGAATCCTGTCAAATTCCTTTCCAAGTGATAAATTATTCATTAGTGTCCAGCTAGTTACTAACTTATCACTAACAATTTATGGACTGTAATACGTCTGAAATAAATATATATTTAATTTAATTTAGTGCTTATATGATATAAAAATGTTAATAGAAGTAGAACCTTTTTTGACAATAAGTCAAGTGCATTAAAAGTTACCTTATTAGAAAATGTAAAAAAAACATTTTACTAGACTCCTTATCTGTGTTCTTTTCCCCTTAGTTATATTGCTGCGTGTTTACAAACCGAATTTTTTGGTACTATGTGGAAACTGCTGTCGGTTTGTAGGTACGCAACGATACACCATGATAAAAATCGCGTTCGCTTATAAATTATGCCCCAAAATATATCCAGTGGCTCTTTTTGTGTGCCAGTACTTATGATTGATATTGAATTCGTAACGAATCGAAAAGTGACGTCTCATATTACAGCTACTAGGATAGTGTGGTAACATTCCGATAATTTACGTACATCCTTTAAAATAAAATAAAATTTTATCACCCCTTAATCGATCTAGATGCTACATTTTAGCGTGTGAATCTTGCTACATATAAATTTTTATTTGTAAAAATTAAATTTGATGGTGCAAATTTTATGACTTTTTATGATATAAATAGGTTTTTATGGTAAAAGGACAACCGGGTTTTCCACTTTTGGGAAACAGGTGCTATTTAAAATAAAGTGGGATTTCTAAGTAGGTATAGCCAATTCAATTTGAAAATACTTAATAGGTACCTATTCCATTATGACCTTTTTCGACTATTTTTGAGTGGTTTACCAGTTGAGTGAAATCAAAACGTAGGTATAGGCTTCTATTAGAATTTCCGTAATAAGTACTTCCGCACTATACCCAGGACCTAACCTATGGTTTAATAATAAGCTGTTATTTTTAAATTTTTCGTGGCTACTAAAAAGTAAAAGTAGCTGCTGTAAACCATTGAGGATTTGAGAGAATACCTGTGAGGAGAGATTTCCTTCGTTTGTCTCCATCAACTTTAGATATGTGTGCCAAGTTTCATTACAATCGCTTACGGGTATTGGTCTACCCTTGGGGTGGAAATTTTTCTTTCAAATTTAAATGGGACCATTTCATGTTGTTTGAGTAAATATTAAACATCCCCACCCGTATGCAAAATATGCGCATTGACGCGGAGTTCCGGAAAACAGCTCGCAATACAATTCCATACCAATACCATGGGACCATTTTTCAGGGTATATTAATTCAAACAAAAAACTAATGTTCAGAATCGGTCCATAGAGAGCAATCGGCGAACATACATAAAAAAATTTAAACATCTGAATTGAGAACCACTGGTGTTTCGTTCGTCGGTTGAAAAGAATATTACTGACTTTTTATTTTATGTTCCTAAAAATCACATCTGTCTGTATTTAATTATAATAAAGATAACGTAATGTGAATAGGAATCTGTATATATAAAAGGTAAAGGTGACTGACTGATATACTAATATATCAACCTACAGCTCAAATGACTGAACGGATTCGCCTGAAATTTGCCACATAGATAGTTACTATAACATAGGCATTGCTAAGAAACAACTTGGGGAAATCCACATTCCACAGTATTGGAAAATAATTAATGAATGCGAGTATCAGCTAGTTACTACATTTCAACTTTACATCAACCTTTCAACGCTACTAATCTCACCAGCAAAACTAAAGCAAAATCAACTAAAAATAAACGAGAGAAAACTCGAAGAAGAGCTTAACTTATCTAATTAAACATCTGGTCGGAAACAGCCGATGGCCGTTATCTGGGCTCGAATATCGGACATTAACTTGTGAGACAGCGCAGTGCAATGGTCAAAGGTAACGAGCGGCCATTGTGCCGAGCGAAGCGACAAGAGGAAGCGGGTCATTGCGCGTTAGCGGATACTAATTATTTCTGTAGTCCTTTCATAATCATTATTTAAACAGCTTAATAGTAAGCTGAACACAAGAAGCCTCTCGCCCGAAGACTTCCACAAGCTCCAGTTACATATTATTACCTCTTTAATAAATAATGGGCACTGGCATATTTAGATGTAACTCTAGCGGATATTGTTACTAAAAAGAATTTGAGCATGAATTTGGAGGGTTTTAAGGGAAGAGACCAAATAAAAAATGGATGGGCTGTGTGAGAAAAGATATGACCACAAAGGAGTTAACTGACGAGATGATGGCTAATAGAGATGTTTGGACATACTGCGCTGACCCCAAGTGAATTGGGATAAGGGCAGGAGGATGTAAATGATGAATTCTAGCCGATAATAATGAAACAGATTGTAAATTTTCTATGACTTTGGCACACTGTCATTTGTGAAATTTACTACTTCTCGCTCTTTTATCATTACTGTTACCAATTTACTAAAAGTTTAGTACTAATTCACTGGCCAAAGTTACATACATAAATTACCCTTTTGAAACGTTACTATGGCTCAAAGTTTTTATTCCGGTTTTCCTTTTACCAAAATTGACCTTTCACCACTGTACCACTCTGACTAGGTTATAGTGATAGTGATCTAATGTAAATTAATGCAAAAAAAATGTCATGAGATTTCTTCCGCTCCGCTCATCACTTAGCCACATCGCCACTCACGCCCGCCAAGCTTAACATTAAGATAACACCTTACTTATGGTATGCTTATGGCTGTGATTACCCATCGCTGTGCGCCCGCGCATGTTTATGGCTATAATGTCTAGTTGGCTTTTTGTGTTTGCCATGTAACGATTGTTGGGGGAAAGAATGGTATTTTGATGGGGTTAGCGAAAATATTGGATTTCGCTGTAAATGCACCCAACAACTACATGCATTTTAAAGTAATAGCAGCCATTATTAGGGCTAGTAATTAAATAGAAACTAGTCCTAATAATTCCGTTCTTATCTAAGCTCGTTTTTTTTTTAAATCAGAAGATCTGACAATTGATCCGATATTCTGACATAATAATAATAATTACAATGACGCAGTTCTAGAATACGAAATAATTGTGTGCAATTTGAATTTATAAGGTTTGTTAAATAAGCTTATAAATTATGTACTGTATATAAACCTACGTTTTATATTATTTACCGATACTGTCACTAGTATTAAATTTTTAGAGCAACTGACCTCTGTTGAACTTGGGGAAACTTAATTTTCGCAGTGAGGTGTCAAATTTCAACAAGCCCATTCAGAACACTATCTCCATTCATTAGACCAAAACTGGTTTTATTGTGTTTGACGAAATCCATCAGTTTATTGCGGACATGTTTCACAGAATAAACAGCTATAAATATAATGAATGTCGGTTAGTATATGGTAGCATAGTACGTGTGGGCGGGTCCGCTATATTATATGTCACAGGTGCCATGAATCATAAAAAATAACAAGTGCTACTTAGAAAAAAGTAACAAGAACATCTTTTGTTTTTTGGGGTCTTGTGTCTAAGTAATACACAATGATTAGCTGATTCCAACATAGTTAAAAAAAAAATATCGATAATAACCTAAGTGTTGCCTTGGATGTGTCTTAAATATAATGAATTAAGTAAAGCGAATTGAACGAAGCTCAAGGACATTTTATGCAACACAAAATCAAGCCTTCAAAGACATGACTTCTTTAAAACATCTACATTAAATCTCTCAGTATCTCTAGGTAGCCTTCGTTAAGTAAACAAATCCATCTGTCTCTTTAAAAGCAAATGACGACATTTGACGTCATCATCACAATAACTAGGTATTAAGTTTAGGCTTTGTGGTCCTGCCACAATTTCGTCCAAGTTCACATTAAACACAGTAATTTCCAATATTTTCAACACAATTCTCACTAAGTCCATTCATAACCAACACATATTTCCATTCCATGCTCATTCGGAAGAAAAATCAAACAAAACAGTCCCATCTCCGATCTATAGACGACTTCATTCAACAGCGCGCCATTCGCCCATAAAGAATTTGTCGTATGCCAGTGAAATGCGACGTCATCAAAATTCTGTTAATTAATTCAGCTTCTTTATACCTCTAGCGTTTATATTTATATGCTTTTTTATCACCCGTGCGCACGAGTCGATAAAATACCTGTTAGTTTTTGGGGCTTATATCATAAGCGAGAGCGTTTTGGCTAAAGTTAATTGAAATTTTATTGTTTCATCCTTTATTTTGTTAAAATAATTATACACCAAAAGTATCTTATTTCTGTTTAGTATTGATTCTTTTACAAACCTTACCTATACTTTGCACATTAAATGACACTACTTTTGTAGGCTACTTAGGGTAATACATTTTCAGGAGGGTAATACATTTAAGATTTTCACATACCTATATGTGCCCCGCGGGCTTCTTCCATTTGACTATTGAACCACACAACAACTTATGTGCTTAGTATCTTAATTTTTTTAATCAAGTGTCTCAGGCAGCTGGTTCCATTCCATACCACCGTACTGTATACTTAAGCCACGGTTCTGCTATGTTACTAAAATTTTATCGGAATCGCTTACTTAAAAAACGCTACTTTCTAGTTACTTAAACCGCTCCGAGATTTCGTAACTGTCACTTATGGTGGTCATTTTTATTGTTAGATACGTTTGGTGCCGTATTGTGGAGATTTAGTGGCGGGGTGAAGCTTGGTGATATATTTATTGGGTCTTATCACTGCTTTGTGGAATGCCATGTGCACTAAAGGCGTGGTTGCAGGTCGTTGACGCTTAGCACGCGTTCGGCAGTTGTTTTTTTTTATGATATTTACGCGAATATTAGAGTTTATTTCTCAGATTTGTGCTCAGTTGTTGGCAATAGAATTGCTTTCTGTTAAATTGAGACTTAAATATCGATAAACTACAAGCAACATAAGTTCTTACGCATTTCGACAACCTAAAATAGTTTCCTCGCTATTTTATGTTGTTGACTTCATTTATTTTAACACAGTTCGCTAGTGTTTAGGTACGGACCTTAATATACTCCTCCTATTGCCTCCTTTTACGGAATAGGAGGGAAGCCTTTTGTCATTAACCGGGCACACAGCCAAACTCCCAGTTGCTTCAGAATTTTACAGTTAAAACCCACTCACACTTTGCTTGACCTGGGAATCCAATCTAGAACCTGTGTCATGTCATGTCATGCTTGACTTGTGACTGCTATTACATCGTATCAGTTCAACACTTTCCAAAAAAGCAATTCACTAAATAACAACTAATAAGAAAGTGTGATTGATAGTCAAAATCCGCAGACATTATAATGTCAGAAGTCTAGACTAAACCAAATAAACTAAAAAATTAAACTAAATTAATTTTAAACAGTTATTAAGACGACAGTCATTAAGTGGGTTATACACATAATTCATATTTTATTGGCTGTATTAGACAAAGAATCGAGTTTTTATTACAGTATAATTATTTTATTGTAAAACATGATGTTTGTACGTTGTAATTTAATTAAATTGTGCGCATTGCGAAATTTATTTGTGCCGTGCAATTCAGTTGTGTGCACTGTAATTGTTGTAATTCCAATAACATTGTGTGCAATTCCTATTTTGGTTACCTATATGTTGTAATTCAATACAATTGTGTACACAATTTTAGAGAAACTATTTTTTTTAAAGAAATATTTTTGGGGAATAACAATTTTCAATTCCCTATTTTTTCATTTCGGGATTTTTTGGAATTATTAGCCATAAATGTCACTATTTTAATTCAGCCGAACAGAACCACGAGGCAATATTTATATCGTGATATTAATTAAAGCGCCATAATTCCGTTGTTTTTTATACCAGACAATAAAATCATAATTCTCTATAGCCGTCTACTGTTTTTGCGTTTTCTATTTTTTGAAATCTTAATTTGAAATTCGAGATGTCATTAATCTTTAAATGTTATTTGAATGACGCATCGACCTAATATCGTTTGGGTTGATCAGTGTTGCCATTCGTCAAAAGCGAAGGGTATCGAGCGTGAGTTTCCAAAGTTCGAATTCTAGACTGGGCTATGACTGGTAATTTTTGAGAGGATATCAATATACTGATTTCTGACACTTACGCAAATACTTTTACGGGATTAAAATAATATCAAGTTTTATTTCAAGGATATCAATAATTTTTGACTGCCTCGTTGGTGTAATGGTCCCAAGCGTGACTGCTTACTAAAGGTCCTGGGTTCAATCCCCGGGTCGAGCAGTGTTGTTGAGTTTTTTTGTGAAATTGCCTGTAGCAGCTCGGAGTTCAGATTTGTGCACGGTTGATGGCAAAAGGTTCGCCCCTATTAGATCGGACTTACACATACCGGCGAAATTTGGGTGTACTATTAGTACATCTATGCCTAACCCTTTGGGGAATACAGTCGTGATGGCATGTTACGATAGTATGATATCATTTATTTTACAGTTAATCAAACCACAGACAAACTGTTAATTTAGCCCACTGATAGATTCTCTTCTATGTCGTTTCGCTCTCGGCAGAGCGGTCGTGGTCGTCATGTAGTAGCATTTTCGGGAGCAGATGTTATGCGTCTCACGATATCTCGCCATCGTTTTCTGTTGGTGTACATTCTAGTACACTCGTGCAAGGGCCCGCCCACACATGATTTAATTTGGTCGGTCCATCGCATGGGTGACCTTCCGCGCGGTCTGGTGCCTTCCACCTTCCCCTGCACGACGTGTCGCTCTATGGAGTTGTATTCCCGTCTCGACACGTGTCCAAAAAACTTCAGTATACTACACTGTACTGCAGAAGATAGACGCTCTTGATGCCGAGTTCTTGGAGTATGGATATATATTGGTACAGAATCCAAGCATTCTTCTCCAGCACCACATTTCGAGACCGTCTATTTTACTTTTTTAACCCCCGATGCAAAAACGACGGGGTGTTATAATTAACCCCCGACGCAAAAACGACGGGGTGTTATAAGTTTGACGTGTGTGTGTGTTTGTGTGTGTGTGTGTGTGTGTGTGTGTGTGTGTGTGTGTGTGTGTGTGTGTGTGTGTGTGTGTGTGTGTGTGTCTGTCTGTCTGTGGCATCGTAGCTACCGAACGGGTGAACCGATTTTGATTTTGTTTTTTTTATTTGAAAGGTGAATTAGTCGGGAGTGTTCTTTAGCTATGTTTGATGAAAATCGGTCCAAGATGGCCGCCGCCACAAAATATAGCGAATTACATATATTTTTTCACAACACCCTCAATATGGGTATCAAATGAAAGGGCTTAACTAGGAGAATACTATACACTATGATAAATTTCAAATCCAAGATGGCCGCAACCACAAAATGGCAAAATACATTTCGTGTCGGGGGTTTTCTAAATTTTTATTTCACTTTCTCGCAATGTCCACGTTGATACATTACTGATTACACACTAATAGATTACTCAGCCTTAATAAAATAGCAAACTGACATTTCAAGGAAAGTGACTGACATCTGAACTGATCTCATCACTGATGATGCTTTAAGGAAAATTATTGATAAAATTCAATGTTGTGCAAGCATTGAGTTATTATGTAAATATGACACGCCAAGCACAGTTATGTTTATGCTTTATGAGTTGTATAGTAAGCGCCACAACTCAAAGAGTTGCAAGCGTTAACACCCTAATGTTATTTTCAATAAAACAAATATAGTAAAAATTATGATTAATTACAATAATTACTGAGCGATTTTGTATGTGCATACTTATTATACATAGGAAACACCCAGACAAACACAAATACATATATATCCATCATCACATAAATATTTGTGTCCTGTTTATGTAATGAACTTAGGTATTTGTGTTTGTCTGGGTATTTCTTATATATTATAAGTATATATTTACAAAAAAAAAGTATATAAGTATTATATCCATTGTCTAGTACTCATAATACAAGGTCTGCTTAGTTTGGGACTAGATGGTGCTGTGTAAAAATGTCCCAATTGATTATAAATTATAGCCTTATATTACTCGGTAGAGCTATAGCTTTCTAATGGTAAAAGAGTTTTTCAAATCGGTCCAGTAGTTTCCTAGCCTATTCAGTGCAAACAAACAACAAATCTTTCCTCTTTATAATATCAGTGTAGATAATATTACAACGATGATACATAATACCTCAATGCGAACATGTGATTTTTATGGATGTAGATCATGTAGTTTTAAGTAAAGTGAGTCAGATAGAAGAAATAGATTTCAAGAAACACTTTGTGTTTGAGTGTTTCTCGGTGTTGACTAAGATCTTTTTCCTCAATACCTACATGATGCAATATTAATATCGATTTTAATGTTATTATCACGATTCGATTAGTTTAACGATTTTTTCCTGACCTTTTAGATCGTGAAGGAAGAATTATTGTCCTTTGAAGCTTCTTGTTATGACATCAGTTTATTACTTGGAAGGACTTGCAATCAATTGTAATTAACAACTTAATTAGTACAGTAGTCGTACTTGGGTGGGTTTGATTCCCGGTTTAGGCAGTGTTATTGGGGAGTTGTGCCCTTGTAAGTTCTATTATTGGAAATGTATGGTCCCATGAGAAATTTCGTGTACACGATTCATATTATGACATAAACATACCATCACGCCTGTATTCTCCGAAGGGCTACGCAGCAGTGTAGACAATAGGGAGCAAGCCTATGTACCGGGCACAAATCCAGACTCTGAGTTGCTTCTGGAAATTTCCCAGAAAAACCCAACAACACTGGTCGATCCGGGAATCGAACCCAGTCTGACACAGTCGCGCCTGAGACCACTAGACCAACAAAGCAGTTTCATAGTATGATTCATCAAAATAAGCCATTTCAACCCCTTGATTTATTAAAACTGAGTCACTGTATAACAGTCACTGAGTCACTAAAAGGCATATCTACTCTCTTTTGAGATTGTATCATAGAATTCTATATGCATTTCGACATAATGCGTAATATTATAAACTAGTTTGTGTATTTTTCTCGGAAATGGAAAGTTTTTGCCCGAAGGTGGGTGATGGGTGTCGTCATAATAGGCATATATGCTTATTATTATAAAGAGGAAATATTTTATTGTTTCGTTGTTTGTTTGTATTGAATAGGCTCCGAAACTACTATAAATAAATAAATAAATATTCTGGGACATTTTACACAGCACCATCTCGTCCCAAACTAAGCAGAGCTTGTACTATGGGTACTAGACAATGGATATAATACTTATATACTTTTTTGTAAATAAATACATATAATACATAAGAAACACCCAGACAAACACAAACACTTATGTTCATCAACACTAACTAGCTAGCAGTAACTGCTAGACCGATTTGAAAAATTCTTTCAGAGCTAGAAAACCCATTTATCGGGGAAGGCTATAAGCTAAATACCATGACGCTACGACTAATAGGAGCGGAGTAGCAATGAAAAATGTTGCAAAAACGGGGGAAAAAAATTATAAGACCATGCGGGCGAAGCCGCTGGCGGAAAGCTAATGTTTTATATAGAAAGCATATCGTCACGCCTGTGTTCCCAAGTGGTAAAACAATTTTATGTCCGACTATACACCGCTCTCTGGTATGTTTAGGTCCCACGTAATGGGGCATTCACAGACACACTTTGCTCGACCCGGGAATTGAACTCAAGACCTCTAGCGTAGCAGTAGCGCTTGGGACCACTACACCAACAAGGCAATCTATAAGAAAGATATCAAGCTATATATATTCATGAATGGTTATACAAAGAATGGTTTTACAAAGCATTCCATTTGTTGAGCGAGATTAAGACATATATCAAAGCAAATAGTGACATCAAGAATGGGATAAGAATTCATTTTGAAAGACTATAGTAATAAATTAGGTAGCAGATATCTTTTTTTATTTCACAGAAGGCATGCAAAAACAGTTAGGGATATACCTACTTAGTTTCGTTTCTTTTAAATATAAATTACTGGCCTGTTTCACGACCTCTAGATAGCTGATAACTACTCGGGCCTCCCAGGGGCTTTAAAGGTTTTTTTTGTCGAAGTCTCTCTTCGAAAATATTATAGATATAAAATATATATCTATAATATATATATAATTCGAAAATATTATAGAAGATAATTAAATTCCGAATATTAAACACTATCTAGTAAACAACTTTTCCTTTGATATATTTTTTTCGCTGTTCTACCTTTGTACAAACATGATTATGATTATTTATTGAAAATAACGACTGAAAAAAAATTTCATTTTATTTGGATAATAATTTGGGGCCAGGCCTCTACTCCTTTGTTGCCCCGAGGCCTCCACACCCCTAAATCCGGCCCTGCTGCCGGCAAGACTGTTAAATATAAAACGAATGTTAGATAAACGGCACATACCATATTACCTCAGTAGCTACAACACATTTATAAGAACACAAATTATGGGTTTTTTATTACCAAAACATTGACGCTGCAACCATAGCCCGCATTACGTCACACGATTAGCATAGACCACGAGGTCGACTGCGTAGGCGCAGGTCACAGAAAAAATCTCTTTCCGATACACATTTTCGGTGCGCGTGGGCAACAAAAAAGCCTTTCAGATTGTTTATGGATCAATATATTATTCGGAATGTGTGAATATATAACTTCGATCACTATTTGAAGTGATTGAATTATGTACGAATTAGTGATAAGCGAATCAATTTGTGTGATGGGGGAAAGCTGACGTTAAATTAGAATAATGCAAGTTTATTGTTATTTTTATCGATTTTTATCGATTTGCTATGGCTTTATAATTTATATGCTGATGTGTTCTGGGAAAACGGAGAATAGTGACGTACTTGATATTACTTGATACTTATCACTGTGTTCGTACTTAGTTACTATAGAAATGTTTGTTGAGGACTTCAATCCTAGCCAGGGAAAGAAAGTATGATTTTTAGTTGGCATGATTCCGAAATTCTTTCACTTTACCCTGGCAACAGATTCATGGGGATTCCTCGCACTACAAAAATACGATAGTCTATCGTGATTGTATTGGGTGGCCGAATCTAATCTGTTAATTATAGTTCAGTTTATGTAAGCTCCCGATAAATTCGAACTCAAGATCTATGACTATCACAAGGCTTGATGACCTCAGATCTAAATACTTTTTATAAAGAGGTAAGATTTGATTGTTTGTTTGGTTGTGGATACCGATTAGAAAAAATTCTCAGTATTAGATAGCCCATTCATCAGGTAAGGCTATAGGCTATATACCATCACGCTACGACTAATAGGAACGGAGTAGCAATAAAAATTTTGCAAAAATTAAAAATTTTCCCCGACACAAAATGTAATTTGCCATTTTGTGGTGGCGGACATCTTGGATTTGAAATTTATCATAGTGTTGTAGTATTCTCTTAGTTAAGCCCTTTCATTTGATACCCATATTGAGGGATTTGTGAAAAAATGTCCGCTATTTTGTGGCGTTGAGAGATTTTTTCAGCGGCATGTGAAGTCTGACAAGTTGCTAGCGTGGTGGACTAGCCCCTCTCATTCCGAGAGGACACCTGTGGCCCTGTGGGTACGTAAATTTGTTACATAGCAACACCTTCTTAGCGTCAGAAATAAATGAAACTGTTCTTACACTATAATTTGTCCAAGTTCCACCTGCATCATAGATACAGCCCAATTATAAATTATCCCACATTATAACACAGACTCGGGTTACAGAGTATAACTTAAAAATATATAAATTCCATATCTTTATGCGTATCTTTAAGTTATGTAAGTGTGTAATAAGTTTTGTGTGTAATCGCGTACAGAAATCGCGGTCCATACGTCAGGACGCTCCCTGGTTTCGCAACCCGACACTGGTGAGGTCGCCGGTTATCGCCCTGGGCTCTTACATTATTTTCTTTGATATATCTACCTGTTTTAGTCGGTATTATTTGGGCTGATTGGTAACAATATTGGTTGAGGAAATCAAATCCCATATTGGCCCAATGTTTTGTCAGTGGAGGTATGTAGATACTTTGTGTATGTATGTATAGGTACTGTCATTTGGTCTAGTAGCCACAGGTACTGCTAAGCGTGAGGTCCTGGGTTCGATTCGAAGTATCCTTGATACTTTCTTATCTGATGACGATGCAGTTGACGGTGAAGTACAATTGCCTAGATTAAGGTAAAAACTGCCTCATTAGTTTGGTCGACGTGACCTAGCATAACGCGACTGTTTCGCTAAGGGCCATGGATTAGATTCCCGAGTCGAGTAGGGGTATAAGGTTTTTCTATAATAATTATTCTCAGTAACAACTCGGAGTTTAGTTATAATTAAGTGAAAATATTTTCGCACCGTAATAACCCACAGTTCGTTGACACTCCCATGGGACCTAAACATACTAGCGCAGCGTGGGTATCTTTGTAGACCTGTGCCGTACCCCTACGGGAATACAGGCGTGATGTTATGACACCAAAAAATGATGCTACATCTACTTTATTGATCACAAAAACGACCAATTTCCAACAGCCAAATAAAACCTTGTAACAATCCCAGTAGAGACAATAATTACATAATCCTGGTAATTTGTTCGGTATATAGGTCACAGCGATCAGTGATGCGCCGTCGCTACCAAATGCACGCACCGCCTGGGGCTCAGATCGCTCGTTCTGTTGGATGCGGTCTTAGTGATGAGCGGGAAGCGATTTAACGATGCGAGCGTTGTAACGGTCAATCAAGCATTCAATTGGTGTGTTTAAGGTTCTTGGCTTCTTCCAAGTTCTTCATTAGACTCTGTCAGTATGTTGTGCAGTAGTTTAGGGTGTGAATGTGTGTGTATAATTTGGGTTTGTAAACATCATACATATTATGTAAGGGGTGGGGTGGTGTCAAACGATTTTTTATAAATAAACAAAGGATCGATTTATACGGTCAATGTTTGTTAGTCTGTATAAAAAAATCTTAAAGAAATAAAACTACTTTTCACGGATATTATATCACCCTTGAACATGGGCGCTGTAAACGGTCCGAAACGTCGAAATTAAAATAATATCGATATAACGCGATAAAATCCGTAAAAAGTAGTTTAATTTCAATGTCTAGTATTCGAGTAAGTGTCAGAAATCAGTATATTAGTTTATCTTGTTATATTATGGTTTCTTGTGCATTTGGATGAAAATAGAAATATTCTTCAACATTCTTTCTAATCTAATAATTATTTATTTTTAATCCGCTTCCCGCTCAACCTGTCACTGCGCGCGCCCGGGTCTCACCGACCGCTATTATGCCGTGAGAACACAAGTGACCGTGGCACTTGCCACCGATCGGTCATTATCGATCGTGAACTATTGTTTGCGCTCGTTCAGACGCCCGAGATATCTACCACATAAAATATAGATGACCAAATTTTTTCGTTACAGAAATCCACTGTTACGTAATAGATGAACGCATTAAGCAAATGGCAAACTTACACTAACAACTTTTTTGTAACTGTAAATATACCATCACATCTATATTCCCCGAAGGGGACAGAGATTTACGTAGGTATATTCTCAGGTAGGAGGTACATTAATAATCTTATTGCCAAAACCTTTTGGCCTAATATTCATGGTTCATATAGCAAAGTCCGAGCTGATACTGCAATTTTAAGAAAAACTAAATAACTCATTGCTCGACCTGGGAATTGAACCTTCCACCTCGAACATAGCAGTCGCGGTTACGGCCAAATGAGGCGTACTTTTAGGCGATTTTTCTTACAATTGCAATGTCAAGATTTAGCTTTTTTCTTTTAAAGTAGGCATTGATTATGTTTTTTTCCAGTATTCCATATCTCCGCCTAAAATATAGACAGCCAAGATTTATAGCTAACACCATTTTTGAGCTGCAATTTGATAAGAACGCTTTGTAGGTCAAACTTCGCGGCGTTTACATCCAGATGGTGCTTGTCATTAATAATGTCTGATAAAAAATAAGGAGATCCAAAATGGCAATGTAGCAAGTTTGTTAAAAAAGACAATGGGTTGGTAGACGATACACAATAGTCTAGAACACAATGAGATCTAGCCTACTATTTGATATTAACTTGCCGATTGACAGTTTAGTTTTTAGAAATGGAAGTCGAAATATGAGAACATCTTTTTTGTGTTTGATTATTATAGCGCATTATTCGCAACTAGCTGTCCCGGCAGATCTTGTTCTGCCCCATTTCTCTAAAACAAAGTAACATAATAAATAAAAATGACATGCAACCTCTAATCAACTTGAAAGGCATACCAAAGATAATCCTAACGCGCGTTTGTTTTGTTTTGATTGACGTCAATTAATGTTTGTCAATCGAGGAAAAGAAAATTGTTGTTTTTACTTCTTATTTTATTTTTTTCTTTCCATAAGCACCTTCTTCAAACCTTATCAAACACAACAAAAAAGAAATCAGCCAAATCGGTTCAACCGTTCTCGAGTTTTGCGCTTAGCAACACATTTAGTGATTCATTTTTATTTATATACCTAGATGGCCTTTTGGTCGTAAACGCGACTGGTCAAGGTCAAGGGCTCTTGGTTCTTCGATAATGCAGTGTCATTGGATTTTTCTATAAAAAAAATCTCTCGGAATTTGGACTTGTGCCTGATTAATGGCAATAGGTTCTCCCGTAAAACAGTAGACCTCAATATACCGTCGAACTGTGACGGTACAGGAATACACCTCTGCCTAACCCTTCGGAGAATACAGGGGTGAAATCGTTATGGTCTCAGTCACCCTTTGCACTTGGCCGAGCGTTTGACAGCGGACGTTCACGGTGGGATCGCTGATGCGGGGGCTATTCCCGTGATCCCGCCACTATGCGGAAGGTGGTAGTGGTGTCGGTTTTAATCGGTATGCCGGCCACCTGGTCGGAGAGCCTGAGATAACCGTCCCGCATCCATCAGCGGGACGGCATGATAAAGGCGCATTTCCTCACTCACAAAAATGGCATAGAACCTGTTTCACTACCTCCGAATAGCCGTTAACCACCAGATAAATTTTAAAATCGAACAAAATTTGTATGAAATTATCTGCCAAATAATTTAACGGAAACTTATCTCTGTGTTTGTCGGATGTTGTGTGTGTTTATTTATATTTATATTTATATTTTTCTTTCTTTATCGGGATGTGGTGAAACAGGCCTTTAAAATCATTATAATTTCAACCAAGTTAAGAAACCCAATTTATCAGTACCAAATAAATTGTCATTATACTCAGAACTGCTAGTGCAAAAACATGAATCACATTTAAAACCGCAGATTACACAATTTTTGGGTCAAAACGCGTCATTTTGTAACACAATACTTACCGTGACCGCATCAGCGTTGTAGGGTTAAATCTGCAAAATATGTTCCACGAACATAATATTGTGGTGTATGTTATTGGTTGAGTTCGTCTCCATTTATTATGACTTTATCAAACCGCACTGATATAAGTTACTCGTACATACATACAAAAATTAAGTAGCACCAGGTTTTTGCTTCAATGTGCAGGTGCAATGGTGTATGGATACTTCGGGCACTCCTGTAAGTGAGACATGCCCTGGTCTGGAGCCCCACACTCGCACTGGATGATCGACGGATAAATAATCCCCCATTTTGCTAAATTGTATTTACAGCGTATTGTTAAAAAAGATATAAATCATTTATGAGTAGGTTTTTTTGCAAAACAGAGGCCGTTAACGGTTATTGAAATAAGCTTATCTAAATGCTTTTTTTAATGGTTACATTTAAATATAAACTCACATTGAACTGTAAGATCTATGATGTCATTGTTAAATGCAGAAACTCTAAAATAAACTAGGCATATAAGGTCAAGATTGTTTTGTTATCCTAATGGTCCAAAGTGCGACTGGTACGCTTGTCCTGAGTTCGATTCCCAGACCGAGCAAAGTATTATTAGGGTTATTTTCAAATTCTCAGTAGCACCTCAAACTAGGAAGATTTAAAAATCGTCCTAGAGCTCATTTTTGATTTGTACCTGGTTAATGGCAAAAGGCTCGCCCCCTATTACCCCCTCCCTACGTATTACTCAAAATACCTGTGCGTAATCCAGGAATACAGGTGCGCTGTTATATTATGTTACCACGAAATTAACGAACAAAATTCAAATATCAAATCTCAATTTATATGATTAACAGCAGTCAGTATCAGCCGTAGATATTCAACTAAATCTTATGAAAAAATATTATAATTTTTTTCCATCCATAAATCTCATCTAATCTTAATAAAATGCTCGAAACTCAACGTTACATTGTCGTATGAAAGTAGCTGCATAGGCTGGGCCGTGAGAACTGGAGAGCCGCCCACGCAACACTCAAAATTCTTGGTACATTTGTCATTCTCAGATTTGCATGACGATATATTGAGTTTATTATTATATATTCTATGACTTACATTCTGCCTCGCTGGTCTAGTGGTACGCGACTGCCAGGCTAGCAGTGTGTATGTGGTGCGAGATCGTGGGTTTGAACCCCTGGTCGTGCATTTTGTTGTTGTGTTTTTCTGTGAAATTCCCAGTAGCTCGGAGGCTGGATTGATGGCAAATAATGGCAATAAGCTCGCCACCTATAACATTTATTTATTTTATCAATGTTATATTATTACGTAATGGGACTTAAATATACCGGCGTACATTAGTGCACTTCTGCCTAATCCTTCGGAGAATATAGGCGTGATTGTATGTTCTATGTCTTCTATTAATGCCTATTTGGGGTTCGTTCGTGGTTAACTTACGCTGATCAATTGACTTGTAAGCTGAGCTTGATGTTATCAACACTATCACTAAATATTATAAAATAAAGCCCCACCGCGTCTGCCTGTCTGTTCAGGATAAACTCAACAATTATTGAACGGTTTAGCCCTATAAACAGAGACTATATTTTGAATGCAGGTAAGCCAGCTTATATCTAGGTACTACTAGGTAGTAGCTTAGGTACCGTTTCATCAATTTATAATGAAAAACAATTATTCGCATCCACAATTAGTTAAAAGGCTAATTATCATAAAGATGTACTTAAATTTTCATCTCTCATTAATTTAAAAGCGTTGCACTCATAAAGAACATATTCAAAGACCCGACAATTTGTTACAGCCGCTAACGCATACACCTCATCGATTAAACCAGATATGGTTCAAATGTGCTATCGTAAATAAGGCTAACTAGGAACTTATTAAATGTTATATGAAAGATAGTACAGAAGGGCAATTTTATAGTTTCTAATCATATTTATTTATTTATTGTACACCGAATGAAACACAATAAAACAGGATTTAAGAGAGGTAGGGCACAGCCATTTATGCCTCAAATCTGGAGCAGCCCATCTGGGAAACTGCAGCCAAATAACACACTTTATTGTGTGTTGTGTTCCTGCAGTGAGTAAGGTCGCCAGAGCTCCTTCTAAGGATGCGCTGCGCTGGCAGTAAGAGGAATATTCCCTCAAACTGTCGGCGCAGTGAATCTTCCATAAACCTCTAAGAGGTTTTTCGGGTCGGCAACGCGCTGATACCCCTGGTGTTGCAAGCGTCCATAGGCTATGGTAACCGCTTACCATCAGGCGGGCCGTATGCTTGTTTGCCACCTTTGCGTTATAGTGGAACTAGAAATATAAACTCTGTGAAAATATTGACAGCACGCTGACAGACAGACGGAATGGACGTCCGGACAGCGGTGGCTTATAGGGTCCCGTTGGCACTCTTCGGGTACCGAACCCTAATGAGGCATTCTTCACTAATTGTCATTGAAACATATTTTTATATTCTTTGTTCAAGTTAATTATCATGCACTATATGGAGTTATACTTCTTATTTATCTCTATTACGACTCAAATATATGCAGGCTTGTCTATTGAGAAACATTTTTAATTAGATGTAGGCTAGTGGTTATCTGTTAACATCGTGTTAGTACCAACGTTTTATGGTGTCTATAATCAGTCTTAACAAACTCGGCTTGTTGTTTTGATATTGTTTTTTATTCCCACCTTACTTTTTTTATACCACTAAGGTGGCAAACGAGCATACGGCCAGCTTGATGGTAAGCGGTTACCGTAGCCTATGAACGCTTGCAACACCAGGAGTATCACTCACGCATTGCCGACCCTAAAACCGCTTAGAAGTTTATGGAGGATTCACTGCGCCGACAGTTTAAGGAAATATTCCTCTTGCTGCCAGCGCAGCGCATTCTTAGAAGGAGCTCTGGTAACTTACTCACTGCAGTAACACAATACACAATAACATACCATCTTATATTTAATTTACATAACGTACCATCACGACTGTATTCCCCGAAACGTTAAGCAGAGGTGTATTAAGGTACACCCACTGTTCGCCAGTATGTTTAGGTCCCATGTAATAGGGAGTGAGCCTATTGCCATCAACCGGGCACAAATGTCCAGACTCCGAGCTGCTACTGGGAATTCACGGAAACACCCAACAACAATTTGCTTATTTTCTCGTCCTGGGGACCAACAGGACCTCTAGCGGCCAGTTATATTCAACTTAACAATGCAATAACTACATTTGTAAATTCTCAGTTCACATTAAACTTTAACTGGTGGTAATCGGACATAAATCTCGGAGATTACTCAATTTGGTGATTTAACAACCCATTTACATACGGTTCGGTTAATTTGTACATTTTTGATGAGTGTGTGGCCGGCCGTTATTAAAGTTAATCTATAAATGACTGATTGTCACAGTGACTGAACGATCGGCTTTTTTACTAGGAGCCGCAGGATCAAACCCCGTACGTATTTGTATAAAAGGAAATCGTATTTTGGTTTGATAACATGACATTAAGGCTTTGCCTTATCATTTTTTATTAAGAAATTACAACGACAGTTACAATATTACCTACTCTATTAACACATTATGATCATGTAAGTTCTTCCACATTAGTTCCTTACGCTGCTGTGTGAGATTCTATGTATGTATGTATTGATATGATTTTCTGTTCGAAAGTTTCGGTAGCAGCGTATACGTAGCGTTGTGAAGGTACAACCGTTTGGAGGAATTCAACCCAAAAATTACCAATGGCTAACCATATGCAATTTAGTTTCCGATATTATGTAAATCGCTCAAGTAGCTCATGACTAATGTGACAGATGGCGCCACTGCCAGACATAAAACCTATTAGAATTTATAATCCATGTGTGGGTTCTTATATGTTTTCTTTCGCCATTTCTAGGTGGTTATTGATGTAGCGATATTTTTGTAACAACTTTATTTGGACCTTTTTGTAAAAATATTGGTAAATCTTGGCTTTATTTGTCAAGACGGTGAGTCAGTTAGTATCAATACTTTTTTGAATAGAGCATTGTTATACAGGAGTGGTTTTTTTAATTTCCAGACAAATCTAAAGGGTCGTTGTACTCATTATTATGAACAACTTTTACTATAAGACTTACCCTGAATTCGTGAAAAAAACAGTTGTTACGTAGATACATGTTCACTCAACTTGACGAAATGTATGGAACAGCTGATTTATTTTTAGTGATTTCAGTATTGATTTCATAGCAAAAGTCGTTCACAGTGATAAGTACAATGAACGCTTTTTACGGTATTTAAAAAAAATATGGGTTGATATTTTTGTCAACGACGCTGCGACAGTATTACTGCTGCGGTACAAAATAATAAAATTAGTCATTGTTGCCTTAAGTTATTCTGGATTTAGGTGAGATTTTTTTTGATAACCCACCCATATAAAAAAAACCCAATCTGGGGCAACGTTTGATAAAAACAAAACAAACTTACAAATTTAATTCAACAAAAACTCCAATTATTTTACGAAAAATGGACAGTGCCCATTATTACGAGATTATTTCGCATAATAACTAAAGAGAATCGCGTCACGTACTACGCAACGAGCTTCAATTAGAGAGTACTATCTGTATCGCGGCCCGCCCATAAGGAAGAGGGACTTATCTGAAATTTCTAATCTAGTGACTCACATACATGCGTTCGCGAAATTACCTCAATTTACCCGCTATAATCCCGGCCGAGTCAAAAAGGGCACAGTGCTCAGCCGTGACTAACAATGCTACTGCTTGTTACGATGTTATTCGCTTAGATGGAATACGTGTCCACCAAATTTTTTGCGTATGAATAATCTCAAAAATGCCGGTTTTGCTAGACATAAATGCTTATCTTTGGGTGTCGAAAATGTCTCGTTACAGTTTCTATAACCATGTAATTTGTTATAACCTTGTGTTTTATCTGATCCTCATATAAAACGCTTCGTTAGGCTTACTCAGGTCAGTTCAGATAAAATCCTTTTTACACGGCGAATAATTTTCCTTCAATTTTAATTAAAACCCATAATTTATGCTGAGCCTAATTAGAAAGTTAAATTTTTATATTAAAATTCAAATTCTCACAAGCGAGGAGAATGCAAATATCTACGTATACGCATATTGCATTCCAAAATATTGTTATAATCCAAAATAATGGACATATCGTTATTTACTGAGCACCGACCACGGCGGCACAGAGTGAAACTGTAACACAATCACATATTTTACGCTTTTGTATGAGTTTAATTGAGTAAGAAGAGACCCGAAACCGCTCACAGCGGGGTAACTTCCAAATTTATTTACGAAAAATTCGCAAAAGACCCCCATTACTTACGTCGCGAGATGCAACAGTACCCGTAGCGATGTTCACTTCTGTAATATTAAGTGTGAGATACGACCTTATTCGTGTTGACCCAGATTTTAATACGCCTCGCACTGCTCTTTATGATGACTTTTTGAAAAATGTAATTTTTAATTCCGTGCTGGGACGGCCGAATTGAATGGGCCCGCGGATGATTCGTTTTAACTGTATCGCTTATAAATTGTTATTTCTTATGCGATGCCGACGGAAGTCTGTCGATATTTTAAACTAAATTAATGCGGCCGTGTACGCCAAAATTGGCGATGTTGTTTTCTCGAGAAAATCGGGTGTACTTTTTAATTTCCATTTTTTGCATAATGTTATAATATATCATATTCTCTTGTCACTATCAATATGATCTTAACGAGCTTTGTTAATTAAAATGTTCTTTTCTTTTGTTGCAGTCGTTCTTCGGGCGGACCTACAACAATCTATCCTCGATATCAGAGTGCAAAAACAACGGGGAGTGTGTGATCAACAAGAAGAATAGAACGGCTTGCAAAGCCTGCAGACTACGGAAATGTCTTCTAGTAGGCATGTCGAAGTCGGGCTCAAGGTATGGGAGGCGGTCGAACTGGTTCAAGATACACTGCCTACTGCAAGAGCAGCAGCAACAACATATACAGCACATGCAGACCAGTAAATCACCGCCTACTTTTAATACATCCATGAACCCATCATATTTGCCGACGAACCTACTCCCCGCGGCAGCCTTAGCAGAATATTACAAAAACTCAGAAAAGAGTCCCTTTACGGAAGACGTGACGAGACAGAGCGTGTCACCATCAGATTCTGGTGCATCATCAGCTGACCCCGAGGACGATAATAGTTCAAGAAGCACAAGTGGCCTTAGCATCTTTAGACCAGCGTCTTCTCCCTGCAGCGACAAAGATGTGCGGTTACAAGCGATTAGGAATCAAAGTAAAGATAGAAAACGGAAAAGTACCATGCCACCATCGCCTTTTGGCACAGTATCTGCGCCACCAAGCTTCTCTCCAAGAAGTGCTCCATACTTACCAACCCAATTACAAAATATGAGAGCCGTGCCTCCAGGGCTCGCAACGTGGCAGAACCGTAATGGTGGAGACTTGCTCCTCCACTCACCAGCAGTAGCAGGAGTAGCCATAGATCAAGACCAACCTATAGATTTATCTATAAAATCAACAGCTATGATATTTAGAAGTCCTAAAAACGATGAAGTTAGTGATTCAGAACCGGAACTGTCAATTGATTTGAGTGAAGAAAATGCTAAAGAAATTATGAAAAATCCTTTAGATCTCTCGCTTGTCCCGAAAAGAACGGAAGAAGTACCTATGACTGGTTGAAGTTTTAAAAGGTATTTTTCGACGGTTTTTAATTATGTAAATAGTATTTTAGTATTCTTGTTAATACTCTGTCACGCCATACAGTATTTAGCTGATTACATTCCTTTCTTCTTGATTACCTGATCTTATTTACCATAATTAGCGTTTATTTAGTTTTTAATTAAAGTCATGGACTTGTAGTTGTAAGTAGTAAAGCAAGTACAGTAGAAGAAAATGTGGGAAATGACATTGTTGTTGTATCTATTTGTAGGTAGATTTAGATCAATGTTGTTCCGGTATCGTGTTTTAGACATAGCAAAAAACAGCTTAAATTATATAAACAGCAAGTACACATATGAATACTAAAACTTCTCAAAGTATAGAAGGAGTAAAAACTATTAAAAACTTTTAGTCATCAAATAATTTATTTAATGAAAAAAAAAAACTGAAATTTGCCAAAAAAAAATTCGTTCGGCTATGTCTAAACATGTCCAACTATAGCAAGTGCCAGTGTATGTTTTACCATTTTAGTTAATATTTTATGGGATTAAAGGCCAGTTAAAATGAAGCTCAAAATTTTAATGTACAAAGTAAGAGTCTTGTAAAAATTTAGTTTTTTGTTTTATGTACTTCTAGTTAAGTATTTATTTCTTTAGTTTTTAGGCCAGTTTGTATTGAGTAATTTTTTTAATTTTTGTAAGTACGTACTTTGTAATGTTTTAGTTTTTAATGTAGCGTAATTTTCATTTTGATATGCTTGTGTTATTATTTTGTTATTTTTTATTTTGTTGAAGATTTTTAAGACAATGGTACATTCCAGTGCTAATTTCATTCCAGTACTTATAATATTTTTTTTATTGGTGCCAGTAATTGCTTAATATTTTTGAAGCGCCTTTTGGAAGATAATTAAGTTCAATACTATTCAAAAGTGCTATATTTTTTCTATAATAAAATTAATAAACTTTTATTGAAGTTTAAACACCTAATACGTAATAAATATTAACGTTTTTTTTTACTGACATGACGTAATATTTTTAGATCAAGTCGAAAGAATTTAATAAAGAAAACGGTGCCATTAAAATATATTTTGAAAATAAAAAGCATAACTATCGTAGTCCTGATTATGTCACCTTTTTTTGTAAATACTGTAAAACATAGAAAATTGTAAGACATTTAATTCCTTTGGCCAAACTAGTTAGTAACAGTTGTTCATTAAAAGTCCAAGTACCAGGCTTACTTAAGATAATTTGGTTTAGATTTACATCAACAAACATTTACAAGTAAAAATACTACTAAAATGTACAGTGTTTTGAGACACAACTCACAATAGTAGATTTTAAATATTTTTGAGCATAATAAAAACATACTCTAATTGTGAGCCTGCAGTACTGAATAAGTTATCAATTTTGAGACATAATTGTTGTTATCAGTGTGATACGATATTTTTTAATGTATGTGTTTTCATTTTTTACGTTTATAAGTAAATTTTAATATATTTGAGAGAAAAAAGTAATAAAAAGCGAGTGCCTTTATAATTTTTATATAGTTTTATTTTAAAAACCCTTCAGAAAATTATAAATCACTCTACATTATATAAATAGTATTTTACTAATATACAATACACGTACTTATGACTTATCAGAATTGTATGCGTTAATAATTAATTATCACTCACTTAAACTGTGAAGGAAAACATCTTGAGGAAACATTCTGCCATGAGATAATTTTACACGGCACCTCCCATTTTATGAGGATTGAATGTGCCATTGAGACAGTTAATGATGGTGTTTATTAAGAATTATTACTAAAATTAAATAAATGACACTGCGTTAAAATAAATATCTAAATATGATACAGGACCAAATTTTAATTTAAAAGAAAGAAGCCTAAAACCAAATTAAAAAAACTGTCTAACAAAAAAGCCTCTGTACTAAGGAAATAAAACGTTGAAAATATTCAAATTTCACAAAACAACATGACAAAGAGACACGCAGTGTTTACAAGCATACAGACATGCTAAATATTCATGAACTACAAACTCTGGGCATTTCTTGAAATTTTTATTTCCCATGATATTTCTTTCCATAATTATTCATGAGTGGATCCACTGGGCTGGATTCGTTGTTTGATTATTTAAATTTAAATTGAATGCTTATGAATATACAGCTTAGTTTACTTTGATTGTCAGTGTGAATATGCAGATGTATTATTGTGTAGCTACTGTGAACTACTGTTTCCTTTGTATTAGTCAAATGAGTTCACAGCTTCTAAGAAAATGCTCCTCTATGTTACACCAAGGGACTATTTATCATATGTTAGTAATCAATAATACAATATCCAGGTAGTCATTTTTGCGTTTTAATGGAACACTGAGTAACTTTCACTTAAAACCCTTTTTTTTACATATAATAATAAAATTATTTTTCAAAATGATGTTTAGGACTTATAAATATTATAATATGTTGACGACCTGTAATTAAATGGTAGGTATGTAGCGAGCCTAACAATACTGGTACTCATACAGGTAGAAAACTATAAAGTACCGCCAGTACCTAGTTCTTAATAAACTGACTACAAAATGGGCTGCAAATTCAGAGAACTAAAAAGATTGCAAGCTCAAACTTAAAATAATATGATGGTGGCAAATAAAATGCCAAGAAAAAAATCAAAAACCTAAGTATACATTGTTAAGAAGATAATGAGTTAGTGAGGTAGTAGGTAGTACTTTCCCTTATTTAATTTAATAACATTTCTCTGTAAAACTGTAATCCAGTTACTCCATAAAAACAATAAATACAAACAAACATCGTTAATTTGTAAACATAACAGTACAACAACTCAAAACGGTTCACAATAACGCCTTAACAGATTTAATTGATATTATTAACTCTTTCCGTTCTTATTGTCACACCAACCGTTTACACTTCCCAAATAATAAAAACAACCTTAACACCCAAACAATAGGACAAAAATTCACTTTATGAAACGCAAATAATAATTTCGACATGACTTTTGTCACTCAATTTAATTGAAGTCAGGTTGGGCAAAGTAACAAATCAAATTTTTTCGCAATGGCCGGCAGTTTCCCGATATAGCCGGGTGTTTACTTGGCACGAAAGAAATGTACCTCGTTAGCTTGATAATGGCACTTTTGTGTTATTGAACTGTACTTGTGCAGACAGAAGTGATTAATTTTGATGGGTTCCTGTCAAAAGTGGGTTTTATTTTTCTCAAAATAATTTCAGCGTATTCACTAATTTGAAGATACACGCATTTGCACGAATTTTGCTGTGCTCAAAAATGTTGTTGCTGTTTTTGTTTTCAAATCTTAGTTTTATTGGAGTAGAAGTAATGAAGAAATAGTTATAGCTGTAGTTATTGTGTAGTGTAGAGTAGAAAAGTTAGTACAGTAGTACATAGTTACCTGTGTGATTATGCTTCTGAGGTTTGTATAATGTATATTTTACAATAATCATCAAATGTATTTAATAAATCACCATCTTCGATTTTGGTTCGAAGTGCTAGTGAAATTACGGGGCACACACAACCCGTGGCTGCACGAGAGTAAACCTTACGTTGCTTGCATCCCTTAATTTTCTTATAATTTATTTTACGACTATAGTATCACTACGTCCATAACTTACGTTTACTGAGATCGCGAAACGCTATTCTACTTCTAGCGTCCATGGATTCACTTAGTGCAGATTGTTTTTCAAGTAAGCAATACAATACGACTTTAACTGTTTAAAATAAAATTGTATTTATATTTAATATCACAAATCAGAGCTTCTTCTAAGGATGCACTGCGCTGGCAGGAAGAGGAATATCCCCTTAAACTGTCGGCACAGTGAATCCTCCATAAACCTCTAAGAGGTTTTTAGGGTCGGCAACGCGCGACTAATAACCCTGGTGTTGCAAGCGTCCGTAGGCTATGGTAACCGCTTACCATCAGGCGGGCCGTATGCTTGCTTGCCACCTCAGTGGTATAAAACAATCCTAAAATAACTCCATAAGCACACTAATACAAAAGTAAATCCAATCTCCAATTTTAAACGCACTTATCGGAGCGTGATCGTACAAAAATGCACAAAACAGCCGCAGAAAACACCCTTAAGACATTCCAAGCAAAAAATTCACACACAAATCAACTACGGTACAATCTTACAACTGTATTCGCCTGTACCGGCTGCCGATTTTAACGAGGAAACACATCACACTAATTGAGATTGCACCACAGCGTGTCTCAAAAAATCGCGTCATTATAGCCAAAGAAGGCAGTGATTTATTTGCACGTCACTGAAATAGACGTCGCGAAATGAGAGCAGACAACACTTTTTTCATTGATTGTACCGGCCGAATGTTCGGACAGCGCAATTATTGGCTTGTGTTGTGTTTATATGGTAATCTAAATTATTTGGAGTAGGTATAGCAAGTAATACCGTAAAAATCAAGCAAGTAATAACATTTCTTTATAGTCTGTACTAACGCGTGCAGTTTTAGATATCTCAAATCATTAATAACTTAATAGTTTGTATTGCCTGTGCATAAGAATAAAATAATAATATGTGAATAAAGATGTTCTTTTTAAGGGGATAATTTGAAATAACATAAATTGTGATATTAAATTGTAGAAGCCCTTTATAAGATTGCTTACGTGACGAGGTCCAAAACGGACATTATGAATCGCTTCAAAGAAATGAAAATAAAACATTACTTGATTGGAAAAATACATAAACCAAATGAGAAAGTAAGCTGTCAAGGATATTAATTTCATTTTTGTTAAATAAAAAGAGACCATTTCTGTTATAAATCTCATAATATTATTGTATGCCACCGATTACAAGACCCGCAATAAAACTAATAAATGATAATTCTCATTGACATTGCGGCGGCAATTTCACAATAATATTATTTACATTTTTGTCCATAATAATTACTGTTAGTCACACTGTTCAGTTAGCGTCTTATAAAATGTTTAACAAACAGATTTACTGCTCATATATTGACACGAGCTTAAGCAGCTATTTATATTTATTAGTAGTAATATTTTATGATATCATTCAATACAAAATTAAAATATTTTTCATTTAGGGTGAAAAAAGTTAACCAATATTGTAAGTCAAAATCATATATTCGATAAATTAATGTATTGATTTTGTATTCGTCCACATTGAAAGTTTTCTACATTTCTGATGTCAACCTTAAAAGGAAACATTAATTTAATATTAAAAACTTATTTTGATTAAGATATCCAAGGAAGCTGTCATAGAACGATTTTAGTGACACCATTTAATATACTTATCGTGTTTGTTTTAGTCAACGAATATATTTTATGATATTTTAATAGGTTTTGTTGAGAAAACATATGCATATTTTTTTTAAGGCTAATGTTTTTTCATATTCATCGGTGACTTCAAAGAATAAAATAATTTTAAACAAAAACACCGGATTTGATAATAATTTTTTTATTGCACATTATATTGGATACAAACGTTCAATCAATGCATAAAATACGAGAAATAGATGTTAGCAATCGGTATATATAACTTTAGCATAATGTATAAATGTCACAATATTATATCTGCGGGGGGCGTTAAAAATATAAAAAACAAATCACTATCGAGCCAAATTAGTCTGCGAATAAAGATATAAGCAATAGGATTATAATAATAAAATAATTTTAAGTTGCTTGCATATTTATTTTAATAGGAAAACCAAGTGTTGTAAAGTCACCCATTAATTCAAAGGTTAACAAATACAAAAACAATTAATAAAATACTTTTATTATAAGATATAAATTAACGAATTTATGCCCATGGTTGCGATTGAAATCTGACCAAAGTGTTATTCTAATTTTAAGAAGCTGTTTTTAATTTTGTAACCGTTGAGTGTGAATTAATTATATACATTTTCTTAAATTTAATATGTATCGTTATTTAATTTGTGAATAGAATAACGGTGTTTGAAATAATTACCTTCCCTGTGGTGACGCGATAAATTTTTAATCAATTTATGATTTTATTTTGTATCCTGTCTGATTTTGTGTACGAAACCGGCAACATCACTCCACTGGGTATCTCATAAAATCGTTTTCATATATTATTCTTTATTGAGACTAAAAACTATTCAAACCTTCATGATATTTTTATGATAAAAATTATATAAAAAATTCAGACAATCTTGAAGACTTAGGTCAGAAATTATTTATTAAAATATTTTAACTTCAATATTGTGACAATGTTGTTGCATTTATTATGAGCTACCTACAGAATATTTTCTGTCTCCAGCGTACAAATATATAAACTAGTGCCATACCCCGCGGCGCTACTCGCCTTCATCTATCCTTTCCCAATCTCGTGAGAATTTCCCAAAATCCTTTGTTAGTGAAGTGACGTATGCAACGTCATAATAACAATCTGTGTGCTAAATTTCAGCCCAATCCGTTTAGTGCAGTGGTATGAGCTGTTTGATACATCAGTCAGTCATCTTTTCCTTTTATACAATATGTTAAAAAACCATGTCTGACCCGAAAGGATATAGGTATCCCAATCACATTACCAAATAAAAAAAAAAACATAAAAATGAATGAAGTTTTAAATTCACGATTTTTGTCCAAAAGTTACCAAAATTACCCAAATCTAGCAATTTTCTTGAATGTGACAACACTATCATCTGCCGTGGTATATTAGGCACCTGTGACGATTGCCCTAGTAGCTATTTATCTAAGTTTCATTGTGTTATAAAAAATATTTACTTTTATTCGGAATATTTTTTTTACTTGAATATCGGTGTCACTGTGGTGAAGCTGTCGGCAGCCTCGGACATCACGGTCTGTCGTGTTGCAGGAGTGCAGGCCGCATAGCGCGACATGCCAGCATTAACGACATTCTTCGTCGTGCTCTTGTCACCGCCGGCGTACCAGCTGTTTTAGAACCTAATGGCTTGGTACGTGACGATGGTAAGAGACCAGATGGTATGACGCTTTTGCCATGGAAAATGGGTAGGCCTTTGGTGTGGGATGCAACTTGTGTTGACACCCTTGCTCCATCCCATCTTTCAAGCTCAGCTGGCTGCGCTGGCGCTGCTGCTGCTGCTGCGGAGACTCTCAAACGGCGCAAGTATACTAACTTATCTGGTAGTTATGTATTTGAGCCGTTTGGAGTCGAAACGCTCGGTTCGTGGGGTCCGAGTGCTCGTCTCCTTTTTAAAGAAATTTCAAGGAGACTGGTCGACTCTTCACGTGACCAGAGGGCTGGCTTGTTTCTAGGGGAACGTATAAGTATTGCCATTCAACGTGGCAATGCTGCCAGTCTTCTGGGCACGTTGCCAGACGACAGTGATGCGGAGGAATTCTTCGACGCTTAGTGTAAGGGTTTTTTTTTTTTTTTTTTTTTTTTTTTTCCTCTGTAGGTGTTTATTATTTTTCTTTTATGTAAATGTTTTATTTATGTTATTTAAGTAGATATAAATGTAATAATAAACTATTTTACTTGAAAAATGAAAAGGATTACATAAATGTAATCTAATATCGATACCTAATAACACCTTCGCGGGTCGAACAGGGTTTTCTTAACACATTGTATATACTTTTTTTTCTAGCCCAATTTGTCCCACTTCTTGGCAAAGACCTGTCTTCCCTCCTTCTAAGCCGTTCTGTCTATTGACTTAACGATCAGTTAAAATGTCTGAACACATTCCGTTAACTATGTTTTTGTATTTTTTAAGTATAATCTACAATAGATGTCGCTACGTACGTCGTCACCTTAAGACGTAAGTTTAGAATGTGAAGGAAGATTTCGATTGGCGAGCGGGGCTCGCGATAGCTTAGCAGTTAAAGCGTCTTGTGTACCGAACCAGAAGACGCAGGTTCGAATTCTGCTCGCTAGCTGATATTTTCCTTCATTAAAAATAACCTTCCGTTAATGTAATAATTATTTATTTTATATTAAATGGTACAATAATTCCTATTCACCCACACAATTCAATATAAACTAGTAATACGCGGGAATATTTTAACAAAACTATCTAAGATTTGATCTTAGGTAACGAGCGGCGGTATTTGGGGAATCTTATGGTGGACCACAGTTGTATGGGATCTAACACCAACGAAGATAGGGGAATAATGCCGTATCGTCTTCAGCATTCTTAATGGGGAATATATACGCGTGGACAAGACAATAGAAACAGAAGGGTTAATGTTTGAAGTAATGTTATGATAATAGCCTGCCTAACCTTGTGTGCCTAGGCACTTTTTGGTACTTAAAAGTCATATTTTAGTACCATCCATCACGCCTGTATTTCACGAAAGGTTTGGCAGAGGCGTAATAATGTACACCCACATTTCTCTGGTATGTTTAGGTGTAATAGGGGGTGAGTCTATTGCCATCAACCGGGCACAAATCCAGACTCCGAGCTGCTACTGATAATTTCACAGAAAAACTCAACACTGCTCGATGATTCGAACCCAGGACCTCTAGCGTAGTCCACTGGATCAACCACTGGATCAACGAGGCATATTTTAGTTCGTAATTTTATTTAATTATTAGTTTCTGAAAGTGAAGGATTGATACAAAGATTTTCTCGTGTGTGAAATCTGCCAACCCGCACTAGCACCTGACACCCATGTCCAGTTCAAAGACAAATTCAAATTCAAAATATTTTATTTCAAATAGACCATATAAATAGGTACTTTTGAACAATCAAAAGAACTTATTAAGAATTTTCACAACGTAATTTAATCAGAAATTTATTCGCTGGACTTTATTAAGATATATATTATAGTCTTTAGCTAGAAATACTAATACTACAATACTTATGATGATCCAAAATGCAGATAGGTACCTACTATTTTGATCATTGTAGATTAAATTATTAAAATATTCCAACACTAACTATAAATAATTTACACCTACACACAATATTACCATAGCCAACCATCCTATAAAGAGCAATCGCCCAACGGCGATCAGATAGCGGTGAGATGCGCGCGCGCAAGTAAACACGCCTATCGCGATCCTAGCGCCACCTAGCGCGGAGTTATCGCCAAGATTTATTCGGCGCACACGTTTAGGTGTTTTGTTGCGTCTAATTTTGGTCTTGTAGATTTAAAGATGTCCTGATATTTTATATTGTATATGATAATATTAAACAGTAAATTACGTTATTTATTAGTTAATTAATACGCTTGAAGCCCTGGGTTCGATTCCTGGGTCGGGCAGTGTTGTTGGGTTTTTTGTGAAACTCCTAGTAAATTCCAAGTTAATGGCAATAGGCTCGCAACTGATTACGTACATAGAATAAATACATCATCGAATATATAGCATATCTCATGTACATCGCACATCTCTGCCTAACCCTTTGGGAAATACAGGCGTGATGGTATGTTATCAGTTTATCACACATGACAATGACAATACACTCTTGTTACACATAATACCAAAAAAACTTTTTTTTTTTATTATGGATTCAAAATTACATTAGGCTGAGATTTATAAAAGAGATCGGTTAATAATACGCCTACCTCTTTCTTATAGACCGAGTAATCTGCTTCGAATTTCAAATAAAACGCAGCTGTGTTGGACGGGCATTACAATTCAATAATTTCGGCTTTTCGACACTAGATGGCAGTTTATAAAAATAATTATAAACTTTTTCAAACCTACCCTCATAACTTTTCATATTTCGAGCGACTTTGTCAATTAGCGTCAGTCTTTCGCGTATCGACGATCGCAGTCGACCACTATCGTAGTCTGACCGACCTACCGGTGTCTTGTAATTTACTAATTCGGTTATTGCGCCCGCGCTGTTTTCTGTAGTGACGTAATAATATAATTGTAGTTGCGCATAACCCGAGTTTGTGACATAATAAACCGTATTAAACTAACAAGAAATTCGTATAGTGATGTGGCTAAAACTCATACTTTGGTTTGTGATTGTGACTATGTACCTACCCCAATTTGTTCATGAAGCGGTTATTGGTAAGTAGTTTTCCCTACGTAAGATAAGTACAGATATTTTATTTGTAAGGATGTGATACAAAAGTTGTTACATTACCGAAACGTATTTCATACCTGCATATAATATTCAAGATTTCGTCTCAAAGGGGTAGGCAGACTAGAGAACTACAAAACGCTACTAGCTAAAACAATTCTAGCATACTTCTTTTGACTTTTTCACTTTTTCATAATTGTTACCCTAAACATTGCTCTCATATTGAGAGGAGACCCGTGCTCAACAGTGGCACAGTACATAAGTTGATAATGATCAGGTTAGTCTGGAAGTCAACCCCAACATAGTTGGGAAAAAAAGGAAAAAGTTATAGGTTTAAAATAACTGGCATAATTGAACATCTACTTTAAAAAAAATACTCCAATTGTTTTCGAATCATGAGAATATCGCGATCTAAAATAAAATAAAACTAAGCCAACTAGTCACAATATTGCGACACCACAAAATGTCGTGATAGGCAAAAAACAAATGATCAACGAATTCCCTTCTAAAGTCAAATATCAGATGTTCCAGATATGGTGACCTTTGTTCAGTCAGCATTGAAGCTGCACATCCGTAATGGTATCTGTAGCATCACCAAAGAATTCTATTGTTTGTACAATATTTGTATAGCTTCTTTTATTATTATACTCATTGCTCGTTGGTCTAGTGGTCGCGACTGCTATGCTAGAGGTCCTGGATTCGATTCCCGGGTCGAGCGAGTGTTGTTGGGTTTTTTTTGTAAATTTCTCAGTAGCAGCTCGTAGTCTGGATTGAAAAGCAGTGATAACCTAGGGGTATGACCACTGGACTGCCAATTCAAAGGTCTCGAGTTTGGCATGCACGCATTCAAGGCACGCCTTTTCGAAATCATGTGCGAAATTATCAGTCGCTTTAACGGTGAAGGAAAACATCGTGAGGAAACCTGCATTTCTGAGAGATTTTCTCGACGGCATGTGAAGTCTGCCAACCCGCATTAGGCTAGCGTGGTGGACTGTAGCCTAATCCCTCTCATACTGAGAGGAGACCCGTACCTAGCAGTGGTACAGTATATGGGTTAATGTTGATCTTTTGGGAGTATTCCCATTTTAGCAGCTATTTTTAGAGCATCAATGCATTGTGCACGTAATATTTATGTATTCTCAAATAGGAATATTTATTATTATTGCTCAATGCATTGGTGCTTATGTATAATAAGTATATATTTACAACAAAAAAAGTACATAAGTATTATATCCATTGTCCATACCCCTTGTACCCATAGTACAAGCTCTGTTTAGTTTGGGACTAAATGGTGCTGTGTAAAAATGTCCCAAAATATTTCAAATGGGAATACTCCGTTTTTTGCACATTCCCTAATAAAACCCTTTGTAACATGTTAATTAAAGCAAGGCGGACGTAAAGTAGTTCACGTTGAACTGATCGATATCGAAATGTTAAGGACAGCACTACGATTGTCGATAAAAGAGCGTTTTAATGAAATCCTTATATAGAACAAAATGTCTTCGTTTGTTGAATATGCATGATGTTTTTATCTGGGTTTTGTTTAACAATCTGTTTTGTTTTTAATGAGTGTTGGTGGAGTTTAAGATTTCAATTTTACTAAAAATATTGAATAAAGTCGGGTAGCCATATTTGAATGTTTCGTAATAAGGTTGGAAGTACATATTTAGTTATTACGAGTACTTATCTACATTATACTTACTCTTAAGTATTTATAAACACTATTTATTTTCAAATAAATCTAAAATAATTGTCACATTATTATCAAAAGCTACTATCAATCACAACAACTAAGTAAGATATTAAGTTGAACACATACATACATACTAGTTGACATTAAAAAAAAACATCACTGATTACGAAAACGCTGCGAGAAATGACAATAATTAATCACTTCACTCAACTCTCTATGTAAACACCATCTATTATCTATTATTAGTACTAAATCTCTGCATTATTAGCGACTTATTTTAATGTTAAACAAACTTGCTAAACATACAAATATTGTCGGCTTTTAGTGCCGACAAACGATTTAAAAATGTAATAACTACATTGTTATGTCGAATATAACGAATTAGTTTTCGTGTAATACGAATTACAAATGTTGAATAGTTACCTATTTTATTTTGCTATATTTAGGGATATATTATTAGATTTAATACTTTATATTACTTCATTGTGTAATTATTACGAAAATAAATAACTAATAATAATAATAATAAATGTTTATTTATTTCTCCACAATACTGATATTTCAATACTCATAATCACTACAATTTACTACAATTTACGGGTTATTTTTTATTTTTTTTAATGAAGGTAAAAATCGGCGGTCGGGCAGGATTCGAACCTGCGTCTTTTGGTTCGGTACACCAGACGCTCTGATCACTAAGCCACCGCTCAATTTACTGTTCATTTATTACATAAAAAAATGTCGCATTTACGATTAAAATTATGTAGCATGCGAGGTTTTACTAAATATGTAAATTTAGTCGATGCTATTAGTGTATAGAGATATGATGGTGTTTATCTCTATAAAAGGAATCACAGGTCAATTATAATTACAACTGCAACTTTATTTAACTCGTCTATTCGTCTTAAATTACTCGTCTAAAACTAATCTTACACAATCTAATACCCGACACAGACTAATACCCGACACACACTAATACCCGACACACACTAACTCTAAAAACTGACAACGAGTCCTTAAATACTACCTGGGCCTCAACCCCACTCATTTCGACCCTTTTGGGTTCCCACGCAACGGTCATATCCCAAAGACATCTGCGTGCAAGATGCAGAAGGCGTCATACAATTGTTTTTAACTCTTACAATGAACAATAACTTAAATCTACACAAAAGCAAATTAACAAAAGAAATAACCGAACAAATGTTTCCGAGATTCTACATTCGGCTTTCTAACCCATAACCATAAACTTAAATTTAAACAAAAAGACAATTATTATTTCCGATTCCACAATTATGTTAGAGAATAATTTCGACGTCGTTGGATTACAAAAGCACGACTACGCTAGAGGTCCTGGGTTTGATTTCCGGGTCGAGCAGTGTTGTTGTTGGGTTCTTCTGTAAAATTCGCAGTAGCAGCTCGAAAGATGATAGCAATGTACGCTCGATTAAAAAAAAATACTCGACCCGCGAATCAAACCCAAGTCTTCACGTTCAGCAGCTATGCTTGCGATGACTAGACCAATGCAGTGAAGCAGTTTATAAGCATTAAGACCTCTAAACATCTCAAGATAAAGATGTAACTCTATATTCTGTCATTTATTTAAGTGTGTGTAATCAATAACGTTGATTATTATGTATGTTATTAATGTATGAGTGTATGGTTTGTTATGCATGTGTATGTTTTGGTAACGCTCCATCTAATGCGATGGTCGCATGAAATTTGGCCACAGTACAGGGTATAACAGAGAGTCAACATTATGCAGTCACTGAAAATCCTCTTGCAAGTGGTTAAAGAGGATGTAAGGTAAACGTCCCAATAACCGTTAAGTTTTGAACTTCGCCGACTTTGCAGGTTTGCTGTGCTAAAACCAGTAGACTTACAACAATGATATTTACATGTATGGATAGGTAATTTATTCTAGTCTTTTGTGATTACTTTTTTCTAAATGAATATAAACGTTAATATACATTAATACAACAAAATAATTAAAAAGGGCCATTTGTACCAGTATCCGGTAGATTTGTACCAGTAATCGTTTTACTGTCCCAGAATCCGGTAATTTTCACCGCGAATATGAACTCTATTGCTTGACGTTAAGGTTCACAGAAATAAGTTTTATTATTGCATTTTTGTGATTAAAAATAAATAGGGTAAAAATAGGGATTATGTGTATCCAAAGAAACGACATTATTTCTAATTAAATATGTACTTGAAACATATTAATAATTAATTAATTACTTATAGGTATAAATTGTAACCATCAAATATTTTTTATGAAATTTCTATACATTCACTCGCCTATAATTTTGAATCAAATTATTTTTGAAAAGTACTTAAAGTTATATTTATTGAATTTACTTGGGAAGTACCTTGTAGGTGGAAGGGACATCGACGCACATCCGAATACCATGATTCAGTACACGATTCTGGACCCCCCTGCGTTGTAGTTTTCCGTAACATTTTTCATCAATTTTTCAATTTTTTCTAAGTACAGTTTTTTTTTACTTCAACGTGTAAAAAAACATTATTTCTATCTAGCCAAATTAGATTTATAATTAAAAAATCTATATTTCATTCATTTTGGATCGCGCGCGCGATATTATTCACCGCGGAGCGTTATAATCGCGTTTTTAGCAATACACTGCGCGATCATTTTCTACATGAATTACCTAGGTCATTTTATTTTTGACCTTGAGTGAAACCTTATCACGGCGTTTGCGCATCGATGTCCCTTCCACCTTGTATTTAACTAACCCCTATAATTTTGAATACAAACATAATTCGAACCTAAAAGAGAGAGAGAGGGAGCAGTATTAATACCAAGAACACAATTAAATCTACATTAATACACATACAGAAAAATGAAAAATTGTCTGAAAATCCTCATGGATATTGGATAACCTCCGTCTCCCACAAGGGAAGCTAGAGAGTTATTTCGGACTCGTAAACAAGATATAAAAAGATTAGAAGCCTTTGAGATGTGGTGCTGGAGAAAGATGGAAGGAATCAGTTGGACAAAGAAAATAACAAACGAAGAAGTTCTACAAAAAATAAAAGAAAAAAAGGCGGTTCCTACAAGACAGAGACCAGAAGGGGTAAAATGATAGGCCACCTTATACGCCACAACGACTTCATAAAAAATATCATAGGAGGAAAGACAGAGGGAAGCAGAGGAAGGGGTAGGCCAAGAATGAGCTACATAACACAGATAAAAGAGAAACTGAAAGTCGCGACGTATAAGGAGGTCAAGGAGTTGGCTCTTAACAGAGAGCTGTGAAAGACGCTGCACCGACAAGAACGTAGCTCTTAAATAGAAGAAGAAGAGACCGACTAAAAACACACGGCCAACTATGGAGGGGGCTCCGGGATCTCTGATGAACGCACCGGTGGCCCTGCTGTGCTTTGCCTTTGTGACGATGACGCCACTTGACGATGTCAAAACTTACGCCGACGCTACTCCACTCCGAGACACTGTCTGTTCCGACAGCAAGCGAACGCATAAGATAGTGACCAGTTGTTCACCGTAGAGCGCCGCTGCTGGAAGCCGTACAGCTAGGTCTGGGCCGACGCGTGACAGATGCCTGACAAGGCGCCCTGCAACAATTCTCTCAAATGCCGTTTGAACGCCTCATCAAGCAGGTTTACGGGACGATACGAGGCCTTCTTTTTTATTTCTAGCTGGAGTGGAACATACTACTTATGATGAAGGAAGCTTATCAATAACCGTGTAGCGGTTATTTACTATCTACATAACCTAGGTTCAGAACAAACACAACCGGCAACCATGCCCGACCTGGAATTCCATCAGGGCCTAGCACTGCGTTGCGGACCCTCAGGCCGCTTACAGTTCAGTCCAGCTCCATTTCTGTCACTTCTAACTCGTTAAACCAGTCTGACGCGGATTTTAAGGGTAATGGGTGACCTTCCTAAACTGTTAGAAAGAACGTATTAACAAGTCTGCCCAACAAGTCCGGGTCAAGGGTTTCTGTAAGTGGGAGGACTCAAGGACGCAGTTTGCCCATGACCAATTTATATGATTTTCCCCACGGATCCAGTCCAGTCCCTCAACAAGATCTAACCAAGGCCGAGACCTAGCTTCTGCAATGTCCTTTAGGAGCATCTTTGTGGCTGCCCAGTATGCCACATAAATCAGGTTTATCTCGTCGGTTGTAGCTCGACGTCGGGTGCGCGAATACCGCCCGCCATTAAGATCTTAAGCATACTTGTCTCAGCTGTGTCTTCTGACCACCAATACACTGACCGAAGCTTTGCGCACCTACCCTAAGCATCGATGTATTGCATTACTCCCTATACCAGGCTGCGTCCACTTCCGGATCGGGCAGGATACATTCGGTGTTCGATTCTGTTGGCCACGCAGCGACAAAGGCAGCTGCGACGAGTGGCATTGCAGGGTCTCTTGTTTCAATTGATCAGGACTGGATCAGGACATCGAAAATGATAACGATAGTTGCATAATGTGACCACCTCCTACGCTACTTTCCACCCAGGCACTAAAGCATTAGGTCTCGCCCATGATAAATTGAATCCCCTTGCCATCGGACGCATGTTGCGACAGATCCCTGATTGAGAAGACAAAGATTAAGTCCAGCCGCTTCTTGTAGCATCCTTTCTCTAGTTCCCGTCGCTGTTTCCCCGCTCTCTGGAGTGAGTACTTATAGGTGTTCGGCTTTACGTGCTCTCCGAGGCACGGAGGGGTTTCGATGTGTTAAGAATAGTCACCCATCCATGAACTGACCGCGGCAAGCGTAGCTTATCGGTTGATCAGCGTAGTTATAAGTTAGCCACAAGCCCCTCAAAGACGATCTTTAGCTGAGTCTTTATTAAAATACCCCCATTTTAAAATGACAGTTTGTAGCACTACCTGGTACGAAAGGGTCCCAGTGTACAGCGGTATGCCGCGTGGCGTGGTAAGGACGTGGAATATAGTTGTTATAGTCGTAATCGATTAGAAATAATACAAAAAAACTAACAAACCAATTAAATCCACATGGTTTTAAAATAAAGTACAGTTTTAAAATGAAGTCAAAGGAAAATAAGTCTTAATTTAAGGTAATAAGAATCATTATGCAACAGTTAATCTACGTTGTAGTACCCGGCAGATCTTTATTCCCCAGTATCAAAGGAAAATGAGACTTATTCCAAGGCAATAAGGATACAATAACGGGTATCGGTACAATGGTCATTGTGTGCACCAATATCCGGCAAAAAATGCCGGGTATTAGGTCAGGTCGGGATTAGTGTGTACCAATAGATGTGACATGCAAAAATAAATACTTTTCAATTAGATTCATCTTATTTTATAGGTTATATCGATATATAGTTTACTTAAATATTTTAATAAATTAACCCCTTTACCGTATGTACATCCGTAGCAGCATGGCAAGCTCAACAATACGAAGGGGTGATCTCATAGTTCAGGGACAAAACTTAGAATTTTTTGAATATTTTCGCAGAGCACACTTTTGTTGTTGCACAGTTTTGCTACCATTAAACTTTTTGGTCAGTTTTCCTATTATAACGGTACAAAATATTAGCAAGAATGTGTTACTGCTTACAAAATTTAATTTGTTATTGATAGGAAGGTAGAAAACAAAAAAAACTGATTGGTTACCGGGTACTGGGACACTGCCGGAAATAGGGACGTTTACCTTAGATAGTATTTCAAAAAGAAACTAGTCATTGATGCAGAATATTAATTAAAGTCATTTTTCACTACAATTACTTAACCCCAACACACACAATTTATAAGGAAATGAAATTATTCAATATAACACAAACCTACCATTATAATATATCAATCTTAATACGAAAAATTTTAAACAAATCAATACACACAAATATACAATTCTCAAAACACACACACATACGCAGTTCAAGACGTGCACATAACATTAAATTGTATAAACCTAGAACTAACTATGGAAAAAAGTGCATATTGTATCAAGGAGCACAGATTTACAACTCATTGCCTAAAATTATAAAAGACACTAAGTCGTTAATGTCATATAAAAGAATATTAAAACAACACATTTTCAAAGGTGTACCTATCTAAAAAGTGAATATCTACTGCCTACAAAAATATTAACTTGTTGCATGTAAACCGGTCCTTATATTAGCGAAGATCATAAAAGTGTTTAGGTCTACCTGCATACCTTTCGTGCAAAAATTAATTTGTTATATACGTATTTTTTTTAAGAGTACCGTCAACTTATGCGCATTCATTCCAAATAACTTTAACTTTGTTTTATAATTTATTTCTCCTTGTAAGTGATTTGTAATCTTAGAGAAATAAAGAATTTTGAACCGTATATACCAACAAGTTTATATTGCCTGAAGGGTTAGGGGGAGGTGTAATGTACACCAATAGTTCGCCGGAGTGTGACCAGAATATAATATTCTTCTTTCTTTCATTCTTGCAACTTAAACTTTTAGTCTACTGCTCTCTCTCTCTACACTATGTAGCATTAAAATCAAACCAGTTTGATCGCGGAAGATCACTGCCAAAGATTAATTACTTGTATCAAAGATTAGTTAGATCGTATTCTAAGGCCAAATAATGGTCTTGGCAACCGTGTCATAGGTCATGTAGCGTTGAAATATATCCGGACCTATGTGAAATTTACATAAAATTGCGACAGAACATTAATAACGCCCTATTTAACATTGAGTGATTATAAAATGTGAGACAAGTTTTTGCTCATTGATTTGTGGAGTATGTGCTACAACTTGATGGGCGAGTCCCGAAAGTACCTTTGGTATGTTTTTTTAGAAAATTACTGTTTCTTTTGTTGGCTTAAACTGGTTTTCATAATCTGTGAGTGCCAATTAAAATATTATCTTTAAAATTTATCGAGAGAGTTTAACTGTGATCTTATGGTTCCTTTTGGTACTGTATGTTTATTAGACATTTACCGTGAAAAAGCTATGTTTTATTTTCTTTATACAATATATTTTTTATGCTATTTCAGGGATCACAGACGTCGAGTCGGTCTAATACTATGACTGTAGTGGGTATACTTTATACCTCAATGCTCTTATTTTTTTTTTAAATCGGATTTATATGGTTAAGTCTTCGGGTTAAGTAAATATTTTGGTATTTATGATTTATAATATTATCTATTGATATTTGGACTATTATAAGGTGAGGATTTCTTCATCGGCTTTTATGGAGACGAATAATTATGTTTTTTTTAATGTTGTTTTTATAAATACCAACTATATTATTTTTTCAAAATAATCCCTTAAAAAAATACAATATTGCGGTACCTGTCCATCTGTCCTCACAGAGGTGCACATATTGTAGGTAACGCAACAAGTTACCAAGTACATTAATCTTGGTCTTTGTCGAACCAATCATATCTATCTAAAGCTGAAGAAAAGACTTAATTACCACATTGTCATCACTAGCATCTTCATTACATCTATATTGAGTGATGGCTGAGCCCAGGCTGGTTTTATCAGGCCGATAATATCATACAAGCAAGTTCAATTCATACGGCAGTAGGAATAGTACCCATTATTGCGTGAGTTTTAAGTGTGTTACAGTACTTTTAAGTTGCGTTGTTGAGTATAACATTAATAGCGTAGTTTGTTTTGCGCGGTTAATAAATACAGTTTGTGAGAAATTAAGGCAGGCTGTGTATATGTGTGTAAAATGTTATGATTTTTGGAGGGAGGGGTTTTGAGAGGTAATCCAGATGTTAAGGGGTCAGGGGTCAGGAGGTTTAGAGACAATGGAGACATGACCAAAATGTAGAGAAGGGTTGAGGTGGTCTAAACCACGTCAGTCCTTCTTAAACACGGTATTAGGCAATTCCCAACCCTTGATTGGTTCCCGTTATTACTTGGCAGATAATCTTATACATTTATATTTTCCATTTTTTTAATTTATCTAGCTATTAGCAGCTATCCAGAGGTGGTAAAACAGGCCCTCTTAGATAAATATATTAAAAAACATGTATTTGAAAAGAAATTTGATTGACGTGACTGACTGGTTTTACACACGGGAGGCCGTGACAGCATAGTAACATTAGGACAGTAAAAGAGTTGACAATAATGCTCGCGTGACACGCTCGCGTAAATCAAACCGCTTCTTTACTCCGCTAGGAAAACTTTTAGTTCCGGGAACTCGTGAATGGCTTGATGGTCTGACTTTATTGCGGGTTGATTTTCTACGCAATATTCCTATTCACACGACCGCCATTATATGAGTCACTCGACAAATTACTATACAACGGGAATCGTAATCGAATTCATTTGTGGTAATATGAAATTCATTAATCGATTATCGGATTCCAATTATCGATTTGATATGGTGAACTTAGAATACATAATAATTATTAAGCTAATGAGGCTGGTTGTTTTGCAGTAGTGTGAATTGATATTGGTAATCAATTGGTAGGAAAAAGGAGAAATTTTAGAGCAGTCGTCAGCTAATTTATAGGCAAAGCAAAAATCAATCTAAATCAGCCTAAATGGGGCACCGAAGGTACACCTATTGGAAAAATACTCTGTATTACGCTGGTTAAAACTGTAGTCGTACTTTTTTTAATGTTGACTGGGTGATGTGAAAAAAAACTTTTAATTTGAGAAAAATCATGCCATCTTTTTCGTCATGATTTCATAGTAAAAACCGTCAGTGTCAGTTTCGGAATGTCAAACGGATGCTATTACGGCAGATTATTATCAGTTTCATAGTGATTTCATGGTAAAACATGGTAAAAACTATCAACTTGACGGCTGACATGTACCGCCGGTACAATTTGGGCTGAGCTGTATGAGCTTTTGATGACCTTATTTTTAATAAATAGTAAAACAAGGCTAATATTTAACTAAGTATTGCGTACATTTGCTGTATAACTATAACTAAGAGAAAAGCTTCTGCGCCACGGGTTGTGGGTTCAATTTCCGCCAGGAACATTTTTTTTTTGACATATTACACACACACGTCACCAATTTTAATGACATACAGGTAGTTTGTTCCTAGTCTGGGTTTTTGTAAAAATGTGTGTTTGTAAGCGCACACGATACAGAGAAAATATAAAATAACCTAACCTGAATTAAAAATTTAGAAATCCCCCGACACAAAAAGTATTTTGCTATTTTGTGGTGGCGGCCATCTTGGATTTGAAATTTATCATAGTGTATAGTATTCTCCTAGTTACTTCCTTTCATTTGATACCCATATTGAGGGAGTTGTGGAAAAATATATTATTCGCTATTTTGTGGCGGCGGCCATCTTGGACCGATTTTCATCAAACATAGCTAAGAACACTCACGACTAATTCACCTTTCAAATAAAAAAAACAAAATCAAAATCGGTTCATCCGTTCAGGAGCTACGATGCCACAGACAGACACACACACACACACACACACAGACACGTCAAACTTATAACACCCTAAGAAAGAAAGAAAGATCTCCACGCTAGGTACTATTGAGAATTTCATAGAAAAACTACAGCCGTACTTTAATAGTACACACAATTAATAAAACAATATATTAGAGGCCAATATATTGTATATTAACCACATACAAGGTGGCAGGGACACCGACGCACAAACGTCGTGACAAGATTTCACTCAAGGTCATAAAAAAGATATATATGAAAAAAAAAAGATATATATAATGATATAAAAAGGCAATAAAATGATCTAGGTCATTCATGTAAAAAATGGTCGGTTATTACAGATATTGACATTTTTGAGCGCGCAGTGTATTACTAAAAACGCGATTATAACGCTCCGCGGTGGATTTTAGCGCGCGCGCGATCCGAAATAAACGAAATAATGAGATTTTAATAGTAAATCTAATTTGGGTAGATAGAAATAATGTTTTTTTACACGTTCAAGTAAAAGAAACTACAGAAAAAATTGATGAGAAAAGTTACGGAAAAAATCATTGCACCGGGTCCAGAATCATGTACTGAACTCATGGTAGTCGGATGTGCGTCAATGTCCCTTCCACCTTGTATAGTGTCAATGATTAGAGGAGTTAGGTGTATAAGACTTTTTATGTAAAGTGAAATAAATCATGGTAAATTGCTTAAACTTTAACTATCAGATCAGATTAAGGATATTCGCCATATTTAGCAACAACTTAACATCTCAACTCGAGAGGTCAGACCGTTATGTCATCTGTTTGACCTATGTGTTGTAATATCACTGTTTTACATCTAAATCATTTTGTAAAATCGGTGTAGACACTTAAATGGCATCTATGTTTTAATTAATTTAGTAATTAGGTAAACCGTCATCACTTACACTTTTTTAAAGATATTTTATTAAACTTAGAAATTTCAGCGAATAAAAGTATGATTTTGCAACTAATTATTCTATAACTTCGAAAAAAGTAAGAATCGGTTCACAATCCTGTCCCTCTTATTTTTTGTGAGTCGGTTGAAAAAAGGTTTTTGTCGCCAGAATAAAACAAAAAGAAAATGCCAGCTGTTTTTGAACCGAGAAAAAATGAAAACTATGTTATTCTTTTATCAAAATCCGAGTGAAGCAACGTCATCGATAAATCGTAAGAGCGAAAAAAATATTGTCAATTGTCAAAGAGAAAACTGCCTGTTTATTTTTTTATAATGACGTAAGAGTATTGCAATAGAGATAAAAACAATAAATAACAAGTAAAAACACAGGTTGTGTGGAGTCAAGTCGTGCTCGCTCCGTGGCTTTTGTTGATCACCGCTTCTGTGCTACGAACACAGAGATTAACAACATTCTGTCTACACTTTACTTATACATACCATCACGCCTAGGGTTAGGCAAGACCTACTGCTGTACATCAACAGTTTTCTGGTATGTTTACGTCATATGTAATGGGGGGCGATTATATTGCCATCAGCCGGTCATAAATCCAAACTCCGGCCTGGCTAATGGAAATTTCCAGTAGTACTGGTCAATCCGGAAATCGAACCCATAGCGCTGACCTAATGCCCTTGCACGCACAGATCCAAACCCCGATCATCTACTAAGAATTTCATTCAAACGATTTTCTTCCTTGATGCTAAAAATGTTGGCAACCCGCGATGTGCAGGCGCACGCTCGCTGCCGACTTAATTTTCGCCGGCATGGGCGCAAGCGATATTGATGCTAGCACGCAACACTGGAACACGGTTCTCTCTTTAGCTACACAAGTTTAGCGGAAATGTGTTCAAAGAACTATTAAATAAGGACTCGTTGGTCTAATGGGGCGCGGGACTGCTACGCTATAGGTCTTGGGTTCGATTCCCGTGTCGAGCAAAATCTTGGTGGTTTTTTTTGTGAAATTCTCCGGTTTATCTTTACCCTGAAGGGTTAGGCAGAGGTGTACTAATTTGGAGTCCATGCCAAACAGACAATCAACGAAAGTCATATTTAAATTAAATTAGTAGTTTGGCACCGCTTCCGAATAAGAAATCATAATGTAAATATGTACCTGGGTGAATTTCAACAAGAGATTTTTATTTGTCATTTCGGTGGAATTTTTTTATTTCAATGTTATCTACATATTTTTAGTGACAAATAAAATTTTAGCCTATTTTGTAACATTGTGCGTGAGTGGACATTAAATATCATCAAAACTTACATAAATATTCAAGGATGAATTTTTAAGAGTCCACTGAAATGAAAAGTGTCTACCGTAATGATAAAAATCACCACCGAAATGATAGACTGTGCACCGGAATGAAATAAATCCACCGAAATGATACAGTTAAGAACAACCGTGCCGGGCAGCCAGGGTTCCGTACTTTGTTAGGTTTGATTTTCACAAATTTTAGATAAATTTTATCATATTATACTAAATATATTTTATGTCTTTTGAATAGTATAACAAATGATTTTATATACAATGTATGTTATGTTTTTAAAAATGATTGAATATCAAATTATATCAACTGTTTATTATATTAACTGATCATTATATCAAATAAAATTATAGATTTCTAACAAATAAATCTATAATAAGATATTATCTTGAATATGAATCTTTTACAATTTAGAAATTTTGTAATTATATCAAATATTACTCATAATAAATGATATAAAAATAAAGGTAAGTGACTTATAATGAAGGTACACCCTCGAAGTAATTATTTTGTTGACAATTAGTAGATATGATAATCTACACTGGTGACTTACACCCTCATCACATCATCGTTGAGCCGAACAAATGTGTATCTAAAATATATACATGTACTAACTAGATAGATATATGTATATATTTTATGTATTTAAACACAAATACACCCGAATAATCTAATCTACACTCTAGGTAAAAGTACCTACATTACAAAACTATGACTTTGTATTTGACATAAGGATCTCTAAAACTTTATGGATTTATCATTTCGGAGGTACATTTCATTCCGGTGGACTGTGATTGGTATAATAGTCCACTGAATCCACTGAAATGATAACACTGAGATGATAAAATAGAGGTTATTTCTACATTTAACTCCGAAATAAAATTATTAAAAAAATATGAACACTACTCAAACAAAACAGTACATACAGCAAATTTAATACACAATTTTGAACCAAATTACATGAATCTAGCACGAGTTATAACAGCCACCGAAATGAAACTATTTTTGTCCCCTTATTACTGAAATGATAAAATTACTTTTTTTGCGGGAAACGGCAAGACGTTAGGACCGGTGCGTTCGCGCCGAGAGCTTGAGCCGGAATGATCCGAAGTGAGGAAAGGTGAGAGGGGCGTAACAACGCAATGTTGACGTGGCTATTCTACTAAAACTTACTGTCCTCTGAAATGATAACTTTTTTCCAGACAAAAGTTAACTGCCTGTCAAATCCATGAGAAAGAAGATAAACAAACAAAAATAGTTTTATTTGATCGAATATATAATAATTTAATGATATCAAAATCGATTCAAATCCATATTAAGAATGTATTTGCAGGGGAAGGTATTTTATGAACGGAATTGGGTTCAGGACAGGCCACCGTGATGATAAAATAACACTTTATAATTTTTTTTTATGGTGTATTAAAGGGTAGAAATCAATGATTTTTTTTGTCAAGGTAGAGGAGTACTTAAGTTATTCAGGAAAAATTTATAAAATTAAAAATCAGCACATTGCACTACCGTTCTCAGGTTTGCCGTGTATTTTTTGTGCTTGCGCAATTCACCCACCTGCTATTTTTTGCTTTTTAGTTCCTAGGTGTTTTTTTATTTCGGCGGTTTGTTTTTGTATAAAGATAATTTATTTTAAAAGTTTTGGTGGAATACAGATATATGTCAAACACACAGTCGAATTGAGAACCTCCTCCTTTTTTGAATTCGGTTAAAAATACAATTTTATGCTCACATCCGTGCTCCCATTTCTAAGCCTCGCCCAGTGACGTCACGGCCCGTATCACACGTGCTGATCGGCTACCGCTTGTTAGTGCTATCAGATGGAGAAGGATCATCAATTTCGTTCATGATTTGCAACCAAAAAATGACGATGTTGGTACAGTCGGTGACGAATGCACCTTTCACCTTGGAGGTGCATTTACTGGTTAGGTTTTAGAATTGGCACGGACTAGTGGCTAAGTTATAACCACTCTGGTCAACCGATCTGCATGATTAGCTTTGCTTGCCGCGTTGAATCTCTAGGTGGGTGACCATTAACACATCGAGATCCCTCCGTGCCTCACACAGCACGCAAAGTCATCGGTGCGATTGTCATATGAGCACCTATTTTTATTTTATTTTATTTATTTATTTGGCTCACCAACAATTGTTGACATACATATTATTACACACACACACACCTGTGACAATCTTTAATGATATTTAGAAGTCCAAAAAGCTTGACAGCCAGGGGGGCTAGACAAGTTGCATTTTGACATTCGAATCGACAAACAAAATGTATGGAAATGGCACAAGCTTTCGACAAATCGGGCTGTCACTAATGTCATTTGCATACATTATGTTTGTCGATTCGAATGTCAAAATGCAACTTGTCTAGCCCCCCAGTCTATATTTACATTACAATCACGCCTGTATTTACTTTGGTCGGGAATCGAACCCAGGACCTCTACGTAGCAGTCGCACGTAAGACCACCAGTAATTGTTACTTTAGTTTGTAAACAGTACTATTTATAAATATTAGTGACTAATACCCCAATAATTTATCTATGCCCGAATTAAAGGCAATTCTCTGCGTATTTTGACGACGTCTGTGGTCTAGTGGTTCGAGTACCGGACTGCTGATCACGAGGTCGTGGGTTCGATTCCCACAAGACACAAATATTTATGTGATGAATATAAGTATTTGTGTTTGTCTGGGTGTTTCCTATGTATAATAAGTATGTATTTACAAAAAAAAAGTATATAAGTATTATATCCATTGTCTAGTACCCATAGTACAAGCTCTGCTTAGTTTGGGACTAGATGGTGCTGTGTAAAAATGTCCCCAAAATATTTATTAATTTTATTTTCAATAACTTGACGCTAAAGCAACTGTTATCGACGGTACAGGATGACTGATTGCAATCAATACAGGACCCACGATATTTGGGCGCAGGGCAGATGAATGATAAAATACTTTTATGATTCGGCAGTATTACCGAACTCACTGATTAAAGCTACCTCGACTGCCAAAATGATTGTCATCGCTGATGCAGTTTTGAAATCGATTGTCTGTGTGTATTTTTGAAGGTAGGCTGTCTTTGGGCCTTGCTGGATATAGGTACTGTGGAGGCTCTTGTCCTCCACGTTACACGGGATTACTATAAAGAATACTATATTTGTATATTATAGACTTTGTTTATTGGAAGCACTAAATCAATGTTACATGTCATGGTGTCCGTGACACAACTACTCTAGAACAGTCTACGTCATTATTTTATTTTAATATGAAGTCTTGCTAACTGCCAGTTATATATCAAATATTGGTAGCGACCTTTGTGGTCTCTACAGTACATTATTATTATTACTACTTAACTGTTGTTCGCAAATTCGTTATACGCCTTCGTTCTCGTAGAAGTTGAATTTTTCCCCCGTTTTGCAACATTTTTAATTGATACTCCGCTCCTATTGGTCGTAGCGTGATGATATTATAGCCTGTAGCCTTAGCCTTCCTCGATAAACGGGCTTTCTAACACTGAAATATTTTTTTCAAATCGAACCAGTAGTTCCTAAGATTTGCGCGTTCAACCAAACAAACAAACAAAAAAACTCTTTAGCTTCTTAAGTAGTAAGTGCAGAAACCCCGCATTCGGGGTAATCTTACTCCACATAGCAGAAATAAGTCCAAAATCTTACATCACGCGCTTTAAAAATGTTCACGTAAACTGCATTTCTTGACAAAACACGTTCCTTAGGCACGTTCGAATTAATCTTATATGGTATAAAAGCGGCGATCCAGATTCGTACAAATTGACATAAACGCTACAAAAAGCAAATCATATGGCAATTAGCAGATTAATTGTTTAATTAATTGTGTCCGGCCTGGCTCGGCCGCATTGTCCGGTTGGCGAAGTTTTTGTCGTGCGGACTAATTTGTTTCTTTGAGTTTGCACTGGTTTTCGAGTGAGGTGTACGGTATTATAATTGTTTAAAATGTTTTCCTTTATATCATTACCAGACTGATTTAAAAAAAACTTTCTCTCTTTATAAATAAAGTCTCGTTTCGTATCTCTTTCTAATTTATTTTCTTTAACTTTTTATTTTTATTTTTCGAATATATTCACGAGTAGTTAAGCTCTCTAAATTATGGTCGAGCTATACAATGACTAAGCATGCATGCCAACAGTTGAAACTGGTCTAACAAAAGCTTGTTTGTATCAGCGTTTTTTTCCAGAGATTTTGCCAGGAAATGCCGGCGCCACCTAGTGCTATAATTCTAAAAAAGACTTATAAACGTGTTTTTAATAGATCTACATATTTACTTATTTTCTGTTGCGTTGAAATATAATACTGCAACCTACAAATCTAGTTCCCAGATCACTGCTACCTATAAATAAGCATGATAATATTGATTCAAAATTATACTTTCCAATTTTTATAATATATTGCAACATCGAACAATTCTCCAAGATTCCTTCTGAGCTTTTTACTCAACTAATACTAGAAAATACAGTCATAAAATAGTGCAACAATAAGTCAACTTATGTTGCACGACACATAAATACCGGGTTCACTGACAACCTACCAACATTTTCTGGGATTATTCAACTTTATATTATAAATCTGGACCGATCTGAAATACTGTGAGAGTGGGCTACAGTTCAGGTTATAGTAGCAGATATTTTATTATGTCTGTGTAAATATAGATTAAAGACGTTGTTATTGCAAAATTTTCTGGACAAAATCTTTAATTTTGTTTGTCTCACATTATTTTATTGCTATTCTTATTTTATTTGTCTTAAATAACTTGTAATCTTAGCATGGAAAATGCTTAAAAAAACATTAAGATTGTCTCACATTGTGTATTAGATTAGATAAATTAGCACATTTTATAAATAGAAAATGCAGAAATGTATTTGAACCAGATAAAAGTGCAGATTAAAATAATTGGCACATAATGAATAAAATCGATTTGACTCTCTCGCAAACAATATAGATAAGTAGGTACTAATAATAATTCATTTTTAAAATGTCCCATAAAACGGTTAAAAATATTCTACTTTCTCAAATTTATTCACAAAAGATTGCTTAAAATAGCTGTACTCTTATAATAAAGTCAACCAAAAATATCCAATTAAAACAAGACAAATTGCTGTCGCGAAAAAATGCTTTAAAACCAAAAACGTTGAACCAATGGTTTCTGTTGAAACGCTTATTAATTTTCATGAAGGTACCGTGCTCCAATTTTTTCCACCGGACGAAACGGGCGGCCCACTGTGCAGTTCGATCCTCGTAAAGTTTTATGACGCAGTCAGTCAGCCCTAAACGTGCGCGGGAGAGATAAGTTATTATCAGGTATTTGCACAATGCTCTGCATGGTTTGTATACCTGGAAGCAAAAATTACAGCTATTACCATATTTTGAACAATTGAAAATATTACCTAGATCATAAAAAAAAATTATGTGATATCACACCAAGTACATGTTATGAAATTGGACTTATGAAATATGAAACACGACTCAGTAGTCACATTTTCTGTAATAAGTTACTAACAGTTCTCGAACAATTTATGGGAATAATTTTGCCAACCCTGAATACTTCAATAGGTACTACAAATAATAATATCAGGTTCGTACCATAAAACTAAGGAGCATCACACGATCCCGAAAGGAGTAGAACCGGACCGCGAACAAATTCGGACGGCATAAAACAAAAAATGAATTATCAATTATAACAAAGTACCGTTACAAAGCGACAAGCGGGACGCGCTAAAAAACCTCGTCAATTTCAATTTCTCATCTTCAGTTCCAAATTGTGCAAAAAAATCCGACCATTTTTCCCGAAATTAAGGTGAAACATGAAAACCAGAAGGCAGCCGTCGCCATTTTCGGCGGCCGATCGGGCGGTCGGTATAAATGATTCGAAATTGTTTCCGTAAGCACTGTAGAGGGCAAAAACCACGTGTCGAAGCAATAAATCATTCGATGGCGAGTCGAGTTTACTCGAATAAATGAACGATTCGATTGCCGATGCGACGATTACACGTTGTGTTTATAGAGAGAGTTGTAAGGAAGAATGTCGTCGGCGACTTTTTGCGTTAAATCGCTTTTGAAAGCTTAATTTTTTTGTTGTTAAAGGGCATGCCGCGATGTGTACTGGAAAACTTAACGGAATTTTGGGCTATGACGATGCGCTTCGTATTGAAATTTGGAACATGCGTTCTATATACATTTTGTCGCTTGAAAAAATATAATATTTTATCTTTCCTTTACTTAGAATCTAATTTCAGTTGTTTCTTGTGCTGTGCATTACGTAACCCAATCTAACTGTATATAATTATGTATGTATAGTGTTATCTCCATATGAGGCTCAAGATTTTGACATACATGTTATTTAGTCAACATAACTTTTAGCATACTTAATTAGAATTCATAACAATTTCTTGAATAGTAGATTTGCTAAATAAAGTGCAACAAAGCTTTTGTGCAGTCGATAATTATCTTGTATTAGGGGTTAAGTAGTATTAAACTTATTTAATTATAGTACAACTACGACCTATAAATTAATATTAGTCATAAATTTATTACTATAATTTGAATCACGTGAAACTCGGTCGACCTTTGTTACCTTTGGTATTATATCCCATAAATTCTACCACAATTACCATAATATTAAGATATTTTATGACTACGATAATGTATGCTAATTACGTTTTTACATTTATAACTAATTCCCTTGTCATCAGGCTTAACTTGGTCTTATATTTTTTCTAGTTTCCATACCAATAAACTGGCACCTCTTAGAAACCTTACTTCTGGGCTAAGCCTAAAATATGATACCTACGCCCGTGAATCTAAAATATTATGCTTTGTATTTTTTTTTATATGTCGGTATTTTTGCCGACAGAAGTTCACATTTGTCCCAATATGTCTTTTATATCAATAGCCTTAAGCTTAACATATTTTATTTTTTTGACGACGTCTGTGGTCTAGTGGTTCGAGTACCGGACTGCTGATCACGAGGTCGTGGGTTCGATTCCCACAAGACACAAATATTTATGTGATGAATATAAATGTTTGTGTTTGTCTGGGTGTTTCCTATGTATTATAAGTATGTATTTACAAAAAAAAAGTATATAAGTATTATATCCATTGTCTAGTACCCATAGTACAAGCGCTGCTTAGTTTGGGACTAGATGGTGCTGTGTAAAAATGTCCCAGGATATTTATTTTATTTTATTGAACGACACTTATTCTATCGTCGCTAAAAAATAGGCACAAAAAGTTGTTTATGGGTATACCTAGATAATTTTCCAATAAGTTTTACATTAATACCTACCATTGCAATATAGGTATTTTAGTTAGTACCTACGTGTAATTTTTTACCCATTATTTTTTCATAAATATTTTTGATACCTACATTATTTATTCAACATTTTCGACATACCTGACTGCAACACCAATTGCGAAAACAAAACAAAAACAGATCACCCCAAAATAAGTAACCAAAAAGAATTGCCAACATATCACATATCGGACCGTTCGAACTGTTCCCCATACTATAAATGGCGACAACCCAAAAAGTACGGCTCGTAAATAACAAATGTATTCGCATAAACGGTCCAAGATGCGCCGGTTGTACTAAAAAAAGTGCGTCAGTAATTAAAGAGGAAGTCCCACGGAACACTGCTTCATACTTCGAATGTTTCGGGCCTCGACAACAGAAATTCGCCGCTTTGTACTCTTAAAATTGAGCCATAAATATTCTACACGTAATTTTCGATTGTGAAATTTTGACCAGAATATTTGCATATCGGAACACTGGGATGTCAGGTTAAAGGTTTGCAGTTTGGACAGTGTGTCACTGTGTGCCTTGTGTGCGTATTGGCAATTTTGGTTGTCACAATGCAATGTTTTGCTAACCCATTTTATCGTTTTTAAGTGCAAAGTAAATACATTGAGAGTAATTTTACTTTTTTATTTGTCGAACATGTTTTCATTGAGGCGTTACAGACTTCGATGAAACTTTTGTGTTACAATATTTGCACACACCGAAAGAGTTTATTTTCTACCGTAATTATTGTACCACTTTAAAGGATGTCGGTGACAGTGACATAACATAACACATTCTCTATAATCTCCATTATTGATTAGTAAATAGAGAACTGATTTGAGGCAGACTTGTTCGTTTTTATTATAGAACTAGCTGTTGCCGCGGTGTTGTTACTCGCGTTCATATTTTTTCCCAATCCCGTGGGAATTTCAAAATTCCTAGTAGCTGCCTACGTTATAATACCTATATGTGTGCCAAATTTCAGCCCAATCCACGGTATCCACGATACAGACTTGCCTAGTCTGGCTACCTCGAAAATTCGCAATCCACCGCTGTCTAATACCTACTTTACATGTATAAAGCCATATTTATGTTAGTTTTTCTTTGATTAAATGATTTGATTTGATTTGAATCCGGTCAGTGATTTGAGCTGTAGTTGATACATCAGTTTCTCACATTTTACTTTAACATAAACAGGTGACGATGATATCGAAAGGTTATACCTTAAACAATAATAATCGCGAAGCTCTTAGGACTAAATAAAAACAGTATTATATAAGACCTGTCGTCTACATTAGAAATTATCCATAATTCTTTGAAATATGACTACACGTCCAAGTTCATGTACTAACGTTAAAATTTGCAAATTTGTCTGACTTAATAGCGATTAGCGCCTCCTTTGAAGACTACGAAGATTTTAAACACAATTCATTGTATACTTGAGAGATAATAAATCGTTACACAACATTTAGTCAGGTCTAGGTGTTAAACACCGTAAACTTTTAAGTTAGAATTCTTTGGCAGGGCGTAGCGTGACAATGTCAAACAATTTAATAAAAAAATATAGTTCATAATTCCCTGGTCCACAACTCAGCAACCTGGATTGCGTTAATTTACTGATGAATCAGATCTTTGCATAGATTATGTCGGGCATGGAAGACAGGCCATTGTCTGCGGAGAGACGCACACTAAAGGGTCTGAATCATCTATGAAGCACCATTCATGGAGATTGACCTTCGATTGACCTGGCTTTGGAGCCTGTTAGGACTTTTCCAAGTCGACCAGGTACTGTTTACCTAGATAGAAGGTTCTTCATTGGGGTAGTGAAGAAATTAGGACCTCAGTGTCTCTCGCCTTAACTTACATGCCCAATTGCCCACGCATCCAAAAAAAGATTTTACGACTTGCCAGCCTTCGGGACGCTGGGGCTCTAGGTGGGTCCTCTTCTAGTCTAACCATCTCAATACGGCTTGCACTAGTTCGGCGAACTTCTGGAGATGCAATGCCAGTCGGTCCAGTTCAGCGGTAGGCCAAATTTTATGGTTTAGACAGACAGAGCCTTACAGGGAATTGCGTGATCTTAAACCCAGTTTCTACTTTCCAAGCAACACTAAGGTCAACACACTAAAAGAAGTCAGCATTTAGTAGATCTAACTGCAAGATACCTATCATATTTTATGTATCGCTTATCGGTCTTCTTCTGTCAGTCTAATCTCAATATCTAGGCCAATTTTGGCGCTGTTACTTTCAACTATTCTCGCTTTGTTATTAATTTACTATCTTAAAAGCTTTTAACTACTAGTTATTAGTATATAAATATCTCAATTTGAAGCCATCAATTAGGCGGGAGGCGTGCGCAGACGCAGCCGGGGGCGCTAACATAGCTTCGTGACTACTGTTCTCGTTAATCACGCCGCGTGGGAACGAGAGTAGTGCAGTAGCTATTGTGAAAGTCAGTTTAGTAATCAATTTTCAAGCAGCTAATTGTGATTTGAAGTTTGTTTCAGTGTTTCTTCTCAGCCAAAAAATGGTGGTGCCATCTAGTTAAAAAAATGTAAAACGTTTACTTATAAAAATGTCTTTAAAAGATCTATTTTGCATTTATCATGTCGATCATGTTGATGTTGTTTTACCATAAGGGTGCTATGATATTAAAAAAACATGGCCAGTCAACAGTAAATTTTCTCTATTATAAAGAGGAAAGATTTGATTGTTCTGGCTCTGGAACTACTGGACCGATTTGAAAAATTCTTTCAGTGTTAGATAGCCCATATATCGGGGAATGCTTTAGCTTATATATCATCACGCTACGACTAATAGGAGCGGAATAGTAATAAAAAAATTGCAAAAACGGGGGGAAAAATTATTAGATCACGCGGGCGAAGCCGCTGGCGGAATGCTAGGAATTAATATTTTTTATATACATACTGTCTCATAATTTAAAAAAATTGGTACCTAAATAGAAATTACAAAGAAGTTATATTAAATTTGTAAAATATTACACCTTATAAAATTCTAGATGACCTCACCTTATAAAACATGCCAAAATAAACCACATATTACATAACCGTACATTATTCTAACCTAAGGCGTAAAATTTAGCGTCGTTGAACACACCTTCGTATGGTATGTGAACCCAGTTTAGTACGGCATGACCCATAGTAGTGCGTGTCTTAGCGCAATTCAAATGGCCACAGAAATTGCTATCACCTTACACTTAATGGGATATATGTGGGAATTGGCTGCGTCTTGTTTGGGAATAAAACTATTGCTCAGCTAACCCTTAGCTGAACACAGTTTGTATGCCACTAGTCAAATGTTTTTGTCCAATATTTGATCAAATTTATCACATCATCATCATCATTTATCATAGCACAGTATCAAACCATGTATTCATTGAAGAAACAATTGTTTATAAACACTTTCAAAAACAAAATCTACGTGTAAACTACTCAATTTGTGGTAAACACAACATGTTTATGGCATGTTTCTGTACTTCCCATGCGCTTTGGGGAGCAAAAAAATCTACCCCGGCACCTACTTTCTGGCTACCCATATAAAAAAACGTAAATGTATGTATGAAGGTATTTATATGACTAAAGATACAGTTAGGTAGATTGCCGTCCTTTTCTTTATTTTTCAACAATGTTCCACATATAAATAAAACTGCCAACATAATAAAATAATAACCATTGACAAGTGTGGTCCAGTGTTGTAAACGGCGAAAATGCAAATATAAAAATAAAATTACTCACATTGAGTGTGTAATTTTGGTTGAGTTTACGAGTTTTTGAGTGTTAATAAAGATAAGGTAATAATCTGACTGTAAAACTAAACGTTTATGATGTATATTGTTTTAAGTACTGCACGGTTTGGTGTTAAGGGCAAGACGACGCAAATTTTTAAATTAAGAGTCATAATAAAGGCAATTTTCAGTTTATGACGAGGAGTTTTTAACAAAATAAAACCACAGAAATTTAGATTTAAGGGACTGAAAGAAAATGAATATATTTTTTAGAATGCTACGTAAAAAAAAATTACAAACCAAAAAATAGTGCTTAGTTATAATGTACAAGCAATGTAGAACTCTTGACTCCCAAAGTATGACATGTATCAAGGAAGTCAACGCGCTCTCTGACAGATAAAACTATTGTGTCAAGACAAGTCGTGTAAAATTCATATGCACATAATTTTTTTGTTTAGAAGATACTCAAGTGTATTCCAGTGTCAGTTCTAATGGGCTGGTTGTCAATCCATCCAGCCTATTGCCGTTCACTGTTGAATGTAGGCCTCTCCCAAAGAGCGCCAACCATCCCGGTCTTGAGCAGCTGCCACCCATCCGCTGCCAGCCACCTTCTTCAAATCGTGGGTCCATCAAGTCGCAGGGCGTCCCATACTACACTTGCCCATCAATTTATCGCCTGTACCTCAACCATGAGTACGAATGGCTTTCGATAGGTTTTTTTCGCGTCGAAACGCTAGAGGCGCTGCGAGGGTTTTCCATACAAATAATTTACGGCGTCGCTAGCGAGTCTAGTGAGAAAAACTCATGGTCGAGGCATTGGTTGTCAATCAGATCACCCAAATGTTTTACTTTTTCGTTCCCCCTTAACTAAAGCTCAGTGTTTACGACAGTACATAATGTTATTCAGTAAGTATGCGATGGTAATCACTTAATTCGCATCTTTTTACGATGCCACATCAAAAACAGACAGTTTTGTGTGACCTTTGACCAACAACTGCATTTTTTTGCCAAAAATATATTGTTATTGGTTATTCTCTTTTACTTACGGGACAGGATTATAGGAAGTTATTTGTGTTGTTGAACTTTTAGTGGATAAGTTATATTACAACGTAAGTGCCTTTTTTCCGTGTGGGGGTGAGTTGTACCTATAGGACTTAAATGCAGTATGTCTTAGATCACCGGTGAAAGATTTCATACAAAACTCTACAGTCTACGGTCAACAAATTATTTCATCATAAGATCAATTCTGTATATTTCCCGAAAAGCTTTTGTAGATGTATTTATGTAGCAGCGTGTTATAGCGGGCGAGCCTAGCAATCAACGAGTACAATAATTATAGTGAATCTTTTTTCTAATCGATTTATTTAGAGCATATGCCTGAACAGTCATGCATTCCTAATTATAATGGAATCTCTAGACTGGAACTAATTAGATTCTTGTCTTTTTCCAATGCCTACCTTAGTAGTAACGTTGACGTAAAGTAGATCAAAGCGAGCCATAGTTAAAAACACAACTCAGAAAAACCATGTTCACAATTACCCTACATAGGGTAATTAATGAATTATTCACACTGACTTTATTCACGCCCGCAGTTTGTCATTGAAAACGCATCAGGTAATTGTAGACATAAAAACTCAATTACCCATAGTTAGCGAAAACCACTTATAAAGCGAAGAGCCATCAATCTGTGTCTTATTTAAATAAATAACATCATGTTATAAATGTAAATCTGAGTTACTTATGCACTTACGACATGTTTCCTTGACGCTAGTTAAAGAGAGAAGACGCTAGAAATTAGTTCAGTTTAAAGCGATGTGTTTACTATCTTAATTTTTTAATTTTTGACTTGAGTGTGTTACTTACTTAGAAGCAATGTCTAATATGGAGTAGCAATGAGTATCACTTTGAAGCTTATTTTAATATGATGGACCACCGTTAAATTGAGATTGCTAATCTGATATGTGGGAGAAAAGTAGCTTAGTAGGTGGATCATTGTTTAAAGTATAAGCTCCAGGAAAAAAAAACTGCAATCCTATTCAACATCATCGTCAACATTATTTACTATAATTGATTCCGTTTTCAATTTTATATGATAAAAAAATGATTTGTATCACTTTATGTCAACGTTGCAAAGATCAAAATCTTACTAAACTCTACGGTGTTGAACACGGAAGAGTGTCAACACATAAACCTGTACATAAAAAAGGCAAACAAGAGACATACCGAGTCATGGGGTAACCGACACAGGATGTTAAATGTTCAACATTACCCAACATCCTACAACACATTCCCTTATTAAAAGTTAATAACGACAAATTACAAGCACCTAAGTTTGTGTATTTAAATGTACCAAGTCCAGCTTAAGTTATACGAGATTACATGTTTCAATTACTCTTATGCTTATGGATAGAGTATGATATAAATGCGAACCGTTGCGCCTTAACAGGCTATCGTATTAGCTGAGGTGGAAAAAATATGTGTTGGACCGGCGAAGTGATTTGTTGCACTTTGTATTTGAAGATTAGATCCAGATCAGGTACCAATAAATTAAAACATACACAATAAAATCATCTATAAAATGACTGGGACCCGCGATAGTCTAAATTTTCCCATTCTCTTGGTAATTTCCCAAAACCCGTCATAATATACTCGTATTAATTAAAAAACTCCCGTGCAAAAGATTCAATGGTACGAGCTCTACAGTTCAGTTTAGTTTTAGCCCCAAAAAAGGTTTAATAACCAAATTCGAAATCCAAATTTCATCTTTACCATTGAATAAAAGATGTAGTAACTATTTTAATAAAAATGTTTTTAAATTAAATTAAAACTATGTTGACACGAGACTATCGCGGTAAAAACTTCCACGACAAAAATAAAATAAATCGCAATCAAAAATCGCTATAAAAAAGGGTGCCTTACATAATTTAATCTTCGGGATGCCATTTTAGTACGCTGTCATCGCACCTAGTCATAATTCGTACCGGCTTGAGTCTGATCACCATGTAAAGCCGACACTTTCGCGTGACCGACCTTATTTTTAATTAAAACGCAGCAAAATGTCGGGCAATATATCATATTAATAACAAGCGGATCGATGATGATAAAGGTAGCTAGCTCTTGCCGCGACGTTTATTACGAAATAATTACATGTTTTAATATGTAGACAATATTACCGAAGTGGTGTTCTTTTATTTATAGCTTCTGTGAAATATTTGGTACATTTTTAACTGGTTGATCTTTTTAGTTTGATTGCCGTCCGATACAAATTTTATATATTTTGTGTTCTACAGTACTGTTATTTGTTTTGACTTGTTGCACCTACTTTACGTTATTGACCTTACATTGTGCTTATCTTTGCGCGTAGGTAGATTCTGACATTTTATTTGACAGCTTTTTTTCCGAAACAGTGTGTAGATATTTTGCATAACGATAACTTATTGAGAGTTGGTCATTCAGCAAATGCAGCACTACCCACAAGACTGAGTCATAATCACCATTAGCAACCCATTTAATGTCTTGCTACTGGCCACGGGTATCCCTTCAGAATAAGAAAGCCTAAGGTCCTCCACGTTTGCTTAGAGTGGTTTGGCAGACTACGAACCATTGAACATTATTACTCTATAATTCATTCTCTCAATTATTACTCTATAATCAGTGCTGTGTGCACTTCTATAAGTGACCAATTCACGCTATAAAAAGAAACTATACTTTATATAAATATAAACTGTATTTAGTGAATAAGTCGCTGAAGTGCCTTGTCAAAATAAATAAATAATTATAGATTATTTATTTCTTAAATAAATATTAACCTAACCAGTGGATCAAACCATCTTGTCAATGACTAATCTATAACGCATATTGAGCTGTTCGGACCACATGGAACCGATTGGACTGATTTGGCACTTGGCATACAGGTAGTTGCTATGACGTGGGCATCGGTAAGAATGGATTTTGAGAAATTCCCATTGGGATAGGGAAAAATAAGATGAACGTGAAGTAACACCGCGGCAACAGCTTGTTTCTAATATATTATATTTAAACCCTATTGGAGCCTACACATTTCAAATACTCGTAATTGAAGAGCTTGGAGACTGCATTCATATATAGATAAAATCACCAATTTTCACAACTCGACGAATTTGGATTGCACCAAGTTACTTTTAATTCTTGTATATTATGTACCTAAGGTTAAGTTATCGAGTCTCATAACTTTGGTAGCCTTCGATTCTTCCGCATGATTTTAAAGGGCCTGCTATGCCGCGGTCATGGCTGTGTTCCGGCAAAGTAATTCAGAGGTTCAAGGAGTTGTGTTGTGGAAATGACCCATTTTGGAATGTCGACTGGTTTTGTTTTTGAATAACATTGAGATATTAATGGTGATTGGACTAATTGTAAGTTGCGGGTTCAATATTTTATTGATTAAACTCTTTGTTTTAATATTACATAAACTATTATTTAGATAAAGATTTAAAATTGAAACAGCTCTATATTTTAATAAATATTTTAAGTGACAAAAATTTCTGTGCGTGTCGTGTTGTCTCTAGTTTTGACTTTGTGCAAGAAATCCTGAGAGTTTTAGCCACAAAAGATACAAGGACCAACAAATATAAAGCACCCATACGCATAATTGTTACAAATAGGTCCTGAAGCTTGCTTAGTAGGGTACGTTTTTATGAAAAAATATCTCGATCTACAAAATTCCAAGACAATATTTTTTTACGAAATTATTTTTACGTAGCGAAGTTCGAACCGCATGGATCAAATAGGATCTTACCAGAGCAGCTAATATCAAATCAATTCCACGCATCCAGATCACTTGGCGGCAATAAATCAGCGCGTGCCAAATAGAGGCGTGCCATATAGGGCACCGTGGTCCACCAGTGATAGGGTGATGGTATGGTGTCTTATGTAATACTAGCTTTCCGCCAACGGCTTCGCCCGCGTGGTCTTATGTTTTTTTCTCCCGTTTTTGCAACATTTTTCATTACTACTCCGCTCCGTAGACGTAGTCGTAGCGTCGTAGCCTTCCCCGTTAAATGGGCTATCTAACACTGAAAGAATTTTTCAAATCGGTCCAGTAGTTTCGGAGCCTATTCAATACAAACAAACAATCAAATCTTTCCTCTTTATAATAGTGTAGATATAGATGAGAGACAGTAATATAGAGACTTACTATGCAGGGCTTGGGGTGATAGATTTTTTTATGATTCAAGCCGGTATATGGGCTTGCGAGTTTCCTTAGGGTAAGTACTCATCACCGATCATGGCCCTCTGCAACACCTGCAACCTGATATATACAAAGGTGTGCAGCTATACACCGACAGTTTGCTGTTCCATGTAAAAGGGGGCGAGCCTATTGCCATCAACCAAACTCCGAGCTGCTACCTAGAATTTCAAGAAACTACCCAACAACACTGTTCAACCTGGGAATCAGATGTAGCATAGCAGTCGCGTGTATGGCTACTAGACCAATGAGACAGTGATATTAGCTGCTTCAAAAAATAGTAGATACCTGAGACACAATAGATACTGATAGACCACTATGGTATATCAGTAACCATTGGACTCCCACTCATAGATTTTGAGTCCGAATAAAGCCAACCTCTAAATTGGAACAGTCATGCCATCATCATCATATTCCACCACGCTGGCCTAATGCAGGTTGGCAGACTTCACATACCGTCGAGCGAAGCGAACTCGAGACCTTTGACTTGAACAGTCATATACTTAATAAACTTACACGATGAAAGAAAACATAGTGAGGAAACCGGCAAGAGAGATTGTCTCAACAAGGCCTGTCTACCTGCAGCGGGCTAGCCTGGTATAACCTAACCCTTCCCATTCTAAGAGGAGTCCCGTGCCAAGAAGTGGGACCGTAAATGGTATGATAATGGATCTATGAAAGTTATAGGAAGCGTAGCTTTCAAGCAATAGCCTGCAGAAATAAAGAAATTAAATCAACTACCTACTAGGATTCAACAAGAAACGTTCACAACAAATTAAAAAAACAATAAACAATAATAATTACCATTTAACACGACCTCTTTACACTTAACATTATTAAAAAGTAATTTTTATTGTCTTGCACGACACAAGTCTTCCTAAATCATTTTAAATTGGTTCTTAAAATAAATTAAGTACTATTGATTATTGTAAAAAGATTCAAGTATGACGGTACTGACAAGTTCCATTATTCCTTGTATGTTTATTGAAGAAAATGTTTCAATTTTTAACAATAATATTGAATAAATATTTTGTAATGGGGATTGGGAGAATATATTTCGGATTTTATTGTTGGGTTAGTGAGAAAATAACTGTTCAACCCGGATTTTAATTTAGCGACGAAAGACGATCCCACGTTTTATTTTGTCTACATTGTCGATATAAGTGGTGATTTTGGAAATACGTAATAGTTTGTAACATAACATATTTGTACCATGTAACATCACAACATACTCGTATTATCACAGCTGTATCCCTGAAGGGTTTGGGCAGAGGCGTGTACTAATGTACACCTACAATTCACTATGTTTAGGTCCCATGTAATAGGAGGCAAGCCTATTGCCATTGATCAGACAGAACTCAAAATTCCCAACGGCTCTTAAGAATTTCATAGAAAACCCCAGTAACAGTGGTCAACCGAACCTAGGATCTCTTGGCTTACTTTTTACCAAATAGATTAGCAGTACTTTTACCCATATGTACTTTCTTATTTTTCCAGGTATGTCTGCTGCATGTTTGAGGTTAGTTTGTGAATTTCCCAGAAAATCCCAGCAACACTGCTCGAACTGGGAATCGATCTCAAGACATCGAGCGTAGCAGTCGCGTAACTTTAAATGGCCTTAGGACCTGTTTCACTACCGGTAAACAGCCGCTAACTCCTGGATAAATTAAAAATTAATGTAACAAAATTAATATCAAATTCAACTTACTGGGATGTTGTGAGTACTGGCGATACAGGGCTATGGGCGTGTTTCACAGCTTACTGATAAGTTCTCGTTAATTATAAGATATTTATTTAATTAATTACTACAGATCCACCAATTACAGTAAAAAACTAAATTTAAAAATAACCAAAGCAAAGTAAATAAAAGAAGGTAAAAGACACTTTCATAACTTCCCCTCACAGTACTTCTGACATACGTAGGTATGTCAGAAGAAAGTCAGAAGTACTGTGAGGGGTCAATATGACAAAACGAAGTCAATATGATCTTCGTCCACTCATCCGCAAACAGATCACCTGTTGGATTAAATTAAATTAATTAAATTAGCTGCCAGATAACTGCATACAAATTTTGTTCCATTTTCTAATTTATTCGGCAGTTAACGGTTATCCAGAGGTTGTGAACACAACAGACCCTTATTCTTTCAAATTTTAAATAAGAGCCTAAAATATTGCTAGGTTCTTGAGAACCTGGTTGAACCTGGAGAACTTGGAGTCTTTCCGTCGAATATCGGTAATGCCCAGAAATTCGGTTGCGGAGGTCTGATGGCAGTCGCTTCGTGTAAAATTGACTGACATTCAGCCGCATCCTGGTTAGACGGAAGCCGACCCCAACATGGTTGGGAAAAGACTAGGAGAAAGAAGAGCCTAAAATATTGCTATTTCATCGTCATGTGACGTCATAGCTTTCTTTCACTTCCTTTATAAGGTTGGGCAGTCGCCATCTACCCTGGTTAGCTTGTAATGCTAAAGGAATGCAGTGTAAGGTAACTTGGATACCAATTTTCTATCTAGAAGATATCTGTGTGTTATTGACTCTATTGTAGTTTAGTCAGTAACGTCAGCAGACAAAGTAAAATAAATTTGTTTAGGTACCTATTCTTTTAAGGACATTCATTTAATTTCTTTTTTTGAAATTTAAATCAAAGGTCTCAGCAGTTGTGTCATTATTTTTACACTTTTTTCTTCATTATAAATAATTTAAAATAACCACCATCATTACATATTAATATTATTTATGTTCCTGGGTGAGCTAAGTTTGTGTTGGGGCTATTCTCAGAAACATCTGTATGGATTTTCATATGGTTTTCACCAAGAGAAAATGGTATTATCTTGAGAGGTTAATTGCTATATAATTTGTGAAAGGCCATTCGCTAGATATACATTATCTTATTTATCGTAGCTAGTGTTATTGGTACTTCTAATATTGAAATAAGAGGAGCATCCAAACAGTAATTGCAACAAGAACTTTTTGTCCTCACAGATTAGGTAATTTTTATCTCGTGGATTTTAGAAAAACGATTGCGTATTAGTTGCTGGACTAGTGTTATATTGCTTACTTCTTTTGCTGACTGTACTCAAACTAAGTTTCAAGAGCAGCGCGCGTCCGAACAATGATGCAGTATTTACGAGCGGTATGGTCAGCAGCGCAACTCGTACCAACTCGGGTTTATTACAGGAACACATTAATAAAAGCCGGTGCATATTTTATCTATAAGTACCGTAATAATGGACTTTAGGAATTTTATTTGCTGCTAGTACCTACCTTCTTCGACCGAAAGGTGTGTGCCATTATAGCAACTAAGGGTCGGCGCAGATAAGGTACAGAATTGCTTGAGCGTAAAAAATGCTACTGAGTGTTTTTAAATCATTTCGGGTTTCGAGTATCTAAGGCTTATATTCAGAGACGACGTTAAACGTAAAGTAACGCTTAGAGTCGTCTTTCGAATATTAGCCTAAGATTGAACTAAGCTTGCCACAATCAGTTTATAGTTGGATGACTATTCCTAAGAGCTTGAGAACGTGACCGCACCGAGATTTAATTAATCAATTTTTTTGGTCCTCGTATATTATTGCTTCTGATTCATTCGAACTTTTCCTTCTTCAAAGATGTGTAACCATTTTTAACAAGAAAAAATATGAAGATCCGTCATTAATATTAAACTGAAGACCACGGTTCGATACCGAACGCACAACAATCACCGTCTCGTAGGACCAGATCATAAAAAAACATTATTAATAAGTATAATTCGCATAACTTAATCCGAAAACGGGGCTGGCCACACAAATGGAGGGATATTACGTAAAAATTTGGGTGCTTACCGAAGGGCGCCTCGATTGCATTTTAATTCGCGAAACTGAACTGTATTAATATCGCAATCAATCATCCATGTTTAAAATGCGACGATTAATTGTTGTGGGGTATGTATGGCATGTGTATTTAAGTAATAAAAAATTGGGCGCATTTGTTGTGGAAAGTTATGGTATTTGGGTGCCGGTTGGGTCTGATGTCACTACATATTTCACTGTTGTTTGTTAGTGATATTGTCACAAATGTATATTTTGTTGTGTTAACATATTCCACCTTCTTTTTTGTCTCTTAGAAACACTACGTATTAAAGGACCAGTTACATTTCATCATATTTATAGCTTTCCTCATCAAAAATTTGTTTGTTTATCATAAGCAGTGTGTTGATTTCTGTTCGTGCAGTGAGTGAAAAAATATACGCATTCGTTCGTTTCCTCTTCAATATTAGGTCATCTTCTTTGTTTGTCTCTTAGCAACAGTTATTGCAAAAGGACCAGTTTGTTGAGTTCCGTTCGCACAGTGAGTGAGCTGTGTATACGTGCGGTGCAGGGTGCTGTCTTACGTATGATTTGTAACGCTCCCTGTTTGGTACGTGATCACGTGTGCCAGGTGGGGCTTTAGTGATGGGAGTAGCGGGTATCAGTTTTGCAGGACAACTTATTTCATATTTCATTTTGACAGAAGTTTTTCTCATCCGAAAGACTATGCGCATACATTTTGTACAGACTGTCAGTTATTTGTTGATTCGAATGTAAAAATTTTCTCAGTTTACTTATCTCAATTATAGGTTAGGTGAATATAAAAAAAGCTGTGATTAACTAACAGAAAACTAGTTTCTCGAGTGTTAACCACTGCACTGAAAACACAGCGTGGGGCTCCTACGTCCTGGGTTTAGTCATTGGATGCATGCGACATATAATCGGTCCTTATGGAAGTTTGTGGGGCAGTCAATTTTGGTTCAGCATTGGATCTCTTTAGGCTGACATTATGATGATGATGATGACGATATAATCGCTTCCGCTTATCACTGAGCGCTGCCCTACTAAGGGCGGCGGCAGATGTGTCCGTGGGTCGCGTACGTGCACGCTCGTATCGCGCCGACAGCGTGTGTCGCGCGCCTTAGCTAACGTGATGTACTACCCGCGCTTTCAGATTGTTATTGTTAATATAGAGGAAATTATTTAATAGAAACGTTATTACATTATGGACTTTATATCCTGGAGATATGAGTGACATACATAATTTTATGACACTCTTTCCTCCAGCGGCTTCGCCCGCGTGGTCTTCGTGTTTCTTATAAATTATAGCATAAGTCACCCGGGGATAGTGTAGCTTCCTAACGGTGAAAGAATTTTTTAATCGTTCCAGTAGTTTCGGAGCCTATTTAATTCAAACACAAACAATCAAAGCTCTCCTCTTTATAATATTAGTATCTAGACTAGCGGGCCGTCCCCTGGCTTCGTACGTAGCGACATCTTCCACCTTCATCGTGATATTTCAGGGAACTTTCATAAATCCTGAACAAATGATACACATAAACCTTCCTTTCCCTTTAATTTTACTAATGTAGCTAACAATTATAGTTCCTCTCAGACTACTGAAAACTTAAACACACCTGTAACTGTCAATTCAAGTGTTAGTAGTAGCTATGTAATATTTAGTGATGAAATTGGTCGAGGCATGGGCCAGTTGTTGTCAAATTGCATGGGGCAAGTGACAACTAACTACTGCATGCCTGGACTAAATTATGTGGATATTATGAATAAAGCAATTAATTACAATTACAAGTCAAACACCACATTAATTATTTTAACTGGTAATAGAGGTAATGTAAATAAAAAGAACCTGATTGAATTTCATACAAAATTATGTGCCCTAAATTTAGATAATATAGTCTTGTTTACATTCCCCTACTCAAATAGTTTGCCACAGGAAGAAAACACCATTAGATATAAGCTAAACTTAACATTGCATACTATATCTATAAACAATGAGAAATTCCATTTAATTGACACTAACAATTATGTTAGAAAGTATTTTTACATGACGAAAGATAATTATTATCTTTCTACTTATTGTAAGAGACAGCTCGCTATGTCTCTTTCATACTATTTTATTACGTTAGCCAAGAATCTGGCTATAAGACATATTGGTTTTATTGAGCCATTATCTGACATTCCTCTTATTGACATTGTAAATAATTTAAATTAGAAATTAGGACAACAGAGACAACCTCTTGCATATCTATGCTTCAAAACACAATTAGCAATAAACATTGTAATTTTACCAGCCTGGCCCACCAAAACATTCAAGGAATTAATAATAAAGAGTTAGAAATTGAGTTGTTTATGAATTGTAATAAAATAGATATTCTTTGTATCACAGAACATTGGTTGAAAAGTCACCAGTTAATGTTTAACTTTAATAATCACCAGGTTGGTAGTTCGTTTTGCAGAGAGAATGCTATCCATGGTGGTTCCTTAATCCTAGTTAATAATCAGTACAGGTTTAAAGAACGTAGGGACATTGTGGGCCTCTCTGTTGAACGAACAATTGAAATAGCCTGCGTGGAATTGGAACGGTTTGTTGTTTTAAGTGTATACAGACCTCCATCAGGGTTGTATGATTGTTTTGAAAGGGTGATGGAGGATGTACTTCATAAGATCTGTAAGTCAAACAAATCCATCATCATATCTGGGGACTTTAATGTTAATTTATTAGAAAATTCAAGTACCTGTACCAAATTAAAAAATCTTTTTCTGTCATACAATCTGGCTAACTTGTTTCTGGAGCCTACTAGAATTACTGCATCTACTGCCACATGTTTAGATAATATTTTTACCAGCATAACACCACACCATAAAGAAGTTATTAATTTATTAGATTCTGACCACTGTGGGCAGCTAATTACTGTTTATAATCAAAATGAAATTATCGCCAAAAAATGTATCACTGTAAACCCAAAAACTGCAAATCGCTTGGAGTTATTTAAAAACAAACTTAATAATAAATTACCTACATTGTCGTACAATAATGATCCAAACAAACTTTATGCTACCTTTTTTAATACTTATTGTACGGAATTTGATTCTACTTTTACCCCCAAGACGATCACAGTTAACGGTAAAGCATCCTTCAGTGAATGGGCCACTGTTGGTATCCATAAAAGCAGGAAAAGACTTTATGAGCTATACAGTGAGCGAACATATGTTAACACGCCAGAATTTAATAATTATGTCAAAAATTACTCAAAAATATTTAAGAAAATTTGTTGTATTGCCAAGTCGCGTTATTTAAGTCTTAAAATTAAAAACAGCAGTAATGTTATTAAAATGACTTGGAATATTATCAACAGTGAAACAGGAAGGGCTCGTAAACAAAGTAGTGATTATAGTCTTAATATTGGCGATAGTATAATTAAATCAGATTTAGAAGTAGCCACAGCATTCGAAAAGTTTTTCTCGGACATTCCTGTTTCAACAACTAAATTCTTAAACTCATCACCCACTGTTGCAGAATCTATACTTATGGAAAATGTAAAAGCTAGTGATGATGAATTCCAATTTAATCATGTAAACTGTAAGGATATAATTAAAGCATTCAATATGTTAAATGTGAAGAAAACTTCAGACCTCTGGGGTAATTCTGTTGACGTTACCAAATCAATCATTGACATTGTGGCACCTACCCTAACCGTTATTTTTAATGATTGTATTGACGTTGGTAAATTTCCTGATCTTATGAAAAACAGCAAGATAATACCTTTGTTTAAATCAGGCAGCACAACTGACCCCACTAATTTTAGACCAATATCCGTGCTGCCTACTTTTAGTAAAATTTTCGAAAAGCTCTTATTAGAACAAATGCAAAGGTTCTTTAACAGAAATAAAATGTTACATTCTAAACAGTTCGGTTTCACGAGGGGTCGTTCAACTACCGATGCCGGAGTTGAACTTTTAGGTCATATATTTGACATGTGGGAGGAATCATGCGATGCCTTGGGCATTTTTTGCGATTTATCTAAAGCCTTTGATTGCGTGGTTCACGAAACATTGATCAGGAAGTTACACCACTATGGCGTTAAAAACACTTCTCTGAATCTTCTTATCTCATACCTGGGTAATAGGATTCAGAGAGTGGACGTTAACGGAAATCGATCTTCCGGGTCTGTAGTTACTATGGGAGTGCCGCAGGGCTCAATTCTTGGCCCCTTTTTATTTTTAGTTTATATAAACGACTTACCTTATCTAATTAGGGATAATCATGAGATAGTCCTGTTTGCTGATGATACATCACTATTGTTTAAATTCAAACGTCAACAAATGGTTAGCGACGATGTAAACAGTGCTCTCTCTAAAGTAGTACACTGGTTTAATGCTAATAACTTACTTTTAAATGAAAATAAAACGAAATGTATTAAGTTTACAACACCTAACGTAAAACAGGTGAAAACCAGTGTACTTATAAATGGCAAAGAATTGGAGCTTGTGGACACTGCTGTATTTTTAGGCATCACCTTAGATTCAAAACTTCAGTGGGGCCCACATATAGATAAGTTGTCGAAAAGGCTCAGTTCTGCAGCATACGCAGTCAAAAAAATACGTTGCTTAACTGACGTAGATACTGCGCGCCTAGTTTATTTCAGTTATTTTCATAGTGTGATGTCGTACGGTATTTTGTTGTGGGGAAATGCGGCCGACATACAAACTATTTTTGTACTGCAGAAAAGAGCTATTCGTTCAGTTTATAATTTAAGTCCCAGATATTCACTGAGGGATAAATTTAAGGAGATTAATGTTATGACTGTTCCATCACAGTACATTTATGAAAATTTATTGTATGCTCATAAGAACATTAATCTTTTTAAAAAACGTAGTGATACACATAATATTAATACAAGGAATAAAAATAAATTTATTGTTCCTTCAACTAGGCTCCAGAAGATAAGTAATTCGTTCAAGTGCCAGTGTATACGCTTGTACAATAAAATCCCAAGCAATATTCAAAATCTAAGCTTGAACAAATTTAAATCTGTTGTCAAGCAGAAGCTATGTCTTAAAGGTTTTTACACAGTGAAAGATTATATAGACGACAAAAATGCTTGGGATTGAACTGTTCCAATGAACCGGGCTATTGACTCCATAATTACAACATTTCAGGCTGACATATATTTTTATTTTTATTTTATTATTACTATTTGACATTGCAATAATTTATAACTTGACATTGCAATAATTATACCAATTAATTATATCTTATATTGTAACATTTAATTTTTTACCTGCGAACTTTTAAATTGAGATATATTTTAACCGTAAATCTTTTATTATTGAGAAATTAACAATATGAACTGTAAAGTATGAGTACTCTGCAGGCTTAGATGTTACATAAATATAACTAGCCCCGCAGTCTGAGCCTGTCATTCTCACTTAAATGTCCTGCTGATGGTGGCGTTGTGTGTCGGGTCGTTTTATTCCCTGCAACATGGTTGAGTCAAACGGCGCCGATACACACGTCATGCTCGTGAACGAGTGCTGTCTGTCGGGACTGGTCGGCTCTAATTGCTATGGCACTAATTTCAATTCTAATACTTACGTACTCTTTAATCTCTGAATTTACACATCAAACTGCATCATCCTCATTACTATTCACAACAATTGTTACTGTTACCACACATATTTTTTTTAAAAAGAGTATCTATGGAGTTTCTTGCCGGCTCTTCTCCATAAGACCCACTTTTTTTCGAACCGTGCAACTAGTTTAACGTTTCAAAAGTAACTATTTATATGGTCTAATTGAAATAAAATATTTTGAATTTTGAATTTTGAATTTTTTTGAATTTCCTCTTGAGTCACTCTATATATTGCTGAAAACTAAATTAAAATCTGTTGCGTAGTTTAAAAGAGCTTAGCGCACAAACAGTGGGATAACGCTTACAAAGTCTTCAGAGCCACTTTACTATGTAAAGATAGCCGGGCCCGTAGACAAGTTGCAATTTGACATTCGAATCGAATAACGAAAGAAACAAAATGTATGATAATGACACAAGCTTTCGACAAATCCAGCTGTCACTAATGTCATTTCCATATATTTTATTTCTATTAGTTTGTAGTCTTCACTACTTATTATAAAACAAAGTCGCTTTCTCTGTCCCTATATCCCTATGAATGCTTAAATCTTGAAAACTACGCAACGGATTTTGATGTGGTTTTTAATAGATAGAGTGATTGAAGAGGAAGGTTTATATGCATAATACATACATATTATAGTACAGAAAATACAAGAAATTCAAACCTATGGGAAGCCGGGGCGAGTCGCTAGTGATTTATAAATGGACATTTCAAACTCAATAATCGAATCGAACCAAGAAAATCTAGCATAGCAAATACAAAAGAAGTTACAAAAATAACATTAATGATTATTCCTTTATGCCAAAAATCTCCAGTTTCAGTGTTAGTAGATACTAATTTAAATCTCTCCTTTCTTTTATTGGATGGAATAAATCTTTTTGCTGCCGCGGCGCCGAAACACGCATTTTAGCAAATTCCACTAGAGCCTGGAATTCCGCTACCCATTGAACCAGAAACATAAAAATAAATTATCTTCGTGCGCTCGTAACTTATTTCGACCGATGTTCTTATTTAAGGTGGGTGCACTCGTCTGTCGTTTCATACAAAACTATTTCTTTAGATATTTATAATGAAGACTACAAAAATTCCAATAAAAAAAGAGATTTTTTACTAGCTGTATCCTGACCACATGTTTTTCGGGCTTATAAAATATAATATTTTTAAATATGAGCTTATTCAAATGCATCGCTGTGTCAAAATTTCAAAGTGATCAGTTAAAATCTTTGAGACACGAGGTTACTGAAAGACTTTTTCGAAAATAAAATTATGTTACCTTATTTATGAAAATGTTTGTATTATGCTTTTTAACAAATGTCAGTAACATTTTTTTTTTTTTTTACTAGCCCACTTTGTCCCACTGCTGGGCAAAGGCCTCCCTTCCCTCCTTCCATGCCGCTCTATCTGTTGCCTTAAAGATCCAGTCTCTTTCGTGGGAGTCGAGTTCGTCACGCCACCTCCGTCTGGGCCGACCACGCTGTCGCTTCATTTCGTGTGGGATCCAATTTGTCAGTAACATAGATATTTATTTTATAACGGTTTGGTTAGGTTAGAACTATGATATGTGACCAAAACCGAATCTAATTTTGCTGGCCATAAGTTGCTATTTAGCTATCAATTTTCGCTGTAATTTTTCCCAAATTATGAATTAACTACCCTATATTTATTTTAAATGTTAATTTTAAGAGTAGGTACTAGTTAGGTAGATATAGGCAAACATGTTATAAGATGTAGTTATTCTTTACTTACGAAAAAGTATTACGTATGGAATCAGGGACAGAAGCACCCACCTTAAGGCACGTTTTTGGGCCTGCGCGCGCGCTTTGTGAGACACGACAACTCCCGCGCATAAATTTAAAACGAAATCTTTCTTTTTTTGTTCTTTAGGATTTAAGCGGAATCAGTTTACTTAAAATGAAAATAATATTGTTGGATTTTTGGGGCGTATTATGAGTAAGACATTACTAAAGTATACTTTGTATTGTTGTGTCAAAATGACTCATTTAATACAGTAATCGTATATGATTGTTATTGATTGCCATTTAGGATTATTTAAATTGATATACCTATGTACAGTCAACAAAAGGGATATGTATACAGGCAATCTGTTTTGGCAAAGATAGTGATATACCTAAATATTTTTATCTAACCAAGGGTTTGATTTGTAGGCAGCTAACAACACCTGTTTTTTTGGGACATTTTTACACAGCACCATCTAGTCCCTAACTAAGCAGGGCTTGTACCATGGGTACTAGACAATGGATATAATACTTAAATACTTTTTTTTTAAATACATACTTATTATACATAGGAGACACCCAGACAAACACAAGTACTTATATTCATCATTACATAAATATTTGTGTTTTGTGGGAATCGAAAACACGACCTCGTGATCAGCAGTCCGGTACTCGAACCACTAGACCACAGACGTCGTCAAATTTTGATACATTCTGGGTAATTACATTATTACACAATCTTTTTCCAAACACAGATGTAATTGTCTGCCTGCACACTTATCTTTTTTGCTGCCTGTACATAATTTGATAGACTATTTACCTCTTACAAGAACATTATAATATAACTGAATGTGCATTTTACTGTACATTTAAGTACAAATCTGCCTATTATTTTGGGGAATACAGGGTTAATGGAACATATCGTCACGCCTATTTTCCCTGAAGAGTTAGGCTGGAGCGTACCCTCGCACTACAGTTCGCCAAAATGTTTAGATCCCATGTAATAGAGGGCGAGCCTTTTGCTATCAACCAAGTACAAATCCAAAAAAAATAACCAGAAAACCTAACCTCTCGATTCTTCAAACGTTCAGTCGCGTTTACGACTAGGCTAAATGAAGTCGATTTATTCGTAAATCCATAAAAATATCCATTTAAGTATATATTGTGTTAGCATTTAACGATTATATATCGACGGTTAAAAGGAAATAGGGCATAAGCGACATTTTGGTCAAAAATGAGTTTTATATGCCATTGGACTTGAAATTTTCTGCTCTTTCGAATGCGCTTACTCCCATGGCTCTACGATGACTTTTTTGGCGTTTATGCCCAAGCAAAAAAACAACATTTTATAGTGTTATTTTAGCTAACCGACGAAAATTCTGGTCATTTTTGCTATAAAGGTGATTGTACCCCTACAAAAATGATTTATTTTGGGTTTGTTGTCGGTAATGCTTTTTTACTTCACAAGGGTGCCAAGCTTATGGTCGTTTATGCCTTTTAAGCATTTCAATTGAAAAGTACAAATGTTGCTTAAAGCTTACTTCCATTTCGTAATTTAACAGAGCTGTGGCGCTTGTGCCCTATATACAAAATGCATACTTATATTACTCTGGCGGTTATCCCCTATTTCCATTTAGTTCTTAATGACAGCCAAGTCGGTTATGCCTTATTACCTAAATTGATTATTATATGACACTGGTGGTTATACCTTACTTCCGTTTACTAATATAAATACGATTGTCGCTAATTCCATATTATTTAATCTGCTCGTTAGTAAATATGAAATGACCAGCTATATGTTTTCAATCTACCATTTAGTGTAAAATTATAGCATGGTATACTGTAATAGGCCTCTCAGTAGGATCTATATTACTAAGAGGCCTTAAAACCTATTAACGATCTATCCTTAGTATGTTTTTGTGAAAATTTACTCCCAAGCAATGTCACCCTACTTTAGAAGTTAGAGACCCAATTACGGTGTCGTGTAATATCTGTTTTAGATATTTTCCCGATGAAGGATTGTGGTGGTTGCGCTACTTCATTATTTTTGGGGTGGCTTTTCATCCATATTTCTTTGCTTTGTAGCGACATTGTGTGTCACTAATGTCTTATATCCTGGTATTATTTTGAATGCCGACTGTTTCTTGTACCCTATTATCTTTTATACAACCACTATGAAAAGTACCTTATCCTTCTTTTCCTATAATATTGATTGAACGGTCTAGTCGCTTATACCCTTTTACCTTGAGAAATGATAAATTGGAATGTCGCATATGCTTCTTATCCTTTAATATTTGATTTTGTCATTTGTATCTTATGCCATATTTCCTCATTCAAAAATTAAAAGCTGTAGTTATAAGCGACAAAAACTACTTTAAATAACGTCAAATCACTAAAACTAAGGATACCAGTAACTGTTCCATTTCTATCTGATTTTATAACTGTTTCACTTTTCACAATATCTTAATAAATGACAAAAATACGTCAGTTTTTCTAAAATTTAAAACTTTGAACGGCTCTCCTGAACATTTCATCTTTTGTCGCTTATCCCCTATTTCCTTTTAACCGTCGATATGTTTTAAGTTGATTTATTAAAATGTTTTTCACCGATCAGGTGTGTTCGCGGGTGTATTGACGCATCTGTCATACTTCACTCTTTCACTCATTCATTCACATCAATCGTTCACAGTGACACTTTGCTCTGATGTTCGTTCATTCGTTCGTCCATTCCTTCAGTGCCTATTTAAAGACCGATGACACACGCGAACACACAGTCCGGTTTAGTGCCTTGTAGAAGTAACAACTCCAAGGAAGTGTAGAATTATAACTAGACTTATACAGTGTTATAGTGGTTAATATTTAAAGTGAATATAATAAAGTGATTATACTAGAACTGTATTCTCATTTCTTGGCCTTCTAAAAGGTCAGAAGTGGGATTCGAACCCACGCCCACATAAAGAGGTAAGGAAAATGCCAAACCATCGATCACGAAAACGCACTAGAGATTCTGAAGACTCTAGCAGTCAGTCAGAGGCGTCTCCAGTAAGACGCAGTCGAAAGTCACGGCACAAGCATTCGCGACACAAACGTTCACGACGATCAAGGAGTACAAGGCGGCGTTCTGGGACTCCCAAATCACCCAAGGACCCGGCAAAACAAAGGCGTACCGGGACCAATCGTCAGCATTTTGGGAGTCAGACCAGTGATGCAGCTACTCCTGAACGCGCCTCATCCTCATTGGCAGGTAACCAGTCCATTGTTTTAGACTCTAATTTTACTAATGTCTTTAAAGAGCTTGTTAAATCTATACGAACGGACGGTAATTCGGAACGCTATCCAACTATGAATGTCGTACCTGAATTCGATCCAACTAAGCGAAACCAGAGTATTAATGTCTGGATTACTAAAGTGAACGAATGCGCGCAGATTTACAGTTGGACAGAACGACAAATAGTCCACTATGCCTTGCCGAAATTAGTAGGACTAGCCCAAAAATGGTACGAAGGCCTACCCAGTCTATTATTCACATGGACCGAGTGGCAACAAAAGCTGCGCCTAGCGTTTCCTAGTGATGATAACTATGGCCGATTGCTGACAGAGATGCTTGCCTGTAAAGCACATTTTGGGGATAATTTGGAAGAATATTTTTACGAAAAGATGGTTTTATTAAATCGATGTAATATCTCGGGTAAAAATGCTATCGATTGCTTATTATTCGGTATTGACGACAGATCAGTCAGAACTAGTGCGGAGGCTGTTCAGTTTAACGAGCCCGATAAATTGTTAGTGTACCTTCGTAACGTAAGAACTGCAAAACGAAATGATAAGTTGAACGTGACTCAGCAGGTGGGTATCTCTGAAAGCAAACGACCAAAATCTTTCAAAGACAGCACGGATAAGGACAATAAAGATAAGATAGCAAAATGTTATAATTGTGGGGTGGAAGGTCACCCTTATTTTAAGTGTAAACACCCAATTAAAAGATGTGAACACTGCCATAAGATAGGTCACTTAATTATCGATTGTCCCCTTAAACGCGAGCCTGAAAAGAATAAGACTGTCTTAAACATTTCAAAGGTACAAGATAATGATGCGAAATATTTTAAAGTTGCAACTGTAAATGGATTGACCATGAATTGCTTTGTTGATTTTGGTAGCCAAATTACAATGATAAGAGAGTCTGATGCAAAAATGTTAGACGTAGCACTATCTTACAATGATTTACCGATTTTGAGAGGATTTGGAAATTCTCTAGTTCATTGTGTAGGAAAGTGTGAAGTTGACATTGAGGTAGATTCGGTGATGGCACGCATAGAAGTATTGATAGTCCCTGACCATTATTTAAAAGTATCATTGCTGATAGGTCAAACTTTTAAGGAGCATTATCCCATCCCTAGAATCGATGATCAATTAGATAATTTGTCCGGATATAAATATTATACAACTTTAGACCTTATGTCAGGTTATTATCAGTTGTGTATGTCGGAAGCCTCAAAACATTTGACAGCCTTCATAACACCCGATGGCCATTACGAGTTTAACAGGATGCCTTTTGGACTCGTCAATGCACCATCAAATTTTCAAAGGGCAATTAATAATATACTTGGCAATGCCCGATTTAAAGAGGCCTTTGCGTATATGGATGATGTCATAATACCTTCTAAAACAATAGAGGAAGGGTTCTGTAAGCTAAGATCAACTTTAGAATTATTTCGTACTGCTGGCATAACTCTTAAATTATCTAAGTGCAATTTTCTAATGGAGTCTATTGAATATCTTGGATTTGAAGTATGTGCAAACGGTATTAGACCAGGGAAAGCTAAAATAACGGCTGTAGATGTGTTTCCTCGCCCGACTGACCAACATAAAGTTAGACAATTTTTAGGACTTTGTAGTTTCTTCCGCCGCTTTATAAGGGGATTCTCGTCAATAGCTCGTCCGCTTACTCAACTTTTAAAGAAAGATGCAAATTGGCAGTGGTCGGACTGTGAGGAGAATGCTTTTATGGCTTTAAAAGGGGAATTGACGAAACGCCCAATCCTAGCATTTTACAACCCCACATATGAAACTCAGCTCCATACGGACGCCTCAAAAATTGGCATTGCTGGTATTTTGCTACAAAGGACTAGTAAAGACGCTCCCTTTAATTCCGTAGCATATTATAGTAGGCAAACCTCTCCGGAGGAGTCCCGTTTCACATCATACGATTTAGAAACCTTGGCGGTCGCGAGTTCCTTACAACGATTTAGAACTTATTTGTTAGGCATACCCTTTACCATCGTTACGGACTGTAATTCTTTAAGGGCTACGTTTGAGAAAAGGGACATCTTACCAAGAGTAGCGAGATGGTGGAACATTATGCAGGAATATGATTTCAAAATAATTTACAAGTCGGGTTCCACCATGTCCCACGTAGATGCGCTTAGTCGAAATCCAGTTGAGCCTGAACTAATTGAAGTAAGGTGCATTGAGACCAAATGGATAGCGACGGTACAACAAAGCGACCCCGAACTTCAACGAATAATATCCATTTTAAAAGATGAAGACACAAGTGGTATCTTAGAAATTCAAAATAACTTTGTCATCAAAAGAGGGTTGTTATATAGAAAAACTGAAGCGGGAGATCGCTGGGTTGTACCGAAAGGAGTCAGATGGCAGGTATTAAAGGCTCATCATGATGACATGGGTCACTACTGTTTTGATAAGACTTATGATAAAATCAAAAATAGTTTCTGGTTCGCGAAGATGAGACGGTTTATTAAAAAGTATGTCGAGTCTTGCCTGCAGTGTGCTCATGCAAAAATACCAGCTGGTAAAAAGGCGGGCGAACTCCATCCAATACCGAAGGTTGATCGCCCCTTTCATACCCTGCATATAGACCACTTGGGCCCCTTTGTGCGAAGCAAAAAGAAGAACGCATATTTGCTTTTAATTGTTGATGCTTTCACAAAATATACGATATTAGCCCCAGTCAAAAATACAAAATCAATATACTCCATATCTACACTGAAAAATTACTTCCATACTTTTGGTGTGCCAACACGAATTGTTTCCGATAGAGGCAGTTCGTTTACGTCCAAGCGTTTTGTAGAATATTTAACTACGTTAGGTATCAAGCATGTTCTGAATGCGGTAGCAACACCACGTGCCAATGGACAAGTGGAACGCTACAATCGCACCGTCCTAGCTGCCCTAACCGCAGCTAATCATAGTAAACCAGAGCATTTATGGGATGAATGTGTATCCGAAATACAGTGGGGCTTAAATAACACCCTGAATAAGGGTATTGGGAAAACACCGGCTCAAGCATTATTTGGTATTGATTTAGTTGGAATACCTAATTCTTTATTGAATCTTAATGTGATAGATGAATCCCAAGAAGTAAGAACTAATGTAGAAAATATAAGAGAGGAAATAACACAACACGTAGAAAAGAATCAGTTAGAACAGAAGAAACGGTTTGATAAAAGTAGAAAGAAAGTAAATTTCAAAATCGGTGAATTAGTTCGCGTAGAAAGAGAAATCCCATCGACTGGTAAAAGTAGGAAATTAATCCCTAAGCTTCGCGGTCCTTATCGCATTGTGGAGGTCTTTGATAATGACAGATACAAGATAGAAGACACCCCACTTTCCCGTAAAGGTAATAGACCCTTCACTGGAGTGTTTTCCGTTGATAAAATTCACCCCTGGTTAGCCTTTAATAGAAATAGCGATAGTGATAGTGGTTCAATGTCGGAAAATGACGAAAATTGATCGCTCTTTTAATTGGGTAATAGGACAAATGCATTATATTCAAAGTAATTATTTAAACTTTTGTATTTGTTTTTAAGTGTTGCGGTATTTAAGTGTTATAACTGTGTGAACATTAAAATGTGTTTAAATTGATTGAGTACATACAAATTTATTTATTAGAATTATGAATCTATTGTTATGGCTAAGGAGAGACCCTAATAATGGAGTTGATCAGCTAATCAGTGTGTTGTGGACATGAAGGGGCCACAACATACCAGGATTGTTGTAGATATTTAGAGGCTACAATAATTCCTTTAGTGATTATAACTACGCTTGCGGCTATAATATTGTCATTGGTGTGTTGTGGACATGAAGGGGCCACAGCATACTGGAACTATTGTGGATATGCAGAGGCCATCGTAGTTCCTTTAGTGGCACAGTTATACTTGCGGCTTGGTTAACGTCACTGTCGAGAGTCACATGCCTAAATATGCTTGCAACGATGGTATTGTCGCTGGTGTGTTGGAGACATGAAGGGGCTACAGCATGCCTGAGTTATTGTGGATATGTAGAGGCCAACATAATTCCTTCAATGCCGATGCAAGTGTAATTGGGTCAAAACGTATAAATAAATAAGCAAATTAGAAAAATGTTTTTTTAAATTAAGTTTGAAACTGTAAGTAACTTATAAGTCTATAGCTTTTTCGTTGATGACTGTATCTATAAACTTCGTTTCTTTCCACGGGACGTGTCAATGCCAGGAAAGGCCGACTGTTAGCATTTAACGATTATATATGTTTTAAGTTGATTTATTAAAATGTTTTTCACCGATCAGGTGTGTTCGCGGGTGTATTGACGCATCTGTCATACTTCACTCTTTCACTCATTCATTCACATCAATCGTTCACAGTGACACTTTGCTCTGATGTTCGTTCATTCGTTCGTCCATTCCTTCAGTGCCTATTTAAAGACCGATGACACACGCGAACACACAGTCCGGTTTAGTGCCTTGTAGAAGTAACAACTCCAAGGAAGTGTAGAATTATAACTAGACTTATACAGTGTTATAGTGGTTAATATTTAAAGTGAATATAATAAAGTGATTATACTAGAACTGTATTCTCATTTCTTGGCCTTCTAAAAATTGTATATGTGCTGGCGAGCAGGATTCGAACCTGCCACTTCTGGTTCAGTACACCAGACGCTTTGACCACTAAGCTATCTCGAACCCCGCTCGCCAGTCGAAATCTTCCTTCACATTCTAAGCCTACGTCTTAAGGTGACGTAGCGACATATTTATATATTATATATATGCAACTAGTTGGACAATTCAAAATTGCCTATTTATGTGGTCTAATTGAAATAAAATATTTTGAATTTGAATTTGAATTGAATTTAACATCTATTGTGAAAATACTACACAACCGACATGACTAAGTTTACAGGTAGTTCGATGTCGTATGATGCCACCTTACCTATATATTAACTATCTTTTTGTATTTTTTTAAGCATTTTCCATTCTAAGATTATAAGTTGTTTTTAATGAAGGAAAAAATCGGCTGGCGAACAGGATTCGAACGTGCGTCTTCTGGTTCGGTACCCCAGACACTGAACGCTAAGCTATCGCGAGCCCCGCTCGCCAGTCGAAATCTTCCTACACGTTCTAAACTTACGTCAAACGTACGATAGCTTAGCGGTCAAAGCGTCTGGTGTACCGAACCAGAAAATACAAAAAGATATATATTATATAGCTTATTGTAAATCATCCTTAAACTTAGTATTACTTTACCCACATAACTTAAACCGAGTTTAACTTCCATTCTGACCCGATTAGCGTAGTTATTTTATTACATCACACAGTAATCGGTATTCTATCGTGGACGTTAACAAAAACGGTTGAACCGCGGACTAACTGCACTAGATACTGAGTTAAGGGAAATGGCGAATAGTAAGCAAAAACTTTCCTCTACATATTTACTATTAAATTTACAATCTTGACACTTTACAAGTATTTTACAATAATTATGTCTTGCTTTGATGAATACATATCGATACTTTGTACATCACTATCATTTTTACAACGATGTCCTAAGTACGTCATCAATATCAACCCATATACTGTCCCACTGCTGGGCACAGATCTCCTCTCAGTATGAGAGGAGATCTTCACATTAATTGAAACCACATATCAAAATGCTGCCTCGTTGGTCTAGTGGTCCCAAACGCGACTGCTACGCTAGAGGTCCTGGGTTCGATCCCCGGGTCGAGAAAAGTGTTGTTGGGTTTTCTGTGAAATTCCCAATAGCAGCTCGGAGTCTGGATTTGTGCCCGGTTTATGGCAATAGGCTCGCCCCCTATTACATGGGACCTAAACATACTGGCGAAATGTGGGTGTACATTAGTACGCCTCTGCCTACCCCTTCGGGGAATATGGGCGTGATGGTATGTTGGTACATATCAAAATGAAACCACGAAATCAAACTGACGTTCTTTTAGTCGACGGCTGTGGTGTAGTGGTTCGAGTAACGGACTGCTGATCACGAGGTCGTGGGTTCGATTCCCACAGGACACAAACATTTATTGTGATGAACTTAAGTGTTTGTGTTTGGCTGGGTGTTTCTTATATATTATGAGTATTAATTTACAAAATAAAGTATATAAGTATTATATTCATAAGTCCACCACGCTGGCCATATGCGGGTTGGCAGACTTCACATGCCGTCGAGAAAATCTCTCAGGCATGCAGGTTTCTTCACGATGTTTTCCTTCACCGTTAAAGCGAGTGATAATAACGCACATGATTTCGAAAAGTCAGAGTTGCGTGCCATTGATTTGAACTCTTGAAGTTTGAATTTGTGACTCCAGGCTTGCCGCATACGACGTAACACATACGAACTGTTTATTTATTTATTTCTTTTGAAAACAAACAGATACAATATTGAATAAAGTTAATACATAGCTAACAACACATAATCCAAAAACAGTTTCCACATAATAATTTTCATGTTGGTGTATATTTATACACCTCCGCCGAACCCTCTGGGGATGCTGGGGTGATGTTATAATATGTGTTTTCTTTCTTTAAAATAATAGCTTCGTCTGATAACAGTTTAACTAGCTTTTCGCCAGTGGCTTCGCCCGCGTGATCTGGGTATTTGTTACCGCGTGATCTGCGTATTTGTTACCGCGTGATCTGGGTATTTGTTACCGCGTGATCTGGATATTTCTTACCGCGTGATCTGGGTATTTGTTACCGCGTGATCTGGATATTTGTTACCGCGTGATGTGGGTATTTCCTACTGCGTAATCTGGATATTTCTTACCGCGTGATCTGGGTATTTCTTATAAATTATTCTATGTTGACGAAGTAACGTGTCTATACTCATATTCTTAAAACAAATCTGTCCAGCGGGAACCATACAGTCTACCCGGATAAAAAGTAGCCTATGTGTTATTCCAGACTATAATATATCTCTGTGCCAAATTTCATCTAGATCCGTTCAGTAGTTTTTGCGTGAAAGAGTAACAAATATCAATCCATCCAAACTATCACATTTTTAATACTAGTAGCATTATTTTGAAATATCAAAAGTAAGATCACCACGCCTGTATTTTCCGAAGGGCTATGTAGAAATGTACCAGTCTACACCCACAGATCTCACAGTTAAAAAAAACCTTTACGAAGAAAAGAAAGAAGTTATCAGACGAAGCTATTGCATGGCTTTAGACCACACACATCGTCGACCTAACACACCATTAAACTAAGATAAGTAGCAATAAAACGAAGATATGCTTCTAAACTGCAATCACTTGTTAATTGCACTATAACAATCCTTAATCTCAGATTAACGCCACACTGACATGCCGTGTAACTAACGCTTTTAGTTTTATTGACGTTAGAAGTGTTAAAATTATAGTTAGCAGCACTAGAAAGCGAAACTTTCTTTACACTATATAACCGTACCTTACTTTATCAAAATGAAAATGAAAATATAAATATATAATATATTTTACACAGCACCATCTAGTCCCAAACTAAGCAGAGCTTGTACTATGTGTACTAGACAATGGATATAATACTTATACACTTTTTTTAAATGCATACTTATAATATGCAAGGTGGAAGGGACATCGACGCACAAACGTCGTAACGAGGTTTCATTCAAGGTTAAAAATAAAATGACCTAGGTCATTCATGTAGAAAATGATCGGTTATTACAGATATTTTTGAGCGAATTTTATCGCACGCGCGATCCAAAATAAGTGAAATAATGTTTTTATTTATTATAAATCTAATTTGGGTCGATAGAAATAACGTTTTTTACACGTTCAAGTTCAAAAGAACTGCAGAAAACATTGACAAATTGATGAAAAAAGTTACGGAAAATTTCAGCGCAGGGGGACCAGAATCATGTACTGAACTCATGGTATTCGGATGTGCGTCGATGTGTTCTACCTTGTATATGAAACACCCAGACAAGCACAAACACTTAAGTTGTCACATAAATATTTTCTCCTGTGGGAATCGAACCCACGACCTTGTGATCAGCATTCCGGTACTCGAACCACTAGACCACAGACGTGGTCGTCATTTGCCCCAGCTGAGCATTGCGGTAGTGTATTATCGATTCACTTTCCCTCAAATAATGAAGTGGTATTTTATCAGTTTCCTCACAACATGGTTCACCATTTGTTCATGATTCACCAACCCTTAGTTTACAATATAAACAAAACATAAGAATGCAAAGCATTTACTATTACTGGAACTAGTAGTTGAATGCCCAAGTCAATCAATCACCGATGGAATACATCTTAGCGGCGTACAGAAACGACAAAAATGTCCCTAGCTCCCGATATGAGGCGATCGACATCATTATAATGTAAACATTAGTGCGACAACACACAAGCTAGCACATCAACATAGGTCATATCAGTCAAAATAGGTCCACTACTGAATAAAAGCCTCCCCCATAGACTTTCACAAGGACCGGTCGTATGCCGCCTACATCCAACATAGGTACCATGTTGGGAATGCCAGATTTGCAATCAACTATTGAACTATTGGTATTGATATTTTAGGGTATGGCAACGTATTAGCAACGCCTCTGGTGTTGCAGATGTCCATCGGCGGTGATAACTATATTTATCATCAGGTCTCTCGTCAGATTGTTAGTCGACATATTCCTAGAAAAATAATGGAATTGGTTAATACATAATTTATTCTTTTCCTTACAGTTTAAGAGACTGCCAGTGTACTTATTTTTTTTTATCGTTGATGGGTTTTTTTTGTCACTGATCACACTGTCACAAAAATCGATGATAAAGAATAAAAGAAAATATTATAAATTACATAACTAATATCAATCCACCTCCCTCACACAGTTCACTACTTTACCCAACAGTGCAAACAGTAGGAAATTATGTACAATGTTGTAAACCAACTAGTTGAACCGTCTCCCCGTCCCTTTACAAGCGCACCACTAATCGACACCCATCGTGTGTGGTCTTGTCCGACAAAAACTGTCGTAAGCACGACACGACCATCGTGTAAACATTAATTAAATTCCTACTGGATGTTTGTGTAATTTTTTAGACCGTCCATAGAACTTCTTAAGTAGCTGCGGTATTAATATTGATTAGGTCACAGTTTGGGTAAGTTGTTAGTTGGGGATGTGTGTTTTTTGATGTTGGTTCATGGTAATGAGGGCATAATTTCGTGTTTGGAATTTTCGAGTGTTTTAGACAGTGGTGAGAATGATAAATGAGAATGTTAAGAGAATTTTAAGAAACTACCAGCACTAAAACAAAAATGCGAAAAAGTTTCTATGCTAAAGATTGCATCATACTCGTATATTACAAAAAAAATGTTTGAGCAATCCAAACATCAAAAGTCAAAAATATTTGTCTTCCTTTTTATCTTCTTTATTTTTAACCTTAAATATTGTCATAAAAAGGTTTACTATTTGTCTTGCACTGTCTACCGCATCGCTATGTTTGGAGGTCCCATTTCCCAGAAGACGAAATTCAAATTCAAATTTTCTCTCGACCTGAGAATCGGACCTAGAGCCTTTAGGATCGGAATTGCGGTTTAAACCACCAGGCCAATGATGCAGCTTAGAAGGAAAAATAGTTATTATAAAGATAATATAAAAATATTTTATCAAATGAAAAATATTGTAATTTAGCTACTTTTTGTCTACTTAAATAATTAAGTAACTAAATCATTGCTACAAATAATTCCCACAATTTATACCAAATAAGAAAAAAAAAATCCATTTAAAAACCATTGAATAGACGTTTTTCGAAAGCTTTCGAACAATCCGTCGTGTTGTCTGTAGGACAGACAGACGGACATCGGGACATATCCCTAATTAATGATCTAGCAAACGAAGCCGCGCCTGCGCACACTGATCGAATGAAAACCGACGCAAAAACTAGTATAAATACATCTATAATGTTCACGCATCCATTGAGATATTTTACATAGGTGGAATTAGAGATGGGCAGGCGGGTAAAAATTGGGTGGGTAAAAATGGGAAGGAAAGGGTAGAATAGGTAAAAATCCAAAAATACCCATTTATACCGGGTATATATGGTAAAAAATACCGGGTAAAAATTAAGTAATAGTATTTTTATTTGATTCATTAAAAAATAACATGTTATATTATTAAACATGCCCATGTTTTCAAATCTATGTACTTGTATTATACCAATAATACTTTTGCCAAATTACCCGATGGTCGCGTTTTTACCGGGTAGACGCCCATCTCTAGGTGGAATTTAAAGGTGACTTGTTGGTCTAGTTATTGTGAGCGCAACTGCTAGAGATCCTAGGGTCGATTCCCGGGTCAAGTAAAGTGCTGTCCCAATAGTGTCTCTAAAATGTCTGTGCCCGATTTATAGCAATAAGCTCGCCCCCTATTACATGGGACCTAAATATATCGGCGAACTGTGGGTGTACAGTATAGAACACGTCTTCCTATCCATTAGAGAAATAATGCGTCTAGACTTTAAAAGAGACCCTGGTCCTCAGAGATCGTCAGAAAAAAAAACCGGTGCTATCTAGTTTAGTAAAAAATGTAAACATTACTTGTAAAAATTACTATAAAAGACCAGGCATTTATCATTAAGCCGTAGAAACTCCTACATACGCCAGTGTATACCATCTCTATAGCTGCAAGGTTACACCGCTACATCGGCTAACGATATCACAAAGCGCCGACTGGCGGCAAATAGGAGACAAATTAAAAGACGTGTCCTTTGTAAAAACAACTCCAAACCGCTACAGACTGACGCATTCGAGTCACGAGGCGATCTTTATGTCGTCCGCTCAATGACAGCCCAGTGGGCACACTGGGTCCTTTTTTTGGATTTAAAAATAGTAGCCGTGTTAAATATTGTCGGTACATACAAAGCAATGAGGGTCTTGGCTTGTCATTGACATTTGGTGTAGATATAAATACGATAAAATGTTATATTGTTTGAAAAATTTTATTAGGTTTTAACTAATAAAAGTTTTCTTTTCTTAAACATACACACGCCTGTATTCCACGACGGGCTAAGCAGAGGTGTACTACGTACAGTCACGGGCAAAAACATGACTGTATACACTAACAAGAGAGCTAAAGAGATTTTTTCATTAATGAACGATTGCAACTTTGGAATAACAACATCAATGACACTATAGTATTGTCTCGTAAATACTGTGTTTGTAATAGTAGTAGTAGTAGTTCTTTAGGAGAAAATCTCAATAGAGTTTACCCACAGCTGTTCTCTCGTGTATTTAAGTCACAGGTGTAAGAGGGAAGAACTTTTCGCGTCAACCGAACATGAGTATACTCTGAGCTGCTGCTACTGTAAATTTCACAGAAAAATATATTTAAGTATGCCTTAAAATATATATAAACAGCATCATCATCCTCCTGCCCTTATCCCTATTCACTTGGGGTCGGCGCAGTATGTCTTTTTCTTCCATACATCTCTATTAGCCGTCATCTCATCATTCACTTCCTTTGTGGTCATATCCTTTCTCACACAGTCCATCCATCTTTTCTTTGGTCTTCCTCTTCCCTTATATCCATCCACATTCATGCTTAAAACCTTTTTGGTAACATGCTCTTCACATTCTTATATAAACAGCAGTGATAGCCTAAAGGAATGACCACGGGACTCGAGTCCGAATCCAAGGCACGCACCTCTAACTTTTCGAAACCATGTGCGTAATTATCACTTTCTTTAACGGTAAAGGAAAAAATCTAAGGAAACCGCACAGCTTAATAAATAAACCCCTACCATGCATGCATTTACAGCAAATTTCACAACACAGCATTAATTCATTCATGCATGGTCACAAACAACTTTCTTCAAAATGCGGAAGACTTTACAGGCCTACAAAGTTCAGTTAAAAGTAATCCAATTATCTAAGTAGATACTTAAATAGGTTCTTAAGTAGACAGTAACTAATTTAGACGGATAATTAAAGCTTAGGACACAAGGCATGAACTTTCGCACGAGAAACTCACTTGCGACGTAAATAAACCGTTTATGGTGGGGCCATGAGAACCGCGGTTGTAATGTGCCGTCTGTGAACCATTGAGATGGCCTCACACTTAAAAAATGTATAACCAGTTAATTTTAATAAAGGAAAAATCGGCGGGCGGGCAGGATTCGAACCTGCGCCTTCTGGTTCGGTACACCAGACGTTCTGACCACTAAGCCACCGCTCGCCCTGCTCGCCAGTCGAAATCTTCCTTCACATTCTAATTTACGTCTTAAAGGTGACGTAGCGACATCTATTGTGAATGCTTCACAACCGACACGACTAACTTTACAGCTAGTAATAAATGTATAACCCTTGAAACGGTAAGAAGAAGAATGTGCTGTGTTCAGTGTTCATTATAGTGAATGTGATCACAGGTCCTTAGGAGCATGAATCAGCCAAAAGCTTCCACTGTTACGCTATAGGCTATAAATCATCAGGCTACGACGAATAGGAGCGACGTAATAATTAAAAATGTTGAAAAAACGGGGGGGGGGATACATCTTTTACGGGAACAAAGTCGCGGGCAAAGCCTAATACGATATACATATATCCTTTATATTTCCATCTGTTTATCTCTTTTCTGTCTATTTCGTTACGTTTCCCGGTACGCGGCCTACCCGTGGCCCCAACAAAAAGGAAAGAATTCTCGGTAGTTTAAAGTATGATATTTGTTTACGGTTCTCGCCAAACTTATTGTCCGGCTTGAAGTTGCCACGAGCTCACTTCAACCCGCCCGTAAAAATCGGAGAAAGAAAAATTTTGGACTGTAATAAATAAAAACGAAAGCTCAAGTTGAATACTGTCGTTTTAAATCGACATCGGACAATAAGTTTGGCGAGAACTGTACCTTGCAACTATTTGTAGGCCATACAAATATTAGTTTCTCACTAAATCAAGATCATTTGATACGATTTAGAATACCGCTGTGTTAGTGGCCCTACAATGAAGCTCATTACACTAAAACGGTGCCTAATTAAGATCGGGCCAGTCTCTTTATATGGGGTGATGAACCGCGACCACGGGTTAACCCATACGCTACATAGTACACACTGTACACAGACAAAGATTTACGTTTATTATCCATGCCGCCGACGGGGGGTTGTACTATACAGATAGGAATTCGCATGATTAGAACAAAAATTGTTTTAATAATTATCATGATTTTGAGATAACGTACGTTTAAACAGTTCACACTATTGAGGTAGTAAAGTGTCGTACTAGAGAAACCAAAAGCAACTTGGCAAGTTAATGCCACATTTTAGTCTCAGTATCATATAAGATTTTTTTTGATATATCATAGAATTTGGTTAAAAAATAACCGGTTAAAAAAAAATAACCGGTAAAAAGGTTAAAACAAAACAGTTATTAACTGTTTTGTTTTAACCTTTTTTTGTTACAAAATAGGTATGTGCCAGAATATTATTCTTCGTAAATATAAAAGGTTTTGCACGTACATAACTATTTTTTTAATAAATAAATACCATAGATATAAGCACGAGTGACTCCAGTGAGGTGTTGCTTTTAATCCACAAATGTTAGAGTGGATATTGCTTAGTGATTCCGTTCCTAGTTCATAATAACTCAATGGTATGTAGTAAGATTATTATCTATGATATTTATTTTGTTGATTCCTATAGTGAACTGTAATGTTCGGAATATTTGCCGAGAAAGCCTTGTGTTAAACATCGAATTTATAATAATTAGCTTACTTGAAGAAATTATGAAGATTTGCTAACAATAGTTAAGAGCTAATGAATATAACGTTGCGTAGGTACCTACTGCGGTAATAACTTAATTAAAGTTGTACCTACCTATATGGTACGTAAAGTTTCATAGTTAAGTATATTTAAATTTGTCAACGGATTAGTACCTTCCCAATATAATTAATAAACAAAGTTATTAAAGGTGGGGACAGGGGCTGTGTCAATAATTATAGACCAATTTCCATTCTTCCAACTCTATCAAAAATTCTAGAACGCATTATTAATAATAGATTAGTTAAGTATTTAGAAAATAAAAATCTTTTATCAGAAGCACAATTTGGCTTTAGGGCAAATAGATCCACATCAGACGCGGTTTTTGAACTGACAAGTTACATAGTTAATAAATTCGACAATAAAAAGAAAACAATAGGTATTTTTTTGGATCTGGCAAAGGCATTTGACACAGTCTCTGTCCCAATTTTAGTTAAGAAGCTTGAACACTTTGGTATTAGGGATCTCCAGTTGAAACTTCTACAAGACTATCTATCAGACAGAACACAGTGTGTGCAAATTGGTAATTTCATCAGCGAAGAAATCCCAGTGACTTTTGGTGTACCACAAGGGAGTATCCTGGGTCCAACGCTGTTCCTTACGTATATAAATGACCTGTGTCAGATGGAAATCCCAAATGCAAAAATCATTACATTCGCAGATGATACGGCCCTGCTGTTCAGTGGTGATACTTGGGATGAAGTTTTTTCATACGCACAGAAGGGTATGAATATGGTTACTAATTGGTTAAATAAGAATATTCTGACCCTCAACGTTGTAAAGACAAATTACATCACTTTTTCCATAAAAACCAACGATATGCCTGATCCTCCGTATTACATCATTTCACACTCGTGTGCTAACCCTAACAGTACGACCTGTAGTTGTCCCAGGTTAAGCAGCACACCAACAACTAAATACCTGGGCGTAATGATCGATAGCAAACTTAACTTTTATCACCATATTGACCTACTAGCTGCCAGAGTACGCAAACTTATGGTAATATTTAAGGCTTTACGTCATGTTGCCCAAAAAGAGGTTATCAAGTCTGTTTACTTCGCTCTCTGCCAGTCGCAGCTTATGTACTGTATTACTTCATGGGGAGGTGCGTGCAAAACACACTTTCTCAAAATCGAAAGAGCACAAAGGGCTCTCTTAAAACTTACCCTATTCTTACCATTCTATCATCCAACTTTCGATCTTTATAAAAAATGGGAAGTTTTGACGGTCCGACAGCTGTATATCTTATATACTGTAATGAAACAGCACTCTCTCTTAAAATATGAACCAGAAAATATCAGAAATCAGCGCCGCAAGGATAGAGTATGCCCTGCAACTCCGTTTAATACTACTCTTGCACATCGATTTTTCTGTTACCAGAGCACTAATCTTTATAATAAGTTAAATAGGGCCCTGACAATATATTCGCTTCCAAAAGCTAAATGCAAATCGTTGGTTGCGGAATGGTTAAAAAAATTGGATTACAAGATTACAGAAGATCTGCTTAATAAATCAAATGAAAACCTTTATTGCACAGTACGGATATGACACACAAACAGAAATATCTCCAAAAACACGCTTTTGCAAACACACTCACGCACACACACACATGCACACACACACGCACACACACACACACACACACACACACACACGCGCACACACACACACACACACATGACCTCCTCTGTATATTAGGTAATGTATATTCTTTTAAATTTCCTATGTTTCTCCCACCACAATGTTGTTTAATGAATAACCCTTATGTCCCACATTTACCTTAAGATACCAACTCCATTCAACTACAATTATACCTTAGCTCTTGTTTTCCATGGGGTGGGGACCTGGTGATCTGTAACACAGGCATTTCATGCCTAACTCAGACACCAGCTCCTCACACACTCCAGACCTTAAATTTAATTGTACTATGTAATAGATATAAGCATCTTAAGTATTTTTGTAAGTTCTGTTTATGTGAGGAGAAATAAATACGATTATTATTATTATTATTATTATTACCTGCCTCTCTTTACCTTGAAATATACGGAAAAATCTTTTTCATGATTATTAAAATGTTTTAACGAATACAGGAGTTATATGCGATAAAACACATAAATATTCGTATAATTTTACTTTAATACGGTAGTAATTGCCACACTGCATCACCACAGTGAAACAACTGCACCTTACATGTAGCCAAAATGATCGATTCTTATCAATTAATAATCAATTAACTTTCTCACCTTTAAACGGTCGAAACCAACACCTCTGGACAGTGAAAAATCCCAGTGACACCTTGGACAAAATTTACCTAAAATTAACTCCAATTCAAGGATGGTACGTAATTGAAATACACCTTAAAAACACAACCGGTATGCACCGATGTATGCGCATTTTGATGAGGCGAAAAATTCTTAAATGAGTATTAATTTAAAATTACAATTTTTGCGGTGTTGCTACTACGGCAGAGAAAATTAAATATTTTTGGTTTTTAAATAAAATAGTTTAAAGATGAACGGGAAGTGCGTTGAGTATTGTTTTCTTAATTTTAAGAGGCCATTCAAGTACATAATTAAGTCAATATTATGTATCAAGTATATAATTAAGTCAGTGGGTACAATTTTTATAAATAATGATGTTATATGCTGGAAATTGAATGACGATCTCGGTGACAGTTTATTTAGCCTGACTTGATTGATCTGTTGCCTACCTTAGAAATAAGTCATAATACTTATAAATGTCTCTCGGCATTGTCTATATTATTGGTATTTTTTTATTCATTAGCCAGTTTAAGTATCTTATTAGTTTTGACATTTGAATGAGATGGTTGTAAAGAAAGTTACTGAGTGGGTACCATGCAAGATGCACCATTCCTGGATGAGATCGGATGAAGTGATGGTGGTGGGATGATTTTGACGCGCTTTTTCCTAACATAACATAACAGTAGGAAAAAACAAGGTTAGAAAATATAATTTCGAACTGGTGGGACTCGCGATAGCTTAGACGTCATAGCGTCTGGTGTATTTAACCAGTGCCTCGACCATGAGTTTTTCTCACTAGATTCGCTAGCGACGCCGTAAAATATTTGTGCGGACAACCTTCGCAGCGCCTCTAGCGGTTACGTAAGGAACTAAGATCTGCTATGAGATTACAGCGTTTCGATGCGTAAAAAACCTATCGAAAGTCATTTGATAGAACTCATGGTTGAGGCGCAGATACAGTTCTCGCCAAACTTATTATCCGGGTCGTAGGCTGCCGTTTTAAATAAATTTAATCCAATATTTTTCATGCTCCGATTTTTACGGCCGGGTTAAAGTTAGCTCGTGCCAACTTCAACCCGGACAATAAGTTTGACGAGGACTGTACGCAGGTTCGGATCGTGCCCGCCAGTCCATATTTTTCTTAATTAAAATAAAAAGTTAGAAAATCCTGGAGGCCTTTGCTCCACAGTGGGACACAAAGGAGGCTATTAAAAAATGCAGGAACTTTAAAGAATAAGATCTCTTCTACAAATCTTTCGGATCGAAACAAAAATTCGATGTTTATATCATCTATGGCACTCCACTTACCATACATTTTGCAACCCATTTGCAATCACTCACTTTAAAAATATGATCACTAAGACGATTAATTTTAATCAGAACATGTTCTGTTATCGTTAACATGTCAACGGCCGGTGGTTTTTTTTGCAAAATTCGATGTAAAAGGCAAGAAGATGAATGGTTTCGTGTGAGCGAAAGTTTTCTTCATATTAATTGATATTTTTCGGTTCATTGTCCCGGTCATATCGTAAAATTGGATGGTCTTACCAATAACTTAAGTTTAAAGTGTTCAAACTTTACAAGCTTAGACAAAATAATATATTAATATATTTTTGTATTATAATAATATTAAGAAAAATGAATTAGGTATGCTTGATATTTATTTATCATAAATAAAATTGCTACATTTCAAAAATATCTATCATTATTGAGACAAAATTAATTAAGTTTCAAAGTTGGTCGAATTTGGGCATAGCCAAAATATAAATCATCAATTAATGAGGTAATTATCAAAGTTACAGTTCCAAAAATGAAGAATCGATGCAAATGAGACTGGTCACTATGAATTACTGTCTTTTTTACAGTTGAAAATTGTAAACAAACAATTTTGTTAAGATTTATGAGTGTTCTAAAAGCCATAAATTGACAGTTTATTCTTGGATTAAAAGTGCTATAATTCCAAGAATAAACTGTATAAATTTATAGCTATTTAGTAACTTTGTAAATATTCTTACTGGACAAGTTTTTTTGGAAAAAGAAATGTTTTTAAATCTTTTTCTTTTATGTATATAAATTGATAAAAACATTCTCAATAACGACTGGTGACTATATACGACAAATTTATGAAGATTTAATAAAGTAACTGACATTTACCGTGTAGATAAAGGGTGATAAAGATCTGTGACTTGTGTTTTTTATGTTTTTCGACGTTGAGTTGAAGATTGGAGATGATTAATTCGCCTTAATTTACCATCAGTCATATCTGATGCGCATGAAATCGATCGTATTATGCATTTGCAACTGTTTGGTCGGTCATATAAGGATTGTCGGAAATCAGTTAATGATGAGACATCTTTATTAATTTAGGCTTGCTGTTTTGTAAAGTTCAAGTAAAACCCAGGTTATATTATTATCAGAAAACACCAATACTATTCTAACCGGACTCATAAATACCAATTTTATCGACACAAAATTCATGAACTTGAATATAAACTTTGTATAAATTGACAAAACATAAATGAATTTAAACAAAAAGTTGCACTACCAAATCAGCCGATGAAATTAACGGGACCGATTTTTGACCACGACTTTTAAGAAAAGCGCATTGTGCACCGATACAATTTAGAACATATTCCACGCATCATCTTAGCTTGGGGTTCGCCGCTACTCGTGTCCACTGTGTGTTATTTTTTCTGGCTACAAACAATTTGTATTTGTATCAGTTAAGTCAGTAAATAAGTCAACTTTTCCTTTTTAGGTGGCTCGTCGCCACTTTTGCCGACATGATTCAAAAAAAGTTCCATTCCCCTAACCTAACCTAACCGTACTTCCTTTTACTGGAAGGACGCAGGTTCGAACCCTACCTGATATCGTATTTATCTTTCAGTAAAATTTATTATATTAAATTAAATTTTATATATTTAAACTACTTCACTTGTCGTATTGATACTCCGGAATGTACAGCAAATTAACATATTTATTTAGCCCGAACTTTCTCTTACGTTTAAAAGGTTGGAATTTTTGGTTTATATATCGGTAGGCATTGTATTTAAATTGCAAATGTACCGTAAGTGTAGTGAAATGTCTTCAATAGTTTAAGATGTCTCGCGTAAATGTCTGTTATTTTATGTCGTTCAGGGCGTGTAGACAAGTTGCAATTTGACATTCAAATCGACAATCGAATAGAAACAAAATGTATGGAAATGACACAAGCTTTCGACAAATCGGGCTGTCACTAATGTCATTTACATACATTTTGTTTGTCGATTTGAATGTCAAAATGCAACTTGTCTAGCCCCCCAGTAGTTTAATTCTATTTTTACTAAAAACTTAAACTACGAGAATCGTAGCAAATGACGTTTTATCATTTCTGCTTATGGGAAAAATGTGTAAGTGTATGTGTATGTATTCAAATTCAAATCATTTATTGCATGTGTAAAGTTTTTGTACTTTGTATGTATAAAGTATGTAAATATTTTTCGTGTCAATGCTTTATTTCATCTTTTTATCGTCTATCTATACTAAAGTACGTAACAAAATTGGCTTTGATGCTTCAACCAAATTAATAAACAAATATGCTATGACAGTAAATCAATCAGAGATAAAAAATGCATAAACGTCAATGTTGTCACACTTAGATAAATAAAGTTTTAAAAGCGCCTACAATAATTAAGATAAGACACACATCAAATTAATTATAATGTTTTTTTTATAGTGTTACAAATTTACGGATGCATTTTCAAATCATAGTTCGCCGGTATGTTTAGGTCCCATTAGGAGCGAGCCTATTGCCGTCAACGCAAAAATTTACACTCCGAGCTGTTACTGGAAAATTAACAGACCAACAACACTTTGCTCGACCCAGGAATCGAACCCAGGACCACTAGCGTACCACACACGCTTTGGAGTACTAAATCAACGAGGCAGTCTATCCCACAGCTTCCGTAAAACAGAAGCGTTAACAATATCTTTCTATTTTTGTAGTTCAACGTTAAATAAACTATATAAGACAATATTTGTGCCTTTCGTTCACATTTGGGCTAAGCACACACCACGCGACATTGTACTTTCCAAATAAATATTTGTTGAACAAACGCGAACACTCGTAGGTGCTTCAAAAATAATATGGACTTACAAGCCTTTAAGTTTAACTGCCTTGTTGGCCTGGGTCTTAGTTCGATTGCTGGGTCAAGCAATGTGTTTGTGGGTTTTTTTCTATGAAATTCTCTGATTTGTTTCTCTGAGGTAGTGGCATTGACTTAGATACCTCTATGTAAGAACTAGCAGGACCGCATGTCACAAGGACACCTTTGAACTTGGTCCCAAAGTCGTCTTCTCTAAACCGAAGTGAACTGGGGGGCTAGACAAGTTGCATTTTGATATTTGAATCGATAAACAAAATGTATGGAAATGAAACAAGCTTTCGGCAAATCGGGCTGTCACTAATGTCATTTCCATACATTTTGTTTGTCGATTCGAATGTCAAAATGCAACTTGTCTAGCCCCCCTGGTCCGCGATCGACTAAAATACAAATGCCATGCGATAGTAACAAAGAAGCTTGTGTCATTTCCATACCTACATTTTGTTTCATCCATGTAGGTATGGAAATGAAACAAGCTTTCGACAAACCGGACTGACACTAATGTCACTTAGGTACATTTTGTTTCTATTCATTTGTCGATTCGAATGTCAAACTGTTACGTGTCTAGGCCCGTATTTATATCAATGCGTAGTGGTCAATCGTAAATACATAAAAAATCTAGAGGTAGAAACTAAATAAATAGGTTTCATAATGAACATAAATACTTTCAGTTTTGCATAGAACTGCATTTGCCAAAGCAAATAAACGAGCGCTAACGCAAACAATTTTGGATGTTCTAAGAAATATCTCTTGTTTACAGTTTGTAAACAGTGCCCGAAGATTTTATACAATCTCTTCCGTGTTTTAGACAAATGATCCGATTTACTTTCCAATTTCTGGTTGCTACAAGTTTTTGATTTGCCTTTCTTTTTCTTTTTTCTAGAATATTCTGGTTTCCTCAAGATGTTTTTTCCTGAATACAAAATTAATAGGGATTTTTGGCTAAATTCTAAGCCTGCTTTTATTGAAAGCAGAAGTAACAATCTTCATACAAGTCTTTGAACTTCAGTCCTTTAAATTCGTTTCCAAAAACCTCAACTCCTTTTGAAATATCTACGATTTTCATTTTTTTTTTTCAAACCAACACCAATTAAGAGATCAATATTTCAATTCATATCATATATGATATGAATTGAAATATTGATCGATTCTAATCGTTTCGTTTAGAAAATCTTTTCTTCAAAAACTTCTTAATAATATCTAATTAAACGTAACCACGTACGCTTATTAGCGGGGCCTTATTAAAGTGAAATCAATTTATTTAACGTTAATAATGGACATGGTAATTAATGGGGTGCTGTGGCCGGCGCGGCGCAGGCGATTTACTTCGATAGCCTAGTTAGCTAGCATGAAGACTGTCTCACAACGTCTGTTGTTTGGAACTCGTTACAAGACGCGATAAAACTCGCAGGTATGCGCGGTATGCCTGCCTACCTGGGCGTTTTTAGGAATGTAATTTTTAGGTACCTTCAACATAACGCACTGATTTTTCTTATTTTCTTTAATTTTCATTATGAGAGGAGACACGTGCTCAGCAGGGGGAACAGTAAACGTAAATTGTTCTAAAATTTAATAAGGTATACCTATGCTATTTCTCTCCTTTCTTGATATCATATCAATTATTTTACTCGATGGTAGGACCTCTTGGGGTTTGACTGGGTGAAAGCTGACCTTACAACGGAGTCTGCCGTAATACACCTTTATGTGTCTTCCAACTTTTAAGCGAGAGAGCCGATTTTTGGTTGCTTTGCAGGAACTTTTAAGGATTGGCAACGCATTAGCAATGCGTCTGGTCCAGTGTTGCAGGTATCAGGTCTGCTCGTTTGCGATCCCGCGCGATATTTAGCCGCGCGTCTAAACACAGCACGTGTGAGTTAGCCGCGTTCATCGCGTGCGCTACTAACTACTCCGAACAGTTACAATTAAATTGGACTCTCTTTATATGGACGCCATTGGATGCCGACTGGCTTTGTGTGCATTGTTTGTACCGATAGTATCTGCTGGTTACAAATTAATTTAGAAATATAACGATTTCAGTGCGCTGGTACCCATGTTTGAGGTAATTGAATGTTTGTTCTCTATATACTGCTGGTTTAGTTCTTAAAGTTTAAACTAGTTATACCCGTGGTTGCACGGGTTTTTTTCAGGCAAAGGGTAGCCTTTGTGATTACTCAGAATGGAAACTATCTCTTTTTTTTTCTTTGGTCATTTTTACACAGCACCATCTTAACACAGTCCCAAACTAAGCAGAGCTTGTACTATGGGTACTAGACAATGGATTACTTACCTATATACTTACTTTTTTTTTGTAAAGACATACTTATAATATATATAGGAAACACCCAGACAAACACAAAAACTTATATTCATCACATAAATATTTGTGCCCTGTGGGAATCGTACCCATGACCTCGTGGTCAGTAGTCCGGTACTCAAACCACTAGATCAGACGTCGTCACGATTATGACCGTCATCACGCCTGTATTCCTCGAAGGGCAGGCAGGAGTGTTGGCAGAAGTGTACTATATAACATTTTAGGAATTGTATGTTTAGCAGTGAACCTCTTATGATGATGATAATGTAGGTCCCATCTATCAGGGGGTGGGCTAGGAATTAGAACCTAAAACCTCTAGCATAGCAGTCGCGCTTGGGATCACTAGACCAACGAGGCAGAGAGGAATCTCTGAGGATCTCTTTGCCAAGTTATGACCATCATCACGCCCGTATTCTACGAAGGGTAAGCAAAAGTGTACTTATGTACATCCAGTTCGCCGGTATGTTTAGGTCCCATGTAATAGGGAGCGAGTCTATAACCATTACTATTCTTCTTATTTGTCTTCTTAACTGAGTTAGGTCAGGTTGTCCACAAACCCAAGGAGGTCATGGAAATCGGTCCAAATGATGTACCGAAGGTACACTTATTGGAAAAAATACTCTGTATTACGCTGGTTAAAACTCGTCGTACTTTTTTTTATGTTGACTGGGGGATGACAAAAAAAAACTTTTAATTTGAGAAAAATCACGCCATTTTGGCACACTATTATCTGTTTCGTAATGATTTCAAAGTAAAAACTGTCAGTGTCAGTTTCGGAATGTCAAACGCACGCCATTACGGCAAAATATTATTAGTTTCATAGTGATTTCATGGTAAAAAAACTATCAACTTGACAGCTGTCATGTACCTCCGGTACAAATTTGGGCTGAGTTGTATGGGCTTTTGATGACCTTTAGAAATTTGAGAATATTACAGAAAATTATAATAACTGGGAATTGAACCCGAGGACCGAAATATGTGTCTTATATCATAAATTTCCTTACTGGCATATTTACACTCGATTATCAAAGGGGACGACAGGCATGTTTTATGCGAGCATAAAGTTTTTTCATATCACTGCCGGATCGCTTAAGGCTTAGTTAAGGCGATGCCGAAGCACTTCGCTTAAAAATACTATGTCGTAAAAAGTAATTGGATGAACTGATCGGGTTAAAATGACGTTTTCGTGTTAATTAAGATGCTTAGGCTTTTGATTAGTGTTAAACAAATTTATTGGAGTAGATCCAGAGTGAAATGATTTTAGAGTGGTAACAAGTGAGTGTTTTTTGGTCCGATTCTCAGGTTGAGCAAAATGTTATTGGTATTATTGTATTCATATTCATATTCTTTATTGCAAACCATAATCTACACTATCTACATCTACACTTCTACACTAATATTATAAAGAGGAAAGATTTGTATTTTTGTATGTAACGAATAAACTCGAAAAGTACTGGACCGATTTGAAAAATTCTTTCCATGTTAGATAGCCCATTTATCGGGGAAGGCTATAGGCTATATATCATCACGCTACGACTAATAGGAGCGGAGTAGTAATGAAAAATGTTGCGAAAACGGGGGAAAAAATTATAAGACCATGCGGGCGAAGCCGCTGGCGGGAAGCTAGTGTATAATAAGGTGGTGTAATTAGACAAGAATCATTATGGACCCTGTAGGGCACAGCAATTTTCGAAGAGAGGAGGATTTATTTTTATTACCTACGGTAGTTACCAATCTATTTTCTCATGGTTCATGATTGTATCATGGTGTATTTCCAGAAAGGTAAGGTAGGATTCTCAGAGTTGTACCAATCTATAGTTTACCAAAACCACAGTTTGCTGGGATGTTCAGGTCGTATGTAATAGGGGGTGGGCCTTTTGCCACTACCAAAAAAATCTAAGCACCGAGTTGCTACAAAAAAAATCATTTAAAACCTAATAACACTTGGAAATCGAACTCAGGAACTTCAGCACACCAGTAGCACTTAGGCTGATATTCAGAAACGAGACTCAACATGAACTTATGCTTCCGTATGTAAAATTTGTATGACAATTTGACATACGGAAGCGTAAGTTCATGCTGAGTCTCTTCTCTGAATCTCAGCCTTACAAGCTGGCGAGACAGTTACAGTAAACTGAACAGCAGATTTCTTCCCGAATATTGAAGAGATTTTTAAGCATTCCTTTCACAAAACAAATAAACAAAATACTTAAAACAAATACCAGCTTGCCTTTAAGTTGATGCTAATTATATCTTGCCCAAAGTTTATTGCTTAAACTTTACGACTTTTAAACAGAGTGTTAACATTGAGATAGTGTGGGCTTAAACGTCGTTTAAAAGGGGCGACGCGTTTCGGTGTTTGGGCGAAATTAATTTGACTTGATGTTTGTATCAGCGGGCGTTAATAGCAACACATTATATTGATAAGACTGACAGTTGAATGTTTTAAATATATATACATTTATGAGAATACAGATAGGTGATAGATGCAGATACTGAAGCAGTGATAGTCTAGGAGCATGACCACTAGACTGCCAAGTCAAAAGTTTTCGAAACCAAGGCACGCACCTCTGACTTTTCGAAATCATGTGCGTAATTATCACTCGCTTTAACGGTGAAGAAAAACATCGTGAGGAAACCTGCATGCCTGCGAGATTTTCTCGACCGCGTGTGAAGACTGCCAACCCACACTAAGCCAGCATGCAGCGTGGTGGACCATAGCCTAATCCCTCTCATACTGAGAGGAGACCCGTGCCCGGCAGTGGGACAGTTTATGGGATAATGATGATGAGAATACTAGCTTCCCGCCAGCAGCTTCGTCTGCATGGTATGGGTTATTTCTAATAAATTATAACCTATGTTACTCTTTAAATTTGTAGCTTTCTAATGGTAAAAGAATTTTTCAAATCGGTCCTGTAATTTCGGAGCCTATTTAATGTTAACAAACATAAACAATCTCTGGTGTTGCGGGCGTCCATGATCGATGGGAATCGCTTACCATCAGGCGATCCGTCTGCTCGTTTACTCCCTATACCATGAAAAAAAAGTAAGCTACATAGGTTGCCTAATTAATTACCCTTCCATTTGGGTAAGCCGTTTGGGTAAAAAGGTTAACCACCAAAACGTTCTAGTGTCATAATGTAAAAAACTGGGTACATTCGACCTGAGTGCCAACTTTCTTCGCGTTGCACCATCAATGAAGTCGGTCAAAGAAGGCGCGCCCACTATTGATTTATAAATGTCAGCATCGCATGTGAGGTCCTGCGATATATCTAAAGGTATAAGGTATGAGGATTGGTGTCGAAAAGTAATGTCATAGTTGTACATCTGTTTTCGTTTGCCCTATATGCTTGCTACGTTGCCGGTACACCCCTTTCGCCTGATTTATGCTGATCAACCTCTCCATGCATACTCGTCGGTTTAGGGTGCTTTGGGAATGTTCGCAATTTGGTTTTGGTACATTCGCCGAGGTCGACGGCCCTTTCAACTCCTTCATTCGTACTCGTTTAACTAAAACTTTAGTCTTTTAACATAATTTTGTCGTGCGTAAATGCGTGTCGTTATAAACTCCTTTTCTTTCTTTCTTACTCGCCATTTTTTTCCATCCATCGTCCATGTTTCCGTTTATCCATCTCCAAACCATCTTAACTTACCTTTTCCAATCCAAGTTACTATATCTCATACCATAAAGCTCCTTTATCACAATGTTCCTCCGTTATAGAATTATTCTCGTAGCAAACTTAATCATAATCATCATACACTTTTTCCCGCCTCTCGGCTATACTAATTCCGATCTTTCCAATAAGTGACCTTTTCGCTTCCAAACTCATTGACCTGCGTAGGCACTTTTTATTACCCATTTTAAAAGTCTTTTAATGTAGTAGCGTATCTATTAGGACACTATAAACGTATATTATATCATTCTGCAGTAGCCAACCGTAAAATTTTATAGCCTATATATTTTTTTTCAAAGATAAGACCAGTAAATACCGCCGCACACTGAAACCTGAGCCCATAACTTAAGTACTGCGATAAAAAACAGTAAAAATTGAGTTATTTTTTCATTATTGACGATAATGGCTAAAGCACGGAAGTTTTATGCTCTCTGAATGAACTTTACACTTAATCTAGATGAAAAAACGTATTCATTCATTCATCCTGAGACGGGAATATCTCGACGTTCCAATCTCATGTGGCGCATTCAACCAAATAAGACAACACATCTTGCCCTCTGCGAAGCGATGTTTTAAGAAATAATTTTGTAGTAATATTTTGTGGAGTATTTTGATTTCGATTTATCCTACATACCTAAATGTTTGATTCTCTTGAAAAAAAAAAATACTCAAAATTATATAATCCTGCACCCGAATCGAACCCGTAACGTCCCAAATTACAGCCACCCATTAGGCTAGGTAATGTACAAATAAAACTTAAGTAATTTCCAACACTATGAGGTTCGTCTATAATAGACTGTCAGATTTTGACATCGAGATGACGAAGAAAAAAAGCCATGAAGTAGCTTATCTATTATTGTTTTTTTTTCATCTCGATAAATTAATATTATTAAATTATCAAATCTCAAAATATAACATAATATAATTCATAGAAAAATGTTTCATTTCAGTGTCTAACATTCGCGTAGATACCAGATAGTGGTAGGAACCAATCAATGTTATTTTCATTAGAACTAAAGAATGTTACGCCCAAAAAAAATACATAACCTAATTATCACCACTGAGTTTCCACATTCCGAGTACTGTAACATTACCCGAAAAATATCAATAAACAATTCTCACCAAATCGTTAGTCTTGCGACAATCTCACCAATCTCTTGTGGAACACATTCTCCTTAAAAGGAGTTCAGAAGATGCGTTGCTATTGGTATGCGTTCGAAAGTACTAATTGTGGTGGGCCCAGTGCCATTTTTGGGCTCATTTTATAGGGCCCAATGTTCCGGATTGCTTTAATAATGTGTAACGTTTTCGTTGGTTTAATAACCACCACTGTAAATGATAAAGGATAATTATTTTGCTATGAATACGAGCATTGTATTTGTGGCTTAATAATGTCAGTTATGACAATCCGTGAAAATTAGGTAATAAGGTTCCTTTATATAAGTTTATTGTGTATTTGCGTGTCAGACATTTCAAAATAAGACCATAACTCGGAATAATGTGAATATATAATTATGGGATAAAGTAAACATAAAAATGGACTTAAATTTTATTGTTTTCTTGTCTATAAAATATCACAAAATATGTTTAAAACATCTCAGATACATGCCATTCAATACTGATTATATAATAAACAATAAATACACTAAACAACTAAACTTCTTAAAACAGTAATTACTACCGTAGGTAGTAGAAATAAATGTTTTTTCTTTTCTTCTTCTTTCTTTACAACCTACTATAAAATATGAATCCTGAGTAAAACCGCAAACCACTACTAAAAATTCTATTAATTTAAAAAAAAGAACCACTCCATCATAATAATTTACAACGCAAGCGCAGCTCCCGAAATGCCGCCATTTTACACGAACGTTCATTAACATGTGCTTTACAAAAAAATATGATGGCACATAACAACGCCACTCACGTAACAGCTTTTTGAAGGAAAACCTATTAAATTTTATGGGTCTTTTCCATACTTGCCCTGCTCCAATTTTTTGTGTGTTCGTATTTATGGTGGCTAGAGTTACTGGATGTGCCAAAAGAGCTTCCTCCTTCAGTAGTTTGCCCACTGTTAATGGTCGTGACTGTTAGGTGTCCGACAAAATTTTCTGACAATCACCATTTGGCCATCTTTGGCTAGTTTAGTGTTGTCTAACTTGGTCATCCATCCACTTCTGTTAGGGTTACATTATCTGAAGTCTTTTCTCCCAACGTTCCGGTGACCATTAGCTTTGCAGCAAAAGGGTTTATAAAATATTAATTACGGGTTTGAGAAACTACATGAAACAATCTTTATCAATCCACTTGTCAAATTCTTGACAATCTGTTTGTATTTTATCTTTTTGCCTATACTATAATGTCTATCTTTCTCTTACTGTTCATCCTTAGAAACATTCCTGAGAGAACATAGATATTAAGAAAGACTTCTCTATTGAGGGATCAATGATCAATATATAATTATTATTTTCCTCAAGCATCGCACAGATTTTGATAAAATTTGGCAAAGACATTACTAAACTTTATGTATTTCTCTTTCTGTCCATCTTTAAGAAACTTTTTAGGAAAGCATAGATGTTAAAAAAGACTTCTCTATTAAGGGGTCACTGATCAATGTATTATTTGCCTTAAACACTGGGTAGATTTTGATAAAATTTGGCAAAAAAATTACTAAGTATACTGTCTATCTTTATGTTACTGTTCATCCTTAGGAAACTTCCTGAGAGAGCATATATAGGATATGAAAAACTTACATTGAGGGATTTATACTCCTCAAATGTTATCACTTCCAGCCACACAACATGTTTGTTTCGCACAGGCGGTTCGGACAACGGCTCACAGATCTTGATACTCGTAAAATTTTATGTGTCCCAGACAAAGAGAATTTTGTTAATTAACCGCTTTGCCCGCAAGCTTTGGGGTGCACTTTCTTGTGTTGATAGATAATACTGCCTTTTATTATCATCACCCGAATCTTAGCGGCCAGCATGTAAAAATGGTTTGCATTTAAAAAAAGAACGTGTACCTCCTTATACCTCTTTGGTTTATTTAGTATGTTGAACTTTTTGGTGTTGTGACAATTTGTTAGTTTTTGTCAGAGTATTCATTTTTGTGTTCGTTTGTTAGCATTTTTGTTGAAAATTTTACATTTGTGTTGATTGAACTACAAATTACTGGGAAATGGTATGCAAAATGACATCAAATTTCCAATACCAACTTGGAGTTTTTTGATGGAAGTACGCTTAGGAGTTAAACCCGCTATTGGCACCTTTGACACGTGAAGAGCTGCTGAACTGGATTTACCCATAGATGCTTCACAACAGACTCTGATATGACTTGTAATCGCCTAACCCCCGGGCAAGTCAGAATATATATTTTTGAGCCTAGACGAGAAACTGATTTGAACTGCACTGAGCATTTCAGTATTTCATCTTACCCGTCCTCGTACACCGGGCCTGACTCTATGTAATTCAAATTCAAATAAGTATTTTTATTTTATTTTAATGAAATTTCGACTTCGGAAGAGATTTCGACTGGCAAGCAGGGCTCGCGGCAGCAGGTCAAAGCGTCTGGTGTACCGAACCAGAAGACACAGGTTTGAATCCTGCCCGCAAGCCGATTTTTACTTAATTAAAATAAGTTGTAATCTTAGCATGGAAAATGCTTAAAAAATAAAATACAAAAAGATAAGTAGGGCAACATATTCGCATTGGCGACAAAGCCCTTTAAATAAAGATAAAAAAGATAAGTATTTTTATTTCAAAAAGTTTCTTTCACTCATAAACAATGTTCTATACACTCTACTTTTACATCCAGCCAAGAAATAAAATTCCGCGCAATTCGTACAAAACTATGCAATCTTCATAAATACTAATAGGTGTACTTTACAATAACAACGACAGGTTACGGGCAAAGGTTATCTGCGGTCGAAGATGAGCCTACTTTCACTTGCCAAGCCTTTCTGCTAACCAACTGAACATTACCGCATGCCACGCGAATTCCTACCTTATCTCTAAAGTTTAAGGTATACGTGAAACGCAGATGATGTTGGTAATTAAATAATCTGTTCTGTGCGATACCTTTGCCAAATGAAACTCGACTTTATTCGCGTTGAGGTAAGGGTTTTCAGATTTTAGTTTAATCAATTTTAAAATCGGGTTGTTGCGCTTTTTAGGAAGTCAAATTAATATGAAAACTATCTCTTCGTCTTATTAGGGTGTGGGCCGCAGGGCACTTTTTATATTCGATCTGAGCCTTTTAGGGGGTTAAGTTAAAAATTGGAAGGAAGACGGATGGGCCTTTCTTTCCTATTTGAGTTACGGTTTTTGCTCACAGGAATATTGTTGAATCCGTGAAATGTACAGTCAACAAAAAAATAAGTACCTATGCAGGTTACATCTGCGTTTTGACAATGATTGTGAAATAATATCCTTTGTTTTGACACATTTTTTATAATACATTTATAAAAAATGTGTCAAAACAAAGGTGTTGTGAGCTACCTACATACCAAGCCCTAAAGCAGATAATATTTTGATATAAGTATATCACAATATTTGTCAAAACGCAGATTGCCGTTATAATTTTATCTCTCTTATAGAGGATTTAGGAGGAGAGAGGATTATACAATAATTACACGCACCCGCACAAATAACAATTAATATTACACAACGTCGATGGTGGTTTGCTCGACATCCGTAGGTACCTCCTCGGGATCCAGCAGAATATCAGCGCCAGGATCTAACATGCTGAGCTGGACACCCTTTTTGTGAGGTTGGACACATACATACAATATGCATCATTTCCTTTATTTCTTATTGTTGCTTTTTTTAAAATTGTTTCGCTCCAAATAAACGTTTTTTCTTTCTTTCTCTTGTTGACAATGGCACAATTACGCCTTTTTTTTTGGAAATTATTAAGAAAATTCTTATGGTCGCCTGACACCAGGGGAGACGGCAGAGTATGTCAAACTCGTGTCGATTAAAAACTGCACTTTTCTACCCTTGCCCTATGCGTCACGTCTGTTTTCGAATCATTCACCGCGACCATGACGGGACAATCACGGCTAAAAGCCCCAAAACAATGAATAATGACTCTAGTCTTAAAATTCCCTTTGCTACAAGGTCAGGTCGAGTGTAATTTTGACACTAACTGGTTTACAAATTAACTTACTATATCTTAATGAGTCTAAAAGTCTAAAATTCCCTTTGCCACAAGTTCAGGTCGAGCGTAATAAACGATGAATAAGTTGTTTCATAATAGAGGAACTGCCGGCAGCATTTCTGAGAAGAAACACCTAAACAAACTCAGAGAACACCATTCCATCACGCCTGTATTCCCCGAAAGGGTAGGCAGATGTGTACTAATGTACACCCACATTTCGCCGGTATTTTTAAGTCCCATGTAATAGAGGGCAAGCCTATTGGTATCAACCGGGCACAAATCCAGGCTCCGAGCTTCTACTAGGAATTTCACAGATAAACCCAACAAACACTTTGCTCGACCCGGGATTCGAACCCAGGACCTCTAGCGTAGCAGTCCCGCTTGGGACCACTAGCTAACGAGGCAACGAACTCAGAGAATCATGGTCTCTTTTAAAGTCCAGATGAGCAATAAAAAAATATGTTAGTTTAACAATACATGGCAATGTCTGAAACGGACTTTTGTAGGAAGAACCATAGCGGCCTTGACTATGACACTAGGTACATCATTATCATCATATGAGCATGTTGCCATCGACTGCTGAACGTAAGCCCTCCCCCAAAGAGCGCAAACCATCCCGGTCTTTGGCAGCTCGCATCCATCCGCTGCCAACCTTCTTAAAATCGTCAGTCCATCGTGTCGCAGTGCATATCTTCTAAGTACATCAATATTGTCCCCTAATTATTTTGTCATTGGTTTTTCGTCCCTGTACTAGACCAATCAATTATACAGTCAACATGTCCGATAGTTACATACAATTATTTCCTAACATAAAAACAACACATAAAAAATCTAATGATTTATTTATTACCCTATCAGACAATTAATTGCGTCCATTTTCAAATACCACAAATATCAAAGTGAAAAGTGGAAAATATATCAACATCAGTGTGATGGTTACACTTTTAAATTACCCTTGAATACAAAATGATTTCCCGAATATGCACCCTAAGCTGATTTAAATAAGGTTGAGACTTGTGGTAAAGAGGGGTGTATTATAAATCAACGTAGGTATGCTGACGCTTACAATTTAGTAATTTAACTGTCAACTTGATCTAGTCTCATTATCGATGTGGTGTTTAGCATAAGCTGTAGCGGGAGCGATAACAAATAAACTTTAGTATGCGCTGCTACAATAACAAGCGTGCTCCAAAATAATTTGTCGTCGTTTATCTCGTGTTGAAATTATGGCTGGAGACGAGACAATGCAACGACAAAATTATTTCGAAGCATATTATTTCTTTAAAATTAGCTGTTGTTAGAACTTGGATTAAGTTTATTTACCTTCTTAAATTATTAATTATTTATTTTCTTTTCAGATGAGAACGACGAAAAGGTGCTTCCTGTAAGGTAGGTGAAATTTTACTGCTTTAATTGTGTAGGTAATAAGTACAATCGCTCAATTAACGAAAATATCGTAACGAAATCTGCATGCCTGAAAGATTTTCTCGGCGGTACGTGAAATCAGGCAACCTGCACTAGGCCAGTGGCGTTGTGGACAATTTCTTAACTTCTTCTTTTCTGAGAGGAAACTTGTACCTAGTATTGGAATGGTAAATTGAAGGTGATGAATTGGGTGACCTTTTTGTTTTGTCTGCCGATTTGACCAAAATTTTTTATAGCATTTTCAGATACATTGCCATTTTATTTGTTTATTTTATACTTTATGTATATTGTACACTAACTAGAACTTATGAATTAAGTTCTCATTCTCTCTCTATTCTGATTTAATTTTGCATTTATTATTTCATAAATAATACTACTTTTTCTCATAATTTTTAGTCTTAAAGTTATAGACTTAGCAGTAGCAGTTTCATACTGAATGTGCCCGTTTCGAATAAATTAAAACAGTTTTAACCTTAAATTTTTATAACGTACAAAGTACAGTCTTAATGCCTCAGGCAATCTCTACCAGACAACCTTAGGTTGGTGGACAGACGATGGCGGTAAATGTACTAAAAGGATGGTTGTGAGAGGAATGAGAGTTTTTATCATCACAATATCGCTACTGCTTATAAAATCGCTAGTTTCTTACCACCAACACCAAACCCTAACATAAATTATTTACTGGAGCAAAGGAGTAAGTGATTAAAATAACGCTAAGGTCATTACCGATCCATATCCTTCGAGTATTGATTGTCACAATAATGGCGACAGTTTGTTGCGAAATACCCGCCTGTCTTTATATATTAACTTCCATGTTAAACGTTTAAAAAATAAAGGTGTACTTGCGATCAATATTTTATACTTCGAAGGTTTGCTGAACCTTCCAAAACTTCCGGGTTTTTTGTGATTTTTATTATTAATCGTTACTTGTTTTTCATTTTGCACAATAACAATTTTCCCCGTATGAGGGCGAGTTAGGACACAATTCTTCGTTGCCTTCTTTCTCCTTTCTCCTAGCCTTTAGCCAACCATGTTGGGGTCGGCTTCCAGTCTAACCAAGATGCGGCTGAATATCAGTATTTTACACGGAGCGACTGCCATCAGACCTCCGCAACCCAATTTCTAGGCAATACCGATATTCGAAGGATAGACTGGTTGTCAGGCTTTTTAGGCTTCTGACTACCACTAACGATTGTCATAGGTGTTCGTATGACAACCGGGAACGACGGCTTTATGTGCTCTCCGAGGGGTCTCGATAATGTTAAGAATGGTCACCCATCCACAGACTGACCGCGGCAAGTGTAGCTTAACCTTGCAGATCGGTTGATCAGCGTAGAAAAAGAAAAATTTAAAAATCAAGTGGTAGAAACTCTTTGAGTTGGCTGGCGAACACCCTTCATGGACTTGTTCCTTCGAGGATGGCAGTACAGTACAACCGCCAATTTAGACCAGTTTGGCGACACTGGTTACCCTCGAGGTTGTGATCCCCCATCCATTGGGGAACACCCTTACGATAGTGTTCGTCGTAAGGTGCCTTTGTGTGTATTCCGACTTTTAGGCTTGATAGTCAGTTCCCCCTCTCGGACGCTTTGCAGTCAGAGCTTTTAAAGGTCGGCAGCCCACCAGTCACGCCTCTGCTGTGGCAAGTGTACATGGGCGAAGATAATAACTTACCATCGGGTAATTTGTCATTTTTTATTTTTACATACTTATAATATATAAGAAACACCCAGACAAACACTAAAACCTAAGTTCATCACATAAATGTTTGTGTCTTGTGGGAATTGAACCCACGACCTCGTGATCAGCAGTCCGGTACCCGAACCACTAGACCACAGACGTCGTCGTCGTCGTCGTCATTAATTGTGACTGTAATGAAAACAAAAAAATAAGCACTAAGACAACACAAGAAACTGTTCACAAAAAGGTGGAAAATACAAAAATTATCGCTCCATAAAACTCATCATCATCGCATAGACATAAATCCAGGACGCGCCATCTTCTTAAACCACCTGCGGCTCTGCTGACACCACAAATTGTAGCGCCCATACCGAGACGCACCTTCCATCTTGTTGGCCTTACTTTTATGGTGGAACTGTACTGATTTACAAGGATGGGTGGCTAACTAACTGAGCCCTGTGGTTTTGCTTGCGAACCGAGTTCCGAAAAGTTTAAAAAAAAAATTTTTTACTAGCTTCGCCCACGTGGTCTGGGTATTCTATTTCAACGCCTTACAATCCTTTTGTCGCATTAAAAAGTAGCCTATGTCCTTTGTCAGGCTCTAAACTTTCTGTATACTAAATTTCATTTAAATCCGTTCAGTAGTTTTGGCGTGGAAGCGCGACAAGACAGACAGACAGAGTTACTTTCGCATTGATAATATGAGTAAGGTAGAGTCATTCATCATGGTCAGGCTACGTCAGATTAATTTTTGAGCCAAAGTATGCTTCAGTAAAATATTCGCAGGTCTATTTTGGTAAGCACGGCACTCTATTTTAAACTTATTTTTCTCTTATTGATTTCTGACACTTACGCGAATACATTGAAATAAAACTACTTTTTACGGATTTTATCGCGTTATATTGATATTATTTTAATCCCGACGTTTCGGACCCTTTACAGCGTCCATGGTCACGGGTGACTAAGGTGGTAGGCGTCTTGAAGTTTTAATTACTAACAGCTACCCTACATTTATTTTTCTCTTTCCCGGGAAACTTTAATTACTGAAAAAATTACTGGAGATGCTACGGTATATCTCTCACCAAACTCCTGATTAAGGCTTAAGGGCTACTCGATAATGGATCTCAATCTCAAATACGTGACTTCTTAAAAGTACAGCTTCAAACAAACAGACAAAAATTAGTACGTTCATCCTATCTAGAGATCTCCAGCCGGCACTTTGAATTAACCGGCGCAAGAGGCGATTCAATTCGAATGAGATGTACAATTAATTCTAGTGCTCATTAGGTTTCACGCTTTGGCCGACACCAGTGTGGTCGGTAGGGTTACTGTATTTTCGATGACATCGGGATAATAGTTGAAAAATTCTATCCAACCACCCTGTATTGTCTCACTACCGGTCAAAGGCTTACCTCCCATTTTTTTAAACTATCTCTGTCCTCAATTAATAATAAAATAATAATAACATTTATTGACATCAAAGATCATGACAAAGTTATAAATTGATGCCCTGACTCTTGAACTAGTACTCTAGAGCTCTTGACCTATGTTTACAAGAGTCAGTTCACAAATCATCAAATCAAACATTTCAAATCACGAATTTAAAAAAGAAAATGGGACAAAATCAGTTAAGCAAAATTTTGAAAAAAAGTTCAGAGTATAAAATGACGAGTTCATTTTACTCATCCATAAGAGCGACTTTTTACTACGGGACCAATTTTATGAAATCGCGAAAAAATCTGATGTTCCAAACATTTATATTCACTCAAGTCAACAAAATATTATAGATTATCTGTTTCCAATTGCCTTAATATTGAGTTGCGAAGATCTCTTTATGAAAAGATTTGTCCCAGAATACTTCACCGTAAGCATGGGGTCTCTACAATACGATAGATACTCACTATGGTGTTATTAATTGCTACGGCCAACGCTATGGGGATTGATGGTTATCTTCTAACACCTTCGCGGTGAATTTTTATGGGGAACTATATTTTTATATAGTGAGAGATTTTATATATAACATACCGCAACATCACGCCTTGTATTCCCCAAAGAGTTGAGCAGAGCAACAATCAGTAGTGTCACTAGCGCATCGACATCTTAAATCCGCAACACAATTATAATTATTTTAAACAAAAAACAAACCGCCTCCAAAAAACACATAGGAACTAAAAAGCAAAAAATAACATATTTACATTATGATTTCTAAACTAATTTGGAGGCGGTGACAAACTACTCATTTAATTCAAATATGACGTTCGTTGATTGTCTGTTTGGCACCGACCCAAAATTCCCGGTTCCCGAACCGTTTAACCGGTGCACAGCATAGTTATGCTAATGTACACCCACAGTTTTCCGGTATGTTTAGGCCGAGTCTATGCCCATCAACCGGGCACAATTCAACAAGAAAGCGCACTGGTAGTTTTTTCCTTCATTAAAAAAACTATATACATACAGCCTAATATAGAACCTGCCCGATTTTTCGACGGTCAAGAATGCGTTTGATTCATTTCGCTGACGCAAGCGCACGCAACCGATACAAGAGAGTATCTCAAATTCACAGTACTCAAGAGCAAACTCAGCTAGACCACAAGTTCATGTGAAATTCCTTACCCCAAATACATAATCTTGTAGCGTGCGCAGTGCGAAACGATGCGCAGGCGCAGCGTCACGTCACTGCGGCCATTCAGGCGTCACTCAACATTCAGCTTAACTTTTGTTAGTCAACCAGATATCGGGATGGTTAAGTTGCTAGTTTTTTTTTCTGGGTTACTATTTTATTTTGGAAAACATATATACTTGTAGTATCTACTATAACTTTCCTATCTTAATAATAATATTTTATTTTAAGTGTTTGTGGATGAATGGATGGATGGATGTTTGTTGCTCGTTCACGTAGAAACTACAGAACGAAATGAAACTTTACAGTAATAAAGCTTATAATATCAGAATAACCACGTAATAAAAAAGTCTCTTAGGATGCGAGTGAAGCCGCGGAAATTAGGTATTCTTACATAACTACTATACACTACCTTCTTTGGTTAAATTCCCAAGGCAAGCCTTCGAGGAGCCTTCCTACTGGGTTATCTATTAATTCTCCGTAACTGATTAATGGCAATACGTTCACCCCCCGATAGCATGAAACCTAAACTTAAAAACCAATGGACTGTGGCTTAACCCTTCGGAAAGCACAGACTTGATGGTTGTTTAAAATATTTTTTATACCACATGGGCGGCAAACAAGCATGTGGCCTGCTTGATGGTAGGCAGGTACCGCAGCCTATGGACGTTTCCAACATCGAAGCCTCACTCGGACGTTGCTGACCCCGTAAAAACCTCTCAACTCTTCTCTTTTTTTGAAGAACACCATGATATAGTCCTCGGGGAAAACCTCCACAGGGAGTTCATTCCACATCCTAAGCGTACGAGGAAGGAAATGCCTCTGAAACATTATAACTCAATATATTACAATTTTTTTTTGTCGGTTAGAAAAGGACCGAGCCCTATTTAGTACTATACTATTGGTGCATTGTATCACATCTGTCCAGCTAAACCGTCAAAGCCAGCTATCTATCGTCTCGGTGACCACGCGGGCTATTCATCGGGCGGTCGATAGCTATCTTCAATGGGCTCTGTCCCGCAAACGTACGCACCGGCCCATTCGGTGGAGATCGGTATGTCCCGGGGAGGCGGAAGACAGTCCCGCGTAGGGTTGTGGCGAGACAGAATTAGAAATATCTATATAAATTTTCCATTTTACTTGCTTAGGATCCAAAGCACACTTTTTTTTAAATCATAATATGCTTGTCAGGTGAAACTATATGGGTTTTTAATAGGGAAGAACTGTGTCAAAATTATCTCTATCTATGTATTATGTTGCCATGAGACACGCATAGCAGTGATAGTCTTTGGGTATGACTATTGGACTCCCATGTCGTAGGTCGCGAGTCCGAATCCAAAGCACGCACCTCTGATTTTTCGTATCACTCGCTTACAACAGTGCAGGAAAACATCATGAGGAAACCTGCATGTCTGAGAGATCTTCTCGACAGCATGTGAGGTCTGCTAACCCGCACTAGGCCAGCGAGGTGGAAGCCTAACCCCTCTCATTCTGAGATTGGTTGATGCTGTGAGATACACGGGATGTTCATGCTGTAGGCAAAATATTAGCCAGTCAGCAAGCTGTTATGTAACTTGCTTATAAACGAAATAGTATTTTAATTTAGCTGCCAGTAGTAGTGAAGTGCTCAATAGCAGCAGCTAGGAGATGCAGTGTACCTATCAGCAAACTATGTCTGAACAGGACACTGCCCGATCTCCAAAGCTCGATCTTCAGCTCTATTTCATCCAGTTTCTGCAAGCTACCTTCCGCAAGTCATCATTCCACCTGGCTGGCGAGCATCAGTAACTAAACCTCATACAAATCTTTTAGGGCTACTGGTGGATTAGGTGGATCAAAATAATTATTTTGATTTTTGTCAGCGCCAGCCCTGATCAAGAGTGACATGTTTATATTTTAGCTGATTGTATTAAAGGCCGTGTTCGGATGTTATCGCGCTGTGATGTAACTAGGAATTCGCGGTGCGCTTTGACTGTTCCAGTGTTTTAGGGGGTAGAGGATTTTTGTGTATTTTTGACCTGATTCGGTTTACGTGGCTGAGTAGTTCGGATTGACTGATCCACAGTGATCTTAAGGATGGGTGGCTAATACTGATCCTTTAAGACCTCTTTACTCGAAAACTGTCAATGCAAGCCTTCTAGCCTTTTGCCAATCATGTTGGAGTCGACTTCCAGTCTAACCTAAGATTTCCTTTTAACTAGCTAATGACCGTTTCATTAGGAAGCTTCTCCGGCGCGCACACAGAAATTACTTAAGTTTCTTCACAATTGTTTGAGCCATTTTCGAGACGGTTAATTCACCATATTTTTATGTACATAGATGTTCTTATAGCGAAAGAACATTCGTAATTTTACTGTCGATTGTGACTAATTATACAGTCTGTGGTAAAAATACCTACGACACTGTATATATTGTTATCTGTAATCTTCTTGCAACTTATAAATTAAAGAGCCCGATAAGACATGTTTACACAGCAAACAATACAATTCACAACATTATATCTTCGCCTCCCAATAAAGTCAATACAGAAACACAACGATACCAATAAAATAAAACGAGGAAATATAGTTTTTTACAACAAATATAAAACCTCATTCGACTCATAAAGTTCATCTTAAATTTTACGTCCAACATTTACATCGTCGTTCCCGCGAAAAGACGCGTCATTCGCGCCAAAAACAAACAGAATTATATATTAAACAGCCCATAACAATAAGTATACGGGTGATGGGACCGCGAATTGTTTTACAATAAAATACGTAAAATTGGGAGCCGAAAGTTGTAAAAATTACGAACAATATTGTAAAAATGTTGATTGCATCGGGATTTTGTTGATGTGTGGGTTCTTTTGCAAGAATGGAGGAAAAGGGATTTCAAAATTTTGTTTTTGACGTTTTGTTTTTGCTATTTATGTCGGCAAACTGACTAAGTATTGCCTCGTTGGTCTATTGGTCCCAAGCGCGACTGCTACGCTAGAGGTCCTGGGTTCGATCCCCGGGTCGAGGGAATTTCACAGAAAACCCAACAACAGTGTTGTTGGGTTTTCTGTGAAATTCCCAATAGCAGCTCGGAATCTGGATTTGTGCCCGGTTGAAGGCAATAGGCTCGCCCCCTATTACATGGGACCTAAACATACCGGCGAAAATATGTGGGTGTACATTAGTACCCCGCTGCCTACCTCTTCAGGGAATATAAGCGTGATAGTATGTAATGGTATGTTGTTGGCAAACGAGTAGATGAACCACCTAATTGTGAGTAGTCTTCGCTGCCCAGGGACACCTGAAGTACCAGTTTTTCATTGGTTACACGGTAACCAAAAACTTTGTTACTTTATATTATGTAACTAAAATGAAGTTTTAACCAGCGTTAAGCACAAGATTGGTGTCAATGTTGTGATTGCAAAATAGTATAGGTTCAACATAGGACCCAAGTTATGTTTGTATGGAGCAAAATTACGGATACATGGTCATTTTATCACCCGAAAAACATTCCTGTAAAATTTAATTGTCTAGAGGTTTAGAGGTAACACACTGCAAGTTGTCTATATTGTATTGTCAGGCAACAAAGTTTATTGCAAAAGCAAGCCCACTTACTATTAACTTTTTATGGAAAAAACATTTAGGTATTTATTTAAATTAAATATTGTCTTTACGACAATACCATCAAGTTTCACACAAGGAATTGTTTTAAAGATCATAACATTATATATATAATTACAATAAATCCAACAGCATGCATATTTAATCAATATAAAATTACAAAACCTATATCAAGCGTGAGCATAATTTTATAAAAAATTTCGCTTTAAACAAACTTTTACACAATTAGCGTCAAATGAAGTCGTGTTTATTATAAAGATGTGAAATCCTGTTCTACGTCACGATAAAATTTATTGTAGAAGGTACACACTGCATAAATTAGTGCTTGAAAGGTTGTATTAAGAGAAGATTACCATTGGTGGTATGAAGAGAAGAAATAAAAAACTACTTTGTATTATTTTTTCCTTTACACAAAGAATAACGCACCGCGATCGTTACAACACAAACCAATCTCTCTAATGTCAATTGAATTTGACATTTCATTTCATTCCCTCTCACTCGCACACATCTTCACTCTCTTTCTTGGTTTGGTGGTCGTGACTGCTACGCTACAGGTTTTTGGTTCAATTCCCAAGTCAAGGGGTGTTGATGGGGTTTTTCTGTGAAATTCTCAGCAGCAGTTTGGAGGCTTGATTTCTGCCCAGCGATTGGTTAGGTATAAATGTTTATAGTTTTACTGTGTCACTCGCTCTATCGATACAAACCTCTCAAGCTAAATCCATCAAGCCGTTTAGCGTGCAAATAAAGTTTGTTTGTTAAGACTGGTCCTTCTGTTTTTCATTATTAAATCCAAAGAATTGGTAATGAGTCGTCAATGTTTACGTCGATTTAAATCAAGATTCGATTATCATTAAAACAAGGATCCTCGATGAGTCAGTAGCATTTAAAGGGTTGGATTCAAATTGGATTGGCCTTTTTGGATTTTCGGGAAATGGTAGCTGATTTGTGGCTTAGTAAATTATTGTTTTTACACCTGTACAACATGCAACTTTTTGTTTAATTTGTGACTTGTTTCCGTCTTTATTAATTCAGTTTTTTAATGACACTTTATTGGCGTGTGATCAACATGTGTCACCAGGAAAGGTTTTGTTCAAGAACAGTAGTTTTAACAACTTCTATTACTTCATAGAAGATCTCTAAATGAGTATCACAACTTACCATGAAGATACAGAGAATCCGCGATATCTACAATGATGAACTAGAACAGCTGTTGAAAGCCCCAACATTTATATATTTATTTAAAAAAAACTATCTGTACCTACTTGGTGTTGCTGTCCATCTAGAAAGAACCAAATAGCATAGTTATAATACTAAGAGTTTACCTGTTTGTATTCAATTTAAAATTGTATGTAACTTGCAACTCTCACAATAATTAATGTGTCATGAAAAATTAAACAAAAACTCTTTACAAACTGTATCAAAAACATTTTATACTTAATCGATACAATTTAAAATCTCCTCGATTCCCTCCATATTTTATCACCAAACATTCAAAATGAATTCTGTATTCGATATTTTTTTAATTATCTCATTTCGGTGTGAAACTCAATTTCGTATATGTCAATTGAATCGATTATAAAATCGATACTAAATGATCTCGATTTACATTATCTCACGATTTTTAATTGTGCACAACTAAAATCGCAATGGATACGACTGTTATTTTGTTTCTTTTAAAATGAGTTTTTGATTTTTATATGGTTATTTGTTGCGATTACGTTTAAAGTATATTTTTATTCGTTATGTTTGCGATTTGAAGAAAATGGTTTGTAATATTAATAAAAAATAATTAAATCAAGACAATAACTACTGAAGTAAATTCGATGTAGGAGATGTTATGACATTTATTCGTAAAAAAAAGTTATTCATGATGATTGTTTAGGCTCTTGTAGGCTATGAACTAAAGCTTCTTGAGAAAGTTAATTCACTGTAAGTTATACACATTATACTGTTTTCTGTTGATTGAAATGTTTAGAATATTGTGTCATGTCTTTTATCAAAGATGACGATAAACTCAATTAGAACAAAAGAAAAAACAAACTGGGGAGCTAGACAAATGCATTTTGACATTCGAATTGACAATCAAAATGTATGGAAATGACACAAGCTTTCGACAAATCGGGCTGTCACTAATGTCATTTACATACATTTTGTTTAACCTGAACTAGCAACAAATAGGTACATTTTCCAGGTTTTTTCATTGGTATCTCTCTCAATTTAATATTTCTTTTGTACTTACCAACAATAAGTATGAAATTTAAAAAAATATTCTAATTCATCACCAAATCAAGAAGAAGCTTTAAACGAAACTCTTTTGCTAGAATTCTAATAGCTCCCATTAAAAGATCTAATTCCCAATACCGCAGCAACTATAAAACGCAAAACAAACAAACTACTTCCACAAATAGAAACAAATCATTGTCCCCACATTATCTCTACCATTCATGCCGCACCAAAGGAAACCAGAAAACAATGTTCATTAAACGAATACCAAAGTAAGAGACTGTTCAAATAATTGCTGCCTACATTTAGACGCACATATCCAATTCAATAGGAACAATTTGTCGGTCCACCCTTTAGTAGTCTGCTTTAGAAATTCAGACATTTCCAAAGGTCCGCGCGGAGACTTGTGATACCTCGTTAGTTATCTTGCGTTGCCACTAAATAATTGTAGCAGAACAACTCTAGAATCTAGCTACAAACTAAATTGGTTTCAATCTTGAGGAGCTTAAAGTTGAAATTGTTGTTAAAGGTGACAAAGACGAAGATACTGCTTTTAATAAAATTTCTAACTTACCTGTTGGTGATAGAATTGAAAATGAATCTACTGGTTTGGTTTTTTATGAAATTAATACTGTACTCGATATTGAAACTTAGATTGATGGTAATAAAGTTTTAAATGAAATGTATTGAGTTACAGAGGTTGTTTTTGATACTCAGCGCGGTACGGAAGCTGGAGTAATTTAACTGTCTACAGTCTTTATTTACTAGTATTGAGTGATATATTTACAGACAAATGTGATGTTTCAAACAACGTTTCTGCTGTGAAAGATATTTCTGAACTATTTTCGCGTTAAGTCAACTGACAGGCGCCTTACAAGTTGAATCATCCTTTTAAATAGATCCTTAGTACAACCATTATCTTTAGCTACAAAACAATAAAATGATGATATAGAAACGTTCGTAAGTGAAATAGGTACGACACATACCTATATTTCACCAGTAAATTGGTATGGTCCGACCGATTTCGGTCATGGCGACCGCTTTATGGACTCTGTTGTCGCTGGTGAGCTCGCATGTGGCTTATGCAGCCAATTTTCTTGGTAAAAGTTCTAGAGCATTAAATTAAGATTGTAAGGTAACGGTAAGGTAAAATTATCATGAATCAGAGATAAATCAAAACTCCTAACTATGAATTTATAATTTATAAGTGTTTTTATGTCAACCGGAACCGTTGGTTTTTCCGGTTTTTCGATGCGCTATGGTGACGGTAAGCACGGCCTTTCATATCGAATAATCAACGAAATCATAAATTAGCCCCTCTTATCAGCCTATAACCGTCTTATGAATGTATTTTTGTTGTATGTAAAAGATTGCTCTCAGCAACAAGGCCACCCATTATGTCACCGTATGTTTTTTTAAATTGCCACAGATCTATATAAAAAGAAAGTTTCTACGTATTTCAACTAGTATCATTGGTATCCATAAAATATCGGTACATCACAAAAAAACATCTAGCGGCTCACTAAAATAAGACTTTAAATCATATTACTAGAAACTTTGAGTAATAAATTGTAATCAATACTACAGACGTTAATGACACCAATTAAATAATCGTAAAAAAAACGATACTTATCTGTTATATCCAACGTTTATTTATGACTGGATTGCATGTTCTAGTACGGAGTTATTTATCGAAGCAGTATTACCTGCTCAATAGGTACACAAATATATGACCTTAAGGGAAATTCAAGATCATTTTTAATGATATTTTGAAAGTCCACGTCAGATTAAAAGGAATTATTGGTGTGTATTTAACAAGATTATTTATCGGATTATTTAAATTAGACAGTTGGTTTAACTTGGATATAGTGTCGCAATTTGAAATTATGATCGAGTTGGTACTCAGACTATTTTTTAAGATCGTTAGAGAAATAAATATGATAATCGGTTTATAAGATACCACACTACAGAGCACTTGGCTAGTGGAGACAATCTTAGGTGGACCAAAGCAGTTACCGAGTGGTGGCCGCATACCGCCCTATACCACTAACTTGATGGTCGGATGATATTCTGAGAACAGTGAAGAAACAGTGGTTGCGACTTGCACAAGATCTGCAACAGTGGCGGAAAAGAGAAGACGCCTTTACTCAGCAGTGGGTGTATCAGCTGATTACTAGCTGAATAGTTATATAGAGGTAGAGAATGCCTAAGGCATTAAGACCGCCTTTGTACACACTTTGTACATTAAGAATAAAATAAATAAATATAGACCATCTGGCTTGCCTTTGATAATACTTTCTTTTCCATTACCAAATTCTTGTTCTACTGAGTTTCCAATCTCCGAAACCTCATTATTGAAATTTATATATATCTATCTAGCTTCTAACCGTTCGAGGGTAACGGCATGGAAATGGAAATACCAAATTCTTTCTCTATTATGTAGTTTAATAGAGAAAGAATTTGGTATTTCCTTCATCGTCAAAACCATCGAAATCCAAGCCACAATAAAAATCTAAATAATTCATTTCATCGCTAATATAAACATCAAACTATGGGCATTAATAACTTAAAAGGCTTTTAACAAGCTGAACGTTTTCTTAGCAGGCTTTCTGCAACATTGTTACCAGTATCTTGAATTTCACAAAGGATACGTGAGATATGAATTAAATGGTCAGATATCGGGCGGAGATCTCATCGTAATGGGTCCCTATATCTTTTTAATTGGAAACCTTTTTTGCCTGGTCACATATCTTGTGGGGAAGCATGTGAGAAAAACACATGCCTTTATGTATACCATTTATCTCAGTGAATGTGGTGTGGTTTAAGACAGGAACTTTTGACGATGTTCAGCTCGACGTGTTAATTGAATTTTATTTGAGTGGACATTTATTAATTCGTGGTTGGGACTGAAGTGATTGGATGGTTGCCACAGCAAACCCATGGAGGTAACACATATCTAATAAAATCTGATTTTAAAACAGATAAACAGTGGTGGTCAAGTCAGTAAATAAAATAATTGCTTTTGGTTTTCGGAAGCCGTTAAATATTTAGCCAAATAAGTAATACGTTTGAGCACACTTTTTTCTTTTTGAATCGTACCATCGACACGAAAAAAGGAGAAGCTAAATTATAATTACAGAGAATAAGACAGGATAAAATTCAATTCAAAATAGATATCCAACATGAGAAACATTTGCCTTTTAGTAGCATAGTTACAAATCAATATAATTTATTGGAAATCCGCTTAAGCTACCAACTTAATCGGCCGTCATCTGAAGCAGCAAAAGATATTAGTAAGTCCCAAGTGTCGATATTACCGTTTCTATACAAAATGGTGTGAGATTCCTAGGCGGTCGTTCAATATTGCGATTTGTTCAGCTATTTGTAAGCTTCGCAGCCACCATATAAATGGTCGCAAGTCGCCAGAACTTGTTCGTTATCAACTTGTTTTTACAATGTTTCCTTTTGTTTATGTTTCCGCTTGTGTTTTTGTTGTTAATTGGCGTATTAGCTCTGTATTGTGTTTAATTGATTATGATGAACTATTATGTTGTTAGGTTGGTGATTGCTTTAATGTTCAGTTTATCTTTGAGTAGTCTGTTTTTGTTATCTGGTCATTTATGGTTCTGCTCTTCCAGCAATTTCTTGAATGCTACTAGTTTTGCATGAAGTGTTGATACTCCAAACTTTGTATTTTGCCTAAGTCATCAGTTACCTCTATTTTTAACTAATACAAGAATAGTAACGTGTGCTATACTATTAATTATTTCGACTTCTTAACTCACTTCACTTTTTCACTCTTCTATTACTTTGAATGATTTTCTAAGATGATTTCTAAGTTCTAAGATTAAAATTCAGAAAGTTTTAATGCTGTTTTGTATGTATATCGTACCTACTACACTAATGTATGCATTATTTTTATTTTTTTATGAAAGTTCGAAATGCAGTTCGTGTTTATCAACAGTGATCAGTTTCTTTTTCATTTTATTATTAGGAGTAGTAATTAACAGTCACAGAATAATATTCAGTGATGATTTAACCCAACTTATATCTCTCGATATCACTAGGGAATACCCTAAACCAACCTCCACAATTTCAATGACACAAATATAATACTGTACAATGACTAAAGTTTAATCAATAAACCAAAGCAATCTTAGGTCCGGTTTTATGCGTCCAATTATAAGCGAATAAACTGGCACCTCCCATGTTGATATCAATAAGCAACGCCGTGAGAGATCCATTTGTATTTGTTCATACCGCTGCGATTGCAGAAAAGATTAAAATATAAGCAGAAGGTACTTTCGTGCTATGATATTTTGCCTACTAAAAGCATGAAGCTTAAAGGCTAAATCTACAAAGACTATAGTTAGTATTTTTAGAAGAGAGAGTTACATTAAATCAATTTTGACTTAATGGGCCAATTTAGCGTCGCCTAATTGAATTAAAAAACTAACAAAAACGACTTTTCTTTTTCAGTCTATTTGACTAAAAACAATACTCTTTCCTAGGCCATTAATTGAGCGAAGCTAACAATATATTGTAGCATTGTATGGCCCATAGTGTTGTACAAATTTATGCTAATTGAAAATCATAGTATCGCGTAAACAAGACGTGCCATCCTGGGAAATAAAATGCTAATTTTTAAAGTACATAATCCCAAATAAGGTTTGATAGTTTTATAGGTTTCTTTTCCAAAGCAGGAGAATGATGGTAACCCTAAATTATGACACCGTCTCCTTCGGAAATGTAGCGAAATAATATTCGCTATATATATATTTCCATGTAGTATGGGACGAAATTCTTACAGTTACTGTCGGTTACTGAGAACTTCCTATTTCAAACCCATGATGTCACTATAGGCAACCGTGCTAGGGACCACTAGATTACTGACGCTGTTAGAAACTACTAACAAAGTACATACATACATACGTAGCTTCACGCCTGGTTCCCATAGGGGTAGGCAGAGACTATAGATTTCAACTTGCTACGATCCTGGCACACCACTTTCGCTTCGTCTATGTTCATTAACCTCTCCATGCATGCTCGTCGTTTTAGGGTGCTCTTAACCTTGCCTTTTTTGAGGTACATTCGCCGAGGTCGACCCCTTCCAACTCTTCCATTCGTACTCGCCTACTATATACTTGTTTAGTCAACCTCAGTTCATCCATCCTCTCTATATGCCCAAATCATATTAACATACCTTTCTCAATCCGAGTTACTATATCATGTTATATGCCACAACGCTCCCTTATCACGCATCACTAACAAAATGATTTCAATAAATAAAAAATATCAAAAGCCCTCTGTACAAATGTAACACCCACAGTTCGCCCATGTTTAGGTCCCATGTAGGGAGCAAAACGGGTACAAATGCAAATTCCGAGCTGCTACTGTGAATTTCATAAAAAATAAACCCAGTAATACTTTGCTCGACCTTGGGATCGAACCCAGGACCTCAAGCGGAGCAGTGGCGCTTAGGATCACTAGACTAAGGTGGCAGTCAGGCAGGCAAATTAAAAATAATATATATTTATTCTATCTTCACTATTCTACCTATTTCCACGTCTGTGTATTTGTTCAAATGATTGCATATTACCCGCGCCCGAGAATCATATATCCAACGGGTCCAATAAATTTACAGAGAGCAATCGCTTCTGCTTTTAGCCGTATGAGATATTTGCTGTTTGCCAATTTACACAGTAGGAGATTCTGCGAATGTGAGAAAGAATAATATTTAAATTAGAAAAACTACTGCTTTTTAGCTTCCTAACATAACAAGTTTTAAGGAGGTTTGAATAAAACCTCTATATATTGTGGAAGTATGACTAATAAATAATTCATGCTTTCTACTTAAAAAAACTAGCGACAAGGGATAATTTTTCAACTGATGCCGGTATCACCGAAAGCTTAAGCATTACCTATTAATTATTGCAGAACCGAGAATGCAGGTTGTTATGTTTTAGGGCTCATGTAATGCTAGGTAGCCTAAAAAAATTAAAACAAAAACCCGACTACGTCAAAAAAACACAAAAAATTTAAAAACAATATCTCTATGTAACATCGGAAATAAGTACTTACTAGAATGTTGTAAACGTAATGCCTGCAATGTATTTTTCAACGTTTTAGGTTAGTTTATGTTTAACGCAGTCGTGTATTTTTTAATTTTATTTGTAAGTATACTACCTACTTTTTATTTTTAAATCATTATTGAATTACTCAATGGATAAGAGGACCTAAAGATGATTTTCAAAGGTTTTTTTATCTACATTAAAGCGGAAAAAATCCGCGATTTTGTTGTCTGAGAATTTGAGTGTACTCAGTACCCAGTGACACTCGTACCATCAAGATGAATCTTATGGTGTATCGACAAAATCGGTTGAGCCGTTGAGTAGTTACGACCAGACATAGGAACGGACATACATATAGCCCAAACACATAACCTCCTTCGGCAGTCTGGTAAAAAAAAACTAATCAGAGTTACATAATCTATGTTCATTAAAAAACACTTAATTAATATTACTAGAAGTCCATGTAGGAAGGTTAGCATAACTCTCAAGTGCACGAGCATAGCGTACGATCGTAAATTGAAATCTGATATTGACATAAATAAGGGGGATCCATACGTGACGACGGGCGACGTCGCATGTGTGATATTATCGTCGCAGCTATACGCGGGCCCTTATTTATTAGTGTTGATATTAATTGCAAATGCGCCCGCGATTGGTTGCAAGTTTGTAACTTGTTTGAGTGATGAATATGTATTTTATCAAGGTGTCTCTTGGTCTATTCCTGGGTTGAGCGTGTTCGCTTCACGCTGGCGAGAATAGGCTTCGTCTTGATAGGGTCCAGTCTTTGTGTCCACAGCCTATCATGGACAATATTCCCGTTTGTGGAGCACTCAATAAGTGTGAGGGGCTCGTGGCTAAGTTACAGCAACGCTGATCAACCGATCTGCAAGGTTAAGCTACGCTTGTCGAGGTCTGTCTGTGGATGGGTGACCATTCTTACCACACCGAGACCACTCCGTGCCTCGGAAAGCACGTAAAACCGTCGGTCCCGGTTGTCATACGAACACCTATAACAATCGTTAATGGTAGTCAGAAGTCCAAAAATCCTACCAACCAGTCTATCCTTCCAATATCGGTATTGCCTAGAAATTGGGTTGCGGAGGTCTGGTAGCAGTCGCTTCGTGTAAAATACTGATATTCCGCCGCATCTGGTTAGACTGGAGGCCGACCCCAACATGGTTGGGAAAAGGCTAGGAAGATGATGGAGCACTCAATACATTGAGCAAACAATATCCTAACAGGACTCATACTTCCCATGATACGCTGAGATCCGATACAACCACTGTTTTTTTTTTTATATACCATTAAGGTGGCAAACAAGCATACGACCCGCCTGATGGTAAGCAGTTACCATAGCCTATGGACGCTTGCAACACCAGGGGTATCACTCGCGCGTTGCCGACCCAAAAAACCCGACCGATAAAGATATGATGATCGTATCGAGTTTCTTACCACATTTTTTTTATATGTATCGACAGCATGTGAAGTCTGCCAACTAGCTAGCGTGGGGCAAGCTAATCCTTCACATTCTGACAGGAGACCCGTGCTCAGCATTGGGACAGTACATTATGATTATGTGATGTTTTTTTTTGGGACATTTTTTACACAGCACCGTGTAGTCCCAAACTAAGCAGAGCTTGTACTATGGGTACTAGACAATGGATATAATACTTATATACTCTTTTATGTAAATGCATACTTATTATACATAGGAAACACCCAGACTAACACTAATACTTATATTCATTATCACATAAATATTTGTGTCCTGTGGGAATCGAACCCACGACCTCGTGATAAGCAGTCCGGTACTCGAACCACTAGACCACAGACGTCGTCGAATTGACGTGATTATTATCAAATTCAAATTCAAAATATTTTATTTCAATTAGACCATAATAATTAGCACTTTTGAATTGTCAAACTAGTTGCACGGTTCCAAAAAGTGGGACTTATGGAGAAAAGCCGGCAAGAAACTCCATAGTCACTCTTTAAAAAAAGACTTCACATGTTTTAGTTTTTTGTAATATTTAATAGACAATTTTTTGTTTGTAATAAATCGGATGCAATTAAATTGCTAATGTGATTCCAGCATTCTAATTAAAAGTATTGCAATTTTCAATATAGCCATTCCAACAATACCACATAGTTTCTTCAATGTTGTTCATAAGGTTCCGTGCTCATAGCAAATAAACATTTGTCACTGCAACTAACAATGGTCTTAAGTTAAACAGGACATGGTTTGAGCTCATCTTGGAGCTGAATAATTTGTTTGAACACCGAGATTATGGTGAAATATGGTCTACAAGCCGACTTCGATTGTTTTATATAATAGTGGGAAAATTAATCTTTACATAATAGAAAGCAAAGTCGCTCTTGCTGTTTGTACGCTTAAATATTTTAAACTACGCAACGAATTTTAATGCAATTTTCAACAACAGATTGAGTGATTTGAGGGGAAGGTTTTTAATACATTCTTAATATAGTAGAGAAAGCCGAGAAATTAGAACCCGTGCGCAGCCAGGCCGGGTCGCTAGTAAGGGATGAATTGATATTGTGAGTGCATTTATAGTTATGGGGCTCATGGCTAAGCAATTACTACGCTAATCATTCGATGTGCAAGGTTAATTGAAGGTGGCTGTGGTAAGACTATGGATGGGTGACCCTTCTTTACTCCGGGTATTGACTAACTACTACTATAGATTTTCGTACGACCAAACCAGTATCTAGGGTTACTAATTTAAAAAAGTTCCTCAAAAGGTTCCTGGACGGCCACGAAAACTGGAAAGAAAAGCAGTTTACCCAATAAATTACCGTCAAAACTATAATTACGTTAAAAACGAATTGCGCTTTTAGTTTTAAAAAGTTGGTTTTTAATCAAAACATTGGCACGGCGCCTTATAGGGATAATTGTAGGCAAATTGACGACGACTTAACAAGGTGGAGGAGGACACTTTTTATTGTGCATCCTTTTCGTAGACCTGCTATCACACCGTAGTGTGTCATTATCATTTTATTATTACGTAGATAATTATAATAATTTATTTTAGTATCACAACAATACGCCAGAGGTACCGGAATGTTTTTAATAACAAAATCTTTATAATCTTATTTTAATCAAACTGTATAATTTTTATTAAAAAAAAAAACTGTAATCCGATAATAATATGTCCCTGTCACTGCAGGACAAAGGTTCGTTTGTTTGTTCCTCCGTTTCTTTCATATTTCTCTATTTTGTGCTACATTGGCTTTTAAATTAGTGTAGCATTATTAATTTTTAGTTTCCAAGTCGTTTAGTACCAATCATTGTAGTTTCATTCTCAATAGATTTATGCTATGAGATAATTTTGAAAGTATTTATTTTATTTGTTGATTAAATAAATAACTAGGTCATTTGACTTGCTCGGTGGTAACCTCTTGGGGTCTGTCTAGCTAGCGACTACCCATAACTAGAAAATCTATCGTATAGCAACTTTGTGTGTGTTCCGACTTTTGCGCTTGAGGAACTGTTCTCCCACTTGGTTGCTTTGCAGGTGAAGGTTCGCCTCTGTTGTTGCAGGTGTACATTGCCGGCGATGACTACTTAACATTAGATGGCTCGAGCTCGTTAGCCGGATAAAATCACAATTTGAATTACTCTGTGCACGCGTCTGTGTAAATGGCGGCCAACTTTTATTCTCTCCTTCACATTTTTGTAGGTGTCAAAGCATGCAAAATATGTCGAAGCTCATTACGGTATCATGTATTGTGCTTATTATCTTATTTAACTATAATGACGTCCGTAATTATTCTGCATACGTAGATATTCTACCTACAAATACTTTGTACGCGATACGAATAAATTTGCTAATTGTTTTGTAAAGTATAATAATTTGACTTCTATAGGGAAAACAGATTTTTAATTACTACATTTCTTACAGTTATATATTTTTATTCTATAGTCCCAGCAGTGGGACGGCCCACTGCTGAAAGTAGGCCTCTCTTAAATGGAGATAGTTGCCCATAGACACCAGGCTGAGCATCTCCCATAACTTTCCAAGCCGTATCAGAAAAAAGAAATTTATTTACTAATTTATCGTCGTATGACATTTAACCCTAAATAAGTGTACTTAGCTGATGACATTTTGGTCTATACCTAGGTAATTCATACGATTTCCTTTGCCTTGAATTTAAAATGGAGACAATATTTTATGATAGCGTATCACTACGCTAACACTGTTTTCTATACGGATCTGCTGATACAAATGTTAACTGTATGCTAAGTTTGTATAAAATTCGAGTAGAATACAATTTAAAATTCTTGAAATACTTTCTTTTGTAGCTAAAGACATGATTAATGACATATGTAAATATCAAATCCGTATGTTTTGTAATGGCTGAGAAATATTGAGATGCATGACGCCCAAATCTTCAATGCGTCGTCTTAAAATCAAGTTACGGAACAGCAAAGATATCGATTTTCGCTAAATTATAATACAAAAAAACTGATCGAAATTACACTCGCGCAGTACTTTCTCGGTAATCCAAACTTGTAATATGTACATTCGCGATTGAGTCCCTCACCAGAACATAATGTGGGTAATGAAAGATTGCACGTCCAAAATTGTATGTTAAAATAATAAATTTCCTGCGAAGCACCAGCCTTGGTACGATTATGACACTTAATTGAAAAATTCGGTTATCGGGATCTGTCTTAAGTGTTTTCGTAGAAAAGCCCGCGCGCTTGCAGGGTTGACGTTTTGAGTTTTTAATTTTTGGCAAAGGAACTGTTTGCATATCCTTCTTATAAAGTTGTGTAGTTACAGTGTGCAAGTTCAACATAGTAATTAAAAAAAAGTTATACCTGCTCTTTCACACATTATAAGACTCGATAGGTGCTATTTTTTACAGTATTATCGTCAAGTAAACTATGCCTTTTAGTTAAATTGTATTTTGTTTTTTAATTAAATTGTGAATATTCAGCGTTTACCAAGATTCGCTCCTGCATCCTCCGTGTTATTTTTTTTCGGTTTAAAGATCATTTATTTCTTATAAAAACTATACAGTTTTTTTTATAATAAGATTAGGCATAACATTTCATAACAAGCATTTTTTTTGTAACCTCTGGCATGCTGGATTAATTTAAATTGAGTAAAATGTTAAAATTACATTAATAATAATTCTATTAAGTATTTGTAAATTCAGTAATATAAAATTAAAATACGAGATCACATTCTATAAAAAATTTTTGTTCAATTAATAATAACAATAGTCTAGTTAGAGAATAAAATTACGGTTGAGACATTCACCTATTATGTAGATACACTAAGATATTTTTTTAATTTCGTTTTAAAGGTGTTGATATTATCACATTCTTTCAAGTCATTCGGTATTTTATTATACAACTGTGCTCCCTCAAATACAATCGTGGTCTTACCATAATTTGTGCGTGGTCTATACAGCTTAATATTATGTTTATTTCTCAAATTGTGAGTGTTTTCTTTTGTATGTAGTGATATGTTTGTTTGGATCGTGCGCTTCATATTTTTTTTTACTAGGATGCAGGTACAATAAGTGTATAGTTGTGTTATGTTCATAATATTTGTTTTTACATAAATTAAATTTGTCGGAGTTAGGTGAGGGTAACGATGCATTAATGATTTTGTTTTGAGTAATTTGTAGCGATTTTCGGTTAGTCGCGGCTGCCGTGCCCCATATCTCGATCATGTACTCTAAGTGTGATTTTACTAGCGAGTTGTAAACGATGGTACGTATTTTATTTGGCTTTTTTTAACTAATTTAAATTAAATTATAAATACCTAAAATATAGATACCTATTTTAAATTAAAAAGAAAGCTTGTCATAAGTAAACCTATACGACGTAATACCTACTTCAATAAAATAAAGATGTTCTTAAAAAAAATGAATACACACAACCCTGCCAAGTAACCATCCTGTCTAAGTAATGACTCTCGAATACCCCCTTTTAGTGGTCAGTGTAAACAAGAAAATTGATTTTGAAAGAACCTACGTGAGTTAATACTGGCCTCACAACTTCACGGAAACATTTATTTCAGTTAAGACCGTAGGCTGTACGAGTTGATTCCTTGGGACAGCGGGGCAGCAATTAAAAAAATACGCCTCAAAAGACCGCCATATTTTACGAAAAAGAAATGTTTAAATTCACGGCTTAAAATTCGAAGAAATTTTGTACTGATAGTAAAACCAACCCTATTCCACTATAAACGTATACATTCTTAAATCTTGTTAAATTGAACCCTACGAAAAGCTTTTTTTAAAGAATGTGCGTTTTATTAATTATATATCACTAGCTTCAAACGGTCAATACATACATCGTTAGATATATTGCAACCCTGAGGAACTTTCTCGACAGCGTGTGAAGTCTGCCAACGCACATTAGGCGAGCGTGGTGTCAGAATGACATGTCCTTTCAGAAGGACAGGGGACACATGAGAGTAGAACCGAGCCTAGCAACGGCACAATAAAAAATAAATTTGGGTTGACGATGATCGTGGAATAAGGGGATGATTTGTCATACGAATACCTATGACTGTCGTTAGTGGTAGAGAAGCCCAAAAAGCCTGATAACCAGTCTATCCGTCGAATATCAGCATTGCCCAGCAATTGGGTTGCCGAGGTCTGATGGCAGTCGCTTCGTGTAAAATACTGATATTCTGCATCCCCAGCAAAGCTCTAAGCCGAGGTCCGAGTCCCGTTAGGGGACGCCCTTAGCTGCTGTTGCTTAGTTTATAAGTGTCCCTGGCTGGAGGCACACGGTGCCTCACCACCAAGCCCGGTTAAGTTTCTAAAACTCCCTGAGTTAGAAACTACATTCGACAAATAAAAAAAAAGCATCTGTTTAGACTGTTAGACTGGAAGCCCCAAAATATGGTTGGGAAAAGGCTAAAAAAAGGATGATACTGACGATGAAGGAATGTTCAGATTTCTGATCTCCGAGTAACCTAATTTTAAAGAAGAAAAACTGCTTTTGTTTTAAACTTGTAACTATGGCAAGGCAATGGAGCATAGAGGCACATAGCATGTTCATTTCAAAGCTAACGTATGTCAGGTCACGGCGCATGCGCGTTTCCTTGCGCTGTTGTTTCCGCACCACTTAACTCGGACCAATACGACATAGTTTCACACTTAACCGTCAATGGTATTATAAGTACCGTTGAGTTCACCTGACCGTAACATAGTTTTGTTATAATTTTAACACATTTCAAAGTACCTATGAAATGTTACTTACGCCAAGCCCTAGAATTTCGTTTACAACAGGATAAATAACATACATAAAGTTTTTTTTTGGAAATTTTAATGTTTGGACGTTTGTTACCCTTTCACACTGCAACGGCTGGGCAGACTTGGCTGAAATTTGGAATAGAAATTATTATACTTACATAAATAAAATTATTATACGCGTGTATATTACGAGTATGAATGGTATTTTCCGAGTGACTGTACAACCCATCACGCAGAATAAACCGCACTAACTAGCTTAAAAACAACGCCATTACTTGATGAAATTCATTTTTTTATAGTCCACCCAATAAGGCTAAATCACACTGTTAATTTGCGAAAATTCGAACAAAAGGGAAAGAAAAAATCGGTGTCCTTAAAAATCGAAATCTCGAAATTTAAAATCGAATTCGATTAACGTAACGGATCGAATGTTAACTTAACAATAATTTAGTTCGATCAACAATGGTGTAATGTCTCCTACTTTTTGTCATCACCAACTTATTTTGACATTTAGAAACATCCTTATTTCTTAAAAGATAGAGATTGAAATTGAGGAATCTGGGTGTAAATGCTGTGTTGTCGAATGTCGTATTTATCGTCTTTTGTGACTATAAGAGCGACCGATAATGCTCATTCAGTGTAAGTTATTTTGTACGTGAAAAAAAATCGCATCATATGAATAATGCTTTTGTCTCATTAAGCTTAAAAGGTGATCGGGGTGATTTAATGTCCCATTAGAGGTCGCTGTGGGCGTTTTATGGGTTAACGTGTGGAGAGCCGACAATTCATTAAGAAGAAAACCTTTAATATATATCTAGTTAACGCGTTCCTTATGAGCTGTTGAATGTCACTGGTAATTTACTGAAGATGTCTGAGACTTATCGTCATAAATTAGTCGGATATTTTAATCATCGCTAATTATAAAATCAAGTTTATGTTGTGTATGTCCGGGCTAATCTCACAAACGAGTCTATGGATTTACATTCAGTTTTCACCAGTAGAAAGAGGGATTACCTACGAAGGTTAAATGCTTTAATTTATGATCCCGTGCAGGGCCGGGCGGGTCGCTAGCAACATGTTACTGTAAATAATTAGGAAGGTATTTATTTAAAATATTTTTAATATACTTGTAACACTTGATGTCGCAATTGCTTCTGTGCTACGAGTCGCGGTTCGATACCTGAACGGAACAAATATTTGAATGGCCTACGGGTACATTTATTACGTATATTTATATGAGACAAAAAGTAACTCATATCCTCTCTTACAGTGCAGCCTATCTCTTTGCCAAATATTCAGCGAAATCTTTACAGTAGTTTAGGCGTGAAAATGTAACAGACACACAGATAGATAGAGCTAGTATAGCATTTATAATATTAGTATATCTACAGTTCACGCCATACTTATTGTCCGGGTTGAAGTTGGCACAAGCTAACTTTAACCCGGCCGTAAAAATCGGAGAAAGAAAAATATTGGATAAAAATAACATGAAGCGACAGCCTACAACTTGACCTTTCGTTTGTATTTATTACAATCCTATAATTTCTTTCTCTGATTTTACGGCCGGTTTAAAGTTAGCTCGTGCCAACTTCAACCCGGACAATAAGTTTGGCGAGAGCTGTACGTTCGATTATATCCAAATTTGGACATTACGCGCCAATTTCCAAACGCTATAAGACATGACCAATGTTCACTTATCCATCACTACAAGACATTAATAGCCTCACAAAGTTACAAGCAAAACAATATCTTCACGCTGCCCCAAAAGGGGGTAAGCAAACTGTTTCGAACAATCTCGAGCCTCATTTACACGCGGTGTCAATCACTGCACTGGCGAGGTGACTGGCTCGCCCCATTTCATGTCAATCTTCTAGCTGGGGTATCTAGCGACTGAGTAGGGCGTCGATCTTAGATGGTATCATGCAATACAATTCTGTGAACTTCTGATCGGGCGCTTAAGGGTTCAGTTACCGGTATTTGGAGTTAAATTCTTTAAACCTTGAAGTTCTCGTCGGCTATCAGGTATGAATGGAAGAAAAGGCTGTGCCGACCTCTAATAAATTGGGATTAGGGCAGGAAGATGAGTTGAGTTATACTGGTATTTCGAGTTGATTTCTTTACAGCTTGAAGCTTTTGTCGGCTAACAGGGATGAATGGGAGAAAAGGCTGCGCCAACCTCTAATAAATTGGGACTAGGGCAGGAAGATGAGTTAAGTGTTACTAGTATTTGGAGTTGAGTTCTTAACGGTTTGAAGTTCCCGTCGGCTATCAGGGATGAATGGGGGAAAAGGCTGTACCGACCTCCAATAAATTGTGACTAGGGCAGAAAGATGATGGAGTTGAGTTCTTATAAAACGACAAAAGGTATCCTTTCTCAGGATTCAATCTATCTCCTTGTTAAATGTTATCTAAGTCGACAAGAAATGAGAATAATTTTATTATTTATATTTTAGAGCCTTTTTCATCACCTCCCAATAAGTTTCCTTTAAACTATCGTGCAGATATTTTTTTATTTATTTATTTACCACATACATCAATTTACAATGCTTAAATAATACATCACATAAACCAGAATAGTTTTTAGGTGATATAATTTTATTTTTATTTATTTAATATCACCATCATCATAACAGGTCTACACCCAATGCGATAATGTTGTCATACTTATAATATATATTACTATATAATTATATTATATAATGACAGCCTTCCAGTTTGTTTAAGATCGTAAGCTTAATTGGACTAGCCTATTGTTGCCAATAAGAATGGCCACTCTTGGCCCCCGTCTTAACGTTAGATACTGAGACCCCCGAGCCTGTATATAAGTTGCATTTTGACATTCCAATCGACAAACGAATAGAAACAAAATATATGGAAATGACACAAGCTTTCGACAAATTAGGCTGTCACTAATGTCGTTTTCATACGTTTGTCGATTTGAATGTCAAAATGCATCCCTGTCTATAGGCCGCACTTCACAGTAGCGTACTGGATTACATAAGCTTAGTTTACATGGGTAAAGTTAAATTTGCGGGTCTAAAAACATCATCTCATTTATGCTGTTATATTATTCATCAAATTGGAACATTTCTGTGGATTTCAGGAGCGTAATAAACCCACACAACATTGCTATTCCCGGGAAGAGAACCCAGGACTCAGTCAGTTTCAATTGCAATCACTGGGGTGCCTGTTTTACTACCTCCCAATAAGTTACCGTTAAATTACTTGGCAGATAATTTCATACGAATTTTGTTCCGTTTTTGAACCTATCTGACGGATAGCGGCTATCTAGTGTATGGTGAAACAGGCGCTATATCTAGTACTATACGCTATTATCAGTACCATACCGATGCTACTTACATTATTCTGCTTACCTCATTAGGTATCTCAATCCTGTCTGTAATTACTTAGCAACAAATCAATTCATCAGTGGCTGTATGCCTCGATGCCTTTGCTTGCAAAATAACTTTTAGCACTCAATCCACAGCAAAAAACATGAAACTGATAGGAACCATACATGCATGCTCATTGGACCTGCATTTCAAATAAATTGACTCGGTACGCTATTGAGTTGGTTACCCGACTTTGCTTGTGTAATATGTACGTAATTATTCTATGTAATTTTTATTATAATCAAAACCTTTATAACTGCCCCGTCTTAAATGATTTGTTTTATTTTTCTTTTGGAAAATTGTCATCGCCATAACTATTTTAGATGCTGTTAAAAAGTATCGTGGCATTTTTTTTATCTGTCTGTCTGTATAACGCAACAAAAATTTTAGGATTTTTTAATAATCCAAAAAAAAACATTCACTGGTCACTTCATTTATGCTTACCTAATAATTATTATATATATTTACGGATGCTTTGTGTGTCAGTTTGTAACCTCTTCGTGCCAAAACAGCAGAACGAATTTTGATAACATTTGGCGATAGAATATAGATTGTAGCCTGATAAAAGATATGGGCTATCTTCTGTTGTTTTATAAAATCCTTTTGAATGCGAATAAAACCAAAGAGAAACAGTTTGCAAATAAACTTAATTATGTTTCCTATCAAACTAACAAAATAAAATACCTACATTTTTTATATGAAATCGCAATCAACGCAGCTGTGTATGCATCGATCAATTAATAAGTCTATCCTTTTTTTTATAGCCTGCTCCTTAACGAGAAAACTCGCGGGTCCGTAACCGTGGCTAACTCTTCTATACACTAATTGTTTCTGAGGCTATAATTGCCTTTTCTAGTACTAATAGCCCATTAAAGTGCCCTGTGAAGCTACCTTGCCTTATAAGAAGTAAATAAGTACGTAGCTTGCTTTGCCACCTCTAGCGTTTAAAAAGTATATAAATTTATTCGTATTTCGAAATGGTTTTGTACGTTAAAGGTGTATAAAGTATGATTATTTTTACCCGACTGCGCAATAGAAAGGGTAATGAGATTAACAGTCTATGTATTAAACTTAAAAATTACTGATCACATTTTGACAAATGATGTGTCAATTGATTCGCCGTTAGAGTAAAAAGGTTGATGACACTTAAACCCTTTTTGTACCATTTCAGTTGTTCAAGCGTAAAAATAACAGAAAATCTCTATGGTTCCTGAAAAGTAGTTTAAGAACGAATAGTATAATTATCATAGAAGAATACAATTAGTGACATTTGTTTTTATTTCCGTCTCCAGTGGTTCCTTTACCAAATTAGTCGATACATTTGTTTAGTCGAGATAGGATTTTGACATAACGTAGGTTTTGTGCGAAGGGGCTCGTGGCTAAGTTGTAACTACGATCAACCGATCTGAAAGGTTAAGCTACACTTGCCGCGGTCAGTCTGTAGATGGGTGACCATACTTAACATATCGAGACCCCTCCATTCCTCGGAGAGCACGTAAAGCCGTCGGTCCTGGTTGTCATACCAACACCTATGACAATCGTAAGTGTTAGTCAGAAACCTAACAAGCCTGACAACCAGTTTTTCCTTCGAATATCGGTATTGCCCAGAAATTGGGTTGCCAATGCCAAGAAGTACTGTCAATTTGAGACCAAAAATCCAAGCCTCTTTACGATCTTTTAAAATGCCCTGATGCATCAGATCAATCTTTTAAGTTCTTTTTAACAAGAATTTATGTTTTTGGCGTATTAACAGAGATTAAACGAAGCGATTGTCCGCAGAGGTCAGTTCGGCATAATATGGTCGTTGGCCACAATAATGAGCATCTAAATGTGAAGTAAGCAGGCTGTAGCCATGGTTTATGACCATTTTTTGTACCGATACTTTTTGAGTTATCTAGATTTGTTCGCAAGGTCGGGAAACGTTTTAAAAGTCATAAATCATTTAATGGCAATGTTTTAAGGTCGTTTTTTGACTGCGACGGAAATTATTTCTGTTACTTTTCATTTTAGGGTATTGTTTTCGTAGATAGACATTCATATTTATTAAATTATAGTAGCCTTCTTCGAAGCCTATAATTCTCCGAGATAATACGTCGTAGTTTTTACCCGACTGCCGGGAAAGAATATTTATACCGACCTTATTAGTGAAGTCCTTCAAAGGGGCGCGTGGCGAAGTTGTAACTACGCTGATCAACCGATCTGCAAGGTTAAGCTACACTTGCCGCGGTCGGTCTGTGGATGAGTGACGACTACATATTGAGACCCCTCCGTGCCTCGGAGAGCACGTAAAGCCGTCGGTCCCGGTTGTCATAGGAACACTTATGACAATCGTTAGTGGTAGTCAGAAGCCTAAAAAGCCTGACAACCAGTCTTTCCTTCGAATATAAGTATTGCCTAGAAATTGGGTTGCGAAGGTCTGATGGCAGTCGCTCCGTGTAAAATACTGATACTTAGCCGAATCCTGGTTAGACTGGGAGCCGACCCCAACATGGTTGGGAAAAGGCTAGGAGGAAGGAAGGAGAAGATTGGTGAGGTCCTTCAAAAAGGTCAGGGCGTAGTACTCACAACCGGCGCGTGTGTATGACAAGGTGTATGAACATGGAAGAAGAACAAGAAAGCCTGGTGACAATTTAGAAAAACTTATTATCACTGGCAAAGTGGAAGGGAAAAGACAACGAGGCCGCAGTCCCACGCGTTGGACGGACCAGATCCGCTCCACTCTTTCAACTACAGTTCACGATGCTGTCCAGGCGGCGGATGACCGAAACGGGTGGCGAAGTAGCATCCGAGAAAAAGTGATTCCTAGGGAAGGTCACGACCCTCAGCATTGAGGAATGCGACTAAAGGAGGAGGTGAACGTGGAGGAAGGTAAAGAAGTATGCAAGAATCGGAGCAAGTGGCGGTCTCTAATTTCTGCCTACCCCTGTAGGAAAAAGGCGTAAGTGTTATGTATGTAAAAGTAAAAAAGTAAAAATTCATTTATTTTCCACACTAATCAAAAACACAGTACAATCATTATTACAATGGAGTGGACTGGAGCCTAAACTAGGACAGCCCTGTATTTCAGGACTCCAGGTCTTCCTCCCGCGGCGAGTCAGTTGGTACAATTTATTACTGAATGAGTGTGTTTGCTTAAGTATTTGTGATGTGTGTGTACGTGCATGTGTGTGTTGTGTAAGTAATGAGTGAGAGTAAGGTTGCGCGTATCTGTTTATGGGAGTAAGTGTATAAATAAAAGTAAGCGACAAACCACGGTTCTAAGTGTGACCTAGTCTCATCCACAATGTCAACTAGACACAACCGTGAGAAACCACAAAACGTGAAACAGTAAAATTCCCAGATATTTATCTAGTCCGTACTGACGCCGTTTATGAGCTATGATCCGTTCTACTGCCGATTTATTCATAAATACGGCGAGATATCGAGATCTCGGCGGGTCACGATCGATTGTTAAAATCGGTAAAATTGAATATGTATTGACTTGGGATTGGAGATATCGTGGAGTCCCGTTTTAAATTGAGTGACAAAGTTTGTAATTTTGTTAAACAGCTGTTGTTTTTACAGCGTTACTAGGCAACCGGACGAATGAAGATTAAAAAAATTATAAACAAAATTGTTTGTTTGCTAGTCCCGCCTGCCATTTTCATACATAGAGTTTGCTTTTTTTAGTTATTATTAGTTAGTACTTTTGATTAGGGTTGATGAGGAAGTGGCTATGAGGATGAGGAAGAGGAAGAATTCGGCATTGAGTTTGAGGAAGCGGATGAGGAAGAGGACTTTTCTGTGAGGAAGAGGAAGCGGATGAGGAAGAGGAAGAGGAAGCGGATGAGGAAGAGGAATTCAAATAATCATATATTTTTTTAAAGTTAAGTCAAATTAACAAATACATGGTTATTTTTTTATCACCTGCATAACTTTCAAATGTTGTTCTACCCATCAATACGATCAACTTTTACTATGGGGGCAACATCGAAATCGCGAAAAAAAAATCAGCTGTTTGATACATTGCGTCGGGTTGGTCATTGAACTTTTCTATGGAACAGCTGTTTTTTTTTTCGTTAAAAGTTATTCGTATTGATGAGTAGAACAACATCTGAAAGTTATGCAGGTGATAAAAAATAACCCTATATGTATATAAAAAAAAAAAAATATATTCGGATAGAATTCACAATTACTAAAATTTTTTACTATGGTCCCCATAGTTGAACTTAAAGTCGAAACTTCGAAAGCGCGAAAAAAAATGAGCTCTTCCATACATTGCGTCGAGTAGGTAGGTATTAAACTTTTCTATGGAAAAAATGTTAGGAATTGTGTATTCTATCCAAATATATATTTCTTTCTTTTCTAGCCTGCATTTTACAGTACACTATAAAAACAAACAGAGACGTGGGCTCGCGAACTGAATACGAACGAAATAAACGGTCGGTCGGCAACAAGGGCGCGGGCGGGTGGCGGGCGGCAGGATACCGCTTGTCGGCTGCGATCGGTAGGTAGAGGTACCTTTGAGCAACGCGGCGCCCGGTGCGCCGCCGCCGCCCCGAGTACTGGCCGTCGAGCTTGTTTAAACGTGATTAAATTCCTCTAAAATTCCTCATAATTTATGAGGAAGAGGAAGCGGAAGAGGAATTTTTCATTTTCGGTTTTTAGGAAGCGGTAGCGGAAGAGGAAGTGCAAAAATTGCGGAACTTCCTCATCATGAGGAAGCGGAAGAGGAATCCTCATCAACTCTACTTTTGATGCAATCGGGGTTTTTGTTTCATCTAATAATTGATTTTATTTTCTACTTTTTAGTTTATAAATCATAATAGAATAGCTCGATAGATCCTAAATGATCATTCGAAATTTAAAATGATACATCTAGAGCTTATTTTTAACCCCCGACGCAAAAACGACGGGGTGTTATAAGTTTTAAGTTTGACGTGTCTGTGTGTGTGTGTGTGTGTGTGTGTGTGTGTCTGTCTGTGGCATCGTAGCGCCCGAACGGATGGACCGATTTTGATTTTGTTTTTTTTATTTGAAAGGTAAATTAGTCGGGAGTGTTCTTAGCTATGTTTGATGAAAATTGGTCCAACATGGCCGCCGCTACAAAATAGCTAATTACATATTTTTTCACAACTCCCTCAATATGGGTATCAAATGAAAGGGCTTAACTAGGAGAATACTATACACTATGATAAATTTCAAATCCAAGATGGCCGCCACCGCAAAATGGCAAACTACATTTCGAGTCGGGGGTTTTCTAAATTTTTAATATAGGTTAGGTTATCATTTTTTTAATCCACCATATTGCTTTTTTAGAATCCTATACCCGGTGACACTCGTGCCATCAAAACGAATCTAATGATGTATCATTTATCTAAATCGGTTGAGCCGTTGAGTAGTTACGACCGGACATAGGAACGGATATACATACTCATCAAACACATTTAAACCCTCCTTCGGCAGTCGGGTAATGAGCTTACCATGGTTAATTTTTTTATGCCTAAAAGTTTGACAGCCGATGTAAAATTGCAGTCTACAAAATGTATTGTGAAAGACAAATTGCGCGTGAGGGAAAAGTTTTGGATCGTGGCTGCACCGCATACACCTCTGTCTAACCCTTTGGAGAATACAGGCATGATGGTATGTTAAGTCACTGTCTTTCAAATTCATCACTCTTCACACAATGCGTACATTTAGTGCTAATCTTCAACTAGGAGTCACATAAATCCATTTCTGGATGCATTTGCATGCGTGCAGGCATGTATGTATAGGGGTACTAACTTAGAAACGTAACGAGCCTCAGCTATCAGTCTATATCTACCAGGGGTCCGCTTCTAAACACACAATGCATAATTGTCCATTAATATGCCATTGAGGTAGTAAAGATCTTGTAGTAGAAGGTGGTATCTTATGACACAGAAACGAATTTGAGACAAAGGGTTGGTTTACCGCCGGATAAATGAGAAAATTGAACAATCATCATCCTACTAGCCTTTTCCCGACTATGTTGGGGTCGGCAACCAGATGCGGCTGAATATCAGTATTTTACACGAAGTGACTGCCAAGTGCCATCAGACCTCCGCAACCCATTTCTGGGCAATACCGATATTTGAAGGATAGACTGGTTGTCAGGCTTTTTGGGCTTCTGACTACCACTAACGATTGTCATAGGTGTTCGTATGACGGGACCGACAGCTTTACAATAACAATAACAATATTCGTATGAAATTAACTGCTAAATAATTTAATGGGAACTTATTAGGAGGTTGTGAAACGGGTTCTTATTAATTTAGTGATATTTATTTTTACAAATAGGTGTTTTAAAGACACTTTTACTGACGTCCTTTGAAACTCAGAGAATCGTAGTCACTTTTAAAGTCTTAACGAAGTTATGACTTAGAAGTGATTTAATTAAATACAATAATAATAAGTGAGTGACAAATTCTAGGGCAATGATTGAAGTGACTATTTGAGGAAAGAATCATAGCGCACCCATGCATCAGTCATTATGTAGCTTAACAATCCGTTGTCACACGATACTATATTTTCTGGCTATTTGTAAATCATTTTTGTTTTGTGTTTAGTTTTGTTTAGGTATTTTTATTTTCATGAAGAGAAACGTGGATTATTGAAAAATTTAAGCATCTTATTTCAATATCGAATGTTATGTCATGCCTATTGTCCAAAATTTCATAATACCATATCCATAATTTTCCAACATCTGCCCAATATTCCAATTGTTGGGACCAACAATTTTATGGACGGAGTTAAGGTCCTTAATGATATGATTGTCTTCATTATAATTGGATCGCACAGTCATACGTCCACTGAAATTATTGGACGTCCAACACCCTTGATTTGTAGCAGTAGTTTTAATGAGTCCACTCCAAGAGTCCATTGTTTTGCGAAGATTGATTTCAGCTAAGAAATGAAGAAAGTGACGTGTTGTGAAATTGATTGATTCTGCTTTTTTTAGTCTTTTATATAGATTCTTACGAGTTTTTTTTTATGATCATGTCTATGCTTTTATAAACTAAGGAGTTGCGATGTCAATTTCCAGTATTTCACACATACAGCTTTATCAGTCTAAGGCTGGACCCACACATCCAAAATTTTCATAATCTGAATTCAGATTATTAATTAAGAAAGCCCAGAATTTCATAGAAAGGAAAGTAGTTGTTTACCACACACATTCTGATTTTTTCAGATTACGAAAATCTGAGATCAATCATTACTTTTTATGGAATTCTGGGCTGTCTTAAATTATTAATAATCTGAATTCAGATTATAAAAATTCCGGATGTGTGAGGCTGGCCTAACGGTCAAAATCCGCACCAGCCACTTATTCAAAAATGGAACACATGCAGCCATTTGCAATTTAAAAAATAACAGCCAATAATTGCTCGGCTATTTCTCATTTGTCATTTTAATATTTTCCTTTGCCACTGCGGTGGTCCCCGCGTGAATGTGAGGCGTTGCGATCGGTATCGCGCGATTAAATACGATTTATTAAATTTTATAGATTAATCGCTCGCGGTGTGAGAAAGGGTTTGTGTTCCGATTATGAGATTAGAATTGGTTTAATATAATATTGTTCGATATTTCTGTACCATTACAGCATATGAATCATTTTGGTAACTGAAGAAGTTTACCCAATTAAAAAGTTCGCCAGTATGTAGGGGTTATGTAGTCGGGGTCAGTCTATGATTGCCATCAACCGGGCCCAAATCCAGCCTTCAAACTGCTGGGAATTTCATTAAAAAAATCCATAAACACTGCTCGACCCAAGAATCGAACTCCGGACCTCTAATAGTCGCTACTCATACCAAATAACTATGCCTTCATATTAGCACACTTCTTACCTTTCAGGGAAAATAAGCGTAATGTTATGTTATGTCCAAGTAAGGATTTTTTTAAAGTCATTATAAATTAATTATATTATTATACCTACCACAGTGTCACAGTCCGAGCATCCAAAACATTGCGCCCTAAAATCGACTCACAAAATGACCTGTCGAGTTGGTTCCGATTAAAAAATCGATCTCATTTATATAAATGATAGGTATCGATACTTTTTGTTATTGTGTAACCTTGTGTAAGGTATAGATACGGTTGGTCAGGGCATTAGTTTTTCCCATATTTCTCTACGGCGCTGAAACGTGGACACTGAGAGAAACTGAGAAAAAGAAGATCTCTGGAAATGTGGTGCTGGAGAAGAATGATTGGCATATCATGGACCGAATTTAGAACCAACGTTTCCATACTAAGCGAACTCCGCGTCAAAGTCAAAGTCAAAGTCAAAGTCAAAGTCAAAGTCAAAGTCAAAGTCAAAGTCAAAGTCAAAGTCAAAGTATTTATTGCTTCCATGTGTACATTACGGTGTTATACAATAGTTTTGTTTCAACATGAAACCCTGTTAGGGCACAGCATAGAATACATAATTATATTAAGAAGTTACATAATAAAACTAACTTAAGTACTTACTAAAAGAATTATAATATGGTAGTAAATTTATAAACATTAGACTAATATTAAGATAAATCATTATTTAGATTAATTATTTTAAATTTTAAATTTTTATAGGTATTTATTTTATTGCACGGAGTTGTTATATCTACGTAGGATAGGTATTTATTAAATTTTTATTTTATCATCAAAAAAATCTTTTAAATTGTAATAGCATTTTTGTAGTAGGTAGTTATTTAATTTATTTTTAAATACGTTATCATTTAAGGTATTTTTTAAATTTTCAGGTATTTTATTATATACTTTGATAGCCATGACGTATGGACCTGAGTGAAATAGTGATAGGCTTGAAGTTGGAAGGGCTAATCTGTTTTGGTGTCTAAGGTTACGGGTTTGAGTGTAATGATCTTTATTCAGGGAGAATAGCGACATATTTCTCCTAACAAAGAGGCTTAATTCTAAGATGTAGAGAGATGTTAGTGTTAAGATTCGGTGTTTAATAAAATGTGGTCTACAACTTTCCATGCCATCTATGTTTGCAAGGATGCGTATGCACTTTTTTTGGAGTTTGAATACTCTATCAGCATCTGCACTATTACCCCATAGAATGATACCGTAACGTAGCCAGGAATGAGCGTAGGCATAATATGCGGTTTTTGCGGATTTAACGTCTGTAGTTTTTTTTAGTTCGTATAATGCATACGTGAATTTTGAAAGTTTACTGGCAGTATTTTGGATATGGGATTTCCAATTTAAATGTGTGTCAATGCTTAGGCCTAAAAGCTTAAAGTTGTCAACACACTCTAGTTTAATGTTATTAAATGAGAAATTTATTGATAGGGATTGTTTTTGGTAAGGTTTAAATTGCATTAGTTTTGTTTTCGGAAAATTTAATTCTAAATTGTGTTCGTTGAGCCAGTTTGATATGTCGGATAATATTTGGTGAATACGGTTATTGGGGTTATCGTTATTGGCACAAGGGAAGACTACTGAGATGTCGTCGGCGAATAAAACACTGACGGCGTCTATTATTTTTGGCAGGTCGTTGATATAGATTAAGAATAAAATGCATCCAAGTACACTGCCTTGTGGGATAGAGTTATTGATGTTTGATTGGGTTGATCTGATATTTTCTATTTCTCCGGTTTCGTGGTTATAGTGCTCAATTTCTACATACTGTTTACGGTTACTTAAGTAAGAAACGAACCATTTGTGTGTGACGCCCCTTACGCCAATGCCCTCCAGCTTATTAAGGAGGATATTATATTGGACCTTATCATAAGCCTTACTCATGTCCAGCAGAATACCTATTGCATATTTTTTTTCGTTTATTATATCTAGAGCTTGTTGAATATATCTGTATACTGCTTTTGTGGTTGATCTATTTCGTCTGAAACCGTTTTGGCTTTCATCAAATATATTAAATTTTTCACAATATAAGTTTAGGCGTGTGGTCATAGCAGTCTCGAATATCTTAGAGAAGGTAGGTAGGAGTGCTATTGGACGGTAATTGGTGCAGTCGGTTTGTGACCCTTTTTTATGGATTGGTTTGATAGCTGAAATTTTTAGTAAGTCTGGAATGGTGCCTTCAGAAAAAGATTGATTTATAAGGGTAGTGAGTGGCATGGCTAATTCATTTTTACATTGTTTTATTAGTGTCGGTGGTAGTTCGTCGAAGCCAGAACTGGATTTATTTTTTAGGTTTGTTATGATGGTGAATACTTCATGCGGATCAACGGGTCTGATATAAATTGAATTTTCGGCGTGCGATATGACCGGTCGACCAGCCTGCCTACCGGGTTCGCCTCCTACTGACTTAAAGAAGTCGTTGAATGTGTTTGCTACTATTACTGGATTTTCTGTAAAGGTATTTTGTATATTTAATTTAATATTTTTCTTAGCTTTTTTTGTAGTTTTATTAGTGCGCTCTTTTATGATTTGCCACATCGTTTTTGAAATATTTTCACTTTTTTTTAATCTTTGTATGTATTGTATTTTTTTTGATTGCGAGACAGCTTTTTTCAGAGTTTTTTCATATTTTTTATAATGTTTGTTTAAAATGGGGTCGTTATTTTGTGTTATAAATATTTTAAGGATGCGTTTATGTTTACAGGACACCTTTAAGCCCGTTGTCAACCATGTCTTTTTTTTGGTATTTTTTAGTTTTATTAGTTTTTTTGGTATGCAAGTATTTAATATGTCTCGTAATGTTTGGTGGAATGATTCGTAGTTGGTGTTTACATCTCTGTCATTAAAAATCACAGAGTCCCAATCAATTGTACTCAATTTTGATTTAAATTGTTTTATGTTATTGTCGTTAAATGTCCGTTTATTTATGTACCATGTTTTTCGGTCTTCTACATTAGATATTTTTGGCATTGTTACTAGTACTCCTTTATGGTCTGAGAGTCCATAGTCGTTTACAGAGGTACTAAATGCTTTACTTTTGAAATTTGTGAACAATAAGTCTAAACACGTAGCACTAGTCATTGTCACCCTAGTTGGTTCTCTTATATATTGTTGGAAATTATAACTACTCATAAGGTTTAGCGTCCAACAGCGTCTTTCGTCCATCGTCCAAGGTCGCATTCTCACTTTCTTCGGACATGTTTCTCGCCGGGAAAACGCTTCTGTGGAACGCCTTGTGGTACAAGGGAAAGTTGATGGCACAAGAGCTCGTGGCAGATCACCAATGCGCTGGACAGACCAGATTAAAGCTGCATTGAATGGTCCACTGCATGAGTGCACCAGAAAAGCTGCGGTACGAGAGGAATGGCGACGAATTGTGAAGCGTGCCACCGCCCCTAATGTGACGACCACGACCACTCTGTCAAGAGTGTAGCGACTAAGAAGTGTAAGGTACCTTGGGCAGGTAGGTTTAAGGTCAGGTAGTGAATGACATGTTCGTACCTACAACACACATTAAGTGTGTACATATCAGATCCTTATTTATTAATTAGATCTGATAAGTATGTTTTGACGCAATGTCTTGCTGATAGCTGACTAAGAAATTGTGGAACATGGTACCTAATTGCCTCCGAACAACGACTAATAAATCCACCAAACGATACATTCTGAGTTCGATTCCCAGGCCGTGCAGAGTGTTATTGGGATGTTTACCAGATTCTCAGTAGCAGCTTGGAGTTCGTATTTGAGTCCGGTTAATGGCAATAGGATTGCCCGCTATAACATTGGACTTAAACATACCAGGAAAATGTGGGTGTACATCTGTACACCACTACCTAAGCTTTCAGGGAATATGGGCGTGATGGTATGATATTACTATGTAACGTTATGTCATACGAACTACTATGACAATCAAGTTAAAGCAACTAGAAGGATCATAGCAAGTCCTTAAAAGGTAAGAAGGTACTTATAATAAGGCCCACAAAAAATATTTTGGCCCTTTTAAGCCAATTAATTGATATCCCAATTAATCGGATTTAAAATGTCTAAAATACTCGACATGTCGAGAAAAATAAATGTCGCGAAAGACAAGCAACAACATAATGACGTCTAAAAAAAAATGGAAATTAAAAAATGAATCGCTGTCACCGCAGATGACCAATCAGATGCGTTTATTTTGGGTATAAAGAACAAACTTACGATTGCAGTCTTGAAACAAACTGGTACACGATTTTAATCCTTACTTCATTGGACATACTGAATAGTTTAAGGAATTTAATATTTTTATTGAATTGTAAAATAAAAATTTGCATCGCTTATTTGAGGTTCAAAAGGCCCGCCATCATTTCTTTTGTTCCATTTTTAAATTTTGGCATCAGTTTTATCAGAAACACGTGAACTGGAATGTCACATATTATTTGCATAAATTATTTTGCCCTTTTGTCCCTTTTAAAACGTACACTCCTTCAACTTTAATAACCATAGTAATTATAATTCGTTTTAAAGCCAAAAACAAAAATAAAAATAAATTTTGTACCTATCTTTTTGTATTTTTTTTTTTAAGCATTTTCCATGCTAAGATTACAAGTTATTTTTAATGAAGGAAAAAATCGGCGGGCGGGCAGGGTTCGAACCTGCGCCTTCTGGTTTGGTACACCAGACGCTCTGACCACTAAGCCACCGCTCGCCCTACTCGCCAGTCGAAATCTTCCTCCACATTCTAATTTACGTCTTACGGTGACGTGGCGCCATCTATTGTGAAGATGCTTCACAACCGACACGACTAACTTTACAGCTAGTTCAATGTCGTATGATACCGCCTTACCTATCAACTATCTTTTTGTATTTTTTTTTTAAGCATTTTCCATGCTAAGATTACAAGTTATTTTTAATGAAGGAAAAAATCGGCGGGCGGGCAGGGTTCGAACCTGCGCCTTCTGGTTTGGTACACCAGACGCTCTGACCACTAAGCCACCGCTCGCCCTACTCGCCAGTCGAAATCTTCCTCCACATTCTAATTTACGTCTTACGGTGACGTGGCGCCATCTATTGTGAAGATGCTTCACAACCGACACGACTAACTTTACAGCTAGTTCAATGTCGTATGATACCGCCTTACCTATCAACTATCTTTTTGTATTTTTTTTTTAAGCATTTTCCATGCTAAGATTACAAGTTATTTTTAATGAAGGAAAAAATTGGCGGGCGGGCAGGGTTCGAACCTGCGCCTTCTGGTTTGGTACACCAGACGCTCTGACCACTAAGCCACCGCTCGCCCTACTCGCCAGTCGAAATCTTCCTCCACATTCTAATTTACGTCTTACGGTGACGTGGCGCCATCTATTGTGAAGATGCTTCACAACCGACACGACTAACTTTACAGCTAGTTCAATGTCGTATGATACCGCCTTACCTATCAACTATCTTTTTGTATTTTTTTTTTTAAGCATTTTCCATGCTAAGATTACAAGTTATTTTTAATGAAGGAAAAAATCGGCGGGCGGGCAGGGTTCGAACCTGCGCCTTCTGGTTTGGTACACCAGACGCTCTGACCACTAAGCCACCGCTCGCCCTACTCGCCAGTCGAAATCTTCCTCCACATTCTAATTTACGTCTTACGGTGACGTGGCGCCATCTATTGTGAAGATGCTTCACAACCGACACGACTAACTTTACAGCTAGTTCAATGTCGTATGATACCGCCTTACCTATCAACTATCTTTTTGTATTTTTTTTTTAAGCATTTTCCATGCTAAGATTACAAGTTATTTTTAATGAAGGAAAAAATCGGCGGGCGGGCAGATAAAAATAAAAAAAATAAATTTTGTACCTGTTTTGGCAAACGTAAGATCGCCAATTATGTCTGATAGTTTATTTAATATGAGATGAGACAATTACCGAACTATAAATAAACCATAGACAAACCTTAAAAGATTACTAGACGTGGTAATCAAACCCAAGTGCTCGTGCAGCAGAATAATTATTATTTATTATCTTATCGAAAATCACAGCATGAAGCAACGTTATCTTAAATTTCTAATAATTTAGGCTGTACTCCAAAATTCCGTGTCCATAACTGTAAAAGAATTCCCGCCATAAATTCGGGGCGTCGTTGACAGCTGTCATTATTGGCGGCATACAACGAAAATTTCACTTAAAATGCTCATAATTTTAATACGATTTCGAAACGTGACTTTAGCACCTCACGTCCACATTTATAGGGTGTTCAGATAAAGTCATTATATTTTTATAGTCGGATTTTTGTGTGGAATCAACGAGCGTTTTAATAAATAATAAACTTTCGAATATCGAACATAATTTTGAACGTACAAGCGATTGAATCGGTCGTTACTCGGAGTATCGAGAAATTGTTCTGAAGTTTTAAGTGTCCGATGTTAATCTCGATTCCATAACCAGAAATTCTATTAGTTTTCTATTCATAATTATAGCTTTTTTATCACTACCTCACATTTTTATTTAATCTGAACCTGGAAAAATAATTATAATAAGACCCTATATTTCCTTCTCAATGTATACTTCTACTGCTTAATCTTTTTACTTGCCCGAAAAAAGAAATACTTACCTATAAGATAGAATTTCTGAATATCTAGCTCTTTTATTTTCGCTTAAACCCCGAAAACATGTCAAATACTAGGTCGAACTAAGGTCACAAAGGGATAATAATGGTCTTTGCATTGTGTCTAAGGCTAATAATATTCGGAGAGGACGCTAAGCCTAAAGTAATGCTTCCGTATGTCAAATTTGTATTGCAATTTGACATTCGAAAGCGTTACTTTACGCTTAGCGTCGTCTCTGAATATTAGCCTTAGTATCTAGATAATTTTGTAAACTTTTATGTTAATTTTATTATTTTTTATTGTCCCTAAAACTACAACCTGTACATAATATCAACCCGCCGGATGCCGAAGCGTGGGTACCTAATTGAAACTAAAGGGGCGTCCATACCCGCCAATATAGTAATGAGCGCGATATTCACCGGCGCTGATAAAATAACACATCATTGCTAGCGATACAGATTCATTTTAATGTTGGGGGAAACAGAAGTTGTGGTTTGGTGTATTCTTTTTTTAACTTTCATGTTTTTCTGAAAATTTACAGCAGTCAAAGGATGCTTTTATTTTTTTATAAGTATAGGTATCTTTAAAATATTTAATTAATTTTGCAAGTAAGATACTTAAGTACATACTTGAAAAAAAAAAAACAAAATTGCATGCACAGACAGACGTTATATTGGAAATCGATAAGAATAATTGATTGCTATTTTTTAAACGTAAATACCTACCTAAGTGTTCTCAATTTTTTTGGACTTTTAAAGTACCTTACACTTAGGTATCTTAAGTACCTACTTATTACTAATTCCCAAATTCGAAAAAGGAAAATCGAGACACTTACATAAATATTTTATTGCTAATTTTTTTTTGCCAAAATTCACTTGTATAACAAAATCGAAGAGCCAAGTGGAACCCAACATCCTGATCGCCGCGTGGACGGTCATCAAGGCTCATTAAGGTTAATATCAAATTTTGAATGAATATCGATTTAAATGTATCGATGAAAGTATCGAATCGTAACGATTATGTCCTTAAGGCCACGGTTACGTAAGAAATTTACTTAATGACGCGTTTAAAATGTAATAAATTATGCATTGCAAGCACGATTTTGGACGATGTACTCCGCCCTCAGGAAGAATAAAATATAATTATGTTCCGTTTGATGTTATAGATGGTATTTAAGAACAAATATAATATTCTACATCATACAGGTGCCTATTTACACAGCTTCATAACGTCAATTAAGTTTTTTTTATACCACAGGTGGCAAACAAGCATGGGACCCACCTCATGGTAAGCGGTTACCGTAACCTATGGACGCTTGCAACACCAGGGGTATTCCCTGTGTTGCAAGCGATGAAGAGATTCAAAATCGCGCGTTGCCGATCCTGTAAGAATCTTTCCACACCCTTTTTGAAGAACACCATGTTGTAATCTCTTAGGAAAACCTCGGCACGGAGCTGATTCCACAACCTGAGATGAAAGATTATTAGTTCCAATTTGACTCTTATTTTGCGCAGTGTTTAAGGCTAATATTCAGAGACGATGCTCAGCGTAAAGTAATGCTTCAATATGTCAAATTTGTATTACAATTTGACATACGAAAGCGTAAGTTCATGCTGAGTCTCTTCTCTGAATCTCAGCCTAAGACATTTTTCTATGAATACCTCAGAGAAGATCGGATTTCTGAACTAACGCCCAACATAGTGCTTCTGCTGAGGAAGCATCATGACTGATTCATAATGGAGTGTATATAAGGTGGAAGGAACATCGCCGCACATTCGAATACCATGAGTTCAGTACATGATTCTGGACCCCTGCTTTTAAATTTTCCGTAACTTTTTTCATCAAGTTTTCAATTTTTTTCGTCAATTTTTTTTTCTTAAACGTGTAAAAAAACTTTATTCCTATCTACCCAAATTAGATTTATAATGAAAAATTAATTATATCATTTATTTCGGATCGCGCACGCGATCACCTTCACCGCGGAGCGTTAAAATCGCGTTTTAGCAATACATTGCGCGCTCAAAAATAAAATTAATGGAATCAGGCGTTACTTTGCGGAAATCCATGACAAAAAATTGCAATGAAAATATTTAGTGTTAATTCCGCTTATGCTGAGATGCAAGAGCACCGCCCTCCCGCCCGCTTAATTATGCACATGCAGAGAGAACTAAATCGTTAGTGCAACATATATGACACTACCTATATGACCACACCCAAACCTATATGACGACACGTGTTTCGCCTCTCCGTGAGGCATCATCAGGTGCGACGTCGAAGTGTTGACTCTGCGCCGGCTAGAGCGAAAGTGCCTCGCGGAGAGGCGAAACATGTGTCGTCATATAGGTTTGGGTATGCATGTTGCACTAACGACTTAGTTCTCTCTGCATGTGCATAATTAAGCGGGCGGGAGGGCGGTGCTCTTGCATCTCAGCATAAGCGGAATTAACACAAAATATTTTCATTGACCTTGACCTTGAGTGAAACCCTGTCACGACGTTTGTGGGTCGATGTTCCATTCCACGTTGTATTTGTGATAGATACTTAACAAGTATCGTAGAAAACAAACGTATGATAAGTCGATGTATAGACGTTGAAGAAGCAAAAGAAGTATGCAAGAATCTTAGCAACTAGATCTCTTGTTTCTGCCTACTCTGTGGGAAAAAGCCATGAGTCATTATGGTATGAAGGTATACAAAGTGGAAAGGACATCGACGCACAAAGGTCGTGACAAGGTTTCACTAAAGGTCAAAATTAAAATGACCTGGGTCATTCATGTAGAAAATAATCGGTTTTTACAGATATTGTCATTTTTGAGCGCGCTATAAACTATAAATTTTTACAAACTTTTATTTTTAAAAATTTTTATAACGCGGTGAATGTTATCGCGCGCCCGATCCGAAATAAATGAAATAATGTTTTTTTTAATTATAAATCTTATTTGGGTAGACAGAAATAATGTTTTTTTACACGTTCAAGTAAAAAAAAACTGCAGAAAAATTGGAAAATTGATGAAAAAAGTTACGGAAAATTTCAACGCAGGGGGTCCAGAATCATGTGCTAAACTCATGGTATTCGGATGTGCGTCGATGTCCCTTCCACCTTCTATTGTTGAAAGCATCATTTTGTTTACAACTACCCATTAAGATTCTCCTGACTCCTGAAATTAGCTTTCAATGAGTAACAAAATCATAATCTCTGTTTTAATTTATGGTCGCATATACATTACATTAGTTGACGCAAATGAAACCATTATTCATTATAATATAGGTATATTCGAACAGTAAATATTAACGTTTAAACTAAAATACATAAACGTCATATAATTCAACGTATACTCATAAATAAATCAAAACGGGGACTGGTGAAATCTCGTAAAAACTGGTCATAACCGGTAATAAGTGGTTAGAGATTGTTTTTTCCGCCCGCACGCGACTAAACGCAATAATTACGTTCTAACTAGCTTTTATTACTAATTATGACACTGTTGTAATGGCGTGTAATTAGTAATTACTCATTACAACGATGCGGTAAAAGCGGTAAAGATTTCGCTGGTTTTTGTTGAGAATTGCTGTGATAAATTGTGACAAATTGTTTGCGTAAAGTTTCGTAATTAAAGCGAATAATTTTTAATAGCTAGCAGATAGATAGTAAATAGTAATTTTTAACCGACTCAAAAAAGACTGAGTCATTATTTGAGTAGTCGTCAGCGTGATATTAGATTCGATTCCCAGGGTGAGTAATTTGAGTTTGTCTATGACAGCTCGAAATTGAATTTGTGCCCGGTTAATGGCGATAGGCTCACCCTAATACATGGAAAGTTCGCCTAAAGATACCGCCGCACTTTGCGTAAATGTACACCACAATAATAATTGTACTGCCCTGTCTAACCCTTCAGAGAATACAGGCGTGATGGTCTGTTTTTATAAATATTTTAGGACATTTTACACAGCACCATCTAGTCCCAAACTAAGTAGAGCTTATACTATGGGCACTAGACAATGGCTATAATACTTACATACTTTTTTGTAAATACATATCTACTTATAATACATAAGAAACACCCAGAAAAACACAAAACACTTAAAAGTAATTCATCACATAAATATTTGTGTCCTATGGGAATCGAACCCACGACCTCTTGATCAGCACTCCGGTACCGAACCACTAGACCACAGACGACGTCGTCAATTACAATCCTATGATTAAATATCGTCATGTCTGTAAATATAATATAGTTTATCAATGAATTTAAAGGAAGCCTTTTGAAAGAAAACTGATCCTTTGAGTTGACTAGATTAAAAATAATCAAATAGTTCTATTAACAATACTGCTTACCTCATTCGATCACCCCTGAGCGTAAAATTGGCATTTATGGATATTAGTGTCATTCACCAGAAAGTTCTAAGTGAAAATGCATATAGAATACCGTCATTATAAATCAAAATGCCTTGATTTACTGTCGGAGGTTGATTTGAATCGTTCATACAAATATACAAGGTGGAAGGGACATCGACGCTCATCTGAATACCAGGAGTTCAGTAAATGATTCTGGACGTTCCGCCTGCGTTGAAATTTTCCGTAACTTTTTTCATAATTTTTTTAATGTTTTTCGGCAGTTTTTTTTACTTGAACGTGTAAAAAAACATGATTTCTATCTACCTAAATTAGATTTATAAAAAAAATCATTATTTCATTTATTACGGATCGCGCGCGCGATAACATTCACTGTGCAGCGTTACAATCGCGTTTTAGCAATACACTGCGCGCTCAAAAATGTCATTAACTGTAATAACCGATCATTTTCTACATGAATGACCTAGGTCATTTTATTTTGACCTTGAGTGAAACCTTGTCACGACGTTTGTGCATCGAGGTCCCTTCCACCTTGTATAGTATACAAATATATAAAACCAGCTTTCCACCAGCGGCTTTGCCCTCGTGGTCTGGGTATCTATACTATTATAAAATTGTAAAAAAGTCGTGTCTGTACATTGAAGATATAAAAAAAAAACAATTGGGTTAAAGTATATAAACGATCGCGAACCCAAAAATGTGATTTTTAGAATACTTGTCTGTTTGTTAGGGGTTGTCGCTAAACATACTGAATAGATTTGAATTTTGTGTTAACTGTTGCAAAGCATAATTTCCAACTTAAAAACTGATGTAAAGCTTTTTTCAATTATTTGTATAGATCCTTAGATAGAGCTTGACCTCTCTGTTGTATGCAAGCCCATAGAAAGAAGAGCGTGCAAAAGCTAGTTTCTTATAAATTTATAAAACAAATCTATCCCACGGGAACCGTCCCGTGGGAGAGATTTGTTTTAAAAATTTATCTCCTATCTCTGTGTCAAATTTCATCCAGATCCGTTCTGGCATGAATGTTTACAAAATATCCATCCATCCAAACTTATCATATCATATTATTATCATTTACTAGCTTCTGCCCGCGACTTCGTTCTCGAATATTTCCCTGTTTTTGCAACATTTTTAATTGATACTCCGCTGCTATTGGTCGGAGCGTGATGATATATAGCCTATAGCCTTCCTCATTAAATAGGCTATCTAACAGTGAAATAAGTTTTCAAATCGGACCAGTAGTCCCGTTCAACCAAACAAACAAACAAGTAGAAAGGAAATGTATGGAAATGACATTAGTGACAGCCTGATTTGTCGAAAGCTTGTGTCATTTCCATACATTTTGTTTCTAATCGTTTGTTGATTCTAAAGTAAAATTGAAACTTGTCTAGGGCCCCTGGGACGCTAGTGAAACCGACAGTTGATGATATTGGACTCGGCCCTATTAGGGCCCTTTTCGTTCTCACACAGATTTGCCCACGCAAGTGGATTTGGAAACCCGCTTACGTGTGAAAATCCACGTGACAGGAAAAGGGCCCATACATGGGACCTAAACATACCAGCGAAGTGTAAATCTACAGTAGTTCACCGCTGCTTAACCCTTCAGAGAACAAGCGTGATGGTATAATCTTAGATTCAATTAAAATCCTATGATGGATTACTTGGGTACTTAATATTAGAGAAGCTCCCGTAATGCTCCAAATAGTGATTGATGAGTCGTAAACACGAATTAATGTTGAATGATTGTGGAATTATGATTGGGAATAAGGTGTTCCTATTGTGAGAGTAGGCTTAAGACCTGTTTCACCACCTCTAGATAGCCACTAACAGCCGGATAAATTAAAAAATGGAACATTATTCATATGAAATTATCTGCCAAGTAATTTAATGGGAACTTATCAGTAGGTTAATCTTGTAGGCGTTGGGCACTTGTGAAGGGAGTGATATAGTATGTACAAATTTTTTTTGGAAATTATAGACGAAAATACTGGTACACTCATTTACTCGAGACATACAATTACAGTTCTCGCCAAACTTATTGTCCGGATTGAAGTTGGCACAAGCTAACTTTAACCCAGCCGTAAAAATCGGAGAAAGAAATGTAGAGGATATAATTGATTTATAACGACAGCCTACGACTTGAGCTTTCGTTTTTTATTTATTACAATCTAATATTTTTCTTTCTCCGATTTTTACGGCCGGGTTAAAGTTAGCTCGTGCCAACTTCAACCCGGACAATAAGTTTGGCGTGAACTGTACATTTGGGAGTTTTTCTTACAGACAGAACAGACAGAACCGACTTGACATTTGACTTTGACACTTTGTCGTTTTGACAGATAAGATGTTGTCATAGCGAGGCACGTCGTTTACAGAGCCCTTAGGATACTTGTCGAAGACAATTTATTTTCTATTTTTTAACAGCGCGCCAAATAGAGATAACATATTAAAATAATGAATTGGTATATGTATAGGTCAACATAAAGACCGACAATTGTACTCCTGTAACTACTGTTGTGTCACTTTTATTATTTTTCCTTTGGTGTACAGTAAAATATATTCTATCTATCTATCTATCTACATCTCATCCCGCGGGACCAATCTGAGTGGGACTATTTAACTAAAGAGGCAATCAAAATAAATTGGTCATTGGTTTATTGTTCACAAGCTATCAGGCTAAGTAGCTCCCTATTTAGTGTAATCTAAGGTTATTAAGGTTATATGACCTTACCGTTGAGGTCTTTCAAAAGTTCAGGAGCGTAGTACTCACAACTGGTGCGCGTGTATGACAAGATATTTATATGAATGTGGACAAAGCAAGTCTGTAAGTTCTATATTATCTACCTATGCCTCTGTAGGAAAATAGCGCACATAAGATACTATGATTTTTTTATACTACTAAGGTGACAAACAAGCATACGGCCCACCTGATGGTAAGCGGTTACCATAGCCTATGGACGCTTGCAACACCAGCGATATCACTCGCGCGTTGCCGACCCGAAAAACCTCTTAGAGGTTTATGGAGAATTCACTGCGCCGATAGTTTGAGGGAATATTTCTATTGCTGACAGCGCAGCGCATCCTTAGAAGGAGCTCTGGCAACCTCACTCATGGCAGGAACACAACACACAATAAAGTGTATTATTTGGCTGCAGTTCTCTGTAAGGTGGACTTCCCAGACGGGCTGCTCCAGAGTTGAGCCATAAATGGCTGTGCCCTCCCTACCTCTCTCTGTCATTGTTGATGTCTCTTGTCTTGTCTCTCTCTTAATTTTTGTAAGTATTTACCTGTCGAAAGAGACTGGATCCTGCAACACAGGGTATCCTAGTGCGGGATCCAGTGTCTTTAAATACCAAACATGTAACTTTTTTTTGGATCAATAAAAACATTATTATTATTATTATCTTATGTATAATATTAGAATTTCTTAGTAGCTTAATACGAACGTGCTCTACTTAAAAGTTAATTATTATATTTTCTTACACCGCGGCGCCATTACGAAGCTACGTTCAATTAAAACGTAATAATACCACGGAAATAGCTCTATTTGCTTTTTTATTGTAACTCAAATGAAGCTGGCATAATCAATGTAGTAGTATGTATTTTTACTGCCATTGCCCGGTTTCATACACGTTCCAAAACATATTTTTGGGATTAATGTCTATAACCTTTCATAATTATTATCATTTATTCGACGACGACGTCTGTGGTCTAGTGGTTCGAGTACCGGACTGCTGATCACGAGGTCGTGGGTCGATTCCCACAAGACACAAACATTTATGTGATGAACTTAGGTGTTTGTGTTTGTCTGGGTGTTTTTCCTATATATATTAAAGTAAGTATTTACAAAAAAAAAGGATACAAGTATTATATCCATTATCTAGTACCCATAATACAAGCTCTGCTTAGTTTGGGACTAGACGGTGCTGTGTGAAAAATGTCCCAAGATATTTATACCATAGGTTCTGGGTTCAAAACGCGTAAGCAAATTGGTATTGGATTTTTCTATAAAATTCTCAGTTACGGATTTTTTTAAGTCGGACATATTTTTGACTCAGAAAATCGGAGTTTGGGTCCTTGCTTTAAGGGACCTAATCATACCAGCGAACTGTAGTAGGCGAACATAGAATTGCTTTACCACATTTGACAAAAACTTCCGTCCAAATTAAATTTACTAAGGTTCATTATCAATCTGTCACTTGGTCTGGTAAGCAAAAATAGACCTTGTTGTTTTGTGATGTGCAAACAACATTCACTCTAAGGGTGGTAAAGCAATTCAACGGTCGACTATACAGGAGTAATGGTGTATTATGTTGAATGTTGCGGCCTATGCTTTAAAATATCTCGTCACTGACGTATGAACTAGTTTACACGTCAAAGCAATTGATTTATTAGCGTTTTATGATTCCAACTATCAATATTGAGTTCCGTACACCGCAGTATTACGCTCACCGTTTAGGGATCGGCCAGGTTTTTGCACGAGCCTAATCGCATATGCACCCGATATAGTCTGGTCTGCATTTGAAGTATTACGTTCTAATGAATACAAAATAAATAGGGCTAGGTTTTCGTAATAGTGCAAAATAAATAAAACAGTGCGTTTTTAAAGAGATTTCTCCGTGTTTTCCCTAAATTTAAGAACAAATTAGACGTATTTTAGGCTTTTTTTTTTAATAAATAAATAAGTGTAATATCAACAAACTTTTGCATTACTTAACTTGAAAAAAATAATGTTTGCGCAATGTTAATAGAACACCTTTATATGACACTTGAATGCCAATAATATAATGTTAGATATATAATTAGCTATGATAGTCATAGCTTTATCATAATATAAAAGTTTCTTCGTTTCGTAGTGTGTACAGATTTGCTGCGGAACAGATTTGCCGGTTTAGAATAAAGACTACCCTGGATTGCGATCGCGAGCTCCGACAAGAATAATTAGACAAATTTTACGCGGGCGGAACCACGGGAAAGTAGTAGTAATACCTACATAAACATACCCGTCTCTTAACGCCAATTATGTGAAGTAGGTATAGCCTGCTAATGTATCTGATAATTTTGGAGGACATAAAATTAATATTGCGGACGATTATAATCCATTATTATAATAATTATCATAAAAATTAATATCTTAATTATAATGTAAATACTGACTACAGCGGTTCCTTCTACGTATATGTAGACACGTACTTAAAAATAATTTTGGTTGTAAATTTTAGTACGTCAGGCTACCGATAGAGGCGCTCTTCAATGTGACTGACTCTATCAACGCTCAGCCCAAACACTGAATGAATTGCGCTGAAATTTGGGACACATTATAAATATCCTTGGACATTTTTACACAGCACCATCTAGTCCCAAACTAAGCAGAGCTTGTACTATGGGTACTAGACAATGGATATAATACTTATGTATATATTTATGTATTACTAGCTTTCCTCCAGCGGCTTCGCCCGCTTGATCTTAATAACTTTTTTCCCTCGTTTTTACTATTGTCCACGCACTTTTATTGTATTAAAACCTACCGTGAACCTTAAGGAACATCCAAAAAAAAATATTAACTGAATTGGTTCAGCCATTCTTGAGTTATGCACTTACCAACATTCATTTTTATTTATATAGAAAATGAGGTAGGCTTCCGCTAAGAAAGGATTTTGTGGATATCCCAAGAGATTTGGTATCACTACATAGTACGAGTATAAAACAAAGTCGCTATCCGCCGTCTGTCTGTCCCTGTGTATGCTTAGATCTTTAAAACTACGCAACGGATTTAGATGCCTTTTTTTTAATAGATAGAGTGATTCTTAAGGAAGGTTTATATGTATAATAACATACCACGCGGGCGAAGCCGCTGGCGGGAAGCTAGTAACTATATAAACAAGGATTACACCGCGAAGCACAGTTAGTTCATACATACAAAAATACCAAATATAGCGTCACTAACTTGCGACCCTCGGCACAAAGGCCGATATCTTACCCACTGTGCCATTCGTGACGTCAAAGTCTACTCATTATCGCAATTACAGTCCCTACGAAGGTTTGACGATACAATCTTCCCGTTCCCTATAAGGCCAGGTTCAAACGGTACAAATTAGATATAGGTCAGTTTCAGTCAACGGAGTGGCCTGATCTAGACTTTGACCTTTGAACGATACAAAGGGATAGGTCTGGTACCTTCAGCCAAGAAATAAAGCTAATGTGACAAATTTTGGATTGAACTACAAAACTTTCAAGAAGTGATCCTATTCTTTTCATAAAGGCATCATCATTATCATCATGTCAGCCAGAAGAGGTCCACAGCTGAAGAAAGGTCTCCCCCTTTGACATCCACAGGGACCGGACGCATGTTACCTGCATTTTGACGACGTCTGTGGTCTAGTGGTTCGGACCACCGGACTGCTGATCACGAGGTGGTGGGTTCGATTCCCACATGACTCAAATATTTATGTGATGAATATAAGTATATGTGTTTGTTTGGGTGTTTCTTATGTATTATAAGTATGTATTTACAAAAAAAAGTATATAAGTATTATATCCATTGTCTAGTACCCATAGTACAAGCTCTGCTAAGTTTGGGACTAGATGGTGCTGTGTAAAAAATGTCCCAAGATATTTATTATTTATTTATTATCCAACGACTTCCAGCGACCTTTACCAGGTCATCGGTCCATCTCGTTGAAGGCCGTCCCACACTGCGCTTTCCGATGCGTGGTCTCCACTCGAGAACCTTTCTGCCCGGCAACGCACTTGCAAATCCTCCGGTGTGGTGGGTGTCCATGGGCGGCGGTCACTGCCAGGTGACCAGCTTGACCACATGTCTCCCTCATCATCATCATCTTCCTGCCGTTGTCCCAATTTATTTGGGGTCGGCGCAACCTATCCTTTTCTTCCATTCATCCCTGCTAGCCATCAACAACATTCTCGTACGTGGAGTGAATGAGCAGGTGACAGCTAGCAACTCTTCTATAAAAAAAAATTAAAGAGCTGGTTAATGCGAACCTATTGCCATTGCAAGGGTTAGGAACAGGTGTACTATTGTATACACATAGTTTGCCCGTTCGTGTAGATCCCATGTGATAGGGAACAAGCCTATACATACATACATACACTCACGCTTTTCCCCACAGAGGTAGGCAGAAACTAGAGACGCTAGCTGCGATTCTTGCAGACTTATAATAAAGCAAGGAACAAGCCTATAATCGGGCAGAAAAGCAAGCTCCGAGCTGTTACTGAGAATTTCATAGAAATACTTAGAAGGCACCCAGCAGCCTGGCCTATTATATAGGACTGATAGGACAAAAACATATCGATGAACTGTCGGTGTATAAGCAAGTACAAGTCTGCCTTACCCTTCGAAGTAAGAATACTATCATGGTAAGAGCAGTGATAGCCTAGAGGTATGACCAATTGACCACTGGACTGCCAAGCGGAAGGTCTCGAGTTCGAATCCAAGGCACACACCTCTGACTTTTCAAAATCATGTGCATAATTATTATCACTCGCTTTACGGTGAAGGAAAACATCGCGAGGAAACCTGCATGCCTGAGAGATTTTCTCGACGGCATGTGAAGTCTGCCAACCCGCATTAGGCCAGCGTGGTGGACTATGGCCTAATCCCTCATACTGAGAGGAGACCCGTGCCCTGCTGTGGGAGAGTTAATGGGTTGATTATGATGAGTATTCTTGAAAGAAAGTATGTTCTTTCAAAAATAATCTCACATATCAGAATTTTCCTACATCTCGGTGGCAGCCGTGAGAAATAGCGCGTTCGTGGTCCGTCCCATACAGTTTAGTGAATCGCGCGATATCGCTCAAACGCTTATGATAGCCGCTCTGTCGATCGCTGATTTATTCTCAATCGCCGCAAATGTCTCACGAACGCCGTGATTGTTCGGCACGACATTGTTTTTCGAGATTTAGTGCATTTTCTTTCTTTTCTTTTCTTTGAGGGGCTCGTGGCAATGTATTAACTACGCTGACCAACCGATGTGCAAGGTTAAAATGCGCTTGACGCGGTTAGTCTGTAGATGGGTAACCATTTACATCGATTTATCTAGTTAGGCTGGAAGGAAGCCGACCTCAACATGGTTGGGAAAAAGACAAGGTTCATTTTCTTCCATTTTAAAATAGACATGGACTGCCTCGTTGGTCTAGTGGCCCCAAGTGCGACTGCTACACTAGAGGTCCTGGGTTCGATCCCCGGGTCGAACAAAATGTTGTTGGGTTTTTCTGTGAAATTCCCAATAGTAGCTCGGAGTCTGGATTTGTGCCCGGTTGATGGTAATAGGCTCGCCCCCTATTACATACGACCTAAACATACCGACGAAACATGGGTGTACATTACTACGCCTCTACCTACCCCTTTGGCGAATATAGGCGTGGTGGTATATTAAAATATACGTAGGTACTATAAAGGAGTAAGTCGACATAATCAGAAGGATGATGAAATGGGGAGCCATGCTTTCCGATAAAAAAAACATCCATTATTTCTTATTGGCTTGTCTTCAAAAGTGATTATTATCATGTCACATTAAAAATTCACAGAAAAGTTGTTGTGAAATCTCTCAAAGATCTTTCTTACGACATCCTAGCAATAACAATTCCGAATACATTACCTTTACAAACCCAATTTCCGAATGAAGCGATAAACTTAAGTACTCCACTTGAAAATTAAGTCAATTTGTATAATGTCCGCTACGTATCGACCCAAGACAATTATTAGTAACAATATCTTCGTTTATCAAAACCCATATGGGTTCGCGGGTAGTTATTTGGCCGAATATAATGTCCCCTTAAATGTTACGGCCCCAGTTAACGTTTATGACACTTAATTTTGTCGGATAATATGTGATACTTCAGTAGCGTAATAATAAAATCGTGTAACGATATACTTGGGGTGTTGGGGTGTGGTGTTGGTAGCAGCGGTAAGCGGGGCGAGTTTGTTTGCGATCAACATGACTGTCGGTAATTCAGCAAACCTTTATCAAAAGTTAGTGAGTTATCACTGTTATCAGTCTGGAACTGATGATAACAGTACTATTTAATTAACTTAACAATGAAGCAAATATATAATCGTTCAAATGTCAAAATGATTTGAATAAAAACTTCTGTCGATCATACAAGTAATAATTTTGGGGATTACTTTATCCCCGATTGTGCCGTATTGGCATACGGCACAATCGGGGATAAAGTAAAGAATATATTTAAAAAAATCTGTACTTCTCATTTTTAACACCCATTTACTGTCCCACTGCTGGGCATGGACCTCCCAGAATGCTAGGAATATCACAACAGTTTTCTGCACTGCTTAAACAAGTGAGCACCACACTCGCTCGTCGTCCTAAAAATCGCTACATCTTACAAATCGAACCCCACCCCAATCGAAAAATATAAAATTTTATGCGATCCACCGCGAACTTACCGACCGTTTCAATGCATTGTAAGTGTTATTGCTTAATTTCACTATCGTATCAATCTTGGGTTCCCAAAGACCCTTTTATGAGGAGTATCGGGAAACGTTTGTCAGGTAATGAGGAGGTTTTGGTGTATTTTACCTGGTAAAGATCTGAGGATTACCTTTTTTAGTATTACCTTTTTTACCACGTGTGGGGAAATACAATTCTTCACTGCTATTCAGAGGAGAACCTCGTAAAAGCCAAGTAAACGAAGTCCCGTGGCGTCTGTCTGTCTGTCTGTCTCTCTTAAAGCAATTACTTAACTCAGAACTACCGAAGTTTACCGAACAGACTTTGCATTCGGTTTTGCCCAATATACATATTGGACTGAATTGGCTCATATCATAAAAAAGTTTACCATAAATACAGAAGAACAGCATAAACAAAATTTCAATAGGTTCATAAACAAGGAAGTTATAAGCATTTTAATTTAATGTTAGAAAGAGAGCACACTATACTGTGTTGTGAAGTAAAATTTCAGTATGCCTTATAAATTTTATAGTAACACTCGTTTTGCGGGAAAGGGACAGAGCATCCCATCTCAATCCCCACCAAAAACTTTAAATGCTTATATCTCAGAAATTTCTTTGTCGACTTAAATATATTTAGTAATAGTTTTACTAAAGTGTTATTTTAAACAAATTTAACAACAGTCAAATACCAATAATATTTTTGCTCAAAATAACACAGTACACATGGTTTAGGTGATATAATTCATTTGGGTTTTATGTAAATTGGGGACCCACTGGGGACGGGCCGATGTCTTTAAAATCAGAATTGCTATTGATAACATTACAATACAAAAAAATATTTTCACCATTATTTTTTTTTCGTAGAATTAAAGGTAACAGGTAACCTTAATCGCATTAGCTAAGTACCTACTACTTTCAAGCCTATATCACCAAGCCCCTGTGGCCTAATGGATAAGGCATCGGCCTCCTAAGCCGGGGATTGTGGGTTCGAGTCCCACCAGGGGTAATATTTTTTTATTTATTTTGGAAAATTTTAAATTATAAAAAAAATGAAAACATCAAAATTTTGATAATTTATATTAATTAAAATAAAAACGAATAATTTTTGAATAGCTCTGTCAGTCATACTAGTGTTTACTACAGTTTTCTTTTAAACTATATAATGTACTCGTAATGCCACTAGTGTATCTATAGTTTAAACTTTAGCTTTTAGTATAGGTTTTGTTTAGTTAGTTTTAGTTTTGCTATAAGTAAAGTTAGTATTAGTTAATCTGTTAACTATTAAAACATCAGAAAATTTCGCATTATTCGGGGTGGAGAAAAATCTAACAAATCAAAGATCATGAATATTGGTTCAGCAGTTCTTGAGTTATAAGTGTTGTAACAAACCCGACTTGGTTTTAGAGGAAGAAGATACGGGACAAACAATCCTTTCTGGTACATTTTCACGGATTGACATCCAACTCTTTTAAAGTCACCCAACAGCCAATTCCAAGTACAAACATTAAATTAAAAATTGCGTTACGCACAACATTTTATCATTCGATTTCATATCGTAAATCGCACCGAATCGAATCGGTACCAAAAACGATTCGATTCGAATCGAGACTTGATTGTGATATGTTATTGTTCCTGCGCATATTTTTGGGATTCTGTGCAATAATTCTGTTAAATATTTTGGCAGGCATTGAGCATTAATAACTCTTATAATTATTGTGTTTCAATACCATATTGGATAAGAATTAAAAAGTTGAAGGAGAACATTAATTTTAACTGCCTCGTTGGTCTAGTGGTCCAAGCACGACAGATACGCTAGAGGTCCTGGGTTCGATTCCCGGGTCGAGCAGTGTCGTTGAGTTTTTGTTAGATCCCAGTAGCAGCTCCAACAGCAGTTCGGCCCCGTAAACACAACAACGTTCTTAAAAATCATTAGAGCCATTTTTGAGAACGTGATATATCTAATTACATACAAATATTGCTCACAGTTTAAGATTATACATATTATATAGATTATTAATACCTCAATGTTTATTGATTTCTGACACTTACGCGAATACTAGACATTGAAATAAAACATTGGATTAAAATAATATCAATATAACGCGATAAAATCCGTAAAAAGTAGTTTTATTTCAACCTCAATGTTTTTTAATAATAACTTAGAAGAAGAAAAAAGAGCTATCGTATGTAAATATGTGTATCGATACTATCGATCTGCTTCTGAAACGAAGTAGAACATTTGACGTTATACCTATATTTGTTGAATCAGCCTCCCGGCTACATGTAAGTTAAACCTTGGCCAGTCTTGCACACTAACTAAATCACACCGACTTCCGTTACATATACACATATTTATATCTTTGCCAGCCCAATCAAGTACCAACATTAACATATTTTGCCACGTTTTATAGGTACTTCACACTTGAATTACCTTAAGGGGTGTTACGGAACTCAAAACGCTGTCACTAAGAATATGTTTGTCAATAAATGTACAGTGTTGACATAAGTTGTTGACTGTGTAATGTATTTTAATTGATAGTGTTTGACAGGGCTCTTCGGGTCACGATGTTGATGTTTTAGTATGTCGATTGCGATGCTTAAGCTAGTAGAAGTATTAAATTTTATCCAAGGTAGGTATTTTTCAATGGCTCTATTTTCGGATTATAAAAACGGATACCTCAGGGTTTTATATTAATAGCAAACTTTTATAACAACTTTCAAAACCAAAATTAAATCAAAATCAAAATAGTTTTATTTTCATATAGTTTAAACACGCACTTATGAAATGTCGAATTTAGGTGCACGGTTCCAAATTAGTATTTTCCTATGGAGGCAAGAAACTCCATGGTTACTTTTTTAAATAAAGAATTACGAAAAAAAATAGGAAACTTTATAATAAAGAATGATTGCAATTGGAAAGAAAAGTTTTTGAAAAGATTTAGTAGGTAATTTGTTTCGTGATTCTTCTTAGAAATGGTTAGCTAAAAAACAAAGGTGGCAATAAAAAAATAATAAAAATTATAATTCGTACTTTTTTGGTACTTGTAAAATATGAATAGCTTTATTGTTTAGTTGCCCTATTCATTTAATTTATTATTTTATAATACCTGTAACTACATAAAACATCGACTCGTACCTTGCTTAATTAAATAATTGAATGATACTATTCCTCATCTAATATAATAATCAACCCATATACTGTCCCACTGCTGGGCACGGGTCTCCTCTCAGTATGAGAGGGATAAGGCTATAGTCCACAACGCTTGCCTAATGCGGGTTGGCAGACTTCACCTGCCGTCGCGAAAATCTCGGGCATGCAGGTTTCCTCACGATGTTTTCCTTCACCGTTAAAGCAAGTGATAATTACGCACATGATTTCGAAAAGTCAGAGGTGCGTGCCTTGGATTCGAACTCAAGACCTTTGACTTGGCAGTCCAGTGGTTACACTCCTAGGCTATCACTGCTTCATCTAATAATATAGCGTGAAATACTTATAGGTATCAATCTGTGACTCGGACTAACGATTACAGTATAAAAATGGATGCGGCATCCTACCATCAACCTAACCTGAGACAATTTATAATTTCACATTCGCAATTGACAAAGAAATCGAAATTAAATGTATGGTAGTGACATTATGTCTTATGTCATGCTATCACGCTTATTCCCCGAAGGATTGGGCAGAGGTGTACCAATGTATATTCACAGTTCGCAGGTATGTTTAGGTTCCATGCACAGTTCTCGCCAAACTTATTGTTGGGGTTGACGTTGGCACGAGCTAACTTTAAAAATCGGAGAAAGAAAAATATTAGGCTGTAACAAAATAAAAACGAAAGCTCAAGTCGTAGGCTGTCGTTTTAAGCCAATGTTTTTCTTTCTCTGATTTTTACGGCCCGGTTAAAATTAGCTCGTGCCAACTTCAACCCGGACAATAAGTTTGGCGAGAACTGTTGGTACTTACCAAAGGTACAATGGCGCATATCTAGGGCATTCGAGGCACCGAAGTTTTTATTATTAACCATAACCGGTGCCTCGACCATGAGTTTTTGTCACTAGACTCGCTAGCGACGCGGTAATATATTTGTATGGAAAACTCTCGCAGCGCCTCTAGCGATTACGTAAAGAACTAAAACCTGCTATGGGATTACAGCGTTTCGATGCGTAAAAAACCTATCGAAAGTCATTCGATAGAACTCATGGTTGAGGGGCTGTTCAACTTTACTTTCGTAACTCTTAGTCCAATTCTAACTGGGTGTAACGTTTTTATACGGAAATTCTTCGGTAAAAATGTCGGTTTCTGAGGAAGGTGAGAAATGGCCTCTAAACTAATAAGTGTCGGGTATTTACTCGTAATGACCTGCCTTATAGCGTTAGATATAGGGCGCAATTTTATGTGCTGTTAAGGGGTAGTGGTTTAATAGTAAATGTTTTGACGATTGAGACTTCGCGACTTTAGAGCATGTAGACTGCAAAGAAACAAATGATTAAATATAAACAAATTAAATAACACTATTCAAATTATTATGAGATCTCTTTGACTTTCAAACCTTATAATTATTATTTTACACAATTTATTATTTTGACACGCTTAAACGGTATTATTATATCATTGAGACTTGAAATGCCTTTATTTTTTTTTTACAATTAGACCGTAAATTACCCAATGCAACTTTCTTTAATAGGTCTCAAAAATACCAAACTAAATAAATCCCCTAAAAATATTTTGCTGAACCTCCTGATAAGTTGGCCGATATTACCCAATTACTTGGCAGATAGTTTCTTACAAATGTTGTTCCACGACTTCCACGTTTTTATTTATCCGGTGGTTTTATTTATACGGCTATCCAGAGGTGGTGAAACAGGCCCTAATATCGACAGTCTCTCGCAAAACAACTTCGCCTTAACTCGAAGAATTTATCACGCGAATAAAATGAAGATGAAAATTGTCTCACTCCTATTTACGTTCTTACGTGACACCCAGTCAATCGATCGTTCTACATACACCCGAGCAAGTAATAGGGCACAGTAAAAAGTATTAATCACACCTTTAAATGGTAATACTTCTCCATATATATAAATAAATAATAAATAAATATCCTGGGACATTTTTACACAGCCCCATCTAGTCCCAAACAAAGCAGAGCTTGTACTATGGGTGCTAGACAATGGATATACTACTTATATACTTTTTTTTTGTAAATACATACTTATAATATATAAGAAACACCCAGACAAACACAAAAAGCTAAGTTCATCATTCAAATGTTTGTGTCTTGTGAGCATCGAACCCACGACCTCGTGATCAGCAATCCGGTACTCGAACCACTAGACCACAGATGTCGTCCTTACAGATGTACTTTTGCTTTTTGCCGGAATTTTTGGGCATCAAACCGCCTTACGTGTGTGATTTTGTGATTGGCTTAGTTTTATGTATTGATAGAGCGTACATTACTAAGCATTTTGTTCCATTTCCATAATGTAATCAATCAGCGTCTCTTTGCCGCAGAAAGCAGGTTAAACTAGCAATCTAATTTTGTTAGGGTTATTCAGCGTACTGAAAATCTAGCCCACATAATGTACTTAATATAATTGAATACTTTTGCCTTTGTCTGACAAACGCTTGAGATTTAATCTCAAGCATATTATTACATAGGCAATAATTGTCCGGTAGTGCCTGCGATTTATGGCGCAAAATCTATTACTCCATTAGTGAATTAGTCTATGCAAGATCCAATCATAACTTATTTGTAACTGTTAATTTCCTATTGTTTTTTATATTACTTTTTAATTGTGATAATATTGTAGTTGTATAACTCATTTTTTGCATACTTTTTGAGGCTGAATATGGTGAAACAAATTTTATTAAACATCATTTGAAAAACCCACGTTATGCAAATAAGCATTTCTTATTTTAATTTAATTTTGTTTGATTCAGTCTTTAACAGATTTTAATTTAGATCCACACTTTAACAAGGCGTTTGTGTGAGACTTGAAGAAGTAAGTCATACATTCTAATAAAAAAACAGTATATATAAAGAGTGCACTCTCGGCTTCCCTCGTCGCTAACAGTCTCGGCGCAACCGTAAGTGTAGACGTAGCTTAACACATCACCCAGACGCCATATTATAAAGAGATCAAAGACTCGTAATTAAATCAGTTAGGAAGCATGACTCTGCACTCTGCCGGCACTTTTGATACAGTTTTTTACTTATTTTTTGTGACCACTCTGCATCATTATCGGTATTGAGATATGAACGAGTTTTTGAGGACCAAATTTAATCAGTCTGACGTTATAGAACCATAAATAAGACTTATAGCTCAACAGCAGGCGAATGGATTTGTTATGGAGTTTAGGAAAGTAAGCCAGTGGATGTGTGACCATTATTTTGTCTTAAGTTTCTGTGACTAAAGTTTTACAGATTAATTAATTGACCTGTAATTGCTACGCTAGATGCTCTGATGGGTTCGATTCCCGGCTCAGGCAAAGTTTTGTTGGGTTTTCTGCGAAATTCCGAGTATCAGCTCTTAATTTGCCCAGTCAATGGCATTAGACCCTCCCCCTATTTAATGGGACTTACTCATACCTGCCGGCGAAATGTGGGTGTACATTAGTACACCTCTGCCTAACTTCTCGGGGAATACAGTCGTGATGGTATGTTTATGTTTAAGTCCCATCTGGTAATCATCATTATATCGATCAAAATATTTTGACCTTTCAAATAATAGATAGGTTAAATAGGTACCTACATTTTTCTTTCTCCTAGCCTTTTCCCAACCATGTTAGGGTCGGCTTCCAGTCTAACCAGATGCGGCTGAATATCAGTATTTTACACGGAGCGAGCTGAGCGGAGCTGCCATCAGACCTCCGTAAGTCCGTAACCCAATTTCTAGGCAATACCGATATTCGAACGAAAGACTTTTTAGTCTTCTAACTACCACTAACGACTGTCATAGGTGTTCGTATGACAATCGGGACCGACGGCTTTACGTGCTCTCCGAGGCACGGAGGGGTCTCGATAATGTTAATGATGGTCACCCATCCACAGACTGACCGCGGCAAGTGTACTTTAACCTTGCAGATCGGTTGATCAGCGTAGTTACAACTTGGCTACGAGCCTCTCTAAGTAGGTAGGTAGGTACCTACATATTAGATAAATTATAATCGAAGGATTTTAAATAATTATACCATCACGCCTGTATTCCCCGAAGGGGTAGGCAGAGGCGTACTAATGTACACCCACATTTCGCCGGTATGTTTTTAGGTCCCATGTAATAGGAGGCGAGCCTATTGCCATCAACCGGGCACAAATCCAGACCCCGAGCTGTTATTGAGAATTTCACAGAAAACCCAACAACACTTTGCTCGACCCGGGAATCGAACCCAGGACCTCTAGCGTAGCAGTCGCGCTTGGGACCACTAGACAAACGAGGCAGGCGAGCAAATAATTATGAAAACAATTATTCAAAATTGATACGAGCAAAACCGCGATATTGACATGGTTATTGTAGATTAGTACAATGAAGCGCCTCAGCTAACACTAATTATCAGGAGAATCTAGTTCATTTATAGATGACTGATCTAATAAAGTCAGAGGCCAGATCGGAACGTAATAACCGGTAATCAATTATCGTTATGTAATTTTGTTTGTATGTACACTGGTTTGGTGGGTGTGTTTGTCAGTTTGTGTAGAAACAAACTAATTTTATTTTATTTTTAACCCCCGACGCAAAAACGACGGGGTGTTATAAGTTTGACGTGTCTGTGTGTGTGTGTGTGTGTGTGTGTGTCTGTCTGTGGCATCGTAGCTTCCGAACGAATGAACCGATTTTGATTTTGTTTTTTTTATTTGAAAGGTGAATTAGTCGGGAGTGTTCTTAGCTATGTTTGATGAAAATAGGTCCAAGATGGCCGCCGCCACAAAATAACGAATTACATATTCTTTCACAACTCCCTCAATATGGGTATCAAATGAAAGGGCTTAACTAGGAGAATACTATACACTATGATAAATTCCAAATCCAAGATGGCCGCAACCACAAAATTACAAATTACATTTCGTGTCGGGGGTTTTCTAAATTTTTTATTTAGGTTAGGTTATTAACATAACGTACTATGTCTCGACGGGTTAAACAGGTAGGTAGTTATAATGTAAAACGATGGTTAGCAGATGTATTTTTTCCATATAATGAGGGGTAAACCAAATCAACCAAAGCTCCGAGAGAATTTCCTAATGAAAAAAAATCTTAATAACACTTCTCGAACGAAGAGAACTTGAAAAGCTTTAGAAACATATATTTAGTGAAGGTAGACTTCACTTCAGCTCAAGCGAAGGAATAGTTTTACTTGTAACAACAAAATGTTTTCAATATATTATTATTTATTATGTATTTTTTATTTATTTATTAAGGTTAACCAATAATTGTTTACACATTACATTTACAAATCTTAGGCTATAATAGTACTCTTACAGGTGTAATAATTATATAAAAACAACAGTACCTATACAATGAATGAAAAATAAGATTGAAATAGTGATCTGAATGCATTCATTACACTTAAAACTTTTGAAAAGATATTGAATCCAAAGGGAGGACATAAACTAGATACCTTTAGTCTCAATAGTCCTTTAGAAAGCGAGTAAAACCACAAACAGGAGCTAGTTCTATAACAAAATCAATTTCACAAGCATCGCCCGGCGCCCAACGCAGCAGCAAAATGTCCATCAAACAAAAATAAATGATTTTCTCATGGGAACGTCCATTAAACTCGCGTTAATGCAAAAAGCTGTGCAAATTGAATCAACCGACATTAACGACTGATACAGTTTGCTGGGTGAGCAGATATACGAGTGTTGTAATCAAGCAACAGTGGATGTGGTATTTTATTTATTTATAGTTTAATGTACAAAGTAACCTCACCAGTCAACCTTTGGGTGTGGGAGATAAAGTTAAAATAGGTACCTACAAAAAATAAATTTAATATATAAAATTCTCGTGTCACAGTTTTAGTTGCCATACTCCTCCGAAACGGCTGGACCGATTTGTATGAAATTTTGTGTGCTTATCCGGTATCTATGAGAATCGGCCAACATCTATTTTTCATACCCCTAAATGTTAGGGGTAGTCCACCCCTATATGGCAAAACAACGTTTGCTGGGTCAGCTAGTAAACTATAAAATACGAACTAAATATAAATATATATAAAGAGAGAAAGAGAAGAAATACAATACGTATTTTATACTGATGTAAGAAATATGAATTTTGTTCTAGTCATTAAATGGATTTTGGTTATTTTGATATTTTTATAAGAGTTTGCGTTCCAAAATGCATGTTCGATAAAATATCCTCATGACATACAAACATACTGAAAAAGGAGGTCAACAAAATATGCCCAAATTATGTACCGAAGGTACACTTATTGGAAAAAATACCCTGTATTACGCTGGTTAAAGCTCTAGTCATAATTTTTTATTCTTACTAGGAGATGAGAAAAAAATACTTTTTTGAAAAAATGCACGCCATTTTGACGCACTATTATCAGGTTATAGTGTTTTTATAGTAAAAACTGTCAACTTGACAGCCATCTGCTGTCAGTGTCAGTTTCGGAATGTCAAACGCACGCCATTAAGGCAAATCATTAACAGTTTCATACTGATTTTATGGTAAAAACTGTCAACTTGACAGCTGTCATGTACCATGAGTTGTATGGGCTTTTGATGACCTCCTTTGTCTGCTGATGCTGTCAAACACAGTTCGCCTACATGTTTCATATAAAAACCCAACTGGGAACGCCTAACCTGGTAATCAAACCTAGGAACTGAAGCACCGCAGTCACCATTAGGATGCTAATAAGCCATGCGATAATATGTATTCAAATTTCAAATTCAAATATTTTATTTCTAATAGACAATGTAAGTAGGTGCAGTAAAAAAAGTAACTTTTGAAAAGTCAAACTAGTTGCACGGTTCCAAAAAAGTGGGACTTATGGAGAAGAGCCGGCAAGAAACTCCATAGTCACTATTAAAAAAAAAAAGAATATGGTTACAGTTTATATGTGAGTTTTGAGGAGCAGTTTGATGTGTTAGATGTAAGAGAAAAAAAAAATTAGCTATAGGCAGTAAGAAAAAATAGTACCTAAATGTATTTTTTTTATTCCGTGAGAAATATACTCTCCATTCTGGAATTCTTCTCAAATCAATATTCCATCATAACTAAACTATTCAATGTGATCCTACGCATAGATGAATCCAATTCTATAAAACCATTCATTTCAAAACCCTTTGAATATCATTAAGATTAATGAGTCTCTTCATCCCCAAGTACCGATTCTATTAAATTAACTTTGCATATAAATTAGCGCATTCACACAAGATGGTTTAAATGAACGAACTATTTATTTTCTTGGAACTTCTTTCGAGTGTGAAACAGAACGGTATTTTTATTACTGGTATTAAACTACTTGTTCCCAGGGATTTCACTAGCGTCTTAAAAAGAAATATTTTACTTTTTTAGGATAGAAACGTACACTGCAATAAGACCTAACTTTAATATAAAAAACAATTTATGTTAGGCTTTACAGCTAAGTGTGTTGGCGATATAATCAGGCTTTACTACATAATAATTATATAATTTAAAGTCTGCCATGCTGACTTTGTATTTTAGGGCTAATCTCAGAAACTACTTAACCTACTGATATGATATTCACACGGTTTTCACTAATAGAACGAAGGGTTATCTAGGAAGATTATAAGGTAATAATTTATGTAGCTAGGGCGAGGCGCGTCACTGGGATACCTAATATAAATAAATAAATATCTTGGGACATTTTTTACACAACACCATCTAGTCCCAAACTAAGCAGAGCTTGTGCTATGGGTACTAGACAATGCATATAATACTTATATACTTTTACTTATACTCTTTTTTTTTGTAAATATATACTTATATAAAAAATACCCAAACAAACACAAACACCTAAGTTCATCACATAAATGTTTGTGTCTTGTGGGAATCGGACCCACGACCTCGTGATCAGTAGTCCGGTACTCGAACCACTAGACCACAGACGTTGTCAAAAATAATAATTAAAAATGTGGTAGATACCTTTATATTTTCGTCTTGACCTAAGACCCCTTTCTCCGTTCTCTTTGAAGCACAGATATTTACAGAGACAAGATCTAGATTTTGAACCGTTACTTAATTTAGACCTTCCGTTTAACTAAATATTAATTAACTAGATTGAACATACAATCATCACGCCCATATTCCCCGAAGAGGTAGGCAGAGGCGTGCTAATGTACACCCACATTTCGCCAATATGTTTAAGTCCCATGTAATAGGGGGCGAGCCTTTTGACATAAACCGGGCACAAATCCAGACTACGCGCTGCTATTGGGAATTTCACAGAAAACCCAACAACACTTTGCCCGACCCGGGGATCGAACCCAGGACCTCTAGCGTAGGTAGGAGTCGCTTTTGGAACCACTAGACCAACGAGGCAGATTAACTAGATTGACCTGTAGCTTAATCAATTCAACTCAAACGGTTCGCTTTGGGTCGAAAAAACTTTAACTCAACTAAAGACTCTACATCTTTGGGTCTACATTATTTAAAAGAAAGAAAGAAATATTTATTTATTGACACAAACATAATAAGATCATCAATAAAAATAAATAACAGTATTCGTAATGTGCCAAAAGGGCCATCAGCTCAGCGTAATGTTAATCAATCAATTATAAACTGATACTTAACTAAACTAAACTGATTTCTTAAAAACGAGTGCGTTATGCGTTAATTCTCCAACATTTATGAAGTATGTTGTAAGGTACGCCTATAACATTTTGTTCCTGCAGTTAATATTGGTCATATATCTTACTGGTACTTTACAATATTTTACATGCTCGTTATAATTTCGGGTGCAATAACCGTTATGGTTGGAAATTATGGTAAAGATTGCGGCCAGGTGGAGAGTTTTTATATTTAGGGTTCAGTACAGTGCTTTGAGAGCATATTTTGAGTTTGAAACAACATTAAAGTTTGTACGTCAGGTGTGGGAGGTTTAATCCCGGTTAGATGTATTCTAGGAATAGCAATGATTTGATAGCAAGGATCCGAATAGCAATAGACGTATTCCACGAATGGTAGTTATCAATATTTTGGTCTATTTTGGTCAATTGCGATTCGTGGACTATATTTTTAAATTAAATTTTATTCCACGAACAGCAATTTCATCATAGTAGCTACTATGATGAATGGCAAGTGATAAATGACAGTTTTTCTATTAATTTGAGCGAATGTTTTTGGATTTGGCCAATTTGGTTAATGGCAATAGGCCCACCCCCTATTGCCTAACACTTGCACTGTATAACCTCCAATAAAAATCGTTGTGACCTTTTGCAGCGGGCTCCTAAAAACTGCGCCTGCGCTGATGATGTTAACAATCAAGGCTAATGCAGTTCCCGCGGTATCACGCATCTCGCGAATTATTTTATACCTTCATCCTTGTATTAAATACTAGTGGTGGTAGAGTAGTTATTATTTACCATAATAAAAAAAAAATAGGAATTAATTTTTAATAGCTCTTGTCCGTGATTCCACTCGCATTTCAAGGTTTTTTGGGACAAAAATTAACCTGTCCTTCCTCAAAATACAATCTATCTCCTTGCAAAATTTTATCGAAATCTGTTCCGCGGTTTAGGCTAAAAAAGGTAACAATCACACAGACGCACAAAGGTACTTTTGAATTTAAATTCAAGGTTTTTTTCATAAAACAAGCATGATACGAACGCGCAAAATATTCGACATTTGCAAACCACAAAAGACCAGAAACCCAAGCATTGTTGCTATTATAAACATTTTCACCTATTATTCGATGTGGGTCAAATAAAACATCTCAAAAACGTTTCTCAGACAATTCTGTTGGTGGAAACCGCAGGGACCGGCGACGGGCGAGTAGCAGTCAGGAGGTCAAATGCATAACTCTCGGCACCTCGCCGCTCGCGCATGTAAATAAGGGCATATTTCAAACGTACTAGCGACTGCAGTGTTAGGTTGCATCTCCAAACTGTTAGGAATTAAGTTATTTTGCGCGAGCACTGTGCAATCAAGCACAATTATTACTGGACGAATTTATTTATTTAAGAGTTAGTGTCTCACGTCCGCACGGTTGTGACTTATTAAAAGATATAATAGCCTTTATTACTCAGTGATAATAAAGAATTCTACTAAGGAAAAGTAGTGAGAAAAATTCTAAAATCAGTCCGGTAGTTTTTAGTTTATTAATTACGAACAAAAATACAAATGTATTGGTATTGAATGAGGTCAATTTAAAATTTTCCTTCAATATTGCTAAATAGCCTTGATTTAATCATGATTGATAGACCCAATAGGTATTTGGCAGTGCCGTTATGGTCATGGTGAATGTTTCGCATCCCATGGCCATAACATACCTATAGGGCACGGAACGGCAAGACCGGTTATTAGTTGTTAAGAGTCTGGAATACCCAGCAGCTTCCCCAGGTAACGGGGAACAATGAGGATTTTCCGCACCTTAAAAAAAACAAGAAGGCATTAAGGCATTTGGCTGCCTTCTTCTTTGTAGGTCGTGTCTAGTCTGACAGTTTGGCCGCTCGATGAACTATCCACATGTTTCTATTATCGACAGTCTTAATGCTTCAGTTATTGGCGGGACCATGAGCATCATTACTATATTTATTTTGTCTTTGTCTCCAAACATTCGCGCACAACAACCGCAGCCCCCATAATCAGCATACACGCTAAACAGGAATGTGTGAATGCGATTCATAAATAAATCGATCTAAACAACGTCAGTGCTTCCGTGCGCTTATTGATATGGTGATCATGCAGTTAATGCTGTATTGTGCGCACTTACCGTCAACCTGGCCGGTCACATCGTAAATTATCTATAGTAATTAATAATAACCATCTTGAAAGCAGCCTAGGGGTCTAAAGCGCACCTGTTATGAATAAAATAAATGTTTGTGAACATTTTGCACAACACCATCTAATCCCAAAACTAAGCAGAGCTTGTTCTATGGGTATAATTCATGTAATACTTATATAGGTACTTACTAACTAATTATATAAGACAAATACAAGAACATATTATCTTCATCACATAAATATTTGGGTCCTGTGACAATCAAACTCACGACCTCGTGATCCGCAGTCTGGTCGAACGACTAGACCACAGACGTCGTCTATTACCTTAGAATATCTAAATTAGGACCTCTTGTAGTGTTCCTTACGTGGAACAAGCAGAAAAACATTTAAAAGATTTACATACATAAAAGTCAAGACATTGCGGTACAAAGTAGTCAAAGTATTGCGCATTCTCACAGTTACTCGCCACACTAATGTAGTTTACGGCCGCCCCAGAATCAAGTCGTTCATTCGAATGCAATCAATTGTCGATTTAAATCGAATCCATGCTCCCGCCACTGTTCCTCTTTACGTCAAATAAATATCGAGCTTTAGTTCCAAATAACGACACTGGTATGTCAATGGCGCTACTATCGGTTAGTGATGTTCATTTCGGATAATACGTATGCACAAACAGATTGATTGTTATGCAAGATTCGTTGGATTAGCTACATAATATTATTTTGTATCGATTTGAAATTCTTAGGAATACAATAATAATTTAATACAAACTACAATTTGACATGGATTCATTCTTGTGGAAACGAATGTTTTTTAACAATGTTTTTATATTTTAGTATCTGGGAGGAGCATTGGGGAATAGCCCACGCGTGGTTTTAGATTCTCATTTTATACATTTTACACATGTAAAACCATCATACCTACTAGGAAAAGTCACATAAATCAATACAGACAGAGAACTTGAATCGATTAAAAATACGAATAAAAAATATTAAAATTTTTAATTATGATTCTCTGAAATAGCTTAGGTATATACCTGCTTGCCCATACTTCAACCAGTTGAAGCTTCAGGATCCAAAAAGGTAAACCAATTGATATATTTACTAACATCCATCACTGTGACTGACACTATGAAACATTTCTGCCTACATCCCTACAAAGAATGATTTAAGCACTAAAACCTTTTTCTAACTTCAATAAATTTCACTAAATTAAAGCCAGTTACATTTTTTCACGCGGAAAACACGTACAAACATAGACAACGGTCGATATATTAAAAATGTCATCATTGAATTGTCAGTTTTTTTCGCATCACTAACTGACAAGCAGGACTGACAAACGACGACAAATGACTGACGAAACAGATGAATCTTGACTGATGTTTATCTCGAAGATCAGTATCCGATCCCACGTGTATTAGAATTTTAGATAGGGATGTTTAATATGTATTGGATAAGGATTAGGGATGTATGATGTGAAGACGGTAATAGCACTAGCAGGTATACAATATTATTCATAATTATGTATGAAATTTCATAATTATGAAACTGCCTCATTAACCCAGTGACCCTTGAGGTCGGAACGTTCGATTCCTAGGCCGAGCAAAGCGTTATTGAGATTTTCTATGTACCTGCCTATATATTTCTCAGTAGTGAATTCACTGCCTCATTGGTTTAGTGGTCCCCAAGCACGACTGCTACGCTATAGGTCCCGGGTTCGATTCCCGAGTTAGACAGTGTTATAGGATTTTTCTATGAAATCCTCAGTAGCAATTCGCATTTGAGATTGGTGCCTTAATGGCTACAGTGTCAGTGGGTCCACATAAGTGTACCTCTGCCTAACCCTTCGGTAATTATAGGCGTGATGTTGTAATTTACCAACTTTGACTGTGGGACTAGGTTCAACCAAGAAATCACGAAAAAAAATACCTAGATTAGAGAATTAATTGGATTTCCCCTTCCTACGACCCGAGACACCAATTTCACCTCATAATTATATGCTCTTCAATTTCCCCATGCAAGCTTATATAGATATAGGTATGGTATGGTATGGTATAGCGGGCTCTTTTCCTCCTGTTTAACTCCACGTCAATGCGCGTATTTTGCGTACGGGTGGGGATATTTAATGTCTACTCAAACCACCCTAACTCCTCAAGAAACGCCAGCACATTTCTGATGTTGCTGACGATCTCTCGGAGGGTACTTTTGTTTCCGAAGTACTTAGCTCTGTATGTGGCGACCTCAGTACAGTGCAAAAGCACGTGGGCCGCTGTTTCGTCCTCACCCAGGTATAGGTATAAATATAATATTCTTTACAACAAAGACAAAACAAAATGAATCACAATACCATAATCTCTTGCCACAATCTATGACATTCAAAAACATCACTCACAGGAATTTCACCAACAACTTTATTACTTTTGGAACACAGATAAAAAACGTTTTACGTGACTTTAAAAACGTATCCGAATATAACCTACTTTTTGGTGACACATGACTCGCATTAGTCTAGTCGCAAGCGCATGTAGTGAGGGAGCTATGCTGGGTTCGAATCTATTTTTTTTCTTTTTATTCATTACTAGCTTTCCGCCAGCGGCTTCGCCCCCGTTTTTGCAACATTTTTCATTTCTACTCCGCTCCTATTAGTCATAGCATGATGATATATAGCCTATAGCCTTCTCCGATAAGTGGGCTATCTAACACTGAAATAATTTTTCAAATCGATCCAGTAGTTTCGGAACCTATTCAATACAAATAAACAAATAATCAAATTAATTCTCCTCTTTGTCTAAATTCTCAAAATGACAACGAAAAGTCAGCGGTGACCTGGGATTTAAACTCGAGACCTTTGACTTGGCAGTTTATAGTTGTGTCACTAGGCACACTAGTGAACTGAGGGTGTACATAAGTAGATACACTTTTGCCTTATTTTTATTTTATTTATTTATTTAATCTTCATGCAACAAAAACATTACAATGGCGGACTCCTTTAGGAGTAACAGGCGTGATGGTATGGTATGCCATGAAGCATAATCCATGCGTCATAAGGAATACTGGTAAAGATACATATCTGTATTCTTGGTTTAAGTTTACTGCCGCATACTTTGGAATTTCTAAAATGTAAATTTTGTTATAGGTACTTACTAAAAAATAAATGTAAGACATATTCGTTTTTCCTTTTTCAACTCCAATGGCATAAGGTTGTGTAATATCTAGAATGGGACCTTTAGATAAGTTATATCAATTATTTAAATTGAATAGAAAAATAATATTGTTTATTGCACACTAAAACCAAGGGGCTCGTGGCCTAGTTGTAACTACGCTGATCAACCGATCTGCAAGGTTAAGCTACACTTGCTGCGGTCAGTCTGTGGATGGGTGACCATTCTTAACATATCGAGACCTCTCCGTGCCTCGGAGAGCACGTAAAGCCGAGATCGACAAAGAAAATTGTATGGAAATGACATTACATTTCGAAAAATATGGCGATCCCTTGATGACCTGTATCGTAGTATAAAATTTACAAATTAACACATTTTTCTAAGGTTTTTTTAAACAGTTCCGCCAGCGGCTTCGCCCGCGTGGCCTTATAAATTAGTCTATGTTACTCAGGAAAGAAGTAGATTTCTAATGTTGAAAGAATTTTTGAAATCGGTCATGTATTTTTGTATGTTTGTAATGAGTATACTTCATCAACTAACCTAACCTAAACTAAAAATTTAGAAAACCCCCGACACGAAATGTAATTTGCCACTTTGTGGGGGCAGCCATCTTGGATTTGAAATTCATCATAGTGAATAGTATTCTCCTAGTTAAGCCCTTTCATTTGATACGCATATTGAGGGAGTTGTGAAAAAATATGTAAGTCGCTATTTTGTAGCAGTGGCCATCTTGGACCGATTTTCATGAAACATAATAGCTAAGAACACTTTCGACTAATTGCCCTTTAAAATAAAAAAAAAACAAAATCAAAATCGGTTCATCCGTTCGGGAGCTACGATGCCACAGACACACACACACACACACACACACACACACACACAGCCACGTCAAACTTATAACACCCCGTCGTTTTTGCGTCGGGGGTTAAAAATACAAAAATAAAAATCTTTTCTCTTTATAATATTAATATAGATAGGCCTACAAATTAAGGCTGCTGTTATCGTTCCGATTTAAAAAAATCTTATTCTCATAACGATACGGTTTACTGTCTAGACTGTAGGTTAATAAAAAAAAGAAAATATTAGCTGAACATCCAAGTAACAATTAATACTTCATTCATTCAATTCCGCTTTGATATGATATTAAAGCTATCTAGTTATTAGATAAATGTCTCATTAAACAGCTCATTAGTGCGTCCTGCGCGCGCGCACGTCGGCTATTACACTGGCTGTGACCAGATGACTAGTCGTGATGTTATTCGTAGTAAGGGCTGCCTATTGGAGAAAACCTATTGGTTCACTTAACGCAGTGGTTACAGCGATCGCCTGCCTATCTTGGTGGTCGCAGTACAATTCTCAAACACTGTGCTGACTTCTCAAATTCTTAAATATATTATCATCATTTTCTATCAACGGTTTTACCGATTACTTCTTTTTTGCACTCACAGAAATGATTACGTAACCAGTTTGACCTCAAGCTTTTCCAGCTTCTGTTATCAGCAATTATGGTTGTCAGCATAATTACAGCAGCATAATCGTATGACAACGCGCATTAGGCCTGCGTGGTGGACTAATCCCTTTCATACTGAGAGGAGACCCGTGCCCAACAGTGGGACAGTTAATGGGTTGATTATGATGATGAATCTTATGACAACAGGGGCTCGTAGGGATAATATAACGCTTTAACGGTGAAGGAAAACATCGTGAGGAAACCTGCATGCCCGAGAGATTTTCTCGACGGCATGTGAAGTCTGCCAACCCGCATTAGGTTAGCGAGGTGGACTATAGCCTAATCTCTCTCATACCGACGAGACCTGTGCCCAGCAGTGGGACAGTTCAAAGTCAAAGTCAAAAATCTTTATTGTGAGACAGTGGTTACAAAGTTGTTGTGTAGTTATTTTGGTGTGCTTCTGCACTGCTCCACCAAGTTAGGCATACAATAGTTTTAACAATTAGTGTTATTTATATCGATCACAAATTACATAGGTACATTTTAATTGAAATGCAAGTAAATTATTGACTAATAGTTTTTTTTTTTAAATAAATAAATGTTCTGCGACATTTTTACACAGCACCATCTAGTCCCAAACTAAGCAGAGCTTGTACTATGGATACTGGACAATGGATATAATACTTTTAAACTTTTTATTTGTAAATACATAAGAAACACCCAGACAAACACAATCACTTAAGTTCATCACAATTAATGTTTGTGTCCTGTGGGAATCGAACCCACGACCTCGTGATCAGCAGTCCGGTACTCGAACCACTAGACCGCAGACGTCGTCAAGTTTGATTTAATAACAGTTCGATGATGATGAACAAAAAATACTTAAGAAAAAGTGTATTACCAAAACAAAATAGTAAAACTAGTATTGATGGCTAGATAAATAACCATTGACACACCTAGAAATAACTATAACAAGTAAAATACCTCCTGGCAAGTCATCTTGTCTCAGGATCGAAAAGAATTCTCGGCATTCGATATAATTCTACTTGACAGCAGTAGTTCATTGTAAGCGTGGCAGGGGGCGCCAGTTGTGGTACTAAGAACGCATAGTAACCATTTTATTACAAAACCTTTTTGTTCTTTTTAATGTATTTTACCATATACATGCAGAATGCACCTTGAGATGACGACTAATTAAAAGTTTAAGTCATTTTCTAGACGTCGTCGTCAACGCGACTGGTCTTTAAGGTCGAAGTCCTGGCTTCGATTCCCAAGTCGAGCAGAGGTTTTCAATGAAATTCTTAGTAGGTAGAAAGTTCGGAATACCTATAGATAATTAAATCGCCGGTCAATAGCAATTGGGCCGCCTCTAGTACATTTGACTTAAACATACCAGTAAACTGGGGGTACGTTTGTCCACCTCTGCCCTCATTTTTTGTTTTCGTCTGAAAATGCATTATGCACCGTCACGCCGCCCTGAAAAGGACGTCTACCCACTAAAACCAGACGGGTGTTCGCCTCATCACCATTCGGCCGGGGTCACGGGTACGTGTGGACATTCTTCCGTGACCCCGGCGGTGACGCGCCGCCTATGCGGCCCCCGGCTCTGTTGGGGGGGTGCGTGTGGTGTGCACCCCCCTCTCCTGCCAATCCACTGAATGGGACGCGGCACACTCCAACCGCGTCGCCTACTCGGGCCATAGTGCTGGGCGACAGACTTCCCCAAGTCTGCCGCCCGTGGCCAGTTTATGGTGGTTGGGACAGGGCACGGTTTGCCCTGTACCTGCGCCCAGTGCGCCGGGCGCGGATTGGCGGTGGCGGCAGCGGACTCCCTCTCTCCCTTTGCCTCCTCCTTCTGCGAGATGACGTCCTCTGTACACCTCTGCCTAGTTTAACCCTCCAAGATTTGTGTAATTACTTTATGTTAAACATTGTTAACTCATGAGTATCTAAGGCTTTGTGTGATTATATAGTTGGTGTGCTTATTGTTAAATAAATAAATAAAAAAATACATGTAGACTTCGCAAGCCAGCAGACGCCATCTAGCACAAAATCGCAAAACAAAACATTGAGTTGTAAAAGTGTCTGAAAAGATCTATTTGCAGAATAAATATCATTTCATTTCATTTCATTTCATTTCAAGGAAACCTAAAATAAAAAATTACGTTTTAATTTAACATATAACATACCATCACGCCTGTATTCCCCAAAGGGTTAGATAGAGGTATGCTAATGTACACCCACAGTTCGCCGGTATCTTTAGGTCCCATGTAATAGGGGGCGAGCCTATTGCCATCAACCCGGCACACATCCGGACTCCAAGCTGCTACTGGAAATTTCACAGAAAAACCCAACAACACTCCTCGACACGGGATACGAAACCAGGATCTCTGGCAAAGCAGTCGCGCTTGGGAACCACTATACCAACAAGACAAATTTTAATCTAATCAAAAGATTTAATCAAAGCTTTAAGTAGTGGTGACCCTGCACTGCGTATTAGTATCGATACAAATTAATATTTTTTTGCTATTTTCCCCGTAATTAAAATCATTTGTAAGGATATACTTACATGACTCGTTTTTGCAGCATATCACCCACATTTATCAAATAGAAAGCCAGGGGTCACAAAAACTATACTGCTTGGGACACGTATTTTCCTAGGACACGTATTTTCCTAGGATTTAAAATAGTATAAGACTAAGTAATAGCATTTACTTGTATGTTGATAAAATCTTAAGCCGAATCGTTTCGAAAAAAGATGCTCACTACTTTATTTAGACTTGGCGGGGGCACTGCTCCGTTCCGATTAGTACCTACTAAGAAATATAATAGGCAAACTTGCTAAAGTAACGCTGGTAGGTACTTCCTTGGTTACATATTAAAAAAACATTTATTGAGAGCCTATTTCTGGCTTGCTATGTTCCTGTTAAATTAATTGGCAGATAAATTCATACAAATATTGTTCCATTTTTGAATTTATACGGCATTTACATTAAGAATGAAATAAAAAAATAAGGACGTGGGCGACCATTTTCCCCAAAAGTGGGACTACTATGCCTAGAAATAAAAACATTAAAACAAGATATTATATTGAAATAAAACTACTTTTTACGGATTTTATCGCGTTATATTGATATTATTTCGGACCCTTTACAGCGTCCATGGTCACGGGTGACTAAGGTGGTAGGCGTCTTGACGTTTCAATTACTAACAGCTACCCTACATTTTTGTTAATTGTTGGCAATCCGATTCACGCAGAACGAGCTCACCGTATCCTTCGGTCTTGCATTTTTAGGCTTGGATTTAGATTTAATCGAATCTATAATAGGGTTCCAAGCAGGTGGTAAGACCCAGCCATCTTCTCTATTGAAATTTGGATGTTTTTTAATTTTAATGGCCTCACGAATCATCCTGGGTAGGAATCGGTTTTCTTTTGCGAGGACTTGTGGTTGATCAAATCTGATGTAATGGCGGGCCTTGTCAAGGGTGTGTTCACAAATTGCAGACTTTCCGGAACGGCGGTGTTTGACATCAGCGATGTGTTCTTTTACGCGGGTCCCTATGCTTCGTTTAGTTTGGCCTATGTAAGAGAGACCACAGTCACAATCAAGCTTGTATACTCCCGCATCTTGTAGAGGTATATGACACTTTACAGGTGGTAAAAACTGACTGATCTTCTTCAGCGGCTTGAAGTAAATTTTAATTGATGCACGCTTCAAGATGTAGCCAATCTTGTCAGTGACTCCTCTCACATATGGTAGTACTGCAGGTAAGCGCTCGACTGTGGCACGTTTCACGCGGTTTCTGTGACGAAGGCGCGGTATTCGGAGCTTTTTGTCGTTAAAATAATATCAATATAACGCGATAAAATCCGTAAAAAGTAGTTTTATTTCAATGTCTAGTATTCGCGTAAGTGTCAGAAATCAAGATATTATATTTGAAGAATGTGCTTTTACTCATTCATTTGCACCAAGTAGTTAAAATATTAAAATCATTAACCCAGCTTACCCCGCAACTGGAGCGGCGTGAACATCGACATAGCGACGAAATAAACCCGTCAATTCCAAAAAGCGATTATGGCGACTAATTACGACATTTCTGTTGCGATTAAACGACATTGTGTGCTCGACTTTGTCTGGTTATTCAAAATATGTGCACTTATTTGTTGCTAGCGGGTTCCGTATATTGAACTTAAACTTAAAGCTACATGTATCATCGCACTTGTATCGCTGAAGGGTAAGGCAGACGTGAACTTTATGTGCACGCAAAGTGCATCGATCGGTATAATTCGATTTTATGTATAGTCCGCGCGGAACTAGTTGGCCGCGCCTTAGGTAGGGACGGGGATGAGGCAGCAGGTTACTGTGAATGAATAAAAGCGCCCCCGCCCCTCCGTACCACCACGCGCAGGCGACCCCGCCCCTCCGTCCCGCCGCTCACATGCCTAAGGCACGGCCATCTAATTCCGCGCAGACTATACCCAATGGAGGGCGAACCTCATAGTTTCTAACAACTGTTATTATAATATCTAGTAGATAGACATCACATACACAGTATAAAACCCAGAAAATTCCAATGAAAAAATTGTAGCGAAACCATGCAGGATTCCTCTTGATATTTTCATTGAACTTTTAAATCATAACATTCATTATCCATAATATTCTCACTCACCGTGAATTCGAAAAAAAAATACGCAGAAACAATGAATTTACAAAGTTAGAGGTAATTGCTTCGGATTCTAACCCAAGACTGGATTGGGCAGTCCATATTGTTATCATTACGCTATCACCGGTTTTTGTAATATAATAATCAATAATCTGCTCTACCTTACAATCCGAATGAACCCGTACAACTTTCAGTTTTACTAAAAAGGTTTTATATTTATCGGTTCAGTTTAAAAAAAGAATAAAGGGCGATTCCATTGGCCCGATAGACGTGAAACTCTCGTCTTAATGTTCGGTCATCATTTTTAATGGGACCACACCTTAATACGGTTTATGTAATAAAATGGTACGCAAAAACTGATTGATTGTTGTTTTTGTTATTTATTTTAAAGAGTATATCGTTTATTTTTATACTAGATTTTCGCCAGACTTCAACCGCGTAGCTATTGATATATTAACCAATGATAAAAAAACTTCACAAATTATATAAGTAGTAAAACCTTCCTCGAAAACCACTCTATACATTGGTGAATAGAGTTGTGGGTTTTAGAGTTTATCGCGAACAGATTGACAGACGCAGAGGACATTGTTTTATAAAATGTAGTGATGTAGTGATTATACTCGATCAGTATATAACATTTTGTTTTGTTTTTGTTTCAGATGCTGATATTCGGGTAACGGTCAGGTATCTTAATAAATGTATGTTAACTTATAACTTTAAGAGAGGTAGGGCACAGCCATTTATGGCTCAAATCTGGAGCAGCCCATCTGAGGAAATACCTCCACCCTATAGAAAACTGCAGCGAAATAACACACTTTATCGTGTGTTGTGTTCCTGCAGTGAGTAAGGTCGCCGGAGCTCCTTCTAAGGATGCGCTGAGTTGGCAGTAAGAGGAATATTCCCTCAAACTGTCGGCGCAGTGCATAAACCTCAAAGAGATTTTTAAGGTCGGCAACGCGCGAGTGATACCTCTGGTGTTGCAAGCGTCCATAGGCTACGGTAACCGCTCACCATCAGGCGGGCCGTATGCTTAAAAAAATAAAGACATAGTATCCTATGTGCGCTATTTTCCTACAGAGGAATAGGTAGATAATACAGAACTTGAAAGATTCTTGCAGACTTCTTTTGCTTTGTCCACATTCATATAAATATCTTGTCATACACACGCACCGGTTGTGAGTACTGGTAACTTGAGTAGGTTGCCATGGCTCCTTCAAAGGATGCGCTACGCTGGCAGCAAGAGGAATATTTCATTAAACCGTCAACGCTACACAGCGTTGACATAAACCTCTAAGAAGTTTTTAGAAGGGTTGGCAACGCGCAAGTGATACTCCAGCCGGGCTAACATGCACACCGCGAGAACATTTTGTCTACGCTTATGTCGTGCTTTTGTTTCGTTTTCGCACAAGAAAGAGCGAGACAAAAGAGTAGACAAAATTTTGTCGTGGCGCGCATGTTAGCCTGGCTGGTGTTGCAAGCGTCTATAGGCTACGGTAACCGCTTACCATCAGGCGGGCCGTATGCGTATTTGCCACCTTAGTGGTATAATAAAAAAATAAAAGAAACTAACTGCGGTCGTAAGCGCGACTGCTACGCTTTAAGTACTGGAATCGATTCCCAGATCACGTAGTGTTATTGAGATGTTCTATGAAATTCTCTGGAACATCTCGGGGTTTCGATTTGTGTCCAGTTGGTGACAATTGGCTAGGGGCGCTAGACTTAAATATAGCGATGAGCTGTACGTAGTTACTAAATTACACTCTTACTCACAATTTGATTAACATTTTAGCCCTTTGTCTCGCTTTTCTATCTGATTGTGAGCTAGTCTTGTACAAATTAATTGTTTTTTTTTAAAACTGTATTTTTACTTAAAGAACGAACGTACCTCTAATTTATATGCATAATTCTCTTACATATTTTATTTAAATGATATCTTAATCTTAATGGGAAAAGATTTGAAATGCCCAAAGTAACAACATTATTCCGCATCCTGGCAATTTATCAATAGCCTTACAATAACCTCCCAACGTCTAAATAAGGCAAAATAAAATAAATAACTCGATTAACAATAACAAATCGTTACAAATTACATGCGCTCCTAATCGGGGTCTTCAATAAATCGATTAATTTATTCACATCACTAATCTCATTAGTATAAATTTAAGGCGAAGCACACATCGTTAAGCCACTTATCCACAAAAACGAAAGTGGGGAAGAAACTAGATAATAAATAAATAAAAATAATAATAATAAATAAAGAAGAAAAGGCTTTATTTATTATTCTCTTCTATTCTATAGGTAAGGCTCGTACAGAAAGCGTTATTCCTAGATATGACATGTAAATTGTTAGAATGTTCTTCTCCTTAGAGCTAATACAATAATAAATAATAAGTGCGCATTCAAAGTCTATGAGTACACTGTAAGCGAGCAATAGTATCGACTATAAGCAGACGAGAGAGATCAGGCAAATATCAATAAAATACTATATTATTTTTACCTTCAATACTCAATATTTATTACATTCCATGTAAGCAATTAGGTGGTAGACAGTAAAATAATTTCGTTCATTATGGACCCCGTCGGGCACAGCAATGTAGGAGAGAGGAAGCACTAGTTACCATAAAATTACATTTAATTATTATTTTTACTTTTTAGTTTTTTTTTTGTATATATCGCTACCTTCCTTAAGTTTTCTGTGCTTTGTTTTGTAGATTTTAATATTTATTTTTTTTAGTTACTGTAATTGGTGGATTCGTAGTAATTAAATAAATAATGATCTTTGCCAGCCTGATCTCAATCTCAGCATGGTCATGATATCTCTCTTCTCTGCTTATAATCGATACTGAGCATTGCTAGCTTACAGTGTATTCCTACGCTTATATAACCCGACTTACCAAAATTAAATCCGATTATAAGGGAGATTGATTTACAATCGTTCGTTCTAAATAAAAAATTTCGTAACAATTTTATTATAGAACCCTCTGACTTACGAATCTAGTTATCATGCTCCAAAAACAGTCTTAAATCATAGATATTAATCATATTAATTATACTAATGTTTGGATGCGGGTGCGCCTGGGTAATATTTGTATGAAACATGGACTTTTAGTGTTTGGAACAGCTATGACTAGTGTAGTGTTCTTAAGGGCGACTGTTAAGTAAAAAGTTCTTAGATTTCTGGGTCGAGTGTTTGTAATACACAGTTTAAAAATTTACTCTACGATTTTCACTTCTTCTATGATTTCTGCTACTCTATTTAGCGAAGGAAAGCTGCACACTCCAAATTGAAACTACCATTGAAATTATTATAGGAACACTTGGTGTCTTTCATACATACATAAAAATGAACTCGTCCACTCGTTAAAAATGTTACAGACCCCAGACTGAAAAGTTTCGACGCACTTAACTGAGTTCTTTGTCGCAACACCCAACCCAGATAAGAGACAAATAAATTAATCTTTTAAAAAAACATTATTGTTAAAAATAAAGAACACAGATGCCCTTATTATTAGTAGATATAAGGCAGCAAGTAAGTCCCATTCTGTCGGCCATAAAATACGGTGTCTCAATTTTTGGGGCCTCGTTTCCAAATGATTTATTGGAAGTAAAATGATGTATGGGAAGTTGCCAAAGATTTGGCCAGCATTGTGTAAGAATTGCCAATTTTATGGTACGGAATTAATGCTTCCTTTTGAGGCTCACATTTTAATTTTTATGCCTAATATTTTTAGACCATAAAATTGAAATGTTTTGCCTAACATTTAATTATGGAGTAGCTAAACTAGATTTTATTTTAGTAGTCATCATGTGATTCTTATTAATAATTATAATTAATAATCGCTATATTTATTATGGTGATAAGTTATTCTGACCTTCTGTAGAGTAGATGACTTACAAAATGTATATGTGTTTAACTGTGATTAAAGTATATTTTTTACCAACAACTATCCCAAAATTGAGCAGAGGCCATTTTTTGCCTGTCGATTGCATGCGACTGTAGACCAGTCTGCTCGAAAAGCATGATTAAATAATTTGAATTTAATAAAAACTTATTTTTTTTATTGGATTTCACCTGTCAGAGGAATAATATTGGCAGTAAAATATGATAAAATCATAAATAAAAAACATTAATTACGTCTAAAACGAACCTAATAAAAGTAAAAATAGTTTTTACTTCATAACGTTACCGCTTAATTGTATAGATTAAAAAAAATTAGAATTCAATTTTAGAATGTACTGTGTGTGACCACACCCGCTTTTTTCCACCATTTGTGCTAGGAAGAAGAAACTATATCGATAGATTGATGATTTATACTCCGATGTTTCACCACCTCTTGATAAGTCCCCGTTAAATTACTTGGCAGATAATTACATTCAAATTCTGTTCTATTTTTAAATTTATCCGCCAGTTAGCAGATAACCAGAGGTTTTTAGCATCTACATACAACATTAGCTTCATAATAAGTACACATTTCAACCTCATTACATAACACAAAAATCACCAAAAAGTTTACATACAAAAAGAAAACAAAAGAAACACGTATCATAATTTTTCCGGCAACATTTTTTCGCCTCCCAATTATTTGTAGCGTCTCAAGAGATAAGTCGCGGCGGTTAAGTGCGCGTACGCATCGGACATCGTAAATATGATCGTGATCAGCTGCATTATGTTAAGGACGGAACGAGATCACTGGGGACTTGCCCTTAAAGGATACCGCGTGGGTGGATATGTACACAAAAATGTCAAGTTACTTACTATTTTTGTGTGGTAAAGTTACAAAGGTGTTGGCCTCATTGTTTATTTTGAGGACGGTTGCGGAAAGGAATCCTTTTAAAAAATGTCATGACCATGAAATTTTCAAGGCCAAATTGCTTGCCAGACGCCTTCCTAAGATACGTTACGATTCTTCAATAATTTAAAATAATGCTTTTGATCCTATCATAGTTTTGCCTGAAGAAAGCACACAATACGACCAACGGAAGGAACGGATGGTCAGAATTATTCAAGAACACACGAAGTAACACATTAAAACTATTTTACGGTGGTAGCTAAGCCAGATAGATCATTAGATCCAACCGCCAAACAAACATTCTATGAAACAACTAAGAGAGCTCAATGCTATAAAGTACAGTCACGACTAAAAACATGTTTATACTAGGCAAAATTCAAAATCCATTTTCTCATAGAGTACTAAAGTAAGAAACTTTGTGGTATTACGAACATAGTTCAACGAACCAATACTATAGTAACATAGGTGTTATTTCAAAGTTGCAATCGTAAATTCATGAAAAAAATTCTATGCCTTTAAGACTTATAAGACTTTACATACTTATCAACCAAATTTAAGGAAAACAGGATTAACAATACAGTCGGATTTATGACCTCCTTCAGATTCTTTGACCGTATTTTATAGTCCTGTAATTTTTATTTTTATTTCTTTGTTTGAAATATCTTCTGAGATGGTTTTATAATATACATTTTGTTAGTTTAAAGGGTTCTGAAAGCACATTTGTCTGTCGGGACTGGTCGGCTCTTACTGCTATGGCAGTAATTTCAATTGTAATACTTACCTACTCTTTAATCATCTACACATCAAGCTGCATCATCCTCATTACTATTCACAACAATTGTTACTGTTACCACACATATTTTTTAAAAAGAGTACTTATGGAGTTTCTTGCCGGCTCTTCTCCATAAGACCCACTTTTTTTGGAACCGTGCAACTAATTTAACGTTTCAAAAGTACCTATTTATATGGTCTAATAGAAATAAAATATTTTGAATATTGAATTTTTTGACACCACAAAATTCTTTCTAGTCGAGATTTTCTTATTACTAAAAAGTTATTTATAATTGGTTCGTCTTGGGCACAAATATTTTTCCTTTTCCAAATAACTTTCTTATCCAGTGCAATAATTCTTTGGCGCTACACTTACGAAACTCGACCCAATATATTGTAGAATGAGAAAAACGCACGGTACGTTCAACTTTATAACTGAATGGACAAATAAATTCAGTTAAGTCGAACTCATACGAGATAATAACGTGTTGTTTAAATTGTGGAAATAACTACAATGTATTTTATATTGCTGGATTGGTGGTACTTTGACCGTTTTGTATTGTTATGTTGGTAGCACACGAGAATCAGTTAGAATTGTGGGATTATGTCTTGAGTGGGGTATTATCTGGAGACAGATAAATAGATATACTCTTTATTAGATAGATTACTCAAAACAATAACAACATACATTTTTAAAATATACAAAGGGCGGCCTTAGCGCGACCAGCGATCTCTTCCAGGCAAACTTTGGATGGACTGAACAGAATTGAAACAACCTCATTGAGACCTCAGTTTATAAGTCTCATTTGCCTTATAAATTCACTGGCTATAAGTTCCCTTCAAATTGGAACACAATAACGTTAGCACATTATTGCTTAGCGGCAGAATATTTTGGCAACGCCTTTGCACTACTTACCCGAAACAAACTACAGCAGTCAATTCCTAGGTACCACCTTTGTTACCTACCTTAGAAATTTCTTCGCATGCGTAAATGCGCTATAATATAAACATCTTTTGACTTAAAATCTTGTTTAACCTTTACCTTTTCCTCAAGTTATAATTTTACTCCTTTTTACTATATTGCCTCGTCTTCTATAATAAATAGTTGAAGTTTTTTACCTACTTCATCGGAGATCGTGTGGCATAATTGTTCCGTGTACACTGTGTATATGCTGACCTACAATTGTATGTATAGCCTATACAATACGAGGTCAACTTATACTGGCATGTATAGCTTGAAATGTAGCCATATTACGTACAGTCAACTTAAAAATTAAAACAAAAATGTTTTTTTATTCAAGTGTCTCGTACACGACCTTTGTAATGATTTATTCAGTCTAGTGACATTACGTTCGCAATAAATAATATTTTAATTCTTCTTTTGTACTTATAAATAAGGCTTCAAAATATGCATGATGTGAAGTTGAGGGTCGAAGTTTAATTTCTTTATGTCCGTGATCGGAAATAAAATGTATAAATCAGAAACTGTTCGCGTGCCTGTATATTTTATTTTGTATAACTTGGCACATGTTTAACCTAAATGTTTCTGTGCATCAACACTAATACAGTGTACATAGCTAAGTACCCAATAGCTGCCTTACACTATTTTTCTAGGTATTATTTTTTTTTACTTTTGGCCATAGTGATGTGCGGTTCTGATACGTTTTATCACCTCAATAGGGCTGAATTTTACAGACAAACTTCAGAATAGTTTTCTGGTCTATGTATACTATTATGTTCCAGTTTTAAGGGGAATGTAGCCATAGAAATTACTGGGCAAGTCAGACTTAACAACTGAGGTGTCAAGATGACAATGCGGTAGTGATACTACTGGTGTTCCTGGCGTCTATAATAAATAAATAATTAGTATTTTCGGAACATTTTTACACAGCTCAACGGCAACCCCAGTCTATAGACTGTATCATCAGGCAATCCGTACCTAAGCTTGTCTATAATCTAATATTATAAAGAGGAAAGATTTGTTTGTTTGTTTGTTTGTTTGTTTGTAATGAATAGGCTCCGAAACTACTGGACCGATTTCAAAAATTCTTTCACCTTTGGAAAGCTACATTATCCCCGAGTAACATAGGCTATATATCATCACGCTACGACTAATAGGAGCGGAGTAGTAATGAAAAATGTAGCAAAAACGGGGAAAAAATTATAAGACCACGCGGGCGAAGCCGCTGGCGGGAAGCTATTTGTAATATTTTTACAAAGAAACAATACGCTGTTATACCCCCAGTCTATTTTACACATATCATCACGCCTGTATTCCTCTCCTGCCTCGAAGGGTTACGGTACACCAACAGTTAGTCGGCATGTTTATTGTTCAGGTCCCATGTAATAGACTTGTGTAGCTCGCGAGCTAAAGACAAGCTCAGTACCAATGAGCTAATCACTCTTTAGCTCATATGATTTCAAAGTATATCTCTATATTAGTATATCTTTAAAGATATGGTTTCAATTTGAGTTACTTAGCTCACTAGTGAGCTACAAGAGCTAGTGACTCAAATTGAAACCATATCTTTGAAGATATACTGATATAGAGATATCATTTGAAATCATATGAGCTAAAGAGTGATTAGCTTTACAAAAGCTCAGATGAGATTACAGAGATTACAGAGAGAGAGAGAAATTACACACGACGTAAAAAAGAAAGACTAGTGAGAGATTAGTGAGTGATAATCATGATATATATCTCAGATTGAAAAGATTCTCTTCTCTTTTCAGTGATATGTTTTGCACAACTCTGCCATGTAATATGTGGCGAACCTATTGCCAGTCTAAGTCTCCCGCCTCTCAAAATCTTTTATGGTTAAAACTCCAGATCCATAAAATTTATTCAAAAAGGTGGGACCACATTTTGGAGCGTTAAAATTATTGTTATTTATTATTCATGTTCCCGACATACATTTATCATGAACAAATTGACGCCTTCACAAATGTAACAAGACGTACGGCGCCGACAAAGTGTGTACTTGCGTATATAAGTTATAGTAAGGCAAATGGGCCCGTAGGGTAATTTATAGAATGTGTATTTTATGTGTGTTATTTTTTTGGATTATTTTAATGATAAACAAACATACGGTACAAACTAGTAAGGGTGGTCGCCAGCCAGTAAGACCCCAAGAAATCGAACCACCGAGCAAGTCGGGTCTTTTCTCGCATATTACGTGATATCGATCTGAAAGGCAGGGAGGAATTGTATTACTTAAAATAATGTTGTTATAACTATCTTTTTGTATTTTTTAAGCATTTTCCACGCTTAGATTACAAGTTATTTTTAATGAAGGCAAAAATCGGCTAGCGGGCAGGATTCGAACCTGCGTTTTCTGGTTCGGTACACCAAACGCTTTGACCACTAAGCAACCGCGAGTCTGGTGTAACGAACCAGAAGACGCAGGTTCGAATCCTGCCCGCCAGCCGATTTTTGCCTTCATTAAAAATAACTAGTGAAACTTAAAATAGTGCGTAAGAGAGTAGCCTCCCTGATGCGTCGTGTGAGAGACAGTACCAACAGCCTCCTTAACACCATACTGAAAAAAATTGAGTGCCCAGTTGTAAGGCTCTGGAATTGTGTGCATGGCTCCAGGTCAGCAATATTTAATATAAAATAAAATAAATATTTCTTACTAACATACTATGGATGTATATAAACAAATATGCTCTGAAATAAATAAAATATAATAATAACTATACTGACATGACGATTCGAATTCTCTGATACCTAATAAATTCTTTTATGTATTTATTAATAAATTTTTGGATCGGCGGCACCTACTCATGAACTATTTTGTTTATGAATAAATTTTTAATCTATACTAATATTATAAAGAGGAAAGATTTGATTGTTTGTTTGTTTGTATTGAATAGGCTCCGAAACTACTGAACGGATTTGAAAAATTCTTTCAATGTTAGATAGCCCATTTATCGGGGAAGGTTATAGGCTATATACCATCAATCTACGACTAATAGGAGCGGAGTAGCAATGAAAAATGATGCAAAAATGGGGGAAAAAGTTATCAAGACCACGCGGGCGAAGCCGCTGGCAGGTAGCTAGTTATTTATATGCGACCCCTTTTGTTTTGACATGTAAATTGGCTCTATGGAATAAATGAATATGAATATCTTTGACGATTTCATGTATGGGTAACAAATTGATAGTATAATAAACACGGAACCCCAATTCTTGAGCCCGGTATATCACTGAACGATTGCATCGCCCCCTACAGTTACTTGAAGTCTTATTTACAAGTACAGCAATATCAACAGCGCTAATTTGTATTTTTTTCATAAACAGACCTGTATTCCCCGAAGGATAATGGATAGCTGGTATGTTTAGGACGTAGGGGGTGCGAGCCTATAGCCATTAACCGAGTACAAATCCAAACTCCCGAGCTGCTACTGAGAATTTCTATGAAAATCCTAATAACACTGCTTGACCTGGGAATGGAACCCCTCAACAGCCTGTGTTGCTATAAATAAATATGCTTTTTTTTATTTACACTTCATGCACATTATCGTACAGAGGCGGACTTAATGCTAAAAGCATTCTCTACCAGTCAACCAAAAGGTAATGCAGAGAAAAACTATAATGTTAGATGTTATAAAATATTGTTTTATATAAAAAATATCTTTTTATAAATACAGCGCCAATATGGTGTTAATAAAGGCTAAAATTCCCATTCATCATACTTACTCCCATTAAGGACACCAAATTCGACCACCAATCATCTAAAGACCGCTTAAACTGTAAAAATTGAACCGAGCAATAAAATTTAAACGGTTGATCTGGTTGAAACTGTTCCCTGGAATCATTTGAGAGTCAATGCGGTCGACAGTAACTGCAATTACATGGTGTTTCACTTCGAATTATGTTTCATTGAATTTTTTGACTAAACAGGTAACTGCCTCGTTAGCCTAGTGGTTGTGAGTGCGACTGCTGGGGCCGAGGTTCGATTAACAAGACCAGCAAAGGATGTTTATTATATGAAATTTTCAGTAGCAGCTCGGAGTATGGATTTGTGCCCCGTTAATGATATTAGGCTCGCCCCCTATTACATGGGGCCTAAATATATCGGCGAACTGTGGCAGTGCATTAGTGCATCTCTGCCTAGCGTAACCGTTTGTGACGTTTTTGTGCATTACCTTTATCTGTTTATAAATAAATTAAAGGAAACTGTGCTTTGACTGAACCATTTTCAGCTCTATCAATACACTTAATGTATTTGACTGAAATTCGATATACTTACAGAAAGACGTCGTAGGCTTACTGGTTTCTAATACTTACGCGAATATTAGGAATTATGTAATATAACCTAAATTAAAAATTTAGAAATCCCCCGACACGAAATGTAATTTGCCATTTTGTGGTGGCGGCCATCTTGGATTTGAAATTTATCATAGTGTGTAGCATTCTTCTAGTTAAGCCCTTTCATTTGATACCCATATTGAGGGAGTTGTGAAAAAATATGTAATTCGCTATTTTGTGGCGGCGGCCATCTTGGACCGATTTTTATCAAACATAGCTAAGAACACTCTCGACTAATTCACGTTTCAAATAAAAAAATCCAAATCAAAATTGGTTCATCCGTTTGGGAGCTACGATGCCACAGACAGACACACACACCCCGTCGTTTTTGCGTCGGGGGTTAAAAACTATTTTTGGCGGATTCCATCGCGCTTATGACTCGTTTCGGACCCTTTACAGCGTCCATGGTCACGGGCAGACTAAGCTAGAGACGGACACCTACCTAGCTTACCTAGCTTAGTCTGCCCGTGCGTGTAATTAACCCGATAGAAACCTTAAAAAGTAGTTTTATTACAAAATACCGTAGGCTTGCTTTATAAACAGATTTTTGAGAATTCTACCCCATACACTGTTGTAACGGGGTTGCAAACTGGGAGCGAAGCGAATCTGTTTGACCTGAAATTTGCCACAATTAGATTTCTTATTCGTTTCATAAGTAAGATATAATGTTTATCTCATCTTATGCCCACATATCATACACACGGGCACACCTTACATACATGCCATTCGAGAATAATAAATAATATTGATAACCTCGCAAATTGAATTTACGAGCGTACCAAAACGTTCGTAATTGAATTTTCGAAAACGCCCACGAATTATTACTGTGGCAATACCATTGAGTCCATTACCGGGAATTTTGGGGATGTTGTTTTTATACCAACAGACTAACATTATGCAAGAAAGTAAAGAGAAAATGTTCGCTATCTTGTCTTGCTCTCAATATTTTCAATGATAAGCCACAATAAAGAGATTTTACCACGCATTACACAGTGAAACTGCAATTTTTCCTGATTACAAAGCGCACCATACTTTGACTAAAATATTGGCGTAATTACCCTTGCGTAACTGACCCATTTAAAAAAATCTAAACATGTCAAGCTTTCTTGTTCAATTTTTTTTTATAATTACTAACAATTTCCCAAGCGTCCCGAAACGAAAAAATTTTTTATTGATGGTTTATAATCATAATCATAAACATTTATTCTACATTCATGTTGTTGGCATAATGGTGGTATCATATTGGATGGTATCAAACATGAACCCTGTTAGGGCACAACAGTATTTTTAGTACTTAAATATTAGTCTTAATTACTTAACACTATTTAACATAATATCTATTATTATAGATATATATTATTTTATATCTGAATGTCATGGGTTTGTACATCTTATAATCTGTATGTTATCGAAAGGGTATGTAGCCCTAATGGATTTTCTGTGTCATCCTATGCTCTAGGTATGTATGCCTTTATCTGTATACTACTAAGGTATTTAGGAGGGCTTAGGTATATGAAAAACATCTTTTGAATTAAAGTGGCCTCGCGAAGTATAGTATTTTTTATGCGGAAAATCCTCACCATATCATAATAATATCCCTGTATTTCGGAATCATACCGACTAAAAACCGCATTTGGCTTCCCTAGTCCTTTAACAATAATAATAATAATAATATTTATTGTTTTTTTCCACAAAGGTTATTTATAATATCAGATATAACAATAAAATTAGCAGCATTAATAGGTACATCATGGCCAATAAAATTCACCGCAACAAACATCGCATACCTCAGCAATAGCAATCAAACTAATCCTGACCTTGCATAGTTTTCGCCGCATAAAAAAAAATATTATGAATTCTAGCCTCAAGCGGTAAACTATATAATCCAATTAGCAAGTCACGGTGGCTGGCAGTGTATAATAAAGTCATAAGCAACACTGGTAGCCGGTAGGGCGCTACATTAATCACAGATTACTGCGGGCTTAGATGCCCTATCTCTTTGTCCTGGACTCCCAGAGAGGGGCAAAGATCATGTGGGCCGTTTGGAGTTGGAGATTGTTGCCTACTCGAATTTGACATCACTGAGGGTGAATTTTAAAAGGAATCAAACAAGCAAGTGATTTTGTTGGTTAAGAAATGAGTTTTATTTGTGTTCTACACAGATTTTGATAAAATTTTGCAAGGAGATTGATTCCGAATATAGGCTTCATTTTGTTTCAAAAAGTATTTTTGCTTGGCTTTTTGTTTGAATTAGATAGTAGGTATTAGATAAGTACTCGTATGAAGAGATATCAATTAAATAAAGTCTTTCATTCGCATTGTAGTGACACTCTTGCTTTCTAAATTTTTATTCCTAAATGTGGCTTAGCATTTATGACAGTTTTTTAATAACTTTTTCCCCCGTTTTTGCAACATTTTTCATTGCTACTCCGCTGCTATTAGTCGTAGCGTGATGGTATATAGCCTATAGCCTTTCTCGATAAATGGGATATCTAACACTGAAAGATTTTTTCAAATCGGTCCAGTAATTTCGGATTCAATACAAACAAACAATCAAATCTTTCCTCTTTATAATATTAGTATAGATTGTATAATCCTTCCGTTTAGGTGATATTTTTTTTAGTTAGATATGTTTGCGCTTGATCACAACTTGCCTGATGTTAAGCAATGATGTGGTCTACGATGGAGCGCGCTTGCCTAGTAGAAACCGATTCACTCTCGTCTTGAAGACACCCAAACATAGAAAACAAGACAGAAATAATCATTTAAGTGTCGCATCTGAAAAAATATTGAAAATTAATCTATGCCCATTATTACGCTAAATAATATATGAGACGATTTATCTTAACCGAATAAGTAGTTGGTAATATTTTATACTGTGTATTGTGTCGCTAAACTTACGACTTCCGGTCAATGGCGGCGAACTCAGGCGCACGGCTTATCTGCAGATGAGATATTACTATTGTTATCTCAGTTACACTGTGGGAATATTTAGAATGCTCTGGAATGAGGATCTGTATCGGGAGGAGTGAAATATGTCGTGTCGTCCTGTGAATAGGTCACCTTAAGTATCGTGGTGTATTATTGAATTGGTTGCACATTTTTTTATAGCTAGCTATGTCTCAGTTTCGGTCTCAGGTAAAACAAAGGCTAACATTCAGAGACGACGCTCAGCGTAAAGTAAGGCTTCCGTATGTCAAATTTGTATAACAATTTGACATACGGAAGCGTAAGTTCATGCTGAGTCTCTTCTCTGAATCTCAGCCTAAGTCCACCCATCTACCCATCCTCCATCACCCCTCTCTTCTCCTAAGGGTTAAGCAGAAGCATATGTTGTACACAGTTTGCCAGTATGTTTTGTTTGCGTTCGAGGCGTCATATTGTATAGTATTCTACTATTGAAGCCCATTCATTTAACACCCATATTGAAGGAGTTGTGAAAAAATATATTTTGTAGTAATCCGCCATTTTGTGGCGGCGGCCATCTTGGACCGATTTTCATCAAACATAGCTAAGAACACTTCGTACTAATTCATCTTTCAAACAAAAACAAACTCAAAATTCGTTAATCCGTTCGGGACCTACGATGCCACAGATAAACAGACACACACACAATACTCGTCAAACTTATAACACCCCGTCGTGTTTACGTCGGGGGTTAAAAATCAGTACACACTAAGCAACTGTAGGTGCTCCATAAATTTCCTATTCTCACAGACAAATTAGACACAAAATAACAATTATCCCCATAATAATAGGTTCTTTGACATTATCAATACAACTTGTATATCAAACTTAACGGCTAGCGGAACCAATAATTACTGTGATCTAATTAATAACCACAAAGCTATGATTATGATCACCGCTAACGTTCTCACGTTAAACTTTTAATTGTTATGATTAATCTAGATAGTGACGGCTGGTCTGGTTTGTGAGATATGTAGTAAGGGACGTGTGAATGATGAAGGTGCGCGATAGCACCTAGAGATTTAGAATTTAAAAATCATTATTTCATTTATTTCGGATCGTGCGCGCGATAACGTGAATACGTGATAAAGTATTTATAGTTATTAAATAGAATTAATGATCAACTTATTCTGAAAAATAATGCCAATTAAGAAATATATTTTTTATATATACCTACCTAATAATCACTGAATAATAATACTTCTTAATAAATTCACTCGGTAAAAGTTTATAGCACGATGCAATGTAAATTGTTGCTAAAATAATATTGTAAGGTTAAGTTTCCGTACATCAACAGTGAGCCAAAAGCAGTTATTGAGAATATTGAGAACAAAATCAACGCCTCTCTATCAATAACTGCATAAACTTTCACCAAAAGATATCTTAATTCTTTAAAAAGTTTCACAAAACTTATTCTTTGAGAAATGTCCACCATTTTTCTTTGCGCACCTCAATTAAGCGAATGCACTGTGCGAACATATCATTAATACAAAACATATAGATAAACAATACTCTATATTCCTGGGCGGTGCACTCGAAATAAATCAGTTTGTGCGTAGGTGGCCGGCGCGGGCGCAACCCGCAATTACCAATTAACCTCGCGTTATATTCATGTTCGAAATTCAAAATTCAATTCATTCGGTCAGATCCCGTCGTACGAGACAGACGTCTAAAAATGGTGGCGTGAAATTGGTGCGTGATTTATTAAACCATGTTTGATGGGTAGGTGCATGACAATGAACTTACCTTTTATAAGTCTTATTATACCTATACGTTGTCAATCCAACGAAATATATTTTTTATTGTTATTCTTTAAAATAAAATCTCAATCCATAAAAAACATTTCCTTTTGACATTCCTCTTAGTAGCTGCATTTTGTACCGCGATGCGATGTCCATAATGTTACTTACTTTAAAATAAAACAAAATTATGATCCAACGTTAATATTTATTTAAAATATTTTATTTTACAAAATAAAATCTCGAATGGTAAAATTAATTTACACTTTTTATTCATTAATAACTACCTAAATACCTATTTTTCTCTAATACATAAATAACATTTAGGCTCGATTTCATGCTATCTAATATAACTAGATATACAATAATGGTTTAATAATTCAGGTCTTCCTTCTATTTCTAAGACCTTCACGATTTTAAGATAAACATTGAAGGTAATACTGTAGAATCGCTATTTGATAAGGGATACAGTAAAGTGAGTTAAATCGCGATTGTGATATGCGATTTTTTGCAAGTTACTTTAAACGCCCGCTAGTGGCAACATTAAAAATAATGCTACAATTTATTAAATATTTCATAAAATATTTTTTTATTTCTGGGCTGAACTACTTAACATTTTTAATTAATGAGCATAATTATTATAGCTAAACATTTTTAACAAGTCTAAGTAATTACATTTAAACAGGCCGTCAAAAATTGTCTTTATAAAAAAATCCCAAAAAATTGGTAGTTTAGGTACTAAAAATACAAAAAAATATTATTATTTTTTAGAAAGTTAGAATTTTTTGTTTTCGAAAATTCTAAGTCGCCAGAAATTGGTGGGATATGCATATTTTTTATTCTAGTATAGATTTAGCACCATAACACTAAAGAGTATTTTATCAAATCAAGGACAGTAATGAAACTTAAAAATACGGTATTCTTATTAAATGCAAAATACACTAAATAAATAGGAGTCATGCGTTTGTGTCATGTTAAAAATAATAATAATTCTCTGGTTCACACTTTTTAAAATACTAAAATGACATATCACTAAAACTGAAATTACTAATTAGATATTTACAATAACGTTACCCATAATGATCCAACACTTTTATAGATATTCCCTAATTACCTAACAAATAACAAAACAAAAAAAAGCGCAATTTCAAAGGTAAAATAATTTCGGCATATTATTTTATACTTTTATCCAAATGATGATAAAATTAATAATTATCGTTTTAAAATCAACTAAGTACTGTTTCTGTATTCAGAAATACTTACTGCAACGTACAAGTTTGCAACATTGCTTCTTGATTTTGAAAGGCGTTTATAAGATCGACTCGTTTGAAAAAATAAAACGCGATCAGGCTATTTTAGGATATTTTATTCAGGATATTTTAATTCTTGGTGATAGCCATTGGGCTATCACCAAGAATTAAAATATAATATTATGGTATAAGATATTGATATTGATAAAATAGTCATTATTTATTTAATAAATAAACTTACTAGGAAGTGATAAAACAAGCCATAATGCCAATACTAATACGCCTCCGTGCGCGCAATGAATGGAGTACAAAATATTTAAAGCTTAGGCCTAACTGGTAAAATTTATTATTATGATACTGTCTACTATTTTTTTATTTTGTAATAGAACGATACTAGTTGAACGTGAATAATAAAATAAATTATATTCTTGGAATATTGAGGTCTCAAAACTATGAACATTATTTGTTTTTTTTCTACGGTAGGACCATAATGTAACAATTACACTGTGGGTAGGACCTAGGTATGTACGATTATGCTAAAAATAGATTGTGATTTTTACAAAAAAAATACAGTATAGGTACATTCTATTAATTTCATTAAATACCTTAATTTTTTTATTGTTTTCTGTAAGTGAATATAATTCGCTACATATTAATTTTATGTAACAAAATACTTCATATCTTATCCCTCATTTTAAGAGGAGACCCGTTGCTCAACACTCAGCAGTGGGACAGTAAATAGGTTGATGATGATGATGATACCAATCTTCTTTCTTATATTATTTTTTAATACAGCTTACTCATATTTTTTATTTACTCAGTTATTGTTTTTTTTTTTATTAAATTTTCAACAATTTTTCGTAAAAGGTTTTATTTCAATTCGTTTTTTTTTCATTCTCTCCACAATTCAGTCGAGCAACCTCATTCTTCCTAAGCATTCTCCTCCACCACCCTGATATTTCGATGCTCTTTTCACACCGGACACCCCGTTCACTTCTAGCGCTTCGATTTCCTTAGTGACATTATGACGTCACTGACATCTACTGGTCAACTTGACCTCGCTAAGTTAAAGTCCTCCCCCGACGTTGGGTGTTTTCACGAAGTATGTTGTTAGTGTGCCCTTGCCTTTGACGTAGGTCGGACCTCGACATTCGCAAGTGTAGCCTGCATTCATTAATACCCTGCAATGGAAGATTTATTACTGATTCCATCAATACCAATATATTTATACTTATTAAGAACATAAAACAATCGCCTCAGATCTAAGGACAGGACAGAACAGGACACACGCAGCTTGCGATTGCTCGAACAATAATTACACCAATCGAACTGTAACAAATGTATGTATAGTCCACTTACTTAGCCGTGTCTTCAGTGACCTGTATCTTGCCCATGATGCCGGTGGAGTCCATCCTCGACGCCACGTTGACGGTGTTGCCCCAGATGTCGTACTGGGGCTTCTGGGCACCCACCACGCCCGCTATCACTGGCCCGTGGTTCAAACCTGGCAGACAAAATTAGAGACGTAGTGCTTGTAATTTTACGTTCGAATCGGCGAATGTAGCTGAATTTACCACAAAAATGAAATGGATACGCTGACAAACATAAAATAAGGGTAGTTAAATTTTTACTTCATAATTTGGTACAACCTTTAATTAATAATTTGTATTGTTTAGATAAAGGCCTGCTTCACCACTTGGCAGTAAGTTCCTGTTAAATTACTTGGCTGATAGTTTCATAAAATTATTATTCCATTATTTTATTATTTTTAATTAATTATAGTTTGGATTTGCTTAGAAACAGGCCCATAATAATTATCTTGTTTTATTTTTATTAGGTATTCATGGTACGTATGATTTATTTTGGATCTAACATAACGAACCTTTATGTAATTTGTACTCATATTTTGTGTCGAAAATAGAATTATTGTTATCAAAACCCCGCGAAGGAATTTGTTTTGTTTCAGAGCGACTTTATCAAAACTATGTTACCACGCCATCTATCCCCTGAGGAGGCGTTTACGCAATAAGCTACATATTATTACTTTGAAGGCCACCGTAATGCCATCTGTTGAAGCATCAAGAGACGTTGTAAGCTCTCGAACAATAAAGTTCATACAAACGCTACGAGAGGTCGCTTTGCCAATGTTATAAAAATAATTTTGGTTTTTTTCTTCTTTCCAGAAATTGAAGCGAAGAGTTTGTATAATCGGGCTAGCATCAGAAACTGCTGTGCGGATTTTCATCCGGCTTTCACTTTCACCAATAGAAAATAAAATGGGATTATCTAAGAAGATCATTTAGAATATCAACCGGTTTGCCGTCGAGGTGGGTCCTTAGTTTATTGATAACTAGCTTTCCGCCAGCGGCTTCGCCCGCTATCCCGCGGGAACCATACATTTTACCGGGATAAAAAGTATCCTATGTGCTATTCCAAACTATAATCTATCTCTGTGCCAAATTTTATCCAGATCCGTTCAGTAGTTTTTGCGTGAAAGAGTAACAAACATCCATCCATCCTCACAAACTTTCACATTTTTAATATTAGTAGGATAGGATAGGATTAGCAGGAAGGATAGGAAGTAGGAAGTAGGATAGGATAGGATAGGAAGTAGGATTGTCAAAATATTTATTTCTTGTACAACAAGATATGATTTTTTACCTTTTTAGGCAGAGGTATTTTGTGTACAACCGCAGTTCTCTCTCTGGTATGTTTAAGTCCCATTTATAGGGGCCTATTATAAATTATGGTAGTAATGAATTTACCTATTCTAAGCTTGAACCTCTGGAATGACTCCCTGTTGATCTGCTCGAGTATTGTCATGAGTGCGAACGCAAATTCTACTAAGACAGATATGGTATGCTCTTCTTTACTGGTTGCATCCTGAAAAGGAAAGTTTCAGCGTGAGTTTGCATAAACAGTCTTAAATCATACCACGTTGTATTGAGGATATAGGCAGAAGTGGACTTATACAGATACCTACCCTTCACGGTATGTTTTTAGGTCCCATGTATGGGGTCTAGCACTGGGCCAAATACAAACTTCGAGCTTCTACAGAGTATTTTATAGGAAAACCTAACAACTCTGCTCCATTTAGTAATCGAACACAGAACCCCTCGCTAGCAGCAGCGTTCTCAACCACCACCATTGAGGCAGTTGAGTTATAAACTTGTGAAATTTTTATTTTAGACCATACCATCACGTCTGTAAGTCCAGGCAAAGGTGTACAATACACCCACAGTTCCTAGTATATTTAGGTCTCATGTAATAGGGTGAGCCTATAGTCGAAACATTAACCGGGCATAAATGTAAACTCCGAGCTGCTACTGAGAATTTCATAAAAAACCTAAAAGCATTGCTGGCTAACGCACCCAAGACATCTAGCGTAGCAGTCCTTACGCCCGCTGGACTTATGAGACAGAGAGTCTGTTCAGGTACTTACAGTCTGTTCCTCCTTTCCAGGTCTTAATCCAGAAGCAATCATGTACGTGCTTCCTATAGTCTTTATTTTCTCTATACAGCTGAACTTTGGTTTCAGGAGTAACTGTAACCAAAAGAAAATAATTTCGACACGCGTTAAAGAACACATTGCCGATGTCGAACACCGCCGGTCCAGCAAGTCAGCAGTTTGTGAGCATGCCATGGACGGAGCCCAGCACTAAAGAAAACCGATTCCTGCCCAGGATGATCCACGAGGCTATTGAAATAAAAAACGCCCAAACAACAATAAAAGATGGCTGGGTTTTACCAACTGCTTGAAACCCTATTACAGATGCTATAAAATTCCAAGCATAAAACTGTAAGACCGAAGGATACGGTACTTATTCTACGTAAATCGTATCGTCAGGAGGGGGTGGAGGGGTAACTGTTTGTAATATAAGGCCGAGACGGACGCCGCCCGTCTGCCCGTGACCATGGACGCTGTACAGGGTCCGAAACTTCGGGATTTAAATGATAATAAACGTGGTAAAATCCATAAAAACTAGTTTAATTTCAAGATGTGTAAGTATATTCGCGTAAGTGTCAGAAACCAGTAAAATATTTACTTTCCCAAAACAAAATTTTAAGGTCAAAGTCCTGTATATTTGCTTTTCATGAAAAAATTACATAAAATACCGTCGAGCCTGTATTCCCCGAAGGGTAAAGCTGAGATGTACCACTGTACACCCACGTAATAAGGGGCGAGCCTATTGCCATCAACTGGGCACGAATCCAGACTCTTACTACTGGGAATTTTACAGAAAACACCAACACTACTACTACTAGACCCGGGAATAGGTGGACTCTATAGTTTTCTGATGAAGCTATAGGCTGGTTCTTATATCAAATCTGTAGATAGATTTGGTTATTTTGGTTTGGTCTAGATAAGATTTTGACATAACCTCCATACAAATTTTTAAGCATTTTCCATGCCGAGATTACCAGATATTTTAATAAAGGATAAAACTAAGCTAAGGTCACCTTAAGACGTAAATTTAGAATGCGAAGGAAAATTTCGACTTGGCGAGTAGGGTTCGCAGACTTAGTGGTCATAGCGCCTGGGGGGCTAGACAAGTTGCATTTTGACATTCGAATCGACAAACAAAATGTATGTAAATGACATTAGTGACAGCCCGATTTGTCGAAAGCTTGTGTCATTCCCATATATTTTGTTTGTCGATTCGAATGGCAAAATGCAACTTGTCTAGCCCCCCTGGTGTTTTTAACCAGAAGACGCAGTTTCGAGTCCTGCTCGCCAGTCGACTTTTTCCTTCATTAAAATAACTTGTAGGTTCAGTCCATACAAAATTGTACCTATCTCTAGAAAAATCTGTCTATCAAAGAAAAACTATTGACTGTTTTGTTAAAGGTATGGTAGTTATAGTCCGCGCGGAACTAGTTGACCGCGCCTTAGGTATGTGAGTAGGGGGACGGAGGGGCAGGGTCGCCTGTGCGCGGTGAGACGGAGGGGCGGGGGCGCTTGCTTTCGTTCTCAGTAACCCACCGCTTCACCCCCATCTCTACCTAAGGCGCGGCCAACTAGTTCCGCGCGGACTATAGTAATTAGAAGACTAACCTTATCGAAATCACAAATGATTTCATTGAGCAGCCGCAAACACTCCAAGCCTTGCTTGTTGACGTCAGTCTCGTCGTAAAATTCTTTGTAGTTCGGTATTGATGCAAACATCACTGCTATGCTTGAATACCTCTCGTGGTATAACTCCGCCTGTAAGTAAAAAGCAATTATAATATACTAGCTTCCCGCCAGCGGCTTCGCCCGCGTGGTCCTATAGTTTTTTCCCCGTTTTTGCTACATTTTTCATTACTACTCCGCTCCTATTAGTCGTAGCGTGATGATATATAGCCTATGTTACTCGGGGATAATGTAGCTTTCCAAAGGTGAAAGAATTTTTGAAATCGGTCCAGTAGTTTCGGAGCCTATTCATTACAAACAAACAAACAAACAAACAAACAAACAAACAAATCTTTCCTCTTTATAATATTAGTATAGAAAATACAGTTGTAGTTACATCCAATATGTACTGAAACGCCAAGCTGGTCATCACTACATAATTTTATTATAAAACAAACCCCCCCAAGTCAGTCTGTTAGCAATAAACTTAAAAGCTACTGAATGGATTTTCGTGCTGATTTCATCAATAGACAGTGATATGACTTAGATATTAATTTTTGGAGGACAAAACATCAGATACATAAAAAAAAAATGATTCGACCCTCTGGAGGTTGGAATCAATTTTGTTGCAAAGAAAAACTTGGTGGACTAACCTCAGATGCGACAAACGTTAAGAAATGTTCCGCAACGTGAGCTGGAAGGATATTCTCTAAAAGTATCTGAAAAGTAAACATTTTATTAAGGTAGTTATCCAAAGAAGGGAAGATGGATTTGCATTGATAAGGAAGTATTTGATCGTAATATTCTTTGGTGCATTGATAGATCCTTGATCAGAATAAGCCAAGTATTTTAATATTGTCCCAGTTCTCTCTTAGAAGTCGTCACCAACATTAAAGCTTCATAGTCTTTTGTGGAGGAGTTAGGATAGTTTGAATACACACCAACATTTCTAGCCACACGCAAATTACGCGGTAGGTCGTGGACAAGAGGAGCAGGTAAGCCAAAATGGCATCTGTGATTAATCTTAATTTGCACTATGCGGATATGGGCTGAGCTGGCACTATAATTATAATGGGACGCTTTCCGTATAATGAGAGGTCGTCTAACCATTGCACGATGTGCACCCCCATGTACGCCATTCTTTTTGGTCCACCAACAACAATTTCGCCCAGAATAGTCCGCTACATCAAATGCCACGTACCTTGTTAATCCCTCTCATGGTTTCCACTTCCTCTTGCTCAAACTTTAGCTTGTCCTTCCAGAGGAAGTCGGTCCGTGACGTAAACTCTATCTGCCGGTCCAGGATGTGGAGTAATGCTGCCAGGAACACGAGTACCATACCGGCTTTAGCAGCGTACGGTAGCATTGTGAATCTGAAAACGTCGAAATACAATATATGGCGTTTTTATAGGGATTTGAATACTTAAATCTATTTTCAATGTTAATATCACCCTTGGTTGAAGGTTATTTAATCATAAAAAATTAAGACAATTGTTTTAAGAGACCATAATATTAACGTTTTAACGAAATGTGTTAGTCTTTTCTCTATCAGGATTAAAGCATAGATATATTACTGCTTGCTCATAAAGTAAAATTACATTAATTTATTATTTAAGAAAAGAAGAATAAAATTACAGATAAGAATATGAATAAAAAATAAAGCTTTGCTGGTCTCTTCAGAGTAGTGCTTAAAGCAAGGAAGTTTCATATTTTAGGTTTTCGGACGAAAACAATAATATAAAATAATATATTTTGAGCTAAAATACCCCATGCAGAACAGATACCATAATGTAGATTCTACTCACTCGTTCTCCAAGTCCTTCTTCTGGTACTCATAGAACAGCTCAGCGGATGCAAACAGCGTGATATGGGACACTAAAGTGACCAACATCAACACCAGTTTGAACACGAAGCCCACTCGGAGGAATACTGATATGGAAGCCAGGGTCAAGACGGAGCTGTAGAGGTAGCTCTGAAATCCAAAAAACATATCATCATCATCATAATTATTAGCTAAAGGACATTCACTTCTGAAGAAAGGGCTTTCTCATGGATTTCCATTAGGACGTAAGTATAACACCTCGTTTACGAAAATCATTGTAAGGAAACCTGCATCATTATATCAAACCATTTACGGTCCTATTGCTGGGCAAGGGTCTTCTCTCAGAATAATAGGGGTAGGACTAAGCCTGCATGCCTGAGAGATTTTCTCAACAGCGTTTGAAGTATTCCAATCCGCACTACGCCAGCGGGGTAGAATATAACCTAACTATTCATTCTAAGAGAATTCTGAGAAGAGAGAGAATTGGTAACAATAAAATTAGTATTATTTGTCGTTATAGTGGCACAAGAAATAGAAACGCGAGTTAGCAGACTTCACATGCCGTCAAAAAAATTTCTCAGGCATGCAGGTTCCCTCACGATGTTTTCTTTCACCGTTTTAACCGTAGTGATAATTAAATCATTACATTTTTCACTCAAGTAATATTTTTTCAGTTTCAATCTATAGTCTGCGCGGAACTAGTTGACCGCGCCTTAGGTATGTGACAGCGGTACGGAGGGGCGGGGGCGCTTGTTTTTGTTCACAGTAACCCGCCGCCTCACCCCCGTCCCTACCTAAGGCGCGGCCAACTAGTTCCGCGTGGACTATAGTCCTTAGATGCTATTAAGTTTCTCTAAGCTACCTCACTTACAAACACACTTACAGGTGCAGAATCAACGTCGTTGTACATGTGCAATCCGTTTATATCGATATCTTCTGTGTAGTTGAACTCTGTTAGATTTGAGCTCCCGTTGCTGCGTAGATAGAGGGGGTAGTCGATTATGACGAACGTCTGGAACTATAAATTAATGACGTTGCATTACTTTGCAATTTGAATACTTTTCCAGTATAATTGATACCTCGCACTGATACGCTTTCCGTGTAGTAAGAGGTCAGCTTAAAATGGAAATGTTTAAGCTTCATCTGTAACTTTAAAGTTAAAGAATAAACCATGGTTTAGAAATTATGGTATAATATGTATTAAAATTACTTACCAAGTTAATGACTGCACACGCGCCTATGAGTAATGTTGATACTAAGAACATTGTCAGCCTTATAAATCGGTTGCTTGAAACTACCTGAAAAAAGAAAGAAAAAAGTTTTATTCGAAGATTTTTATTGGATTAAAAAAATATTTAAAAGGACCAAAATATATTTAAAACTCACTTGTCCAGGCTTCGTACAGTTATCAGCGTACAGATCCTCAGGTACATCAGATATCGGCCGCAGTCCTCTGGTCAGCATGGTACCGTCGTACCAAGACAGGTATACAAAGACCAGTAACGTGAAAAGCGTAGGACCAAAGGACGCATACAGGACCAAGCCTCTGTAACAGGAAGGTGGTGAGAAGTTAGTCTGGAAAATTTAATTGCAAAAGGACCAACATTAACATCAAGGAGAGAATACGGTACTAGAAGAAAATTTCTTTAAGGAGAGGAAAAGCTGCTGGAAGACTAAACTAATATTAATAAGAAAGTACTATTTAATATAATTCAATATGTATAGCCTATTGACATTAACCGGGCACAAATCGGGGCACACAAATTATAAAAATATAGGCTAGTATGTTGTAGTATGTTCCCTATGTCATAATGAATTACAAAAATAGTACTGATTAATTATTTACATATTTACGTGAGATCCTAGATATAAACTGACTGTATACTTACTTAGGTACAGTGAGCAGCTGTATGAACGCTAACACAGTGAACAGTGCGGCTGCGCACGCGACGTTGTATTTGAACTGCGCGTCGGCCTGGTTGCGGTACTGACGCTCCTGAGTACTGCTCTTGAACCAGAGCGTCACGCGGTTCATGCCTTCGGAATTAGTGCTGAAGATAGAAAAATATGGGTCAAAATGTTGTATTCTTTTACCATTCATTTATTTATTTATTCTTAATGTACAAAAAGTGTACAAAGGCCGTCTTAATGCCTTAGGCATTCTTTACCAGACAACCTTAGGATGATGCAGAGACGAAAAAACTGGTAGCAGCACAAACAGTATAGAGCTGAGAGACATGAGGCGAAGACTGTTGACTATTGCCATACTGTTTTAAAAAAATTCTTAGATGAGACATAAAACTAACTGACCTGCAATCACAGCATGTTGTTCTTTGAGGCAGAAGATTTTGTTCTATCATCGCTAAACTCTGAAATTAAATAAAAAAATGTTCTAACGACGCGAGGATCTGATGACCTCATCAGTAATGAATTTTATTATTTTTGAAGTATTTTTTATTTGCCAACTACACGCTAAGAATAATATCTAGAGTTATAGCAGAATAGCTAATATACTTTTATCAGTTTAATTACATTTGTAACCAATTAGATAATATACGTGTAAATTAAGTCTGAATAATTTTAGTTAGGAAAAGCAATAAGCTGATAAAATGTTAAAAATAAACTAATAAACTATTAATGCAACAAAAACTTAAATCTGATTCAATTCAACAATGTTAACATTCACCGTTTTTGCGATTAATCTTATGTACAAACGATAGATATTTTTTTCATGCAAACTTACAGAAATTCCAATATTTTTGGCAAGAGTCGAATCAGTGATGTTAGCAAACGGTTTGTCTGCACCCCAACACTCCACGTACTTCGTCATCTTGCTGGAAGGACGAGATCTGGTTGGTACTCCAGGAGTAGCTGGAATAGATGTCAATAATATTTACATTTATGTCTACAACTATGCATTTTTCAAGGCTGCTGGTAAAACAGCTACTTTTCCATTTTATGAATTGCATCTTGGTATATGAAATTTGCAGTTGTAGGTGAAAAAATATTTGTAAGATTTGCCATAATTATGAATTTATTTCTTTATTTTCTATGTATATGAAAATTGATGGTCAGTAGAATCAACTTTAACAAGACAATCAAATTAAATTTACTAAATATTTTCTCATCTGCGATGGTTGGGCATAATCATTTAAAGGTGGTGTAAAATCTAATACGCCAAAATTCATTCGTGAAATATCTGAAAACACTTTTGTCAAAGAGATGGGAATTATGATACAAGATAAAGTTGATTAACATGTATTGGATATTTATGACGTGAATAAATACATTTAAAAACTATTTCGTCAATAGAAACTTTGGTTATATTAATATACATTTACATATACAGAAATCAAAACATAAACACTAGACAAAGAAGACAGACCATAGAAGACAGGTTTTATTAATGGACAACACTAGATGTACTTGAATATAACAACAGCACATTGTTAGCCACTGGGGCAAAAGTCTAAAGGAACTAACACAGTGAGTCAGAAGACATTGTACTTAACATCCTAAGGAATAAGGGCGTCGTTAGCTCAGTCGGAGTAGGTTGTTCGCTGTGGTCACTAGAATCTTCTGGATAAGATATTAAACACTTTTTATTAGTATATTCGAAAACCTTATGTCATCTTCGATCATAGTTTCATTTGTTGGTGCTCTATGCTGTAGAATTGTTTGCATAATTTCTTTCTTTAGAATATTCCAAGTTGTCATAATTTGTATTAATTTGTCTTATTTCTTTTGATTGATGTCTTTTGGTTGGTATCAATGGTGTAGAATGACTTAAAGAAACCTCAATTAAAAAAGGGTTATTCCTAATTGCAACATTTATATAATATTTTTAAGATAAATTACATTCAGGCATGATTACCTACTAATTTCGGAATTTTTGCGTAGGATCAATGAAAGCAAGGTGCTATGTTTCTTATTCCAATAATTTAGGCACATTTGCTTGGCATAGAGGAAAATTTATTTCCTTTGAGTGAAACTCTTGAGGTCTTTCATAAGTATAACAGATAAAATACCTGTTCCCATAATAGGACTGATGGCTCCAATAATAGAACCACTGCGGCTCTTAGGCTTGGTGGCTGTTACGACCGTTCCGTTGCCAAGACCTTCACCAGGGCTGGTGGCCTGATTGCTGTCAAAAGCGACCACCTTCACTGACGCCCTTCTGCTGAGATCTGGAAAAAATTACGCTAGGGTTATAAAAAAGTTTGTAAGTACTTATTTTTTAACGTAGCCTCTTTTGTGTTCTACTTAAAAAACCCAAAGGGTAAGGGTTGGTAAAGGCCAAAGGGCAACGACCCCTCCTAAGTCAGTCCAGGATTTTTTCTTCATAACACGTTGGAAAAAGCGCCCAATCATCTCGCCAACCTCTCTTTGGCTGACCTCACCTGATATACATTGCAATGCCGTACTAGCCAAGGCCGCGTTAGCAAATAGGTTGTTTTTGGTCTAGATTTATTCAAGATAATAAATTTAATGAAAGGCAAACTACCTCTAAGCCTGAAACGTAACCTCATGGACATGTGCATTCTCCCCATACTCACATACGGTTCACAGACTTGGTCTTTGACAGTCATTCAAAGGTCCGCACTCGAAGTTTGACAACGAGCGATGGAACGCAGCATTCTGGGTGTAAAACTTACAGATCGCATAAGCAATACAATGCTACGTTCCAAAACTCAAATCGTCGACGTAACGTGCAAAACCAGACAGCTCAAATGGGATTGGGCGGGGCACGTATTTTGCATGCCAGACGACCTGTTGCCACAAATTGGATCCCACACGAAATGAAGCGATCGGCCGACGACGAAATGAGTGGTCGGCCCAGACGGAGGTGGCGTGACGAACTCGACTCCCACGAGAGAGACGAGAGAGATACTGCAAAAGTTTTTAGTTATGTTTACGGAAGTTGAGCCCTAATGAACTAATGCCAAAATCAGACTAAGTGTAAGTAGACTCTAGTTGGAATCTAAAATAATACAAATGTTTGAAACCTAATCAGTAATGTAAATAAATCCAATCAAATATAGCTCAAACTCACCTCCAGTTGTCCTCATGGACTCAGTCCTCAGTACTCTGCTAGGGAAGGTTTCCATCTCGTTGAAGCTGTTCTGTGAAGGTGCTGGGCTGATGTTATCTCTTGGCTTTGTAGGAGATATGTCTTGGTATAATGAAGACACGATGCTGGCTTTTCGGTCCACTGTGCATACTGAGAGACGACCGTTTTCTGACGGTTTCTGTTGAGAAAACATTTAAACATTGGCAAACATTAACATCATAGACACCTACACGGGTAATGCATTGTCGTCATAGTGGCTATAGAGAAATTTGGTAGGTGTAGTAGATACGACTTTTACAGATGATTGACTTATAACAAGACATAAAAAATTTTTTGTTAGATTTTCTGGCAAACTTTCATAAAGTAATAATATGTTTAGCTTATGAAATTAGGAAAACAATAATAGGTATTTAATAATTAAACTTAGAATAAAACAGCAGCCCAAACATAAAAAGATCAATACACTATACCATCAAGCGAGCACATCGCACAAAATGGCAGTAGGTATATTTTATCCAAGATATCGTCATTAGAATTCGTCTTTAAAAAATAATATGCATATGCAGTTATACACTGTTCTATTTCTTTAAAACATTGGTAAAAACAAATTGGTTGGTTTAAAACATTGGCATAAAACATTGGTCTTTCAAAAAACTAAGAACACAAATAACATCAGAAGCAATTCAGTCCCGCATGACAAGAATTACAGAGATTACGACTGCAATCAACTGAAATCTTTCAATTCAACTTTCAACGTTATCTAATAAGTCTGAATAAACTTGTTGATTTGAACTTCACGTCGAATTGGACTTTTTATTTCCACTTGGACTTTCTTACTGACACTCATAATCTCCAGACTGTTACCAAAACTACATAATTATATTGGATAAAAATTTGTCAGTTTATTAGTTGTTTGATTATCCGTGCTTTAGTGATGCCACCTCCATAATTATAACGTAGATACTCAACACAATTTAGTAAGTATATATTTTTTTTAAATTACACAAAATAAAACTTTGTGGAACCACCGAAAAAAAACTATCTTGCACCCTTTGACTATGCCTATCAATGACCATTTTACAGTAGCTTAGATTCTTTATCTTCATCCTATAATGTCCTTTGTCCTATTGCTGGGCACACGACTTCTCTCTGGCCACCGCGGCCACCACTCTGGCCTTATGCGGCCTGGCAGACTTTACATGCCATCGATAAAATCTCTTAGGCATGCAGGTTTCCATACGATATATTCTTTTAAATACCATTAAAGCGATTGATAATTACGCACATGATTTCGAAAAGTCAAAGGTAAGGAACTACAGACGTTTAACTCCGCAGTCTATTGGTCATACCCGTATGCTATCACTGCTTACTACGGCGCGGTTAAGGCTATATTTCGAAGTATTCCCAACAGTAGAAAATGGAAAATGGTTACTGCATTCCCAAATGTTCTACTTAGTTTAAAGAGCAACCCACAATAGGTTTCGTGTCGAGTTTCTAAGATCTAGAATCTCTTCCATTCTGTTATTTAGTTGCCTCGACCAGACAATTTAAAGCCCGAAACTTAAACTATTGTGACTTTATATTTCAAGCTGAATCTAGTCGTGACTTGGAAACTGTATTTCAACGGGAGCAAATGTCCGTAATTGAGTTTATCGCTCAAGTTGTCTCGGCAGTAACTCTGAAGACTGAATCCCAAGTAACTGTCGGTCGGTGATAAAATGATTAATGGTTGTGCCTTTTCAACTCGATCTTGCAATAGATTTAGGTATGTTAAACAACCATTTATTATCTTCTCACTTTATTCTAACGTTACCTACTCTAACTTCAACAGTGTTCGTCAAAATTTTATTAGCAAAATTGTGATGTGTGAAAGAAAACATAAAGAGGAAACCTGGATGTCCGACAGTTTTTCTCGACGGCTTGTAAAGTCTGCCAACCCGCATTAGACCTGCGTGGTGGATTATGGCCTAATCCCTCTTATACTGAGAGGAGACCCGTGCCCAGTAGTGGGACAGGTAATGGGTTGATGATGTGTAGGGGCAGCCTTACAATAGGTAGTATTTATTTAAACTATCCAAACTAAATATTCAACATCCAAATTCTCAATGAGTCCATCTTGACGCACACTTAACCTTATAGATATTGTACTTATACTATTCCCTGTAACCATAACGACGCCAGGGGCTATGAGCCTTTCCAATAATTTAGTTAGTGGCTCACGTTCAGACCTCAGTATTATCCCCGGAGACATTTTGAAGTTTTAGCTGACACCGGGAGATTTATATTACATCCAATTTACATCGGCTAGTAAAATGACACGGAAGTGTGGAAAGATGGTTTTTGAATACTTTACGCACAGATTAAGTTGTCTGAATGAAAATTTTATATGTCAAAAGGCCTACCTACGTGGGATATCTGCACAATTAAGTGAATGAATGCAATTGTGATTATGAACATAATTAGGTTTATAAAAATAACGTTAATAAATAAGGTGGCATCATACGACATCGAACTACCTGTAAAGTTAGTCGTGTCGGTTGTGAAGCATTCACAATAGATGTCGCTAGTAAATTACAATGTGAAGGAAGATTTCGACTGGTGAGCGGGGCTCGCGGTAGCTTAGCGGTCGAAGCGTCTGGTGTACCGACCCAGAAGACGATTTTTTCCTTTATTAGAAATATTTTATTTTGTAAAGTAGAGCAACTTTCATTTCGTAGCACTGCTATACACTTTGTAATTTACGTATCACAGGATAATACAGAGGGTGCCTCGCGGGGTTCGTACCCGCGAACTGTCAATATACTGAATTCGTTTGTTATGCACAGCTAGACTGGGGCCTTAAGTACAAATTATTTACAGTAGATGACAGTAAAAAATTAAGAAAACATAATTTTGACGACGTCTGTGGTCTAGTGGTTCGAGTACCGGACTGCTGATCGATTTCCGATTTTCGATTCCCGCAAGACACAAACATTTATGTGATGAACTTAGGTGTTTATGTTTGTCTGGGTGTTTCTTATATAATATAAGTATATATTTACAAAAAAAAAGTATGTAAGTATTATATCCATTGTCTAGTACCGATAGTGCAAGCTCTGCTTAGTTTGGAACAAGATGGTGCTGTGTAAAAATGTCCCATGATATTTATTATTTTATTTATTTACTAGCTTCCCGCCAGCGGCTTCGCCCGCGTGGTCTTATAATTTTTTCCCCGTTTTTGCTACATTTTTCATTACTACTCCGCTCCTATTAGTCGTAGCGTGATGATATATAGCCTATGTTACTCGGGAATAATGTAGCTTTCCAAAGGTGAAAGAATTTTTGAAATCGGTCCAGTAGTTTCGGAGCCTATTCATTACAAACAAACAAACAAATCTTTCCTCTTTATAATATTAGTATAGATTATAATACTGTAATTAAAAGTCCATTTTCTTTTCCCGCCGCGCGCGTGAACGTGATCTATTTGAACAAACAAAGCCAGCCTAAGGCAAACAATTAAATTAAGTTACGAAGACCAACAGAATAGCGACAGATTCCTGTGAATTATTTTGTGATTTGATTAACAAAACCGGAGGCATCGACCTTGGATTGAAAACAGTGGTTGGAAACTTTGGATTGTAGTTAATTAATTTATTACTATTTTGTAAGATTGAAAGGTAGTTTGCGTCTCTTAGAAAAACAATGAATATAAAACAAAATAGTTTTACCATTAATACAGCTGTGTTTAGCTGATATAACCTTAAAATTAAAAATTTTGAAAACCCCCGATACGAAATGTAATTTGCCATTTTGTGGTTTTAAAATAGTATTCTCCTAGTTAAGCCCTTTTATTTGATACCTATGTTGAGGGATTTGTGACAAAATATGTAATTCGCTATTTTGTAGCGGTGGCCATCTTGGAGCGATTTTCATAAAACATAGCTAAGAACACTCCCGAATAATTCACCTTTCAAATAAAAAAAAAAAAATCATAATCGGTTCATCCGTTCGGGAGCTACGATGCCACAGACAGACACACACACACACGTCAAACTTATAACAACCCCGTCTTTTTTTCCTCGGGGGTTAAAAATGGCGATTTTTTGCGGTAATCACGCTGTTGACAGTGTCATCTAGACAGACTATAACTACTTTAGCCGCGTGTCATGGATGGCCGAAAAATTACAAAAAATCAGTAAGCGTTTACAAATATTTATAAGCGCTATTATCGGCAAAACACACCCAATGTAATTATTAATGTTACTTAGCTATGATATTCGGGGCGAAGAGAAATCAAAGATAATAAAAATCGGTCCAGCCGTTTGGTAACTAACCCGACTTTGTTTTATATCTATTGAGATTAAATTATTTATAATATGTACCCCTATTATTTTAGAACATTTCTTACTAAATTAAGCTGTGATTTGAAATACGATAAGGTTATTAAACTTTGGGCAACCTAAGATGAGTAATTAACAGGTTTTAAATTCTTATTTCAACGAGACGTAACACAAAATCGTCATGAAAACAACTGCATTTTAGGCATTATGTGTTAAAAATACATTGTAGTAGGTCTTCAAATCCTTATTATTATAAACTAGCTTCCCGCCAGCGGCTTCGCCCGCGTGGTATGTTATTATACATATAAACCTTCCTTAAGAATCACTCTATCTATTAAAAAAAACCGCATCAAAATCCGTTGCGTAGTTTTAAAGACCTCAGCATACATAGGGACAGACAGACGCGTAGGAGGACTGTTTTATAATAATATGTAGTGATGCAAAAGTAACTCTGTCTGTCTGTCTCGCTTTCAAGCCAAAACTACCGAACCGATTTAAATCAAATTTGGTGCAGCGATAGTCTAGAGCCTGAGAAAGGACAAAGGCTACTTTTTAATGCGATAAATTGTCTATAAGGGGTTGAAATAGGGGATGAAAGTTATAAGAAATACGAAAACCACGCGGCCGAAGCCGCTGGTGTAAAGCTAGTAATAAATATATGATATCTCACTCATATTCTATCTCTGCATATAACATGAGTCGACACAATCCCACGTGTTCAATCGCAATTTGATTTGTAACGATCCACGGATATTGGCAATATTCGTCACCAATGACATCACGCCATGCATGATTGAAGTGTGCTGTCAAAGTTATCGCGTAACTTGATTCAACGACGGTTGTCAACGCGATTGGTAGCAATTGCTAAGGTAGGTATGTATTTCATCGAGAACATTTCATTTATATTTTTGTATTGTTTCATTTATATTTTTGTAGTAGGTAGTGCAAAGTGCAAAGTGAGGAGCGAGTCGTATCAAGAGGTAAAACGAAAGGCAGAAGATCGAGAACAGTGGCGATTGCTCCACCGACAAGAGCTGAGCTCTTAAATTTATGATGAGGTAGTGCAAAAGGGAAATAGCTACCAATATCATTTTATGCATTTATATACTTAAAGTAAAGGATTTCAATGTTGTAGGTACTGTTCAACTAAACGATTGTGTTTAAAATCTAATTAGGTTATCTATAAAAAATAAGTTCAGTTTAGAAAATAGCTTCACAATACAAAAAAAAATGCCTACTCATTTACGATTTTTATGTATATACCTAAGTAGTTGTCATACAGTTGTATCGATTAATTTAAAATTTCTTGGCATTATTCTTAGATTAAAAATGTTAAACACAATTTACAAATCATTGTAGCAATCAATATTTTATTTATCAATGTTTTTGAAGATGAAAACAGAAAGAAACGCACTTACATATTTACGTTAAATGTAGCATGCAATCTTCCAAATGAACTGAAAGCGACTGATTTACAGATTCAATGAAACTACAACCAGTTGCATTTGTATGGTTGGGTTATATCATGAATAGTTCGTTTGCGATCCAATCATTTTTCACAATTTTTGCTGAACGATGAATTTAGACCTTAATTGGAGGAATCGATGACAAGAATCAATCAGGGAAAATTCCAGGTGAATGATTTGACTAATCAGTCTTTCCCCAACAATGGCATCCAATCTAACGACATGGGGTTGAATATCAGGATCATCATAGAATCAAAATGTATGGAAATGACACAATCTTTAGACAAATCAGACTGTCACTAATGTCATTTCCATACATTTTGTTTCTATTCGTTTGTCGATTCGAATATCAAATTCTAATTTGTCTAGGCCCCCTTGTATCTTACACAAAGTAACGGAAATCAGACCTCCGCAACCTAATATCGATACTTAGGATAATGGGTTGTAAGGCTTTTTGAGGTTCTGATTATCACAAGAGATTTTCATATTATCATTCCTTGACCCGTTTATTGGTGTGTGGATGATTCCCATGAATAGTCTGCCGGCAGCAGCTGGCAGGGTTTTGGAGTCGAACCGCCCAAAAACCGCACTTGTAATCCTTTGCCCTTTAGTCAATATCAAAGCATTCTTACTACTGTGGCTATTTTTATCAATCTCAATGTCCACTGTTCAATTGAAATACAAATATTTGAATTTTAATTTATATTCACCCCAACAATGACCGGCTAGCTAAGATTGGGCAGATCCCAATCAAACTGAGGGCATCAGAGCTACTTTCCATACAAATAAGTGCCAAACCTACTTTAACTTAAAGAACAATTTCGCCTAAACTAAAACATAATCCACATTGAGGTCAAATAACAATCAACGCTTTGAAAACAAGACAATTTATCACCTTGCATAAAGGAACCTCCCTAACTCTTAGCGCTAGATTCAAAAGCTTTCTTCAATAGTAACATCAATCTTAGACGAAGACGCCTTTCAAGAATTTTGGAGACAATCTGCAGTAATGTGTTTGCGGAGTATGAGGGTTCTGGGAGGATTATTGACTTCATTAAAGCTGGTAAGCTGGAGGCAATTTTGTTCTTTAAAAACATTGTTGTCTCGAGGGCGATCGACGTGAACATCGCAAGACATCACGTAAACGTCTAAACCACAGAGTAATTTTATATATAGGGGTCTAAACCGAAGTGAACTAGTCCGAGATCGGATAATTAAAAATTTAGAAAACCCCCGACACGAAATGTAATTTGCCATTTTGTGGTGGCGGCCATCTTGGATTTGAAATTTATCATAGTGTATAGTATTCTCCTAGCTAAGCCCTTTCATTTGATACCCATATTGAGGGCGTTGTGAAAAAATATGTAATTCGCTATTTTGTGGCGGCGGCTATCTTGGACAGATTTTCATCAACCATATCTAAGAACACTCCCGACTTATTCACCTTTCAAATAAAAAAAAACAAAATCTAGATCGGTTCATCCGTTCGGGAGCTCCGATGCCACAGACTGACACACACACACACACACAAACTTATAACACCCCGTCGTTTTTGCGTCGGGGGTTAAAAAACAAACACAAAAACAAACAAACGCTATCTTTGTTAGTACATGCTATACTAACAAAGATGGCGTTAATGTGTATGGCGAACGCATTAGTCAAATGTTCGAATGACCCTATCTTTAGTATTAAATCAATGACTGGAAGGTAAAATCTTACCCTCGGTGGCACAATAAGGTAGGTCTCCACTTTGTGATCGGCCAGGTAGCCTTCTCGTGAGGCTCCGTCTCCAGGCTCCACGTCGAACCGTCCACCCAGTTGGAGAAGCGTAGCCTTGGTGATATGGACACGGCTGTGTAAAAACATAGGTAATAAATATAAATAATAATAATAATTTATTTTGGAACCAAGAAACAGAAGATAAGTACTTTAGTTTAACCTTTTTTACCAGACTGGCGAAAGAGGGTTATGTGTTTGACGTGTATGTATGTATGTCCGTTCCATGTCCTCTCGTAACTACTCAACGGCTCAACCGATTTAAATAAATGATACCTCATTAGATTCGTCTTGATGGCACGAGTGTCACTGGATACATGAAAAAATCAAATGGCGGATTTTATACGCTTTAATGTGCGAGCTGATTTTGAAAATGATAAAATAAAAAAATGGAACAAATTTTTATGATATTATCTGCCAAGTTTTAAACGGGAACATAAATGTGGTAGTGAAATTTTTTGTAATTATATAATTTTACATAATCACCACTTCTCTAGCTTGTCATAAAACTGTACCTGAGTAATACTTAGTACATTTTTTGAAAGCACTGTAATTAAATACTTTCATTAAGTCTCAATTCCAGATTAGACTTTTGATTTTCTTTGAACCTTTTTTTTCTGTTAGTAATCGTGCGTAAAATGTCAAATGAAGTCTGGCTACTCATTATTTTTCAAACGATGGGTAAATGTCAAAATTGAGGGTATAATTATGATGCAATGCTTTGACTAGTTTAAAGTGTAGGTAAGAGCGGCTTCTGAGCAACTAAATTTTCATATTGTTACTGTTTTCGTTTGTATTTGGAAATTGAGTATCTTGCAGCAAAATCCGGCCAGATGCAAACATTATTTTAGCATATTATTATAAAGTTTTACCCACATACACAACAAAAGTAAAGGAAATAGGCTTGCTCCCTATGGGCGAGCCTATTGCCATCAACTGGACACAAATACAAACTCCAAGCTACTACTGAGAAGTTCATGAAAAACCCCAATAACACTTGGCTTGACCTGGGAATCGAACCCAGGGCCCCAATTATAGCAGGTATATGATAATATCGAGAACGTACTATTTTTCATGTTCGCTTTTTCATGAATCACTAAATCAATTTATGCTTTTACAGCTAGCAAACAAATTAGCAAGCGATCCTTTGTACGAAATACCCGCACTATATCAACTAATTTAACCCGGCAAATGTAGTTTGCACACCATATGTGCAAAAAAATTGGGGATTTTTTTTATCATGGAAATTCGTAAAACTATATTTTTCCTGCTCTAATTTGCAAAAATTATAGGGAAACGAAAAGGATGGCAATAATAGTCATATATGCACCTGCATACTGCACATTTTCGCATAGGTTGCATTCTAAGCGTGTGAGAGGTTAACGCATTTTAGGTCTCTCACAAAGACAGAGGGTGAACAAAAAAGTTACGTCATTTGAAAATAGTATCATATCATTACTTATTTCTTGAAGGGAAGAGCAAAAGTTAACTAACGTGCAATTGTGGACCCACAATTCGCCAATATATTTCATCATCACAATCATCATATCAGCCAGAAGAGGTCCACTGAACAAAGGCCTCCCCCATAGACTTCCACAAGGATTGTTAGTATGCTGCCTACATCCAACGACTCCTAGCAATCTAGGTATATTTACCTTTACCGGTGTATTTAGGTCCCATGTCATAGGGGGCGAGCCTATTGCCATTAATCGGCCACAAATCTAGACTCCACTCTGCTACTGAGAATTTCACAGAAATACCCAGTAACACTTTTCTCCATTTGGGAATCGAACTCAAGACCTTGAGTATAGCCGTCTTGCGAAACGGCTATGCTCAAGGTCTATGCTGCAAGGGCTCTATGCTGCTATATGCTGCATACAGCATGGCCGTCGTATATACGCCGTATATGCACTCATGATGCAATCAGTAATGGTTTTAAGGTGGTCGTCTTACCCAGCTATACCACCAGACTCCATGTGGTTGGCGAGTGTGACGTCATCGCTCCACACATCAAACTGCCACTTGCGCAGGCCCAGAACGCCGCACAACACGTTGCCGGTGTGGATGCCTATGCGCATGTCCACGTTGAAGCCGGTCGCTTCACGAACGAACCTTTGAAAACAAAAAAGTATATAAGGCTGCTACATCATTTTAAAGATCATAATGGAAAAATGAAAACTGCCCGTGGAGGGAGGAGTCACCTACATTTTGGGGTACAGTACAATTCCTCACTCCCACTCAGATCAGTATCTCATAAGCTGCAGTTGCAACTTGCAACAAATCAAATCTTTTTTCGCCTCGCTCAAAGCCGAAGCAACCGAGAGCTGAAGCTCAAGGCCTCTTTTCTCGCTCAAAGCCCAGGCAACTGAGAACCGAAGCAGCTACTCGCGGTTGCTTCGGCTCCAGCGGGCTGCAGTCAGTGGGGGGAGGTTCCAAGAGTCAGAAACTCATTAACAATGCCTCTGATGTTGCAGGTGTCACTGCACAGCGATGAGTATACTTAGCATCAAGTACAGTTCTCGCCAAACTTATTGTCCGTGTTGAAATTGGCACGAGTTTCTCCAATTTTTACAGGCGGGATAAAGTTAGCTCGTGCCATCTTCAACCCGGACAACAAGTTTGGCGAGAAGTGTAGTTGTAGTATTTTGCTCATATAAAATTTTTAAATGGAGCACTAGTACTCACAGCATTCAGTGTGACCAGGCTTTGGCTGTGCATTGTAATCAGTTACTACTTTTATTAAGCAGATTCTTTTTTTACTTCTATTTTTAATGCAATTGTCCCTGGTCTCCCTAGTCTTTCTGATAAAAACCATGTTTGTTCTTTCCATCAGGCAACCTACGTCTAAAATCTGAGCTGGAGAACTTATTTCCAGTAATTACCTCTTCAAGCTCTGGATTTCATATAGGTACACACTATAAAAATATTGAAGCGTTGATAAACGCAGTCCGCGTTGCTGAGTTTTGTCTCATCATCTATATTTTTATCTGCCATCAACACGCTAATAAGAAGAAAACATTGGTACGGTCTTTTGAGGGTGGTAGCAAGCCTCATCAGGAACAATAAATCCTCCCAAGCAATGAGCGTTCTTACCGTATAGCGTCAATCATCTGCAGCCCCATGTTGACGCAGTTGTAGGCATGGTTGGGCCTCGACACCGGCAGTCCAGACACGCAGTAGTAACAGTCGCCTAGGATCTTAATGCGCATGCACTGGTTCTCCTGGAACAAGGAAAATAATGTTGTAGAATATACTATTACAGTTGAAAGGATTTCAATCGTCAGTGTGGTAGTCAAAAGCCCAAAAGCCTGACAACCAGCCTACCCTTTGAATATCGGTATTGCCTAGAAGTTGGGTTGCGGAGGTTTGATGGCAGTCCTTTTGTGTAAAATACTGATAATCAGCCGCATCTGGTTAGAAACCGACCACAACATGGTTGATAAAGGGCTAGGAGGATGATGACGAATCAGAAATGGAATTATTTCATGATAATATTTACTATGTCTGTTCAACTACTTGAACAGACACACAAAATAAATTTCGTTTTACCTACGTACGAAGTACCTAATCTAATGAATCGCCGAAATGTTTGTACACGCATAACTGAGAAACAACTGCATCAAATTTAATAATTCTTTCTTTTATGTGTTGTGTGTAATTGTCAGGAGAAGGTTTGTAAGAGAAAAAAACGATAGCAAATAGTTAAAAATCTCCGAAAAGTGTATGTGCGAATGAGACAGAAGATTGTGAGACGTCTTCAATAAATTGACAAAACTCTGACAGACAGTATCAAATTTACGGGTCAGCTAGTTAAACTTAAAACAACAAAAATAAACTAAAAAGCACGATACAGGTGGGCACTTCACTCAACGTGTACTGTAATATTACTGAATACTAAATGTATTTACATTTGAGAGGGTTTATATTACTTTTTGCTTTTATCTTTTTAATTCTAACGATTTTTATTACAGATTTTGTTCTGTGTAGCATTTTATATAATGACTAGCAATACATAGCATACCCCGCAGTATTACTTGCGTTCTTAAAGGTCCCGTAGGAATTTCCCAAAATCCTTTTTCATAGCGGATTCTTACCTACGTTACAAAAAAAACCTATGTTATGGGTTTTAATAAAAGGTATTATCCTATCAAGGATCAATTAGGAGACACAAAATACTAGTAAAATTTTGTTTTTCGACATACTAATTATTTCTGATTCTATTTAGTTTCAATTATACGCACATACATAGCTTCACGCCTTTTCCCATAGGGGTAGGCAGAGACTATAGATTTCCATATCAATTTATGACTGTAAAAAAACCTTTGAGGGAGATAGGGCACAGCCATTTATGGCTCAAATCTGGAGCAGCCCATCTGGGGAAGTACCTCCACCTTACTGAAAACTGCAACCAAATAACACACTTTATTATGTGTTGTGTTCCTGCAGTGAGTAAGGTCACCAGAGGTCCTTTTAAGGATGCGCTGCGCTGGCAGTAAGAGGAATATTCCCTCAAACTGTCGGCGCAGTGAATCCTCCATAAACCTCCGGGTCGGCAACGCGTGAGTGATACCCCTGGTGTTGCAAGCGTCCATAGGCTATGGTAACCGCTTACCATCAGGCGGGCCGTATGCTTGTTTGCCACCTTAGTGGTATAAAAAAAAACCTCTCATTTTAATACATAAGTTAAAATATCATCTCGAATGTCTCCTTTCATCCATCAATGGAATGTTAAATGTATTGACGGGTTAATATTTCCGAAAATAGGTAAGTACATTTTTTATCGACAGTGACAGGTTAATTTTTCATCTCGGCTCATTGTGACGTCAGGCTGTTCATATGTGCAAGGTTAAGCGGCGCTTGACACAAACAGTCTACGGATGGGTCACCATTTATAAAACCTCAAGTCTCCTCCGTAACTCAGAGAGTACATCTTAGGAGAGAGAGTACATATTAAATAATTTATAAGTGACCGTTCCTAGCTGTCGGTATTACATTGTTGAGGTTCACCCCCTATTATATAGCAGTGCAGTATCGGTAACATATAACTTGTTAGACATAATTTATTCTGCCTCTATGGTCTAGTCCCAAGCACGACTGCTACGCTAGAGATCCTGGGTTCGATCCCCGAGTCGAGCAAAGTATTGTTAGGTTTTCTGTGAAATTCCCAATAGCAGCTCGGAGTCTGGATCTATGCCCGTTTGATGGCAATAGGCTCGCCCCATGGGACCTAAAACATACCGGCGAAATGTGGGTGTACATTAGTACGCCTCTGCCTATCCCTTCGGAGAATACAGGCGTGATGGTATGTTATAATTTATAATATCTATATGTATCTTTATGCTGTGATAGCCTAGGGGGGCCCACTGGACTGACAAGTCAAAGGTCTCAAGTGCGAATCCAAGGCACGCACCTCTGACTTTTCGAAATCATGTGCGTAATTATCACTTGCTTTAACGGTGAAGGAAAACATCGTGAGGAAACCTGCATGCCTGAGTGATATTCTCGACGGCATGTGAAGTCTGCCAACCCACATTAGGCCAGCGGTCGACTATGGCCTAATTTATCTTATACTGAGAGGAGACCCGTGCCCAGCAGTGGGACAATTAATAGGTTAATGATCTTTATGCAATCCTGGGTTATAGTATAATTACTACACCATTACCCTAATCAAACATTGGGTCAACTTTTTGTATATTACTTCAGAAGACCTCTATCTAACCATTTGGGGAATATTAACTTGATGATGTATTATAAATTAGTTCTACTTCAACTTTACAGCTTCCTTCAATAATATTACAATTAAAACAACATTAGATACAAATATTTTACACTACAAACTAATACATCAAATAACAGTGTACTTAACGAATCGATAAGGGCCTTGGCAGAGCTCCATCAATCACTAAACCACTTCAACTAAGTTTAAAACTATCCATCGATTATTTAAAGACAACGTTTCTCAAAGATTATAATTGGGGTCAAGTCAATCATAAAGTAGACAAAATGGTCGATTCGTAATTATTAAAATAATAATATGATATTTCAGTGATTGGTAGCAATAATTGCTTTACAAATACAAAATTGAAGCAGTCATTTAGGATAATTGGTATATTAGTGGTAATAACACAGGCGATTAACAAAAATAGATATATTCCAGGAATAGCAATGATTTGAATAGCAATGGTTCGATTAGCAATTGTCATTTAACAGATTTTTTTATTGTTGATTAAAAAAATTTTCAAACTCGAGGATTTTCTCCTTTATCATACAACACACACAAAACACCCAAAAGCGGAACCAAGAAGATGTTTACTCGGAAAGACAAGACTTGAAATATTATGCCTCGTAACCATGTTTCGTAACAGCTAAAAGATTGAGAACCGCAGCGATGTACCATCAATCTCTTCGTATGAGGACAAGTTGTGAACGAAAGATAATATTCCTTCAGAGGGCGCTGAAAAATTGTGTGTAAACGTCTGCTTGAAGAGATAAAATCGCCAATTGTAATACTGTATATCTATCTCTGTTTTATTGTTAACATGTAATCTAGAGATTCTATCGTGACTACTACCACACTACTACTTTAAGTATGGGACTGAGTTCGATTGCCAGGTTGACCAGTATTTCTCTATGAGTTTTTGTTCGATATATTGTGTTGTGTTGAAAAATAAATGATTTACAATTTTAAATATTTATTAATTGGTTTAAATTGTCAGTAGGTAGTAACTTGGAATATACATTTGTGCACGATTACTGGTTATAGGGTAGCCTACTTCAATCTATACTAATATTATAAAGAGGAAAGGTTTGATTGTTTGTTTGTTTGTATTGAATAGGCTCCGAAACTACTGAACCGATTTGAAAAATTCTTCTAGTTTTAGATAAACCATTTATCGGGAAAGGCTATAGGCTATATACCATCACGTTACGACTAATAGGAGCGGAGCAGCAATGAAAAATGTTGCATAAACGGGGGCATAAAGTTATCAAGACACACGGACGAAGCCGCTGGCGGGATGATGCTAGATTTTTTATTTATTTATTTATTTATTAAGACACGTCAACAACATAAACACATACATTAAAGATAATAACATGAACAGTGATCTGATCTAGTGGTTACATCAATTATAAACGAGGACAACATTCGTACAATAACTTTGAACTAAGTATATTATGTTATTTACCTGTGTTTAAATCATGTCACGTAATAATTATTATTAGATACTAGCGACCCATGCACAGCTTCGCCTGCGTTTCCTGTTATTACTTTTTCCCGAGTATTTTTTACCTTTTTCTCTCCATAAGAACCTTCCTCAGACTTCATCAAACACAACAAAAAAGAAATCAGCCAAATCGGTTCAGCCGTTCTCGAGTTTTGCGCTTAGCAACACATTTAGTGATTCATTTTTATTTATATAGATAGATTACAGAATTTAAATTTCAATAGAACAATACTTACTAATTTACTAATAACATTTTTTTTTTATTACCATTACCAAACAAGACAAAACAAAACAATATAACGACGGTTAAAAGGAAATAGGGGATAAGCGACAAAAGATGAAATGTTCAGGAGAGCCGTTCAAAGTTTTAAATTTTAGAAAAACTGACGTATTTTTGTCATTTATTAAGATATTGTGAAAAGTGAAACAGTTATAAAATCAGATAGAAATGGAACAGTTACTGGTATCCTTAGTTTTAGTGATTTGACGTTATTTAAAGTAGTTTTTGTCGCTTATAACCACAGCTTTTAATTTTTGAATGAGGAAATATGGCATAAGATACAAATGACAAAATCAAATATTAAAGGATAAGAAGCATATGCGACATTCCAATTTATCATTTCTCAAGGTAAAAGGGTATAAGCGACTAGACCGTTCAATCAATATTATAGGAAAAGAAGGATAAGGTACTTTTCATAGTGGTTGTATAAAAGATAATAGGGTACAAGAAACAGTCGGCATTCAAAATAATACCAGGATATAAGACATTAGTAACACACAATGTCGCTACAAAGCAAAGAAATATGGATGAAAAGCCACCCCAAAAATAATGAAGTAGCGCAACCACCACAATCCTTCATCAGGAAAATATCTAAAACACATTATTACACGACACCGTAATTGGGTCTCTAACTTCTAAAGTAGGGTGACATTGCTTGGGAGTAAATTTTCACAAAAACATACTAAGGATAGATCGTTAATAGGTTTTAAGGCCTCTTAGTAAGATAGATCCTACTAAGAGGCCTATTACAGTATACCATGCTATAATTTTACACTAAATGGTAGATTTAAAAGATATAGCTCGTCATTTCATATTTACTAACGAGCAGATTAAATAATATGGAATTAGCGACAATCGTATTTATATTAGTAAACGGAAGTAAGGTATAACCACCAGTGTCATATTATAATCAATTTAGGTAATAAGGCATAACCGACTTGGCTGTCATTAAGAACTAAATGGAAATAGGGGATAACCGCCAGAGTAATATAAGTATGCATTTTGTATATAGGGCCCAAGCGCCACAGCTCTGTTAAATTACGAAATGGAAGTTAGCTTTAAGCAACATTTGTACTTTCCAATTGAAATGCTTAAAAGGCATAAACAACCATAAGCTTGGCACCCTTGTGAAGTAAAAAAGCATTACCGACAACAAACCCAAAATAAATCATTTTTGTAGGGGTACAATCACCTTTATAGCAAAAATGACCAGAATTTTCGTCGGTTAGCTAAAATAACACTATAAAATGTTGTTTTTTGCTTGGGCATAAACGCCAAAAAAGTCATCGTAGAGCCATGGGAGTAAGCGCATTCGAAAGAGCAGAAAATTTCAAGTCCAATGGCATATATAACTCATTTTTGACCAAAATGTCGCTTATGCCCTATTTCCTTTTAACCGTCGATAAGTTGAGCATGCTTACGTAGTTAGTCTTAGAATTAATATTAATATTATTATTGTTACATAGGATACATTGGCTTTTTGGCATTTCAGTTTTTGGTTTTATTATTTTCTTTTTAAGGATTCTAGGGCTATCATGGAAAATATCTAAATCGAGAATTCCAATTACTAAAATTGAATAAAAGTATCAGTGAAAAAGCCGGTGTGTTATTCAGGTAGTGATAATATAAAACCAAAATATTTCTTTAAGCTCAAGTGGTATACGGTATAATGTTATGATCATAACTTTCTACGTATACATAAAAGCACCGACCTTTCACTGTTATCTCATAAACAAAGGAATATGAGCGTTTTATTTTTGTTTTTGCGAAAGAGACGAATGAAGTAAAAACTTGATTTACGTATGTACATTATTTTCTTTTGATTAAAGCATTTTGAACGTGTTTTTATAACGAAGGTACCTTAATAAAACTACCTCACAGTGATTGCAAACCCAGCTGCAGACCTTGATGTCCAGAGTTCAATTCCCGCGTCAAACAATCTAACTGGATTTTTCTTAGTAAATAGTAGTATAAAGGATATTATCAAAAGCCCACACAACTCAGCGCAAATTGTCCCGGATGTACATGTCAGCAGTCAAGTTGATAGTTTTAACCATGAAATCACTATGAAACTGTTGGTAATCTGCCGTAATGGCGTGCGTTTAACATTCTGAAACCGACACTGACAGTTTTTACTATGAAATCATTACGAAACAGATAATAGTGTGCCAAAATGGCGTGATTTTTCTCAAATTAAAAGTTTTTTTTCTCATCCCCCAGTCAACATTAAAAAAATGTACGACTAGAGTTTTAACCAGCGTAATACAGGGTATTTTTTGCAATAAGTATACCTCCGGTACGTAATTTTGGCCGATTTCGATGAACTATTTGGTACTAAGAAAAATCCAGTCTATTGACGCAATCCAGACTATCGAAGCAGTAAGAATAATGATATTCATCAGTCTCTATCTACGTCAAACACATTAAATGAGATAACTGCACAAAAATTTGTCTATCATTAAACAGTGTAACATTTTACTGTTATGGGCTATAACTAAGTTCACCATACATTGTGGGCATGCATATGCATGAACGAACCACAGTCATTATGAATTCAAACTATTCAGTTTTACGAGCTCAACAAACATGGAAATTTAATGCGGCGTAGATTGAAAATCGCATAAAATCCAATTCAGTTCGGGACTGGATACTAAATTACTTACAGTAGTGATAGCCTCAGGATATGACTGCCACGTCAAAGGTCTCGAGTTCATAAAAACACCTCTGAATTTTCGAAATCATGTGCGTAATTATCACTCGCTTTAACGGTGAAGGAAAACATCGTGGGGAAACCTGCATGCCTGAGAGATTTTCTCGATGCCATGTGAACCCGCCAACCCGCATTAGGCTAGCGTGGTGGACTATAGCCTAATCCCTCTCATACTGAGAGGATACCCGTGGCCAGCAACCGTACATCGATATTTTGAACTTCGAAGTTCAGTAATACAGTCTAAAACTTACGCTTCCTTAAGTATACTGAATGTCCAGAGTTTGTCCAATGTTCCCATGTAATAAGGGTTGAGCCTATTGCCATCAACCGGGCATTCTCCAAACATTCTCCAAACATTCGGGTGCAAACTCCGAATTTCAACAGAGAATTTCAAAGAAAAATCTAATAATTCTGCTTGAAATGGGAATCGAACCAATGATCTCTAGCGTAGCAGTCGCGTTTAGGACCACTAGACTAACAAGGTAATCAATAGATACTATTTTTTTTAAACCTGTGAAGACGCAGGTTCGAATCCTGTGCGCCAGTCGATTTTTTCCCTCATTAAAATAACTAGTTATCTATGCTTGCAAAATGCAAAAAAAAAATAGAAAATAAGGTAATAATAAATGTTATTTATTTTATTCAACTTCAGAAAGGTATTATATTAAAAAGCTGCAGTAAATAATTGTTACAAAGTCAAATAGCAAAATAATACGTTGTTTTTGTTCTAAAACAAGTTTTCTTTATATCTCTTAGCATCAGAGTAAAATGAAAACTGTTTGCGCAAACAGAGTAACGTCTGCACTTTGTATATACCTAACAAAAGTTGTTTATTTTTACGAGGGCAACCACCCCTCGTATTGAAACTTAACAAACACTATTAATAGAAACATATTTTTTATTTTCATACCCCTTAAGGTCAAAATAATTCAGAATAAACTACTAGGTAAGTACTACTTTTTGAACGTACCTAAGTAAATAGTGATGCGATTATTTTGTTATGCAAATATCAAGTCCCTATTACCAATGAGCAACCATAAACTCTCCAATACCGCATTTCTGTCACTTAAGTTTATTGTCTAGCTAGCGACCCGCCCCGGCTTCGCATGGGTTTGAATTTCTTGTATGTTCTGTACTATAACATTTTTTTTTTTTTTTATTGTCTACAGTGGCAGACGAGCAGGTGGCCCACCTGATGGTAAGTGGTAACCGCCGCCCATGGACATCAGCAACGCCAGGGGCAGAGCTGAGCCGCCGCCTACTGTGTATGGTAGAGAGCTCTTTTTAGGCCTCTACCTTTGTTTATATGTATGTATTATACATATAAACCTTCCTCTTCAATCACTCTATCTATTCAAAAAACCGCATCAAAATCCGTTGCGTAGTTTTAAAGATTTAAGCATAAATAGGGATATAGGGCTGTCCCTATATCCCTATTTATGCTTGCTCACTACATAGTACAAAACAAAGTCGCTTTCTACAGAGAAAGCGACTTTGTTTTGTACTATGTAGTGATAAATTAATTAAACGACCATCTTTCGTTCAACCTAAAGCTAAACCTTATAACTACGTATAAGATATACATATCTATACTAATACTAGCTGACCCAGCAAACGTTGTTTTGCCATATAGGGGTGGGTCATTTTAGGGGGATGAAAAATAGATGTTGGCCGATTCTCATAGATACCGGATAAGCACACAAAATTTCATACAAATCGGTCCAGCCGTTTCGGAGGAGTATGGCAACTAAAACTGTGACACGAGAATTTTATATATTAGATTTTATATAAGTATTAGATTATAAAGCTAAAGAGTTTGTTTGTTTGGTTGAACGCGCTAATCTCAGGAACTACTGGTCTAATTTGAAAAAATATTTCAGTGTTAGATAGCCTGTTTAATGAGGAAGGTTATAGGCCAATCACGCTACGACCAACAGGAGCTGAGTAGAAATTACAAATGTTGCAAAAACGGGGGGGAAGAATCGACTTCTACGGGAACGAATGTCGCGGGCTAAGGCTAATATTATTATAAATCCCTCAGACTGTTATCAGTTTAGGTTGAGAAATAGATAATAAAAACAGCACATAAACAACAGATAAAAAAGCCACATCGACTGATTACACAGATTGCAACTGCAGTTGATTGTAGCTATCGAAGTGACTACAAGTTTCATGCTTCCGTAATGTTGCGAAATTGTAAAAAAAAACATTGGTTGAGTAAAAATACGTACCCTTAAGTATTGTACAGTTCTCGCCATACTTATTGTCCGGGTTGAAGTTGGTACGAGCTAACTTTAGCCCGGCCGTAAAAATCGGAGATAGAAAAATATTGGATTAGAACGATTTAAAACGACAGCCTACGACTTAAACTTTCTTTTATATTTATTAAAATCTAATATTTTTCCTTCTCCGATTTTTCCGTCTGGGTTAAAGTTAGCACGTGCCAATTTCAACCCGGACAATAAGTTTGGCGAGAACTGCACGCGACTTCGTTCCCGTAGAAAAAAAAGTAAAATATTTTCCCCCCATTTTTAATTGATACTTCGCTCCTATTGGTCGTAGCGTGATGATATATAGCCTATAACCTTCCAAACAAACTTCAGCTTTACAATACTAAGTAAGTATAGAGTATGTGTTGTGTTTCAATAAAAACACAGAATAAAAAGTAAACAGAAGACTAATCGATTCAACACTGTTCGTTTTAGTACGATGTTGTGGGCGCAAACAAACAGACCTCTATGTACAGAACCTCCTGCTAACCCACTGCATTCTCAAGTCCAAATGAAACCGCGTAAACATGTGTACAGAAGAAGGAATAAGAAACGCTTGCTGCCACTGTTCGACAGCGATTGTATTTCCTTGGCGCACCCTGCCATTCTCTGGCGATAAATTGAATCTGTCGTGGCCACAGAATAAAAACTAAGTACAGAAGCTTCACTGCATTATTTTAAACTGTCTAGTGTTTCTAAGTCGCAGTCCTAAGTAAAAATGTAGTTGGGTTTTTCTGTAGCAGTTTTGAGATTAGATTTGTGCCCGGTTAATGGCGACCTTGTTGTTTTGTAATGTGCTTATGACATTCACTACAAGAGTGGTAAAGCAATTTTATGGTCGACTATATAACAAGCCTCTAAATATCAGTGACTCGACCATGAGTTTTTGTCATTAGACTCGCTAGCGACATGGTAAAATATTTTTATGGAAAACCCTCACAGCACCTCTAGCGGTTACGTAAGGAACAAAAATCTGCTATGAGATTACATTGTTTCGATGCGTAAAAAACCTATCGAAAGCCATTCGATAGAACTCATGGTTGAGGTACAGACCTTTTTTCGTATCTGTCTGTCTCTACTCTTGGTTTATCTCGATATAATATATTATTATAAATGGTTCACACTCCAGTGAACTGTTATGAGATTGTTTTAAATTGTCTGAGCACAGTTTTAATGCTCAGGAGTTAATGTTTCTAGTAGAACTCGATATAATCTTTTAATTTAACTTTGTGATGTCAAGACCTAGTTTTCCTATACAACTTTCTGTGTCTTGGGATATCCACTAAATATTTAATTAATGAATACATGATTGATAAATTGATGAATTGTTTGTGTATTGTTCGGGCTTACATCAGAAACGACTGTCCAGATTTAGATACGGTTTTAACCAATACAAAGAGGGATAATTTAGGAAGGTTTCAGACGAAGCCAGGGCAGTCATATTTCATTTAGGTACGGCTATAATATAAGAGCTTTAAATTTGGATATTAGGACATAGCGAGAACAAAATCAGATATTTGCTTTTACTGTCAGTTTTTAGTCCGACTCGAGATTTGTGTCTGTTTGGCCGTACCAGGGAAATATGGGTGTACAACAGTACACCTCTTACAGTTCAGGGAATGAAGGCACGATAGTGTGAAAGGAAAATGTGACTGGCTGACTAACTGATTGATATATATCAATTTACAGTCGAAAGTACTGAACAGATAAAGCTACTGAATACATAGTAATTATGACGTAGGCAAGGTAAGGAAGGATTTTAGGAATTCCTTAGGAACTGGGAAATATTAGGTGAACGCACGAACGCGGGGTATCCTTTATAAACAACTATCTGATTTCTGACACTTACGCGAATACTAGACATTGAAATAAAACTACTTTTTACGGATTTTATTGCGTTATGTTGATATTATTTTAATCCCGACGTTTCGGACACTTTACAGCGTCCATGGTCACGGGTGACTAAGGTTGTAGGCGTCTTGACGTTCCAATTACTAACAACTACCCTTATTAAAATAATATCAATATAACGCGATAAAATCCGTAAAAAGTAGTTTTATTTCAAAAAACTATCTGTTCAGAAAAAGGAAACCTGAAGCTGAAATCACGTAAGGAAATCTGAATATTATATCCTGACTACTTATATATCCTTTACATGACGAAATACCTTTGGGACATTCCTATTGTCATTCCTATATTCCTTCTTTTTATTATTATCTTACAAAGGAACTGTAAAAGAAAATGTTACAAAGATTACATAAAACATCACGCCTATATTCCCCGAAGGATTAGGCAGAGCTGTACGAATATTATTATAGTTGTACATGCCACAGTTCGCAGCTATGTTTAGGTCCCAAGTAATGAGGGGTTAGCTTAGTCATCAACGGGGCCCAAATCTACACTCCGAGCTGAGACTGAGAATTTAATAAAAAAAAGACAACATCCAACTTAGGAGCCTGGAGCTTTTAAGACCAAATAGGCTAATGAGATTAACATGAAATGCCAATTGCAATTTCAATACATACACAATGATACATTATGTTTTATGAATGTGGTGTTAAAGCGTAAGTTTATTATTATAACGCCTTTTTCATATGGGAGTAGGCAGCAAATATAGAACGCCACCTGCTACAATACTTGCATACTTCTTTTGTTCCATCCACACACATCTTGTCATACACACGCACCAGTTGTGAGTACTATGCACCTAACCTATTTGAAGGACCTCATTGAACCTAATTTGGAATGTTTTTTTTTATACCACTAAGGTGGCAAACAAGCATACGGCTCGCCTGATGGTAAGCCGTTACCGTAGCCTATGGACGCTTGCAACACCAGGGGCATCACTCGCGCGTTACCGACCCTGTAAAAATCTTTTCACATTCTTTTTGTAGAACCCTATGCTGTAGTCTCTTGTGGAAACTGAGGCAGGAAGCAGACTCCACAACCTGAGCGTGCGTGGGAGGATATTCCTCTGGAATCGCACAGTATGGGGCTAGAGTGGTTCTAAAGTATGTGGATGAACTTCACGCCGATCGCCAATGAAAATTTAATTAATTTACCGTACCTGATTTCGGACACTTACGCGAATAGTGGACATTGAAACAAAACTACTTTATACGGCGTTGAATTAGTTAGTAAATGAAACGATAAGACGCCTACCACCTTAATCACCCGTGACCATGGACGCTGTAAAGGGTCCGAAACGTCGGGATTAAAATAATATCAATATAACGCGACAAAATCCGTAAAAAGTAGTTTTATTTCAATAATTTAACGTAGTTCGAACTCTAATTGATTAACTTCCTGTCATCATGTATGCAAACGCGTAGACTGTGGAATATTGTCCATTTTCGCAAACTAGTTTATCAGTTCCCAACTAGTAGGAGTTAGATACCGTTGTTTTATTAATCACAACTTTAGTAATTAGCTTCTGTAAATTGGCAATTCTGAAATTGCAATCCTTATATGTATCTATCTTGCATAATTTTACCTAATTATGACATATTATCACGCTTGTATACCCTTGGGATTAGGCAGGGGACTTTGTAGAATCACAATTTTAGTAATATTCCGCTGATTTTGTATCGTCGTGCAAGGGGTTGTTGAACTGAAACCCTACTTCTTTACATAGTGGCTCCCTATGTTTGTACACTACGCAATGTGCTGTTTGCAGCAATAGATAGAGATTCAAGAGGAAGGTTTAAGTATTTAGCTTAAGGTTTTGTGTAAATTGGCTGAAATAATTATGACGATGAAAGTGAACGGTGCGTCCGTGCGAACCCGAGACAGGCCGCTAATATAATATTATCATTTATATGAAAGTAACTCTTTCTGTCTGTTACGCTTTCTCCTAAACCGCTTAACTAATATTGATGATTTCCGCAAGGACCGGTCACATGCCGCATGCACCCAACGACTCCCGGCGACCTGTAGGTGGTTTTTCAGTGCAGGTGGAGTCCACTCAAAAACATTTCTGCCCCAGCGGCCAATCAGTTCTACGAGCTATGGGCCCCACCCACTGCCACTTATTCTGCCTGATAACCTTTTCCCCATTATAATAATTTCCATAGAGTTTTGACAAGTTTCGAGTTTCTTGTTAATGTTATATTTAATGTGTAATTTGTTGAGTGCCCATATTTTTATCATCATGTCAGCCAAAAGAGGTCCACTGCTGAACAAAGGCCTCCCCGATTGACTTCCACAGGGACCGGACTTATGCCGCCTGCATCCAACGACTCCCAACGACCTTTACCAGGTCATCGGTCCATCTCGTTGGAGACCGTCCCACGTTCTCACATCTTAGACTTTAAAAATTACTGCAATGCTTGAACGTACCTGAGCTATCTGGTCGAACCTTCCAAAGAGTTCGTTGAGTGTCTTGACGAGATCAGAAGCACTGAGTCGCTCAGACAGCGGCGTGAAGTTGACTATGTCTGCGTACAGTATGCTGACGTTGTTGTGTCTCTGCACGTGCATCTCGTGGAAGCGGGTCTGCTTCGAGCTGTCGGCGCAGGCGTCCGCCATTTTTAGCATTATTGAGCGTTTTACCTGGAACAAGGAGAAAATATGATTAGTTACAGTTCTCGTCGACTGCCTTGTTGGTCTAGTGGTCCCAAGCGCGACTACTACGCTAGGTCGTGAGTTCGAATCCCGGGTAGAGCAAAGTGTTGTTGGGATTTTCTGTGAGATTCCCAATAGCAAGTCGGAGGCTGGATTTGTGCCCGGTTAATGGCAATAGGCTCGCTCAAAATACATACGTGCATGAAAAAAACGCCGTATGAATACACCTTATAAAACAACGCCTTATAAATGCCGACACTGAAATAATTAATTCATGCCTATTTCCGCCCATTTACTTTTGGCAACGAATTCGTTCAAGTAGACCTTTTCTCTCTGGATTTCCTGGTAAAATTAGTATTCGGCACTTGAACAAGCCATTGTAATTAAAAGTGAATTTAAGCGACAATCCAATTATCTAAATAAATGAGTTCACAAATAGACGCATAGTCGAGTCGAGCGAGCTTTTTCATCATTTTTCTACTTAGCCTTTTTCCAACGATACCATGTTGGGATCGTCTGCTCAAGCACGAGTTACTGTAGTAATTTATAGAGTAGTTAACATAATCAAATCGAGTTCGAATTACTTTGTATGGAATATATTATATAATTTTCGAATACTTAGTATACAATTAGTTAGATTAGAACTTGTATAAAAACCGATAGCATGAGTTCGTTTCTCACGGATAGTAAAGTTAAAGTATCGTAAAACTCGAAGGCTGGTTATCGTTAACGAACAGTAAGATTTTTCGTTAACAAGTCTTAGGCTAATATTCAGAGACAATGCTAAGCATAAACTTACGCTTCCGTATGTCAAATTGTAATACAAATTTGACATACGGAAGCATTACTTTACGCTTAGCATCCTCTCTGAATATTAGCCTTATACTCCAGTGACTCATGCTTGAGCTATAGATGTTTCTAAATATCACTTTATATGAAGCTAAATCCATCTAATTTCTGGGCAACACCGCTAGACTAATGTAGAGGCTTTTTGGGCTTCAGACTATCACTAACGATTATGATAGTTATTTGTATGATAACCGAGCCCGACGGCTTTAGATGCTCATAGAGACACATACTCTCGCTAGTTATGTTAAAAATAGTCACACATCTTCACACTGGCCGCGGAAAGCTCAGCTTAATCTTATTGGTTGATCAGTGTAGTTATTACTAAGCCACGAGACCCCGATTTGTTAATTGTATGAAACTTAAGACTAAGAAAAAAGAAGACTGCGGACGAAAACACGCTAGCCGAGCGATTGGCGTTGTCATACATAATAGCCGTCATCTTATCATTATTTTTTTTCCTTACTCTTAACTTAGGTACGTACATAATTTTTAAATAGATACGGTTCTATTTTAAGACACACAAATCAATAATCTTGAATAACGATTACGGATTAACAAAAAAGCTAATTTTAGGCTTTCGTGTGGCATAATGATTGATGGCATGTATTAAAAGGGTTTTTGTCTGGCAGAACGATATTTTTATTACGAACAAATATTACGAAACAAAAACATTACAAACATAATCGCTATATCCATTTTTTTTGTGCAACAAAGTGCGATTGAGTTTTTTGGTTTTTGGGTTTTTCGGGAAAATAGCAACGAATTTGTATTAATGTCCGGTTACTGGCAATAGGATCGCCCCGTTTCACACGAAATTAAACATACCGGCGAAAAATGGATTACATTACTATACTTCTGCCTACCCATCAGGAAAATAAAGGCGTAAGATGGTATGTTAGTGAAAAGATAAGTTTCATAATCTGTATATAAAATGTTTATTTTAGTATAATATTATTTAGTTGTAATTATTTTTAAATCTTTCGAATCTTTTGTGACTCCTGCAAAACTTGTCTTAGCAATATGATGTCAAGAGCTATAAAAACTTCATAAGGCGTTTTCGTGTTTTGGTGTACACTTTTGAAACATACTCTAATCGATAGTAATAATAAACAAAACGACAAAATGTCGTAGAAGAAATGTTTCAGTTGAAATGAAAAATGTATAAAATGTAAAATAAAATTATTTTTTAAATGAATAAGGAAAGATTGCCTCATTGGACTAGTGGTCCCAAGCGCGACGTGTCCGTATCGACTGCTCGGCCAAGGTGTCGTAGAAGAAAAACGACTACGTCAACATTACGAAGGAATTTGTAAAACACTAACAATGAAAGTCGCAAATTCGTAGAAGCATTATTCAGAAAGTTCTATAGGTTTAACCATGGCCGCGCGGTCGAAACATGGAGAACCGCGCGGCCACGCAGTTCTCTTAAACGGGGCTTAGTAGAGGTCCCATTGTTTTTGCTAATCACTCATACGATTTCGAAGAAAATGTAAATAGCATGAATAAAGTCCTAGTGTTTGGACTTTACGACCTACAGACCTTAAATGTCATGGCCGCGCGGTCGAAACATGGAGAACCGCGCGGCCACGCAGTTCTCTTAAACTGGGCATAGTAGAGGTCCTATTGTTTTTGCTAATTACTAATACGATTTCGAAGAAAATGTAGACAGCATAAATAAAGCCCTAGTGTTTTCAGTTTACGACCTACAGACCTTAAATGCTATGGCCGCGCGGTCGAAACGCATAGAACCGCGCGGCCACGCAGTTCTCTTAAACGGGGCTTAGTAGAGGTCTTATTGTTTTTGCTAATTACTAATACGATTTCGAAGAATATGTAGACATCATGAATAAAGCGCTAGTGTTTGGACTTTAAGACCTACAGATCATATAACCTATAATGCATGTTAGAAGAAGGGTGACCAAGATTTATGGTGCGTCGATCAGACATGTCCAAAAGCGTCGTTTTTAGTTTGTTTTATATAGGTAACTTCTAAGCTACCAAAAAATACCAAACAACAAAACATAAAATTAAACAACGACTAAATCATATATTGTAACGCTTGTATAGCTTGTTATTTTGTGTTTTATCTTTTTTCAAAGCTAAAAACATAACAAAACAAAAACAATAACAACAACATTTTTAAAACATACAAATGTGTATTAATTAATAGACAGAAAGTTTTACTAAAATAATGACTTATTGCATAGTGTTAAACGAAGTAAAGTATGTTTATCGTCCATATGGAGCAAATATGAAAAAGTATGCAATTTTTTTGTTTTTATCCCCTATTCAATTTAGACATATAATATGTTTGGAATAAAAGCCTGGAAGTTACCATCGTTGTCAATAATTCCGAATTAAGACCTTGTTCTGAATGCAAAAACAGAAGCTGTAGCGGTTATATCCGAACGTCGGCGTAGGCCTTAACATGGTAAGGCTCCAAGGATGTATTCTCCTTCGTGGTAACTGCGCTGACGTGTATCCGAACGTCCTACCATGCATTCTGTGCCGCCCAATCAAAAGCCGGCCGGCGCCGACCGCGTCATATTGTAGGTCTATGATTGGCCATTAGTTAAGTAAGATAGAATATGGCCGATACTTAATTGCAAGTGTAAGACTGTGTCGTGTGTTTCTTTTAAGTGTATTAAAGTTTCATGTCTTATGAACAAGACTCTGTCATGACAATAGATGTCGCTACGTCACCTTTAATACGTAAATTAGAATGTGAAGGAAGATTTCGACTGGCGAGCGGGGCTTGCGGTAGCTTAACGGTCAAAGCGTCTGGTGTACCGATTCAGAAGACGCAGGTTCGAATTCTGCCCGCCAACCGATTTTTTCCTTCATTATAATAAAATAAAAAAAAGACTGTCATTTAACCGGCCCTTGGTATGTATCTATCATTAGGATAGAAAAAGTAATGTGCAAGCAATTAATAATTGCTTGCACATTACTTTTTCATAATTATGGTCGCTTGGTCGATCACGATGATCTTCGACGAAAGACTAAAAAAGGTTTATGTAACGAGGTTTTGTAACTTTTTTCGTCGATATAACTTTTTTTGTAAAACGTTGTTATTTTGAATAGCTAGTGAAAAGTAAAAATTATTTAGTTACCTACCTTATTTTAACTAACTCAGGTCTAAGTTTTCATAAAGTTAAATTAAATAAGCCCGAAAGAGCTGCTGTAAACTGTTGAGGGTTTCCTTCATTTGTCTCCCGTCTCCATCACCAGATCAACTCTAGGTGTCCATTATGTTGTAGGGACATAAGAACTATATAAATGTGCCAAGTCTCGTTACAATCGCTTTATATTAAATTAGTCAAATTTAAAATAAATTTGTTTCGCACCGACTCCATATTACCTACATAGTTAGAAATTATTTAAAAATAATACTTACAGTTTAATATGTTTAGGCTTTGATAATGACCAGCAGAAATTATCTCTCTTTGTATTTTTTTAAGCATTTTCCATGCGTGGACTTCGCGGTAGTTTAGTGGTCATAATGGCGTCTGGTGTGTTTAACCAGAAGACGAAAACGAAAACCAAATATGTTTAATGAAAGTTACTTCTAAAAGGTACTGTATTTAGAAAATTAATATGTCTTTTGACGTACCATAAATCTTGGTCACCCTTCTTCTTACTTCTATTATGGGTTATATGATCTGTAGGTCGTAAAGATCAAACACTAGGGCTTTATTCATGCTATCTACATTTTCTTCGAAATCGTATTAGTGATTAGCGAAAACAATGGGACCTCTACTAAGCCCCGTTTAAGAGAACTGCGTGGCCGCGCGGTTCTCCATGTTTCGACCGCGCGGCCATGACATTTAAGGTCTGTAGGTCGTAAAGTCCAAACACTAGGGCTTTATTCATGCTATCTACATTTTCTTCGAAATCGTATGAGTGATTAGCAAAGCAAAAACAATGGGACCTCTACTAAGCCCCGTTTAAGAGAACTGCGTGGCCGCGCGGTTCTCCATGTTTCGACCGCGCGGCCATGGTTAAACCTATAGAACTTTCTGAATAATGCTTCTACGAATTTGCGACTTTCATTGTTAGTGTTTTACAAATTCCTTCGTAATGTTGACGTAGTCGTTTTTCTTCTACGACACTCTGGCCGAGCAGTCGAAACGGACACAGCGCGACTGCTACGCTAGAGGTTCTGGATTCGATCCCCGGGACGAGCAAAGTGTTGTTGGGTTTTTTGTGAAATTCCCAGTAGCAGCTCGGATTTGTGCCTGATTGATGGCAATAGGCTCGCCCCCTATTACATGGGAACTAAACATACCGGCGAAATGTGGGTGTACATAAGTACGCCTTTGCCTACCCCTTCAGGGAATACAGGCGTGATGGTATGTTATGTAATATGGAAAGATGTATAGTAAGACAGTATTCCAACCCACGGGTATCTTGTATATAAATAAAAATAACTTAAACTAAATTAAAAATTTAGAAAACCCCCGACACGAAATGTAATTTGCCATTTTGTGGTGGCGGCCATCTTGGATTTGAAATTTTTCATAGTGTGTAGTATTCTCCTAGTTAAGCCCTTTCATTTGATACCCACATTGAGGAAGGTGTGAACAAATATCTAATTCGCTATTTTGTGGCGGCGGCCATCTTGGACCGATTTTCATCTTTCAAATAAAAAAAACAAAATCAAAATCGGTTCATCCGCTGGGGAGCTACGGTGCCACAGACAGACACACACACACACAGACACGTCAAACTTATAACACCCTGTCGTTTTTGCGTCGGGGGTTAAAAAAGTAAGTAAAAGATTTGTGGAAGTTTCTGGAAAATATAGTCACAGTCCAGTCTCCCTAGTCTCATTGGCTTGGAGTCATACGCCTCAGGTTATGACTTCATGGGTTCATGACACGGATGACATTGATTTGCAGCCAGTCAGCGGGGATTTTACAATGACCAGTTCGACGTTTTCTTTAAAAAAATCTAATTTACGGAAGGAGGGAAAAATAAACAACAAAATACCCGAAGGACAATTGTATACTGATTCAAATGAAATGTTGATTTTTTAAATCTGTTTTTAAACTTTTTTTTGACGACGTCTGTGGTCTAGTGGTGCGACTACCGGATTGCTGATCACGAGGTCGTGGGTTCGATTCCCACAAGACACAAACATTTATGTGATGAACTTAGGTGTTTGTGTTTGTCTGGGTGTTTCTTATATATTATAAGTATGTATTTACAAAAAAAATAGTATATAAGTATTATATCCCAATGGATAGACAATTCTAGTACCCATAGTACAAACTCTGCTTAGTTCGGGACTAGATAGTGCTGTGTAAAAAAAGTCCCAGAATATTTATTTAAACTGATACCAAACTGGTTTGTAGTAAAACTCGATGTCATTATAATATACTAGCTTTCCGCCAGCGGCTTCGCCCGCGTGGTCTTGATAACATTCCCCCCGTTTTTGCAACTTTTTTCATTGCTACTCCGCACCTATTAGTCGTAACGTGAAAGTATATAGCCTTCCCCGATAAATGGGCTATCTAACACAGAAAGAATTTTTCAAATCATTTCATCCAGTAGTTTCGGAGCCCCGTGTTGAATTGGCTCCGAAACTACTGGATGGATTTGAGAGAAAAGATTTGATTGTTTGGTTAAACAATCAAATCTTTTCTCTTTATAATATTAGTATAGAAGTATAGATATACCTAGATAACTGTCATAATCATTGTACTGTGCCTGTATTTTCCGAAGGGCACCACCAAGGAGCCTTTGCCCAGCAGTGGGACGAAGTGGGCTAGTAAAAAAATATAAAGGTGTAAGTACTAATACACCCACAGTTTGCCGATATTTAGGTCTCCTGTACCTACTAACAGGCGAGCCTATATTGCCGTTGACTGGTCACAAATCATATTCATCATCCTCCTGATCTTATACCAATTCACTTGGCTACCATGCAACCAACCATAATACCAATTGAGAATTGAATACATAGAAAAACCACTAGACTGCCGGAAATGTCACCGGTTCTCACTATTGAGTTGCTCAGTAGCAGCTCTAAGACTGATTTTTGCCCGGTTGATGGCAATAGGTTCGCCCCATGGCACATGGGATCTAAACATACCGGTAAATTGTGGGAGTACAGCTTCTCCACCTCTGCCTACCCCTTCTTGGAATACAAGCGTAACTGTATGTTGTTGTTATTGTTATTATCCTTAAATATTTTGAATACTGTGTTTTCTACGACTAGAAACCTATTTATTTTCCTCAATAACTTGCGAAAATATCTGTTAGGTAAACACATTACTCGTTATCTTTGATTACACGCTAAAGGGCACGCAAAAATAAACCTCATTACATACGGAAAAATAAACAAAATTACTACAGAATCCAATGAATCATCTTAATGTTCCGACCGTTGTTTTTCTAAGAAATGTAATGAATGAATAGGGAATCACCATGTGGTGTGTGGGTGTGTTTGTCACAGTAATTTGACGTATTACTGTACTGTGACGTCAGCGATGGATGAATGGGGCAAATTAAAGGATTTTTTTTATGTGTTTTGTTTGCTTGTAGACGATGAATATATTGTCTAGAATGCTTGTACTGTGGTCAGAGGTCAGAGTTCAGAGTTCAAATCGGCGAGTTAGTGGTGTTTATATATTGTTAAACGTCATATACACAGACGTAGATCTGTGGTCAAAGACGTCCGCTACCTGGGATAGGCCACGGCGTATGTAGGCCTAATCATTTTCCCATAAATCTAAACGCCGAGCTGCTACTGAGTATTTCCTAGTAAAAAACGTTATAACACTCCTCGACCCTGCGAATTGAACCCTGAGGTTGTTTTTAATGTGAGACATACCATCACGCCTATATTCCCCGAAGGGGTAGGCAGAGGCGTACCTACACCCACATTTCACCGGTATGTTTAGGTTCCATGTAATAGGGGGCTAGCCTATTGCCATCATCATCATCATCATAAACCCATTAATTGTCCCACTGCTGGGCACGGGTCTCCTCTCAGTATGAGAGGGATTAGGCCACCACGCTGGCGTAATGCGGGTTGGCGTCAACCGCCATCAACCGGGCACAAATCCAGACTACTACGAATTTCACAGAAAACCCAACAACACTTTGCTCGACCCGTGGATCTCAGGACCTCTAGCGTAGCAGTCACGCTTGGGACCAACATACCAACGAGCGCAACGAGTCAATCGAGGCTTTTTAATCTGAGGTCACTTCATGAATTTGAAGTCAACCAACCACTAAAATCTAGTACCTTCTTCTAAAATCTAGCTAGCTAGAACCATTGACCAGAACCATGCATGGGGCTGCCAACATGCACCATTAAAAAGGCCTTACAGGACTATGCCGATATGAAACGCATTGTGGAGTGGAAGAACAGCCTAGGGTTAGAACACTCACGACGTTTCCTCGGCTGCAGCACCACACGAGTCTCTTAAATTCGTTCTGAGCAACAGAAGGGACAAAGCCCGAGCTGTCATTGGAGCCCTTACAGTGCACTACACCACAAATGACATGCTCCATAAAATGAAGTTAGCTTTGAATAACGACTGCAGAGCCTGTGGTGAATTCAAGGAAACGATGCAGCACATCCTGTGCGATTGTGACGTCCTGGCGACGAAACGGACGAGTCTTCTCGGCAACGGGTACCCGAAGCCGGAAGATTTTAGGTTCCTTCCTCTCAGTGGGTTAGCCGCCTTCGTGAACCACATCTTCAAAGAGTAAGGAATATACAGTAGTGGGGACAACACAAACACTTCGACCCAATGGGATCTCCATTGGGTCGAAGTGTTGCTGGTTGTACCAGCCCCCATAGTAAAAGCTGAGCGGATAGAATATCAGCCTTTATCAAAATAAAACCAACAAAATGACGAGTAATATGACCTTTTATTGCGAACGTTACAATAGTGTGTTCGGTTTGGCGGTAGCAAGAGAAGTGACAAGCGAATTGTCCGTTTTCTTAAAGATAATTCGCAAGTCATTCTACTCATTCACTCATCGTTCAGACTGAAGGTCTGTACAATGTTGCCATTACAAAATATTATAACTATAACAAGATTAAATCGAATACATTACTAATTAATTAATGTTACAAAACAATAATAAGATTATTATAAATCTAAATGTATAATTAAATATAAAATTATATGTATATAAATATATCAATCAGATAATGTAAGGTTATAAATAATTGCATAAAAAGCATAATAAACGTTGGTAAGCTAACAATAGTAAGATAGTAGTACCTGAGTGCTTAGAGCCTCATTAGTTGAATTGATTCACGCGTATTCGTGAAATGAACCAACTATTACACCCGTAGATAAAATATCAAAGTGAACCGACACACCGCGCCTTAATATTATATACCAATGAACTACTTGTCATGCCAAACTATTTATCGGAAATGAGTGATGACGTCATCGCTGTAGACGTCACGTTCCACTTTCACATCCTTATACCGTCCAAGTGATAATTGGAATATTTTTTAAATTCAGAGCAAAAGACATTGTTCTTACTTGAATTGATATCCTGAATGGCAAATATTTGTACCTATATTATTGACATCGAAGCACAAACGTCGTGACAAGGTTTTACTCAAGCTCAAAAATAAAATGACCTAGGTCCATGTAGAAAATGATCATTTTTGAGCGCGCAGAGTATTGCTAAAAACGCGATTATAACGCTCCGCGGTGAATGTTATCTCGCGCGCGAACCGAAATAAATGAAATGTTTTTTTTATTATAAATCAAATTTGGGTAGATAGAAATAATGTTTTTTTACACGTTCAAGAAAAAAACTGCCGAAATAATTAAAAAATTGATGAAAATAGTTACGGAACATTTCAACGCAGGGGGGTCCAGAATCATGTACAGAACTCGTGGTATTCGGATGTGCACGATATCCCTTCCACGTTGTATATTTGTATCACATTCTCAAAAACTGATGTAACGATTTCGATGAATGGTTTTTCGGGGGCAATGATCGCGAATAACATCGCGAGGATATGGTATAATACTCAATACTCAATACTCAATATTTATTGCATTCCACAATGTAAATAATTAGGTAGTAAACAGTACAATAATTTTGTTCATTATGGACCCCGTCGGGCACAGCAATGTAGGAGAGAGGAAGTAGATATGCCTTAGAAGTGGCTATCTGAATCATACTTTGAATTAAATGCGTTCTTATGGTGCAATCAATGGGTCAATAAACTAGGCTATCTTGCGGTCATAGAAGAAATTTCAAAACAACGGCTTAAGTGGGATTTACAGTCTTTCAACTGCATACTCGTGTAAACATGTCAAGGACTTAATGTCGATAAGGCGAAGCTGGCGTGGCAGGACCGTAGAGAACGGACATCTAGTCTTTGCCTACCCCAATCCTACTAATATCATAAATGTGACACTGGCTCCACACGTTGGCCCCAACGATACAACCAATGTTGGCATGAACTGGTTTTAGCCTATCAAATTGCGTTAGCCAGCCACGGAGTGTTGGCACCAACGCTATTTTCTGGATCGACACGTTAGGCGAGTGGCGTTGGGGCCAACGTTGGAGCCGGTGTGAACGTTTGGATGTATGGATATTTGTTACTCTTTCACTGCAAAACAGCTGAACCGACTTGAAACGAAGATGGCTTATAAAATTCAAAGTTCCTACGGGAAGCAGGTATACAGTTCCAACTCCAAGCTGGCGAAGCCGGGGGGCAAAATCTAGTTTTTTGCTGTAATCAAGTATCAGTTAAGATTGATAATTCCATGTGAAAATTATAAAAGGGTGCTTGACCAATCAGTAGCTACGTGCTATTCAGCTCGTAATACCCACATTATGCGTTGTTCTCAAAACAGTCGACGATCAAATTCGGTCCGATGACGTTTGAACTAGGCGCGTCGAGTGCCAAGTAATCATAATAACAAAATGTCTCGGAGTAGCCCCATTGTCTTTGAAACACGTCATGGGTTTTGGAATATTTTCTTGTGGGAATTTGAAGTATTTCCCATAAGAAAACTCTACTATTACTCTTAGGCTGATATTCAGAAACGAGACTCAACATGAACTTATGCTCCCGTATGTCAAATTGTAAGACATACGGAAGCCTTACTTTACGCTGAGCATCGTCTCTGAATGTTAGCCTTAGAAGTACTCATCTCTTTTTAACCCCCGACGAAAAAACGACGGGGTGTTATAAGTTTGACGTGTCTGTGTGTGTGTGTGTGTGTGTGTATGTCTGTCTGTCTGTGGCATCGTAGCTCCCGAACGGATAGACCGATTTTTATTTTGTTTTTTTTTATATGAAAGGTGAATTAGTCGGGAGTGTTCTTAGCTATGTTTGCTGAAAATCGGTCCAAGATAACCGCCGCTACAAAATAGCGGATTAAATATTTTTTCACAACTCCCTCAATATGGGTATTATTAATTAGAGTGAAAGCCCAAACTCGCCAGACATACTTTATTTTCTAAAGGATGAAATGTGGGGCTTCGGAGTCCTCAGGTACCTGCCAGTATACCTGCTAAGTAGGTAGGTTGATCAATTAACAGGTATCAGTGTGAGAAAGATAATTATACAATAGGACTAACTGATGTTGGTCCATTTGTGTATGTCGTATTTCACCCTTAGAAGGCTTCATCTTTACCGATTAACTATATTATAGGCTATTTATTTATGACCACGCGACCGAAGCCACTGGCAGAAAGCTAGTTTGAAAATAAGACCGATTTTACATCATCCCGAATTCTTTTGTCAGAAGAAGACCGGGGGATAGACAAGTTGCATTTTGACATTCGAATCGACAAACAAAATGTATGGAAATGATATTAGTGACAGCCCAATTTGTCGAAAGCTTGTGTCATTTCCATACATTTTGTTTGTCGCAACTTGTCTAGCCCCCCGGATCTGGATAAGTGAATAACTTCACAAAAGACATTGCAAATTGCACAATCCGGTTTGAATCCTTGTTTAGGCTTGTCACGTCGTAGCCTACTTAAGATAACAGTATCAGCACTCGAGAAAGAATCGTGCATGTTCAAGAGAAATTACAAGATTTAAGGTCACTTGATGATAACATGATAATTTGGTTGTTTGTACTCCAATTTTGGTGGAATTCCGGTTGTTTGACAAAATATTGTTTACAAAATAGGCGCATCATCATTTCTTTTCCTTTCTGATAAGATATTTTTTTTAAATGCTACACTATCTGTTCATCGCGGTGTGGCTCGCATTCAACCATATTTTTCTTAATAAATACGCCTAAGTTAGTCCTTATAAAATTAGCTATCTGCGAGTGAAAGTCCCGTCAAAATGGTTCCAACCACATCAGAGATTAGTCAGAACAAACAGACAGACATACGAACAAAAACATTAATAAACATTATTTTATTAATGTAAGTACGTACCGTACCTATATACCATCATATCCATGTAAAAAGCTGATTACAAACAGACATTTCTATTTTATTTATTAGTATAAGTAGATATATAGAAAGCTTGTGTTATTTCCATACATTTGGTTTCTATTCGTTTGTCGATTCGAATGTCAAAATGCAACTTTTCTACAGGCACAGAACAGTAGACTCTTTTCCCTTCCTGGCGGCCTGGGTATAAAGTACAGAATCCCTAGCTTTGCAGCTGAACTTATAACCAGACTAATGAGGCTAATTAATAGTGTCTACGTGTTAGTATGCAAGTCTAAAACCTGTTCTAGGTTATACACGACAACAAGAAAACCGGTTTCAAAGATGTATTTCATAATATTTTTATGAGCACACTAAAGGTGGCGACAGACTGATCCCACGCACGCAATGTATCATATAGGAATCAATCAATAGGAACAGTGATAGATAGGAGCAGTGATATCCTAGGACTACTGCCAGTCGTGGATCTTTTATTAAATTCAAGTTCAAATATTTTTTTATTTTTTTTTACTTTTGAAAAGTCAAACTACTTGCACGGTTCCAAAAAATGAGACTTAAGGAGAAGACACGGTAAGAAACTCCATAGTCACTCTTATAAAGGAAAATATACCTTGTAATAGTTATAATTTTTCTCTTAGCTTACAATGATGAAGAAAAACATCGTGAGGAAACCTTTGAGAGATTTTCTCGCCGGCGGCGTGTGAAGTCTGCTAACTCGTTATATACGCGGCATACGTGGTATCAGTCTGCGCACACCTTTAAAGTTAGGTATTAGCAATAAACAAAGTTATTAATATTATGACGTAGGTATAACTCGACGGTGAGTAGAGATCATCTACCTTCATTTAAAATGGTCAAAATGTTTCTAGAAAATTCTTGCAGACTTTAGTCTGTTAATTTTTAATCCATCTTACCATCAGGCCTGTATTCCTCTTATAGTTAGCCAAGATGTATATTGTATACACAGGTTTACATATGGATATGTTTGATATGATGGATATCGTTTAGGTCCAATGTAAATTGCATATATCTGGAAACACAAAAAGATAAAGAAAAGATGTAAAGATACATTGTAAAACCCAAAGTTCCGGTATCAAGACAGTAGATAAATACGTAAAATTATAATACCCTAATAGGTACTTTGCAGTTTTGATGTTTTAAGAGCTGCGGAGCTGCCTGTAATATTTTTTATTTAGCAGTCTACAATAAAATACTAATAGATAGAAGATAAAACAGAGATATGAAAACCGGGACACTTAAATGCATCTGTGTCAGATTTATGTTACAGCTGTTTAGATGAATCAGTAATTTTTTTAACCGGCTAATAAGATAGATTAATTTCTTTAATAACATATTTATCTGACAACACTGATGCCGTCTTAAATATCTGATAATAATGTGATTAAGAGCCACGAGCTAGTCATATTAGACGATATTTTCAATAAAAATACAGATTTTATATTTATTTTATAGCATAACAGAATATTATTAAAATTTTGACAACTTATATTTTAATTGATGGCAAAATATAGAAGACAGTCGCTATCATCGTCCCGATTACCATTACCGTTAATGGGGTTTGTGCAGATTGTTTTTCATACAAAATATCTATAAGTACTAATCTTATAAAGAGGAAATATGTGTTTGTTTGTATTGAATAGGCTCTGAACTTACTGGACCGATTTGAAAAATTCTTTCAGTGTTAGATAGCCCATTTATCGAGAAAGGCTATACCATCACGCTACGTCTGATAGGAGCGGAGTATAAATGAAAAATGTTGCAATAACGGGGGAAAAATATTCCTTTTGATGAAAAATTGGATGAACGTGAGTGCGGGGAACTTTAAAATAGGTAGGTAAACCTGCATGCCTGAGAGATTGTCTCGGCGGTATGTGAAGTCTGCCAACCTGCTCTAGGACTATAAATGAGCGTTGTGTATCGGGTCGTTTTATACCCTACAACATGGTTGAGTCAAACGGCGTCGATACACACGTCATGCTCGTGAACGAGTGCTTTCTGTCGGGGCTCTTACTACTATGGCTATCTTTTCAATTCTAATACCTACTCTTTAATCTCTGCATCTACACATCAAGCTGCATCATCCTCATTACTATTCACAACAATTGTTACTGTTACCACACATATTTTTAATAAGAGTATCTATAGAGTTTCTTGTCGGCTCCTCTCCTTAAGACCCACTTTTTTGGAACCGTGCAACTAGTTTAAGATTACAAAAGTACCAGTTTATAATTTGCAACGCCGAACTCAAACTGCAAAGCCTTGAGCATCGGCGCAAAGTTGCATGTCTATCAGTCTTTTACCGGTGACATATCGGAGAGTGTGCATCGGAACTACATGACATAGTTCCCCCATCCCCGTTCCACTATCGGACAAGCAGGGCTACGGCAAGGCGCCATCGTTACATGGTGGAAGTGCCTAAATCCCGCACTAAACGTTTTGCTTCCACATATATAGTTCGAACTGCTCTACTGTGACGAGAGTCAATCGGTTTCTTCTAGGCAAGCGCGCTCCATCGTAGGCCACATCGTTGCTTAACATCAGGCGAGCTGTGGTCAAGCGCAAGCCTATCGAAGATAATAAAAAAAAATGGTCTAATAGAAATAAAAATATTTGAATTTGAGCTGATTATTAATAACAAAGCACCATATTGCAACACTATAAATAGCTTTATAACTCAGATATGCCTATCTATATCCATCTACGAGATAACATAGTGGTCTGACCGGGTTATTAGGAATGTACTAAGGTACATATATACTAAAATAAGTACATACTATCTATATATGCGTTGGGGGTAATAGATAAGCATTGTTTGTTGCACACTATCAGAATTCTTTCTAGGAAATTGCGATAGTAATTTGGACGGCCTTTTTTACATAAGAGAAATTAGATTTTAACATTTATCATCACGCCTGTATTCACGGAAGGGTTAGACAGAGGCGTACTAATGTACACCCATAGTTCGCCTGTATGTTGAGGTCCCATGTACTTAATAGGGGGCGAGCCTATTGCCATCAACCGGGCATACATCCAAACTTCTTAGAAAAAATACAACAACACTTTGCTGGACCCGGAAATCGAACCCAGGACAACCTCTAGCGTAGCAGTCGCGCTTGGGACTATTAGACTGATGCGAGACTAGATTGCTTTTCAATATCGTGAGTTTTATTAACCCTCAGAAAATCCAAGTGATTTTTGGAATTATTTCAAAAGAGTATTCTCGCTCATCGCTATCTCTTTATTCACAAAAGCTTCATCGTCAATATTACACATAAATAAAAAAGTCTTTAAGTCTTATTCTGAATAGGCTTCAAGGATTTTATTGAAAGTTTTGGAGATTGCAACAGGATTTTTTCTTTTAATAGTGTAGGTACCTAGAACGGCTGTATCAATCCGCCTATATTTTTTTAAGGATTCGTTGAAATCCGACGAAGGATCTTATGAAGAGAAAAAAAGCGTGTAGTGTTATTAGGGTTCAAATGCAAAAGCTAGTTTTAACCAATACATCCAAATATAACCTAACCTAAATAAAAAATTTAGAAAACCCCCGACACCAAAAGAAATTTGCCATTTAGTGGTAGCGGCCATCTTGGATTTGAAATTTATCATAGTGAATAGTATTCTCATAGCTAAGCCCTTTCATTTGATACCCATATTGAGGGAGTTGTGAAAAAATATGTAATTCGCTATTTTGTGGCGGCGGCCATCTTGGACCGATTTTCATCAAACATAGCTAAGAACACTCCCGACTAATTCACCTTTCAAATAAAAAAACAAAATCAATATCGGTTCATCCGTTTGGGAGTTATGATGCCACAGACAGACACACAAACACACACATACACACACAGACACGTCAACCTTATAACACATCGTCGTTTTTGCGTCGGGGGTTAAAAAACGTCTAACGAAGGATAATTGATTATGTAATACGTACGTGATTATTTCTTAGATCATAATAACAATGGGTTTAGTGTAATTTCAATAGCATACCTTACAATATTTTTCTTATTGTTAATTGTTTATTTATTTCATTTAAATGCCAATGCAGAGCGTGAGTATTATTCATACTTAATATGCAAAAGTGACTCTGTCGGTCTGCTTGTTACATTTTCACGCCTAAACCTCTGAACAGATTTCGATTCAATTTTGGCAGGGAGTCATCCTAGAAAAGACAAAGGCTACACACAATCAGAAAATCATTAGGTCAATCAATCGATACTCTTAGAAAGAAAGAAAAACTACGAGTTACTTACTTACTTACTTTTATTTTTCTCTTTGGCTTGTTTTAAATTTCGTATACACTATACATACTTAACCCTGCTATCACTAGGTACCAAATGATCACTTTAAGGTTTGCTGGTAGAGAACTCAATTATGAGTTAAGCTCACCTTTGTACAATGTTTATTTATAATAATTCTGTTATTTTATTTTTATGTTTACAATAAAGATATTTGTATGTATGACTCTATAGCAGCAGAACCAACAAAAAGGTTGTGAATTAATACGCCATATTCAAATCAATACGCCATGTATTTAAATTCCAGACAAACTTTCTCACTACAATGCAATTTGAATAGCAAACAATGTCATTTTTTCATAACTAACGTTATCTTTTACCACTAATTCAGAATCAGGTTACGTGGAAGATAAAACTGTTTGTTTAATGAATAGATTGATGCTGTGTAATGTTATGACTAACGAAAACACAATACGCAGAAGTGCCTAGAAATTCTGCGGTTTGGAGTGCGAATTTCGTATTGAGGAAGTCGTAACAGTTTGATAGTAGTCGTAAAATATACGACAGTAGAGTATTTAATTAGTTTAACTTGTCTGTGGTCTAGTGGTTTGAATGTCTGCTTGAGGTCTTTCGATTCTCAGGTCGAGCAGTGTTTTTATTCTGTATTTTTTTTAATTGGAGTTTGGATTTGTGTCGATTGATGGCATGGATAGCCTAGAGGAATTGCCACTGGACTGCCAAGTTAAAGGTCTGGAGTTTAAATCAAAGTCACGCGCCTCTGACTTTTCGAAATCATGTGCGTAAAACTCGCTTTAACGGTGAAAAATAATATCGTGAGGAAACCTGCATGCCTGAGAGATTCTCTTGACGGCATGTGAAGCCTGCCAACCCGTATTAGGCCCGCGTGGTGAACTATGGCCTAATTCCTTTCATACTAAGAGGAGGCCCTTGCCCAGCAGTGGGTTGATGATGATGATGGCATTACGCTAGCCTCATATTACTTGGGACCCGAACATACCGGTGAACTGAAGTTGTACATTAGTACACCTCTGCCTATCGTTTTGGAGAATGCAGGCGTGATCATATTATTATGACACAGCTGTCTGCGTATTCTTCCATATTTATACGTCTCATTCATACAGAATTGGTGCGAGAATTTGACCAGAATTCAAACGTAAGCTTCACTGTCTTCGGTCACGTAGGCATGGCAATCGTGACGTTTCGACAGACCTATAAAATACTGCTAAATAATACCGGTATGATAAATTGATTCGCAACTGTTTTAAGATTGTACCGGCATTAGAAAATGATGACGTACCATCGTAATGAGTAATGAGTATGACATAGGTGCCTACATGAATCGAGATTTTGTTCTTTTTTATTTGTAGTAGTTTTAGTTGTTTTTATTAGTACCTAGTTATTTATTTGTAGTTGTTTTAAGTGTAGTAGTTATTTTAAGTAAAGATGATTTAACTTCTTTTCGAACAGGCTGACCTTAGGGAACAGTGGAAGGAGATTTTGCAGCGTAGTTGAGTAGTGGGTTCATAAAGGTTAATAAAAAAGGAAGTATTAGAATAGTAGCAAAAGGTACCTCCGTTAACCGGAGGAGTGGATTGAGTTTGAGTTAGTAGAAATGTCACATTTTATCGTATTATTAATATTTTACTGATAAGATACCGAGATGTAACTTAATAATATTATCTGCTTTACATAATCAGATGACCTATTTAACCACACATATTTCCGCATGCATTAATTTATTCCTATTGCTTTAAATTATTCATGAAACATTTGGCAATTAAGTCTAAGTGAATTAATTTTACATTAGAATCTCTGTCTTACTTTAAGGAATAGTGGTGATAGTGTTGTGATTGTTTATACAGGTATTTTTTAATTACATAAATGCAAAATTCAATTTTCCATTCAAATTCAAAATTGTTCCTAGAATAAATGTAAAATCCAAATCTGATACTGTAGAGTCACTTTAGTTGGGTTACTTTTGGTTAAAAGCAAAAAAATACCGTCGATTTTTACTCGAGACGTAAAAACACTTAATATCAGCTGATACAAACAGTATTTCAAATCCATAATGTATAAATTTCAAACAAAAAGTCTAAACATTAATAAATTAAAATCTCTCAAACAAAGAAAAACCGCAAACTTTTATATGTAACGCAGAAAAATTAAAAAGGACTCGCCAATTAGCTTGTACAGGTAAACAAAGATAACCCTCCCCCACTTCGTCACACACACATATGTGAATCATCGAATCGTACGCACGGACGGTTAGTCGTCACAAACTCACGGCCGCTCGACGGATCGACTCGTGCGCAGTTTTCAACTATACAGGGTGTTACACTCCGATTATTATTATTTTGGACTTTTTCTGTATGATGTTATTGCAAGCATTCTGTTTGTGATAGTGAGTGTTATTGTTTAGTGCTTTGTAGTGAAGTGCTGTGATATAATTGAGTTGCAAAATGTTTCCCAGGATTCAAGGCTTGGTGAGTACCTATTTTAAATTATTAGAACTGTTTTTTGTCTAAACGTGATCTAGCCGCATCTATTTTAAATTTAATTTACATACATTTTAAAATTAAGTTGCATAAATGAGACTTCGCAGCATGTATTAATTTTAACTTCAACATATTTTACCGGCTTAAATAATATTTCTATTAATATTTAGGTATTTAAATAACAAACATTTATTTTCCGGGAATAATAATATTTATGTGGCCAGATATAACTACGCCTTGACATAACTACACAGTTCATTAACCCCGGAATGAATTACCAGACCCTATTTTTTAATACCACATGTGACGTTTGGAAACCCCAAACAAGCCCAAACCGCTTCACCTTTTTCAAATAAAATTAAATTATCTAAGGCGTTTAATTTATTATGAATAAAAAATATTGTAGGGAATTTATGAGGAAAATGTAATAGGTTATTACCAAGGCCAAACCAGACGAAAGATGTGTGTCATATGGCAAGCGGGATGCACATGCAATCCACATGGTCGATTAAACAAGCTTTAAGTGGCCAGACTGTTTAAGTGCACTTTTTATGGTAATGGAGTAAAAGTTTATTGCGAGCGGTGCAGAAACATGGAATTAAGTCGATAAAAGAAATAAAACCCTAAGCTGAAACTTCTGAATACAAAAAATCGTTCAGTAGAATAATAAAATATGTAAAGAAAGTTAACATTTCTAAGAAACAGTAATTAACCCGTAGGATAATGAAGTTGCGATTAGAAGTTTAAAAGAATTTGTTACAAATGACTTCGCAAATTCTTAACTTAATGACACTTAAGCTAATATTCAGAGACGATGCTAAGCATAAACTCAGGCTTCCGTATGTCAAATTGTCATACAAATTTGACATACGGAAGCATAAGTTCATGTTGAGTCTCGTTTCTGAATATCAGCCTAAGTATCTTCTTGGAAGCGATAAGCCACTCTATTGTTATACTCAACCTCATTTAAAAGAAACGATCCACCAAATATGTAAACTAGAAAGTTAAAACCCTAGTGAATCATATAGATTATTGTGTGCCCTATTTATTGTGAATCAATCTTGCAAATTGGCATCTTGGAATTTCGATCACGTACCAATGATTTCACTTCAGTAGACGTTTGCGCCAAACACCACGTGCTATAATCACGTAGAGAGATATTTATAATAATACAGGGCCTGCTTCAAGCAACAATAGTGTATTTAAAATGCTATTTAACCGCAACTGAATAAGGTTTGTTTTTTCCTTTTTTTTTTTGCTGAAACTATCCATCGACTTGCGCGAACATTTTCGCTGTACAAGAATGTGAATCGATCTATTACTAAATCGGAATAGATTGTTGAACGCTATACAGGTATAAATCACTGGTCTCTTGCTCTAACTCTCGATTTACATAACAAGAAAATGTTATGAATAATACTTAAGCCTGTGATGAAAATCATAGCATCGATTGTTATGGCTAATAATTAAAATACAAAACATAAGGCAACAAAATGACAGGTCAAGTTTGATGCTGTAATAGTTATGAATAAGGAAATATACTGTTACTAGCTTTCCGCCAGCGGCTTCGCCCGCTATCCCACGGGAACCATACATTTTACCCGGATAAAAAGTAGCCTATGTGCTATTCCAGACTATAATCTATCTCTGTGCCAAATTTCATCCAGATCCGTTCAGTAGTTTTTGCGTGAAAGAGTAACAAACATCCATCCATCCATCCATCCATCCATCCATCCTCACAAACTTTCACATTTATAATATTAGTAGGATTACCATTGAGCTATTGGAATAGTTAGGTTTGAATCAATGAACCTTGTTTTTATTAAAGATAAAATTAACTGATCCATTGTAAATGAATTTACATTTATATCGACGTATGTGCTCTTGACAAGACGTAGGTAATGACTGAACTTTTGATACCAGATAACCCTTTAAATTATATAATCGCCAGTTAAATGATTATGAAATTGTCCTAATGATTTTCATATCTAGAACGGTTTTAATTAATAATATGTATAGATAATACAACACATAACATCATTGATTCCTTTGTATTTTTTATACAATAGGAAAATTTCAATAAAACAAGTTATGGCTACAAATCAATGCAATCAATAAATCCTTTGTGTATTATTGAAAGCTATTTTCCTCTGAGGAGATTAATGTTCTTCAAGTATTCAATTGTTTTATTTTTTTCTCTGATTATCTGTAAGTATCTTATCTAAAGATCGTTTTATCCGAGAAACAGACTGGTTTAAGAAGAATTGAGAGACAGAAAGCAGGCTTATATATAAGAGGCAAGAAAGAGAAGTAAAGATAAAAGACATTAGCGTTACAAATAATGTAAGAAGAGAAATGATTATCATTGTATTAGAAATGAAAAATAGCCTATGTTTAGCACTGGGTTGCCACGTGGTCATGATATATTGACAAAGGTTAAAAATATTGCCAGCTGCACTGCAAACAAACTGAATGCTTTTCCACCAGAATCAAATTTAAATTAAAAAAGTGTACAAAAATATTTTACGTGGAATGTTCAATTTCGCCATTCAGAAGTGATTTATGAAACGAGTCTTACAAATCATTGTCATTAGAAGTAGCAATATTAAGCAATATACATCTATGAACTGCCAGGGTAATGTCTCGACGTCCTTGACGTTTGTGACCTTTTTTAAGAAACTTTATCTCATTTTAATTCCTAATCACATGGGAGTTCTCACGTAGACATCTAATGAAAAACCAGTCATGTATAATGTGCAGGTCGTGTGAAGTTTAATGGAATTTTTAATAATCCAAGGCAATTTAGGGATAGCTTGTTACTTAGTCACGAAGAACTGACTCATTGCTAAGTGACTCAAATATCTTTTAAATGTTTTATGAGAAAACGTTATTAATCGGATGTAGTGTGAATAAAGTTGAGGGTCTGTAACGAAGGCCGTGTACTCTTCCAATTAACTGTCAATAAAACTAAAGTTTACCATTTCATACTAAAGAATAAAAACAGAGGTATAAAATTCAAAATTTTTTATTGTTTGGAGTTTTACATTGACTCATCTCAGTTGATGGCTATAAATTCAAAGTTTTGCAACATGGTTGATAATATTATTTTTATCAGTGTCAACACATCTTTCATGTTAGTACAACTGACACTAATTTCTTAGCTCGTCACACTGAAATCTAGATCCATGTCAATTCAGTATGTAGGTCACTTGGTCGAAGGCAGACATGACAAAGAGATTTCCTCTTTGTATTTATGATAAGTGAAGACGACTTTTGCATTTATTTAGCAGCAGGTAGAGTTCCAAGTATTATTATCTATCAATGACAAAAGAAGTTTGAGAACCACATCTTAAGAAAGTCCTGTTGAAGATAAATATAGTGTTTTAATAATGAAAATACCGAGTCACCATTTAAACTGCAAAGTAATAAGTTCGAATAAACTAGTAAAATATAAATAAACGGTAAATCATTTATTAGTTCTTTGAAAATAAAAAGGACAGTAGAAATAATTGTTTAAAAAGAAACGTAAATACATATTTCACAAGAATGTATTGATACAGCAATCGGAAACAACGCAAGTATTTTATCGAACAAAAATAACAGGTGTTGTATTTAAAAAACAAACGCGATGGTTTGAGTCGGTGACGATGAATGAATTATGCTTTTATGGTGTTCTCTCTAAAAAAATAGACGAATTTGATACATCTAAAAGACCTGTTTATAACATTCTATAAATGCGTAGAAGTCACAAGTTTTTTGAGTTCATCCAAAATGAATCCGGGAAATATTATTGTACTACCTACGTGTTATTATGATTCAACGTCATCAACTTACGCCCATAAAAGTTCACCACTAGATATTACAAATCGTCTAGAATTGGTATACTTAATAGTAGCACTCTTAAGGTTTGAAGTATTTGGAGAACGATTAATAATCTATCATTCTATCAATGAGCTATATACTTGCATAAGTGTACTAGGGAAAACTAGCCTAAGGAGTATGGTTGAGCGGAGGTTAATATTATTTGGCAATTTAAGTCCCTCAGGCAACTGCGAGAGGCTGCGTTTAATGCGCATCACTATCGAAATATTAGCCAGAGATAGCAACCCCCCGGCTCACATTCACGGATGTTTTTTTAATTATAAGGTACTGGTTACGTTCGAATAATTTGACTCGTATAAATCTTTAGACAAGATTAACAGATCTTGATGAGCCGGGTTCCTTAAGAAGCGTGACTTCTACCGACCCGTAGTAGATCGGGGCGGCAGATATGATTTTGAGGGGGCTCGCCGTGTCAAGCAGTGACGTAGGTTAGTGTTTTACGAAGCAAGCAATTTCCTATAAGGAAATCCTATTTCAACTGATATTTACGCACTTTAATAAATTAAAACTGTGACGGCCATTAGGATTCTTTGTCGCGAATAATTAATAATGAATGATTAATTATTCGCGATAATGCTTCTGTTTTAATTGTAAAAAGCTGCCACGCTATGGTAATGTAAGGGGAGCATACTCATTGACCGTATCGCACTTGATACCGGTACAGGTACTAATGCTACCTGATGTTTAATGTATTCCTTCTTAACTTTTATTACGAAGAGTAGAGTAGTTAATGTTAGGGATCAGATAATTGAAGGTACCTTTTAATGGCTTCAATAACAACTTGTAATAAATTACTCTGACACGGTTCATTTCGTACAGATTTTCAACGTCTATAGATAATTGTTTTTATTCTTTAATGAATATCACATTATATTATGATTAAAAGAATGATTAACAAAATTTGTCCCTAAAATGTAACAAAATAAAGTTCAAAAAAGTAAATTTCCTTGGAAATTTTACAGGTTGCAAATAATGGATAATTTAAATTGCTAAACCATGATTCCTTTACTATCCGCCAGCTGTAATAAAATGTGAAACCAAAAATTCAATTTAGTTTTCACTTCTGAAAGAATTGAAATATTTTCCTCCAGCATTTGTGAAGTACAAAAGATATTAATAGTGTGAAATTGTCAATATAGTTTTTACTGCTGACAATGTCACGAACGACGTAGTTGCAGTTTAACCTTGCTATGTAGTTTTTATTTTTCTTGCTTATTCACATTTATCGCTTTGTTGTTTTCTTATACATTTTAATTTTTATCTTGCCTTCTAAAGAACTAAAGAAATGACGTAGTTTCTTTAGCGTGTTTTAGTCAACTTGCATTGTCAGACTTTTTTTTACAATAACCATCATCCTTCTTTGTGGAGAGCATAATATAGAGATTACTGATTCTTTTGACTTTTAATAACACAATGTTTTAATTTTTCTGTCGGTTTTAAATCAATCTCGTAATTCCTTCCTAATCAAATTAATTTATTACCTAAGCAATTTCCTTTGCTAGGCCTTTTGATCGACTCTTAAGCACAACCAGCAGAATATGAAGAAATGTTTATGATTAAAAAAAATAGAAGCAGGTATAAGTAAAACACAAACATATCTTAAAAAAACCTACTCGATTCACACAAAGATACAATCAATGCATAATTCTTCTACTCAATTGACCTACTTTTAGTACTACATACAGTACATACATACGCAAGTTAGATCTGATCATGTTACGTAACTTAAGTACAGCCAATCACGTGTCGGCAAAACAGCTGTGCATTACATAAACTGGTTTAGATCACACGTCATAATAGGTAATTAATACTTGTATGTAATTGATGCATAAAATAGGATATACTTATGCATAAAAAATTTAAGTAATGGTTTTGGTAGGGGTTCGGGTAAGGGTTGACAGATTACAAATTTCTCTGCCTCGAAAGTATTTTGGTACCAACGATCGAATAGATTTTTTAAATTTAACTTATTGTCTAGCGTTCTTTTTTTTTATTAAATTATTGAAGGAGGTCATTAAAAGCCCATACAACTCAGCCTATGACACCTGTCAGGTTGACAGGTTTACCATGAAATCACCATGAAACTTATAATAATGCGCCGTAATGGCGTGCGTTTGACATTCCGAAACTGACACTGACAGTTTTTACTATGAAATCATTGCGAAACACATAATAGTGTGCTAAAATGGCGTGATTTTTCTCAAATTAAAAGATTTTTTTCTCATCCCCCAGTCAACATTAAAAAAAGTACGACGAGTTTTAACCAGCGTAATATAGGATATTTTTTCCAATAAGTGTACCTTCGGTACATCATTTGGACCGATTTCGATGACCTCCTTTATAAAATAATATAATTTAATAGAAGTTTATTCTCAGTCTGGTTAGATGTGACTGAATATCAATTGTATACAAAATTAAATTTCAACAGCAGGACCGATTTTTTAAAGTTTCGGTATAGTTGGACCGAACACTTAATAAGGATTTTAGGGAAATAAATATAGGAATTGGTCCGAAAAATCAGAAAAATTCTATGGAATGTTTGGATGCATGCATTTAATGGAATTTGAACAGGTCTGTCAGGTGAGCTAGTTAAAATGAAATAAGGTTGAATTTCCCTGCGTCTTGTAATCTTATGAATCATATGTTAGTGATTATTCTCTCTAGACATCATGGCGTATTATTTTATTCAGATTGTATTTAGACAAAGAGTTTATGCACGCCTTATAAGATTTTAAAATACAATTATTCAAATAAACACTTCATAAATGTTTGTTCCATAAATAATGCTCCATTTAAATGTAAAAACGCAAATAAAAAAGCGGCTCGTGTGAACGCCGCGTGCGTCACTGCTGTCCTTGCTAAGTTAATAGGCTTGATAACTAAACAAGTCGGCTTTTTTTTAAAGAAAAATGACGTTTGTAAAGTTGCCGAGTTGTTTATTACAGGTAAAGTTTCAAGGTATTAAAAGTATATTCGACATTAAAAGTTTAAAAAATGTTGAACACTAAATGTCACTAAAAGTGTAAATAATCCTGATTACTTGATGACATTTTATATTTTAAACTTTGGATCGGTCTGCGTAGTAGTCCGATGCGGCGGAATACCGGTATTTTACACAAAGCGACTGACTTTAGACCTATACAATTATAATTATATTTGCAAAACATTTTCTAATATTCAGGCAATCTGTCTATTTAAATAAGTATTATAGTATAGCTCTTGGTTTTCCCAGCTCAATAAATAAATATATAATTCATCAATGATTACTTAGAATTTTAAATCTTTTCAAAATCGGATAGGTATATTTTTTTTACTAATCTTATCACGCGTATAAATTATCTGGCAATCTGCCTGGATCACCACGCAGATTCAAATCAAAACTTAAATGAAAAAAAAACCATTAGTTTTCAAACATTGAGCCTAAAGTACGAAAACTCATTATTATTTTCATCCCGCCCGAGATACCAATCGAATTTTGATTTTAGTAACAAAATTCGTTCGTGGCATACTAATAAAGTATGGTAACGAAATTGTTTTTGCTTTTGTTGGGAATTGTGTTAGGTTGGGATGAAATAATATTCAGTTAGGTATGTAAAAACTGCTACTGCTAGAGGTCCTGGGTTTGATTCCTGGGTCGAGCAAAGTATTATTGAGATTTTTTGTGATATTTTCAACAGCAGCTCAAGAGTTTGGATTTCTGCTCAGTTGGTGGCAATTAGGCTCGTCGTATTACGTGGGACCTAAACATACCGGAGAACTGAATGTATCAGCTGTACATGTCTGCTTAACCCTTCGGGGAATACAGGGGTGATGGTATTTTATGTAATTAGAAACTTCGCCTTGTTTATTGCTAAAAGGTAAATGCCAACTTTATGGTATAGTTACTTCGATGCATTATTCAGATCCCATGTAATATTAGCTTTACTGGTAATCAATATTGTTGAAAGGAAGTGTGTTAACCGCATCCTGATAGCCAGGGGCTTCTGTATACTGATAAGTACCTCGTAGTGTTGTGTGAGGAGAACCCCTTGCGTGAAAGAGCTCAACCCAGGAAATGACTATAACTTTTGTTGCCAAGCAACATAATGCATTAAGTTGTAAGAGCTTATGGTTGAAAATTGATCATCATACAAAATGCGCTTCAAAAATTGGTGTAAAAAACGAGCATTTTTTTAACGGACCTACTATCATCCCTATTTTTACACAAGGATAGGCAGAGGTGTACCTTAGTACACCCATAGATCGCCGGCATATTTAGGTCCCATGTAATAGGGGCAAGCCTATTGCCACTAACTTACTCCGAGCTGCTACTACGAATATCATAAAAAGAACAATAACACTGCTCGACCCGGGAATCGAACCCACGACCTCAAGCGTAGCAGTCACGCTTTCAACCTCTCGTCTAAAGAGACACATTTTTTAAATACAGAAAATCCTTTTGGATCCGTTATTTATTTATGACGTAATGTCACATTTAGTGCAATACCAACAACAACACTACAACTGTCAATTCAATAACAATGCTACCAACCAAAACAAACGAGCCGCACAATAATTAATTCTAGATTAGCGTCAGTATCAACATGTTCTGCTATAATGAAACATGTTTAAAGCGGACACGTTTGTATTGAATCATCTGTTTTTGACGGTTTCTATTTTCTATTATATTTGTACATTTAAATAAGACATAAGTTAGCAAATACCTACCATATTACTATGCTAGTAAAGTGTCAGTAGGTTAACAGAGCAAATAAAGACATTAAGAGACTATATTGGGTGTATTTTGACCTAAATCGAATCATTGTATTTTTTTTATTCTAGGTCATAACGAGGAACCACGTAGTTTTGAAGATATTAAAGATTAAAGTGACATAATTTTTTTCAACTTTTTTCACATGTACATTTATTAACAATGTTGTTTTCTGCTAAACTTACTTCCAAAAAATATTTGTGAGATTTCTAAGCAAATAAGACTTTTAAAACTACAAAACACAATGAATTTCCAACGAAAAACACACACGCGGCACAAAAAACTTAACCAGCGATTTTTTTTTGTTCCCAATGGGTCCTATTTTATTTTATTTTACAGTATGCGTAGCTTCAGGCAAAGGCTACACCATTTTTATTTTGACTCATTTCGATAAATTGCAAGTTGAAAAGGCGAACCACTTTTACGAAAGTTCACGTTGACCTGAAGGTTTACGGACCTGTTCCCAAACAGGTTTCGGGTACAAAGCTCCATGTAACTTTTTCGAGATTTTTTTTTTATTCAGAAACGGCCTACGCTTGAATGCCAGTTCGCCTGATGTCTACGATGGAGCGCGTTTACCTAGAAGATGTATATCTATCTCATTAATATTTTTAGTCGCGAGATTTCTATTAATTTATTAAAGGCTGGCTTAAGAAATGTGATCATGATCCTCTTACCTTTATCCCAATTTACTTGGGGTCGGCTCAATATGTAATTTTCTTTCTTCTCATCATTTATTGCCTTTTGTTTGTAGACATATCCCTCATATAGTCAATCTATCTCTTCATTCATTCTCCTTATGCTTTATATCCATCTATATTTATGCATCAAACTAGTTTACGTCACAAATTAGAATGAAATGGCCATTCACTCGAATTGTGTTGGCGCCAATATGACCGAATTCGAAATTTGAATTGCATGATGATTACGAAAAAAACTGTTACAACTTAATATTGTCAAGTTCATTGATATTGCAACAGGTTGATCTCTGGCTAAAGGCATGTCAGTTTTTATAAGCGATCCCTTCGTAAAGCGGATGCCTCGAGCTACGTTAATTACTTCTGTCCCGTGGGATATGGGGACAGGTGCTAGACGACCACGCTTTTGTTTGTTTTAAAATCGACAAAGAACCGAAGTTTCTTTTAAAACAACTGACAATCGGTTTTAATAAGTGTCTCTATTTATTTTGAATTTGTATTGAAATAGCTCCCTAATATACAATAGAGATACAAAGCACACCCACACTTGATATAAAAATATAAGTATATGGATTATACAAATATTTATCTTGGGTGAGAATCTCACCTGCTCTGCAAATAGATTTCCCAATTTGAAGATGTATTCTCCATAGAATTAAAAATAATCCAACTCTCTACAAATCTCTGAAATAAGGTTCTATGTCGTATGATGGTCTATGCCACTGCCTTTATTTCGATTCTATCATAAATAAATTCATAGAACTAAGAAAAAACAGAGAGGGCTTGTCCGAAAAATATGTTTTGACATCAGTGAGTAATCTCATTTATTATGTAATTTTGTTGCTTACGAATTTCAAAAGACAAGCAATCATAATAATTTGGAGAGAAAATGTAATAAAATTGACTTTTATTAAGAGACCTTGGTTGAAATATTGTTGACACACAACAACGTTATAATTTTTATGCAAACAATAATTATTGAACTTACCGTAGAAGCACATGAGGCTTCTCTAAAAATTATATAGATCAGACCACAGTTTGCTAAGCCTAGTCCTACCACCTAACCAAGCATAGATTTTAACACGTTTTAAAAAAAGGGGTTCCTTCTCCTGAAACCATACTTGAAATATACACATAAACAGGTTAAACTAAGCCTGTAAAATGGATGGCAACTGTGAGTGTACCTACACTAACACAACACTGCCTCGCCCTTCGGGGGATTCAGGCGTGAATCGTGATTAGATTATCTTGAAAGGAATAAAAAATCTATAATTCTGCTTTTTACAGAAGCACTTCATTTGAATTTATATCTGAATTGATCCAATTATACTAAAAGTCACGAGTAAGCCGTTCATTTTACATTATGCAAGGCCTTTATTCTAGTACCTACCATAAAGATATTACGTAATATGAAGAATATTAATTCAAATGTAACCGGCCCTTTTGTAGCTATTATTTCGATAAAAATACTCAACGTGGGTGACGTGACAAGTATTTAAGTTTTGGTTTTATTAACACTCTCACGCACAGTTTCTTTTTTGTCACAATTGACGCATATGATAACCTAAAATTATTCGAAAAGGACGGACATTAAAATTAAATATTATAGTAACAAAATAAGAACTGTTTTGTAACAGAACCCGTAAAACACCGATCTGTTATCCGAGCGTAACAAAAGATTATCAACAATAAATTACTCATCTCAAAACGATTATTATTCGATAAACGACGAATGCACGTACGCAGTTCTGTTTCGTAACATAGACTTCCTTCTTCGCGGTTGAATCCACAGCTGTGACCCTGTGAACGACATTGAGTTCTTATAAGTAATAACGGTGTATGTAACAATCAGACAAAGCAACCTTCGGTGTATTTGCACTTGCAACTTATCGTTGTTTACAAATACAATCGACGACAATTTTGGTAACAAAAAATTTCAAAATTATGTTTATGCTGCAATTTCGTTGTTTTCTTTGACTGATCGCAGATATAATCAAAATAACTATAAGATCAATTTACATTTAATTAATATAATTTAACAAATCAGGATTACCATAAATACACGTACACTGAAATGATTGGGAATTAAAGTCATAATATTAAAAGTGTCATGTGATATTTCTGCCTTGTTGATACGTAGTCGGGTTATTTCCTTGAATAAAAAGAGGCTAAGTGCATAGCCTTGGCAGTACATTTTAAAGTTGAAGGCAATTCAAGAGATAGTCGAAAGTCGTCGCCTTGATTAAGGCTCTTGACAGATGGAAAGGACTATATTGACTGAAGGTTTCTTCTATAATACCAACTCAACAATTCAGAAGATTTTTTTTGAAAATATTTTTTAGAAAACCCCAAGCTTAACCTAGAAATCGACCCCAGGACGTCAAACGCCCTTAGGACCACTAAGGTTAACGAGGCAGTGTTTTATAATTAGAGTATTTTTCAAATGGGAACCCAATACCTAATCCAAAATTTGGAACGCCAAATATCGGTGCGGGTTTGTTTGCAACCCAATTACTGGGTGATAGTAGTCGCTATGTAAAATAATTGATAAGCTTCACTTGAAGCCGACCCTAATATAGTTCGGGAAAGACTATAGACATAACAAATTAAAAAAATCTAATCAAATGTCGTGACATTTCTAGAACAGCGCAGAAATTATTAATTTACTGCCCCGTCCGAAACATCAATTAATGTTACTGAATACTAACATTGGTTAGTTACTTGGCCTATTATTTATTTGAGTTTGTTGTCAATGCATTTGCACTGCAAAACTCAATAAAATACAAACGAATAATTGTTCGTTGGCAGACAAATTTAATGTCTGCCAAGGAACAATTATTCAATTGTTTTAATCCCTTGGAGTGTTCACGGTTCTTTAATGAATTGAGGATTACCCGGAGGCCAAATTTACGGAGATATTTGCGGAGGTAAAATTGCAACTTCTGACGAATTCTAATATGAATCGTGAACAAGTAGCCATGCTTTACATTGCCAGTAAAAACTGTTCTTTTATTAAACGAAAATCCAATGCAAGATAATTAACAATGTATGATGATATATTGACTAAAATAGATATTTCTTTCTTTCTAAATTTCAGTCCCCTTTGGTCACTATGGTGTCTATCTCTATATCAAATGTACCAGTGACGTCACGAACCTGGGCTACTACCCTACCGAAATCCTATGGGGGAGTTTTCACTAGGTACATTTAATAAAGACCAGTCACTGTTGGCTAATTTACGTTCATTTGTGTCTCTGAATATTGCAGTAAATGTAATACAATAACAATTATTATGCCAATTTGATAAAAATGTGTTACAATTACATGTAATTATAAGGTTAAATTATCAAACTTCCTCTAGTGGTATGTGCGATAGGGAAAAATGAATACCGAATTATTCATTTTTGTAACTAGAAAGGAAAAAAATACATTTACCATAATTATGTATTGGCGTCATTCGTTCGCTTTAAACATAATTTCTGGAAAACCAGTTTTGTTTTATTTTGCGTCATAGATGTTTTGGCTTTTACCTAGGCTTGGGTTACCAGAATATGATAAAGGCGTACGAACTATTGACAAGCTGTTACTCGCGGTTTTACTCGTATTTAAAGGAATTTTTATATTAAAATAGCTTACGTCCATTTTCAGGACACAATCTACCTTCTTGCCAGTTTAATCGATATCTATTCAGTGGTTTAAAGGGATAAAGGTAACAGACAGATAGATTTAGCGAAATTGCCTTAGCGGAGTTTTTTCATGCAAAATTTTTTCCAAGATTGAATTAAAACTACATGACAGTATTGTAAAACGATAATATCCGTACAGGATAAAATATTTTGTGCTAAAAAGGAATCCTTTCCCATTCTGAAACTAATAAAGTAGCTAATTAACATTTCTCCATAATAAAATGACAAAGCAGTGAACAGAAATTCCTGACCACTGATTCACTCGCCAACCAACAAGAAACTTTGTTATGAACTTATTGCAATCCTACGCATCTCTCCTCGCCGTTGTCATAAAAGATTGTAACAATGACAGCAATGTATTCTAAACATTTTGAATAAAAACTTTTTTGAATTCGTAATCTATTTCCATTCATAGTTTTTTTGGTGTCTTACCTGCCTGTATTACAAGTTACAACGTTACAAATGGGATCTTTATTTGTGTATGTAAGATAGAGACAGCACTATGGCCTTCTCTTGTCACTTAAAAACATTTTTCAGTAAGTACAGGCTTCGTACTTGTCTACAAAAAATTGGCTATTATGTTTGTGTTAAATATAGTTTGTTAATTTGTTCGGTACACCTGTTTTTGCAAGGTGCACAAATTGTGTTTCCTTATTCTTTACAACTCGGAGAGCATTTTTTATCGACTCTATTCTTAATATTCTATTGAAACCAATTTATCAATTTTATTCATAACGGTCTACTGGGTAATTTTGCGCTTTATTTTGATTGTCTTATACTAATGCCCTCAATCTGAGAATTGAGCACTAATTATTTTGACATAACATATATAATTATTATTGTAAACATCAGCAAGTCTAGAATTATAAACGTATCTTTGTAAACTATTTACGAAAATTAACAGTACCTAAGTTAATTTTCGTAATTTTTTGAACCTTTACGCATGGGAGATGGCGATCTCGATGGCGTCTGAAGTGAACCAACCCGTACTAGACCAGCGTGGTGGACTATAACACTATAGTCAAAGCCCTCTCATTCTGAGAGGAGTCCAATGCCCAACAGTGAGACTGTTGGGAAGATGACGATGACATAAAGCTGAGCTATCATTTAATCATTATTAAATTAAATTGACCCCAAATTGTTTTACTAAAAGGAATGTCACTACTTGATTACATAAATACCAACAATATTACTAAGAAATTTTAGACAAAGAGCTAATTCTATTAAAATAACAAGACAAATATTTACCAAAACATTGTAAACCGAATTAGTCCAGGAGCTACGTAACATTTAAAATACGTTGTTATAGGTAATCTCGTCTGATGACACAGTCATCCGGGATGACTCACGCGTCGGGCGTTTGTTCCCGAAATAGTCCTTCTGTCTGTGCGTTGCTATATACAGAACCCGGGTTTATTACAATTTTATGACTAATTAGTTTCTTTTTGGGATATAAACCACGTGGTTTTGATTTATCGATTAGTTTTCTGTGATCTTCAAAGACTTTATTTTAGAAAAAGATAAATTGAAATATATTGCTGGGGCGTTCATTGCAGCTAGACACATAGGCGCGAATAATGAGAGCGTGAATATGTTTTACACTAAATTTGTTAACGGAGACCAGATGGCAGTTGTGCACTAGGAACTAAGAGGATAAGAAACATGATACCAATTAGATACAAGTTTTGTTTAAATCGTTTGAAAAAATAACAAGACAAGTCTTCAACAGAGTCAGACGGGACAAAAACTTAATTATTTCACCTTATTTACACTGTAGAGGTAAACCAGCCGAATCGTAACCGGTTACCATAATATATTTGTCATCTGCTAGGCTTAGGCTTCTTATAGTAAACGCACCAGAAAACGATCTTTGGAATTCCTCATCTAGTCGTTGACAGCAGTGCCAGCTGCCTTCTGCAATTCGACACTCCCAGCGCTGGTGGGTGTCGCGTGAAGTCGCGTCGTATACTTAATACTACCTTTGCTCTACCTACCCTTGCCTAGGCGCGGTCTTCTCTCGAAGACTCGCCCTAATATTTGTCTAATGTCGCTACTTACAATGGACCTTAATTTGCGTCATTGGGGTATTACACAAAATATAGCAAATTCAAGTCACATCTTACAGTACACTTGCCTAGACACGGTCTTCTCTCGAAGACTCGCCCTAATGTTTGTCTAATGTCGCTACTTAAAATGGACCTTAATTTGCGTCATTGGGGGAATTACATAAAATATAATAAATGCATAAATTAATTAAGTTACGGAATTCATATTATAAAATGTATGGTCAATTATTTTCATATTATTTAATTAATTGGTTATGCTTTTCGCTTTAGAATATATTAAAAAATATTTAATTGTACCTAAAGAACCTACGTCACTAATCACTATATTATGTACTAGCTTCCCGCCAGCGGCTTCGCCCGCGTGGTCTTATAATTTTTTCCCCCGTTTTTGCAACATTTTTCATTACTACTCCGCTCCTATTAGTCGTAGCGTGATGATATATAGCCTATGTTACTCGGGGATAATGTAGCTTTCCAAAGGTGAAAGAATTTTTGAAATCGGTCCAGTAGTTTCGGAGCCTATTCATTACAAACAAACAAACAAACAAATCTTTCCTCTTTATAATACTAGTATAGATAAGTAGAACAAATGCATATAGTTTCTCTTTCATTAAAAAGAAATCCCAGTGAGTATTTTCGTGAAACTGTACAACTAGACAATGAGTAGGGGTTTTTTTGTTCCTATTATGGTCAACAAAAATCCTAAGAATTATTGTCTTGCCTTAATTCGATCGCAGCATCACCAACCATTTAATTGTAAATCTAAGTCATCCAGATTCATCAAAACCCGTACTGCTGATTAGGAGGAATTCAAACTCACGTAAAAAATAAAAAGATAGGCTGATATGGATAGGCTTTCATCATTTTAACTATTAGCGGGCGGCAGCCACTGCTGGGCGCAGGCCATTTGTTGATGTATGATTGATGCCATATATCATCATCATCATCATGGAGAGCCCACTCCTGTGTGGGTTCGGTTTCCGCACTTAGTCCTGCAGTGGACCATTGTATGTGTTGATGCTATATAATTATATACATAATATATATATTCGAACTATTATTTGTCAGTCACACCATTGCCTAGATAACACTGTCTGATGTCACACTCTACTTTACCTTATAGTAAGAACACTTCATTTTCCTAAGATATAAAATATGTTTCGTTGCATTATAATAAAAATAGACACGCTATAAAACTGACGGTAACACACGTCAATACTCGTGAACGTTGCATAACACGTAAGAGGGAAGTGAAGTGCATTTCCAAGCTATTGAATGTGGACGAACACGCAACGCAGACAACGTGCAACGTGCTAGACATGCACAATAGGTACATATATTTATTTTACCCGCGTGCTCTGGGTATTTCTTATAACTTTCTTCCCCCATTTCAGCCCCTTACAACCCTTTTTTCGCATTAAAAAGTAGACTATGTCCTTTCTCAGGCTCTAGACTATCTGTGTACCAAATTTCATTTAAATCGGTTCAGTAGTTTTTGCGTGAAAGCGCGACAGACAGACATAAAGAATTACTTTCGCATTTATAATATAAGTAAGGATAATATTAATGTTTATTCAGTAGTCAGACTGATCAAACAAAATGAAGGTTAAATAAAGTTCTTTAAAGACAAGCCCTTCCACAACCTAGAGCTCATAAAATGCGCAGTACCGTTCCCACGATAAGAGCTAAACCGACTTTATCTATAGTAATATTATAATATTTGCACATGTTATCATATTCATGTTCTACATTGTCTAGAAAGTTTGCCTGACACGTTATCATTTTAACCTACTTCAACTGAGACGGATTATGTTAGTGATAAGGAAACGGCACAAACCGATCGAGATGATTATTATCATTTTGATAATGATAATGTGATATGATTTCTTTTAAAAATGATCCCTGATTTTAATGAATTAATATTTTCGGGAACGCTACTCCGCACCATCTAGTCCCAAACTAAGCAAGCTTGTGCTCTGGGTACTAGACAATGGATATATTACTAGTATACTTTTTTTTGTAAATACATACTTATAGAATAGAATAGAATAGAAATACTCTTTATTGTACACCAAAAACATTAACAAAGACAGAAAAACAAGAATTTTAAAACATACTTATAATACATAAGAAACACCCAGACTAACACAAACACTTAAGTTCAGCACATAATATTGTGTCCCGTGGTACAGTCAGCACCAAAAGTCGATGAACAGAATCAACTTAACAAAACACCTGTTCACAATAAAATGCCATAAGTTATAGTCGCAACTAGGAAACAAAATAGCCTGTACACCAGAAATTTACAAAAGTCGTTAAACACGAGTATTTCAAAAGTACATATGCACTAGTATTCCTAAAGTCGCTGTACACCATCAATCCAAATGTCGCTGAACATCATTGTATCAAAAGTCACTAAACAGCAGTAAAGACAAAATTAGGTTAACAAAGTATATTTTCAATGTTGTCGTGCGTTAATATACTTTTGACGCTTATGTTGTTCAGCTACTTTTGGGACAGTACTTGCTTGACCTTAATAATGTATGTTAACATGTTAGTACATATCTATTTCAATACTTATTTACAAAGCAATTATATTTTATTGTCAGTAATCATACTAATCTATAATATGTCTGCAAAAGTCGTTTTTATCCTCTAGAGAGACAAACTAACCTAACCCCCTGGCGCCGAATTTATCATACAACTTTTTTTTAATTTGTTAAAAACTCAGACTTGGAACCTTCCCTAGGTTCCGAGTCTAAACGCAACAAAGTATCGATAATATCGAATCGATATTTTTTGAAAATATCAGTATCGATACTGATATTTTTATTAAAAATATCGATATATGGGCGATATATCTTAAAAACCAAATTATAAAAAAACAAATCAAGTCGACCAAAAACAAAAAATACATTAAATATAATTTGTTAAAAAGATGTTAGTAAAAAAAAGCATTCCTTTTTGGGATTTTATAATCTTAAAACTTATAGATGTTTATTAGATTTTTATACCTTTTTGATACTTCGAATTTTATATCGAAATATTAAATATCGCTCAAAAATATCGATACATTAAAAAAATAATATCGATATATCGATGTATCGATATTTTTTCAACAAGCCTACCGGAACTTTCTTGGTGTACTTTTTTAAGTCACTAACACCAACATTACAATACCTAACAAAAATATTACACTCAAGTAATTGTAGCAACGTTACTTTCAATTTCTCTTAATTATACCTAGTATTATTTGTTATAATTTAAAGAATAGGTATTCTGTAAAACTTACCTATCATATAGTCATGGGCGTACCCAGCTTTTGGCCCAGGGGGGGGCAGTAGAGGGAATTTTCTCTACCCCCCCCCCCCCCCCCCCGTTCCCTCATCTCCATAAAAGAGGCAGTGGAATTTCAGCAGAATTTAAAAAAAAATACTCAAACCAATCTCGAAAAATCGACAACAATGCTAGCTATACGTAAATATATCAGAGTAAATAATATGATAAACCGAATTATTTTGTTAAATTATTTGCAGATCTACTTAATTATTGGCTAGCATGGCCGCATATAGGGATATCGGTCAGAAATTCACCCGATCTCCGGTTCTAAATTTTGATGGTGACTCTGATGCATTATCAACCGGTCATGCTGGATCAACACTCGATTTTTCCGGTATTCATAAAAATTTATGCATGGAGAGTATCTTTGAGGAGCTTTTCTTAGAGTTTCTGACTATACGGTATCCGGTCATGCTAGTTTAACTCAATTTTTTTCTGAAATCTAAATAGTTTTCTTCCTCTACGCTGCAATGGTTATTGACGCCTTGAGAGTCAGCATAAAAAATAGAACCGGACGTCGGATGATGACGGATGATTAAATTTTTTATTGTTGCCCGGAAAGTCATCAACAAAACTCAGAACCGTAAATCGGATGAATTTCTGACCGGTATTCTTATAAGCCAGTCATGCTAACTCAACGCTTGATTTCTCCGGGACTTATAAATAGAAAAAAATATTGCTTAACGTAGCAATGAAAATTGATGACTAAGAGTCAGCAAACGAGAAGTCGAAAACTTGGGTGACCCACCTTGGACAGGTTAAGTTAGAAGGGTAATTACAATTAGATTGTTACTAGACCTTCAGTTATCTCACACAGCAAGAGCGAGCAAAGCGAGCTCGAAAATTTGGCCACCTACCTCGAACAGGCTTGGTTAGAAGAGTACTTAACTACAATTAGTTTGTTTACTACCACCAGGTGTCTCAAGTAAGAGCGAGCGTAGGAGCTCAAAAATTGAGGTCACTCGCCTTTCACAGGCTGGGTTAGAAGAGTAACTACAATGAGTTTGTCTACTACCAGGTGTTTCATGTAAGAGCGAGCGAAGCGAGCTCGAAAATTTGAGCCACCCCCGCCTTCGCCAGGTTAGGTTAGAGTGGTAATTACAATTAGTTTGTTACTACCTCCAGTTGTCTTACGTAAAAGTGAGCTCGTAAATTGAGGGAACCCACTTAGGACAGGCGACGTTAGTGAAGGGGTAGTTACAATTAGTTTCTTACTACCTCCGTGCGGCTAGCGCCGCCCCTCGAAGCCTCTTTTGGCCCTAGTGTAAATACGCCACTGTAAAGATCGGATGAGTATCCCAACAGGTATCCTTATAAACCGGTCATGCTAGCTTAGCGCTCGGTTTTTAGGGAACAATATAATATAATACAATATAATAATTGTGATGGTCAACTTGGTTAATGACGCCTCGAAAATCAGCACTAGGATATCTTCCGGTGATCGCATGAGTTTCTGGCCGGTATTTTTATGAGCTCGTCACTCTCGATTTTTCCAAAACAAATAAGCAATATAAATTATTTGCGCAGCATAATCGGTTTATAAGAATACCGGTCAGATATATTCATCCAATCTCTGGTTTTTTTTTGGTGAGTTCAGGCATCACTATTTTCACGTCGAGCAAGAAAATGTCTTTCAGGCATCAATATTGTCAGTTTGTCACTCGAGCAAGAAAAAAATTAAAGTTAAGCTAGCTTAAGCGGTTTATAAGTATACCGATTGGAAACTCATCTGATCTTTGAAAGATTTGTTGCTCAATAATAATTGCTACCTCAAACAACTGAATTATATTTTACTGAATTTTTTTTAAATTGTTGTTTTAATGAGGTCTTCAGCAACAAACATTGGTCTATTTGTTTCATTACATAGTATTGAGCTATTTTTTATGCTATCTTTAAGTAAAGCTAGCATTGTTGTCAATTCTGTAAGATCGGTTTGAGCAACAAAATCGTTTTTGTAGCAACTAATTGTTAACAAAAAGCAACAAATAGTAAATATTGTTCTATTTTGACAATTTGTCACTGCCAGTGTTATGTAACTTGTGAGGGATAAGTTTGTTCCGTCCTACACACAACACTAGAAAGGTTTTTTGTCTTACTATAACTTTTATCTACGCGGGCATCCAAGTTCCAGGGGGGGGCAGCTACCCCCCCCTGCCCCCCCCTGGGTACGCCCATGCATATAGTATTTAATACCTAAAATGAAATAAAAGTATCTTGTGGTTGTAAATGTTTTTTTTAGTCATTTCCTCGCTGAGGTGGGATGAAAAGTTACGTGTTGCACTCGAGTGCAAAGATTTTTCACCTTGTGCTCTTTTAATTCCCTCGCTGACGCTCAGGATTCTAATTTAATTTTAGAATCCTTCGCTTGCTCGGTCATCAAAATTGAGCACGCGGTTAAAAAGCAACTTTGCACTCTTGTATAACAAATAACTATTGTTAACCTAATTTTGTCTTTACTGCTGTTTAGTGACTTTTGATACAATGATGTTCAGCGACATTTGGATTGATGGTGTACAGCGACTTTAGGAATACTAGTGCATATGTACTTTTGAAATACTCGTGTTTAACGACTTTTGTAAATTTCTGGTGTACAGGCTATTTTGTTTCCTAGTTGCGACTATAACTTATGGCATTTTATTGTGAACAGGTGTTTTGTTAAGTTGATTCTGTTCATCGACTTTTGGTGCTGACTGTACTCCAACTATTAGACAACAGACGTCGTCCGTCGTCGTCGTCGTTTGAAGGTAAAATAATCATCTCTCATATAATAAATTTAGGTTTTTTAGGTAATTGATACATTATTTATTAAAACCAAATCGTTAGCTAAGTTCGATTCCTGGGTAAAGGTGTTACCTATTGGGATTTTCTATAAAACTCTCTCATTAGCAACTCGGAGTTTGGATTTAAGCTGTGGGTGTAGATACATTAGTACCTGCCGTACTCTTCGCAAAATACAGGCGTGATGATATAATAATATTCTGTAATTATATGTTAGTTGTAATATGTTCAAACAATATTGCCTTACACTTTACATTCTCTCTTGAACATTTGCGAAATGTTTAAATGGCATCAGTCGACGCAATATTAAAGCAATTTGTTAAAACTGACTGATTTTCTTTATTAAATTAATCTTACAAAGCTTTTTCTTTGCATATTACATCGATAACATCATATTTCTAGTTATTTGATAACAATTTAAATACCAAGTACTTACCTAAATCTCACTACTCATTTCTTGATTAAATATGTAATATAAATGCAATATTAACTATGTAATCTTATCATATCTCGGAGAGATACCCTAAAAATACTCGAGTGCAAACAATAGCATAGCTAGCTACATGTTGACATACATCTTAGCGATAACGATATAGATTAGAAGGTTTAACGACTTTTAGCCGATAAAATATATGACTATACCTATTAATTACTTACTCGTGTCTACATAATAAAAATGATGCGTATAGATCGATTATTTAGTTAAGTCGCAATAGCTGCGAATGCACGGATGGGTGGCAATTTTTTCCGGTCTTGCATAGCTTAACTATTAAATCATCTCCTCTATTCCAAACCTTATTTGAGCAGATCTGAAAAGTCTTAAATATAAATATTATGAAAATTCCTGCCTATATCTATAAGTTTTGTTGCATTTTTTTTCCTTTAAGAATGAACAAATAATGATGAGATAAATTTTATAACAAAAAAAAAATAACCTAATAAAAGTATACTTAATAAACTTTTGGTTACAAAATAACATTCAAAATTATAATTAAGTACGCTAATATGATATTTTTGTAACAAAATAACGTTCCGAATTATAAATACGCTAACATTGTCATGTTATTTTAGTTACAAAAAAAGCGTTAAAAAATACAGAAATACCCAATGTGTTATTTTTGTTAAGTTCATTTCAACTGTTTATCTCTTTGATAAGTAGCACAGTATTTTTTTTACAGATCTGTAGATTTTATTTGCGAGTATACCGAGATTGTTTATTTGCAAAAAACTCTCAGACACGTACTTTTTGTAGGCTAATAACTTTATTATTGTTTATCACCTAATTACCACAGAATATTTAAGATATCTTCACACCATCTAGATCGTTAAAGAGTATCCTTTATAGACATACAAGCTTTCGGCCAGTGGCTTTGCTCGCGTGGTCTGGGTATACCTTATAACTTTCACCCCCTATCTCAACCCTTTTTTCAGCCCTTTATTCGCATTAAAAGTAGCCTATGTCCTTTCTCAGGCTCTAGACTATCTGTGTACCAAATTTCATTTAAATCGGTTTAGTAGTTTTGACGTAACAGCGCGACAGACAGATAGAGATTTACTTTCGGAATTATAATATTAAGTAAGGATATAAATAAAATATATAAATATGTTATGTAGTAAGTACTAGTAAGGATTTAAAAGGTTTATAGAGCAGAAATTCCCACACAAAAAGTTATATCTAGATTTAAACCATTTAAACTTTTTTTTAATTCATAATACATAACACAATACATATACACAAAAAAAAACTTAAGATAATAATGTGTAGCACGGGCACAGCACTGGTTTTCAGCTGGTTGTTCAAATGTTGATTCTCAAATGGCCCTACCATTTTTTATTTATGACGCACACACAACACAACAATTACAAAATAATAAACACTTCTTTTCTTGAAAATATAATAGGCTTATTGTACTAGTATAATAACAGATAGTAGGTAATAGATATATGTATATATGGCTGAATATTGCACCAGTGCCTCGATCATGAGTTTTTCTCACTAGACTCGCTAGCGATGCCGTAAAATATTTGTATGGAAAACCCTCGCAGCGCCTCTAGCGGTTACGTAAGGAACTAAAATTTTATATGAGATTACAGCGTTTCGATGCGTAAAAAACCTATCGAAAGCCATTCGATAGAACTCATGGTTGACGTACAGAAAGGCCTTGAAGATCACACCCTGCCATTGATTATTTGTTATTTTTTTTGTTTTTCTCTTTGCCAGACTGACATAATGGCCTTGACTACTGGGCATTCGATAAGAATGGATTTCGGGAAATTCAGCCCCTAAAGGGGTCTCCTTAAAGGGTGGGTTCCAACATGGCGCAAAGCCGCGGGTAAACGCTGTTTTTAAATATCTTCTTCTTAGACATGTAATTGTTGATTATAATTTCATCACTATGTTTTTTTACTAAAAGTCAAAAGTGCGTGCCCTGGATTTGATCTTGAACTACGTCATCTGAGCTATCTGACCTTGTAAATTTTTTATCACGTAATAATTTCGTCAAATATTTTTTTCATATTACATATCCAAACAAATACATAATATTATCACGCCTAAATATCCGAAGGGTTAGACAGAGGTGTACTATTGTACACCCACAACTCGTTGGTATGTTTCGGTCCAATGTAAAACGGTGCGACCCTGCTTTCATAATCCGGGCAAAATCCGGGCAGATTCAGGTTCAGGATAAGGATTTTGTTTCTGAAATTTTTATAGAAGTTTAGGTATGGGGTTTCAGTTTCAAGTTTTGGTATGGGGGTTCCCATACCAAAACTTTACTTATACTTGAACTGAGTATCGAACCTAGGATCTATATCCCTAAGCAGCCGCGCTTGCAATCAACCAGACTGAAGACAGACAACCAGACATGAAACAGTTCAGTAAATTTAAACCGGCCACAGTTATTCGTTATACATTTCTGCCTGTAATGAATTAAATGAAACAAAGAAATTAATCGACCTGACATCATACCAATTAAAACCTAATATCGCACTAGATTATTCAAACTGTATCGATTACATAAGCCCGTGTCGAATTATAATCGTATCTGATCGATTATAAGAATCGAATTCGTTAGATTGAAAATTTTATAAAAACATTTTATTTGTTTTAATTGTTTTCCGCGTAAGTGACGTCAGTTCTATTGTGTGTTTTATTTAATAAGGTTAAAATAAAGTATAATATGACTGTAAACCTAACAAAATAAGTCTGTAATTTATTATTTAGACCTTTATTACCATAGGTACCCCTTTTTTTAATATCAACGACTAGCTTTCCGCCAGCGGCTTCGGCTGCTTACTCTGGGTATTTCTTATAACTTTCATCCCCTATTTCAATCCCTGGCCGCCCTTTTTTACCCGACGACACGGCAAAAAAGCCGAAGGAAGGGTTTTATATTAGGCAGTCTATTTCGCATAATTTATTTTAATTTTAGTTTTTTTATTTAATATATTTATTGAATTGAACACATTTTACAAAGTAAATAAACCCACCAAACTGTGTGACAGTTTGTCGGCGGGAATAGCGCTCAGTAAACATTTGGTATGAATTAACAGGGATTTACTTATTACCTAGAATTATGTTTAACTATACAGTTTGCCGAATATGATCTATCACAAACATAAAAAAGGTAGCAGTGAATACTTACTTATACATATCATATTTTTTAACCAAATTTCGTACCAAATTTCATTTAAATCGGTTCATTAGTTTTGGCGTGAAAGCGAGATAGATAGACGGAGTTATTTTCGCATTTATAACATTAGTAGCGATGACGAATTATAGAAGGCCCAAAACACAATGCGACATATGGGATATATCTCTGCCTTGTCCTTTAGGGAACACAGGCGTTAAGGTATACCTTTATAAGATAAACAAGAAATAAAGCGACCACTTTGAATAAAAATATACCTATGTTCTTTTCCATCGCTGTGTCAATGCACTTTAATGACGTCAAATCATGTTTTTTTTTTCTTTTCAAACATATAACCTCTTATTCTTTTAATTAAAACAGTTTATTGCTCTTAAGGCCACGCCCCGGACCCTCCATAGAAATTTTCCCAAACCGTTGCTGTTACAACTACATATGAAATAATATGACGTTTATACACGCGTGGGTGTACGGCCACGTCCCATACGTGTATTCGGCCACGATCTTTCTTGGTCTGCGCTCGTTCGCTCACTGAAATCTCTATGAATCTCGAAACAAACTATACTACATAACTATATTACATGGTACCTATATACCATGTAATAATTTTACATTGATGGCCACAGATGAAGCGAAAGTGTACCAGGATCGTAGCAAGTGGAAATCTATAGTCTCTGCCTACCTCTATGGGAAACAGGCGTGAAGCTATGTATGTATGTATATGTATTTCTAAGAATACCACACAAATATTACAAAGTATTCACGCTCAAAAACGTCGAAACGATATCGATGAGAGTTGCAACATGCGGTTTACGAAGCGATTTTAACTCGGGCAAAGACTATCGCCTATGTTCTAGAATTATATTAGTGATAGTTATTCCAGATTTTTTTTAAAAGACAAGGTTTAATAACCTATTTATGGTCAATAAATAGCTCCAACAGAATATACTGGTCGCTTTTGGAGCTCGAACTGCTAAACAAAAGTTTGTACAGTACAAGCCATATTTACTAACTCAAATACAAACATAAACTGTTGTATCAATATCTCAGGAAATACCGTACTATTGTTTCGGGTTTCCTGAACCTATCAACCACGTGGTCTAAACAACCAAAATAAACTAAACTGAGGAGGAAGCAAAAAACCAAAGCTATTGTTAACAGTGTCGCTTGAAATACTTTTCCATTCGATTGTCAGTTCACATCGATTGTGACAATTGGTTGGACGTTAGAATTCGATTTTACGCGGTTGAATTTTGAATTTAGATTTCAAAACTTTCAAATTTCAAATTTCAAGACTTTCAAAAAGAGAAGTAGAAGAATTCAAGTTTAAAGAAATAAATTACAATACTGACATAAAAAACAATGACGTAAATATATTTCTCATTTCGACAATAATTTCGGTTACTCCAGTTTCTTATTCGGCGCTCGTCCCCGAACATTTAGTTTCAAAGTTTTCCAAGGTGAAGTGGCATAAGTCAGGATTGTGTTTAAAATGCGGAGACACGTCTACCACGCGACGTGTTCTGACGACGAGGATGATTGTTTCTACAATGTCCGAAACTACAGACGTTTGCGACGGGAATCCAAAATTATTATCTTAAGCCGTTCAGTAAGTTTTATAAACGATTTTATTCTAAAGCTCAATACAGTTAAAGTAATGCAATTTTAAATAAAAATAATTATTATTTTTGTTGTGCTTTGATAATTATTTATATCAATAAAAATTTAATTATCCTTTGTTCAAAATCCGAGCTTTTCACCGATTTCTTTCCTTTGAACACGTCAAATCCATAATAAGTTAGAATTAATTAAAGTCGACACAAAGTTAGTCGTTCTCAAAAAATATTAAGTACCGTCATATACAGCATTAATTTCAACTTATTTTATTTGTTTGAAACAAAGTGATAAAATAGATAGCTAGCTATATGTATACTTTAAAACAATTACCAACAGACAAGAAGCAGATAAAGATAAGATCGATATTAATAATAACAATATTATTAAAGATGATCTAGTTCTTCTATTAAGCAATAAATTGGAATTCGTCCGTAAATAAGATGAAATAACAGAAAAAGATAAACTGAGACAAAGATGAGCGAGGCTAATCAAACTGTCCGATGCTATTGACGTATTTGCTAATACAAACAACATCGAGATAATAAGAAAGAAAATATATATAGGATAACATAAGATTCAAGACACACGAGGTAAGGACACAGGTCCGAAAACATGATCAACATCAAAGAAAGATAACATAAGTTGGTAGAATAAATATCTACTGAGATTAAACAACTTGGAAGATAGAGATTATTAGTTGAAATGACGTGTTCAAAAAATGTGTCAATAGAAGAACGATTGTATAGAGATTTAAAAGTAACACAATGTATGAAAAATTACAAAAAAATTAAGATGTTATAGAGTGAGATGATCAACAAACTGAGGAGAATATTAATAGAATTGTATTTTTTTAATTTTGGGGGTTTTTTTATACGCACACACGCAATAGAAATTTAATTGTTGGGATCCGCTGCAGCATCACCATTTATTAATGAATTTATTTTATCGATAGGACACATCTGATAATTAAAATCCAAAGTGACAAGTTAATCCTAAGTTGTCTTTCGCAAAATTTATAATGGAACTTTATTGAAGTTTGTTCTACAGCTTAGCTATCTTGTTTGAAGTGGTTTTGTGTGCTTAAAAAATACAAACAAAGTGATTACTTATGATATGAATCGCATTGTTTCAGGATATAAACAATGAACAGCAAACAATAGATATTTAATTGTTTCGCACCTGCACTTAATTAAATACCCAGGAAAAAATAATCATTTCTTTCAAGTGGATCTTTGAAATCAGCAAAATTTAAAATAATTTGATGAAATGAAATTATATTTATTTCTGTAAGTAGATCCTTCAAAGACACTTTTAAAAGTAATTTTTTTATGGCGCCGGCATTTCCTAACTGACGACCTCTGAGAAGAAACGCCGAAACAGAGAATCATGGTCTCTTTTAAAATCCAGACAATCGTAGTATAATATATAATGTTAAACAATGTAGGACATTTTCGCATGGATATCTTTAACAAGTAAAAGAAACTATAAAAATACTTATTAGTGTGGTGTTTCGTGTTAATCCAAAACAGGTAATAAATTAACGTTTACAATAGTCACACAAATTGTAGAAACAATCATAATCTCAGACAACAAAACACTGTTTACTAATCGTGAGCCAAACCGGACAGTACAACCTGACTTAAGTGAATGTAAATGGCTGACCTTGCGCCTGTTACACCTGGTTACGATATTGTCTTATTTTGTAACGTGGCTACAAATAAACCAATTGTATTGAACGAAACGTAAAAGTAAAATGGACATTGTTAACGATACAGAAGGAAACTTAAAAGAATTCATAGAAAGACATCAGTCTAGGTCAAGCCACGGCACACGATCAATCTTAGCATCCAATTGACATGATACTTAAAGCTTCAACAAGTACTATTGACCGCGTTTAAAAGTATATTTGCATGACAAGTGAATATTATTGAACGAAAGTAACTGTCATTAGGATATTGTGCATCAATACCTTATAATAAGTTAATGTCAAAAGACACTGGATAATCCATAAAGAGGATTTAATTATAAATAATAGTACAAAAGACTACATCAGTCTCCGTATTTCCTAAAGAAAAGCATAGATAGACAGTAATAATGAACTTAGGACCAATTTTCCTTTGCTCCAATAAATATTTCTGGAGTGTTCTTGACACAAAGTCAGCTAATCATATTTTTTATTGTTTTTAAGTTTAATAAAAGGACATAACTTTTTAACATCCAGTTAAAAATTCAATAAACTATAACAATATTTTTGGTCTAATTAGATATGTATGAAACTTAGTAGCTGTATTATTGGATTACTTCTCTCCCACATACCACGTATGGGCCAGATGTCACTACATTTAAATTAACTACAATGTTTGATATTATCTCCAGTAACTGATACCTTACATAAAGCTTAAGTAGCTCTAAGTAACACTACACGTTGAAGGTTTTCTGTCATGCTTCAATCGCGTGGTCAAAAGTACACAGATACTGGTATCTATTGACATCAAATATGTAAGTAGCTTATTAAACTGTTACGCAAATTATCATGTTATAATATTCTCAAAGATATGAGATGATGATGTAGACATTATACATTGGTAGTCCTTGGTTCCGCGTATTTTTTTGAATTGGTCCTTTGGGATATTTGAGGGAAAATTTAAAATAAACACAAATGGAACTGGGTTCATTCATAGCTAAGTTTAATTATTAAGACAAATGTAGGAATTAATATTTAACAGTATTATTTAACTCTAAAAAGCTCACACAAATTAAATTCACAGTAATACCAAGTTTATCATAAATAAAAAAAATAAAAATAAATGGTTTATTTATTTAATTGGGAATCAAACCTGAACACTTCACATTTGCGCTTGCAACTTTAAAAACGAAACCTTTATGTAGATAACTAGATAGTTACACGCTAGCAAATTTTATAAAGTTAACATAGTCAGAAATAAACGACATACTCGTGACTTAGATGATTAGTGTAATCTTCGTAATTTGTATGAAATTATCGCTCATTTGAGTATCATAACCATATTAGTCATTTACCAAATCTGACTGAAACCGGTCCGAAAGTGATACGTTTCTTTACGAAGGTCAACACGAGATTCACATCACGTGCATCATGATGAATTAAGAAGAGTAAAAATGTATGAAATCTGTACTTAATATTATAAAGCTGAAGATTTGAATTGTTTGTATGTTTGGTTGATCCTCAGGAACTACTGGTTCGATTTGAAAAATTATTTCAGTGCTAGATAGGGTGTTTAATGAGGAAGGCTATATGCTATATATCATCACGCTATGACCAAAAGAAGCGGAGTATCAATTAGAAATGTTGCAAAAACGGGGGTAAAATATCAACTACGGGAACGAAGTAGCGAGCAAAGGCTATTTTAGCTATAAAAAGAAAACACATTTGTTGTTGTTTTTCTAGATTATCTATTAAGCTTTAGCAATTTCGAGAAGATATTTTTACAGATATTTGTACAGTGTACACATGCTTTTAAGTTTGAGATGAACGACAGTAATGTAGGTAGCACTGCGGGAGGTAGCCAGTTTATTATAAAAGACAGAATACAATAAGATATCACATAGCTACAATAATCGCCGACGTAAGCACCGTTTGGTTTCCTACAGACTATGGAGTTACTCCATAAGGTGCAAAAAATACCGGTTTATTCAACCGTTCTCATTTCACAGTGAGATGTTTCAAAACACAGTGAAAGGTTGCCTTCCTGTGTAGGAGATGCGGCGAGCGAGAAAGTATCGCTTCTTGATTTAATATACAAAATATATTGACGCAAATGTATTTTAGCAAAAACACCATTATTTTAATAATTGATCAGAAATCATTACAATTTGATTGCCAGTGATTGCTAGTGAATGTTATTTATTGAATTGCTATTGCTATTAAGCATTATGCTCAGAAAAAATATTGGCATGATACAAAATTTCGGGTCTAAATGCTTGTCTGTAAACACGCTCTCCCTGCTAACCTTGTGTGATAACTTTAAAAAACTAACCTCAAATCAAGTTAATTTGTCTGCCAAGATATTGACATACTCATTCTTAGCAAGTAATATGAGCATTAGATCTTAAGAAATACCAATAGTCGTGATATCTTCCGTATTATAATGTCAATGCTATGCATGTTTGTATTGTTTGGCAAAGATAACAGGTATTATGTCATGTTTACTAGGCATTGCTAATTAACCAGTACAATGTACTGCACGCTCCATGTATTTACATGAGATTATCGCCTTTAGAATACTCGTGTAGAAAATTAAAATGGTTTAACAAAAAAGATAATTACACCTCATTTTCATTGTAAACATTTTGTATTTTAAATAACTAAGTAACCTCTAATGAAATGACAATTCTGAGGAAGTTAATAATTAAATGAAGCTTGTTTTTCCATTTACAAAAGTAAGGTTAGAATTCACACGCTCTTTTCCTCATATGGTCCGAAGGACCAAATTAAAAATATCTTGACCATAGTTTAGCATCTCCCAAGATGGCCAGCAATCTTATAGCTGACTACGCAATAGTTCAACGACTGTTGTAAATGGCAACCGATCGAGGTTCAATTCCCGATTCGAGTAGTAAGGAAAACGCAATGAGTCACAAGTTAAACCATGCCAAGTGGTTTAGCCTTTTTCTGATGTGTGTCATGGCCGGCCAGTATGAGTTAAGTTTAAATTTTTGTAAATGTGAGAAACTGGTCCTATTGTACAGAAAAGTCATGGCATGGCATCTACTTTTATGAGTGCCATCTGGCAACTTGCGTGAATGGTATAAGTGAGTTATTTATCATTGCTAGAGAATTATGGAATGTTAGGTCTAGGACGTAACCTTTCTGATAGGGCAAAATATTCTTTACAAAGATACACGTTACCATTCATAGACAAATTCTTATAAAGTGTTTAGGTAGTTCGTACAAAGTATTAATGAAATTTTACTCATTTTATTTGATCAATATAACAATAATAATTATGTTTTCTAATCCATTTTGAATTTTCTACATATAAAATAGAATGGATGCGCTCATTTGTTTCAAAAAATGAAATAGTCCTCCTGTTTATAATCCAGAGATTTAAAAAAAGCAGTAAATTACAGTAGGATTTTAAGTGTACGATACTATTTTTAAATCCAAGCACAATAGTTCTCCAACAATAATCATACGACTTCTTGATATGTCAACACAGCTGCAGATTGCGGAACTTAATGGTTGTAATGAATACTGATTTGCGGAAAATTCCGAGTATATTTTCAAAACATTTTTCTTGCCAATTGTTCAGACTAGGTGTAATACTTCATAACTAATAGGTTATCGGAGAAATTATGTAGTTACCACATTGACTTGCCTGATTTAATAATGGTTTTATAGAAGGAAACGTTATTGGTCCTTAACTTAGGGGAAAGTATAGGTCAGGAATTTGTATGGTAGGAATGGTAATGTCTACTAAATTGACGGCGATAGCTAATCCTTAAGTACAGATTAATCGATATTAAATTCTAGGATAAAATTAACCCATACAGACAACTTGAGAAAATCAAGTTCATATGTTACAGTGATGATAATAAACAGACACTGACGTCAAATCTTTAGATAGCGTAATCAAATATAAGTACAATAAGGAAATTAACTGTTATGTAACCCTATTTAATGGCATTATCATCAAGTTTTCAATTAAGATAATAGGTATTATACATAATATTCTTACACGTACCTACTTATTACCTTGAATTAATAATTTGCAATGGTATGTGGTATTATTGATGCAAAAGATATAAGTCTACGTTGTTTTGTCTGATTATTATTTATATAAATTGATCTTTAATAGGTTAGGTGGTGATCAGTGAAAATAGTGGTGTGCTTAAACTACTTAAAGTAACGGTTCATTTTCCTTTGTCCCCAGTTCCACTCTGTGACGGACAAGAGGTCACATAACAACGAATGTGGAGAGAACAGCGTCACGATAGTCACGGAGAAGAAGATAGAGGATGACTCGTCAGATTCCTCCAGTGGAGAAAATGTGGAGATTGAAGGTATGTCACTTATTGTGCTTTGTTTGTTAGGATATGAACTCATTGCTAGGATTTATTTTACTTCTTTTTCGTAGAAGTTCGCAGATTGTATCATACATGCACGTTCTTTTCAAAGGCTGTAACATAATTGCATGTGTTTCGAAACCCTATAGTTGTCACCCTATATTTTAACAAATGGAATATAAATTCCTTTTTTTGAAATGTATAATTCTCCATTGAAATAAAAAGATCTTCATCATAGAAATTTGAAATCAATGCTTGTGGTCCTTATGTACGAATTTTCTGATGCATATATATGCAGATACAGGTAGGTGTCAGTTATGAACACAATCGAAACGAAACGAAAACGTTTTACGAAACCGTTTTACCCTATTTTGCTATCTAACATGCATTAATATTTTATTTAAAAAATAATAGGCTGTTCAGAACAGCATGACTAAGGGATATTTTAACAAAAACTTTTTTGATATGTTACCACTGAAATCGTATGATTTTTATGCCTACATTGTACATAAGCCGAAAACAATTCCAACATAAAAGTATCCCTATTTTTCCCCTTTTTAGTATCAGCATTTATGATGACGTAATGCATCGCGCCTATATAACTGCATTACTATAAATGGCAATATTATAACAATATGACGTCAGCACCGGCCATGGAAGTTTCTGCAATGAATCACTGCTTTCTTTGCCTAGTTCATGAGTTCACGCCTCCATCGATCTTGAAATTAGTTTTATCATCTGTGTCTTTTTCTAATATTGCACATACAATTTTCTATATCTCTTTTTAATATATCTACTTTCTTTATAATATTTTTTCTATATCTTAGTCATATGACCATTGGAGTGCTAGTGCCAATTTAAAGGTCTCGAGCTCGAAATTAACGCACGTGTGCATATTAATAATATGAATGACCACGCATCAAGAAATACTTCATGAGAATATCTGCATGCTCGAGATATACTCAACGGCATGTAAAGTCTGCCATTCCTAACTAGGCTAACATAGTGGACTATAAGCCTAATCCCATTTTGAGAGGAGACCCGTGGGGCAGTAAATGATGATGACGTGTAAAGGGCGTTCGGCAGCAATAATAATTTTACAGTCATTGGTATTTGTATGATAACTGCAACCGATGGCTTAACTGTAAATCATTTCAAGTGTGTACAGTGACGTAATTTTCCGTTACAGTATCTCTGAGAGGGCCCTTACTGATAATTGCACTCTATGGTTTGAAACATTCTATTTGTTATGAATTATTATTGATGCGCAATGTAAGTAGGTTATAAGTGTCTATTTTATGGTTTAAATGCAAGCCCACATCAGCATAACAATTAAAATAATCTGTTACATTATGTCACGTCGTTTTGACATCAATGATTCGATTTTCAAAATCAAATAGCTCTGGCATAGCTAAACTCTAAAATTTTTTTAAATATTTGAACACACGTGTTAACCGAATTAAGTTTATCTTTTTGTATTTTTTAAGCATTTTCCATGCTAAGATTCCAAGTTATTTTAATAAAGGAAAAAATCGGCTGGCGGGCAGGATTAGAACCTGCGTCTTCTGGTGTACCGCACCAGAAGACGCGAATTAAGTTGTAGTGCCGTGTTAAAGTTCAATGTCAGTAAAATAATATCGTATAGTTCAATATACTCAAAGATAACGGTAACGAAAGGCAGCGTACGCGCAGATCGACTGCTCATAGAATATTCGTGATTGTTTATAAACTCGGAACGGATGTAATTTTTTCTGTGTCCATACTTTGTATCTGTGTCATCGGGCCTATGACTTGTTTATGTTTTTATAAATTTATTTATAGATATGTGTGTATCTTTAAGCCTTGACTTTTTATGAAAGTATTATTTTTCTTTTCAATTCACCAGTTAGTTTAAAAAAAAACGCTTCTACGTAAGAGGATGTTGAATGGAAATTTATCGGATTTTTTACACACATACATGTCAAACAGCTATTAATTTATCTCATCATTTAATTTTTCTTTCTTATCTATAGGAATCATTTCTCACACAATTTTTCAGAACTCAAATCTAACAGTTAAACGTAAACCTACAGTTAAATTGATTTAAATATATATGGGTTAACTTTAAATACTACAACTTTATTATCTTCCCAAGAGTTGATTTATGTCATATATTTTAGAATATTATTAAGTGTTCATTCTCAGTGTGGTTTAAATACTGTTCTTATTCCTTGAAATTACCGCCCATATTATGATGGTATGAAAAACTAATGAGCTGATGAACATATTGAATGTGTTCATGATTCAAGAGGTTAAATTAACAATATCATGACTCCAAACAATGTGTTCAACTGAAACCTTTATATTTACAGCTCTTTGTGGTGGAGACAACTGCTTTATGTTTAAATGTCACTTAACTATCTAACAAAAGATTCCTTTGTTAACGTTATTAGCTTTGTAGAAAATGAGGTGGAACAATAAACTATATAAACTAAATAAAGATTCATGTTCAGAAGGAACTCTATGACTACGAATATGTACAGTCACGATCATAAATATGTATATACACTCAACTACACTAAACTGAAATTCGAAAGCATTTTTTTTTGCGAAATGACAATTGCAACTTTGAGATAATATCATTATAATATTATAGTTATATTATTACAGTATACGATTTTAATCAATACTTAAGGAAAAAAATAGTATTAAAATTTTAACAAGTGTATACATATTTATGCTCGTGACTGTACAGTGTGGGCCTTAGCTTAGATACATACTATAAATGAAATAATAGGTAATATCAGTGTTTAGTCAGCTAGGTTCATATTTGTGATTATTTGTTCCTTATTAAATAATCAACCCATATACTGGCCCACTGCTGGGCACGGGTCTCCTCTCAGTATGAGAGGGATTAGGCTATAGTCCACCACGCTAGCCTAATGCGGGTTGGCAGACTTCACATGCCGTCGAGAAAATCTCTCAGGCATGCAGGTTTCCTCACGATGTTTTCCTTCACCGTTAAAGCGAGTGACAATTACGCACATGATTTCGAAAATTCAGAGGTGCCTTGGATTCGAACTAGAGACCTTCGACTTGGCAGTCCAGTGGTACTATTAGGTATTTTAATTTAATAAGATAATTATATGTATAGTATACCTGATAAAGGTCGCTGAAAGTTGTTGGATGCAGGTGGCATATAACCGGTCCTTGTGGAAGTCTATGGGAGAGACATTTGTTCAGCAGTGGACCTCTGTAGGCTGATATGATGATGATGATGTATGGCCTATGGCCAATTTACATGGCGACCCTACCAGGGCTGCCTTATGGGCAGTGCTGGCCAAAAAATCTGGATTATAGTTTTGACCGAGGAAATAATATTTGAACTGAAGGATGGAGGATGGATGGATGGATAATATTTGGAGTAATGTTGTAATATTTGGACTGCAACTTTGAGATAGTAATAAGCTTCAAGTTAGACATTTCGTAGTTACAGGCTTACGCCATTTTGAATATGTAGATCCATATGTAGTTTTAATTGCATCGATCTGCATTATCGCTACCTCATATCTTTCTAATATTTAAAGTTAAAATCTAGATAATTAAGAGCATGTTTTAGTACTATTTCATTAAGAACAAAATCGTTGGGAAAGGTCAATAAGTCCACAATACGCATCTTCAGTTTTAAAATCATGCCCTATTCGAGACCGAACCGGTTTCAATATAACTTGTTTCGAGTAAATTAACGGAGTGTTATACAACTTTCAAATGAAATTATTACAGTTTGGTGAACTAGTAACACCGTATCGACAACGGCGTCTGACTGGCAAGAGGTCGTGAGTTTGAACTCTTGCTGTTGCACTACTTATGAAAATTTGGACAGTAAGATTGTTTAGTGGTGATGGATGTACCTACTTATTAATAATTGTATGGTTTATATAATTTTTTCAGAGAGTTAAAATATAAAATGATTACAGATAACCTTAAAATAAATTAGAAAACCTTAACTCATTGGAATCATTATTTATTGCTTAGTATTATGGAATTTAAAGACGAATGCTATGAATGAAGATAGAATCAGCGTAAAATTTACGATCTTGTCTGTCTTCCCTAAAAAAGCAGCATTAGGTTTATAAATTACTAGTGATTCAGCCTTCCTTCGCTTCGGGTCGGTACTATTATTATAATTTTACGGTAAAACTAGTCTCTTACAACAGTAAAAATATTTTCAAAATCGGTTCAATATATCACCCCCTGCCACCTCACAAACTTCACGTCTTTATAATATTAGAACAGACAAAGCTATTACTCAATAACCATACTTCTTTAAATAAAGCCAACAAAGAAGAAGAAATGACTGTAGTCATAGCAAAGAAACATTTTAAGAGAGGTAGGGCACAGTCATCTGGAGCAGCCCATCTGGGGAAGTACCTCCACCTTACAGAAAACTGCAGCCAAATAACACACTTTACTGTGTGTTGTGTTCCTGCAGTGAGTAAGGTCGCCAGAGCTCCTTCTAAGAATGCGCTGCGCTGGCAGTAAGAGGAATATTCCCTCAAACTGTCTGCAGTGAATCCCCCATAAACCTCTAAGAGGTTTTTCGGGTCGGCAACGCGCGAGTGATACCCCTGGTGTTGCAAGCGTCCATAGGCTATGGTAACCGCTTACCATCAGGCGGGCCGTATGCTTGTTTGCCACCTTAGTTGTATAAAAAAAAATGAAACAATAATAAATAAGGCAAATGAAAATGTCGACAGTTAATTCTCACTAGATTGTCTAGTAAAGATAATAGTGATGAACATCATGAAACAAAAGAATAATAATCCAGTTTATTGGATCATATTATTCTTTTGTTTCGCGACGGCTATTCTCAAGAAGACACGTGTTTACTGTTATTCTTAAATCGACAATGTCATAGATATGCCGTGCCTGAATTCAATTAAAACAATTATTAATATGCGTGAATTATATTTTTACGCTTGTCAAATAATAGAAGTAAGTTCATTGACGCTTTGAATCTTCGCCATTTTGTTCCAAACTAGTAAAAATATAACAGTTCATTTGAATCGTCAAAAATTCATACAGAAACTTTACATTATTTCAGTATTTTTTTAATTGGTCATCCCACCCACAACTGCGTATGCAAGTAGTTACCTAACCAAGAAATTCTGTTATTTTTTAAATGTTACCTCTTTTTTTGGTCTTAGCCTTCTAATAACATGAACAAAACAATAAAGATACTTTTTTATGCAAGAAAATCGACACTAATTATAATAATATTATCAAAGCAGCAATTTGTATGCAAAGCAATAGAATTAAATAATTACCTAAATAGGAAATCATAATAATTATAAGACCAAAGACAGAAATTGATTTTATGAAAGATGATAAGTTTATGAAAGAAGCAAATGATAAACTAGTAGTTGATAGAGACTTATGGAAAACATACTGCGCCAACCTTAAATAAAGGAGACTGGCAAAAGGATGTGGAAGGAAATATTAAAAACAGTCTATAATTAATGATACCACACAAAATTCTTGATAGAGTTACTCATACATTGTCTCGAGAAATCCATAAGATTAATCATGCGATGAAACACCTCATAAATAGACTTTTTGTTTCTAAACGATACTCGTACCAATATTTACTTTGATCATCTTCAAATAACGGTAATATTTTCAAAACTGTTATATTTCTCGACTTCTATCAAATTAGAACCTTATGTTTCTTTAAATAAGATATTAATTTTCCTAGAATATGTTACGTTTTCTATCACTGCGTCATCATCTACTTTTGAATCGTGAATCACTGTTTAGATATTATCAATGACATCATTATCTGTGTTTATCTCATAGAATTGATCTACGTCACAATACTTAGCAAATATCTCAAATGTCTCATTGTTGACGACATGAGTATAGGCGTTAATTATGAAGGTTCATTTACATTACAAGATAACGCAATTATTTTACCTACATTCCAAAAATCTCAAATTCTCTGTACTGAGTATTGATGATTAATGTAAAAAAAATTCATTAATGGTATTAAAAATAACTACCTATGTATAAGTAGGTAGGTGTACTAATGTACACTCACAGTTCGGCGGTTTGTTAAGGTCCCCTGTAACCATATTGAGCCTCAACCAGGTATACATCCACACTCCGAGCTAGTACTGGGAATTTCACAGAAAAACCCAACAACACTGCTCGAGAAAGGAATGAACGCAGGACCTCTAGCGGAACAGTTGCACTTGGGACTACTAGATCAACGAGTCAGTCTAATAACGTACAAAAGCTGTAAAACTATTGACTAAAATAATTTGATTTTCTCTAAGAAGAAGAACTGGAAGAAAACGTTGAAGAGTACATTGATGTATTATACCTAATACCTTCTCCGTAAAGATGCTTCATTAAAAAGTTCAATTAACAGGGACTACACAGTTCAATGAGTTAGGTCAGAAACCAACTATAACAATCAATAATGCAGAACGTGCTTCGAAGAGTGATTTTAACTGGCACGTGTTGGAAGAGAATCTAAAGCATGAAGCTGACATGTATAAAGATATTATCTCAATTTTGCGTGATTGAAATTTTTACCAGTGATATTTAATGTACAGTATCGATCTAAATACTTTAAGGGTTTCCTGTTTCACCACCTCTGGATAGCCGCTAACCAGTGGCTAACTAAAGGGAACAATATTTGTATAAAATTATCTGCCAAATCATTTAACGGGTACTTATTATTAAGTGGTGGAACAGGCCCTTTATCTCTATATAAATCTAGTTTTTTCTACAAGTCTTGTTCTTCTATCGAGTTAGTTTAAAATATACAGATTTTAGTACATACCGTGGTTAAAATACTAGTAGAGAAAACTATGTTTATAGATATGTGTTGTCTGACTTTGTTCCTACGGATATTTCAAATTAATTGTCAGGCTTAGCCGTACCTACAATTGAAATAGCCTTGACATAAATACATAATACAAATGACGTTATATGAAATCCCCTTCTCGCGTAATAAGTCCGTTTTCAGACTTCGAAGTTGAATCATACGTAGACAATGAGCAAGCAATAATATGCATTTCTTTACGTAGTAATGTTTAAGAAAACTGACGTCATAACATTACGTGTTAATGAATAAGTGTTTTAGTAATTTAATATTTTTACTCATCCATCATCATCATGTACTGTCCCACTGCTGGGCACGGGTCTCCTCTGAGAATTAGAGGGATTAAGCTATAGTCCACCACGTTGGCCTAGTGCGGGTTGGCAGACTTTATACACTGTTGTAAGAATCTCTCAGCAGGTGCCTGGAGAGTCACCGTATAACTAATAAAATAACCTAACCTAACCTAAATTAAAAATTTAGAAAACCCCCGACACGAAATGTAATAGGCCATTTTATGGTGGCGGCCATCTTGGATTTAAAATTTATTATAGTGTATAGTATTCTCCTAGTGAAGCCCTTTCATTTGATACCCATATTGAGGGAGTTGTGGTAAAATATGTAATCCGTTGTTTTGTAGCGGCGGCCATCTTGGGCCGATTTTCATCAAACATAGCTAAGAACACTCCCGACTAATACACCTTTCAAATAAAAAAATCAAAATCAAAATCGGTTCATCCGTTCGGGAGCTACGATGCCACAGACAGACACACACACACACACACACACACACATACACACACACACAGACACGTCAAACTTATAACACCCCGTCGTTTTCGTCGGGGGTTAAAAAATAGCTTTTATAGTCAAACGTGCTCTTACTGATTAATAAAATAATAGTTACAACATACTCGTATATCTTGTTATTAAAGAATAACGGTTTATATCGCGAAACAAAATTTACTTAATATTCAAAAGTAGTCAAATCTATGTCAACTATGTTTATCATAAACATAAACATTAATTATAAAATTAATAGCAGGCAATACCTACCTGTCTACTGATATTTACTCTTCCAAAGCTTGTCCGTAGATATTGTTAATGAGTCATAAAAAATAATAATAAAAAAAAACTGGAATGATGAACATGATTAATTTATTTTGAAAAATGATCGGAATTATGACCATTAGACCAATGAGGAAGTCAAAATAAAATGTTATTATAACACATGAATTAAAATGATTAAAAATATAATTAGTACTAATTTTATATTAAATTAAAAATTTAGAAAACCCCCGACATGAAATATAATTTGCCATTTTGTGGTGGCGGCCATCTTGGATTTGAAATTTATCATAGTGTATAATATTCTCCTAGTTAAGCCCTTTCATTTGATACCCATATTGAGGGAGTTGTGAAAGAATATGTAATCCGCTATTTTGTAGCGGCGGCCATCTTGAACCGATTTTCATCAAACATAGCTAAGAACACTCCCGACTAATACACCTTTCAAATAAAAAAATCAAAATCAAAATCGGTTCATCCGTTTGGGAGCTACGATGCCACAGACAGACACACACACACACACACACAGACACGTCAAACTTATAACACCCCGTCGTTTTTGCGTCGGGGGTTAAAAACGTCTGGTATCATTTTACTCTAACACCGCTGAACAGATTCCGACAAAAATTGGTAAGTCAAAGATTGTATTCCAAGGGAAGGACAGGCTACTATCGCGACTCAAATCGCAAGCAACAGCTAATATTCCTAAAATCGACCATAGCACAAAACACGTTATTTTACACCATATTCAAAAACAGTTATAAAGCGATTTGTAACAGTTTCCAATATTTTTTGCTATCGCACAAATATTTTAAACTTAGCTGTTAATTTTTTTGTGGACCCGCTAAGTTTCGTGCGGATGGCGCAAAAATTGCGACTCGACGTTGACCTAGTAATGCGCATGCGTTCTGATGTAACTGATACTCAGCCTTGACTGCCGTGGTATTAAAACGATGTAATGGATATGGTTCTAATTATGAAGAGTAATAGTAATTTGCGCCATGTTTTATTTTTCTCTAAAGAAGTAGTGGAAAACAAGGTTGGACAATAGATACATACACGGGTCCAAAAATGGTACAAAACAGACTAAATAAAAGAATCTATGTGTATACAAGACATGAGAGGCAGATCGTTTCGTAAAATTGTTGTTTCCACTGTAGCCACTGATGAGATACATGTCCAAAAGATTTCCACAGGAAACGATTCTGGGCCTCTTTTTGCGTTGGTCTAATTAAATAAATAGTTTGCCTTGGATTACTCTGCAATAACACAATAAGGGCTTTTTGTGTAACCACAAACTTTTGTCTTATTTAATTAAAATAACTCTATTTGAACTGCCAACTATCTTGTCATCCTAGTGGCCTTAAGTGCGACTGCTACTCTAGAGGTCCTAGGTTAGATTCTCAAAGCAAAGTATTGTTGGGTTTTTCTGTGGAATTCCCAGTAGCAGCTTGGATTCTGGATTTGCGCAGGCCTATTCCCATTGATCAGGCAATAGGCTTGAGCTTCGGCCCTATCGGACATGGGACCTCAACATACCGGCGAACTGTGGGTACATTATTAGGTACACCTCTGTTTTACCCTTCGGGGAACACAGGCGTGATGGTATGTTAAATGGTTTGTGTGAAAAGCTGATTCGCTTGTCCACGCGTGAACGGAAACATCGGAGGCGCTGGTGTAACAACGGTCGTCGTGCGCCGCCCCACTACAGCGGCGCGACTGCACATCACTCCGGTCTGCGATCCAACGGCGCAAGCACACGGCCAGCGCACACCGCGACCCTCTAATATATTTGTTATCGAAAATTGCTGCATTAAAAATTGTTATACAGTCCACTACGTTTTCTTCTTCTATCTCCACTGAGCTGAGGAACCAACACGCTTCATGAAAAAACATAATTATATAATTTATGCAAATCTTGCATATTTCATGTTTTGCTTTACTTACATAAGTTTTATGCATGAGGCGTTAATAACTGCATTCTAACGTAATTTAACACAGTTTTTGTGGTGGTTTCTCTATTTCGAAAATACGTAATTTCATATCCATTCGACTGTTCCTTTCCTTAAAACTTATTGCTCTTTTTCCAAAACAAAAAGAAAATATAAATTGTAGAGAGTAAGAATGCCACAATTACGCAAAAAAATACAGCAAAAATTTTCAAATGGCTAAAAACACATCAAAAGTACGTACAACTGTCAAATGATGTTGCCATTCATTCTTAGTTCGGGCTCCGAACGAATCATGCATCCGTATGTAATACGGATTAGGAAACGCCCGTAACGAAGGCCGATACTACGGACTTCGTGCTTAGGGAGTAGAGCCCCTGGGCCCCTGGTTGTCAAGTGCATCTGAGATTTGTGTTTGTCAACGCAACAACGAAAGCCCTAACATTTGTAGAACAATTACTGATATTTGCTTTAACCTTTCCTGGTCAAAAGATTTGACTTGACTACATAATATACGTTTAGATTGCATTACGATGACTTCAATTATAAAATTTTATAACCTTCACTTGCGTTAGACGAATACGTTATTACTTAATTATACACGTGTTAAAACATCACCGTACCTAAAAATAAAATATGTGTTTTATGAACATCCGATGTAAAACCAGCTTAGAATTTTAAATTAAGTAAAAAGTTTACAAAATATCTAAATTTAAATTTAATGTCTCAAACATCTACTAACCTATTTGGGATCTACATTACTATAAAAATATTTTAAAATTGATCTGAAACTGAATCTTGAACTTTGAAAACAATTGGTGCTAACATCACCATTATCATTACCAATATCATAGACTATAAAACATTTAAACTGCTGTAATATTGTCTATGGTCACTTACTTTATTTATCATTGTTCAACATTGTTATGCCGCGGAAATATATCACTCAACATCATAATCATCTTGTTTTATAAATTAATACATTGTTTGAATTGTAAATCTGCCGGATATCAATCCAAAACACTACCCTGAATTTGTTTATCTTTTATTATTTGATCGTTATTATATTACATCATTGTCGGCTCTTCTGACGGAGAGTATTTAATGACATTGTCTTCATTAATCAGATGCAAACCTTGTCAGTATTTTAGTTTTATATCATGCATTTTGCACTTATGTCTGAGATATTAAAATCTTCATTTGGTTTTGATATTTCAATATCGTTAGTGATTAAATCATTAATGTTGACCAAATCAATTAAGTGTCGGTGTGGCTTACCAAAACTTAATTTACTAGATCTTAATTTAGTTTCTCGTTTAACTGGTTTATTAGTATTCAAGCTCATTTTAATATATATTTTAGCTTAATTGCTGCAATTTAGAGGAAAAATGTAACCTTGACTTATTCCAGTATCTCAGACAGACCTTCGCTGTATTTCCTAATCGCCTAGATTTTCATCGAGACTCGATTAGCGTCCTTTCTCTTTCTACTGACATAGTTAACAGTTGCATCAGGTTTTAATGTTGCGCTTACTGCTGTTGGGGATAAGTGGTAATTGGTTAAGCTAAATATGACGTGTCAAAATTAAGGATTATGTCAGAACGTTTATCGTAGTAAACGAATGATCGCTATTATTCAATTCATTGTATACAAGATTGCAAAGAGATGTGTGGCTATTATAATAGTAAATGGTTGAATCCTACGTTCACTTGTATACTGCAAACTGGTTACACGATTCTAAAGTGTTGCTCTTCATACAACAGTTCATAAAAAGAAACACTAATTCACTATATACAAGAACAGCAATTTTAAAGATTTACTGTAAATTAAGGCTCTAATGGTAGAAATTAAGAAACCTCAATATGGAATTGGATTTAGTCTGTAAGGATATTGTTGGGAACAAACAAATAAAAAAAACACGACACTCATTTCATGCTATTTACGATTACTAAATAATCATATCTACATATAATCCATAGATGCTTTCTAAATATATATTTTTCTGATTATTTCTGAACCTTCTCCTACTATCATTAAACTGTGTTCAATTTGTTTTAGTACCTAAGCAATAAATGTCATGTGAAACAAACAACTCACTTGAAACATTTTATATTAGCTTGGATTTCTATTAACTTAATGGCTCACTCAAGTTAACTAGCTAACAGTCATTAGCGAAAGAGCAGGGATTTGTTAATGAAAACAACACGATTTTTTTATTTACCAAGAAATCTTTTAAGCGCCCGTTCCGTAGATTTTTAGGGTGGAACAACGGCTGGAATTTTCTCAAAATATAGATTTTCTTCTAGGTATCTCATGAATCTAATTTACTTTTTCAATTTTTGACATAGATACCTAATAATAAAAATTATAAATAATGACCAGAGTAAAATAAAGCCTTATTGACAAAGGAATCCATTCAAGTTTCGAATTAGCAGAACCATAGCAATTTTCTGATATGGATACAGCCGTGATGGTATATATAAATGAGTCAAATCTTCAAAACAGGATTTATTCCTGCTAAATTGAAGGCAATGTTGGCTATTATTTTACAACTAATATTTACTTAATAGAGTCGATCCTCATTATTATGAAATTGCTGACACATGAACGCAAAAGCAAATGATATCAAAATATCAGATAAAATAATAGTAGGTACTTAATTAAAAATATATTTTTGTGGAATCATACTAATCCGTACCTATAGTATAATAATTAATACAAGTTATAAAATAATAATATTAATGGATTTGATGAACCGACACTTGGAACTGATAAAACTAACTTTTATCGACGTAAAACAAATGCATAAAGCGCTATTTTTAAATTATCGTCATCGATTAAAACAGAAATGTGTATCGATGGATTGTTTTTATCTCAATCAAACATAATGCAATTATTATCAACACTTGATGTTATCTGCATTATAAGTATATTCAGACTTTACAATAAAAGGAAAAACACTTAAGATAAATCCTTCAAAGTTGACGTAAAATATTTTACTTAAAACGAAAGGACATTGACTTCAAATGTAACTTTAGACTCTATAGGTGGTCAGATAATGAATAAATTAAACCAGACTATTTTGAGACTAAATACTCGTTTATACTTAAAAACATAACTATCTTGTGTCTATTTAAAATATGAAAAAACGCACAGATTAAGAGCCTTCTTTTTGGAGCCTGTTCAAAATAATAATGCTGAAAGTTAGTCACATTGCACCCATCCCATATTATAGTATTATATCTTTGGACTAAACTTGATTTCAATTATTAATATTACAGCCTAAGCTATAGGTATTGTATAAACCTTAATAAAAAATTAGCTCAATCACGTAAATCTTACTAATATTATAAATGTGAAAGTTTGTGAGGATGGATGGATGAATGTTTGTTACTCTTTCACGCAAAAACTACTGAACGGATCTGGATGAAATTTGGCACAGAGATAGATTAAAGTCTGGAATAGCACTACTTTTTATCCGGGTAAAATGTATGGTTCCCGTGGGATAGCGGGCGAAGCCGCTGGCGGAAAGCTAGTAGATCCATAAATTGACCGCGGTAAGCAAGACTGACCTCGAAAATCTTTCCGCTCGGTTGTTATTTAGCTACAAACCTCTTGAGATCATTGCACATAAACAAATACTTACGCAGGTGAAAAGACTTGCGTGTAAGTACAACGCGCATCAGTTATTATATAAGCCAATAAGTCTATTAATAAACTTGAAATAATAAAGATAGTCGTATGAACAAATGGTAGATTGTGTGCATGATAATCGTTATATTAATAACAATAATGATTGTTCGTATTGCTACGTTCAATAAGCGGCCAAGTTCATGTTATTTGGAAATATATATGTATAATGTACTGTTATTAACTTACGTAATGCTAATTATAGATCTTTCGACCCAATTTTATATTGCTCGCATTGTAATTGCAAAAATTGCTATTGTTGTGAAATAAAGTTAAATACTTGAAGCCAAAAACATGATCAATCCTAAATCCAGAAATGTTACAAATCGCTAACACGCCAGGAGCTAAGAGAATCTTATGATTGTTGTACGCATCAAAATACTAATACTGTCCTAAAATGACAGTAACAGCTGTACTCCTTTTTAACTAATAACGCCACATTTCTCTTTGATTTTCAATTTGTTTTCTACCTAAAAGGTTACTAAAAAGGATGATACAAAATAAAATGCTGAATAAATTTTAACCTTTCCAAGAACTATCTCGTCAATGCCATGATCATATCGTAACAGCCACATTTAAGGACAACAAATCTATGACTAAAAGGTCACAATGAAGTCATCGATGTAAATTATAATCTTTTCATTACAATGAACGATAATTGTCAATTTTACTATCGGTTACATAAACAAAAGTGAATAATAAATTATTAGTGCAGCTAATTTAAGTTATGCGTGTATTGTCGTATCTCTTGCTTAACAAAAACCTTAAGGGTTAACTGACGGAAACCATCACTATAAGCAAACACTCGAAAACTTGTTAATTATCTTTCTGAGTTCACATGAGATAATATTTTTTACAGTTACAATTTACAATTATTATTTCTCATTGTTCACAGACAAATCACTGCCCCTAGTCCAGCCTTCTTTGGAAGCACCTGAAGAAGGCCATGCTGCTCAGTGTACCTGTCCCAACTGTGATGAACTGCTGTCGCGATTCTCAGAATGCAGTATATGCTTGGAGCCTTTACAGGTAAGGAAGATATTTCGAAATCAAATTTTATTCATACTTTTCAATAATTAAGCATGTACAGCTTTTAGCTATAGGAAAAGTTTAGTGCAATATGTGAGTTAAGACTATTTCTTACATGATCTACATATCGAAAAGATCCTGAAGTCATAAAAAAAAATCTATGTCTGATCTAAGTGAATAAAGAAAACTAGACGAGCGTAAACCTATCTTTGCTCTGTGTCCAACCCATTAGCACTTGCTCATCCCGACGCTTCAACAAAATCTTTGTTTGAAAATGAAAATTATCCTCGACTGAATGAACATAAACGCGGATTTCAAATCCTTATAACTCACTCTAAACTCATTCATTTAAATATTCATCAAAGAGATTATAAGACTAACCGTACTTTGTATGAAAATGGGCTAAGACCTTGTGTGTTCAGAATACACCTTAAATCTCCGGCCTCTTACTAGGGACAGCTTGCTAGAATTCCAACATACGGGGACCATTTTTATAAACCCCTTATCTGTAAAATTCACTATAATTATCAATTTAAGCAAAACTATAGCAAATTAGAAATTGTAAAAAATTCATAAACTCAAACCAATTTAACATTTTTATTGTCTATTAAGCTCAGAGCTCTAAACTTCAGTTCTTTAGTTGCGTGCTCCATTTAATGAATGGTTGAGCTTTCCAATAGGCAATCTTGTACAAACGCATTCAACAACTTTCCAATTCAAAAGTTAAGTCTTTTACGTTTACAATGTATCCAAAACTATACACTTGTCTAACATTTTCCGGCTTATCTCTTGGAAAATCGAAATCCAAAGATATATAACGCTACTTACACCTCACCCCTGCTTATATCTTTAGGAAATACAAGCATGTATCTCATGTAATTTAAAGCTAGATAGTTCCCTATAGAACATAGGTACCTCATGTTAATATCAAGACAAAGGTACCGGGGAGAGAATCTTAATCAATGTTAATATAGGATCACGTGCGCAAGGCTTGTTTAGTGCCGACTACTTACGACGAATTCCAATACCGAAGAAAATATCCTACAATTACTTTTGTAAGTCTAGCTATAATAATAAACCAGTCATTTGAAACCTAACTTAACTAAACATAAAAAATAAATACTCAATGAGACAATAAACGAGCTAGATGAAAATTGATTGCTAATAATCATAATCTAGTGATGTAAATCTATTATTAATAGGACAAGTATAATACGAGTGCAACTAAGTAGCAGTAACATGAAATATTAATTGATACTTAAGCACATAATAATCACTTGTGTAAATAAAATTAAATCTTAATGTCAATCATTATTGATCAAAACTTATAATATCACTAAGCAAAGTACCTACTTAATGGCGTTTAATTTATTTCATAGTTATATTAAACGATCGCTTGCATGCATCTTTTGCTTTCAATGGCATCAACAATTTCATTAGATATACAATCGTCGATACCTAAATAATTTTGCATGTATTTCATAATTTAAGCCAATAGAATATTCAAAGCACTAATCAGAAACGAAATTGTTTTATTGACCGCACGTCACTTGACAAAATTCGTCGTTTACGGGCCGCACCGCTTTCTCAGCTGTATGCAAGTTAGTGTGAGGTGATTACACGACTACCGGGCTTCAATGTAGGTGTTCTAATAGTTCATTTAAGTTGAAGTTAGGCAAGCACGCTACTCTGCCATGTTTCATATTCTATACTTGATTAGGTACGTCGCTGACTACTATGCAATTTCTGAGAAGGAATTCTTGTGTTATCTCGAAGATTATCATAATTTTCAAATTAATTTCGTGCGGTATCCAGCGATAAAATGAAATGGCATTTATAATAGGTAATTTATATCTTTTTAAATGTATTTATTTATTGAATACATTTGAATGAAATAGGATTCTCCTGTCAAACTGCAGAGTAGTTTGTCGGCAGTGTGCTCGCGGGCACAATTATTATTATCTTCTTAACTTATAGACGATAAGATATTCCACAGTAGGTACTGAACTACTGATGCTGACTGATGCAAAGTATCATTTTGATTTAGGAAACAAAAAATATTTTATTAGACTGAATAAAAATATGATTAACCCAATATCTATTTAAAAATTACCGTTTGATAGTTACTTGTTACCAGTTGCAAAGTTTGGTTTTCTCTTAAAATATTTTTTTTACTAGTTATAATTATTCACCTTAAACGGCCTCATACTTACGTGTCTTGACAAATTAGGTGTCGTGTTAAGTTATGACTCTCTACAACTTAAAAGTACTTGTTGATCAGCGCTTAGTGTTACGATAGTTTGAGGTTGGTTTTAATTGTTTTTTTTTTGTTATCTTTCCAGTGTTGCGGTCCATGCGTATGTCCATGGTGCGGAGGTGTGTGGTGCGGGCGGTGTTCCCGTCGCATGTCTAGGTGCGCATGGTGCAGGGGAGCCCTCAGAGCCCCTGCAGCCCCATGCCTGGCGCTGCAGCGACTGATCAACGACCTGATGCTGCCGTGTCGTAACTATAGGTAGGTTTTTCTTTAGTTTTGAGGTGTTTCTACTTGAAATACCAGCAGTGGAATTTTAGTGCAGTATTATGATACAGTTAAATAGTTGTAAGCCGTTATTATAATCATAACTCGGATGATATTGACGAACTTACCGATAACTACCTTATTAGGGATAGACGCTCAATTATCATTCTAGCGACATAGTTGTATTACTAGATAAAGTAGTAAAATATAGTGTCCACCATAGAAAAAATAATAATTATAGAACTATAAATATCGATTAGGATAAAACTGTGACCACATAATCGCCAGAACCGATGTATAGGCATTATACATAGAAGAAATTAATTAACTGAACACATCGTTCATAGATTTAAACGACATTACAACTTGTGTTGATCTCCAAATCATTGCGACTCTCGTCACTTTACTTGGGGAAGCCCATAAATACAACCAAGGAGTTCCACAACCTATTATGTCTACCTATCAATGTCTGATAGTTTTTCCGCGTAAGACGCTACGCGAGTTGAATGAATAAGTATTACTAATATATTCTCAATCATAATGACGTTTGCTACACAAAGTCGTCATTGCATCAAAGTCTACGTATATTATTGGGATCTATCTAGGGAATGGATAGTACTATGGACATAGTACTATCATTTCCTGTATCACGCAATGTTAAAGACAGTTAATTGTTGCTAGTGGCATTGACATTGACTTTCGTTGTGGGTCGCGTGTAAAAAATCGTAGTGATTTTTAATTGGCAATCTTATATGTGCTGTTATTTAAAATAGTACTCTTGTTTAAGCCATCTGGAAGAAAGTAGTACGTAGTTTTCTTAATGCGTTTGCAAAACATAACACACTTGATGTGTTTGATAATTCGATGCATAAGGGATATCTGTCTAATCATATTTTTATTGTGATTTTTAGTGTGTTCACCAGGTAAATCACATTACAGACAAGAGAGTTTAAATTCCAAGAACTTGATAAAGTATTAGTTTCATTGGTTTTGATAATCATGAATAAAAAAATAGAACACTCATTTGCACTTGCGCAATGACTTTCTTTTGCAGCCTTGACCCAATACTCCACAGCTTTGCTACCAAGTTAATTAAATTGCTTTTACCTATTCCACCTGAATATAATAGAAAGTAACTCAGACCATTAAAAATTTGATTAGAAACATCTGTCAATATAACATACTGTCGCACGTGGATTCTCGCGAGGTCAGGCAGATATGTGCATATCAGTTTAACAGTATGTTTTGGTCTTTTGAAATACACGGTTATTGCCATTGATGAATGGCAATAACCGTGTATTTCAAAAGACCTCATCATCACGTCAGACCAAAGGTTTTCACTCTTGAACAAAGCCACATTATCTCTCCCTATAGATTTAACAAAAACCGGTTATTTAAACGCCTGTATCCAATGACCCCCACTAGGCTCCAGAAGAGTCCAAAACAGAAAAATTTCATAGCAAAACTCATTATCTACATCCTCACGCTCGATAGTCGTGTTTATGACTCTCTCTCTCTTCCTGGCTATGCGTCCCACATGGTGGTGGGCTCAGCCTTCCTACTTCGCTATGTCCATGACATCGTCTTCGCAAACTTTTGCACTAGAACATTTATCGAATCCTCTGAATCTTTGACCAGAGAGGGAAAGCTGCAATGCCATACTACTAAACCAACCAACCAATATTAAGGCACAGAAATCAATCAATAAAGAACTAATCTAATCAATGTTCCAAGTTTACGAGGAGACCATAAAAACCGTCAAATAAACGTAACTAATAAGAACACTTGTTTGACAAATAAACCGCAACTTTGGGACAATAAACCGTAACCGGTAGATTTAGTTACGATTTTATTGCTAAGGGTATATTCTGACTTGGCGTTTTATTAGCTTTGACCGCGTCGAAGGAATCTTTATATTTATTAGTGAAAGGTAAATTTTGCTGACAATCACTTCACTATCTTTTTGTATAAATGTTTCGTAAAAAAAGTCTCTTTCTTAAAACTAAATTATCAATCCACTTAACTTAATGATTCAGCCATCTATCTCTCTATGGAAGAGCTTCTCTTGGTTGATGGAAGGGACGCTGCGCTGGTTCGAGACATACCTACCTAAATATCTTTTCTAATATTTAGGTAGGTATGTCTTTAGAAGATATACCAAGATATACTATTTATTATTACCAAATACTTACCTACAATTAAAAAAAACTAAAAACCTTTCGATAATACGCAGAGGAATATTGTGTATAAATAAATTAACAATTATGAAAACGCCACCTCCGTAAAAACCCTTATTCGTTCAATCTCTATTTTTATTGCGTTGTTATTTGATATTTTACCACGTACCACGTTGATATTTTACCTTCCATAAAATAAAAACATTATATCTCCGCAAAGATCAAACATAATACATAAATACACCGAAACTGATACTGAAATGTAACATCTTGTGATAAAAAATTGTGATAATATACATAATGAATGAATTATACGAGTAGATTCAAGTTTACTTAAAAAAACCTTGATTTTCCAGTAATATACATTATGTATTGCAAACGTCTTTATCGCGGATATTCTGCCTTTCTACTCAAAACATCTATTTCCACATAATCGTTCTCTAAATATTGGTAAACTTCACTCATGCAAGCTCGTGTTAAAATTAGTTCCTTTTAAAAATGTATACATTCAACGTCTTCGAAGTAATTCAATGTTTTTATGCTCGATCTAATAACATGACGTTGAAATTCCATTGTCATTATCATGTTGACTATTCATTAGTGCAATTTTCTTTCTTTTCTTGGTAGCCAAGTAAATTACCCGACACTACCATGCACCAGGAAATAGTAATTTAGTTAAAACATCTACTAAAATTCGTGATGTATTACTCAAAAAAAATATCTGACATCGTATTTTTCTTTCGTCTATCTTTAAAGATTTGCATTTGATAATGTCAAATATAAATAATAACTAAGATATAATCTTAAATTATTCACATGAATTATCAATAAATACCTACACTAAGTTTCTATTCATCATCATTATCAACCCATTAACAGTCCCACTGCTGGGCACGGGTCTCCTCTCAGAATGAGAGAGCGATCTTAGCTATACTCTACCACTGGCTCAGTGCAGGTTGACAGACTTTACACGCCGTCGATTAAATCTCTCAGGCATGCAGGTTTCGTCACGACGTTTTCAGTCGAATAAAATTCGACTGTTTTAGATATTACAATGTCCATCGGCAACAATTTGTTCTAGTATCTAATGATTATGTTTCTTTGTTCACAGACGCGGATGTACAGAGCTTCTTACGGCTGTTACCAGAGTAAAGCATGAAGAAGACTGTAAATACGACACCATGATCTGTCCCATCACAGCCAACTGCTGCTCAGTACCGTTCGAGGAACTTTCATCACATCTCCAAACCAACCACAACATCATCGCTGTCTACTCCCAAAAGATCAAGATTCTCATAGAAAACTTCCAAACAAAGCTCAAGAAGACCGCCTGCTGCAGAACCAAGTACAAGATTGTACTCCTGCATCAAAAAAGCGCTTTCATCATCAAAGTATGCATCTACAACTACCACGTAAGAGTCGAAGTGATGAGACGAAAACTCGGCTATATTGCTGATATAAAATCAGAAACGAAAAAAAGCGATTACTGCGCTTTGATAGAATTCCAAAGCAAAGCTCTTTGCACTAAATCCGCTATATTGATAGAAAATGAAGCTTACGGTAAGAAAGCTGAAGTACAATGGAACGATGTGGTAATGAAGTCGGAGACTGATGAAGCTATCACAATTCATGTGAATATCGGCAAATCAGACTCAGATTTGTTGAGAAAGGATTATGCCGAATCCTGAGTGACAAAGCAAAAATTGACTAGTGATGTTCTTCAATTTCTGATAGCATCATTCCGCTTGGCCAGAGCAAGCGAGGATGCGAAGAAACTCGAGTGTGAGACATCGTTGAAAATAGTGCTCAATGCATGCAGACAATTTTAATTAATCCACAATATCATTCCGATTAGATATGCATTTAAATATAGAATCATTTGTATTTGATGATGATGTGAAATTTGAGAATTTTTGATTAAGTTATGATGTTGGCGGTATTCGCGATCTCAAGTTTTACTAAATAAATGGAAACTTCGTAATGTAGTATGTTTTTGCAAGAGCAAAAATATCTTATTGATGAATGGTATGTAATGGCTCTATATATCCAAATAAAGCTAATAATAACATGAAATTAGTAACACACCTCAGCTCCAGAAAAGTTGTCTTTTGCGAAGAAAATGTAGTTATCAGTGATAAAGGTAGATTGAAATCAGAAGGCAAACTACTGGTTAAAGGTGTGTCTACTGTGATATTTGATTAAAAACGAACTATTTTAAAATATGTTAAATTATGTAAATATTTTAGTCTTTGACATTACCTGTTACCTTCAAACGTAGGTATACGAGTATTGTTATTTTGTTAGATAAATCCTTGAGTTCGCGAATTATGACCAATTGTGACTGATGTAGCCGTAATGTTAGATTTATCTAGTATTTTAGTGACGAATATGTAAGATAAAAATATATCTAGTTCTTTTTTATATTATTTGCATTTTTATTTTTGTTATCTACTAAATATTGAGTTAGTTACAATCAAAGACATTTAAGTAGATATGATGACTCATATCTGTCTGATGTTAAGTTATTTGCAAACCTAAGTGTATAGGTTAATGAATGTTTTGTTGACAAAGTAAATGGACTGTCAAGGACAGATGATAGTGTGTATGTGTATGCTTTCTAAAGGCAAAGGGTTGACAACATTAAAATAAAACTACTTTTTACGGATTTTATCGCGTTATATTGATATTATTTGAATCCCGACGTTTCGGACCCTTTACAGCGTCCATGGTCACGGGTGACTAAGGTGGTAGGCGTCTTGAAGTTTTAATTACTGGCAGCTACCCTACATTTCTGTTAAAATCCTTAAAAAGTAGTTTTATTTCAATGTCTAGTATTCGCGTAAGTGACAGAAATCAATATGGTTGACAACATCATAAAACAATGTTGTTCTATAAATTGTGGTGGTGATTTTAAGATGCTAGGGTTGACAACGAGAATTTTTTTACCGATTGCACCATGTTCAGATCATAATTATACCGATTGGCTGAATTGATATAGCGTCAAGAATTTGATGAAGATTCTTAGGTGTGTAGTATTTGTGAATTGATTCTTTGGTTAAACAGACATCTAGCAGCCAAGTTCTCTGGATACCTACATACGTATCTTCATCAGTACCATTAACGTTGAAAGTCTCCATAACACTTTTAAAACATAATATACTAAAGATTGGCATTTATAGACTTTCTGCAGCATCCATTTTATGGCTCAAATCATGAACTGTCGTCGTAAACATCAGTCAATCAAAAATGCATTTTATGTCTATGATAACTTTTAATACATCAATATTTATAGCGTTTTATTCATTGATATCTCGTCATATTCTGAGAAAGACGCCGATAATGTTAGTTATGGAACTAAGCACTAAGTAAGTTTAAGCAAAGGCATACCTCATTTCCTAAGACACATATAGAAAGTATGTGTTCTGTTTGAGAGAAAGAATTTCTTTATACCGAGAAAATTTTATTTTTCTGTGTCACACGGCTATGTAGCAGTGTTGTTAGGCTTTTTTTTTATGAAATACCAAGTAAAAGCTCTGTCTGAATTTGTGCCCGGTTGATGGCAATAGGCTCACCCCCTTACATGGGGCCTAAACATAGTTAACATACCGGCAAACTTTGGGTGTACACGAGTATATAGGAGCGGTACGTACCTATGTATGCAATTATGTTAGTGATAATTAATCCTACTAATATTATAAATGTGAAAGTTTGTGAGGATGGATGGATGGATGTTTGTTACTCTTTCACGCAAAAACTACTGAACGGGTCTGGATGAAATTTGGCACAGAGATAGATTATAGTCTGGAATAGCACATAGGCTCTTTTTATCCCGGTAAAATGTATGATTCCCGTGGGATAGCCGGTGAAGCCGCTGGCGGGTAGCTAGTTAGGTATATATTTTTTTTATTTAAAAAATAATGATGAGTTTTTTTGTAAAAGAATTGTCAAGATATTTCTTTATATTAATACTGCAGCCGATCTGTGTCTTCAAAGAAAATACTTAGATGGAATATAATAAATAAAATACAATATATTTCAAGTGCACGTTCTCCCAGGCTTGTTACATGAGTCAATTGAGCGAAACGTATCATTATGGGGTTCAGAACAAAAGTCTAACAACCACTCATTACTTCAGACTTGTGAAAAATCATATATTTTTATGTTATAGTTAAAATAAGCGTCTCAGTATTTCTTAAAGAGCAATTTTAGTTACCTGCTCAAAATATCTGCTAAATAAGAGGGCCATCCTTATGTCTAACTTTCACTCACCTATCGTTAACTAATATAATAAAAGCCAAACTACAAACCAACCAAATCACTGAACAGATGTTGATACAATTTAGCAAGGAGATAGGTTGCATCCTGAGGCTCGTTACCGTGATAACTGGATACAGTTTCTAATCACACGACACAATAGAAATTCTTTGCACAGGCATTTCTAAACTAATATTCGTATGTGGAGTAGGCCAGGATATTAACATGGCCTTAATACCGGCGGGACGGAATAACAGTCACTCGTTTACAATGCCACGCACGGAGTTGAGCGCGTGTCCAATATTACGGACGATACGACAAACTTGAACCGTAAAATCGTGTTTGTAAGGTCAAGAGAAAATTATAATATAACAGACAATCACGCTAGCATTCTCCGAAGGGTTAAAAAAGAATCATCAAAATCTGTTCACCCAGTCGAAAGTTCTGTGGTAATAAACATAAAAAAATACAGTCGAATTGAGAACCCCTTTTTCTTATAGTCGGTTGAAAATAAAATCTGAAACGTTACATTATAGGCGAGTGCTCCAAGTACCTTGCACCTTTAGACACATTTCATGTTACACCTCAAAATGAGTACCCTGCTTTACAAGTAGCTACTGCATGACAAGGTCGTGACTAAATCCTTCTAAAACCAGTTCACTTGGTCACCCATATAATTTAACAACTAAATAAACACGAGCAAATATAGTAGTCACGACATATAAACAGCCTGCATTTGATACATTTAATTTTCAACCTTACAATTCAAAACCCAAGGTGTACTTTAGAAAATATTAAATTTTAAGGACACATAATTTGTTGACAGGATTTTTTTCAAGTGATTTTCAGCTTTAGAAATTTTGTTTTAAGGGTTGAAATGGAAAATTTTTGGACAAGTATTTTTAATACTGGTTGCATGTAAGGCATTGCTTGTTTTATTAACCATAACCTTATATTTTTTACCCGACGACACGGCAAAAAGTCGAAGGAAGGGTTTTATATTAGGGAGTCTATGTATCATCCTATTTACGTATGTTCCACTACAGCGCCTAAAGTACTCATCTGATTTTGATGAATGAGGTGTCAATCGATTTGTTATTATGGTCCCGGTAACAATGGCTACATATAACATAAACAAAATCAATACGAAGAATGTTACGTGCAAAAAAAAGAGCGATGTTTTTTAAGAAATGACAAAAGAATATCACCACGCTTTTTAAATTCACACGCAATATCTCTATGTGTGTAATAAACACTTTTACTTTACATTTTACATACATTTGTATCATCACGCACGCCTTCGCCGGCACCAACTATTCGCCGGTATGTTTAGGTCCCATGTAATAAGGGGTGAGCCTATCGCCACTAACCGGGAATAAATTTTATTTTGGTATTTTGAAAAGTAAAGCTGTGATAGCCTAGGGGTATGACCACTGGACTGCCAAGTCAAAGGTCTCGAGTTCGAATCCAAGGCACGCATCTCTGACTTTTCGAAATCATGTGTGTAATTATCACTCGCTTTAACGGTGAAGGGAAACATCGTGAAGAAACCTGCATGCCTGAGAGATTTTCCCAATGGCATGTGAAGTCTACCAACCCGCATCAGGCTAGCGTGGTGGACTATAGCCTAACCCTTCTCATACTGAGAGGAGACCCGTGCCCAGCAGTGGGACAGTATATGGGTTGATTTTTATTATTATTTTGAAAAGTAATTTGTGGATAACGTCGTTAGTAGTGTATACGCTACTCCTATTAAGTCCTAGTCTTGTGATTATTGTATTGTATACTGCTGTTTGTTGTCTCTAATAAAAAAAATACAAAAGAACAACTCCGACTTATGAGGTACTGAGAATTTCTTAGAAAAAACTAATAACACTTGACTCGTGAATTGAACCCAGGACCTCGAGCGTGTCACAGGTATTGTTGGTGTGGGCAGTAACAAAGACATGAACATGTATAATTTACTAAGCATTTACATTTACTAACTTTTCATAATTATTATTCAAAGAAAAACTGTCGTGCCGCCAAATTCGTGAAGAAAATAATAAAAACCATTTCCTTTTAGTGAATGATATTCTTGTTTCCATTGTAATACGGTGCGATATCTTTTACTGTAGGCGGCCAGGTGAAAACCACTAAGGGCCTGTTTTTAACCCCCGACGCAAAAACGACGGTGTGTGTGTGTGTGTGTGTGTGTGTGTGTGTGCGTGTGTGTGCGTGTGTGTGAGTGCGTGCGTGCGTGCGTGCGTGCGTGCGTGCGTGCGTGCGTGCGAGTGTGCGTGTGTGTGTGTGTGTGTGTGTGTGTGTGTGTGTGTGTGTGTGTGTGTGTGTGTGTGCAACTCCTTCAATATGGGTATCAAATGAAAGGACTTAACTAGTTGAATACTACACTATGATAAATTTCAAATCCAAGATGGCCGCCACCACAAAATGGCAAATTACATTTCGTGTCGGGGGTTTTCTAAATTTTTAATTTAGGTTAGGTTATTACTTAAAGCTTACTAATAAGTTAGTCCCATTAAATTAGCTGGCAAATAAATTCATACAAACTTTCTTCCATTTTTTAATTTATTCGGAAGTTAGCGGTTAATGCGAAAGCTGATACTCACAGATAGGTCCCATATAAATTTTCGAAATCCGGTGAGCGGTTGTAAAAAAATCGATGAAGAAATATCGTATACATAGATGATATTATGGTCTGCAGTAAATAATTTGGAGGCGATGCCAAACTACTAATTTAATTTAAAAATGACTTTCATTGACTGTCGGAAAAGCCGGTTTTTTTTTTTGGATTTTTTATGATAATATCTGCCAGATTATTTACCGGGAACTTACAAGCAGGTAGTGATACAGGTACTTAGCGTTTTAAACAAGATGGAAACAACAATATAAAAGCAAATGAAACATCCTATAATGCTAAAGAAGAACTTTAAATGGTAATGATAAACAAAAGAAAACTTCCAATACAAAGTCAGTTGATCTATTTATTTTGCATGGAAATTAGCTTTACCTCAATAAATAAAAAAAAAATTTACGCTGTTACAATGATGTAAACCCCTGTAAAATTACAAGCTCACCATGTCTACCTTTGTACACCAATGAATCCTAAAATATCTCAGGTATTGACAGTCCCCTATTCATGCCTCCTATTTTTACCGCAGTTCCTAAATAACTCCATTATTTTTACTACCCATTCTTCCGAAATTAACCCATACCTAAAGTATATTCACACGCCATACCGTGCCGTGACCACTAAGGGTTTAGTCAGATAGGTGCGACTAAAGCAACGCCAGACTTGTAGGAGGGAATGACATCACCATCATGCCTGTATTCACCAATGGGTTAGACAGAGGCCATGTAATAAATGCCGAGCCTATTTCTATTAAAAAGGCACAACTAAACACTCCTGCTGCTTAGAATTTGATAAAAGACACAATAAGTGTATCACTTTGCTCGACGTAGGAATCGGATCCGAAAATCGAAACCCAGGATCTCGAGCATAGCAGTTGTGCTGAAGACAACTTGCAATACATGCAGTATGTGGAAGATTTTAAGTGTAAGTTCTACATAAGTAGGTTAAGTAGGTAGTTAAAAGAATTACATTGTATTATTCCTTCACGGAAATCCATCTATCTATACTAATATTATAAAGAGGAAAGATTTGTTTGTTTGTTTGTTTGTAATGAATAGGCTCCGAAACTACTGGACCGATTTCAAAAATTCTTTCACCTTTGGAAAGCTACATTATCCCCGAGTAACATAGGCTATATATCATCGCGCTACGACTAATAGGAGCGGAGTAGTAATGAAAAATGTAGCAAAAACGGGGAAAAAATTATAAGACCACGCGGGCGAAGCCGCTGGCGGGAAGCTAGTATTTTATAATAGCTTTCCGCTAGCGGCGTTGCCCGCGTGGTTTTATAAATTATAGCCTATGTTACTCGGAAAAGATGTAGCTTTCTAATGTTGAAAGAATTTTTGAAATCGGTCCAGTAGTTTTATTCATTACAAACATATACAAAAATACAAATCTTTTCTCTTTATAATATTAGTATAGAGTATCGCGTCAGTGTGGACAATCCTTAGGCCACCGGCCGGTGACACTTATCGATAATCGATAGATTTGTCTTTCCACACAATTGAGAACCAATGAAGTTCAAATTCCATTAGACTTTACTACCTGGCGGTCACCAAAGGAAGTGATATAAAGTTGAAATGAGGTTTTTGAAGAATTATCGGTATTAGGTTCCTTTTGTTCAAGACTTAGAAAATCGTTTTCAGGATTTGAGCATTTAGCCTTCATAATGCTTAGGGAAGTTGGATAGATTTTTTTAATACCTATTTAAAAAAAATGTAAGTATACATTATTGAGTTTTTTTGTTATTATTTTTTTGTATTTCGTAATTCGAGAAAATAAAAATAAATTTGAAAATAGAACCCAACTAAGCGGAGTTTTGGCCATGGCATATTAGGCAGGTTAGGTTAGTATCTAGTCCTCACTCAGTTGCTTGATGCCGTCAAATTATTTATTTAATTTGTTTATTTTATATATTACAAACCTACAGTCAAGTTCAGCCATTTGCCTACAAATTTTACACGCCGTACGCCGTCGTTTTGTAAAATTAATAAAAAAAACGTATGGTAAAACTCTTACAACAGTAAAAATTAAAATAGGTATAATCATCACTACATAGTATAAAACAAAGTCGCTTTCTCTGTCCCTATATCCCTATGTACGCTTAAATCTTTAAAACTACGCAACGGATTTGGATGCGGTTTTTTTTTAATAGATAGAGTGATTGAAAAGGAAGGTTTATATGTATAATACATACATATTATAGTACATAAAATACAAGAAATTCAAACCCATGCGAAGCCGGGGCGGGTCGCTAGTTATAAATAAGAGAATTCGCGATTCAAAATCGCTTTTTCCAAAAAATCTCGTGAAGAATTTGACTTTTTGAATTTTTGTTTTTTTTTTCTAAAACCTACTGAATTCCAATAACACTTACCTCCGCAGCAATATACGCCGGTATGACGGAGAGGAGCAGCCTCTCCTGTTGCTCTCTCTCGCACTCGAGCTTGACTCTCTGCTCTAGGCACGTCCTGGTGCCCGCGAAGGTGTTCCTGTGAGCTCTCTCTGTTAGCGCGCGGTAATACAGACCAATGCCGCTAGCGGAGATCAGGAGAGCTAGCTCGCAGATCAGCTGTGGAAGAGAGAGAATTGGTGAGTTAGTGAGTTATATTATATTATGTTTGTATGTTTGTTGCTTTGGTTGAACGCGCTAATCTCAGGAACTACGGGTCCAATTTGAAAAATTCTTTCAGTGTTAGATAGTCTGTTTAAAGAGGAAGGCTATAGGGTATATATCATCACGCTACGGCCAATAGGAGCTAGAAGTATAAATTAAAAATGTTACAAAAACGGGGCAAAAATTTAACTTCTACGGGAACAAAGTCGCGGGCAGAGGTTAGTCTTTTATAAGTGAATAAAATTGAATGACTAAATCTGTTTTTAAGCGAATAACTAGAAAACGGCTGAACTAATATAAACGGAAAATCAAATGTGTCATCGTTGAAGTACGAGGAAGGTTCTTATAGAGAGAAAACAATGAATTTGAGGGGATTTCGTATACCTACTTTCCTGAGATTTTTTGGATAGAGCTGTAGCGACATCTATCTATTTACATAGAACTTGTACGAAGCAAAAATCCTAAATCGCGGGAGTGACGCCAAGATTCAAGTGTAATAATTAACCTAACCTAAATTAAAAATTTAGAAAACCCCCGACACGAAATGTAACTTGTCATTTTGTGGTGGCGGCCATCTTGGATTTGAAATGTTTTGTAGTGTATAGTATTCTCCTAGTTAAGCCCTTTCATTTGATACCCATATTGAGGGAGGTGTGAAAAAATATCTAATTTGCTATTTTGTGGCGGCGGCCATCTTGGACCGATTTTCATCAACCATAGCTAAGAACACTCCCGACTAATTCACCTTTCAAATAAAAAAAAAACAAAATCAAAATCGGTTCATTCGTTGGGGAGCTACGATGCCACAGACAGACACACACACACACAGACTCGTCAAACTTATAACACCCGTCGTTTTTGCGTTGGGGGTTAAAAACTAAAATATTTTGCCAAAATTACCATTAAGTATTACCCGACTGCCGAAGAAGGGTTATAGGTTAATGTTTGACTTATTTCATTTTTCAATGGAAAAGTAGGCGGTCTCATTCGTAATGTTTATGGGGATTTCCGTAATAACAATATGTTACATAAGACACTTTCAGTCATGCCGGTCGCGCGTCGCATACAAACACCGAATTATTTTACAGCAAGCTGCCATATTTTGTACTAACGACATCATTTTTTCCAGTTTCCGTTGAACATTGCGATGAATGAAAAAAAATTATTTCGAGAATATTTTTTTTATTTACATTTTTACAAAGCACCATTTCGTCCCAAGCTAAGCAGAGCTTCTACTATGGGCACTAGACAGTGGATATAATACTTATTTTTTTGACATAAGAAACACCCAGACAAACACAAACACTTACATTCGTCACATAAATATTTGAGTTCTGCGGGAATTGAACCCACGACCTCGTGATCATTAGTCCGGTACTCGAAACACTAGACCACAGACGACACGGACGTCCGTGTTTTTCTATCGGGTGATTTGACAAAGATAGAATCGCGAAGCTAGGTTTTGGTTTCCAACTAGATTCCCAGGTTTGTCTATGAAATTCTAAGTAACAGCGTGGATTTGTATGTCTACCTATATACCTGCGAACTGTGTGCATAAGAACACCTCTGCCTAGCCCTTCGTGGAATAAAAGCGTGATGGTAAAACGTAGCAGAAAACTGGACAAACTGTTTGGATAGGTTTGTCCCATTTAACCACTGTTATTGTCCAACCGTCATGCGACTCATGCTAATATGTATTATTATAACATACCATCTGTATCATACTATCACGCATGTATTCTCCGAAGTGTTAGACAGAGATGTACTTATGTACACCCACATTCCGCCGGTATGTTGTGGTCTCATGTAACAGAGGGGCGAGCCTATTGCTATCAACCGGGCACAAAGCTGCTACTGGGAATTTCATCGGAAAACTTACTAACACTGCTCGACCCGACAATCGAACCCAGGACCTCTAGCGTAGCAGTCGGGCTTGGAACCACTAGACTTATGAGGCAGTCGGCAACGATATTATAAGCATTTTATAAAAAGGAAGCTATGTAGGTACTTGTCAATGCCTTTATCGTCTGTGGTCTAGTGGTTGGAATACCGGACTGCTGATAGGAGGTCGTGGGTTCGATTCCCACAAGACAAACATTTATGTGATGATGAATATAAGTATTTGTGTTTGTCTGGGTGTTTCCTATGTATAATAAGTATGTATTTATATTTACAAAAAAAAGGATATAAGTATTATATCCATTGTCTAGTACCCATAGTACAAGCTCAGCTTAGTTTGGGACTAGATGATGCTGTGTAAAAATGTCCCAAAAATATTTATTTATTTAATACCCCCATATTCCCTACACAATAAGTTGTACAATAAAACTTTGAATAATAAACAGCCGATACCAATCAGAACATAAAGTGTACACAATATACACCCACGTAGGTAGGTACTTACTCGTAAATAAATTCAAAGTTGTTAGGAATATTTTTACTTACACTTGCTTGTAAATAAAACAACTTAAATGGCGTTTAGTCACACAAGCATGAAGGGGTCAAAGACCAGAATATACCATTACGCCTGGATTTCCACAAAGGCTTGACAGAGGTACTATACATTCATAGTTTAACACGTAAAGAAAGCAAAATTTCGAGGTGCTGAGAATTAGGTACCTACTGATCGAAAAATTCAATAATATGTAGGCAGGCGGCAGGTTATCGAGGCCAATCCGCATTAAGCTAGCGTCGTAGGAGAATTACCTATTCTGTGCTAGCGTGGTGGACTATAGCCTAATCCCTCTCATACTGAGAGGAGACCCGTGCCCAGCAGAAGGCCAGTATAGTGGTTGTTTTTTTTTCATATAGGTACCATTAAGGTGGCAAACAAGCATACGGCCCGCCTGATGGATAGCGGTTACCCTAGCCTATGGACGCTGGCAACACCAGGGGTTGATAATGTATCTAGATAGATATTATTGGATTTTTCTACTTAGTCGGGTAGGTAGCCACTTAAAATTGCCGGTCTGGTCGTGGTGAATTCCTGAACCTATGGTCATGACGTGAAGAGCAAGAGATGGCAAATGCGGTTTTTTCCCTGCCGCATCCCCAGGTGGTGGGGACCCACCCATGAGGATTTTCCGTAAACACAAAAATAAATTTTGAAAAAAAAAACAATTCTGGAATTCAAACCAAAAACTTCATGCCGAGTAGCTGTGCTGTTAGAGAAAAGTCCCTAATCTACTTTATGTTCAAATAAATTATTTGTATTATAATGGCTACCTTGTTCATCTTAGCATTGGATGTTGTAGACGTGATTCACTTGTTTCTATTCCATCTCACTCCATAATATATTCCTCAACAATACACTAGGAGTAATATCCTGAAACACCCGCGGCTATTTTCATTAATTATATTATTTTTACGAGGAGAATACGACGATCTCAACTCGCTCGCGAACGTCAACAACATTCCCCGTCTACCCCCTGAGCCAAAGAAAAAAAATATTATACTTGATCGTATGACAGGATTTTGTTTGGGAAAAAAATTTCGTCTAGAAATAAGAGAAGTTTTGTAGAATCATTTGATGCGGTATGGAAAAATATTTCGTTTACAAATTAGGTTCTGTAAAAAGGTTCGGTTTATATATATATATTTTTTATAAAGTTAAGTTACCTTTGAAATTATTGTCATAATTTTGTTTGTACAATACATTATCATAAATTGAGAATATCTGTTAAAATATTTTTATTGTTAACTTGCTACTCGTACTTGCTAGAACAATCCTTATCTATTTATTTATCGGTCTGAAAGTGAAATAAAAAATTTGACTTTGTTTTAAAAATACCTACGCTCAATCTTTTTTTAATGTTGGCAATAATGGTATTTTCAATTGATATTTTTAAATACGTTCCTTATTTTAATTTCTTTTTTTTTTCGTTCTAAATGGCAGATATAAAAATATATTCGTCTTCAATCGATATAATTATTATAATTATCTTCTTCTTCGTGTCGGTATATTATAATATTTATTTATTAGGGTTGACACTTTCGAGGATAAAGTCAAGGGTAACAAAGCTAGTTTATTAAAACGCAGAAGGGTGGCAAGGTTGCCACGCTTAAGAAAACAAATAACACAAACGTTTATTGACTCGAGACACGAACCATCGACGTCTTTTCACAACACAGCACCATTTATTTGGACTAAAATATTCACAAGTTTTACTTCACGGTTTCATTATGTTTTCCTTATTTTCTAAACCATAGTCATTACCCGAAGTTGTAAAGTTTGTTGGAATTTTTGTTTCTTTGAATATAAAGATTGTGATCTAAAATAAAGCGCTTTTTACTGCCTCATTATGTTTTAGTGACCGTAAGGGGCGGCGCAAGTGTGAGGTGGCGGGTTCGATGCTCAGGTCAAGCAAAAAAATTTAGGGGGTTTTTTCTATGAAATTCTTGTGTAATAACAGCTTGGGTTTTGAATTTGTCCAGTTAATGGTTATATGGAGAATAAACGCAGTGCTCATGTCACCTCAAGCAAATCCTGCAGTTTATAAAAGCTGCAGGATATAGCGGCGAACTCTAGTTTTATTTAATAAAACTGAAGGAGCGGCAATCACAATGGACCAACCACCCGTACCGTAATTTAGCCGCAATATAAACAATAGAAAATTCTAATAATCTTATGCTTCGTTGAAAACATGGCAGCTAAAATGTATACAGCTCTGTCAATAAATAATAATAATAATAATAATAATAATAATTTATTCAGTAACAAACACTTGTACAGAAATTATAAAACTCAGTTTTACAAAGTAGCACTTAAGTAAGTATAATACAGTTTCTCTGAACCCCACACTAGGATTCCCTGTGTCGTGGGGTTCAGTCTCTTCCTAGATTCACATTATAAACGTAAGTAGCACTCTATATTAAAAGGTGTTTTTTGTTTTTTTTATTTATTTTTTTATTTTTTACAATTACAGTTACTGCACTATTTGTTTAGTTGGTGTGTGTGTGCGTGTGAGTGAATGCGTGTACGTGTGAGTGAATGTGTGAGTGTGAGTGTGAGTGGTTGTGTATGTTCGCGCGTGTATATGAGCGAGTACCTGTTATGGCTTTATCTGAAAATTGCGTGTACATCTTTATTTATGCGTGTCAAAGTAAGGTTACATTTTATTTTTCATAAGTTTACATATTATTTTAGAATAATTATGGTTATATATAAAATAGAAATAGATATGCATTATATTCCAGTCTGTATAACATATTCAGTCTCATTGTAATTTTTGGGTATTAGCCATTTGAAAATTGCAGTTCTACAGCAAAAGTACGTCATGTCAATTATATTCTTGTTTTGGTAATAAAATTTTGAATAGAGATAGGGCCCTAGAAATGAGAAAGATCTGCGTGCAAAGGAAGAGCGTACTCTTGGCCGATCCCACCTCATGGATCGATGCGTAATATGAGCTAGGTCCTTTGCATATTTGTGAAATCTCAACAACGAAGATTCAATAAACAACTGTCGCACGCGGAGAAGATTGCACTCGGAGTACAGGGTATCAGTTGGGTATCGCCAAGGTTTTTTATGAGCTATCTTTAATATTGCTCGTTGTGCTCGTTCTAACTTGAGCATATAGGTCTTGCTTGCCGCTCCCCAAACTGGTACACAGTAACTCAATATTGACTGGCATAGACTATAATAAACACATCGAACCAATTTAGGATCCGCGACAGATTTCAGTTTTTTAAATATGTGCGATAGTTTTTTAACTCGTTTTGTAAGGGCATTAATTTGGTATTTCCATGCCAGTCTCTCATCAATTAGTACTCCTAGGTACCTAATGTATGTGACTTGTTCAATTAGTACACAATGACATTCAGAATCACTGCCATTGGCAGTGCCGCACGCATGGAGTTTTATTTGGAGTGGTCTGTCCGGCGCAGTACGGGAGCTAATTGCAAAGGCGACCATTTTGGTTTTGCCAGTGTTTACGGTGAGAAGGTTATTCTGGAGCCACACAGATGTTTTTTTAAGCCCTTCCTGGGCTATATAGACGACATCGCTCCATGATTTGCCATGAAAAATAATGGCTGTGTCATCCGCGAAAGTAAAGATAGTAGCATTCTGTAATTTCAAGGAGCAGAGGTCGTTTATGTATATAAGGAATAGCGAGGGGCCCAGAATACTGCCTTGAGGTACGCCGTATTCAATATCAGCGTAGTCACTGACGAATTCACCTACACGAACCCTTTGTCTGCGCTCTTCCAAATAAGACTGAAACCATTTCAAGGCAAGACCTCTGATCCCAATGAGCTCCAGTTTCTTTAGCAGTATCGGCCGGGAAACCGTATCGAAGGCTTTCGCCAGGTCCAGGAAGACGCCTACACACTTCTGGCCCTCATCTATTTTAGCTGTGGCTAAATCAACCAGTCCTATAACAGCATCCTCCGTGGACCTGCCTGCGCGGAACCCAAATTGGTTCCCGGCTAGCAAGTTGTTATTTTCTAGGAACCCAAGAAGTCTAACATTTATCACCTTCTCAATCACCTTTGACAGGGAGCTTAAAAGTGAGATTGGCCTATAATTAGCTGGCTGGCAAGAATCGCCTTGCTTCAGTATTGGGACCACGGTGGCTAGCTTAAGGTCTTCCGGAACTACACCCAACGATATGCTAAGGTTGCAGATGTATGTTAGGGGACTAGCTATAACATATTTCGCAAGTTTCAACGTATCATTGCTTATATTATCACATCCAGTTGCTTTGCTGGACTTTAGTGTACCTATTAATTTGATGATTTCAATTTCATCTGTAGGCGTCAGAAACAAAGAATTTGCCGAATTACATACACTATGTCTAGTGATATTAGCCAATTCGGTCTCTTTAAGTCCCAGACTATCCAATAATGTACAAGCCAGTTGGTCGCCAATAGAGCTAAAATAGTTATTAACTAAGTTCAGCGAGTCCGTTGGGGTGCATTCTAGATTTAGTAGATCGCCACTTTTATTCTCAGTTTTACTCATGTTACAAATAGATTTAACACAGTCCCATGTCTTTTTAATGTTATTTTTATTATCGGTTAAAAGTTTTTGGTCATATTTATTCTTTTGTTCTTGTAAAATATTATTACAATAATTTCTGTATAACCTATATTTTTCCTGCACGTAGTTGTTATTGCGATTGGTTCTAGCCTCCTTATGGAGGTTATCACGACGTCTGATACATTTAAGGAGTCCCGGTGTGATCCACGGTTTGACAATGATATCTGAACTACGTTGATTACATAAGCGTGTATTTTGATTAAGAGCAGTATTAAATTTAGAAATGAAAAGTTTTGTTGCTTCATTTATGTCACCAGTTTTATATAGATCCGACCAGTCGATCTCCTTGAGATCTTCAAGTAGATTTTCATAATTGATTTTGGTGCATGTTTTTTTCATTTTGTCTTTAGGAAGGGGCGCGCCCATGCTGCATAACACCGTACTATGATCGGTTATATCCGAGTGACAGACTACTATTGTGGAGTTTAGTTTAGACTTGATCATACAGTGGTCTAAGCTGTTAACGCCTCGTGTTGGAATGGTATGGCCAGGTACAAAACCATAATGGGCTGTAAGGCTAAGGTACTTATCGGCACGAGAATCTGTGGAGGTTTCTTTGATGTCAAGATTGATATCACCTACTAGTACACAGTGCTGTTTATTGCAATTTCTCAAAATATTTTCCAAGGATACCAGGAAGTTGCTAATGTCATAGATGGATGGTGATCGGTAAATTGCTAAAACAGTATACAATTCATCAATGTCTATTTGCAAGCAATTTGCGTCGTCGAAAATTGGCTCTGTTACAGATACTCGGAGGCCATTTTTCGAATAAATCACAATCCCGTCATTTTTGTTAAAGTATTTCTTAGAGTAATTGCAATCGTATTCTTCTAAAGTTACAACATTTGAAGAGTCTCCAAGCCAACATTCAGTTAATACTATTAGATCCGGTTTAAACTGTAAGCGATGTAGGAATATAATAAGCGAATCCAAATTCTTATTTAGACTGCGTATATTCTGACTTAGGATTGTGAATTGGTTCTGGGTAGTGCCGAGATATTTTTTACAAATATCAGGGTTATCCAGTTCAGTAACGTTAGTTAGACGTAAATTATCTATGTCTTCAAGTAACAGGTTTTTATCAAACATCAGAATGGGTAGATAGAATTACAAATGCCATGATAAATAAATCTGTAGTAAGTTGTGGTTAACCGAATCAGGCCTTTACACATAATTATAAGGTTTAATACTCCCATATATAATTTAGTAGTTTCATATTTTTCATGAAGAACAGCACACAATCTATGAAAATCATGGAAACATAAATAAAAAAGGATTTCAAGATCATGACTTGTTACGAATTCCACGCAATCTGGTCTGTAGAAAAGTTTTTTTATTATAATATTTAGTATGTATTTTGTATAGTAAGTTGATTTATGTACGTATGGTGTATTATTAAAGATTTGCATTATGTTAGTGATGTTTAAGTGTATATGTTTGTATTTTAGTACTGTATTTGTGTAGATTAGATAAGTTACCATTTCTATTAAATTATTATAGCACATACTAGTAGCGCGAAATAAAAAAGTAGTAACAAATAAGACTAGTCAATTGTTTACATGTCTCAGGTTTTGAAGCTGCGTTTCGCTTTTGACCAATATATATTCAGATCCTTCTTGCTTTTTGAGGTAAACATTACCATTAGAGGTCCAGCAATATTTGTATTTTTCTGTTCTAGCAAAGTCTCTTGCAAGGAAGTGTAGGCGCCGAGATTTAGAAGTGAGAGATTCAGATATATATAGGGGTGAGGTATTATTTTCTATACCCAAGTACTTGACGTTTAGGTCCCCATTTCTACTGTGTTTTCTAGCTGAAGTCAGAAATTTGCTTTTTATCATTGTATCGGAAAGTTCCACAACAATAGTTGACTTAGCGGGGTCCTTTTTATTAGGCACACGGTATGCGTCGCGCACGTCACCTGGTTGTAGGGCAATGCTTAGGCTTTTCGAAAGCTTAGTTATATAGTTGTAGAGGATCTCTTTGTTTTCTTTATCAGCTCTTGGTACATACTTCAGCTCAATACTCGTCTTCTTTAAAGATTTCTCCAAGAAATCACATTTTTCCTCGATGTTAGTAATTTGAGATGTCAGGCTTTTACGTTGATCCTCTAACCCATCAATTTTGTGTTGCATCGAACTGAGCTGATCATTCACGAACTCCAGGGACTTTTCTATGTCCTGGTTGGTACTACGTATCGAGGATGTCTGTGATTGAACGTCAGCCAGTTGTTTGCTTAACAGATCAATGTTTTTATTTTGGGTATCTTGGAAGCTTTGCAATATTTCTCGCATCTCAGTTTTAAAAGCCGTTAGTTCATCATAGTCGTCGTCAGAAAGTCTGCGACGTTTATCCCTCATAGTTATGTTGGGACGGCTAAGTTCGCCGTCATCACAAGATTTAGTAACAATATCTAAATCTGATGCAGATGCAGATTGTTCTTTGTTTAGCGGAGGAGAGCGTAGCATTATAATTATGTAATTTTAAAATCAAACCAAAGCAAATACAAATAAAAGGGGCACGGCTGACGTAGGTTGTAGGTGCTATGATGATATATAGTACCAGGCGCACAGGCGCACAGCCTTGAGTGCAAGGACAAATGGTTATTAACTGTCGGTAATTAAGTGCTATTTGTAATAAGCAATGTTGGCACTGGCGACTCACGCGTGGGGATGCGGTGACCGGAGGCCTGCAGCAGGTAGTAGATGAGTGGCGACGTAATTGGTCCGCAGGATAATAAGGTGGCGCACGCGCCGATGGCGATCCTCCAGTGAAGACAGTTGGGTGGAGCTAAGGTTGACCGTGGGCGGGCCTTAATTGCGGTGGGATGGTAGCTGCGATGCGTCTTGATTTTGCGTTGACCGTAAAACTCTTCAGTTCTATGCACTCCTAATATTTAACCCGATTTAATTTGCAATATTAATAAATTATTCTTTAAATTAAAAACAGAAGCGTAACTTTGGACACGTTAACTCGTGGTCGAGGTCCGGGGGGAAGAGCTAGCTCAAATAGCTCAAATAGACATAATAAGTCAAAATTCTCATAGTAAAGACCCATGAGAAAATTTATTGACTTGGTTATGTCAACATTCAAAAATAAAAGCTTAAATAACGTAACGGCTAACAGGTAAAATTAACATGTAACCCGATTATTGAAATAAAACCATATGACCGCGAGCGCCTGCTTTAACATTACTAGCAACGCACACAAATGTGAGTTATTGCTTATCGCAAACTGTCAGGCGCTTTCGCTGTCGACGTTGTAAAAAGAACAGTTTCCCCTGAAGCCTGAAGTACGCCTGAATGAAATGAATAGTTGAAAGAAACAATAGGACTTACCTAACCATTGTCTTCTGCAGAAAGTTCAAGTTCTATAATGATGTTTGATATAGATATCTAAGGTATGTAGGTACATAGACTTTATGAAATAAGTAAAACTGTTTACTAAGGCGTCAAAATAATAATTGGGTTGTAACTACCTACGTTACGTTATAAGTAAGTATTAACTTCTGTATTTCAAACTTTGATGTTCAACCTTATTGGTGAGGTCTTTCAATTAAATCAGGTGCGTAGTACTCGCAACCAGTACCTACGTGTGTGACAAGATTATTATTTTTTTATTGCCTACAGTGGCATGGACATCAGCAACGCCAGGGGCAAAGCTGAGCCGCCGCCTACTGTGTATGGTAGAGAGCTATTTTTAGGCCTTGTTTGAAGAAAATCATGTCATAGCATACGGGAAACACAGCAGCACCGATTAATGAATGTGGACTAAAAGAAGTATAATTACCTATAATATGTATACAAGAATAAAAGGCGTAAGTGTATCGTGTCATATACTCACTCACTATTTTTTGATACTACATAAGTATGTAGTGCAAAAAATTGTCGAGCTGTCGTAATCGTGGCTGCTACGCTAGAAGTCCTGTGTTCGATTCCCAAGTCCAGCAAAGTTTTAGTTACGTTTATCCGTGTGTGTGTGAAGTTTGCGTTCGTGTGTGTAGGAGAGTGAGAGCGTGTGTGTCAGTGAGTTTGTTTATAATTTTTTTCAATAATTTGATTCTAGATTTATAGGTAGGTATTTTATGTAGGTTTATAGAAACATACCTGCTGATAGAACTGTGTTTCCTCTCCATCGGGCCGCACTCCCAATGCCAGGCCAACGTAGGCCAGCGTCAGAACCGCAGACATGCCCAGCGCAATAGGCCGTGCTATCGGCATCATTGTGTGAACCATCTGTGGGAGAGAGGGAGATAGTGAATTAGAGTCTATAGGTCTAGAAGATCTATCCTCTTCAGGGTCTGCAAGACCCCTTCGCATCCGTGGCCAACGGACAACCAGAGAGATTGTCCATTCAGGTTTTCCAACACGTATAAAAAATTTAAAGTGCGGCTTGAGAGGCGATGCTATTGGTTGCTTTCTTTATACATATAATTTTATTTATACAAGGTGGAAGGGAGGGACATCGACGCACAAACGTCGTTACAAGGTTTCATTCAAGGTCAAAAATAAAATGACCTAGGTCATTCATGTAGAAAATGATCGGTTATTACAGATATTGACATTTTTGAGCGCACAGTGTATTGCTAAAAACGCGATTATAACGCTCCGCGGTGAATGTTATCGCGCGCGCGATCCGTAATAAATGAAATAATGTTTTTTTAACTATAAATATAATTTTGGTAGATGGAAATTATGTTTTTTTACAGGTTCAAGTAAAAAAACTGCGGAGAAAATTGAAAAATTTATGAAAAAAAAATATGGGAAATTTTAACGCAGGGGAGTCCAGAATCATGTACTGAACTCATGGTATTGGGATGTGCGTCGATGTCGCTTCCACCTTGTATATAATATATTTTAACAGAATAACTATTAAAACATCAGAAAAATTCACTTAAGAAATCTAATGGGGTGATAAGGGGCTTAAACTTGACGCGAGCGAAGTTGAGGGGAAATGCTAGTAATATAACAACAGTAAGTTAGTTCCTTCGATATAATCTCAAAGGAATTAAGAACTAACTTCCAGCCTCTTTCGGATAGACTGAAAGTCGTTTCCTTTGTAAGGTCCAGAAGGATAAATTAATTTACGTAAGTACCTAACTTTATACTTGAATGTAATTTCACCGGTCACAGTAAGCGATCAAACGTATTTTTGTACCTTATAAACATACCATCACGCCTGTATTCTCTGAAGGATAAGGCAGTGCAATACACCCAAAGTTCGCCGGTAAGTTTAGGTCCATTGTAATAGGGGGCGAGCCTATTGCCATCAACCGGGCACAAATCCAGACTTCGACCCATAAAAAATAAATAAATAAAAATAAAAAACATTTATTTGCATAAATAAGGTACAAAAAGTTCTTATTAATATAATTGGTTGGTATCTCTTATTGTGCCTTTAATTTTGGCGTGCAAATTTAACATTTATTTCATTTATGGAAAAACCGAACAAACTCTGCCCGACCCGGGAATCGAACCTAGGACATTAATTAGCGTATCAGTCGCGCTTGGAACCGCTAGACCAACGAGGTAATTAATATATTCCCAAATTTATTAAAGTTATAATTAACTTTAGGTAAATAACTCCTTTTCATATCCAGTAAAAAGGTGAATATAATAATATGAAAACGCAGTCAGTGAAGGGCAAAAATTAAAAAATAGATATAACAATATAGGATCACATCGAAAACAATTAACAAGGAACGGGAACAAGGGCAGGAGGATGATTATTTATACTAAAACCGATCAAATTAAAATACCAGTTAGCATAAAGCCATGGTGTTAGGATTCTTAACCTCAAAATTACAGACTGCAAAAAGAAAAACTGTTCTCCAAACAGACAAAGGAAATATAACAAAGAAAAGTTTTGATTCATTCTGAACGCGTTTGTCGGTAATACAACTTGGTAACTTTTGTTACAGAAAATTAATTTTGGTTTGAATTATACTTATTGTCTTCTTCTATTCAGTTGTAAGCAGTGAGAGACCGGGGATGGACTGCTAAGTCGTAGAATTTACTGAATTGTTTTCATTAGGGCGACATATTCGCGATAAAGTCCTTTATGTAAAGATTTTAAGTCATTATAATTTCGACGCATAAAACACCGACGCCTGTTATACCGGCGGTGCCTACAATACCGACGCCTACAATACCGACGCTTATAATACCGACGCCTATAACACCGACGCCTGTTATACCGGCGGTGTCTAGAATACCGACGCCTATAACACCGACGCCTACAATACCGACGCCTATAATACCGACGCCTACAATACCGACGCTTATAATACCGACGCCTATAACACCGACGCCTGTTATACCGGCGGTGTCTAGAATACCGACGCCTATAACACCGACGCCTACAATACCGACGCCTATAATACCGACGCCTACAATACCGACGCCTACAATAACGACGCCTATAATACCGACGCCTACAATACCGACGCCTATAAAACCGACGCCTACAATACCGACGCCTATAATACCGACGCCTATAATACCGACGCCTATAATACCGACGCCTATAATACCGACGCCTACAATACCGACGCCTACAATACCGACGCCTACAATACCGACGCCTACAATACCGATGCCTATAATACCGACGCCTATAATACCGACGCCTATAATACCGACTCCTATAATACCGACGCCTACAATACCGACGCCTATAATACCGACGCCTACAATACCGACGCCTACAATACCGACGCCTACAATACCGACGCCTATAATACCGACGCCTACAATACCGACGCCTACAATACCGACGCCTATAATACCGACACCTACAATACCGACGCCTATAATACCGACGCGTATAATTCATTAGGGTGACATATTCGCATTAGCGACAAAGTCCTTTAAGTAAAGATTAAAAAAAACCTATAATTCCGACGCCTACAATAACGACGCCTATAATACCGACGCCTACAATACCGACGCCTACAATACCGACGCCTACAATACCGACGCCTACAATACCGACGCCTATAATACCGACGCCTACAATACCGACGCCTACAATACTGACGCCTATAATACCGACACCTACAATACTGACGCCTATAATACCGACGCCTACAATACCGACGCCTACAATACCGACGCCTACAATACCGACGCCTACAATACCGACGCCTACAATACCGACGCCTACAATACCGACGCCTACAATACCGACGCCTATAATGCCGACGCCTATAATACCAAACCCTATAATACCGACGCCTATAATACCGACACCTATAATTCATTAGGGCGACATATTCGCATTAGCGACAAAGTCCTTTAAGTAAATATTTAAAAAAAGCCTATAATTCCGACGCCTGTAATACTGGTGGTGTCTACAATAACGACGCCTATAATACCGACGCCTATAATACCGACGCCTACAATACCGACGCCTATAATACCGACGCCTACAATACTGACGCCAATAATACCGATGCCTATAATACCGACGCCTACAATACCGACGCCTACAATACCGACGCCTATAATACCGACGCCTACAATACCGACGCCTACAATACTGACGCCTATAATACCGACGCCTACAATACTGACGCCTATAATACCGACGCCTACAATACCGGCGCCTACAATACCGACGCCTTCAATACCGACGCCTACAATACCGACGCCTATAATACCGACGCCTATAATTCATTAGGGCGACATATTCGCATTAGCGACAAAGTCCTTTAAGTAAATATTAAAAAAAAAGCCTATAATTCCGACGCCTGTAATACCGGTGGTGCCTACAATAACGACGCCTATAATACCGACGCCTATAATACCGACGCCTACAATACCGACGCCTATAATACCGACGCCTACAATACTGACGCCAATAATACCGATGCCTATAATACCGACGCCTACAATACCGACGCCTACAATACCGACGCCTATAATACCGACGCCTACAATAACGACGCCTATAATACCGACGCCTACAATACCGACGCCTACAATACTGACGCCAATAATACCGATGCCTATAATACCGACGCCTGCAATACCGACGCCTACAATACCGACGCCTACAATACCGACGCCTACAATACCGACGCCTACAATACCGACGCCTATAATACCGACGCCTATAATTCCGACGCCTATAACATCGACGCCTGTAATACTGGTGGTGCCCACAATACCGACGCCTATAATACCGACGCCTACAATACCGACGCCTACAATACCGACGCCTATAATACCGACGCCTATAATACCGACGCCAAGAATAACGACGCCTATAATACCGACGCCTATAATACCGACGCCTATAATTCATTAGGGCGACATATTCGCATTAGCGACAAAGTCCTTTAAGTAAATATTTAAAAAAAGCCTATAATTCCGACGCCTGTAATACCGGTGGTGCCTACAATACCGACGCCTACAATACCGACGCCTATAATACCGACGCCTACAATAACGACGCCTATAATACCGACGCCTACAATACCGACGCCTACAATACTGACGCCAATAATACCGATGCCTATAATACCGACGCCTACAATACCGACGCCTACAATACTGACGCCTACAATACCGACGCCTACAATACCGACGCCTACAATACCGACGCCTACAATACCGACGCCTATAATACCGAGGCCTACAATACCGACGCCTATGATAGCAACGCCTACAATATCGACGTCTATAGTATCGACGCCCAAAATACCGACCGACGATTCTAGTACCAACTGCTACGATTCTAGTATCTGCTACGATTCTAGTATCTGCTGTGGCCGCTATGCTTAAGTTCTGCGTTCGATTTCTAGGTCGAGCAAAGTGTTGATTGGTTTTTCCATTTTTAACGAAGGAAAAAAATCGGCTGGCGGGCAGGATTCGTACCTGCGTCTTCTGGTTCGGTACACCAGACGCTTGACTACTAAGCTACCGCGAGCCCCGCTCGCCAGTGAAAATCTTCCTTCACGTTCTAATTTACGTCTTAAAGGTGACGTAGATTTATTCCTTCATTAAAAATAAGTTGTAATCTTAGCATTTAAAATGCTTAAAAATACAAAAAGATGGTTTTTCCATGTTAACTTAATAGTAGCTCGGTTTTTCGATTTGTGCTCGGTTCATGGCAATAGGCGCGACCTATTACTTAGAACCTAAACATACTGGCCTCGCTTAACCCATCGGGAAATACTGGGTTGTTGTTAAAACAAGAACAAAACAACAAGAGAACGTTTAAATAAAACCCATTGACAACAAAACTCATTTGTTTTCCGTATATTCTGAACAATTTAGATGATTTATAGCCAAATACCACATCATGTACTGCGTTACGGCTTATAACATGTGTAGGGCAGGAAATTGAATTCCATGGCCTGTCCATGCCTGCAGATTGCATCCTTGATAAGGAACTGAGGCTTCATTTATCAGATAAGCTTTGAACACTCGCTACTGAAAGTAAACATTGTTTTAAATAAAAACGCAGCCTACCATAAATCTGGGATTTTTTTAACAGAAACCCAAAACCCCATTTTGCCTATCCATAGTATTTACTGTACCTTGTTCTAATTGAAATAAATACCACTAATTCCAGCTTTGTTATAGCTTATTAGTCTAGTTCGTCCTAAGTGCGACTGCTACGGTCAAGGTACTGGGTTCGATTCCCTGGTCGAGCATAATGTTTTTGGGATTTCCTGTTTTCAAAAGCAGTTTGGAGTTTGAATTTGTGTAAGAAGCACCTTATTTATTAGCACATAACTACATTATAAATAAAATAAATAAATATTCTGGGACATTGTACACACAGCACCATCTAGTCCCAAACTAAGCAGAGCTTGTACTATGGCTACTAGACAATGGATATAATACTTATACATATATATATTTTTGTAAATACATACTTATAATACATAAGAAACACCCAGACAAACACAAACACTTAAGTTCATCACAATAAATGTTTGTATCCTGTGGGAATCGAACCCAGGACCTCGTGATCAGCACAGAGGTCGACATTAAAAGTTTAATGATACCTAGTAAATTCCCAATAAATTATCTGGTGGATAATTCGACGCTGATATTGTATCATTTTTTAATATATTTGGTGGTTAGCTATTATTCAGAGTTGGTAAAACAGTTCCTAAAAATAATAGATAATTAATTCAATAATTTATCTGTCGTCACAAAATCGTATGGTGTACGAGGCCTACTCAACATGGCAAATTGAATTTCGAACGAAGCTTTTTTTTTTTTACTAAGGTCCGTTGTTAGATAAATTGCATCGGCCTATGATTGTGGGAGGCGACCGCTCGAGTGTCGGTCGCATCGGACGACCTACACCAAGCCTTTTATTTTAAATGGGTCGCAATGTCATGATTTGTTCTGCTCTAATTGCGGCTTTACGAAGTTTTAATAGGATTGCTTGATATTCTATGAGTTTCATTGCTTTTTTTCTATTTCTATGAGAAAAGCTTCACCAAAATTCACGGAAATTTTTATTTCGTATTTTTTTAGGGTGGCCAAGGCACGCACCTCTTTTTTCGAAATCGTGTGCGTAATTATCACTTGAAAAACATTGTAAGGAAACCTGCATGCCTGAGAAATTTTCTCGACGGCGTGTGAAGTCTGCCAACCCGCATTAGGCCAGCGTGGTGGACTAAAGCCGAATCCCTCTGATACTGAGAGGAGACCCGTGCCCAGCAGTGGGACAGTAAGTAGTCACAGTATAATGGGTGGATTATTATAGATATTATAAATGTTTCATTAACAATTTTATTAGCAACGCGTTATCTTATTTTGTCAACCCTAGTGAATTTCCCAAAATCCTTTCTTAGCAAATGCCTACGCGATAATAACTATTCGTGTGCCTAATTTCAGCCCAATCTGTTCAGCAGCTTGAGCTTTGTGTTGATAGATCAGTCAGTCAGTTGGTTACCTTTTTTCTTATAAACAGCTGAACAGGCACCTGGAACTGGCATTATTAATGTATCTTACATACATCTATACTAATATTATAAAGAGGAAAGATTTGTTTGTTTGTTTGTAATGAATAGGTTCCGAAACTACTGGACCGATTTCAAAAATTTTTTCACCTTTGGAAAGCTACATTATCCCCGAGTAACATAGGCTATATATCATCACGCTACGACTAATAGGAGCGGAGTAGTAATGAAAAATGTAGCAAAAACGGGGAAAAAATTATAAGACCACGCGGGCGAAGCCGCTGGCGGGAAGCTAGTATCTTATATACATACATTTTGTTTCTATTCGTTTGTCGATTCGAATGTCAAAATGTAACTTGTCCACAGGCCCTGTAGGGGTAGGCAGAGGCGTACCAATGTAGACGTACACCCACAGTTCGCCGGTATGTTTAGGTCCCATGTAATAGGGGGCGAGCCTATTACCATGAACCGGGCATAAATCCAGACTCCAAGCTGCTACTGGGAATTTCACAGAAAACCCAACAACGCTGCTCGACCTGGGGATCAACCCAGAATCAGTCGCGATTGGGACCACTAGTCCAATGAGGCACTCTTGAAGTCAGTGTATATTTAAAGATAACATGGAAATGAGCCTCGTGTTTGGCAAAGGACGTTCCACAACTAATAATGGTGAACGAAATACGACTTAAGTAAATAACCCAAAGTTTGTCACCATAATTTTCGCAATTAACCCTAAACTGCTCAAAAGACAAAACTGTACCCTCGTGGACTTTGATGAAATCCACAAAGTTACACCTTTTAGCTTTTATTAAACCGGACAAGAGTTTAAAATATGCTAATTTGCCACAATTATGCGCCGGCAGCGACAACGTCGTGGACGTTGGAACAGATGTGCAGGTAAATATTACGTAATTTAGTTGGTTAAGACATAAAATGTAGGGTTTTTGCGACTCTTACAAGTCGAATATTGCTCAGTGGAGAAATGGTAAATTTTGGTAAAGGGACGTCAGACCTAAGTATGCTTACTTTGACCTTATTTTTGGGGGATGCTAGTAGATAGGCTTGTTTCATCACCTCCTAATACATACCATCATGCCTGTATTTCCAAAAGGATTAGGCAGAGGTGAACTTCACTATAAACCTACAGTTTCCAGTATGTATAACAGGGGGCGAGCCTATTGCCATCAACTGGGCACAAATCCAGACTCCGAGCTGCTATAAATTGGTAATTTCTTTAAATCTACCCGACAACACTTTGTTCGACCCGGGCTCAATCCGGAATCATGGCTAAACACGAGATACTGCGACGACATATTATATCACAGGATGCGTTAGCCAACCGTGCAGATTGAGTTAAAGTTTCCTCAATAAATAATATAATTATGTCGAAAGAACTTGTCTTCAAGTCTTATCGATAACTGTACAATCTAAATGGGAACTTTTAATTAATTATACTTTGTCACGTGATGGGGTAACCAGAACTCAAGGTGAACCATGCCAATCGATTTAGGAATCTCGGCTAGGTAGTAATTGCCTCGTAAAAGCGGCAGTGACATCTTAGGTTTCATTCCCGAGTAATTATTGAGTTTTTGATATTTCAGCGAATTTTTGCCCGGTTAATACTATCTACACTAATATTATAAAGAGGAAAGATTTGTATTTTTGTATGTAACGAATATACTCAAAAAGTACTGGACCGATTTGAAAAATTATTTCCATTTTAGATAGCCCATTTATCGGCGAAGGCTATAGGCTATATATCATCACGCTACGACTAATAGGAGCGGAGTAGTAATGAAAAATGTTGCAAAAGGGGGGAAAAAATTATAAGACCACGCGGGCGAAGCCGCTGGCGGGAAGCTAGTGTAATAATATAACCCTTTGATCCTTTAACCACTTTTAAATGGGAACTAAAGGCACTACCTAAGCTATTATATACTCCTAGATACTTAGGTTAATAGATTAAAATAGTGCTGATTAAATTCTCGTTTAGTAGGTAGGTAAGTTTCAACCGTGTTTCTTAGTTGAGGAAAAGCAAGTCTTGTTAAAACTAAACCCTCGTTAAGAACATTGGGTATAGGCACAAAGTTAAGACTAGAAAGTATAGTATAAACTTTAATTAACAATAGATGGAATAACCTTTTTGGTCCGATGGGTACATGGTGCTGAGTATAAGGGTTAGATTTCTAAAATTTGTTGGGGTTATTTTTAATGAGGGGCTCGTGGCCAAGTTGTAACTACGCTGATCAATCGATCTGCAAGGTTAAGCTACACTTGCCGCGGTCAGCCTGTGGATGGGTGACCATTCTTAACATATCGAGACCCCTCCGTGCCTCGGAGAGCACGTAAAGCCGTCGGTCCCGGTTGTCATACGAACACCTATGACAATCGTTAGTGGTAGTCAGAAACCTACAAAAATAGCCTGAAAACCACCAGTCTTTCCTTCGAATATCGGTATTGCCTAGAAATTGGGTTGCGGAGGTCTGATGGCAGTCGCTCCGTGTAAAATACTGATATTCAGCCGCATCCTGGTTAGACTGGAAGCCGACCCCAACATGGTTGGGAAAAGGCTGGGAAGAAGGATTTTAATTAAGGAAAAAATCGACTGGCGGTCAGGATTCGAACCTGCGTCTTCTGGTTTGGTCCACTAGACGCTATGACCGCTAAGCCACCGGGAGTCCTGCTCCTCCTTTATTATATTCGGTTAAAAACAGCGAATGAATTTTTATGAAATATTAAAAGTAAATATAATCGGAAATATAGATTACAGCATCGAATTGATATATTTGAGTTGGCAACTCCTAAATAGTCCGTAAAACAAACTCTTTGATCAAAAGCCTTTGTTTCAATTATGATTATTCAAATAACGGAAGGCAAAAATTAACAATATCTTTTAACACTTAGCTAAAGAAGCAATAGCTGAAGTGGAAACAGCCATTTAATTTTATGGGCTCACTTTGTAAGTAAGATTACGTTTTCAAAGAAAAAAATATAAAGGAAACGAATACTATTCTTGTTTTCTTACGGACAACAGACTAAATAGAACTCATTCGTCTATTCTTAACTACTTCCTATGGGTTTTAGTCTGTGAAGAGGAATACTAACAAAAATTTCGGTGGAAAACAAGCATAAGGCCCGCCTGATGGTAAGCGGTTACCGTAGCCTATGGAGGCTTGAAACACCGGAGGTATCACTCGCGCGTTGCCGACCAGGTAAAAATCTTTTCACACCCCTTTTTGAAGAACCCCAAGCTGTATCGTCTCTTGGGAAAAGCTCGGCAGAAAGCTGATTCCACAACCTAAGTGTACACAGGTTTAAGATATTGTTTTTGTCTATATTCTCTGACGTTCTGACGAACAGATTACGATGAAATTTGGCACGGAGATAGTTAGTATTCTGAGAGAGGACATTTCGCACAAACTCCTTTGGAATGTGAGTAAAATATATAAAAGAATATTTTGTTAAACACATACACACACACCTTTTTGTCAAAGGGGCAGGCAGAAACGACAGAACGACACTAGCTACGATTATTTCATACTTTGTTAACTCAAAAGTAAAATTTTACCGTCACTCCATGCTCAGAAAACGGCAACTCAATTATAAAATTCTATCACCATTTTACCAGTAACTTCTAACATTGTATTGTAACTGAGTAGTAACCGGCACTGCTTAACTGGTAATCCTATCAGAAATGTAAGAAAGACTCCCGAGGGGGGTTATTTAGTCCGTGCAGTAATAAACTTTGATCGCGTCTGAACGAGCACTCCAACGTAAAGTGAAGGAAGTCCGGTAGTGTTAAGATCATCTTGGCATTCAATGACAGCTTAGCGTCATTTTAGACGTCTGAGTTAACTTGAAATTCAATTCAATTCATTCATTCAATAACGATTTTCACATCGTGTCTGAATTCCTATAACTAAACATAATATAATATAGAAAAATAATGCATGCAGTTCATATTTAAATCGTTACAATTATTCCAATTAAATTAAAATCAGATATAAATAATAATAATATGGAATTAGAATAGGAATAAGTAATTTTATGTCAATACATTATATTAGGTAGAAACTTTCGTCATGTGTATCAATTTATAATTCGTCAATAGAATATAGACACTTGTTTAACAAGAACCGTTTAAGCTCAGTCTGATAACGACCTGTATATACTAGAGTCTTAGGCTGAGATTCAGAGACGATGTTAAATGTAAAGTAATGCTTCCGTATGTCAAATTTGTATGACAATTTGACATACGGAAGCCTAAGTTTATGCTTAGCATCGTCTCTGAATATAAGCCTTAATGTCAGTTGGCAGTTTATTGATTTTTTTAATGATTTGTGACAATTTTAGGTATTAAACATGCTAGCAAAGATGCAACATCAGATATATCGGGATATACAAAGTGTACAAAATTATCGGAACAGCAAAAAAAATCTTTATCTCAACGTGATAAAGTTTATTTCAGAATTACAGTTGCCATGTTGTGTGTTAGTTCTGAAATAGTCCTTGTGCCATTGAGATATATGTAGTATGATGATAACTACCGCCACCTATAGACAAATTTAGTTAGGAACTGTCCTTTTGGGATCCGCCGCAATCGGGTAAATAGAAACACAATTCTTAGTTCACTTACCAATATCAAAGCGAAGAGCGGCAACGGCGCATGGTGGGTCGCCATCAGCGTGCCTATGCCGAGGCTCACAGTGACCAGCAGTGATCCAGCCAGCGCCAACGCCTCCCATTCTGGAGCCGCCGGCAGTAGGGCGAGGCACAACACTATCGACAGCACGAAGGTTATCACCGATAGTGATGCGATCGCCTTTGTTTGGGAAGATAGCTCCTAAAACAAAGTAAATAAATAAATAAATATTCTGGGATATTTGTTTGACATACCATATATTCCTATGTAGAGCTTGTACTATGGATACTAGACAATGGATATAATAATAATTATGTTTTTTACAAATAATAAAATGGGTATAAGTACCCATAGGAGCAAATTAATGATCTACCTATCAATGCACAGTTCAAATAACTGAACTGGCTGGCCACACACATAGTTGTTATAACATCCACTTAGAAAATATTTTCGGAAATTCCCACAAGATTGGGAAAAATTAGAGGAACGTGAGTACACAGCGAGGACCAAAATTCAAAATATTTTATTTCAATTAGAGCATATTAATAGGCACTTTTGAAAAGTCAACGGTTCCAAAAAAGTGGGACTTATGGAGAAGAGCCGGCAAGAAACTCCAAACCTAGTCACTCTTTAAAAAAATATGGTATGACATTAACAATAATTTCTTTGTTGTGAATTTGTGAATAGTATGGCTCTATTGACCAGCTAGTCTATATCTATACTCTATACTAATATTATAAAGAGGAAAGATTTGTTTGTTTGTTTGTTTGTTTGTTTGTTTGTTTGTTTGTAATGAATAGGCTCCGAAACTACTGGACCGATTTCAAAAATTCTTTCACCTTTGGAAAGCTACATTATCCCCGAGTAACATAGGCTATATATCATCACGCTACGACTAATAGGAGCGGAGTAGTAATGAAAAATGTAGCAAAAACGGGGAAAAAATTATAAGACCACGCGGGCGAAGCCGCTGGCGGGAAGCTAGTAATACATAAGAAATAATCAGACGAACACAAACGCTTATATTCATGACATAAATGTGTGTCCTGTGGTAATCGCACCCATGACGTCATGATCCAGCAGTCCTACTCTGACCAGTAGACCACAGACGTCGTCCAATTGTTTACTGTATTACTAATTGTGTTAGCCAAACTTGCATAATCTTGATGACTACTGTTATTTGTTTGTGCAACATTGTTGTTTGTGTTACACAACAATGACAGTTTGTTTTAACAAAGGAATAACATGAAATGCTATGTGTTATTACATGTTCAAGTAAAAAAAAAACTGCAGAAAAAATTGAAATATTGATGAAAAAAGTTACGGAAAATTTCAACGCAGGGGGGTCCAGAATCATATACTGAACTCATGGTATTCGGATGTGCGGCGATGTCCCTTCCACCTTATGATAATAATAATTGATTAAATAACCATTAATTGCATAGGTTAGTTATTAACCTATTATCATTGTTAAAATTTAAACAACAGAGAATATTATATCTCTCTTGGAACCCATTTTTTACAATATCATAAAAACTGCGCTTATTCTGCATACACCGCGAGGCATGAAACGTAATACTGAAATAACAAAGCTTTTAATTACGTAGGTACCTTTAACAAAAGATAAAACAAAAAACCCGCACATAGAGGGTCCCGTACTATTTTTAATTAGTATGCATAAAATTTGTATTTTTCGTTATAGCGGCACTAGAAATATAAATAAAATAACTCTGTGAAAATTTCAACTCGCTATCTGTTACCGATCACGAAATGCAGCCCGCTGACAGACAGACGGAAGGTCGGACGGAGAGGCTTAGTAATAGGGTCCCGCTGGCACCCTTTGGGTACAGAACCCTAAAAATGGTGCACACACAAAGATACACCACCTTTAGCGTATAATTATGTGAGTGTGTATATTTTTCATACCACAAAATTCAACCTTTCTCACACAAAATTCTACCTTTTGCCCATTATAAGCTGTCCCGCGGCGCTACCAATTTAGATTCCGTTATCTTAAACTTGTGGGAATTTCCTTTATTCCCATTTTATCTGATGCCTACGTCGGTTAGGAAGCTAGCAGACATATTTCCATTTTCAGACCTAATTCAAGGCTGTGCATATTAAAACAGATTAGTAACTAACTTAGTAACAACCCCTCCAGCCGGTGGCTATGTAATAACTACGCTGCTCTATCCACTTGCAAGGTTAAGCTACACTTGCCGCGGCCAGTCTAAGGATTGACCAAAAATTGGGTTTCGAGTGATTGCACTCGCTTCGTGTAATATACTCATAATCATTTTCGGGTATACTTTTGCCTAATTCCGAGGAATACAGATAATATTATAGTAATGCGTGAAGCAAGAACAGTGAACCCCTTTTTACGAAAATTGCGCGGACGGAGGAGTATGAAAATTCGCACACTTATAGTTCATAATATTATGGAGAAGTGCAGAAGATTTTTTTTTTTATGTTGACTGGGGGACGACAAAAATAACTTTCAATTTGAGAAAAATCACACCTTTTTGGCACACTATTATCTGCTTCCTAATGATTTCATAGTAAAAACTGTCAACTTGACAGCTTTCTGCTGTCAGTGTCAGTTTCGGAATGCCAAACGCACGCCCTAAAAGGAACAATACTATCAGTTTCATAGTGATTTCGTGGTAAAAACTGTCAACTTGACAGCTGTCATGTACCTCCGGTACAAATTTGGGCCGAGTTGTATGGGCTTTTGAAGACCTGCTTTATGCAAAAAACAAAGGTTGCATTTTGACCACTGGGTGAACACTAGTAGTACCTACATGATACAGGTAAAATGGTTTGTATGTTATACGAGTACTTCAAGAAGTTGTCGTTGCTACGTACGTAGCAATACGCCTACGCGCTTCATACAATATTTCCACGCAATCTACGAGCTACGTGACTACGCTGCTACGCGAGTTGGTAAAAGTGCTACGCGATAAAGCCAAGCTTATAATGTTTTTACACGACTACCGAAGGAGGGTAATGTTTTGTTTTTTATCGAATGAATCGAGACAGTGAGCCTAAGGGACTGGACTGCCAAGTCAAAGGTCTAAAATTTTAATCCAAGGCAAGCACCTTTGACTTTTCGAAATTATGTGCGTAATTATCACTAGCTTTAACGGTGAAGGAAGACATCGTGAGGAAACCTGCCTGAGAGATTTTCTCGACGACATGTGAAGTCTGCCAACCCGCACTAGGCTGGCGTGGTGGACTATAGCCAATCCCTCTCATAATGAGAAGAGACCCCTCCCCAGCAGTGGGACAGTATGGGTTAATGATGATCGAGACATCAAATTCCACATTAAATTATTTGTAGCTCAATAGCTACAACGCATCGTAACGATATTTGTAAATCTTCTAGAGTCGTCCTCTAGTACGTTATAACTCAATGTTCGGCTATTATCATCCAAAACATCGTTCTATCCCTAGCAATTAGCAGTCTAATCAAATGCAGACATGACCACCCGACTCTAGTACCAATAAAACTTCTGTTACACAATTACAAACCTTATTACAATGAAAGTAAAAACTAGAAACTTTTTGCGGTGTCCAAAATTAGTGTTTTAGGTGGTCGGCATTGGATTAGTAATTGCGTTTTAACGTTCGGTTTAGGCTTTTTAGTTAATTAAGGCTTGGTGTGTATTGTGACTTTGCTGTAAAACTATCTTGCCTGAGTGAATGTAATATGTTGCGAATGTATTCAGGCCTCTTTTTACTAGGTATGTCGGGTACACAAACATAGATCAGGTAACTAACCTAACCTAAATTAAAAATTTAGAAAACCCCCGACACGCAATGTAATTTGCCATTTTGTGATGGCGGCCATCTTGTATTTGAAATTTATCATAGTGTATAGTATTCTCTTAGCTAAGCCCTTTCATTTGATACCCATATTGAGGGAGTTGTGAAAAAATATGTAATTCGCTATTTTGTGGCGGCGGCCATCTTGGAACGATTTTCATCAAACATAGCTCTAAGAGAACACTCCCGACTAATTCACCATACAAATAAAAAAAAACAAAATAAAAATCGGTTCTTCCGTTCGGGAGCTACGATGCCGCAGACAGACACACACACACACACAGACACGTCAAACTTATAACACCCCGTCGTTTTTGCGGCGGGAGTTAAAAAGTAGGAAATCAAATAAATTACTTTGCTCCACCCTGGAATCCAAACCAGAATGCCCGGCAGCAGTCGCGCTTACGACCACGAGGCTACTGAAGTGTTAAGCCTAGCTATTGCTTATACTACAATTACTCAATAAATTTATATATTCTCTATCTGGCTTTTCAACTTCAATGACTAACAATTCCCAACAATGGGGCTGTTGTGTTAAAACCGCCAAACACCGTTTTAATCCGGTTATTACCAGTCTGAACTGAAGTGAACTGACGTTTACCAGTGTAATCCGGATCCGCAAACGTACAATAGTAACACATTATTAAAATCAAAGTGTTTGCTTTCATTTATACTCGTACTTAATTAAAGCTTTTATTATGCAGGAGAGTCCATATTTTTTTGCAATTTTTCTAATTGTATTGGAAGACAGCCTAGTGGATGCTATGCTAGAGGTCCTGGATTTGATTCTCAGGCATAGTTATTAGAATTTTCTGTGAACTTCTCAGCATTCTCAAATTCTAGCAGCTTGGAGTTTCGATTAGTGTCCGGTTAATGGCAATAGGCTCGCCCCTATTACATGGGACTTAATCACCGGCGAACTGGTGGGTCTAGTACATCTCTGCCTAATCCTTCGGTAAATACAGGCATGTTTAGTGAAACCCGGTATAGCTCATTGGCGTGAGATAAAAAGCAAACATAATAAAATAGCAAAAGCATTTCTGTCACGTAGTTTGTTAAACTATTATAAAGAAAAAATAATTTTAACTTTTGATTTCATTACGAACTCTCGTGGGAGCCAAAAACTGATATTACTTACATCATCCAACAAAACATCTCATGTCTGTAATAATAAACGTACGAAATCCCTAACGTCTCAATTGCTTATTGGCCAGAACCCAAGCAGGGTTGCCACCTACCCGTCCAGACCTCCAAAGAGTTAACAAAAAAAGTATGAATAAATCTTGTTCTTCTACTACTAATCATAAAGGCGAAAGTTTGTAAGTTTGGATGTTTGTTGCTCTTTCACGGCAAAACCGCTGAACCGATTTGGCTGAAAGTTGTTATGGCGATGGCTTATACCTTAGATTGCGACATAGGCACATTTTTATTTCGAAAAATTCCAATTTTCTACGAGAAAACTCCACGCGAAAGCAGCAGGAAAAAGCTAGTTTCTTCATAAAAGAACGGAATCTAGACCTATTACACAAGACTTCTTATTACGAAATTCTTGTCTTGGATTCTTGACAAGGATTATGTATCCTGGATGTCAAATTTCCTTCGAAATTATGCGTACATAATAAGCCTGTCCCTATGCTGACCATAATCATTATCCATTACGAAGAAACAAAGAGAAAAACAAACAAAATATAAAAAAGCATGATGTGTTAGCTGACTGGAAAAGTGTGTGTTTGTGAAAGTGTAAATGAAAGAGCATTTTAGGGTAATAAAGGGTACATGTGGTTGGGGGATCATGTCAGGGGGTTTATTATCAGTACCTAAGTCGAAATTACCCCCCTATTTGTCGGAGGGGAATTTTCAAACAGAAAAAAATATGTCTCGATTAAATGACATTACCGGTGACAACCCTATACTCAAGGGACCCTTCTCAATATGTTTAGTGTGCCAGAATGCCAAGGCTCACCTGTGGTGTGTCATAAATAACAAATCGGCTGAGGTGTCGAGTATGAGTGTTATAAGGAAAATGCTTCGGCTTACAGGAAAGCCGACTTTCATTTTCTTTTTGTGTTGAACTTATAAACATGACTAAGGTCCCCGCGGTTTCACTGTCGTCCCAAAAGAACATTTTACTTTTTTTAAACAAAATGTTCTCGCTAATCATTTTTGTCCGGCTTGAAGTAGGCACAAGTCAACTTCAACCCAACCGTAAAAATAATAGAGAAAAATATTGGATTAAAATGAATCAAAACGATAACCTATACTTGAGCTTTTGTTTTTATTAAAGGCTAAAAGATTGGCGAGATCGGCGAGTCTATGCCTTTTAATCATTGCCATCAAAGATCATGAGATGATCAGTGAACAAACACATAACGTAGGCTATCTTGTTTTTAATTAACCCCCGACGCAAAAACGACGCGGTGTTATAAGTTTGATGTGTCTGTGTGTGTCTGTCTGTGGCATCGTAGCTCCCGAACGGATTATGATTTTGTTTTATTTATTTGAAAGGTGAATTAGTCGGGAGTGTTCTTAGCTATGTTTGATGAAAATCGGTGCAAGATGGCCGCCGCTACAAAATAGCAAATTACATTATTTTTTCACAACTTCCTCGATATGGGTATCAAATGAAAGGGCTTAACTAGGAGAATACACACTATGATAAATTTTAAATCCAAGATGGCCGCTACCACAAAATGGCAAATTACATTTCATGTCGGGGGTTTTCAAAATTTTTAATTTAGGTTATTCTAAAATTCTTTTAGAATGTGAGTAATACTGGAGGAATATAATGTCTATTGTCTACAACTAGCAATTTAAAAACTCAGTAACCCGCAAATTAATGTCATAAGTAGTCTCATCTTATTTCATAATTTTACTAGCGGTGTCCTCAATTAGACATGAAATTAAAGCGCCTAATGAACGCTCGCGGCACGACTCACTTAATAAACTTAATGAAATTGTTATCTCGAGGCGTATTAAGCACTTAACTTCAATTATATAATCTCCTGGTCTTGGGATAAGATGGATTAAATGGAAAGAAATAATTTATATCACTAGCCACATATTATAAAACAAAGTACCCCGCCACGTCTGTTTGTTCGCGAAATAATACTTAGCCATATTGAGGGAGTTGTGAAAAAATATATAATTCATTACTTTGTGGCGGCGGCCATCTTGGACCGATTTTCATCAAACATAGCTGAGAACACTCCCGACTGATTCTGACCTTTCAAATAAAAAAAACTAAATCAAAATCTTAGTGCTTATAGCAATGTACATCTGCTCATCTCTTCGGGGAATACAGGCGTAATGGTATTTATGTATTGTACTAGCTTTTTGCCGCAGCTTCACTCACGCCACATTTGAACCCCGTTACACCCTGATAATCTGTTATGCGGGGTGGATCCAACAAATCAAAGATCTATCTTTTTGTATTTTTTAAGCATTTTCCATGCTAAGATTACAAGTTATTTTTAATGAAGGAAAAAATCGGCGGGCGGGCAGGATTTGAACCTGCGCCTTCTGGTTCGGTACACCAGACGCTCTGACCACTAAGCCACCGCTCGCCCTGCTCGCCAGTCGAAATCTTCCTCCACATTCTAATTTACGTCTTAAGGTGACGTAGCGACATCTATTGTGAAGAATGCTTCACAACCGACACGACTAACTTTACAGCTAGTTCGATGTCGTATGATACCGCCTTACCTATTAACTATCTATTTGTATTTTTTAAGCATTTTCCATGCTAAGATAACAAGTTATTTTTAATGAAATCAGGTTCGAATCCTGTCCGCCCGCCGATTTTTTCCTTCATTAAAAATAAAATCAAAGATCTTTAAAATCGCTCCAGCAGTTCTCAGTTACTTACAAGTGTTGTAACATACCCGACTTTGTGTTACCTATATATTAAGAAAGAAGAAAGATGTATACATGCATTTCTACGATCAATGTTGTAAACGGATAGTATCTAAAGTTTACATAGAACCAAGGATTGTGTACTTAAGTATACAACCTTCCAAAGTCCTAATAGCTTCAACGTTAAAGCCTCATCTCTTGACCCTGAATCGAATTAGTCGTCGAGTAGTGCACCTAATGCAATTCCTGCATACATTAACTATAGCTACGGTACATTCAAGTGGTTGAGTGTGCTCAGAGTAATCTTGTTGTCAAGATATGGATCAATTTGTCGACGCATGCATGAGCAATGATAGCGTAGGGGAATGACCATTAGACTGTCAAGTCAAAGGTCTTGAGTTCGAATCCAAGGTACGTACCCCTGACTTTTCAGTCACTTGCTTAAACGGTAAAGAAAAACATCGTGAGAAAACCTGCTTGCTTGAGTGATTTTTTCGACGGTATGTGAAGTCTGCTAACCCGCATTAGGATATCTTGGTGGACTATGGCTTAATCGCTTAATCCCTCTCATACTGAGACGAGACCCGTGCCCTGTAGTGGGACAGTTAATGGGTTGATGATGATGATGGATTAATTAGAATAGCGCAGAAAATTACACTTCATCGCGGCTTTCCTAGAATGTGGTCTTGGCCAGAAGGTATTGGCCACTTCTTTCTTCTTTATCGGCAACTTTGTTTTTTTTTACGGAAATGAGGAGATCTGTAGAAAAATTGCCGACATAGCGCAAAGTACTTAGGTATAAGCAAACTGAAATGGCAATGGGCGGGGCACATAACTCGTAGAACTGATGGCCGCTGGGGCAGAAAGGTTCTCGAGTGGAAACCACGCACCGGAAAGCGCAGCGTAGGACGGCCTTCAACGAGATGGACGGATGACCTGATAAAGGTAGCTGGAAGTCGTTGATGGCATATAACCGGTCCTTGTGGGAAGTCTATGGGGTAGGCCTTTGTTCAGCAGTGGACCTCTGTAGGCTGATATGATGATGATCTTTATTGTGGACAAGTAGAATGACTTGCAACGCCAGCCCTCACGCCTTCACCGAATTTACGTATTCACCGAACTCTTGGGCAGAAGTGTATTGCTATAGATACATCTACACTTCGCCGCTATCTTTAAGGCATATGTAATAGGGCGAGTCCATTACGATCGATAGTATACCACTAAGCCCGTCTTCCTCGAAGACTTAGGCAGAGGTGTATCCGTTGCTGGCACATATCCGTTTCGTCACCAGAACGTCACCATCACAAATTCACAAAACATGTGCTGCAGTCACTGTTTAAAGAAAGCTTTGTTTTAGAGAGCTTGACATTATGCGTATAACCAACCCATCTCATTCCGAGAGAAGAGACGTGCCCAGCATTGGGACACCGAAAAGGTTGAATATTATAATGTTCAGTATGAGTGACGTAACTCTTTACCTTACCTACCTAATCTCTAAAAGGATTTTCCCACATCATACCCTTTGGGTGAGTAAAAAGCTTGTTTTTGTGTAAAGTCCTAAAATATCAAGGTTTAATTCCCTACATCCAATCAGTCTAAAATAAAATGGATCATTTTAATAAAGAGTTAATCTCAAAAGATTTTAAATCATCCCTTTTAACTTCTCAAAACAATTAAAACCTCAAATTGGAAAACTCTTTGGATGCCGTTCTTTTAGCATTCAACGGATAAAAGATTGAAACCACAAAAGTTCTGTATCACTTCATTCTTCGCTCTATCATTCACTATTCAGTCTGTGGTTCCGTTGTATTCATTCATTAAATCGGTAATGAGCGGTTTTAAGAGTGTCTGTAGAATGAATGATTTCCTTTGGGATGTAGTATTGAATTCTGGATTGATAAATACAACAAATAATAAATAACTAAAGGAATACCTTTAAGTAGAAGGTTATAATAAAACCTTTGAAAGTAATATACTAGTCTAAGGTCTAATGTTTCTGAAAGTGGTTATAAATGCCTCACGACTGCTTTGCTTGAAGTCCAAGATGACGGATTGTTATTGGGTTTTCCTATGACATTCTCAGTAGCAGTTCGGGGTTTGGGTTTGTGATCGGCTAATGGCTATAGGCTCGCCCATTTATTGCCTCATACTCCTGCGAGTATGAGGCAAAAAATGCCAGATAAATGCCAAAATAAACAGTGGGTACTTACGTACCCACTGTATTTCCAATTCCACTGCACCTGCTGATGTGGTTCTTTCCTCAAAAGGCCATTGCAGACATTGTCCTACATTGTGGTACTTACATAGTCGATACTAAAATAAATTATTTTTAAATAAAAAACAAACCGCCTTCAAAAACACCCAAGAACTACTTTAATTTAGTAGATACATTGTAATATATAGTTTTAGTTAATATTAGAAATATATAATTTTTTACAGAACTATTGCCCAGAAATTGGGATGCGGAGGCCTAATGGCAGTCGCTTCGTGTAAAATACGGTTAGACTAGAAGCTGAGCTAGAGACCCCAACATGGTTGGAAAAAAGCTAAAAATCAGAAAAGTTGTCAACTCTCTTTCAGTGGAGACCCAACTTTATTGGCCCAAAAAGTATTACCAAGGATGACAACAATAATTCAAAATTTCGAATCAAGAAACCAAATGTTCGTTCACTTAAATTAAGCTGTCGGTGACGCAGAATGACTCTCCTATAAGGCTGTGTTTGCACCACAGATGTGGCAGAGCTAAGCGGTGAACGAAGAAATTATCCACCAATCTGATACGTTTAAAACAGAAGCAAACGGAGCCTATTGGTGGAGTTTCTCCTAGCGCACCGCTTAGCGTCCTCCTCTGGTTCAAACGCAGCCTAAGCGCGGAAAACCCTCAATTGAATTAAGTAGGTACCTCTTCCGCAACTGGCATCCAACAACGTAATCTAGTTATGGCAAATAAGAATTTATTTCAAGCAACTTTTTCTCGCTAGATTTTAATGGCCGGATATTAAAATGAACTCGTCGTAATGAAAAAGTCATTTTTTATTACTTTTAAGTTGCTAGCTATAAAATTTAGTCAGTTAAATATTGGTTTTTGGCTGATCTAATAACTATAGAGCATTGGAATGGAAAAAGTAATAAATAAAACGTCACAAAATAAATTGAAATGCAATGAAATGAAACGAAATGACGTAAAATAAATGACTTCAGATAATAAAATAATAATCATAAATGGAATTAGATATTTGTGGATACGCTGACGGCTAAAGAATAAAAATTCCATGCATCGTCTGCTGTGAGTATGTCGGATTTTTACCAACAAAAATGTCCCAAAGTCCCAAGTTGTAAAATGTCCCAAAAATATAATGCTTACTTAAAATTAAACTAAGTAGTAGCAAGGTGTGTTAAGATGGTTTGGGCATATAGAGAGGATGGATGAACGGAGGTTGACTAAACAAGTATATAATATATGGCGAGTACGAATGGAAGAGTTGGAAGGGGTCGACATCGGCGAACGTACTACAACCAGATTGCGGACGTTCTCAAAAAAGGCAAGGTTAAGAGCACCCTAAACTGACGAGCATGTATGAAGAGGTAGAACATAGACGAAGCGAAAGTGGTGTGTCAGGATCATAGCAAGTAGAAATCTATAGTCTCTGCCTACCCTATGGGAACCAGGCGTGAAGCTATGTATGTATGTATGTAAGTAGTAGCAGCATTTCTGTTAATTGACCGAGATAATGTAAGACTGCCTCGTTGGTCTAGTGGTACAAAGCGCGACTGCTACGCTAGAGGTCCTGGGTTCGATTCCCGGGTCTTTCAGTATTGTTGAGTTTTTCTGTGAATTTCCCATTGCAGCTTTTGTACCACTAAGGTGGCAAACAAGCATACGGCCCGCCTGATGGTAAGCGGTTACCATAGCCTATGGACGCTTGCAACAGCAGGGGTATCTGTCGCGCGTTGCCGACCCGAAAAACCTCTTAGAGGTTTATGGAGGATTCACTGCGCCGACAGTTTGAGGGAAAATTCCTCTTACTGCCAGCGCAGCGCATCCTTAGAAGGAGCTCTGGCAACCTTACTCACTGCAGGAACACAACACACAATAAAGTGTGTTATTTGGCTGCAGTTTTCTGTAAGGTGGAGGTACTTCCCCGGATGGGCTGCTCCAGATTTGAGCCATAAATGGCTGTGCCCTACCTCTCTTAAAAAGTATGAGAGGGATTAGGCCATAGGCCACCACGCTGGCCTTATTGTTGGCAACATGCAGGGTGCAACCTCATGCAGGGTGTTCAAATTATAATAAATGCAATAATACAAAATAATGAGCAATAATAATCAAATAGATGTGTTCAAAAGTCAAAGTTTAAATAATTGTAAAGAAAAATATAATTTACTTTGGTTTAAATATTCCCGCGCATCAAGTTCCAAGTGTCATCGTGACAAATCGCGACATAAGCGGATGGATATTTAGTTTATAATCTGTAGTGAATTATAACCTGTATGAGCAGCCATTAGAAGGCCCTTTTTTTTAAACTAATTAAGAAAGCTTAGAAACAATTTGTGATTTAGGAATCGACACTGTGATTATTAACATTAAATGTCGTTTCTTTTCTTACAGGTGAAATTTGTTTTTGTTGCGATTTAATTCATACTGTTAATTAGTGAATCTTACATGTAAATCCTTTTCTTATAGAGAAACTCAGTTGTGTTTTAATTACTTGTGTCGTCCACACTACCACGAATAGGAACTTATCTTATATAATTATACTCACATGTGAATGCAGTATGCACACTGCTAACAGTAGGATTACACTGCAAAACAGTGTGACACACAATGCTGACACGAACAGCGCGTGTTTCAGTCTCACGCAGTATCTTCTGTATAAAGCCTCCAGCTCTAGTTCTGTGCCCTCCTCTTCTGTGGACAAAGAATAAAAACATAAACATTTTGAAACGGGTTGTTTGTAACTCGTTTCCTCGTTGGTATAGTGGTCCCAAGCTGCCCAACTGCTACGCTAGTTGTCCTGGGTTCAATCCCCGGGTCGAGCAAAGTGTGGTTTTCTGTGAAATTCCCAGTCGTAGCTCAGAGTCTGGATTTGTGCCCGGTTGATGGCAGTAGGCTCGCCCCCTATTACATGGGACCTAAACATACCGGCGAAATGTGGGTGTACTAGTAAGCCTCTGCCTACCCCTTCGGGGAACATAGGCGTGATGGTATGTGAAACAGGTCGAAACTAGAACTTCGACCTCCTTTTTAAGGAAATCTCCAGAATACTGGTTCACACTTCATTTGGCCCCAGAAGGCTTTGCTGTGTGTGGGCGATATCCATGGGTTAAAAATTAAGAGTCAAAGAATTAAAAAACATCGTTTTCATGGTATAGGGAGCCAACAAACAGACGGATCGCCTGGTGGTAAGCGATTACCGCTGCTCGTGGACACCCACAACACCAGAGCAGACACAAGTGCGTTGCCAGACTTTTAAAATGGAATACGGTCTTTTTTTTAAAAGTTTGGAGGTCGTATCGGTCCAGAAATACTACAGGCGATAGCTCAGTTAAACATACATCCTCCTCCGTTACATCCTTGATAAAAAAGGCCCCGAAACTCTCATCATCAACCCATTAATGGTACCAATGCTGGGCCACCCCCACGCTGTAGCCTAGCTCTCGATCTAAGAGGAGACCCGTGCCCAGCAGTGGTACCATTAATATATATTATAATATACACGTTGGCCTGGTGCAGGTTGGCAGACTTCACACGTCGCCATTGAGAAAATCTCTCAGGCATGCAGGTTTCCTCATGATGTTTTCCTTCATCGTGATAGCGGATGATAATTACGAAAAGATGACCTTGACGTGCCTTGGATTCGAACTCCAGACCTTTGACTTGGCAGTCCAGTGGTCATTCTCCTAGGCTATCACTTCTTGATAAACTCAACTCTCGACCATCCCTAAACTGCCCCCAGAGCATTAAGGCTAATACAGCCCTACCTTACTATGAAATATTCTTGAGAAACCATTCATGACACGATTTTGTTTACTTTGACTCAGTGCCAATTTTACTTAACACTATGACAGCATTAATGAATACTGATTGCAATAACGTAAACTCATAAACGCGTGGTTGCAAAACTGTTTCTGAGAAATAAATATTAATGATCTGACATAATGTCTAAATAATGCAGGGAAGCGGAACGCAGCTGCGTTTAAACGCTTAAACTTCGAATGGAATTTCAGGAGCGTCGATTGAACAATGTGTTTGGCCGATAAAAGCGCTTAAAGAGCAAAATGAGCAAAATCTAATGAGCAAATGGCGATTTTTAGCGGTTTTCATTGTCAAGTGTCAACTAGAACTATCTACAGTTAACCGCAGTTATAGTTCGCGCGGAACTAGTTGGCCACGCCTTAGGTAGGGACGGGGGTGAGGCGGCGGGTTACTGTGTATATACTCTATACTGTGAACGAAAGCAAGCGCCCACGCCCCTCCGTCCCACCGCGCGCCGTCCCACCGCTCACATACCTAAGGCGCGGCCAGCTAGTTCCGCGCGGACTATTATAATAGCAAACGCCGAAAAATTTCTAAAAATCTGTAAGTGCTTACAAACTGACCTTTTGAAATCATGTGCATAATTATCACTAGGAAAACATCGTGAGGAAATTTGCATGCCTGAGATTTTCTCGACGGCATGTGAATTCTCCCAACCGGCATTAGGCTAGCGTGGTGGACTATAGCCTAATCACTCTCACACTGAGAGGAGACCCGTGCCCAGCAGTGGAGACAGTATGGGTTGATGATGATGAATTGATGCAAAACACAATTACAAACAACTTTCGTAGCTATCGGTCCACAACGTGCTATGCAGCCTTCGTACAGATACACAGCCATTTCAGTTGTAACCATTCGGAAAATTTGAATGACGTCGACTACGCGTTTGAATAGTCAGTATCCTAATTAACTGCTGGGGAAATGATGGATTTATTTGACCGATTTTGGTATCACTAGAAGGTTAAGCAGAGGTACGTTTTATGTTCTATGTAAAGGGTCAGCCTATAACAAAGCACAATTGCAAACACCGAGTTCATAATTCTTACTGATAATTGCATAGAAAATCTGGCGTTACTTTACGGTAATCCATGACAATAAATTGCAATGAAAATATTTAGTTTTAATTCCGCTTATGCTGAGATGCAATGAGTCACATAGGTTTGGGTATGCATGTTGCACTAACAACTTAGTTCTCCCTGCATGTGCATAATTAGCGGGCGGGGTGCTCTTGCATCTCAGCATAAACGGAATTTTAAAACTATAAATATTTTCATTGCAATTTATAGAAAAATTCAACAACACTTCGCGATCTGGGAACGGTTGTTATTTGATTGATTTTGGTAGTTTCAAATGCTTTAGACAACCTATACTGTATAGGTTATGTATGTACAGGCTATACATACTGCTTATTAGGCACAACCCAAAAAAAACGTCGCGATGTGATGTTATACATTATTCTTATTATGTTTTTTAACTCATTCTGTCTTTCCCAAAAAAAAGACAGTCGCAAAAAGGTTTTGATGGAAATTGTCAAATTTGGCCCTTTTATGTGACAAATCGGCGATATCTTCAATCGTTTCAGGCTGATAACTCAAAAAAAATGGAGAGAATTCTTGTATAAAAAAAATGATATGAATGTCAAGCGATTGATTGATTGTTGAGCATCTGGTGTGTAGAAACAGAAGACGCATTTTTGAATCCTGCCTGCAATAGATATTTTCCTTCATTAAATATAAATAATTGATATCATTAACTTATCGATCAATTGAATAGAAGTCTAAGGGCCGCACTCAGAGACGTCACTTAACCTTAATGAATCAGCTAATGACACCCAGTATATCTTAGTACACTGACAACAAACGCGAATATGGAAAAATAGGTCAAGATATAGTAGCCACTGTTTGTTAATGATTCATTACGGTTAAGTGACGTCTCTGAGTTGGGGTGTATGGCCTGTTTCACAACCTCTGGATAAATTGATCAATGTAACAAAATGAGGTCATCGAAATCGCCTAAATTATGTACCAAAAGTACAGTTATTAGAAAAAATTGCCTGTAACACGCTGGTTAAAACTCTAGTCGTACTTTTTTTTATGTTGACTGGAGGATGAAGATTATTATCAATTTCATAATGATTTCATGGTAAAAAACTATCAACTTGACAGCTGTCATGTACCTCCGGTAAAATTTTAAAACAATATGTGATTGTTTGTGAGTTTTCACGCCAACGTAGATCCTAAATGGATTTGAATTGATTTTAGTGTGGTTTTAAAAAAATATATTATTTTCTATTTTGTTTGTAATAAATTAACCGGTTATCATGTACCTGTTTTATCATAGGTTAGGCAGAAGAGTACTGAGTATAGGTACCTACCCACAATTCGCTGGGTACGTCTCATGGCCCTTATTACATGAGACGGATAATTAGATACCTATTGCCCAATCCATAGTAATAAATAAATTGGTAGGTATCCGTTTTTTTCCACGCTTAAGCCGCTGAACGGATTTCGATTAAATTCTACAAATAGATAGACTGCCTACTTATAAGGATACACTTAGGCTTGTGTCTCTCACAGTCCTTTACTTTAAACAGTTATATTTAACTGTTAATACATGAGTATAAGTTACTAGCTTCTCGCCAGCGATAGTAAATTTCCCCCCCATTTTTGCGATATTTTTCATTGCTACTCCACTCCTATTAGTCGTAGCGTGATAGTATATAGCCTTAAGCCTTCCCCGATAAATGGACCATCTAACACTAAAAGATTTTTTTAAATCGGTCCAGTAGTTTTGGAGCCTATTCAATACAAACAAACAACTCTTTATAATATGAATATAGATAAAACCTGCTAAAAAGTATACATGTCTACATTGCCCTTTGAACAGCTACGGCACAAAGGCGCTACTGACAGCTTGACAGCTTCAGTAAGCTGCTACACAACAGCTTGTGTCAGCGTTCTTTTGGTCCGAGTTACTTCAAAAGCTCTGTCATTAAAGATAAAACGCACATTACAACCGGTACGTACGTCGGTATTTCATTGAAAATTCTATCTAAAAAGCAGGTAGTGTATTTTCACATTATATGGGAATCTTCTAAAATAACCCATCATCTTTATATAATTTAGGTATCCTATCCTACTAATATTATTAATGTGAAAGTTTTTGAGGATGTATGGAGTGATGGGTGTATATTTTTTTTTTTGACATTTTTACACAGCTCCATCTAGTCCCAAACTAAGCAGAGCTTGTACTATGGGTAGTAGACAATGGATATAATACTTATATACTTTTTTTTGTAAATACATACTAATAATACATAAGAAACACCCAGACAGACACATAAATATTTGTGTCCTGTGGGAATGTATAGATGTATGGATGTTAAATGTTACTCTTTCACGCAAAAACTACTGAACGGATTTCGATGAAACTTTACAGTACTATTGTTTACTTCAAAAGAACGTATAGGCTGTAATTTATAACAAGATTTTGGGATCCACGGGTGATGGGATTGGGAAAAAAATTATGAACGCGTGAAACACCGCGGAGAACGAATATAGCCAAAACAGTGATTCAGCAGCCACACAAAACTAGAGCTAATTACACTTTACATTATTTACATTATAATTTATTATTATTATTCACATTTACATTATACTGGTAGAATTGGAAGAGGCTGACCTCGGGGAACGTACCACAACCGAATTGCGGACGTTTTAAAAAAGGCATAGTTAAGAGCACCTTAAACCGACGAGCATGGAGAGGTTGATGAGCGTGGATGAGGCGAAAATGGTGTGCATATCTCTCTGTCAATCCCAATGGGAGACAGTCGAGAAACTGTATGTATGTATGGACCTAAAGCTCCTTTTATAACAACAATCATGTAGTAATTAAACCGCACTGCAAAACAGAATTCAGTGTGTAATTAAAACTATTTATTTGGTAATAATGAACACCACAACACAGAGGTTTTGTACCACAATAGTATTACTAGATTGGTTATGTGAAACATATGTCGTGGTTGGATGTACGATGTACAGCATCAAATGTCGGAACGAACGTACTGTACTGAAGAAATTAAACTTTATCTCAATGTTATAAAGATTATGTCAGAATAACAGTTGCCACAGGGTTCGTTCTGAAACATTCCTTGAGATATTATATTTTAATTTTCTTAGTCGCTCAGATATTTTGAACTATTCTGGTGCTGACTCTACGATTTTGACTCAAGAAGAAGTTCTACGCTATTAAAATGGATCCAAAAGGTTAAACTGAGATTGATACGGCTTGTATATGTACGAGTATGGGTGACCATTTTTAGCACACCGAGACCACTCCCTGCATAATATATTATGAAGAACGGTTTTCATTTGAACGATTAGGACAACTTATTGTTAATATCTTAGTAGTCAGAAATCCAAAGGATCTCTGTAACGCCATAAACTACTAGCTACTCTGTTTATTACACATATTATTATATTATCTTAAGAAAACCAATAATTTTAGAATTTCTTGGAAGGCCCTCAAATCCGCCTTACCACAGAATATTCTAATCATTTCCGGACGACCACTAAAACCTCCTTGAACTTACAAATATTCTGGGAAGCTCATCTAATGGACCCGTCGCCATATTAGTTTTAATCGCTTTTACAAACTCCATTGTTTGGTAGATTTAAGCGGATCGAAGTATCTTACAACATAATTTTCTTATAGTATTTATAAAGTTAGTTTCCTTAAAAGTTCTTTTCAGACATTTCCCTGGCTGGACTTTAAAGAGATCTTGATTCCTTTAGTTTGCTTCGGCTTTTCTTCTCAGATGTCGTCAGCTGGAAAAATCCTCCAGCATCATCTAGTTTAAAAAATGAAAAATATTGACTTGTAAGTCATCTTTGAAAGTTCTATTTATCTGTAAATAGATTTGAAAAACAGTGACTTGTTTAAATATATAATAATAATAATAATTTATTTGGAAAAACTTAGTACGATTTTAAAAACATTTACGCATCTGTAACCGTGTCAAAGGCTTAATTACTGGCCAAATTAGGCTGAAAAAATTTATGTCCTGAGGTGAGATATAATTTGCAATTCAGGCTATTATTTTATCTTCCTTTTGTCATCAGCCTTAACAAGGCAACGCTTTCTAAGGCACGGCGGCCGCCTAATCTTTTTTATCTTTCCCCATTTTGGTCTCAAATGACAAATGCGGAAACATGACTTTAATCTTCGTGTATTGTTTCATTTTTAGAGAAATCACGTCACGTCAAAAAGGCATCTATTTGCACAATGCGTACCAAAAGACCTTTATCTTATAAAAAAGATAACATTCTAAGATAAGCCCAAAAAGGTAGACTGCATATGAATGAATATAACCTAACCTAACCTAAATTAAAAATTTAGAAAACCCCCGACACGAAATGTATTGTGCCATTTTGTGGTGGCGGCCATCTTGGATTTGAAATTTATCATAGTGTATAGTATTCTACTAGTTAAGCCCTTTCATTTGATACCCATATTGACCGAGTTGTGAAAAAATATGTTATTCGCTATTTTGTAGCGGCGGCCATCTTGGACCGATTTTCATCAAACATAGCTAAGAACACTCCCGACTAATTCACCTTTCAAATAAAAAAAACAAAATCAAAATCGGTCCATCCATTGGGGAGCTACGATGCCACAGACAGACACACACACACACACACACACACACACACACAGACACGTCAAACTTATAACACCCCGTCGTTTTTGCGTCGGGGGTTAAAAAGATACGTACGTAGGTATATACCGACCCACAGTTTGAATTCATGTAGGTTTTCTAGCAATAAAGACTATTTTATAAATAAATTAAAAATTTAGAAAACCCCCGACACGAAATGTAATTTGCCATTTGTGGTGGCGGCTTTCTTTGATTTGAAATCTATCATAGTGTACAGTATTCTCCTAGTTAAGCCCTTTCATTTGATACCCATATTGAGGGAGTTGTGAAAAAAAATGTAAGTAATTCGCTATTTTGTGGCGGCGGCGGCCATGTTGGACCGATTTTTATAAAACATAGCTAAGAACACTCCCGACAAATTCACCTTTCAAATAAAAAAATCAAAATTAAAATCGCTTCATCCGTTCGGGAGCTACGATGCCACAGACAGACACACACACACACACACACACACAGACAAACATATAACACCCCGTCGTTTTTGCGTCGGGGGTTAAAAAATACTCATTTACAGTCTAACATCGACGGAAATGAAACCTCCTTCATGATATCATATACACTCCATTTGTCAACTAAACAAGGTCATTCCATTGAGGTATTATGCACAGTTAATCGAGTTATTGCTTCACCTGTTGTAGAAAGTTAAAGATAGAATTTACAAATAACTAAATAACAAATTAAATGAATGAAATTATCATTACAATTGCGTTCATCATTTTGATTTTTACAATCTCCATTTACTCTCCATCAGCTTGTAACAATATATTAAAAATTCCTGACAAAACTATTCGTTTTCGAGTTATTTTTTATAGTATTTAGCATTGACAAATGCTTATAATATCGACTTCAGTGTTAGATGTCATATGTTAGAAGAGCATTCAAAACATTGAAGCATCTTTGACTCTTAGTACGACAGTACATAATATATCAATGTATCAGTCGTATTTTTCTACCATTGTCCATGTCCAACCCTCGAAAGGGTAGTGAGTGATTGGCATCGCGGAACGTTGGCAGGTTTTTTTATTGCAGACCCCAACCCTTCTCGAATCAGCCTGAATTTACTAATAATGAGGATAGGTACCGCTATTTCTGGCTTGTGTTGATTTTCCCATTGTACACAACGTAGCGAGATTCGTCAAGTTTATCTAGGAGCCGGGTACAATTGGCCCCGGGGACTTCGAAATGTATGATGGTACATAATAGGGAGCGAGTCTATTGCCATAAACCGGGCACAGATCCAGAATCCGAACTGATGGAATTCCGAACGACACTGCTCAGTCAAAGTAAAATATTTTATTAAGTACTAGCTTCCCGCCAGCGGCTACGCCCGCGTGGTCTTATAATTTTTTCCCCCGTTTTTGCAACATTTTTCATTACTACTCCGCTCCTATTAGTCGCAGCGTAATGATATATAGCCTATAGCCTTCCCCGATAAATGGGCTATCAAACATGGAAAGAATTTTTCAAATCGGTCCAGTACTTTTTGAGTTTATTCGTTACATACAAAAATACAAATCTTTTCTCTTTATAATATTAGTGTAGAAGTGTAGATGTAGATTTACGACCATGTCAACAGGCACTTTGGAAAAGTCAAACTAGTTGCTTGAGCCAAGAAACGAATCCGAAGCTCTTACATAGCTGACGTAACGCACACATATTTATATAGTACCTATATTTTCCTTATAAATCGCAACAAGTAACAAAGTAAATATGTACTTGGGAACGAAGTACAAAGTATTTCAATATTTGCGGAAACTCTCATAGTACCTACAAGTATATTTATATTTACCAGGTGATGAGATCAGTTCTGAGTGCTTCCTAACCCTTTTGTATCAAACTTTCGCACTTGACCGATTTTTAACCGACATAAAAAAGGAGGTTCTCAGTTTTTCTGTAACAAATATATCCTGGGACATTTTTACACAGCACCATCTAGTCCTAAACTAAGCAGAGCTTGTACTATGGGTACTAGACAATTGATAATATATAATACTTATATACTTTTTTTTGTAAATACATACTTATACATAGACAGACATACACAATCACTTAAGTTCATCACAATAAATGTTTGTGTCTTGTGGGAATCGAACCCACGACCTCGTGATCAGCAGTCCGGTACTCGAACCACTAGACCACAGACGTCGTCAACAAAAACAACAAAAAAAAATCCTCTGACGTAATACATTTTCCAACATCACAAATCTTGTTTGTAAAATTTTAGTTGGTACTTTTTACGCAGTCGGGTTTTTTTATTTCATTATTTCTATAAAACTCTTAGAGACCTGGTAGGAACCGAAAACTATGCCGGGGAAACGCAGATGCACATTATTACACCCCTGCCTAACCCCGTAAGTAATAAATGCGTGATAATATGTCAATATGTTCTTTCAATATCCGTAAAACAGCTATTTAAACTCAATTATGTTCTCGTGTTTATGGCTAGTCTTAAATCGGCCACTAAGTCAATATTGAATTAGTTCACCAATTGACCCCTTTTAAAAGGTCTCCCGACAAGGAGAGAACCATCTGGCCTTCTCGTGCTTCTGATATATCAAGATATTGTTACTTCATGACCACAAAGATATTGTTGAATCCATATATTTTTCGCTAACACCCAAATTACTTACACTCAATGTCAGAATTTTCGGACATAACACAGTTTTAAAATCATAAATACTAAACCGAATCAACAGGTAAATTATAAATTAAATTATACAAGAATTATACCTAACACAATTAAAAATGTACTTAAATATAACTAAACAATTTTAACTAAGTAATAAATATCTTAATTTTATTATAAGAATAAAATCATACAATAATATAATATTATAAAGAGGAAGATTTGATTCTTTGTTTGTATTGAATAGGCTCCGAAACTACTTGATCGATTTGAAAAATTCTTTCAGTGTTAGATAGCCCAATTATCGGGGAGGGCTATTGGCTATATACCATCACGTTACGACTAATAGGAGCGGAGTAGCAATGAAAAATGTTGCAAAAACGGGGGACAAATTCATAAGACCACGCGGGCGAAGCCGCTGGCGGAAAGCTAGTCAATAAATAATTGTATTATCTGATCACAATTAAAGGTTAGCAACGCATCACGCATTTTATAACTGTCCATGGAGTTTCTTGACCATTCTTCTCTAAGGACCAATGTTTTGAAACCGTGCAACTAGAATCATTTAACGTTTTATTAATGCTTGTAAAAGCATAATTGAAATAAAAATATTTGAACTTGAACTTGAATCAGCTACGCGATTTGGTCATCAGATCAGCAGCAATGATTATAGACCGTTACTGTTTAGTAAGGATGTCATTGTACTAGTCATTATAAACAACTTTTATTATGGAAGCAATCCCTAAATCACGCAAAAATATACAATATGTTCAAAAAACCTTGTCCGACCCGAAAGGGGTATAAAGGTATCCCAATCACATTACCAAATAAAATAAAATAAATAAAATATTCATAAAAGTGATGTTAATGAAGTTTTAAATTCACGATTTTTGTACAAAAATTACCCAAAATATAGCAATTTTCTTGAATGTGACAACACTATCACCTGCCGTGGTATATAGGCACCTGCGATGATTGCCCTTGAAGCTATTTATCTGTTTCATTGTTTTACAAAAAAATATTTAATTTTATTTGGAATATTTTTTTTTACTTGAAAACTGAAAAGGATTACATAAATGTAATCAAATATCGATACCTAATAATACCTTTACGGGTCAGAAAGGGTTTTCATAACAAATTGCATATATTTACCATCAAAATAACTGACACCCGAAACACTAACAGTTAACGCAAGACCTAGTTCAACAAGTCATGAGAGCATAAACCTTTATTAGCAGATCAGACGCCGTGACAACCGCTTAGCACGAATACCGTTCAGACAATTGTTTCAAACAGCTCAAGAGAATTAGATAGGGTAGACAACTCTTTATGTTCTAATACGTAAGAGTGGAAATAGATATCTAGAACATGAACTCTATCTTATCTTGCTATGGGGGCTGGTAGCCAAGTTATAACTACGCTGATCAACCGATCTGCAAGGTTAAGCTACACTGCCGCGGTCAGTCTGTGGATGAGTGACCATTCTTAACATATCGAGACCCCTCCGTGCCTCGGAGAGAACGTAAAGCCGTCGGTCCTGGTTGTCATACGAATACCTATGACAATCGATAGTGGTAGTCAGAAGCCTAAAAAGCCTGACAACCAGTCTTTCCTTCGAATATCGATATTGCCTAGAAATTGGGTTGCGGAGGTCTGATGGCAGTCGCTCCGTGTAAAATACTGATATTCAGCCGCATCCTGGTTAGACTGGAAGCCGACCCCAACATGGTTGGGAAAAGGCTAAGAGGAAGAAGGTAGGTATAAAGTACAGTTCTTAAGTTTAGTAGGAACAGATCGTTTTGTTAAGCCTGAAGAAAAGTATATTCCTTACTCTTGAAGACGTGGTTCATGAAAGCGGCTAACCCAATAAGAGGATGGGACCTAAAGTCTACTGGCTTAGGGTACCCGTTGCCGAGCAGACTCACCCGTTTCGTCGTCAGGACCTCACAATTACACAAGATGTGTGCTGCCGAACATGAAGTCAAGTCGCCTCATTTGTGTAATGGGGATTCAGCTAGTGTTGTATCAGATGCCCAACAATCACGCTTGTATTCTTCGAAGGTTTAGGCAGAGGTGTATTAATGCACACCCACAGTTCGTCAATGTGTTTATACCGATTTTTAATTTTCGTAAAACATATTTAACGTGGACGAAGCTAAAGAAATATGCAATAATCGTAGCAAGTTGCGTTTTGTAGTTTCTGGTTACACCTATAGGAAAGGCGTAAGTACTTATATGTATTTATGTTCCTAAACATACCGGCGAACAGTGGTTATACATTAGTACACATCTGCCCAAGCCTTCGGCGAATACAGGCGTATTAAGAGACGATAATTTCGTCTATTATAAACAAGAAAGTCGTATAGAATTGAAATAAAACTACTTTTTATTAAATCTAAATTAAATCTAAATCCAAGCTTAAAACTGCAAGACCGAAGGAGCTCGTTTTGCGTGAATCGGATTGCCAACAATTAACAAAAATGTAAGGTAGGTGTTAGTCATTGAAACGTCAAGTCGCCTACCACCTTAGTCACCCGTGACCATGGACGCTGTAAAGGGTCCGAAACGTCGGGATTAAAATAATATCAATATAACGCGGTAAAATCCGTAAAAAGTAGTTTTATTTCAATGTCTAGTATTCGCGTAAGTGTCAGACAGAAATCAGTAAGTCTTATAGAATGTTAATATGCGCCATTAGCGTTCATATCCCCATTAATGTCTAACCCAGATGCGACCACAATCTGTATGCATTAAAAGTTAAAATCGCATTAAGTATATCCCTATTCTCATGCACACACTGCATTATCGATTGTGTTTTATGATCGCTATCAGGTACTTACTATACGTCAATCAATGCATGATGCAATTTTTACGAGCGGATATATCGTATATGACTCATACAATTATATGTATAATAGTTGCTCAGGACTATCGACATCGTAGGTTTATTGATGGGCTGAGCTTGGTATGTATGGAATAATACATAAATACACACCTTTTATCTTCTATGTAAATAAAAATGAAAAGCAGTGATAGCCTAGGGGTATGACCACTGGACTGCCAAGTCTAAGGTCTCGAGTTCGAATCCAAGGCACGCACCTCTGACTTTTTGTAATCATGTGTGTAATTATCACTCGCTTTAACGGTGAAGGAAAACATCGTGAGGAAACCTGCATGGATGAGAGGTTTTCTCGACGGTGTGTGAAGTCTGCCAACCCGCATTAGACTAGCGCTATGGACTATAGCCTAATCCCTCTCATACTGAGAGGAGACCCGTGCCCAGCAGTGGGACGGTATATGGGTTGATTATTATTATTATTATAAATAAAAATCAGTTGCAATTCTGTTAGTCTCACTAAAACTCGAGAACGGCTGAACTGATTTGGCTAATTTTAGTCTTGAAATATTCGTGGAAGTCCAGGGAAGGTTTAAACGGTAAGAAAACTTTTATTGGCGGTACAAAATTCGCTGACGGTACTTGTAAAACTGTTGAAAAGCGTCACTGTTTGAGTGTGATCCGCTCAACTTCGACTCAACTCGTCAAAATAATTAACAAACGACCTGTTTGTTTCAGAAGAAAACAATGGTTAAACTTTCCGTGGAACCTAGACAAACTGTACATACCTCAAATTGTTCTAAATAGAACTCTATCTACGCTCTAAACTGAGAAGAAACTAACCTAAATTAAAAATTTAGAAAACCCCCGACACGAAATGTAATTTGTGTGGTGGCGACCATCTTGGATTTGAAATTTATCATAGTGTATAGTATTCTACTAGTTAAGCCCTTTCATTTGATACCCATATTGACGGAGTTGTGAAAAAATATGTAATCCGCTATTTTGTAGCGGCGGCCATCTTGGACCGATTTTCATCAAACATAGCTAAGAACAAGACGGTTCATCCGTTTGGGAGCACACACACACACACACACACACACGCACACACGCACGCACGCACGCACGCACGCACGCACGCACGCACGCACGCACGCACGCACGCACGCACGCACGCACGCACGCACGCACGCACGCACGCACGCACACACACACACACACACACACACACACACACACACACACACACACACTGAGGTTTTATATAACTAGTACTATCTTTCCGCCAGCGGCTTCGCCCGCGTGTTCTGGGTATTTCTTGTAAATTATAGCCTGTTACTCGGTAAAGCCGTAGCTTTCTAATGGTGAAGGAATTTTTCAAATCGGTCCAGTAGTTTCGGAGCCTATTCAATGCAGACAAATGGTCAATCAAATCTTTCCTCTTTATTATATAAGAAGTGAATAGCGTCCTGCCCCGGCTACATACGGGTGCAATGTTGGATTTCTCGGCTTCCCAAATTTATTCTCTACTATAATATGCAAGTAGTAACAGTTCATTCTATTAATCTGGATTCTAAACTGCTGAAGAAATATTGTATGTATGTCCTAACCATTGTAATTCTCTGCCTTCCCTTCCTTATGTAGGTATGTATGTACTAACAGATACCTTACAAACATACTAATCTTTCTCTATGCGATCTCTTACGATAAGATAGCTCTATTACAGACTACGTACAATAACAACAGTGTTGCCAGTTTTCAGTCTAAAACAAACAAAACTTTACCAAAGTTACATCTAAACTAAGGTCTGTATTCTGTATAGTATCAAACAATACCTACGTATGTTTACAAACTCAAAACTTTCACTACTAAGATTAGAGTTTAATTCTGTTAGTTTATATATGTATTTAGCCTCCGACACGAGCACTTATTTAATAACAATAATATGGATAGGTAATTTTGGATGTAACATAAACCTCGAGACATACTACTTGGGAGCACAATGGATTATATGACCATTGAAAATTTTATTGGATTAAAGTACTTTAAAACGACACTCTTCGACTTGAGCTTTCGTTTTTATTTAACATCGTTCAATATTATCTTTTTGTATTTTCTTAAGCATTGTATCTTCTGGTTCGGTACACCAGACGCTTTGACCGCTAAGCTATCGCGAGCCGCGAGCGAAGGAAGATTTCGACTGGCGAGCGGGGCTTGACCGGCTACTGTGACCGATTTGAAAAAATCTTTCAGTGTTAGATAGCCCATATATCGGAGAAGGCTATAGGCTATACCATCACGCTACGACTAATAGGAGCGGAGTACCAATTAAAAATGTTGCAAAAACGGGGGGAAAAAAGTTATCAAGACCACGCGGGCGACGCCGCTGGCGGAAAGACGGCAATAAATAAAAGCTACATGTTACGTAATGAATACCACACTCTATATGCTAATTAGAGCCATTTGTGGACTATTTAGTTCATTAGGTATTCGTAATTAACCCGAACCAGACTAATATCCATAATCATTAACACGACAATGTCGCATCTGCGATTGGGACAACGTAATGCGATTATACGTCTAAGTATATGACTGTTCTATTACTAAGTACAATGATATGATGATATCTTATTATACTCGTTGTTGTCTCGTCCGAAGATGTTAGAAAACAAGTGTAGTCCCGGTATTGTCAGTCACTGGCGCCACATAATTTTGAAGAAAAGAAATAAAGAGAACGCACTTCCACTCTCGCTCCCAGTCCCAGCCTCTGCAACTCTATGGCTTCATTCGGTGTTTATGTCCGAAAACGGCGTCACGTATTTCTCCCATATCTTTATTTTTTCTTGTTATGCATTTCTTATAAGTGTTAGAAATCAACAAAAATGGGAAATAAGCGATCAGGTGAACAAGAAAAGAATCATTTATTAAAAAGTTACGAAAACTTGGAAAACGTAAAAAAGTTGAATCAAAACTTTCAAGTGTTGTTCAAGTGACAACGAAAATTACGGAATTCAATCCAATAATACTGAAAAAGGTAAGAGGCTTACCTACTAACAAAAAAGCGTGTACCTAATGTGATTATTAACAATAATTCGTGTCCAAACGCATGTCGCAAAGCCTGCAATGCAAATGCAAGTGGTGACTAACAAAAGCACACAATATGTATGTTGCAAATAGCAATACAACCTAGGCCTAGGGGTACTCTGCGGGAGTGCACGTGGCTTTATCATGCAACCTTAATGGGACGTCCTGCGGGGGCGTACGTGGTTGACATTACATGACCTAGGGAAGTTCGGCAGGAACTTACATGGTTATTTTGTATAATGGCTGGCATGCACTACCTATAACAATTTCCAGATGATATTGTAAATCCCAGTGAAGGACTCACCAGCGAGACTGGAAGATTATGAGAACATTCCCACAGGAATGCTTCAATGAGTCCAACCTGATGTACAGGTACTGGAGTGTGCACCCCCATCAATCAAATATGAAGATACCTAGCCCAAAGGTGGGAAATCATGAAAAGGAGACAGAATAGACAACAGATTTCCACAGCATTGTCATGCCTGACTTCAAATGTGTGTTATATACGAAGTCAAAAAAGTAAAATGATGAAAGCTTAATGATACAGCCTGTCTGTTGTGTGATGCATTACACTCAAATACAAAAGGGCATAGGTCAATTCTTCTAGCTGCTATAAACAAAGACATGAAGGAATTCTTGCTTCAATCTGAACCAGATCGGTGAAAATCTTACCGATGAAATAAAAGCAGCCAAGTCAGTGCAGAAACTTGACAGACTTAATAGTGGCAGAACCTGCAAAGAGTTCATTCCACACTGTCCAGAACAAACCTCAATAAAAACGAGGCTGTAAACTGGTGGGGACCTCCGTGCAGTGAAGTGAAGAACAGGTCATCAGCAGAGGTGCCATCATGCAGACCAGTAGCAGACAAGAAGAGAGAGGATAAGTTCCAGCGGAGCAGAGCAGAGAAAAAGTAAACCTGCAGGTGGGTCAACTTCCATTTCACATCTGTAATTGGAAAATAACCACCACGGACCCCGTCATAATTGACTTGGTCGGTCAGGTTAGTCAGAGATATGATTCTTTTTTCTGACTGAGTCTTTTCAGATATCTTATCTGATTTATACAACTTAATTAAAACCATTTGTGAACCTATAGACAGTTAGTTGTGGTCACATACTTATTCTTACCATAAGATCCAATGGCCTATTTTGTTTTATTCAAAATCAAAATAGTTAAACACTTTTCAAATTCAAATTCAAATATTTCATTTGTTAAATATAGGTAAAAAGTTACAAACTCAGTGGAATATTAAAAGTTCTTACAAGAGTATCACTATGTTTTACCATTAAGGGTATACAAATATAGGTACATTTAAAAAAAAAAAAAAACATAAATAATTGCAGTATTACAATAGTCTATACATTTTTATTAATACCTACTGAACTTTTTAAGTTAGTACATTATAGAACAGTTGAAAATTGTTACAGTAACAAACTATCTAGAATATCTATCAGTATTCCTAGATAAAGATATATGATGCATATTACATGATAAAGATACATGAAGGTAGTAAAACCTAAGGTTAAAATTTTAATGAAAGTATTAACAGTTTAATACTCTACCATTCAGTCTCTGCACAGCATGCATTCACTAATACTATGAAACCAGTCATAACTACACAAGAGAAAGAGATTTTCATCTCTAATTTCCTTAGATAATTCTCTATGTAAAGAAAATAGTTACCTACAATCAATGATTAAACATTACATTACATTATGCATTCCAAAATAAACATATTGGAAAACTAGGTTTCATAGTCTCATACTTAATAAAGGAAAATATGAATTTGTACCTGAACAGAAATCCATAGATTCTTAAGTTTTGAATTTTAATAAGAGAGACAAATTCAAGTAAAATTCTTAGACAAAAATATCTCATATTGAATGCTAACAATAATAATTATGATCTTACATTCACAATAAGAGAGTTCTCTTACCTGAAAAAATACTCATGAGTTAGAAACATCCAAATACTTATATTTATATGTACTATATTATGATAATAATATTTTATTACATAATATGACTGATATCTACTGACTCTCAAAGTGCCACTTCTGATGAAGCTCTCCTTCATATCAATTCACTGGAATTGCTTCTTCCTTGGAATATGGGACTTATGAGATTATGAAATGTTATTAAGGATAGGCAATAAGACAGTAGTAACATAGGCTGGGAGGAATCCAGCACAGTCATTAACATAAAAGTACAAACAGCATTGACAATGGTGTGAGCTAAGACATTTCTAGATCCTTGCTAGTTACATAAATACAAAAGTTTATATTAAAAAAAAAAAAAAAAAAAACAAGAAAGGCTCCAGATATCAACCCCAATATTGAGTTGTCTACCTTGGTACTCAGTAGGTACTTTCAGGTGTTTACCTGAATTTCTGAAGTTTTTTAAATCAATAGTGAAACCGCTGAAAGTGAAATTATGATCAGTTTACTATCCAAGATTACAATTTTTTTCCTGCAGTGGCATGGATAAACACACCATTACTTATAGGTTCCAGGAGGGATCACCTATAGGTATATTTCCTATAGTTTAAAATCCCACAGATCAGCTGTTTAGATTTCTATAGATTAGGACCCCCAAACCAAAATATAATAATACTTGGGATGTGTCTGTTTGTTTTAATCATACTAAACATGATTATAACCAATATAATAAATTAGTTATATTACAATAAAGACTAGGTATTGATGTAGCTTCCGGCTAAAGAGCTAAAACCATAACACATCAATATTGGGCACCTAACAATATAACAATCAAAGAAGATTCCATCTCTATCTAGATGAGCTTTAACAACTTAGCTATTTTATAGCTAGATCTAGCTATTTCTTCGCACAACAGTTAGCTACAAAAAAAAAAAAAAAAAGGTAGCTAACGTAAGGTAGTTTCCTTTTGCATTGAACAATGACTTTAATTATTAGTTTAGGTTTTTTTATAAACGTCTAGCTAGTTTTGGGGTAACATTTAGGAATCTGACAACTTTTGCAGAAGATTTAGCTACAATATTTAAATGATGATATCAGGAGAGGTTGTTAGACCGGAGAGTCATACAACCTATGTTTTATAATAGTACCATCATTAATAATAGATGCTCCTCTCAAGCAATCTTTAATATAAATGAATCAGAACCTACATAAAGTTGTGTAATTTAATTTTGTCTTTGTACCTAAGTTTAATTATTTCATTTACAACATAATTAAATAAACTATTGATCAGACTGCATTCTGCAACTATCACTGACTCTGAACAATAGGGCCCTGTTTCACAGTTACTGATCAGTCTCTATTAGATTGGATAAATAATTTCATACAAATTTGGTTCCCTTTGGGAATTTGTTCAGCAGTTTCCTGATATCCAGAGGTGGTGAAACAGGCCCTTCGAATCCATGTATTATGATAAGAGTCATACCTACCACTAACAATTGTTCTTAAATATAATTTTTTTTTTTTTGTATTAATAAGTTGATACAAAACAATGACTGACAGTAAGCCAAAATAATATTATTTCAGGATTGTTATGTTATTTCATTATTCATAATTGTTTTAAGTAAAATGATTACAGTAACATTGAAATTAATAGTTCAGAATCTTATTTAGCGATGAATAGGTTTTATTATTATTATAAATAAACGTTTACAAAATCTCGTGCTACAGATTAAGATAATAAGCGTTGCTAATGTCTATTATAATGGCTCCTCTACATAGTCGGCGTCGTCGGCGATTATATGCGAACACGATCGTATAGAGGATATACTCTGCTGCTGTCGCCGATGATCGTCTTCGTCAATTGTTTCAAGGTTTCAAGGCACACATCAAAGGACTTCCAAGGTTCAAACGATCACTGAGTGTTAAGTCGAGGTGCCCACATGATCGCTGATTATTCATTCGCCGTCAGGCAGTGAAGCCTTTCACACGTTTGCGTGTAACTACAAATCGGTGCAGTATGCACTTAATATGACTAGTGGATGGTCAAATGAATACATTGAAGTTCATAGAACGTTATCAGACCTGTTTCCAGAAATTGAAATTGAATTTGAATTTGAAATTGTAACACAAATATTACAAAGATTAAAATGAATAGCCAAACTTATATACTTTGTATCCACAACTTTTCGTGGAATTACATTGACATAGTGGTTGTATACCGCTATTCTGAAAATGGTTGCAGTAGCAACGCACTCCGCGTCCGTCTTACGCAGTGCCGTTCGAAAAACTACCGCAGCCGAATGTGTAGATACTTGCACGATGATCGTGGCGATTACAGACGATTATGATCGCCGATTGTGAAGTTCACACACAGGATTAAAATTTGTTATTGAATTGATGATAAGTTGAGACCAATGGTAAGAGGTGAAAAAGTATTTAGTTATGATAAAAAGTAAATATTACTGATAGTGATTTTTTGTTCCTTTTTAATAAATTAATGTTTATTGATTTTACAACAAGTCTTTAAACATCTACACTTGTTTTCTAACATCTTCGGACGAGACAACAACGAGTATAATTAAATAGTCAAACGAACTTACCTGTAAGTGAAGTTCGACGGTAATTATACGAAGTTGTTGTCTCGTCCGAAGATGTGGAGTCCCACCCTACCCAATTATCTCATACCATGTAGAGACACGAGTATGAGCCCTATGTTGTAAAACCAATAAATCACTATAAACTTAATGAAGCCATAGAGTTGCAGAGGCTGGGACTGGGAGCGAGAGTGGAAGTGCGTTCTCTTTATTTCTTTTCTTCAAAATTATGTGGCGCCAGTGACTGACAATACCGGGACTACACTTGTTTTCTAACATCTTCGGACGAGACAACAACTTCGTATAATTACCGTCGAACTTCACTTACAGGTAAGTTCGTTTGACTATTTAATTATATAAATCACGCCTAAATTTTTTTTATTTTATTTTATATCACTAAGTTGGCAAACATACGGCCCGCCTGATGGTAAACGGTTACCATAGCCTATAGACGCTTGCAACACCAGGGGTATCACTCGCGCGTTGCCGACCCGAAAAACCTCTTAGAGGTTTATGGAGAATTCACTGCGCCGACAGTTTGATGGAATATTCCTCTTGCTGCCAGCGCAGCGCATCCTTAGAAGGAGCTCTGGCAACCTTACTCACTGCAGGAACACAACACACAATAAAGTGTGTTATTTGACTGCAGTTTCTGTAAGGTGGAGGTACTTCCCCAGATGGGCTGCTCCAGATTTGAGCCATAAATGGCTGTGCCCTACCTCTCTTAAGAAAAAGCTGTATTCTCCAAAGGATTAGACAGCTTTTTAAGGTTTCGCCTATCAGCGCTTCCCTTTTGTTCGTCACCTTTACGCTCACGACATGACAGATTCTTCGTACATAATAAAACAGCTGAGATGGTTTTAGTTTGGCTCCACGGTACTTCTCTAACCTAAACCTAAACGTCGAAAATTATTATTTTTTCCCCCATTTTTGCAACATTTTTAATTGATACTGCTCTTCTATTGGTCGTAACGTGATGATATTGTAAAGAATAAGAAGGTCGTTACCAATAATTGGCATGATACTGGCAAATCAAGCATTCATAAAATAACTGAAGTAGACTGTTCTAGAGGTAGAGGTGTCACGGACACAGTGACATGTAGAATAATTAAGTGCTCCCAATAAACAAAGTCGGATATAAATAATATTCTATAATTATTTCGGCACCAATTCCGTGTACTGTGTTGGACGAGAGCCTCCACAATGGCCTATAGCCTTCCTTCATAAACAGGCTATCTAACACTGAAAGATTTTTTCAAATCGGACCAGTCGTTCCCGATATTAGCGCGTTTTACTAAACAAATATTAGTATAGATATAAATATTTGAAAATATATTACCATCATTAACTCTGACGAAATAATAGACACACCAGGTATATAGCCCATAAACTTAAAATTTGGCGTGTAGGTGGAAGAAAACACATCAGCTAAGAAAAGATTTTGCAAGTTATCAACGCAATAACACTATCCAACTTGTTATATAACTGAATTCCCCGCAGAGTTAGTGGAGCTGTTCTGCTGTACGCCCCAGATCGATGGTTTTTTAGCTCCCAAATTAAAGGGGACGAGCAATCAGGAACAGGATACATGAATCCTAAATTCCTAAGCCCGAGCTGTTAATGAGAATTTTATAAAAACGCTATAACACTTCTTTTTCTCATATATTCTTATCTCAAAAGTCAGGCATCAACCCAACTTCCGAGCACGTCACAACATCTCAATATCGCCAACTCAAGGCTGCCGCTCAATCGATTACAATCGATAAAACTGTCCACCTTCTCGATAAGAGGCTATCGATATGGTAGCGGTGTTCGACACCAATTTGCCGGTATTACACGCTATCAGTAATCTCTAACGTTTAGATAAGAATTTTGGAAAGATGCGAAGATGTGATTTGATTTTAGAACGCTCATTGTTGTAAACCAGTAAGAATTTATAATATAATATAATAAATATAGAGTATATATAATAGTTTATATGGATAGGAGGGAAGAGGAAGACCAAAGAAAAGACTGTGTGAGAAAGGATATGACCACAAAGGAGTTGAATGACGTAGAGATGTATGGAACAATAACCTAACCTAAATTAAAAATTTAGAAAACCCCCGACACCAAATGTAATTTGCCATTTTGTGGTGGCGGCCATCTTTGATTGGAAATTTATCATAGTGCGTAGTATTCTACTAGTCAAGCCCTTTCATTTGATACCCATATTGAAGGAGTTGTGAAAAAATATGTAATTCGCTATTTTGTGGCGGCGGCCATCTTGGACTGATTTTCATCAAATATAGCTAAGAACACACCCGACCTGTCAAATAAAAAAATCAAAATTAAAATCGGTTCATCCGTTCGGGAGCTACGATGCCACAGACAGACAGACAGACACACACACACACACACACACACACACACACACACACACACACACACACACACGCACGCACGTCAAACTTATAACACCCCGTCGTTTTTGCATCGGGGGTTAAAAAGACATACTGCGCCGACCCCAAGTGAATAGGGATAAGGGCAGGAGGATGATGATGATTCTTGTATAACAGTCCAGATACTGTGGATCTAGCAACCTCACTAATTAACTATTTATGGTTACCTGGAAAAAATCACAGTTCGCGATAAGGTCGCCAGTTGTATATATTTAAACTCGATTGTGTTCTTTATTGGTGTACAATAAATTATTGATATTATAAATAACTAGCTTTCCGCCAGCGGCTTCGCCCGCGTGGTCATGTATTATACATATACACCTTCCTCTTGAATCACTCTATCTATTAAAAAAAACCGCACCCCCGTCCCTACCTAAGGCGAGCCAACTAGTTCCGCGCGGACTATAATTTTGACCCGTTCTATGCGTCTCTGTTGTGTTCATGCCTCATGACGTAATGACATCATACGACTAAATAATAGAATTGTTTTATTGTTGGCACTCCTGTAGATGACACGATAATATCGCGATCGTGTGTGTCCATGACAGAGAACTTACAATGATATGACAATGAGGATTTTGACCTTAATGAGTACGAAAAAAAATAATCTAATCTAAACCATAACGTTATGAAGAAGAAGTATTGTTTTTTAATGGATATAATGTCCGTGTACAGAACAGTTTCATAAGGAATTGTAAAGGAGGTCATCGAAATCGGCCCAAATGAGGTACCGGAGGTACACCTATTGGAAAAAATACTCTGTACTACGCAGGTTCAAACTGTAGTCGTACTTTTTTTTTAATGATAACTGGGGAATGAGAAAAAAAACTTTTGATTTGAGAAAAATCATGCCATTTTGGCACACTATTATCTTTTTCGTAATGATTTCATAGTAAAAACTGTCAGACATAGTAAAAAGAATCAGTTTCGGAATGTCCAACGCACGCCATTACGGCAGATTATTATCAGTTTCATAGTGATCTCATGGTAAAAACATGATAAAAACTATCAACTCAACAACTGACATGTACCGCCGGTACAATTTGGGCTGAGTTGATGACCTCCTTTGTATACTAAGTTTGTTCAGTATGTATATTACCTGTCCTTGTGTATATCTATGGAGGAGGCCTAGTTTAGCCGGACATTTGGGTGAAAAGGCCGGACACCCTTAATTTCTAGTCTACGTAGGTACCTATTTAGACTAAAAAGTAAAAATGTTTTTCAAAAAAAGCCGGGCATCGTATCATTTAGCCGGACACGCAAATAAAAAGCCTGACTATGTCCAACTTCATCCGGACGCCTGGCAACGCTACTTGAGAAGTTAGACAGAGTATGAGTAGACAGTATATTTAGGTCTCATGTAATGGGGGTTAAAATATTGACATTACCCAGTCCACATCCCATCTCCGAACTGCTGCGGGGAATTCATAGAATGACGTCAATAACGCAACATGGGTATAGAACCAACAAGCTCACGATTAGCAGGCTTTGTTGCATGTTGGACTTAGTAACTAGTACCTATAGTGTATTTCCCATAAAGGTTACATAGGTTAGTTAACTGGGAAGTTCCGAGAAACTAAACAATGCGTCGTGTGCGTTCGCGCAGCGGAATGTTGTTGAATTTAAAGATTTTAATTATGCAGATATTTAGTGTATGACGTCGTATAATTGTGTATGGTAAAAAAAAAATTGTGCACGCAGCCATTGTTGAGAAATTCACCAAAAACTGATTCCGCTGGGCGAACGTTGTCCTGGCGGAACTCTTTTTAATCCATAGACTTTAGAACAAAAAAGATGTGTCAAAAAATTAGTGTGTATTTGTGTGTAATTGTGTATGTATGAATAAAATTAGTGCATGCATAAACTTCGGAGAAATTCAAGTTTCCGCTACGCGAGTGTTTGGCCATTAGCTAGTTTTCATATAAAGCGATTACATAGAGAGCTGTAGATTTTTACATACATTGTTTTGAATTTGTGTGTATTTGTTTAAAAAACAGATTTAGAAAAAAACGTAGGGCTTAAAAGATAAAAATATAAACGTAAAATACGCTGATTAGGTCTTAGTTCTTAAAGTATGCACTTTGGGGTCTAGATTTTCACGTTTATACAAACCTTGTAAGTGTCTGCAACATGTTGCCAAGTATCAATGATGTTCCGTTAGTAATTAAAGAGTTATAGGACAATTTACCATGAATAGATCACTGTTTACAAAGCAGTCAAATATCACGACGTTCTAAGGGAATTGCATGGTAAAATGTATGCCAATAATTAGTGTATTCATTAAACTATTCACATGCAAAATTTCATGTCATTAAATTCAGTAATTAAAGAAAAACAATTATAATACTGACGAAGGATCGAAAACGTACATAACCCGACCAAGTTCAGATGGCTACAAAAAAGCGGCCGTGCCATATATCTAAGAAACGTTCTTAAACTTCCAGTATAGTATTTATTAATATGGTACAGTTGCGTACACCATCGTTAGGAAAAAAGAAAACAATTCCATTTCTTGAATTAAACATATTTTTTTAATAATAACGCCACTATCTACGATAAAAATGCTGTAATAAGCTACAATATGATAAATATTTACCGAAACAGTAGTACTTACATGTGGTAATTTCCCTATGGGGTCTATAGTTAGAATCCTGATCCGTGAAATCTTTAATAGAAATTAGTTGTATTATTTTTGTCTTAAATAATATATCTAGATTATATCTCAAGTCTCAAGCGCATACCTACTTAAATAAAGTACCTACGTAAATAGTACCTACTTTCTTTCATAGTCAAATACATTTAAAAAAGTAGGTGTACAAAAATAAATGACCTATAAATTATATCGAAACAACAATTGTGTTATCACCTGTACCAATTCAATACCGGTATTATACTGTAAATTTTGGGATGTTACCTAAATATATTGCACGGCCGCTTTTTTGTAGCCATCTGAACTTGGTCGGGTTATGTACGTTTTCGATGCTTCGTCAGTATTATAATTGTTTTTCTTTAATTACTGAATTTAATGACATGAAATTTTGCATGTGAATAGTTTAATGAATACACTAATTATTGGCATACATTTTACCATGCAATTCCCTTAGAACGTCGTGATATTTGACTGCTTTGTAAACAGTGATCTATTCATGGTAAATTGTCCTATAACTCTTTAATTACTAACGGAACATCATTGATACTTGGCAACATGTTGCAGACACTTACAAGGTTTGTATAAACGTGAAAATCTAGACCCCAAAGTGCATACTTTAAGAACTAAGACCTAATCAGCGTATTTTACGTTTATATTTTTATCTTTTAAGCCCTACGTTTTTTTCTAAATCTGTTTTTTAAACAAATACACACAAATTCAAAACAATGTATGTAAAAATCTACAGCTCTCTATGTAAGCGCTTTATATGAAAACTAGCTAATGGCCAAACGTTCGCGTAGCGGAAACTTGAATTTCTCCGAAGTTTATGCATGCACTAATTTTATTCATACATACACAATTACACACAAATACACACTAATTTTTTGACACATCTTTTTTGTTCTAAAGTCTATGGATTAAAAAGAGTTCCGCCAGGACAACGTTCGCCCAGCGGAATCAGTTTTTGGTGAATTACTCAACAATGGCTGCGTGCACAAATTTTTTTTTACCATACACAATTATACGACGTCATACACTAAATATCTGCATAATTAAAATCTTTAAATTCAACAACATTCCGCTGCGCGAACGCACACCATTCGTCATCATAACTACAGATTTTCTAAGTGGGTTTTCTGATATAGGTATAGGTACCTTACTTGTTTGGGTCAGTCGAAACTAACAGCCAAGTTTCAACCTAATTTTCTTTTCAATCGACTCTGTTTTATGATATTTATATTCGTGCATTACTTACTCTATTGTTTGCCTTGAGGATTTTTGTTTTTTTTTACAGAGTACCTCACTCAGTATCTTTTTGTATTTTTAAATTTTCCATGCTAAGATAATATTATTTTAAAGAGTTATATTAATAAATCTGAAGACGTAGTCCCGAATCCTATCTTAAATCCTGAATAAGAGTACTTATACTCACTTTCACACACTTATTATCAACTATAGGTATAAATAAAAATGAATGTTGGTAAGCGCATAACTCAAGAATGGACCAATCCGGCAAATTTATTTTTTTGTACCCATGTTCCTTAAGGTCCACGGAAGGATTTAATTACTCTAAAAAATGCGTGGACAATAGTAAAACGTATTAACCATCTAGTATCGTATTTCTAATACATTTTTATACTAATAACCTAGTGTCCAAATAAGCTATAACTATTCTAATTCCAATAAATACAAATACCCAGATACAGATAGGATCAATAACATTATTTTATCAAGACGTCGAGATAAATACGCAATCCCGAATGCCAGATTTCCAAATTACGTAAATATAACCTTATTTTGCTATAAACACCAATATTACCTATCTACTAGAAGCCAGACATCATTACCAATCTGATATAGGTACCTATATTTTATCAAGCCTAGTCAAGCGTATCAGTAGCTTCGCTTTCTGGTCCTGGATTCGATTCCCAGGTCCAGCAGGGTTTTCTATGAAATTCTCTGTAGCAGGGCAGAGTTCAGATTTGTGCCCGGTAAAGGCCCGGCTCCCCCCCTATTACATGGGACCTAAACACACCGGCGAACTGTGGATGTACATTAGTACACCTCTGCTAGTGTGGTGGACCTCTCATACTGAGAGAAGACCTTTGCCCAGCAGTGGGTCGTGGTGGACTGTCTAATCCCTCTCATACTGAGAGAAGACCTTTGCCCAGCAGTGGGTCTATAATGATGATGATTTTTGCCATGTCGGCGACAACAAAGTGCAAAAGTAACCAAACAACATTCTCCGTCGACAAGTATGGGAAATAATACACCTGCTTTATGCAGTAATATTTAGTTTATATCTTTATGGTTATAGCGCGGTACATCAATACCAACGCGGCTTACATTTGAGTTTTATGCTAATATGGCTTCCGCCCACGATTTCTTTTTCAACTACTATTTTTCCCCGGCTCCGCCCTTGTAAAATCTTGTCCTTGTAGTTAATTTTCCCGTGGGAACCTGCTATCGGGATAAAAGTATCTTTTAGGTTAATCCAGGGTATAAGCTACATTAGCAGCAGCCGCGGAGCGGGAACGGGAGACCGTTGCCGCAGCCCTACCAATCCGCGCCCGACGCACTGGGCGCAGGAACAGGGCAAACCGTGCCCTGTTCCAACCACCATAAAGAGGCCACGGGCGGCAGGCCTGGGGACGTCTGTCGCCCAGCACTAGGCCCGAGTAGGTGATGCGGTCGGAGTGTGCCGCATCCCAAATTAATAAGTACCTCTTACCTTAATCAAAATTACTGCCACGTTAGCTTTGTAGTTGTAAGCGCGACAGCTGCGCTTGAAGTCCAGGGATTGGTTCCCAGGTTGATCAAAGTGTTATTGGGCTTTCCTATGGAATTGAGGCCTATAATCCCCGAAGGGTTAGCCCAATGCGTGTTTGCGGACTTCACATGTCATCGAAAAAAAATTTCAGGCATTCAGGTTTCCTCACGATGTTTTCCTTTACCGTTAAAGCAAGTGATAATTACAGAGGTTCTTGGATTCAAACTCGAGACCTTTGAATTGGCAGTCCACTGGTCATACCCCTAGGCTATCACTGCTTCATAGTAATAGGATTGTTTCGGTTTTATTGTGATGTTTCTCAAATAACATTTTCCTCTTTCGAAGTAACAATTTCTGCCATAAAGACAAAGAGAACGGCAGTTTTCGCTGGACACACGGAAACAATTGGGATATGAAAAATGTAATCTTTCTCTAGCAAGTGCAAGCTAACGTCAGGCTAAAAGCCAATAAAATACCTTAGTATAAGGCTTGAAAGCATCTTTACTATCACTACATAGTATAAAACAAAGTCGCTTTCTCTGTCCCTATATCCCTATGTATGCTTAAATCTTTAAAACTACGCAACGGATTTTGATGCGGTTTTTTTTAATAGATAGAGTGATTGAAGAGGAAGGATTATATGTACATAGTATAAAACAAAGTCGCTTTCTCTGTCCCAATGTATGCTTAAATCTTTAAAACTACGCAACGTATTTTGATGCGGTTTTTTTTAATAGATAGAGACTTAGCGTAATTAATTATTATCTAACAGAAACCAAGTATGTCTCAGTACACTGACAAAAGAGAATTTTTCAAATCGGTTCAGTAGTTTCGGAGACTATTCAATGAAAACAACCAATAAAATCTCTCCTCTTTATAATGTTATTTTAGATATAGAAGTTTAGATATTACACATAGCATTTAGGTGCTCTACCTACTATGTAATCAATCAATAATAATCGACATAGGCTCAAAAATGGTCAAAGTCGGTGAATTAAAAAAACATTAATAGATTCCCTATTCTTCCCAGTTCCTCATAAAGATGCCAAATAAAACCTCTTTGCAACTAGGATCATTCAATTCATGAACCGAATGCCATTTGAAAATGAAACCTATTGCTGTACCAGTAGGTAATAGAATGAACTTAGCTATTAGCAACAAGTTCTTGGTACAATGCCAAAGCCGAGTCAAGGCCAATGACCGTTTGTAGTACATTAACTGTTCTCTCCTTGAGTGACAATTGTTTGATAGTTTTGACGCATCGTTGTAATGCATTCGACATTAGACAGTTGTATTCGATATGTCGGAAATGCTGATACGTTGAAGCTGCCAAAATACATATTCTAATAATATTTTGTGTTGCACGATTTGTCTATGGGAGTTGTCGTTACGGGAAATAACATACTATCTCGCCTTTATTATTTAAAGGGGTAGGCAGTGATGTATTGATAATACACTAGTTGAACTGATGGCATGCATAATTCATCATCGTTGGATTCAGGCGGCATATAACCGGTCCTTGTGAAAGTCTATAGGAGAGGCCTTTGCTCAACAGTGGACCTCTTTTGACTGATGATGAATCAGATAGAATAGAAGACGAATTTAAGATGGTTTGGGCATAAAGGATGAACGGAGATTGAATAGACAAGTACACGTGGCGATTACGGATAGAAGAGTTGGAAAATGGCCGGGACCTTGGCTAACGTACCACAGCCAAATAGCGAACGTTCTCAAAAAAGGCAAGATAAGGAGCACCCTTAACCGCAAGCGTCCATAGTGAGGTTGATGAGCATCATAATATATATGAACTGAAAGTGCTGTGCCAGGATCGTAGCGAGTAGAACTTTATAGTCTCGACTGCCTACCCCAATAGGAAATATGTGTGAAGCTATTTATGTCGGAGGATGTAAAGCCACCAAAACGGTATCACTATTATAGCAATCGTTTTAAATTGGTTTTGCCTCTAATTTGCTGTGCAGTGTCGACAGTCGGCTATGAAGTGTCGCAATTTATTTTCAAGTACGAATAGAATTGATCTGTTACTTCCCGTTGTTCATAAGGGGTCATGTCTGATGACTGGACACCGTACACCTGTGTATTACACAAGAGATGACAATAATTTTATTATGTTTCCCCTAGGAGAACGAGTTAAAATACTCCTATAATTCTCTACACTAATTCCTCACCAGATCGACCAACGGATAATAGGTGTTTAAAAGCTTTTTTGGTGCGGAAAATCCTCGTGGATCTGAACGACCTGGGAAGCAGTGGAGGATATCGGGCATATACTGATTAAAAACCCCACTTGCATTTCCCTTGCTCTATGCGTCATAACCATGAGATATTCACAACAGCCATGACAGAATATTGAGAGGCCTTTTCTTTTTTGATGCAAAAAATCCTCAATGTTGCCTGTCTAATGTGTCGTAATGTTACCTAGGGGTGGGAGGGGTCGGGCAGAAGGGTATGTTGGAATTATACAGACTAAAAACAGCACGTGTCTTAAATTCCCCTTGCCCCTTGACCTTTAGGTCATGGCCATGGAATGTTAGTGAAAAAAATGAAAAATCGTTTATTTAAACATATAAATCAGTCAATTACGTATTAATTAGTATTAAGATAAATGTTATTAACAAATAAAAAAACCTACAACACCTCTAGTAAAGCAATGGCCATTGGTGTACAAGTAACCAACGAGACAGTAAACTAAAGTATCTACTAAACCATTTGTTAATTTAACGTCTTTGAATACTTCAAAGTAATATCGGATCATGCTCTTGCATATTTAAGTCCAAACACTTATTAAGATAACCGCATACTTGCTGTAATTTATGAGTGCGCGTTATGTGACTTCTAAACACATTAGCATATGGTTCAAATTCAAATGATTCACGTGCCCTCCTCGAAGCATTGTATAATGAGGAAAAGGGCAATTCTATTCACATAATATTATGATCTGCGTGTTCGTGCTTAGAATTAATGCGACTAACTTTACTGGATATAATTTTGTATTAGTATCTTCATTCGTCGTAAGTTCGGAGTTCCAGCAGCATTATTGGATTTTTTCTTCATAATATGTCATTTTATACAGGGCAGGCCATATTAGCCGCATGCCAGACCAGCACTGAGCTGCAATAACAACTAAGTGGACGACGACGAGGACGCCCAAGTCGTCGGTGGCGGGCCAATTTGGGGGGCTAGACAAGTTGCATTTTGACATTCGAATCGACAAACAAGATGTATGTAAATGACATTAGTGACAGCCGGATTTGCCGAAAGCTTGTGTCATTTCCATACATTTTGTTTATCGATTCGAATGTCAAAATGCAACTTGTCTAGCCCCTTTGGATTGTTTTCAACCACACCGGTCCACAGTCGCGTGCAACCGACTGGCATGGAAAATGAGGGGGGAGGCCTTTGGTCAATTTTGGGACAGTTCGGGCTAAAATAAAATAAATAAATGTAATTTTATGTAGCAGCTCGGGGATTTCAAAAGTTTTACTATCTCTGTTATGGACTCTAACAAGATACCGCCGAAGTATAGCGGTACATCTGTTTATATGTGTGGGACGCTCGCCGACTAGGTGGACTAAGTTCAAGGGGGTCCAATCATGGTCGGAGTGAATGTTCCTATTCCCATGGCAATGACGCAAAAGACAAATGACGGCAAATGCGAGTCCGGAGCAGGCAAACGTAGCAGCTGTAATCATGTTTATGAAAAGAGTGCGAGCCGTGTCCAGGAAGGGGCGCTAATATGCGTGTCGTCGATATAATTTTGTCGGCGCATTATCTCGTCTCGAGCCATTGGATCGGCACGAGATATCCGCCGATAAAATAATTTCGCCCATGACTGGACACGTATGTTCGCCTCCAGGCATATATTTTCAGCGATATTACATAGCCTATTATATAAAAGATATAATAGATAAAAGATAAAAGATATAATAGCCTATTAAGATAATTGGTCTTGTTATTTTCTTCAACCCATTCAATGGTCGATCTCGGCGAACGTACCACAACCAAATTCTCAAAAACGGCAAGATTAAGAGCTCCCTAAACCGATGAGCATGCATGGGGAGGTTGATGAGCATAGATAAAGCGAAAGTGGTGTGCCAGGATCGTAGCAAGTGGAAATCTATAGTCTCTGCCGAACCCCAATGGGAACCAGGGGTGAGGTTATGTATGTATGTACGCACACCTAATAATTATGATTTCGGAAAGTTTGAGGTAACCTTGGATCCAATTATATTTAATCGTTAATGAAAAAACTTACACCGACCTTATTGGTGAGGTCCGTCAAAAAGGTCAGTGCCTCGACCATGAGTTTTTCTCACTAGACTCGCTAGCGACGCGGTAAATTATTTGTATGAAAAATGCTCGCAGCGCCTCTAGCGGTTACGTAAGGAACTAAAATCTGCTATGAGATTACAGCGTTTCGATGCGTAAAAAACCTATCGAAAGTCATTCGATAGAACTCATGGTTGAGGGGCAGGTGGGTAGTACTCACGTACGTTGCGTGTGTATGACTAGATGTATAAACGTGGAGGAAGCAAAAGAAATATGCAAAAATGCAAGTGGCGGTCTCTTGTTTCTGCCCACCCCCTGTGGGAAAAAGGTGTGTGTATGTATGTTAATGTATTTTTTTAAGTAGTATCTGTACAGAATACATACCTAACCTACCAACATTAAAACCATTTAATTGAAGTAAGTACTCGTGCCATATAAAGGAACTCGTGGCCAAGTTGTACCAACGCTGATCAACCGATCTGCAAGTTTAAGCTACACTTGCCGCGGTCAGTCTGTGGATGGGTGACCATTCTTAACATATCGAGACCCCTCTGTGCCTCGGAGAGCACGTAAATCCGTCGGTCCCAGTTGTCATACGAACACCTATGACAATCGTTAGTGGTAGTCAGAAACCTAAAAAGCATGACAACCAGTCTTTCGGAAGAAGATCTGTTACGGAATTGCTACCAACATTGAAACCATTTAATTAAAGTAAGTACTCGTGCCCTATAATTTGAACAATAGGTACCTTCTCATACTAATTGGATTTGTATAAATTAACGGAGCTGGCTTTAGAGTGTCCTCTTGGAAATTAGATTTGTCAAACAATAGCTAAGGTCCCACACGTAATAAATTTTGTTGGGACTATAGAGACTGAGAGTATGGAGAATGATATAGAGCGCTAAAGTATGGACTAGACTAGTCTAGACTGCCTCATAGCCTAACAGTTCTGGACGTGATGTCTACGCTTATTGGGATTTTAGGAAATTCTTAGAAAAAAAATACAGCGACTGACAAAGGCATAGACATAATATGACGACGTCTGTGGTCTAGTGGTTCGAGTACCGGACTGCTGATCACTAGGTTGTGGGTTCGATTCCCACAGGACACAAATATTTATGTGATGAATATAAGTGTTTGGGTTTGTCTCGGTGTTTCCTAAGTATTATAAGTATGTATTTACAACAAAAAAAGTATATAAGTATTACATCTATTTTGTCTAGTGTCCAAAGTACAAGCTTTGCTTAGTTTGGGACTAGATGATTCTGTGTAAAAATATCCCAAGATGTTTTTTTGTTTATATAAGGCGAATTTCAGTGGTGCTGGGATGGGCGCCCTAGAAAGACTTACACCACACCGACCTTATTGATGAGGTCCTTCAAAAAATTCCGTCGCTTCCGCGGACAAGTGCCACAGGATAGCACAAAGACAATAAATGCAAAGTGAAGTGCTACTAGTCTTAAGCCCTATCTACTAACACTTTTTGTATATATTTGTATATATGTTAGTTTGTAAGGTATATATCTATGGGCCATAGATGCCTGAAATAAATGGTTATTATTATTATATTATTATAGGTCATCTGCATATTACTCGCAACCGGCGCGAATAGAATGCAAGAATCGTAGCAAGTGGCGATCTCTAGTTTCTGCCTTCTCCTGTCGGAAAAAGGCATGAGTGTGATGATGCACCTATGTATGATATTCTCAGTAGCTGATCGAAATTCGGTTTTTCTACCGGTTGATGATACTACCGATAATACCATCATGATGATGGTGACAGAACATTAAAAAAACGCTTGCCTTATTTATTAAATACCCTGCCGGAGGTTATAAGACATGAAGGTGACAAACATATTTATAAACTTAAGCTAAGAAAATATTACTTAAATAATTAGTCTAATATATTATTATGTCTAACATTGTATGGAGACTCGAGATCCCACAGTCAAACTGATTACACAGTTTTGTGGGGCAATGTATAATTTAAGATTAAGCCTTGTTTTTTGTAATAATAATAAATAAATAAATAATAATAAATAAATAATAATACAACCGAACGGTGTGTGTGTATTAGTACACTCTTTTAAAGAGGGTAAGACGGGCTTACCCTCTTTAAAAGAGTGTCCATGGAGTTTCATGCCAGATCCTTCTCCATAAGATCTAGGATCTTTTTCGAACCGTGTAGCTAGAGTCACAAATTTTCATAAATGCATGTAAAATCTTGAATAAAAATACAAACATTTCAACTTGAACTTGAACTCTCCGGGGAATACAGGCGTGATGGTATGTTTTGTTCTTACAATTGCACGGTATGTATTTGAATTTTCACATTCATAGTTTTTTGGTTCATTCAGTACAACTTTGTAACATTCATTCTCCAACGCTAGAAAGGTGATTAACGACACAATAGTGTAAATTTAACAGCGTCTATTGGCGCCTCTCCTAGCTTCAATAGCTTTTGTCTAGCTTGTTTTAAGCGTATTATGTAGGCAAACGCTTCGCAAATAATCCCTGTAACATATAATTATCTATTCATCGTGCCTATTATACACAGATATATACACGCCTTTCTCTCAAACTACAGTACGTGCATGTATTTTGTACAGTTTTTTGTTTTGTCCATGTTCATACATCTTGTCATACACACGCGCCGGTTGCGTTTCCCATATGAGGAAAAACCTGATGAATTTGGAAAAAACCTGATAATTTTCTGCCTCGCACAACAAAACTATGGAATGAGCTATGGCCTGCAGTATTTCCGGACCAATACGACCTTCAAACCTTCAAGGAAAGAGCGTCCTCCCTTTTTAAAGGTTGGCAACGCACTTGCGGCTCCTTCGGTGTTTGGTGTCCATGGGCGGCGGTAGTCGCTTACCATCAGGCGTCGGTATGCTCGTTAACCCCCGTATTCCGTAAAAAATATAAAAAAACACTGCAGGGTCTAAGGCTATAGATATAGATATTTCCCATAAGAATTAAATAATCAACTTACATGATAAATTTAAAACTAACTTATTGTAATGTGTGGCGTACAGAGATAGGTTTAGTGATAAATACAAAACAAAATAGTAAATATAAAAAGTATAGGGTAAATAGAAAAATCTATTTTAACCCACCCAAAGTGTAGATATGTGCTCGGCTGGAAGTGGCATGTTCTAAGTTGCTTGTCCAGTTAGGTCTAGCTACCTAACATCAATTAGGGTATTATAGCCTCAATGATCCATGTTATGACGGAAAGAGTTAGGTATATACCTAAGCGCTGAAAAGTTACCAGTGCGCATAGCTAAAAGGATGGCAAATAGCGATATGAAATCCATTTATATGAAAATGTCTGGTCACTACACCCTCTTCAAGGTTAGAAGGTTTCTGACGTGCACGTGAGCCATTGATGCGAATAGTTGAATATTTATTGTGAAGATTCGAAGTTATTAACATAACATACCATCACGCCTGTATTCCCGAAGGGTTAGGCAGCGGTGTACTTAATATACACCATCCAGACTCCGAGCTGCTACGGTGATTCGAACCCAGGACCTCTAGCGTAGCAGTCGTGCTTGGGACCACTAGACCAACGAGGCAGTCAAAGCCGGCTCGTGGATCAGTATTTACGATAAAATCATCTGATGACGTCTTCGAATCGATATTATCTTATCAGCCTAAGGAAAAGTCTGTTTCATCAGTGAATGTCCTTAGGATATGATGATAATCACGATAAGGATGATAAGGATGAAGTCAAATGTATAGATGGCGCCAAAATTCTCAAGAGAAATTCTTTATAAAGTCTAGACAACATTCTAGATTATAATATTTTTCTATTTTGTAATTTAACTTTTAACTTCTTCCTTAGAGTAGGGCATTTCATATAACGAATTACAGACAGTAAAATCTATTGTTCTCTGTCACCCTCGAGCGTAGCGCATAGTAATTCGATTCCCAGGACGAACTAAGTTTTATTGGGTTTTCCTATAAAGCTCGGGCATATGGCAATACTCTCGCCCCTACATAAAAAACGGACTTAAAAATGTTATCTGTGGATGTACATTAGTAGGCACACCTGTGCTTAACCTTTCAGGGAATACAGGCGCGATGGTTTATTACCTTGTAATTTCTATACGAGTTAATAAAATGTTTTCTTAGCAAGTACATAATTAACAATGTATGAAAGTGTCTTCTTTACAACTTTGTCTAAACACAGCTGCGTCTGACTAAAATAATTACTAAGGCAAACTTGTCTATTCTTAGCTTTACCCCACATGTTTCATTCAGGCCACCCCCAGGCCCCAATTTAATTTTAACGCCTTCTTAGTTCTTTGTGCCCAAATATTTGTCCTTGCCTTGACCATGGCGCGATCGATACTGTATCTTAAAAATAAATGAGTGTATCCACCACACCGAATGACGGTATAGGGTACCGATTAAAAACGACACTTTTTTACACTTCCCTTATTTATTTATTGAAATGGTACAGACCATGATGAGATTTACACCCAGTAAATCCAAGACAAACCCGAAAGCGTGACCTAGGAATTGACACAAAATTCCACCAACGAGTCCCACTGGTGACATTTAGAAATAAAGAGTAGTTTTATATGAAAAATTGTACTCCGACACGAGTACAATTTTTCATAATTATTAAACTACGGGTTTGTTTTGGATTTACTGGGTGTAAATCCCATCAAGCTATTTTGGTACTACTTAAGATGGTTTTTATCAGAAGTAGAAGATAGTTCTCTCAAATCTTTCGCAACCAATGAATCTTTCCACGGAAAGCATAATATAGACATGCAAAGGCTCCGTTTTGCAACAACAGTTTATTTTGCATACTTAAATAAATGCTACTAATGCTAAACTCAACCATCAACGCACAGCAATTAGAATTTAGCACAGTTAGAGAATTCTGAGCGTTTGTTTCTCGTCTGATACACTCGTATCACGATAATATGATACGGTGCAATGAGTGCAGGCCTTTAATGTGTTCAATGTTCGGAACAGTGTGAAATGAGAAGCACACCTCGTTGCTTCAGAGTAAGATACTGAAACATTCATGAGGAAAATGGAAAAAAGATGCTTACTGCTTACATAGACAACGTTAAAGGTCCTCATCATGACAACGTCTGTGGTCTAGTGGTTCAAGTACCGGTCGATCACGAGGTCGTGGGTTCGATTCCCATAGGACACAAATATTTATGTGATGAACTCAAGTGTTTGAGTATTTATTATATATATATTTGAAGTATGTATTAACCAACAAAAAATAACGTTAAGTATATTATGTCCACTGTCTACTTACACATAGTACAAGCTCTGCTTAGTTTGGGACTAGATGGTGCTGTGTAAAATTTTTATGTCACATATATTGTGTTGGGATCGGCAGTCTAAGCAACTGAATATCAGTATTTTATACGAAGCGACTGCCATTGAACCTCCCCAACACAATTTCTCGCACATACTCTGACCAATAGGTACAGTCTATTCTGAGAAGAAACTGTTTGGTTTTTCAGAACTGTCATAAGGTTTTTTACGGTTATATTTATGTTGGCAAACGAGCAGACGAGCAAGCTAAGGTGCCTATTGATCCTGCAACACCAGAGGCATTGCTGATTCGTTGCCGACCCTTAAAGATCCCTACCGACGGCAAAGCCACGGAGAGGTTTTCGTATGACCAACAACAAAGCATAAAAAAAAACTGGCATAGTAGTCTGCAGAATCTGTTTCGAATAAAAAAAAAGGATAACAATACCTCTCCTTTTGGGGTTGGTTAAGGCCTAACACTCGTGTACATTTAATGAGTTGATGATAATCTCTCCTTTAAGCTCACATTAAATTGTACGGAAAGCTTTGAAGTCTAAATTGCGAGGTCAACCTGTTGTTTTACAAATTTCGTTGTGTACATACACATACATAAGATAGGTAGGTAGTATAGGTAGAATTTGCAAAACACCTACATAGTATTCTTGCATAACACTTTTGCTTCTTCCGTGTTCATAGATCTTGTCATATACAGACAACAGTTACAAGTACTGCCCAGCTGACCTTTTTGAAGGACTTCAACAATAAGGTCAGTGTATGACCTTCTAGGGTGGCCGTCACGATGTTTCCAATTACTTCCGCTTTTGAATTTTTTATTAGTCACTTTCTCAACATTATTAACTATAGTTTTCTGCCAGCGGCTTCGCCCGCGTGGTCTTATAAATTTTTCCCCCGTTTTTGCAACATTTTTCATTGCTACTCCGTTCCTATTAGTCGTAGCGTGATGGTATATAGACTATTAGCCTTCCTTAATAAATGGGCTATCTAACACTGAAATAATATTTCAAATTGGTTTAGTAGTTTCGGAGCCTATTCAATACAAACAAACAAACAATCAAATATTTCCCCTTTATTACCCGACTGCCGAAGGAGGAGGGTTATAATATTAGTATAGATAAAACAATGAAACTGTATTTAAGTACTTGATATGAAATAAATAAACATTTTGTTCACGTTTGTCATACGAATACCTATGACAATAATTAGTGGTAGTCAGAAGCCCAAAACGCCGACAACCAGTCTATCCTTCAAATAACAGCATTGCTCAGTAATTGGGTTGCGGAAGTCTGATGGCAGTAGCATCGTGTAAAAAACTGATATTTAGCCGCATCTGGTTAAACTAGGAACCAATCCCAACATGGTTGGGAAAAGACTAGGAAGAAGAAGAGTTTTTACCGTGTTTTTAGTGTAATTTCAGCTGGAACATGGAACAAAGTAACTATTTGACATGGACGAAATCTCTGGTCAAAGCTATGTGCTATAAATCTATATAATACTAGCCGACCCAGCAAACGTTGTTTTGCCATATAGGGGTGGGTCACTTTAGGGGGATGAAAAATAGATGTTGGCCGATTCTCATAGATACCGGATAAGCACACAAAATTTCATACAAATCGGTCCAGCCGTTTCGGAGGAGTATGGCAACTAAAACTGTGACACGAGAATTTTATATATTAGATATAAGTATATGTCTATTATTCATACCAGCATACCTATACCTACCTACATTTCTTTTTAATATTTGCCGCTAATTGTGTTGTAACCAACCGCAAACGGTCATTTATCATCATTATTTTATCAATTTATAATTTAAACCCACAGATTTAATGATTACACCTATTATGAGAATCTAAATATTTCTACTACACGTAATTAGGGGCCTGTTTTAGTGGTATATTCTTAATGCCATTAGGTGCAGACAAAACCATTTTATAACAATTTTTAGGGATATTTTTACACAGCAGCTATTTTTTGTAAATACCTACTTACTTATCCTTACTAATATTACAAATTCGAAAGTAACTGTCAGTCTGTCGCGCTGTTACGTCATAACTACTAAACCGATATAAATGAACTTTGGTACAGAGATAGTCTAGAGCCTAAGAAAGGACATAGGCTACTTCTTAATGCGAAAAAAGAGCTGTAAGGGGTTGAAATAGGGGATGAAAGTTATAAGAAATACTCAGACCACGCGGGCAAAGCCGCTAGCGGAAATCTAGTAATATATAAGACCCAGACAAACACTAACACTTAAATTCATCACATAAATATTTGTGTCCTGTGGGAATCGAACCACGAGACTATAAATGTCATTTTGAGATATAATTCAAAGTGACAGACTGCAATTTTAACTGGCTTATTAATATAGGTACTGATGCTAAGTGCGACCGGCGAGATTGAGTTCGATTCTTAGGTCTTACAAAGTGTTGGGTTTTTAACCCCCTACGCAAAAACATCGGGGTGTTATAAGTTGGTGTGGGTGTGCGTGAGTGCGTGCGTGTGTGTGTCTGTCTGTGGCATCGTAGCTCCCGAACGGATGAACCGATTTTGATTTTGTTTCTTTTTATTTGAAAGGTGAATTAGTCCGGAGTGTTCTTAGCTATGTTTGATGAAAATTGATCCAAGATGGCCGCCGCCACAAAATAGTGAATTACATATTTTTTTGATTTTGCACTAAGAATATAAAAATCATATTATTATCTAGGTACATAATAGACTGTTTCTATTTACATAAGTATTGTCTACTTAAACGCAGTAGGTCAGACAACCATAGGTATATTGAACTATGTACTATATACATAACGTTGAATATGTATTAGTATCTAGCGTCAACACTTCACGTGAATTCAATTCAACATTAAGTACCTATTCCATACTCATTATTTTATTAAATTATTGTTTACTAGCGGCCTGTGCGCAAGATTAAAAAAAATCTTGTACACAAACCTTGTCCTGACAATAAAGAATATAACAAAAAAAAATGGTCCAGTCGTTCGGTAGTTATGAACGTACAGTTTACATTTCGGTGATGATTTTTTATTTATAAGTATATATGTATTATACGTAGATTAAATTTAGTTAAAGGGGGGCTCATGAAAAAGGTTAAACTGCGCTTGCCGCAGTCAGTCTATAGATAAGTATAAAATAAATAAATAAATAAATAAATATCCTGGGAGATTTTACACAGCACCATCTAGTCCCAAATTAAGCAGAGCTTGTACTATGGGTACTAGACAATGGATATAATACTTATATACTTTTTTTTGTAAATACATACTTATAATACATAGGAAACACCCAGACAAACACAAACATTTATATTCATCACATAAACATTTGTGTCTTGTGGGAATCGAACCCACGACCTCGTGATCAGCAGTCCGGTACTCGAACCACTAGACCACAGACGTCGTCAAAAAGTGCCCATTCTAACACCTCAGTGTCTTGGAGAGCACGCAAAGCCGACAACTGTAATTGCCATACAAACATGACAAACGTTAAGTAATAATAATTAATTAAAAGCACAAGAAGACCAATTAAAACCAGCCAGAAAGCCTATAATACATATAAAATGCTGGAAAGCCGGACTGGAAGCCGACCCCAACACAGTTAATAGATGATTAAAGTTACTATGTACTAAATAAAAAAGGTAATTAATGCTTTCATCATAATAAACCTAACCTTTTTTCGTACAATTACAGCTCCAGGATTCGAATTTCAAAAAAACGGTCCTTTGTAAATTGATAAAGGAGGTACCTAGTTTACCAAATTATACTTACTTTACCCTCAAAAATTGAGGGCACCTACCTACATTTTATTTTCGTCCGTGTTCTGTTCACAATTAAAAGTAATAGGTATTCAAAACACAACTAAGTAATAATAACGTACCAAGTTGAATGAATATCGAATGAAGATCCTCTAATCCTTACTTAATATTTATAATATTATTTATATTATAAGTAAATGCGAAAGTAACTCTGACTGTCTGTCGCGCTTTTACGCTAAAACTACTGAAACAATTAAAATGAAATTTGGTATACAGATAGTCTAGAGCCTGAGAAAGGACATACTTTTTAATGCGAAATGGCTATAAGGGTTTGAAATAGGGGATCAAAGAAAAACCCAAATCACGCGGGCGAAGCCGCTGGCGGAAAGCTAGTGGTTCTATACAATATTATTTTTGTATTCTGTCCACTAATTGTTCTTTGACAAATGAATTAATTATTCAATAGTATTCCGATAACCGTATTAACTATCCAAATTATGACGTTATTCAGTCAAAAAGTACCTAAATTAATCCATTCGTTCTATTTTTAAACGTAACCTTTTTCACATTAATTACAGCTCCATTATCACAGCCATTCGAATTTCAAAAAAAGGATTAAAAAATCTGTCGTAAAACAATATCGTTTACAAAATATTTACTTACCCTCAATATTTTCTTCGTCCGTGTCCGCCATAATAATTCAAAACACAAACAAAACAACTAAAACCAAACCTAAACCATTTCAAATAGCACAACACTAAACAAATTCAACGAAAAACAGACACGAAATGCAGTTTTCGAAGTCACTAAGTTCCGTAAGGAAATTCGGGAAAGCGCGCGACCTCCCCTCACCACGGTCCGATACAAACTGACAGTACATATGAATGAAAGAAAAACAAACAGTAGTGCGCGGGAAAATTGTGCTATCATTTTGTATTTCGAACGTTTAGAATTTTTATGCATCGTTATCGTCATAAATGTTGATAGAGGCTAAATAAAAAATAAAAGAGGTTTAAAATGTATTAGGTATGTATTTTTTTTTTTCAAGAATTTATAATAATGTACCAGGAAAACATAAATCTTTCATGTTTTTCTCATGTTAATTTATTGGCTTCACGCATTATATTTTTATATGCACATATTTTGTAGGGTATTTTGTTTAGATTGGTAAAGATAATATGAAGTGTGAGAAGATGACCTTGGTTTAACTGTAGGTTAGTGCCGATACTTGGGCCTGTTTCTCCATCTCTTGATAGCCGCTGGATAAATACAAAATTTTTAAAAAATCTCTATGAAATTGTGTGCCAACTCATTTAACATAAAGCCCTTAAAGTCATGCACACTTAAACAGAGATTAATGATGATATCAAGGTTTTAGAAGGAAACTTTTCATGGCAAATGAGAAAAAAAATACAAATTGTAAAACTACATTGCTGCATAAAAAATTAACTATACCTTCTATCATCAATTATCACAGAAAATACTTGTAGACAAGAAGTAGGTATGTTGAAATGTTTTCTTTCATGAGTGGCGATGGAGTATGTTGGGCTCGTACCACAGAGTAAGTCAAAGTCAGAACATTAAATTGCAAACCAAGTGTACCTACATAAATATATTGTTTTATAGTAAGGTGCTTAAGACAGGCTAATATTCAGAGACGACGCTAAGCGTAAAGTAACGCTTTTGTTTGTCAAATTTGTATTACAATTGACGTAAGGAAGCGTAAGTTAGCCTTAGTGCCTTTCATCATTCTCCTAGCCTTTTCCCAACCATGTTGGGGTCGGCTTCCAGTCTAACCAGATGCGGCTGAGTATCAGTATTTTACACGAAGCGACTGCCATCAGACCTCCGCAACCCAATTTCTGGGCAATACCGATATTCGAAGGATAGACTGGTTGTCAGGCTTTTTGGGCTTCTGACTAACACTAACGATTGTCATAGGTGTTCGTATGACAACCGGGACCGACGGCTTTACGTGCTCTCCGAGGCACGGAGGGGTCTCGATGTGTTAAAAATGGTCACCCATCCACAGACTGACCTCTTCAAGCGTAGCTTAACCTTGCAGATCGGTTGATCAGCATTGCTATAACTTAGCCAGGAGCCCCTCTATATCCAGGAGCCCCTCAGCCTTAGTGCCTTTGAGAGATTTTAAATTTTGGGCTACAAACATTTTATTTTATTGTTGTCATCGATTATTATTATTAGTGTTGAAATATAGCTGCAGGGGCTCCGCCCGCGTGGTCTGGGTGTTTCTTATAACTTTCATCCCCTATTTCAACCCCTTACAGCCCTCTTTTTGCATTTAAAGGTAGCCTATGTTTTTTCTCAGGCTCTAGACTATCTGTGTACCAAATTTCATTTAAATCGTTTCAGTAGTTTGGCGTGAAAGCCCGACAGATAGACAGAGTTACTTTCGCATTTATAATACCTATTAGTAAGAAGTAAGGATGTTCTGTGTTCGGGTGGTACGGTCATAGCGATTAGATTTATTGATCAGCGAATTGATTCGCTTTATTACAACTTAAAACCTTCACAATGAATACTAATACAACAAACAACCCAAACGGTACTTAATAATTTTTAAGGCATTGGTTCACTTTAATATTAATTTATTCAGAAACAATTCGTAAATATTTTTATTTTTTATTTATTTATTTACTTTTAAGAAGGCTTACAGACTAATAAAACATTGTAATTAAAAAGTTAGATACACTAGTTGCTAATAACAAGCCTCCACAGCTAGATTAGATTCTAGAACTAGATCAAATTAGCCTCCCAGAACTACTATTTACTGCTGTTGTTTCATCAATAATAAAGCTTACGCGACATTTTATCGCACAGTAGAAGCTTGGAGTATTTTAAGCGTAAAATACGTGGGTTCGTTTATCGCCAACGCGTTTTTATTTCTGTACAGCACACGAACCCGTTCGGACGCAGAAGATATGAATAATTGCTCAACCACAATGGATTTATTAGGGCTGTCAAAAGATTCAAATATGTATGACGAAAAATTTAAATTATGTATTAATAAAAAAAAACAAAAAAGTATGTAGCATTCCGCCAGCGGGTTCGCCCGCGTGGTCTGGGTATTACTTATAACTTTCATCCCCTATTTCAACCCCTTACAGCTTTTTTAGCAAATAAAAATAGCCTATGTCCTTTCTCAGGCTTTAGACTATCTGTGTACAAAATTTTATTTAAATCGGTTCAGTAGTTTTGGCGTGAAACCGCGACAGACAGACAGATAGACAGACATACAGAGTTACTTTCGCATTTATAATATTAGTAAGGAATAAGGATGGTATGGTGCTACTTGCGTTCATTAATTTTCCCAATCCCGTAGAAATTTCCGAAAATAAGAATATAAGAAAGCTTAGAGCAATGTAAACTAACCTCACTTTATACGAAAAGTCTATACAAACGAGGTCACTTTATACTGGGATTGTATAACTATATATTATATTTTTATTGTTTTTATTTAATTTATTTTGGTTCACCAACAATTGTTTACACTGGTATAAGCAAATTAAACCGTTATTATATGTAACCGTTTATACACTAGGCCCTGTATATTTACATATTTCAGATACTGTCTCAAGTTGAGTTTTAACACACAGGCAGGGAAACTTCTAAAAAATCTACAAATTAATAAATGACAGGAAGAATTCGACCTTTCGGGCATCATAAACATCAAAGGCCTTTTCCACAAGCTTTGAACAGCGCTAAAGGGTTGGAGTGACAGCCCTGTCGAGCTTGCAAAACCAGTAGAAAATTTTAGTTACCTATGTATATTTTTTGTTCGGATATCCTCATGGGTCGGATTGGAGTGGTAAAATAGGGGGTACGCTTAGCGTTGAAAATGCCGAAATAAACAATTTGTTTTTTTCACGAAAAAAACAAATTTTGGTTTTTTTCCGTTTTTTTCGCATGTTACATAGAAAGATTGAGAGAACAATCCTTTGGAAAAAAACAGGATTCTTTCGAATTTTTCGCTGTATGTTTTGAAAAGTTGAAAAAAACATGTTTTATTGAAATACATTTTACTTTTTTTACGTGAAATATGGAACAAAGAGGCAAAAATAGATCTATTAAATTCTGGGGCACAATCTTAATTTCACTTTCCGAAGAACCGTCAGCTTCACCAGGTTCCAATTCGAAAGTTTCTTTTTAGCTTGCATTAAACGTAAATTTGATCGAACGTAAACAAGTTTATTAAGTCGCTCTGGATATTCTTTTGTACAAAATCCATATTTTGAATATTTCTTGCCATCTCTTTTTATTAATTGACAGTGATCCCAAACATAACTTTTTGCAAGGCATTATGAGATAAACAATATCAGTACAGTAACAGTAACTAGTGAGTAGTGCGCTGATATTTTTTTTTATTCTACCCTCTGTTTAGTATTAGTACCAAAGAATATGAAAAAAAAAGTGGAAACTTTGGAAAAATATCCCGTTTCTTTCATATTTTTCGTTTTTTTCAGTTTTATTCGAAAAAATCATGAAATATATATTGTCCAATTTTCTTGAAACTTTCGATTGAAACATTGAAAATAACAACGGAAATGGAAAGAAACGGGAATTTTTCCGGCTTTTTTCAACGCTAGGTACGCTATCATCAATTCCCTTGCCCAGTTGCACTAATAGAGGGCTATGGCACAGTAGATTTACAAATAATAAATAATAATAATAAATACATATCTTGAGATATTTTGACACAGCACCTCTAGTCCCAAACTAAGCAGAGCTTGTGCTATGGGTACTAGACAATGGATATAATACTTATATACTTTTTTTTGTAAATACATACTTATAATTTATAAGAAACACCCAAACAAACACAAACACCTAAGTTCATCACATAAATGTTAGTATCTTGTGGGAATCAAATGTACCTACCAGTTTTCTATCATGAGCCCTAATATGGTTCGCTAGACCGAACTTTGTTTAGTATAAAGTTTTTGAACCTATTTTATTTAATTTTTCTATCCTTTTGTTGAGTGACAGCCCTGACCTGAAAAACAATGTTAAAACTGCATAAATGACGTATGTATAATAAACTCATTGAATCTTTTCACAACTACGTTAGGGTTGGCCTCCAGTCTAACCTGATTGAATGTCAGTACATGTTTTACACCTCTGCATAGAATGCGTGTATAATTAAAAAAATATTTTAATGTATAAAAAAAAAAACACCGACGAAAATCAAGCACCTAGATACTTTCTTTGAGATAGCATATTATACCCTGGCATAATACTTTGGCATAATACTTACACTCAGAAAAAATATAATTGGGCAATTTCTACAAGAATTGATTGGCAGATAATTTCCAAATGTTGTTTCATTTTTTTTACTTATCCAGTGTTTAGCGGCTATCTAGAGGTGGCGAATCAGGCTAATGGCGAAATCAGGCATTAGAGTCCGTTATTAATAGCTCTTGGATTAAAACATTGGAGATTTTTACTCGAAGTATATTTTATTTCTATCTCCGGAACACACACGGAGACGACAGCCGTTTATCATAACCATAAATTTCCTCATCTCACGGGTGAAAAATTTAGTCTTATACTAATGAATACACAACTGTTGCTTCAGCCAGGATTCTGGCAAAAAGCCAAAATAACAGTACAAAGAAGAAAACTGCAAACCAAAACAAAATGGAACTTTCAACAACAATTAAATTGTTTAGAATTGTTGCTGTGAAGTGTTTCTAAACAAACAAGGATGTTTGGTTAGTCATCACTAATCTATTCATGTTCTGATTCTACTTTTGGAAGTAATTCTAAACTATAGACATGTCCGTGTTTTGCAAACGAAGAAAGAAGGTTTCATTCTCCCAAAAATTTATCATCTGCCCCAATTCAAACAAAATGTGCACAGACGGTCGATGGAGCAGACAAGTATTAGAGTGGAGACCATTTGATCAAGCGTAGTGTGGCGACGCCTTGCGACATGATGGCCCGACGATTTGTTAAAGATAGCTGGCAGCAAATGGATGCGAGGTGCCAAAGACCACCAGGCCTGAAGGGTTCCTCTATATCAGTGAAGGAATTTTTAACAAAGGTGAGGCAGCCCATCTTCGCCAGAGCTCGCCTGCACTTTGGGTTGCGCGCATGCTGGACCCAGGACGGCGTAATAGTCATAAAATCCCCCGACGGTGGCCGGCACAAGACAACGACTATGGATGATTTGAATGCCCTCATCGCCAGGTTTCCAAAGGTACAAGGAGCATCTTCAGCAGCGAGTGATAGTGGGTCTGGTGGTGAAAAACATAAATCACGTAAATAGAATTCCATGATACAACTGCATTTCAGTCCGTAGTATTTCTACTAACCGTGTTTTCAAATATTATACCATTTCCATTTCACTTTCTTACTTTTCTCATCAATTTGTTTGCACAATGATTTGCATACTTTGTGTTTCTTTTTGTATGGTTACCCACCGTAAACGCTAATATTTTTATTGATTTTTATCCCTTCAACTTAATATCCTTCTACCTTCTTCTTCTTCTTCTTATTTATTTATGGCAATTGGTGCCGATGTCGACAATTCTGCCAATGTCAAAGTGGATAATTATGTACATTTAAATAATATTACAAGTAATAAATTGCTGTACCTTGTAAAATATTTCAAAAACAAGCAAAATGGCGATCCGCCACAACCATGTTGGAATTCCGACCACAATAAATCCTTCTACCTTTGTACGTTTGTTTCGTTCTGTCACTGTCACTGTTTAATCTAAGTTGTCATAATTTTATATGTCATGTCACTAGTCGATGGTTTCGTTCGGAAACTGAACCTTTTTCTTGGTCGATTATTTGTAATTTTCAATAATTATTTGTTTCTATGTTGATGTTAGCTGGCGGGTGGTGCAGAGGTGCAAGCTTTTCTTTTTATTGCCTTCTGCATTTAGTTTTTTTTTTTTGTAGCTCAATTATTAATATTCTTATATTTACTTAAGTTTATTATATTATATTATATATATTATGTTATCCGATAATGAATCGTATCTTTCTGCCAATGAATTTGATTCGACATATTCTGACAATGATAGTTTTTGTTCAGCCAGTGACACACTTGGGAATACTTTACGCAACAAATTTGACCAATCACAGGGGCGGCTTTTGAACGTTTGTCATATCAACGCTCAAAGTGTCCCTAGCCATTACAGCGACTTATATGAAGCTTTTTCCGATAGCAATGTACACGCCATTCTGATTTCTGAGACATGGCTCAAACCTCACCTCTTGTCTACCTCTTACGCCCTCCCTGGCTTTGTTCTTATCCGGAACGACCGGATAGGCAAAGGAGGGGGAGGTGTTGCTATATACCTCCGCAGTGATTTTCCATACAAAATTATATGCACTTCCTCGTCAGACTATTCTGCCTCTGCAGAATTCCTTTTTCTGGAGCTTTGCGTTAGAGGAACAAAATTAATTCTTGGTGTTATTTATTGTCCCCCTACTGTTGACTATTTCACTGTTTTGGATTCAGTATTAGAATCGTTGGGTTCGGAGTATGCACATCACATCATCATGGGCGATTTGAACACCGACCTCCTTTCCCAAATTTCCCCTCGATCTAGTAAGCTCCTGCACCTCATCGAGTCCGCTAGTCTCCATGTTTTACCCCTCCAAGCCACTCACCACAATATCTCAGGCGTTGACACATGGCTTGATTTAATCCTTGTCTCCAATCCTTCCCTCACCTCCTCTCACGGGCAGCTTGATGCCCCTGGGTTTTCCCACCATGACCTCATTTTCCTGTCCTATATCCTCAAACCACCTAAGCCCAAGCCTAAGGTTTCGTACAGGCGCTGCTTTGCGCGAATGAACGTGGACAAGCTTCTCCATGATGCGTCTAATATTGACTGGAAGCCTTTGCTATCGGCCACTACGATCGACGATAAAGTACGCATTTTCAACCAGGCAGTGACTAACCTTTACGATCACCACGCCCCCATTAAAAAGGTGAAGATGAAGCGACCACCCGCGCCTTGGATGACGAGGGGTATCCTTAAGGCTATGAGACGGAGGGACCGTGCTTTTCGGAAGTATAGAAAAGATCGTGTCGAGGATAACTGGACCCTCTACAAGATTGCCAGGAATCGGTGTAATCAGATGATACGAAATGCTAAACGCCGCCACATTCTAGATAATATCACGTCCTCCTCTTCTGCTAACATTTGGAAGTTCCTAGGGACTCTAGGTATTGGCAAACCGCGGCTATTAGACCTACCAAAATCCATTGGCTTAGACGATCTCAACAAACATTTCTCCACTTCTTTGCCCCTAGATTGTCTGACCAAAAGCCAAACCATTAATTTCATTACTGGTCTGATGCGGCTCAATGTAAATACGTTCTGCTTTTCTCCAGCTACTTCGAGTGAGATCAAGAAAATAATCCTTTCCATAAAATCTAAAGCAGTGGGCTGCGACAATATTAGCCGCAATATGATCATCATGATATTAGAGCACCTTCTTCCTGCAATTACCCATATAGTAAATTTTTCATTTGATTCTAGGTCTTTTCCATCCACGTGGCGCAAAGCCTACGTCATACCCTTGCCTAAAATTTCAAACCCTTCTCTTCCCAGTCACTTTCGTCCAATTTCCATTCTTCCTTTCCTTTCCAAAGTTCTAGAGGCTTGTGCCCACAAACAATTCTCCCGTTTTATTTATCTAAATAATCTTTTAAGTCCTCTTCAGTCTGGGTTCCGGCCGGGTCACAGTACTGTTACCGCTCTCCTTAAAGTGACTGGCGATATTAGAGCTGGCATGGAAGACACTAAGGTTACTGTGTTGGTTCTGGTAGACTTCTCTAATGCTTTTAATACCGTCAGTCACGATATCCTTTTGGCCATCCTTTCCCACCTCGAGATCTCTCCTGATGTTCTGGAATGGTTTACATCTTACCTTGGGGCCGCCAACAATCAGTCCGTGTTGAGGATTCTTTCTCATCCTGGTGCAACCTGGAAGCTGGCGTTCCCCAAGGCGGCATATTATCTCCTCTTCTTTTTTCCATTTTTATAAATCTCGTTATCCTAAAGCTTCAGTGTTCGTATCATCTTTATGCTGATGACCTGCAACTGTATTTCCAATCCAGAGTGGAAGACTTACCCGACGCCATCCAGGCTGTAAACAATGATCTGGAATGTATAAGGGACTGGAGTGCCAGGTTTGGTTTGGCGGTGAACCCTAACAAATGCCAGGCGATAATCTTAGGTAGCCATCGTAACATTTGTAAGATGGGCAACATTAATATTCCATCTATAATTTTCAATGGCATAAACATACCTGTCACTTCCAGCGTCAAAGACCTTGGGTTGCACCTTGACTCTACACTGAACTGGCGATCCCATGTTTCTAGTGTCAGTCAAAAAGTCACGGGATCTCTGCGGTCTCTCTACCGTCTCAAAAACTTTCTTCCGGTACGAACTAAGGCAATGCTTGTCGAGACCTTAATTTTCCCCATAGTCGACTATGGTGATGTCTGCTACTTCGACCTGAATGCAGATCTACTCAATAAATTGGACCGCCTTCTCAACAATTGCATTCGATTCGTTTTTAATCTCCGTAAATATGACCATGTCTCAGAATTTCGCGTAAGTTTAAAATGGCTTCCTATTCGTCAGCGCAGGAACTGGAGGGCGTTGACAACTCTCTTCTCTATACTTTTTTCTCTTAATTCTCCGCCTTATTTATCTTCTCATTTCCATTATCTGTGTTCCAACCACAACAAACATCTTCGCTCAACTAATAATCGCCTCCTTCAATGTCCTTCTCACCGCTCTGACTTTTTACACTCTACCTTCTTCGTCCAATCTATTCTGTTATGGAATGCTCTTCCCCTTGAAATGAGATTACTCAACAGCCGGCAGTCTTTTAAAGTTAGTGTGCGCAAATACTTGCTGGACAAAACATTGCTATGATTCATCTCGACTCTGATTGTGTTTTCCCCTCCTTCTATCATTGAATTGTGTATGTATTGTATATTATATATATATATATATATATTTATTTATTTATTACGGGATATATTATGTAATTGTATTGTATTTATTTAGTACAATATTAATATTTATTAGTATTTAAGTAAGTTTAAGTGACTTATAGTTATTGAGCAATAGTCTTTGCCTCATACTTTCCCTAATGGTAATGCATCTACCTTGATCGTCTCTGCATCACCCAAAGGTTGTCTGGCAGAAAATGCCTAAGGCATTAAGACCGCCTTTGTACATTCTGTACATTAAGCATAAATAAATAAATAAAAGACCGAGATCATTGGCGCTCTTTGGCGGAGGCCTACGTTCAGCAGTAGACGACAATAGGCTGATATGAAGCAAAATGTTATCGGGTTGACTTGTACGAGTATGTTGGCCTAAATACGCCGATGTTCATTAATACACCTCTACGTAGCCAATGCTAATTTCCATGGAACACCCACAGGCTTTAGCCCTTTAGACCTTTGACTTGGTAATCCTCTTTAGAGGACGACATTTTTGCGCATCATCTAGTCCCAAACTAGGGTAGGTAGAACAATCGAGAGATTAAGTATTCCCCGCTAAACCCTACAGCATAGCGAACCTTTACTCATCTGTGTTATAATTTTTATTAAAAAAATTGAAGAGACCGTGCCGTGCCGATATACAATCTTAATTCAGTAATTAATGGGGGAAAGAATATCGATGAGGCACCTAAAGCCCAAAGTTTAGTGCCCAAAATATTTTGACACGTGCCAGCAGTGGCACGCGTGCCATTGGTTCGCCATCACTGCCCTACAGCTTCTACTCATAGCTAACCATAATAATTAGGTATGTCTGTTTGTATACATATACAAACAATTAGTTAGTTAGAGATCAATCAGTTAGTACCGTTATAATAATAATCAGAGGCGGGCCGATAGTAACTAGTAATAATAAATTAATGGTTATGATAGATAAACTACATGCAAGACCTTGAGGGATTTTCCATACTTCTTGTTAATATATTTTGCATATTTTGTGGATAGGGTTCGGATTTCTTGCAGTTTTATCGCTTCACGTCTTGAGAATTAATATACCTATAGAGTGCGCTTCATTTACGCAGATTTCTCCTAAACGTGCAAGATCGGGAGAAGTTCGCAAAATCCTGGTGAATTATTACTGGCATGGCAATGTTTATGCGTAGGTACGATAATTTAAGAATAATAAAGTTAAATCATCCATAAAGAGAAGAACAAACCTGTATCAACGGTAAAGAAACGTTCAGTTTGTAAAACACACACGGAGATTTCGGTAGTTTAACGCTTGAGATTTATATATTTTTTTTCTTTTTTTTATAAATATCTTGGGACATTTTTACACAGCACCATCTAGTCCCAAACTAAGCAAAGCTTGTACTATGGGTACTAGACAATGGATATAATACTTATACTTTTTTTTGTAAATACATACTTATCTTACTAATCTTACTAATATTATAAATGTGAAAGTTTGTGAGGATGGATGGATGGATGGATGTTTGTTACTCTTTCACGCAAAAACTACTGAACGGATCTGGCACAGGGATAGATTATAGTCTGGAATAGCACATAGGCTACTTTTTATCCCGGTAAAATGTATGGTTCCCGTGGGATAGCGGGCGAAGCCGCTGGCGGAAAGCTAGTAATATATAAGAAACACCCAGACAACCACAAACATCTAAGTTCATCACATAAATGTTTGTGTTTTGTGGGAATCGAACCCACGACCTCGTGATCAGCAATCCGGTACTCGAACCACTAGACCACAGACGTCGTCAAATGCATTGCATGCTGTCTTTAAATTACAAACAGACTAGAGATTATTTTTTTGGGTAGCCTGGTTCTTGATCTATTAGGCATCCCCCTGCAAACAAAATATAAATGTCCACCCATGCCGCATGCGAAGCCAGAACAGACCGATAGTCTAATATAAACTTGATTGTTTGTATATTCCGTATTCCTAGATATCTAGGTACATACCTACAGCGGTGATTCACAGCTGTGAACTATAAACTTGTACCTACGCTTTATTATTCATAGCTAGTACACGCGGAGAGCTAGTACTACGTCACAGATGCACTTAGTATTTTATAACAGCGCCGGTTTCACTGACGTAGAGTCTGTGGCCGGCTTGCAAAATTGTTTTAGCTACGCCACGGTGTTGCTCGGCTCTTCAGATCTTTCTTTCCTTATTTGTGATCATTGACCCATTTCCAATTTAACTGCCAGACATGGGTCTCCTCCTTAAATGAGAGGGCTATCCAACAGACTGGCCTAATGCGGATTTTTAGACTTCACTCACTGACAATAAACTCTCTCAGGTGATAAGATGTTTTCGTTCATTATTTAAGACGCGTTCATGATTCGAAATCGACCTTTTGAATTCACAGGCCAATCCTATCAAAGCGAAACTTTTTATGTTTGGATGTTTGCATGTTTGTTGCTCTTTCACGGCAAAACGGCTAAACCAATTTGGCTGAAAGTGAAAATGGTATTGGCTTTACCTTCAATTAGGACGGGAAAACGTAGTAGTACTTAATATAACTTGGATTAAATTATAAGAATCTAAATGAATGACTAGCAATATGTTTTTTTGGTTGTACAATATCAAACTTGTGCTTCAAACATAATTTATGAAAGCTTGTTATTAGCAACGTAAAATTAATATTTATTAGACTGTAAGCTTTCCTTTAATAATAAATAAAACGTCCTGTTCGGCATGGAATGGCTGAGTCCACTTATGGAAAAAATCCCTCATGCTAGACACAATAAAACGAATATTATTACACATTTCTATTTATTTCATAACTCGCAAACCCTCAGTCTACAAGTAAGTTATTTCTGTCGAAATTAGATTCTGCAAATACCCGCAAAACTTTCTCTAATAATATGAATTGTAACCGAGTTTCATCTTCTATCGTAGTTATTGACAATTATTTTCTTGGAATGTACGTGTATAAGAGTTTCGAATATATATATTGATATATATATATAATAATATACTTCTAGCCTTTGCCCGCGAGTTCGTTCCCGTGGAAGTTGAATTTTTTCCCCCGTTTTTGCAACATTTTTAATTATTACTCCACTCCTATTAGTCGTAGCGTGATGTTATATACGCTATATCCTTCATAACACTGCTCCAATTGCAAAAATGACGAAACGATGAAATTTTTAAGGTTCCGAACCCGAAGGATGGCAATGAAACCCTGTTACTAAGCCTCCACTGCTGCAGTGTCCATCCGACCGTCTTTAAGCGATCTGTATCTCGTGAACCCTAATACATAGGGAGTTTAAATTTTCACAGAGTTTCTATTTCTACTGCCACTATAACGACAAATACTAATTTTATTGATACTTATTAAAATTAAACGGGACTCTTTATGTGCGGGTCCGACGCGCACTTATTTTGTTTTGTTTGTTTTCTGTAAACTACGTCTGTTGAATCGAGAACTTGTTACCAAGCAACTGTATCATTCGCCTGTTTGTGACGGGCTATACTAGTAATAACAATGTCTAAAAAGAAGTAAAGAGAAGTTCGTATAATTGCAGAAAATATAATATCTCTTCTTTTTGTTAAGTATTCCTTCCTTGTCAGGGTTCCTTGGGTGAAGTTATTAAACGTCCATATTTCCAACCGGGAATACAAGTCTGATGGATTATTATTTATAATGTATTGTAATAATAGTGAAAAGAGTCGAAGTTCCTTGAGAAGGTTTTAAGGAATAATAATATTAGTACTCATTAATCCTATTTTTAGACCAAAAACTTACTTATAAATATATAAAATACTAGCTTCCCGCCAGCGGCTTTGCCCGCGTGGTCTTATAATTTTTTCCCCCGTTTTTGCAACATTTTTCATTACTACTCCGCTCCTATTAGTCGTAGCGTGATAGTATATAGCCTATAGCCTTCCCCGATATCCGGGCTATCTAACATGGAAAGAATTTTTCAAATCGGTCCAGTACTTTTTGAGTTTATTCGTTACATACAAAAATACAAATCTTTCCTCTTCATAATATTACTAGCTTCCCGCCAGCGGCTTCGCCCGCGTATGTTATTATACATATAAACCTTCCTTAAGAATCACTCTATCTATTAAAAAAAACCGCATCAAAATCCGTTGCGTAGTTTTAAAGATCTAAGCATACATAGGGACAAACAGACGGCGGATAGCGACTTTGTTTTATACTATGTAATGATTAGTATAGATATAGATAAATATCCTGGGACGTTTTACACAGCACCATCTAGTCCAGACAATGGATATAATACTTGTATACTTTTTTTTGTAAATACATACTTATAATACATAAGATATATAACAATAACTGCTAAGAAATTCAGTAGAGCACTTGGTAGACTTGAAGTAATAAATATTATATTTCTAAGAAATTCGTTATAAGACTCAAATTAGACTGGGTATAGCCACAAAAAAATATATTACCCTTACGCGATATATTTTAACACGCATGAATAAATAAATCTGTAATTTCTTCAACTAATGCTAGGCTGGAATAAATATTACGGGACGATATATTTTTAAGAAAAAGTTGGTTAGATAAATGATAAAGTGTATATTTTCGTTATACAAAATCTAAGATGTTTTTGCTAACTCTGTGTTCAAGTAAGTACCTTGGGCGATCGAGCTCTGCAAAGAAAAATTAAATTTTTCTTTGCAGAGCTCCCCAGAAATAAGATCTAGCTAAAAAAAAATTCCCCTTACACGCAGATATTGCAATGTTAATCGAAATCGTTCGAGTCGTTTTTGAGAACGTGATTATAAATATATTTATAATACAAATATTGCATTGAATAGTATAGATATAGAATATTGGTAGATGTCAACAGTCTACTTGGATTTTTTTTATCATATTTTTGGGCATTTTACACAGCACCATCTAGTTCCAAACTAAAGAAGCTTGCTTGTACTATACTTAGAGCCGATTTCACCATTTAAATTAAACGCGATCAATTCAAGTTAATCTCAGTTCTCGCGGTTAACTGAGTTCAGGACGCAGGTTTGCATTTCAACAACATAAACTGAACTCAGTTAAGGCTGATCTTAGTTTAAATTCTGAACGCCCGATTTTGGACGTTTAACGTATCTGATCGCGATCAAGACCTGTCAAAGCCATAAAAGATAACCTAATTCAAAATTTAATTAATTTATTAGAGATATTCTAATTATATGAGTAGTCTATATTATTGGGTTTCGGCAGTATTTCAATAAAACTCGTTAGAATTCTTAAAACACGATAATTAATAATTATGCAGAAGCGAAATGACATTATTTAATGGAGAAGAGAAACAGCGCCACCAGTGTCATAAAACGGAAACGAAACACGTACGTTTACGAAGATACTATCCAACAAAATGTTTACAAAGACATCTATGAGCTATCATAGAAATTTATATTTATTCAACGTAATTATATTGCCTACAAGCTGTATTTTTTTATTTTAATACTCTCTGAATTTACTCGAACTTCACTATCCTTAAAGTCATCTCAAATCTCACTTAAAAATTATAACTTACCATTTTTAACTGCAAAGCGCATCGTAATTTGTCTATGATTGTCACGAACTGACAATATTTACATTCTATGTCAAAGTAAACTTAGTTCTCGTAAACACGATCAAAAATTACCCGGTGAAATCTGCAAGACGTGAACCGAGATCAGAACCAACATATGAACTCGATTAAGCAGAACTTAGTTTTATTGAACTCAGTTCTGAATGCGAACGGTGAAATTGGCCCTTAGACTTAACTCTTTTTGTCAATACATTCCTGAAATACATAATAAACACCCAGACAAACACATACACTTAAGTTCATCACATAAAATATTTGTGCCCTGTGGGAATCGAACCCGGTACTAGAACCAGACCACAGTCAGAAAAAACTATAAAATTAATTTCTTTTGAGATTTCTTGAGTGATTGAGATGAGAGTAGTATTTCGCTTTTATAATGTAAGTTTACATTAAGTTTATATTGAATTTGTACATTATGTAAATGTATTTGTATATAGTTACATCTCAGTTAACATACATAAATAGATTATGTGGTAACTTGATAAATTCATTGTAAAAAGTATCGCCAAATCTGGCCTGATGGACTTAGCGGGTGCGCTGGCCGCGCCTCCAGAAATTATAGGTATATACAGGGTGTTTGGTAGAACGTTGAACATACGAAAATGGTGGTTAGTTGGGGTCATCTGCTACCCACTGGGCCCAAATTATTTAACCTTGGCCGCACTGTTTTTTTTTTACTTTTTTTAAATTTCACAGAAAATTATCAGTTTTTTATCAATTTAAATTCGAATATCTTTACTTGTGATGGGTAAAACAGGCAGGATGTTGTTTTGTATTAATGTCTAATTATATTCGAATTTTAAGTTAAAAAATCTGGTAATTTTCTGTGAAATTAAAAAAAGTAAAAATGAAAACGGTGCGGCCAAGGTCAAATAATTTGGGCCAAGTGGGTAGCAGATGACCCCAACTAACCACCATTTTCGTATGTTCAACGTTCTACCAAACACCCTGTATATTATTTAATATTCGGTGGTGTGACTATACTCTTCAGAAAGTAATAGAGCTATGTTACGTCATTATATTATATTTGTACTTATGGTGGTCATAAGTACAATATATGATGACGTAACGTAGTCACGCGCAATCCTAATTGGTAATAATTAAAACCTTAAACGCTTGTCATTATTAACCATTATATTTTTCATGGAGGCCTATGGTTTGTATTGTTAGTCTATAGTTTTTTGAAAGATTTAGGTACTTAAAAACAGAGGCAATACGGTCATCTTGTTTTCCTCTGACTGTTTCTATGTGAAACTGAAAAACTCAATCTGTTCTTTCACAAGAAAATAATTACCATTTTTACTTAGTTTTTACTTAGCAAGGCTCTCTAAAAAATTTCTTTTGTAGGTCATTCAGGGGCCCTAAGTCATGAAAGAAGTGGTAATGAACCAGATACGCCCTACCCAGCTTGTAAAGCCGATTCTTTTCCACTTTCCAAGAACTGATACTAAGTTTATGCTTTAGCACGGTACACCAATATAACTATGGATACGTATCTACCTAGGAAGGTCAGGCATATAGGCACAGTACACACAAATAGTGTGTAATTTTACAATAGTATGTTTAACTATGATTAAAGGGGGTCCTTAATTAGGGCCCTTCTTCTTCTCTTCTGCTCTACTTCTCAAATTTACAAATGTTCGTCTTAGTCGGGTCCCACAACAATCCATTTTTTCTTTCTGAGAGAACACCCAGTAAGGATTTTCATACAAAAAAGTATAAGTAGTGATTTATTACAAAGCTACTTTTGTAGTGATGTACTTATGATTTGACGTAATACACCAACACAGTCGAAATAATTAATGTTCACAGTGAAACATTGAAAAGATTTAATACACACCAAAGCAATCGTTTTAAAATACCAAGATAATATAGTAATATGATCAACTCTATTAATAAAATACATTAGACGTTACGTTCAAAATTTTCTCGGAATTCTAGAAAGAAGGCTTTGGCACAGGAGCTTATGCGCTACGGATCGCGAAGTCGATTCCCGAGGGGAAAAATATCTTCATATTGGTGTGGCCACCATTTCTCCCTCGCGGTCCCTTTGTAGGCTTTTAAAGGCCGGCAACGCATTGGCAACCCCTCTGGTGTTACTGGTATGGGTGGCGACGACTACTTACTTACCATTAGGTAGGTCGTCTGCTCGTTTGCCGACTTATACATTGACCATAGACATTTTTTTCCAGCTCTTTGACATTGACAAACACGTCAGCCAATCATAGATGTATTACACTGTGATAGTGTCGAGTGTCAAGTGTCAAGATCGGCGATCTAAAATAACCACAAAATACTACAATATTTTCGTCTCCCGAACTTTAAGAAACTAATAAACAAATGCATAGTGATATCGCCATCTTACCAAGACGTACAATCTAGAACAAAAACATAATAAGTAAATATTAATATTTACTTTTATTTTTTATGAAAAATTGAAACTAGTCGTAAATCGTAGCGGTTTACGAAGGACTGCGGTAACTTATACAAGTTTATAAAATTACGAATAAAAATACCTACCTATTCTATTTTCTATACCCCCACACATTTTCAATGCTAACCGAATAGTTACGGTTATAAACACAGCTGTTAACGCTTCCCAAATGAGCCATAATTTTGATTTTTATGGCCATTTTTAATTAACTTTTACACGATGGCAACACCCACGTTATGAATGTCGCTAGTCTAAAAAAATTCATGGTCTTAGTAGTTTCGTGTCTCGATGACATAATCGCAGTGACATTGTGGAAATGGCGTGATAAATAGAGATTTAATGGAATAAAACTTTTGATACAGAAATAACAAATGTCTGACCTTTGCATGAAAATGTTAGGCAGAGGTGTACTAATGCACACCCACAGTTCACCGGGATGATAAGGTCCCATGTATTTATGGGGTGAGTCTTTCGCGAATAACCGGGCACTCCGGGCTCAGAGATGCTAATGAGCCTACCTAAAATAACGCAATGACGCTTTAACCTGAGAGTCGTATACCAGAAGAGGGGCGAGTCTTTCGCGAATAACCGGGCACAAATCCAGGCTCCGAGCTGCTACTGAGAGACAAGAGTACAAGAGATCACTGGATCAATGAGATAGAACGATGTAAGATTTGATTTAAAAAAAAATCTCAACAAACCAGGTGAAATCGCAACGCTACTTTTACTGGCGATGCCATAACCGTAGAATATTACGTAGACCTTTGTAGATTGAGATCAGATGAATGTGAAATCCTAAGAGATTGGGCCAAGCAGAAATGTAGTAAGGAAATTGCATCGCCTCACACAAGCGTAGACCGAACCTCGTTAACTTTGAAATCAGATAGACGTTTGCAAGTCATATAGGCGAGGAAAGTACCGTATCATTGATATACATAACATTGTTTTAAGTGTTTTAAAGTACGCTGTGATTAAGGGCGAACTTCAAACAACTTTGATCACTGGCGAATGGGCCGGCGTACATAGCATTGTCTTAAACTTAGGGTATTATTCAGAGACGATTGTCAGCATAAAATTAGGCTTCCGTATGTCAAATTGTTATACAAATTTGACATACGGAAGCATTACTTTAAGCTTAGCATCGTCTCTGAATATTAGCCTTAGGCTGAGATTCAGAGAAGAGACTCAGCATGAACTTACGCTTCCGTATGTCAAATTGTAATACAAATTTGACAATTTGAAGCCTTACTTTACGCTGAGCATCGTCTCTGAATGTTAGCCTTAGAGTACGCGGTTTTAAGAGTACGCAGTTTTAAGATCACGAGCTTCAATTCGATTTGATCACTGACGATTTGACGAATTGGCGTAGTGGTTTTTACAGTACGCCGTACACGCACTTTATGGTGTCACACACGTGGGATACAGCTCGTCGATCCATAAATATGTTCCCGAGCTTACTAGACCGTCTAAAGGCGGAAACCCATCGCGTGGCCGTGGCATTTGTTTGACAACGTGGGTAGCGTAACCTCTCCTTGCAGCAGCGCAGCTAAAATACGCATTTTTATTCCGTATTATTTCATTCGTATTCCGCATACAGCGTGCATGGCGTTGAGCTACGTGGGCTATAATATCCGAGCAAGCCACGCGTGTGCCAATGACGTCAATTCGTGCGTAGCGTGTCCTTGGGTTGCAGTAGAAACAGCTCCATACATTTTCTTGCAAAGCGAAGCTTGACGCACGTGCGTAGCCTCTCCGTGCGTGGCGGTGCATGAACGTTTGAACATGAAAGAAGTAAAATAATTTAAAAATGGTTGGTACCAAGTCTGTAATTTTCTTTTTAAGAGGTCTCTTATGCTGCAAATAAACCCACTCACCAGTAACATATGACATTTTATCGTCTTAAAAGACGTCAGTGACATATTGGTGTCATTGGCGCCACTAATTGAAACACGTGATCAAGCGAAGCGTTTACGTATGTAAACAAACATAATAATGCTTGCCTACACGGAATTAGTTGTGGAACGTGCTAATTACTTTAAATAATATCATTTTCGTGTAGCGCGTAATCGTGTCGTGTATAAGTGCCAGAATTAATTTAAGAAATAGTTCCGCATAAATAGTACGGTTATCTTTTTTGCGAAAAGTGGACATTATAATAAATCAGTATAATTACGTATTAAAATATTTTTAAGCCTTTGCAACTTGTATACTCATAAATTTCTTTAATACATTCAATAAATAATTCTTCTTTAAAATGTAAAAGACTTAAATTCAGTAAAATTTTCTTTAAGTATTTCCTATCTGAATTGACATACCTACGTGGTCTTTAAAAACAACGGTATTAGTAAATTGACAAAGTTTTATGTAGGTAAGTAGGTTTCTATATTAATTTCAGCAAATACTTATTAAAAAAAAAAATTTGCCAAGTTTTTAAAAACCTATTCACCAAAAGTTTTATGAAATAAAAAAATCTAAGGATGGAAACAATTTTCTGTATTCTTCAGACTTGAAGTGATATCGACCTTTATTTAGCTTCAGTAAGATTCAATATCATTTCCAAAATGTAGGAATCATCAATTACATAAACGTCAACACTAATTGCGAAAATTTCATAGTCGTTACGCGTGTATTCACAAGCTATTACTCAGACAATTGACTGGAGTCTTGACATTGATATATTTCAATGCAACTGCCTCTTGGTAATTGTTCACTGTCTACCTATTCTTTTAACCGACTTGAAAAAGGGTATGGAAAACCGAACCGAGACAGATGAGCAAATTATCTTTGACAGGTTTTTAAAAACTGTTTTATTTTAATCATTGATGTCTAAGGACTATATAGAAAATCTATATTTTACGTTCCATTACATATGGTACCAAATGCAAGAAAAAACGAAAACAAAAAATATTATTTAAATATCCCGCGAAATATTAATTAATTTAAATAAATACCTAACGCTTTTCGTAACAATAATAATCATCAACCCATTAATGGTCCCACTGCTGGGCACGGGTCTCCTCTCAGTATGAGAGGGATTAGGCCATAGTCCACCACGCTGGCTTAATGCGGGTTGGCAGACTTCACATGTCTCAAAGTCACAGCTGGCCCTATTCGCTGACGATACGGCCATCTATTATTCCGGCATTAGCCTAACAAATATCACCAAAGTCCTCCAAGCCTCGGTCACTGCCCTCGGAAAGTGGTTCAGGAAATGGAGAATTGAGGTGAATCCCTCCAAGAGTGCAGCGGTTCTCTTCCACAAGAGTTCCAATCTTTCCACTCAAGCCCAACCCATCTCCCTATTCGGCCAACGGATCCCTTGGGAACCAAAAGCCAAATACCTGGGCGTGATTCTCGATCACCGACTCTCGTTCCGAGAGCACATAAAGACGGTGCGCTCGCGCGCCGCTTTCGCTCTCGGCCGCCTGCACGGCATACTCATTGCGCGCAGTAAACTCTCCCTTAATTACAAGGTGAGAATTTACTTGATGTGTATTCGCCCCATCATGACCTATGCGAGCGTCGTATTCGCTCACATTGAAAGTCCCGCAATCCATAGGATGCAGACCCTCCAAAACCGTTTTATGCGCAAAGCCACGGGCGCCCCGTGGTTCGTGCGCAATAGGGACCTCCACCTCGACCTAAAACTGCCTACCATCAAGCAGTACATGAAACGCGCCTCCAAGCGTTATTTCGATCAGGCCCCCCTCCACCCAAACCGCCTAGTAGTCAGTAGCGTAGACTACAAACCCTCTCTGATAAGTAGAGTGCGCCGCCCAAGGCACGCACTCACTTACCCTGACGACCCGATTACCGTAGCACAAGAAGCACTCAAACAGGCTCGACGCCATCCGATTTACCGTCCTCGCCGGCGAGGCCCGTCGCGAAGACCCCGAAACGGTACCCCTCCCCGTCCCTTGCTCGAGCCGGCCCGCGCCGAGCCAGTAGTTTTAAATTCGTCCCTAAATAATTTCAACCCAGATCCAGCTGTCCCTAGCTGTCCCCCCAGCAACGCCCTAAGCCGAGGTCCGAGTCCCGTTAGGGGACGCCCTTAGCTGCGGTTGCTTAGTTTATAAGTGTCCATGGCTGGAGGCACAAAAGGTGCCTCGCCACCAAGCCCGGTTAAGATTCTAAAGCTCCTGAGCTAGAATCTACATCCGTTCTAAAAAAAAAAAAAAAACTTCACATGCCGTCAAGAAAATCTCTCAGGCATGCAGGTTTTCTCATGATGTTTTCCTTCACCGTTAAAGCGAGTGATAATTACGCACATGATTTCGAAAAGTCAGAGGTGCGTGTCTTGGTTTGGAGTCGAGAGACCTTTGACTTGGCAGTCCAGTGGTCATTCCCCTATGCTATCACTGCTGCTCCTATTTCGTAACAATAATATTTTATGTACGAAACTCTCGCTACACTTTGCAACAGACTGTTTAAAAGTAGTTGACGTCATCAACGAAAGTTCATCATCGTGAGTTCTATGAACTTATTGATACGAGTACACCTTGGTTTTTCTCTTCTTTTATACGATCACCCCCGATCTCCCCCGATACACTGACCGCATCGAGTACAGCCTAACTCACATCTCCGCCACAACGTCCTCTCAATCCAATACTACGATTACTTGAGTCATAAAACAATTTCACATTGAGATAATAAGGAAACGGACGCGGGTTACAATCAAGACCGATGCTACAAATCTTCCATTCATTCTGTGAATGGGTGCAGTTCTTTCATACATTACGTACCTACCTAACTATAGCGACGGTACATCTACCGACAGAGATCATAACGAACTCACGCAAAAAATCATACGTATGTGTATGATTGATTTTTTCGAGTGTATGAAGTCTGCCAATCTTATTTCTCTCAATCTTACTGAATCTCTAGGTCTAACATGAGTTTTTTGTGAACGATGGAAGCACATCATTATCAAGAGCTAAACTGAAACATATCGACCGATAGCGTTTTTTAAATTTTAATAAAAAAAAGACGTCATTTTACTGAGTACAATTTGACCACAACTTAACAACAATAAAGTAGATATTGCACTTAAAAAAGTTTCTAACACAATCTCTATTACTTACATCAAAATATATTCTCATTTCTAACATAGTAACTGCACATATAGGGTAACTACTTACTTCTATTCCCAAGTCCAATAAAACTAACATAAGATACCCTACAAGCGTGGCAGTCGAAACTATATCGGAAACTGCATAATGCATATAATATTATGTCCCTTGCAAGAGCAACTGACCTCGGCCAGTCCTTCGTCCCATATGCGAGCAATGCGACAGAGCGATGCTAAGATATGTAACACGTTGACATAATCAATCCTGTATTACAGAGGAGTATTACGGCGTACGGCCTCCAATGAGATGGACCGATGACCTGATAAAGGTCGCTAGGAGTCGTTGGATGCAGGCAACATAAAACTGGTCCTATGGGACTAGTCTACGGGACGCCATTGTACAGCAGTAGATCTCTTTTGGCTGATAATGATAACGACAATTACCTTGCACTCCCTACTGCCTCAGGTAGATAGCTTACCCCGCTGCGCTGGCTTGACCTCAATTCTACTGTCAGATTGAGAGTTCAGCTATATTCTAATTCCTCTTAACATAGTTTCAGTTTGGAAGACTTTACCGTAAGTTCAACTTGTATGTGATGCAAAATTCGTCACGACTAGAAGAAGAAGACGTCAGTATTTAATTCAATTTCTGTAATCTATAATTGTACCTAGCTTAGAACACGGTATGCCAGTACTTTAATTAGGGACTGTTCGTCGGTATTTTAAAGGTCCCATATTATGAGCTGTTACTGACAATCAAATTGTCTAATCGAAAACCAAATAACACTTTGGAATGCTGGATCTTAAAATTATTTTTTTGTTTTGTATCTCACTTTTAGCACTGCGACTACACACTCCCTTCTTTAGTCTTATTCTACAATGCTGAGGGTCGTGAACTTCCCTAGGAATCACTTTTCCTGCGATGATTTTCGGTAGTTGAAAGAGTGGAGCGGATCTAGTCCATCCAACGCGACTACACTAAGAAGGTGGTATTCCATAGTATAGCAACACTTCGCGCCAGTAACTCATGTAGGACGATAGACTAGCTCACTTTGTAACGATCAAGATAGAACTTATATCAGTGTTCGGGGACCTCTCTGACTTTTTGTTTGAGATGTGAATTTCTCAGCATGTTCAGCGCATAAAATCTTGTATATTCTTCTATAAATTGGTTTGAACTCTCAAGGGATACCGATATTTTATATTTATAAGTTTAGCATGGCTTCTACTTTGACGATTTAAGCTGAACGAAATAAAGATTTATGCTAGAAATTGGTTGCATGCCTTATTTTGGAGTTGACATTTTTCGAAAGAGTATTTTATCTCATATTATGAGTCCATAGTCCATCAATCCATCTATGGACTTATTATCTTATGAGAACACTTAACTTCGACTAGTTGAAACTAGTTGTCCTCTATAAGAGACGAATTTATCCTCCACGCGACCATTTACGTACCTACCTACGTATTTTTTCCAGATTTTCATCAAATATTTTCTTAAAATACCTCCTATTTTGTTGGTATACGTTACCCTGCCAACGGCCTTCGTATAATAAATATAGAACGAAGATGATATCGTGAAGAATGTTAAACCAGGAGGTGTATGATAAAGTGTGTTACAAACAGGAGGTTTGTTAAAAAGTGTGGCGTATACGAGAAAAGACTTGCGCCAGTGGATCAATAAATGATCCTAATTTAAGACCCCTAAACCTGACGATTTAGCGTTATGATTCAGATCCACCAGGATTTTCCACACGTCATAAAGATACGTCAAAATTCTTCCGCGTGATGATATTATTTTCATTTGCTTTGACATTCATGATCCTATAGTTTCACAAATCGTCATGGAAATACACCCATCGTAAAAATAGCCAGCCCATCCGTATTTCATTACCAGTCGCATATTTTTTTTACAATTCGCATTTAACGGTATATTACCATAGGCCACCGACACGCGCTGCGCTGGCGCACCGCCAAATGTCATCGCGTTTTGAACTTGGAACGCTGTTATTCTTGTAACGTACACCACGTTATTTGTAATCAAAAGTGTCAAGATATGGATTTTATGAGGTGACTGGAGGCGCGGATTACGTCGAATGTCGGACGTGGCAGGTGGGTTGACATGTGTGCGATCTTGTAAGATGTCCAATTTGATCTGTAGATTTTAGTATGTTTCATCACTTGTACCATCACGGCTGTATTCCTCGCAGGCTTAGGCAGAGATATACTAACGTACACACACAGTTCACCGATATGTAGTCATCAACCCATATACTGTCCCACTGCTGGGCACGGGTCTATATATATACGGATTATAGGCTATAGTCCACCACGCTAACTTGATGCGGGTTGGCAGACTTCACATGCCGTCGAGAACATCTCTCAGGCATGCAGGTTTCCTCACGATGTTTTCCTTTACCATTAAAGCGAGTGATAATTACGCACATGATTTCGAAAACTCAGAGGTGCGTGCCTTGGATTCGAACTCTAGACTTTTGACTTGGCAGTCCAGTGGTCATACCCCTAGGCTATCACTGCCTAACCAATAGCATTTAAATATGTTTTCATCGTTGTTTGTCATCGACTAACAAAAATGTGCACTTGAGGCAAGGATGATACCTAGCGAAAGAAACAGCATCACATAAGATGAAGTTTGTACGTTTTTGTTAGGTTTCAGAGGAAAACAGGTTAGTACATGTGTTTTCATATCACTTTTTTCCCCATCCAGAAATACTGCCATCTCTTTTTGGACTAGGAACCCTTCTTTCACCGGTTTTAAGAGTAGTAATACCACATTTTCAGACAATACCTTGCAACACTCATCAGAAATGGGGACAAGCTATTTGTGACTACAGTAAATTCGTTAAAATATTTTGCATATAATCGCATAAATTTCAATCTTCACAATACTGGCAACACTCCAATATGTGCTAAGGATAATTGGCAGAGGCGTGGTTTATGATGATGTGATAAATCTATGCTAATTTTGCCGTCTTCCGTCCTATCGCTTTCTGCCTACCTGAAAGGTGTCAACTTTCACTGTCTGCAAACTACCGTGTGCCTTATTTAAGGACGTAGCTATGGCAAGCGTCTGTATTTTTATAAAGGCATCGTTCTCATCTTTATCCTATAATCTTTATCTATACCTATTACCTACTAATATTAAAAAGAGGAAAGATTTGATTGTTTGTTTGCATTGAATAGGCTCCGAAATTACTGGACCGATTTGAAAGTATTACAGAAATAACCAGACCAAGCGGGCGAAGCCGCTAGCGAAAATTGTTTATAAAGTCACTAATGTACTAATATTCAAGGATATATAGAAAGTTTATATTATAGTACATAATATAAACTAATCACTTGGTAACTGCAACCGCCCACTAAAATTCTGTAAACGACACATAAATAGATATCCGCTTTCAGTTAACCTTTGACGCAATAAAACGGAAGTGGTTTATGATGTGGAAATTCTGCAAATTTCAGGGATCGTATCGTAATTTTATTACCTAGATACGTTAATACCTATAAATTTTTCTCGTGTTTGGCATAGTAGCAGTGCATAAGTGCATATTGGAGTCCAAAGAGTCTTTGTTGTAGTCATACCAACTTATCAAAAAAGGTTTTTACTTTATTATACATGGTAGGTCTAGATAAGTATATAATTTCATTTCATACCTCATCGGCGAGATTCTCTAAAAAGGTCAGGTGCGCAAGCGATGCGTGTGTATGACAAGATGTATGAACGTCGAGGACTATCCTCAAAACTAAATGATTACTGTAACCATTTATATATTTTATTTTAAAAGAGTGACTATGGAGTTTCTTGTCGGCTCTTCTCCATAAGTCCAACTTTTTGGAACTGTGCAACTAGTTTGACTTTTCGAAAGTACCTACTTATATGGTCTAATTGAAATAAAATATTTGAATTTGAGGAAGCAAAAGAAGTATAATGCAAGAATCATAGCAAGTGGCGTTCTGTAGTTTCTGCCTATCCATATAGGACAAAAGGCGTGAGTGTGTGTATGTACATAGATGTCTAGTCTCCCCTAACTCGCATATTTATAAACCAACAACTGTTCTGACTAAAAACAAGCGGTTCCACTCATTCGTATCAATTTGTCAGATACACACGACAGCTGACAACTAAAAGTAAGTAACATTAATTGCGGCGAGGTAACGCAACGTCGAAATTAGACTTTTTTACTGAAAAAATCTCAACGTGATCTTCTTCTTCTTTCTTCTTCTTCTTCTTTTCGTGTCAATGGTAAATCAATGTGTTGAGTCAATTTCGTCATAGAGTTCGAGCCCAGTAGGAAGCCACCTTAATTGCGGCATCCGTTGCTTTTGTCAAGTCCTCGAGTGTGCAGGTGCATGGACACTTCGGGCACTCGAGTAAATGATACATGTCCTGGTCTGGAGCCCCACACTCGCACTGGATGATCGACGGATCAATAATCCCCCATTTTGCCAAATTGTGTTTACAGCGGCCTACTTGGGTGCGCAGTCGATTGAGTGCTTTCCATATAGGCCACTGCAGGTCGCGTCCGGGTGGCAGATGTTCCCGAGGTTGGACAAAGTTGGTTGGTGGTGGATACTGTGCTTCCCATAACTTTTTCCTGATATTGGTAGGTTGGTCTTGTATGGCTTTTGTGGAGCGGAGAAAACTCCTTCGGCTCTTGAGTCTACCCGGCACTATAGTGTGATTGTAGAGGGGATGTCGGGAATCGGATTCTTGGATTCGTTTCTCAAGCGCACATGCGACTTCCCTTCGTACAATAGGTGGTGCGATGCCAACCAACGGGTAGAGTTTATTGATTGGAGTCGGTTTCAGACAGCCCGATATTATTCGGCAAGTCTCATTCAAGGCGATGTCGACTTGCTTTGCATGGGCAGATCGGTGCCATACGGGACACGCAAATTCACCAGCAGAGAGGCATAGGGACATGCCGGTAGTGCGAAGAACATCGGGTGCTGCTCCCCAGTTGGTGGAAATGAGACGACGCAACAGATTATTTCGGGCCCCGACCTTCTGCTTTGTGTTGTAGCAGTGTGCCTTGTATGTTAAAGCCCTGTCCAGTGTTACACCCAGGTATTTAGGGGTCATGCAGTGTTGAACCTTAGTTCCTCGCCACATGATATTAAGCGTCCGGCTTGAGTGTCTGTTGCGAAGATGGAATGCGCATGACTGTGTTTTGGACGGGTTTGGCCGAAGAGCATTATTGTCGTAATAATAATAATAATAATATATTCTTTATTGTACACCAATTTTCACAAAAAATAAAAATAAAATACAACATTTCTTAATAATAGTAGGTACAATGGGCGGCCTTATCGCAATTTGCAATCTCTTCCAGGCAACCTTAGGATGGACTCAACTGAACTGAACAAATAATGGGGTTGATGGTGCATATAAATAATATTAATAAATAAATAATTATACTTAGTACTAAATAAATATTTAATATATATGAACAATACAAATATAATATATAGATATATAATATATATAAATATAATATATATAAGTATATACATAGGTACATAACAACAACAATGTGACAAAACGTTATAGTTTAACGACGACGATTTGAAGACAGCAAATTGTATCACAGCGACAAATAGTGCTCCTTCACAAGTCTTTTGAAGACTGGCAGTGATTTGGCACGCCTTATTGGTACCGGTAATGCATTCCACAGACGAGCAGCCTGAACCGAGAAGGATTTATCTAAAAAAGTTGTGGAATGCATTGGCATCTTAAGTCGTAGGTTATCCGATGACCTTAGGAATCGCGTATGGGTGTCACCAAGAAATTCGAAGCGGTTTTTAAGATAAAAGGGAGTTGAAGGAGAGAATAGTACATTATAAAGTAACGAAAGAATATGAGCATTCCGGCGAAGGCGGATTGGTAACCACTTGAGCTTTGCGCGAAATTCTGAAACGTGGTCAAATTTGCGTAAGCCAAATATGAACCTTATACAAAAATTTTGAAGGCGCTCCAGTTTATCAAGTTGCTCTTCTGTAAGGTCAAGATAGCTGACATCAGCATAATCAAGGATTGGGAGAAGGAGCGACTGAGCAAGCGCAACTTTGGTGGCAGTCGGCAGGAAGTTGCGAAGTCTTTTTAGACTTGCAGCAGATGCAAATAGCTTGCGACTAACTTCCTGCAGTTGTGCATTCCACGTAAAATTTCTATCTAGAAATATCCCCAGGTTTTTTACTTTTTCTGCATATGGAATTACGACATTGTCAAAGGAAACCTGGGGAAGTGATTTCCAGTCGATTCGAGAGATGGTCCTGGAACTGCCTACCACGATCACCTGCGTCTTCGTGGGGTTTACCAACAGTCCGAACCGTTTACTCCAGATGCAAATACAATTAAGGTCTTGATTTATGGAATAAACCGCTTGCGACAGATTCCCAAGGGGGGCTCTACATTCGTAGTATTTCCCCAGAGAATCAAGTGCCAGTGACAACTTCCGTTCAACGTCCTCGAATGTCTCGGATTGTGCCGCCAGAGCCAAGTCATCAGCATACAGGAAACGCTCAGTTTGTTTGGTGCAAGGCTGGTCATTTGTGTAGATGTTAAACAGCGTTGGCGCTAACACACTGCCTTGAGGAAGACCATTTTTTTGACAGCGCCATCTACTCTTAGCAGACTGGAACCATACCTGGAAGCGGCGATTGCGCAAGAGTTCGCTCAGAATGTTTGTGAAGCCCTGATCATGGGTAATTGTGTTTACTTTGGCAAGAAGCCTTTTGATGTTTATGGTGTCATAAGCAGCTGAAAGGTCAACAAATACGACGACAGTAACACTGTTAGCCTCGTAACCATCCTCCAAGTATTGGGTTAGTCGGAGGACTTGGCTGGAACAGGACTTGCCTGGTCTAAACCCAGCCTGCTCTGGAATTAATTCCGGCTCAATTATTGCTGCAAGTCGGTTGAGCAGTAGTCTCTCGAATAACTTATATGTGTGGCATAGCAAGGCTATAGGTCGATAGCTTTTGGGGTCATCAGTGGGTTTACCTGGTTTCGGCAATGCTACGATCTTAGTCTTTCTCCAAAGTTTGGGAATTTTTGCGGAGACCATGCATGATTTAAATAGTTCTAGAAGCCACGCTACGGCAATAGGTCCGAGGTATTTAATTTGCTCTACCGTTAGGTCATCGACTCCAGCCGCCTTACCAATTTTTAATGCCTTAATGGCGAGGATGATATCAGTGAGTGTAAAAGGCTTACTAATTTCGGTGGAATCACTATGGACATTAGTCACTTTTTTGGCTCGTGGTAGTCTGTGTGCGGGTTTACCGTTGAGTAACAGCTGCTGGGCTATTTGGTTGGCTGTGACGTACCCTTGGTTGACAGGCTGTGGCGGATCTCCAGTAAGTCTATGAATTGTGGACCAGGCTTTTTTACTGTTGTGGGTCATGTTGGTGTTGGTTACCGTGTGAATCCATTTTTGTTTTCGGTTTTCACTGACCATAAACACCAACTCTTCCCCTGCAGCAAGTGTATCCTCAGAAAAAGGGTCTTTTTCATAAAGATCTTCGTAGATCTTAAGAAGATTTGAGGATTCTTGATTAAGCCCAGGTATGTAAGATGTGCGGGCTCTTAAACCTATTTGTCAACGTGATGACAAATAGGTTTAAGAGCCCGCCTGGTGGAAAGCGGCAACGCAGCTTAGGCGCCAGCAACAACAGTAGAATCACTAGCGCCTTGTCATCTTGAGCCCTCTGTTCTAGGCTCATGTGCCCAGTAATTTCACTAGCTACATTGCCATTCAAACCGGAACAATAATGTTAGTTTCTTATGAGCAGAATATTTAGCAATGTAGGAACCGCATTGCCAAATATTATGCATCACCACGGGTATTGTATGTCAGGATCAACTCCAGTAGCAGAGTCCTTAACACCTCAAGAGAGGTAAGGCACAGCCATTTATGGCTCAAATATGGGGCAGCCCATCTGGGGAAGTACCTCCACGTTACAGAAAACTGCAGCCAAATAACACAGTTTGTTGTTTGTTGCGTTCCTGCAATGACTAAGGTCGCCAGAATTCCTTCTAAGGATGTGCTGCGCTGGCAGCAAGAGGAATATTCCCTCAAACTGTCGGCGCAGTGAATCATCCATAAACCTCTAAGATGTTTTTAGGGTCGGCAACGCGTGAGTCATAACCCTGGTGTTGCAAGAGTCCATAGGCTACGGTAACCGCTTACCATCAGGCGGGCCATGTGCTCGTTTGCCACCTTAGTGGTATACAAAAAAACCTTTAAAAAATATGGTACTTACCGTAGCTGAATCATCTACTTTAATTATCCCAGTGATTTCAAAATAAAACATCAGTTAGCCATCGATTATCAATATGGAAGCAAACAAATCTTTCCACACTAAAGGACCAATGAAGATAAACTTAAATTCTAATGTAAACATTTACCTGCTTCTACATTCCACATAGTACATACGACGTTAACTCTTTGAAGTATTAGTTAAATAAACTGAGATCAAAGGCGCGCCGACGGGATGTGACGAGACGGCGTTTGGCTGACTAATTTTCGCGTCACCTTAATATCGTTAACTTGATCCTTGGGTACATAGTTTCTGTGTTGAGCTAAACAGTCACATAACATACTGGTAAACGGAAAACATCGTGAGGAAACCTGCGTGCCTGAGAGATTTTCTCGACGGCATGTGAAGTCTGCCAACCCGCATTAGGCCAGTGTGGTGGACTATAGCCAAATCCGTCTCATACTGGAGGAGACCCGTGCCCAGCAGTGGGACAATTTTATTAATGGGTTGATGATAATTCGATTTCCTGAGGTTAGCGTTTAACCAACTGAGTTTAACCAAACAAACTGTACAGCTTTATAATATTAAATAAGTATAAGTACCTATAGATTGAAGTAAAACTACTTTCCGAAAAAGGGTCCGAAACGTCGGGATCTAAATTATAATAATATAAATTATTTTTAAACAAAAAACAAATCCCCCACACAGCAAAAAATAACATATTTACATTATGATTTCTAACTAATTTTGAGTCGGTGCCAAACAGACAATCAACGAAAGTCATATATTTCAATTAAATTAGTAGTTTGGCACCGCCTCCAAATTAGTTAGAAATCATAATGTAAATATTTAAGTTACTTTTTAGTTCTTTTTTGAAGGCGGTTTGTTTTTTGTTTAAAAATTATTTATTTTAAAAGTTTTAGTGAAATATATATTATATGGGGGGGGGGGGGGGCAACTAAACGCACTGACCGGCACAAACAGCGAGGTTTCGGAGTGAACCATAATATCATCTATGTAATGTATACAATTTTTTAAATTTTAGTCGATAATTTTTACAACCGCTCTCACCGGATTTCGGTAAAAAAATATGGGACCAATCTGTAAGCACCAGCTTTCATTCTTTCATTTCAAGAATCATCAAAATCGGTTCACCCACTCGAAAGTTCTGAGGTAACAAACATAAAAAAAGAAAAAAAATACAGTCGAACTGAGAACCTCCTCCTTTTTTGAAGTCGGTTGAAAATCCGTAAAAATTTGATATATTTCAATAGTCACATCACTAATTGACGTAGCAATATCACGCTAGTGTTCCACAGGGGTAGACAGAGGTGTACTCCTGGTCGTTGTGAATGATTTAGATCCCATGACTATGGCGTATACCCTATAGGGCAAGGAAAGACAAGTGCGTTTTTTAGTCGGTATAATTCCGAGATACCCTGCGGTCTCCCCGATCACCCATCCACAGACTGACCGTGGAAGGCGCAGCTTAACCTTGCAGATGGGTTGATCAGCGTAGTTATAACTTTGCCACGAGTAAATATTATAGCATAATAATTTACTTTCATTTGAGATCTCCAAAATTTTATTCATCACTCAGTTGGTCCGTTTCATTGTTGTTAATCTAAAGGGATTCGTTAAAAGGTTCTCAGAATTAAACTCGAGCCATAAATGTAAATTCTGGGTTGCTCTTATAATCCGTTTAAGAAAATCTGGCTTTAAGGAAGTTTCTTTTGAAATATTAAGCATTTTGAATAGTTTATTTTGAATTGATATCAGAATAAAGTGTTGTTTCTTAGTGAATTGTTTGAAGTGACAAGTTTCAGTTAGAGCTGGTTGTGGACTAGTTACAAAAAGCTGTTTCTATTAGCTTGGTATGTATCTAGGTAACGAAATCTTTGAACGTGATTTTCACCCGTTTAGAAACGACGGATTGATTTGAAATTTTAGGCACGGATTGATTTGAAATTTAGCGCACTTATCAAAGGCCGGTGACAATGCAATAATTTGTTTAATTAGTTTGTCTTTGTAGATAACCAAACTAAAAAGGCTACCACTATGGTGGCAAACAAGCATACGGCCCGCCTGATGGTAAGCTGTTACCGTAACCATAATGTAACAACAGATAGTGATCCAACTCCTTTGTGTGGACGCTAAATGCCGACAATCGTCTAGACACTGAAAAGAGCTTAGGGTTGTCACAAAAAACATTTTGCAAGTACTTACGTTCTTACAGGCGATATATTTTAAGTTCAAATTAATCTATGTGTCAGTTGTAGTAGTACTGATTTCTAGAAAAATATGAATAGCTTATGGTTCTCAAAAAACACATTTTACAAGTACTTACGTTCCTACAGGTGATACTATGTTTGTAAGTGCATTTTAGAAAAAAAATCATCATCGTATAAAGGTTTATAGGGTTATATTACGTCAACCTTTCTAGATACCTAGACATTACGCTATTTCCGGCATAGGTACAGTTCTCGCCAAACTTATTGTCCGGGTTGAAGTTGGCACGAGCTAACTTTAACCCGGCCGTAAAAATCATAGAATATAGGTAGGTACATAAATAATAAAGTTATAAATAAGTTTAGATTCGCCAAATCTTACTTATTATCTCGTAAAATACCAACAATAGGTACTTACTTATCTAAAAAATCTAGTAAAAATGTCATTATTATTATTATATATGAAAATCGTACCAAAAACCAATGGAAAGGATATATTATATAAAATATTTTTTTAGTAAGTGCCTAAACACACGGTGGCGGCGGATAGATACTTTATTCTGTTTACTGTAGAGATAATATTACTTTAGGTAGGTATACATAATTGGTTTGGAGGCACTTATCGATTCTCATCCTTTGGAAATCGATTAAATCTCAATTCTCCTTTATTACTGCTGTACGATGTCGGCAAACAACCGTGAACTGCACAAGTAGAACGCATTATTATTGAAAAATGGTCGCATCGGCAATATTCGAAATAAATTTAATAATATTAACGACAGCGCGATGGCGATGCACTTGAAACTCCGTACCGACGCGCAGTGTACGTCGGGCGGACGGGCCGCCTGCGAAAAAGCGGTGGGGGGACGCCGCTCTGCCCCGCAACCCACCTCATCGTTGACCTGTCTAGACGGCCGAGTCGTTTCACTGTTAGAGATTTATACACTGTGCCGTAACCTATGGACGCTAATAAGCGTTGCCGTAAGTCACATTTATAAATATTATGACAGTAGAACTGTTCGCCTTATACAGTTGGTCCTGGGCGTATTAACAACCCGGTAATTAACAACGGTTAGACAATAGGCTCGTCCCTATTACATGGGAGCTAAACATACCGGGTGTACGTTAGTAGTACACTGTTCTGTTCAACCCTTTGCGGAATACAGGCCTGATATTTCCTAAAAATATGTCACTAATTTTGACAGTACGTTGTTTTCGTATGTTTATTTTTATTAGACCATATAAATAGGTACTTTTAAAACGTTAAACTAGTTGCACGGTTCCAAAATAAGTGGGTCTTATGGAGAAGAGCCGGCAAGAAACTCCAAAGATACTCTTTTTTTTTTATTTGTGTGGTAACAGTAACAATAGTTGTGAATAGTAATGAGGATGATGCAGCTTGATGTGTAGATGTAGAGATTAAAGAGTAGGTAAGTATTCGAATTGAAATTACTGCCATAGCAGTAAGAGCCGACCAGTCAGGGTTGGATTTAGGCATGTTCAAAATGATAGTACAAAAAACTTGAAAGGATAGTATTTGTACAAAAATTTGGATTTATTAATTCTGGATTGGATTTGGATCTGAAGTCATTAAAATCAATACCAATTTATGCAAAATTTACCTCTTCCCAGTTTATTAGTTATTCAATATCTGTTCGATCCTTAGTAGGAATGAAATCAATACAATTACCACTTTTGCGCTACCGCCTATGAATTGTGTTACCAGTTTGTCTTATCTTAGTAAGGTTTATTTACTGAAATACTGAATATTCTGTCACAAAGACAAAGACAAGACTTTTCAAAGGGCACTTGACGAGTGACCGAGTAATGACGTGAAATGTAATTTATTTTTTAATATTGTAGTTTTTACATATATGATTGGGAGTAAATGTTTTCTTTATTAGTCATTAATGCAAAGTAATGAAATTATAGTATTTTTCGTACTATCCTTAGATATGGATAGTATATAGTACGAAGTGTACGAAATAAAAACCTGCGACCAGTCCCGTCAAAATGTGTCACCGTATAAAGGTCGAACTTCACAGCAGTTTACGTAAAATTAATATAATTTTGGAACGCACCCAAACGTCACTATGATCTATTGTTGCAGCACTCGGCAATGTTTAATCTAATGAACTATTAATAGGGCAATTAATGGAAAATGTTTATGTGAATTTGGCGGCGAATCCGGGAATCATGGAAAATTGGTCGTAATTATGAATTCCTTATTGCTGTGATGAAAACGGAAGGGATTAATTATGGTAATTAAAAGATAAACCGACGGTGATTAATATTTTAAATACAATATGGCCTTGGGAATTATGGTATTTGGGATAAAAATAGAGTGTTTATTGGAAAATAAGTGATTGAGGGTGATTCTAGAACGATTTAATTGATATAGGTATGTTCACATTGATTAGGTGTACGAGTAGATGGAGATATACTAGCGAACCCCACGGATCAGCGTTATCAATAGCCTAAAACCTTCCTAAATAAACCCTCTTTTAATTGGTGAAAACTATATGGAAATCCGTGCAGTAGTTTCGGAGATCAGCTCGAACAAACTCGGCTCAGCTCGACTTTAATATTTATTTATTTATCTAGTCTAAAATGTAGTTCTATAGTTGGTTCATATTTTGACCAGACGCATGCAATATGGCAACAGCAAAACGAACATTTCAGTATTTTGTAATAATATTATCATCCCAACTGTATCTTATACCTATTAAAAGTAAAACATCTTTTAGCTGTCTCAATATGCAGGTATTAGAAAATTATACATAAAATTACTTGCTTGTCATAAAATTTAGCTCCGTATTACTCGCTTGCAATAAAATTTGGCTCCGTTCTCAAAATACCGAGTGTTTTTACAATATGTCATCGTACTAAAAATCCATCATCACGTCTTATGATAACAATGATCTGCAAACATTTTTATGGATAAACAAATTGCCTTTTTTCTAAAGTTCAACGTTTTGTAACGACCGAGTGACTTATATGCCCGTTTTCACTAATGACAAACAAAATGACGAAGAAACGCATCAACATTACCAAATGGAAAATATGCAAAAGTAAAGTAAAGTTAAATAGATTGCATCCTGAGGAAGGATATAGTATATCTATTTTACTTTTTACTTGATAATTTCAGCATACATCAAGAGATGGATTTTTTTTCTTTTATTTTTAATTTTATTTTTTTTCTGAATCGATGAAATCGTGAGTTGATTCAGAACTATTTTGTTTTACTGTTATTGCGTTTAAATCATGTCTTGTCGAGTATGTTAGCTTTTTTTATATCAGTATGATCGTGCAATGACCCTTAATGACAAGGGAAAGCAAAACCATCAAGTCAATATTGACAGTGGGGCGAGCGATAGTTCATTGCGGTTTTCCATTTAAAAGTGACCACAATTATTCAACCTTAATAATGGAAGCCTACTCACCATCTGTTACCTACTCTAAAAATATCAATACCTCATATAGGTTTAAAGAATATTTATTCTCAAAAGAACAATACTATTACAGTTCACTGTTATGAGACAAAAGTTTACAAATAATATTATCAAAGTTATCATCTAGTGACGAAGCATGCGTAACATTTTGTGAAAAGAAGATAGTATTATAAATAGCTATACAATATGCCAATAATATGTGCATTTATAGGTACTATTTCTATTTTATTTTATTTTAAAGGTAGTTGATGATTAAATTGCGGTACAAATGAGTAAAGATAGATAGTAGATAATCTAACTAAGTATGAAGAACTCTGTTAAAAATAGTTTTCCTTTTATTTAATCAATCAGGCTTAAAGTTCTCATATTTAGACAGTCAGTGCCTCGAGGCTTCTAAATAAACTTTTAGATAGTTTACCTAATATTATTTAAGCTCTCTATCTTAATAAGTACTCTAATCTAAGTGCGTTTAGGTACATAATCTATCACAAAATAAGTACCTACATCTAGGAAAATGTTGAAATGATGAAAATAAACATTGATTCCATATTCCGTTGAATAGGTAAATTGAAATAATTTAATTCATTTCGGAAATGTTGCTATAGTTAAATATTCAAATGAGGCCTATTCATAATTTTATTCATGTGTAAAATAATTTGGGTCCAATTGTAAGATGATTTATTTGTCTACCTTCCGCAATCGATCGGCAGCTTGGTTCAAGTGAACATCCCGAGTATGAACCATGTATCAACAGAGTTGACACAGAGCCACAATTTTAGCGAGCCCTGTAGCATTTGACTGTTTTTAGGTCCCTTATTAGAAAGCGGCCAAACTCAATACAGTGCGACAAACTTATTTGACCCGGTGACATCGGCGTCCGTTGATTGTTACCGCCAAAAGAAGAACTGGATAAAAGAGTCTACATGACCATAATTAATTAATAGTGTAAACTGCGTCACTGTCGATGGCTATGGTCTCGTAGCAAAAGGTGACGAAATGTAGCCGAGTTACTACAGTTACTACTAAAGACCTCTACTTAGTTCTAAAAAAAATTATCTAGACATAGCGGTATTTTTTTCTTCGCACTAATGTATTACAGTCTCTTTAATGTTTCAATGAAAAATCATAGATTTAATTAGGTACAACATTTATATTAAAAAATATCAAACTTCAAACTAACGTAAACAGTCAGTGACCGTTAACAGCTATTCGTCTTAAATAATGTTGTAAGTACCTACTACATATAATAACATAAGTAAAGCATAAGTAGGTTTTTTAATATTTTGATCATAAAGTAGTGTTATAATGTAGGTTCATAGTACTGGAATGTTGCTAAAATAATTTACTTAGGTACATAACAGCGATTCCGATAAAATTACGTAAATTGCTTCCCCTAAAAGGACACCTAAGCTTAATTTGCCTCGTTGGTTGTGATACAACTAAAACTGGGCAACATCTGGCAGGTAGGTACTTTATTATTTTTAATTTATGTAATTATTTTTTAATCAATATTATTGTTGATGAATACACAATGTTCTTATCGTTCTTATAATATAAGTACCTACATCTGACTGCAGACTGTCATTCAAAATTACAAAGGTTATCTAAGTGTGCTACGGTATGCTGTCTAAAAAACATTTTATATAGATTTAATATTTTTTGGACAAAGATAATTACTTATACTTTTATAGTATAGCGTGATCTAAAACTTACACTCAACACTGTTTTCATCAATGTAAAAGTAAAACATGACAAAATTATTTGTTGATAAAAAAAAATAACACTAACCTTCTTCCTTGATGACCTCCTTTTCGCCAACATTTTCCACATCAGCCATTACTATTTAGCACAAAAATATTTCACCACAAGAACAACTTTAAAATAAACTTGTCACCGTAATAAATTACCCCCAGATCGTCCTTCTTTCACATCGCTTTTACAACTCTTTGATTTTAACATCAAAGGAGTATCGAACCACAAGCTAGGATGAACGAAACCAATTCCCGAATAAATAAATTAATTATTTAGATAAAAGCTCGCGACAGTATTTTCGCGCCAATACGCGATTTTTTTCGTCTTGGCACACACGTCCAAATGCCACAAGATATGATCACAAACTGTTCTATTTTGGTTGATGGAACAAATTGAAAGATTTATGCGAGAGCAATTTACGGAAAATACCTACTTTTGTTTATTAAGTATTGTACCTATTAGGTTCTCTATACATAATAGAATAACATAATAACATAATCATCAGGTAAGTAATTGAACAGGAACACAACTTACTTGTTAGAAGTTGGTAATTTCCGGCTTTTCGCCGACACATAAGCTTGCCGAACTGTAATTATTTTTGCCGACACGCAAAGTTGACCTAAGAAACATTTAAAAATTCAACGTGCTTCTAATGCCACCCGAAACTGACGTGTTTTTGGGTTCTGGAAATTTTACGAGAAATTCTCGAAATATATCGGACTAGTACCGACTAAAAACCGCACTTCCTTCAACCTTCCTTATTTTGAAAGCCATGATGTGGTATCATGAGATTCGCCACCACGGCTATGACAGGCTGTGGTCCAACAGACCTCCAGCCTTTGTGAACTGTGAGCTACAGGTTGAGCTACAGCGCTGACTTGCCCCCAGATACGGAGTTGATTGGCCCCAATAAGCAGCACGCAAAGCAAGGTCTCGCCATTTGAAGGTATCCAGTAAATAGATACTCTAGGAGCATGACATTACTGCTTGGCGACAAAAATACGGGTTGGTACCATTATTTGTCCATAATACCTACCTTCCACCGATTTAATTCGTGTGCAACCTGTAACTGCAATCATTTTGTGCAATAAATTAATAAGAATACTACCCTTCGTAGGTATTTGTACAACTAAAATCCATTTTAGCGGAAAAATTATCTTTAATTATGAATTCCTTGCAAACGTAACTAGTCACTTTACAGTGACTGGTACAGTACTACAATCACCTTAATTAACAGCCAATTGTAAATTATTTCAGTACTTATGAATTTCTTCGAATTTAGTTCTACGGTTTATGGATATTACCTATGCTTAAAATAGATTTCAATCCGAAGGTCACGTTTTTTAAAATTCAAAAAATTTATTTTCTAATAGATCTATATGATCTATTTGAAATTAAATTTTAGGCACTTTTGATCAAACTAGTTTCTCGGTTCCAAAAAAGTAGGATGTATGGAAAAGAGCCGGCAAGAAACTCCATATTCACAATCACAATTATTCACAGTCACAATTTCATATGTTTAGTCCAATTTTACTGTAGCATTTGGTGCCGAAACAATACCCGAATATGGATTATTTTATTCTCTTATATATACACTAAAAACTACGGTCAACTAAAAAAACTAGGTTGTATGTTATGAATATGAATGTACCTATGTTGTGAATGTATGGTATGTTAAGGTCCCATCCAATAGGGGGAAGTCTATTGCCATTATTAATGGGGCACAATTCTAAAATCCAAGTCGCTACTGAGAATTCCATAGAAAAACTCAATAACACTACTTGACCTGGGAATCGAACCAAAGACCTCGAGCGTAGCAGTCGCGCTTACTACCACTAGGGTAAAGGCAGAAACATACCTACTTATTAAGTACGTACCTAGTGTGTTTTATCTCGTTCTACGAAGAATAAATCAAGAATCTTTTTTTTTACATTTTAACTCCATTTTCCTCAAAAACGGCCCGCAAAGACATCTAATTCTAGGTAAAAGTCGTAACAAGAATTAAGTACCTAATATTTTTTCAGAGAACATTATTATGGTTCATGTGATACACTATGGCAGAATACTAAAGTAGCCATCCTAGGACAGGTTATGGCTAGGACCTTATTATAAGTGTCTGCATTCCCCTAAAAACTACAAAAACACTCCTCTCTCACTGTTTACACTTTAGCGAGTTCATTCATTAAAGTCGTTGTAGGTCGGTAGCAAAGACTATAAATATACTGTATGGCCGGTAGGTACCTAATTTCTCTCTCGATTTCATGCTTGAATAATAGAAAAACGAGTCTGGGTATCTTATGCAATCGCTAATTGTAGACGAACGAACTATCTACAGTAACACACTTGGGAATTAGCTCCACTAGTTGACCCCGACGCCACATAGAAATTCGTTTAAATAAATCCTCCACTAAGTCGTATTTCTAGTGGTTGCGAAATATTTAATAGCTCGACGTGTTCGCTTGCAATTTGCCTTCCTGAATCTTGGAGAACGAACGGGGAGCTCATGAATATTGTAGAATTATGGAGAGCTGGAGTCTGAATAAATGTTTTCGCCCATGCAACACAATCTGTTGTTTACTATTTCGGTAGAATAAGAATGATAATTATTTATATAGGTAGATGAATACACTAAAACCAGAAATTAATAAACGTAGGTTTCAGTAATTTCTCATCTAGAAATACATATATTTTACTATAAAACTTCTAAATAAACAACACAAATCCTCTCGTGTCACTTCTCGTGCTTAAATGCCTAAAGGGAAGCGGTAAACACGTTTTTACAGCTTATGACATCGATTGATGTATGTTGTATTAAAACCATGGAACTAATATGTCAAACTTCGTTACACTTCGTTTACATCCGGAATGCGTACTCGGCTCAACAAATCAACGTAAAACCGACCTTATTGCAATCTATTAAACTTTATATTTAAACCGAAATACGTTACGGTCAGATAGAGAGGTTAGGGCCTTTTTTTTTTTTTTTTTTTTTTTTTTTTTTTGTCGAGGTTGGAAATCCTCATGGATGTCCCCCGCCCCGGGGAGGGCGGGGGGGTCTGTCAGACTCCTACTGACTAAAACCAACCCCGGTGTTCCCACTCGCACTTGCGTCGGGGGCTACGGGAACAACGCATTCTTCCGCGGCCCCCGACTAGTGTTGGCCCGCCTACTCGGCGGGCCCCGCCTGGTGTAGGGGGGGATACAGACACTCCCCCCCACGTCTGAGAGGGGCGCGCGTGGAACACTACGCGCCGCCGCCTATGGTCCTTGGGAGAGGGGCCGGCGGACTTCCCCGCGTCCACCGACCCCGGACCGATCCTCTATGGAGGCCGGAAGAGGGCATTATCGGCCCTCCTCCGCCGCCCGGTGCGCCTGCTGCGGAGCGGGATGGTACTGTGCATTTCCCTTTCCCTCTCCGCAGCCTCCTTCTGCGACATGACGTTTTCGCAGAAGGACAGCACTGCGTCCCACGACTCTTCGCTGCCGACCATGGAGCGAACGACGGTCGGCAGCGAGAGGTCTTCGCCCACAACATTGACGAGGGCACGGCGCGGCTCCTCCCATGCGACACACTCTGTGAGCGTGTGCAGCGCCGTGTCCTCTCGACCTTGGACGCAGTGATGACACCGAGCGTCCGGCTCCCTGCCTATGCGACACAGGAACCTGCCGAAACAACCGTGTCCCGACAGCACCTGCGTCGCCCGAAACGTCAGGGAGCCGTGCCTCCTCCCGAGCCAGCGATCGAGCACTGGCCGGATCGCCTCGACAGTGGCGAGGCCGGCGGTAGGGCGTGCAAGCCTGTCCCGCCATTCCGCCACTAGGACCCGATGGAGCTCCTGCCGGCGCTGCATAAGCTGCTGCTGCGCCGGCGCCGCACCTCGTGCCCGCTCCTGCTCGCGCCACACGTGCAGTGACGCGAGCACCTTCGCCTCCAGGTCCCAGGGCGGGGATCCGGCCAGTGCACAAGCCGCCTCGTGGGAGATCGTGCGATAGCCGCGAATGACTCTGACGGCCATTGCCCTCTGCGGCCTCCGCAGCACAGCGATGCTGCGGGCCGTCAGGTCAGACGCCCACACCGGCGCCCCGTAAAGGGCCATCGATCGCACGATCCCCACGTATAACCGCCTACAGGCGGTGCTCGGGCCTCCCAAGTTGGGAAGCAGCGTTGAAAGCGCGCCCGCCGCGCTCATCAACTTTGGCGCCAGCCGCAGGAAGTGGGGGCCGAAGTCCCACCGGCTGTCGAGCACCAATCCTAGGTACTTCATGGTTGGCTCGACAGCAATGCGAGCCCCCCCGACCACAATGTGTAGTCCCCGCGGCGGCGCCCGTCGGGGGCCATGAAAAACGATGGCCTCCGACTTGTTGAGGGCCACCTCCAGGCCCAGGCGCCGTATGCGGCCCACCACCTGTGAGACCGCACCCGTGGCCAACAACGCTGCCTCCCTGTGCGAGCTCCCCCAGGCGGTGACCAGCGTGTCGTCTGCGTAACACGTCAGGTCCACCCCCGGCGAGAGCTCGCCCCTCAGCACCCAGTCGTACCCGATGTTCCACAGGAGCGGGCCGAGAACCGAACCCTGTGGAACACCGCACGACGTCTCGCGCCGGCCCGTGCCGTCGCGTCCCCTGTAGGTGACACACCTATCCGCCAGATAGGCCCCAACTATGCGGCGGAGGTAGGGAGGCACCCTGTGGTAGCGCAGGGCCTCCCTAATACAACTCCAGGGCAGGGTGTTGAAGGCGTTGGTGATGTCCAAGGACACCGCCAGCGCAACCCCGCCCCGGGACACCGCTTCCTCCGCGAGGACCCTCACCCTCAGTATGGCGTCTATCGTTGAGCGCCCACGCCGAAAGCCGAACTGGCTGTCGTCCAGGTCCGGCCCCTCTGTGTACAAGTGGCTGACGAGGCGGTCTGCAACTATTCGCTCGAACAGCTTGCCCACCTCGTCCAGCAGCACTATGGGCCGGTATGCGGACGGCGAGTCGGCAGGGCGCCCTGCCTTTCGGAGCAGGACCAGGCGGCCCGTTTTCCACAGGCTGGGAAACTGGCCCTGCTCTAGGCACGCCGTGAAGAGTCCTCTGAGTTGGGGCTCTAGCTCCTCCAGAGCGTAGACGAGAGCACGGCCTGGCACTCCGTCGGGCCCCGGGGCAGTGTTTTTGGCCCGGAGCCGTGCCACGGCTGCTCCCATCTCCGGTCGTGTCACCTCGGGGACGCTTGCACCGTCCTCCTGTTCCGGCTCTGTGGCCGACGGCGGAGCCATCGGCGGCGGAACATGTTCGCCTCTAGCAGGGAAGAGAGCTGCCACCACGTCCTCCAGCAGTTGTGGCTGGAGACTCTCCATGAGTGGGGGGCCCGGGGAGAGGTTAGGGCCTACCCTAACCTCTCTATCTGACCGTAACGTATTTCGGTTCACAAGACAAGACAAGACACAATCCCCTAGGATTGTGTCTCGTTTTAATAAATTGCCATACAAGAATTTTCTGATCGTCTAGTAGATTTGCCCCGAGGCTAGGATATTATTGAGTTATACATTGCTAGATAAACTACTGCGTAAAATATCTTTTTATGAAATAAAGATAAGAAAAGTCAAAAGTATTTTTTTTGAGTAAATTCTTGAAATATAATAGAACTTTTTAGGTTTATGGTTAGTTTTGAAATTTTTATATGACGACTTTAAAACAATGGCAATGACATCGCGTCATTTTCGTTCCGTGATTTTTGTTGTTATTTTATTTGTGAAGAATGTATAAAATAGTGAAAAGGTGTTGCGTATAAAGGATGTGGAAATTAATCATATACCCGCTATAAGAAATCCACTCACAGGTTACAAACTTAACCCACCAATGGTAACGTAAATGTCTACGAGACCGGACGTATCGAAAAATTCCAACTATTTCACTGTTTAACTGTTGTTTTTTATTATTTTGTTTTTTTATTATTTAAGTGAAATCGTATAAACACTAATAAACGAGCTTTGTTATTAATAAGATGCCTTTGTTTTATTATCAATATATTTTAATAACCAAACTATCAACCTACTTATACTTTAAATAATCATGATTATTCATTTTGCTGAAAATGTTGGTAGTATTTATGTTTAAAGTTAATTATTGCAAAATCTAAGACTGAAAATCCCGGTACGCGGGACCGAGTCTACCAATAATATAATTTAAATTTACGTCACAAATGGTGGGTTGGGGGCCTTCCGGGTGACAATGTTTTCAAATTATGTCAGACTTTAAAAGGACATGTATGTTTTGACGACAATCAAAAATATTAGTTATGTCGACTATAATTATTTATTGATGAATACGAACGACCAGTTGACTTTTTGAGACGACAGTGGACGTCTGGGCGCCATCGCGCACTACACTTCGGTGGTGCCCTCTTTAGCGCATTAGATATGGTATAATGCATATTTTTTGGTACATACATAAGAAACTCCCAAACTTGGGCACTTACTAAAGCGCAATCAAGAAACTAGAAACATGCCAGACAGCAATGGAGAGAAGCATGTTGAATATAAAGAAATTGGACAAAATCAACAATAAAACCATTAGGAAACGGACAAAAATAGAAAACGTCACAACTAGAATAAGAAAACGCAGAAAAGACAGGTAACATATTAAGAGGCACTGAAAAATGGAACAAAAATATTGTATTTTGGTATCCTAGAAATAGAAAGAGGAAACGAGGTAGATAGTTTCGAAGGTGGGAAGACGAAATAAAGGCAATAGCCGGGAAAACATGGACTAGAAAAGAGGTAAACCGGAGAGAGTAGAAAGAATTGGAGGAGGCCTTTGCCAAAGCTGGGCAAACAGACCAAGTTGTCGGTGTCATCGACTCACCAGAGTCGTCAATGTTAAATTAATGCAATAGTTGTCTGGATAAAGGGTTATATTATTATTATAAGATACTCCCAGAACAACACAAACACTTGTGCTTATCACATAAATATATTTATCTCATGATCAACAGTTCAACGCTTTAACCAATTTTTATGCGACAGACGGCAAGATGCAATTACAACAACAGTGCCTATGTTTACTGCAAATATTTTTCTTTAGTAGAAAGAAAAATAAACTAAAAATAAAAAATAAACTGTCTTATAACATAAAACTGATATGGTTTCTTGCATGCTCTCTTGACGACAAAAATCATGGTCACTCTAATAGAGCGAGATGAATGGCTCCCCCCTAACTATCTCGCTTAGACCGTTTTTCTTCATAAGTGCACATTCCTATTGTATACTAAGTATACTTACTACTTCCATGATTAAAACATCGCTGAATATAAACTAAAATAGTCTGATACTGCTTTATTTCTTTTATTTTAATTAGCAACTTTTTTTTGCTGGCTTACTTTAAATTATTTAGTTTGGTAACATAGCTTGTGCTGTCATTGTCAAGTTGAAGTTTGTCACGCACGATCACCTGTTGTTGACTGTCTGTCATTCTAATGTCAAAAGTATTTTCGTCACGAGTGAGCGCAATGTTTTTGATTGTTATTTACTACAAAATAACCTTATAAGAATAATTTATTCTATATAAATCACTAGTTTAACTTTAGTTTATAGTGTTAGTGAGATCTTAGTGTCGTCACAATGTCCGAAGAGGACGAAAACTTGCATCGTTTGGCGGGAACTTCGGGGGATGCTCCGGGTGGTTTGATTATTAAAAAGAAGGAGCCACCGGCAGAATTTCAGTTCGCGAAGCCTTCGTTACTCGGCCTAGATAAGCTGGCAGCAGCCAAACGCAAGCAGAATAGGCTGATATCGTTCCAGGACGAAAGTAATGAAGATGATGTTGAGGACAACAAAAGCGATGCCAGTAGCTCCAAGGAGCGTAAATATAGGAAGCATAATGAAGAAACACCTACTTACACTGGTGGTATATCTGAACAAGCGCGCGAACGGATGCTGGAGAGACTACAGAAGTAAGGAAGTTTGTTCAACAAAGTTCTGTTTGTTGTTTACTTGTATGTCTCCATGAAAAGTTTTCATAATTCGTACTATCAGATTTTCTATTAATGAAATTACATTCCTTAGTAAACTATGTGAAAGATAGATGATTCTGTAAAATTCAAATTCAATTCATAATGTTACAAAATTGGCTATGGTGTTAATGGTAAATTTTATGTAAATACATACACTTACTTTGAATTTATTGTCAGCATCAACTCATTAACCCATCAAGTAGCAAAATTCGAGATAACTTTCTGTGTGTTTGTTATTAAAACACCCATAATTCAGGAAACATTCTAGTGGGGAAGAATGCTCTCGGGCGCCAAGAGCCTTGCGTCATTTACTGAATACTACTATCCCATTTTTGGGCATATGCCCTATAAAAATGAGACGGGCTAGCTTCCGCCATAATACATCTGTTTTAATATAATTCCAGAAGAGAAAAAGAAGCAAAAGAAAAGGGTGTACACCATTCCACACAAGAAGAAAAGAAATCCCGATCAAAAGATGATGAAGATGACCGTTACTACAGATACCGTTATGACCGAAGAGACCGAAGGAGAGACGACAGGAGAGATGATAAGAGGGACAGAGATAGGGATAGAGACAGAAGGAAGGATGGACGAGACTCTGAAAGAAGAGATAGGGACAGTGAAAGAAGAGGTGACAGTTCTAGGAGGAGTTATTATGAGCCCAGGTTCAAGGATGAGCCCAGAACTCCAAGGTATATTTTCAGTGTTATCGAAACCAAAAATAGGCTGTTGTCTCTCTTTTTCCATAAAATATTTATTTCTTTTAAGAACTACTTAGGTGTTTATTTCATAATTATCCACAAACACTATTGTACGTTAAATAATTTACTAATTATAATTTCCAGTATGAAAGTCCTAAAACCAACGGACAAGACAGCTTGGGATGATGATGATGACGACTTGAAGGCTCCGATCCGTAAGTCCAGCTGGGACTTCCCAACACCGCTTACTCGTGACACCGGTGCTGACCGGTCACAACGAACTGACAGAAGTGGTAAACCTTTGAGGGATTACAAGGGAAGGCTGTACGATAACACGCCCAGAGCTACACCGCTCAAGTACGTTTTGTATTCAGTATTGGTTTATAGATATAGCATACATTGCATTGGTTTATAGATATAGCATACATTGCCCTACTGGTTTTTAATTTGACACGATAGACAAAACCATTTTGCCCTTTTAACACTGTTTAAAAGTAAGTGTAGTACATACATTAAATGCATGAAGAGTATTTAAAACTTCAAATCCAGAAATTATTTATAACTAAGTGTGCCTGCGGTTACACCCACATATTGGCTCCTAATTATCATCATGTGATGTTAAACACCTTATAAACTTCCTAAGGCTATCAAATGCAGAAACCTTCTTTATTCTTTAATTTACATTTGCATGGTTGGTATAGTATTATTGTGCTAATACTATTTTAAACAACATGACAAATGAATGCTTACAGGTTTGCAAACTCAAGGCGGGGAGCAGATATTGATGACTCAGATTGGGAAGAAGCTGAAAAGAAACTGGACAGGGCTTGGTACAATATGGGTGAAGGTAAACACACATTAAGTTCATGTCTATACATTTATTATCATACAAACTTGTGCCAGCAATGCACCTGCGACACCTCTGGTTGCTTGCTCTTAAAAAAACTGATTTATTAAACAATACACGGGCTCGTGCCCAAAGTATGCTTACCAAACGATCTGCAAGATTAAGTTACGTTCGCCACGGCCAGTCTCTGGATGGGTGAACAATTAAGACATCGAGACCATTTCATGCCTCGCATTACTCGCATACCGCAGAGTACGTAAGCCGTTGGTCCCAGTTGTCATTCTAAAAAATATGATAATCGTTAGTGGTAGTCAAAAGTCTGACAACCAGTATATCAGACTGGCCGACCCCAACATGGTTTAGAAAATGTTACTCAGCTTTTCATTTTCATGACCTGCATCATGCCTCTTATTTCCGGTATTCGTCAATCCGACCATTAGAAAAAGTAAATAGTGGGCTAATCATTAATTAAGTAGGCTCTTCTGTGTCCCACTGCTATGCAAAGGCTTCTCCTAAGTCAGTGTTGAGGACCTTGACCTCAACACTGACTTCGACCGTCGATGTGACGCTGTTGAGGTCAATGTCCTCAACAGTCAGTTCTTTAATTATTTATTTACTAGTTTTCCGCCAGGGGCTTCGCCCGCTATCCCAGAGGAACCATACATTTTACTGGGATAAAAAGTGTATATACCATAGGTGCTATTCCAGACTATAATCTATCTCTGTCGGACTATAATCTGTTTTTGCGTGAAAGAGTATCAAACATCCATCCATCCAAACTTTCACAGTTATAATATTAGTAGGATTAAAAATTCTTCATATTTAGGTGAAGCCGATGAATCCGACCCATTCGCGGGCACGTCAGCCGAGTATGTTGCTCGCAAAGAAGAACAAATAGAGAAGCGACGCAACCGCAAAGTGTCGGCGCAGAGGCAGCAGATAGACAAGGACAACGAGCTGTGGGAGCGAAACAGAATGCTCACCAGTGGTGTCGTGCATGCTATCAACGTGAACAATGATTTGGATGAGGTACGTAAATAATAATAATAAATAAATATCCTGGGACATTTTACACAGCACCATCTAGTCCCAAACTAAGCAGAGCTTGTACTATGGGTACTAGACAATATAATACTTATATACTTTTTTTTTGTTAATACATAATTACATACATATAATACATAAGAAACACCCAGACAAACACAAACACTTAAGTTCATCACATAAATATTTGTGTCCTGTGGGAATCGAACCCACGACCTCGTGATCATCAGTCCGGTACCCTAACCACTAGACCACAGACGTCGTCAAACGTACGTACGTCGTTATCTTCTTCATTCTTCTCACAAATTACCTGACTCCTTTTTTAAATGGTGGAACCCGTAGAACTCTTTTGCCGAGTCAGTGTAGGGTGGTGCCACCGCATTGCCAAGGACTAAATCACTGGCCCAGGCGATGGCAAACTCGGCGGGCTGAGATCGACGTTTTCTTTCGCTAAAATTTCTTTCTTTAATCTGTCGTCATTTCTGCGTAATATAACGCAAAATCACATATATTCCTTTTGATGTAATTATTATATTTACAGGAAAATGTGGACCGTGTACACTTGCTGGTACACAACATTGTTCCACCATTCCTCGATGGCAGGATAGTGTTCACCAAGCAACCGGAACCGGTCATACCTGTGAGTATTACAAGGCCCATAAGGACTCAGGGGCGAAAATAACAATAAAAGGTGGTGGTGGAGGTGGTGAAGGGAGTGCTTTTTTGGGACTGTCTAAAATAGAAGATTTTTTTTATTGAAAATGTAAAAATGACGTCGAAAAAGTGCTACCTAGTAGTCTATCTTTAATAACTGATTTTGACTTTGTAGTCGTTGCATATTACGAATGCGTATTGACTTCTAAAGACATAGATAAAGTCGCATCAAGATACCGACATCTTGTAACATATTCTGCTTAACTTGTAGGTAAAAGACCCCACTTCAGACATGGCAATGAACGCCCGCAAGGGCTCCGCACTTGTGAAGGCATTCAGAGAACAGAAGGAGAGAAGAAAGGCGCAGAAGAAACACTGGAAATTGGAGGGAACTAAAATTGGTATGAAAACTTTGCTTTGATTCCCCAGTAGATGGCGTTGTGTGTATTAACCCGTTTTGTATATGTCCAGCCGTTCAAATTATTATTATAAATTATTTTCCTGCCTCATAAATACAACAATAGACTATTAGACTGATATTTTAATGGACTTATAAAAAAAATTACCATAAAAGAGCTGAAAAAACAAAAATCAACATTAAAATCGGTTCAAAATTAGAAAAATAATTATGTGTTCAAATTGTATGTTAGAAAGAGCACATTATACTGTGTTGTAACGTCACATGCACGTATTCCCTACAAATTCTATGCTAACCCTCATATTGCGGGAAAGGGAGAGAGCATTTTATTAAATCCCCATTCCCCACTAACTTAATCAAGCAAATTCAAACGCATATATCCTAGAACTTTATAATTCGACTTAAAATATTTTGTCAATGTAGGAATTAGTTATATTTTTCAGTGGGCCTCTGATTGAAAAAATGTTTGATTTCTGTATTTATTTATTTTTATTTTAGGTAATATTATGGGTATCCAGAAGAAAGAAGAAGAGATGGAAGATGGACCCACAAAAGATGCGTACAAATATGCTGAACATATGGATAAAGGTATACAGGTCATTCTTAAGATTTCCTAGATTTTCTAGTCTATTGATATTATAAACTCAACTTTTCGACCCTGTTTTACAGAGCAAAATGAAGTAGAATCGAAGTCAGACTTCGTGAAGAAGTTGACTATAGGTGAGCAGAGGCGGTTCTTACCTGTGTTCGCGGTGAGAGAGGAGTTATTGCAAGTTATCAGGGAGAACAGCGTCGTTATTATTGTTGGTAAGCAATGCACCCTCACCCTTCTAATTTCTCTATGTATATTATATCTTTCTATACATCTACAGCTGAGTAAATGCGTCTTCTTATTTCGCCACTGTTCCTGATCTTGTGAGAAGCTGATGACTTACCCTGCGATCATTTGACATCTTTTTGGCAACGTCTGTGGTCTTGTGGTTCGATTCCCACAGGAAACAAACATTTCTGTGACGAACTTAATTGTTTGTTTCTTTTTGGGTGTTTATTATAAGTATGTATAAGAAACACACTAAACTGCTGCGGTTCTTTCCTCAAAAGACCATTGCAGACATTGTCCTACATAGTGACACTCGCATATTTGATACTAAAAAATCTATGTCTGGACTGTAAAAAAGTCCATGATTCTCTGAGTTTGTTTCGGCGTTTCTTCGCAGAGGTCCTCAATTAGGTAATGCCGGCGCCATCTAGCACAACACCGGAAAACATTGATTCCCTGAAAGATTTGCAGAAAAAATATCATTTCATATGAATCTACATATCACTAAATCTACATATCATCTAAACATAACAGTGGCGGGGCGAGGTCTGATGTCCCTCCATCCGAAAGTGAGGATCCTCCAACCAGACGGACGTGTTATGCCTGGCGGTCCACCACCCGACGGTTGATGTCGGGCGGTTGTATATAATATGCAAGTTGCACGATTAACTTCACTTGCGCGATTCAGGATTTGTTGCTTCGTACAAGTTCTTATGTAGCTCGAGAGATGTCGCTACATAACCTTCTTATATTCCAGGTGAAACCGGTAGTGGTAAAACGACCCAGCTGACGCAGTACCTCCACGAGGAGGGCTTCAGCCGCCTCGGCATGATCGGCTGCACGCAGCCGCGGCGAGTGGCCGCCATGTCCGTCGCCAAGAGGGTCTCCGACGAGATGAACACCAAGCTCGGTAACCATTCATTAACTACACTTTATCATGTTACATGTTATTCAAACTGTAATAACTATTAGTCATATCCATCATCATCAAATACAGATAGGCAATGTGTCCGGCAGTATTAATTCGATGGTTCGAGACCTATAATTGGCTTTCTGTCATTTATATTTGAATTTAATTTCTGTTGTTTACAGCTGTTGGTCTTCCAAATATTAAATAAATAAATACAAAAAGATAAAGATAGTCTAGATTTTATATATATAAATTCAAAATATCTACCCCAATAGGCATGATGACTGATTTTGAAAAAGTACTCCACGATGTTCTTACACATCTACTTTATACAAAATAACTCATATTTTTTGAAAAATATATGATTTTGAAGGTAAACTAGCCTTATAAAAAACACAATTTAAATTCCGCGCTGAAACGCTAGAATAACAATGGCGTCGTCTGTGACGTCAATCTTTCTTAAACACTTGACAAATACAATTTACAGTAGGGATTTGACATCCAATAAAAAAAATTGATTATTAATAAATCAATTATTTTTGTTTATAATAAAATCGATTACTAAATAATCGATTTTTATAATAAAAATAATCGATTTTTATAATAAAAATAATCGATTTTTATTTGTTCTGATCATATTTTGATAACATTTTGTGCAATAATCTTGAATCCTAATGTGTATCGATGGTGTGCGGTTCCTCAATGTCATAATACAATGATAAAAACGCCGAATAAGTCATTTATTAACGTTCCAATGCAAAAAAAGTTTGAAATACGTGGCTAAGCTAATAATTCAGTAATTTATTTCTGTGATGACCATTTTGTATTTACTTTATAGATTTGAAGTAGCTTAGCTCGAAAATAAAATTAAAAGAAATGATTGTCAATATAACGTGAAATTGTAAATTATTGTCAGTGACATGATCATTGATGTTAGGAAGAGATTTAAAATAAAACAAACCCTCCAAATAAAAATTGTGCATTGTGCTCCAAGTACTTTGATGATTACTTTTTGTGGTATCGAGTATATTTCTGACTGGTACTTTGTACTCGATACTGTGTACTCAATACTTTTACTCAATGAGTACTTTTTGACAAGTATCAAATAAATTGTAGAAATTACCTATTTCAAACTTCATCTTACGGCTCATGTTTATGGCAAAGCCATCGATCTAGTTCAATCGTACTGAACCTTCTAGACTTCTTGAGTCATTAGAAGAATGCTGCCTACTAAGAGTGAACTTTGGCAGCACTTTGCCCAGATTAACAACAACAGAGTAAAATGTAAGACATTTTTTTAAACCATAAGATCGTCAGAAAATATCTAAACTTCTATTTTTAGCGATTGTTTGGAGGAAGAATGGAAGCTTTAACCTCTACCATAACGTAATATATTCTTTTTTAAATAATATTTTTTGAGCAGTTTCAGTTGTTTTTTATTTTATTTAATCGTGTTAAATTATATACCAGTATATACGTCCCATCTCTATTTGTTTTAGAAAGATTGACGTCACGCGCTTCCGACTGGTGTTCGATCTATCATGGCGGATTGATATGTTTTGCATTTTTATTTTTGCTAAAATAAATATAATCTCGCTTCTAATCTAAAAACAAGTGTTTATATATGAATCAGTCTGTCATATAAAATTACGTTAAATTTTAATTTCGGTCATTCTAAGTTGGTGTCATCATGCCTATTATGACTAAACTACCGACTTGCGCACCTCCTCATAATTTCCGTCAGTAAAAACATTTTTTTTAACTGAAACAATCCCATTCTCCAGGTGATGAAGTAGGCTACGCCATCCGTTTCGAGGACTGCTCATCCCCCAACACCGTCATCAAGTACATGACGGACGGCATCCTGCTGCGCGAGGGTCTGCGGGAGCCGGACCTGGACAACTACTGCGCCATCATCATGGACGAGGCCCACGAGCGATCGCTATCCACTGACATGCTGTTCGGCCTGCTGAGAGAGGTAAGTGGACAGATAAGAAATCATCAAATTATCATTTTTTTTTACGTTTTTTCAAATATTTAGCAAGACACGAATTTCCGATGGATAAAAAATTAATGCTTTTTTATAATTAGCATGCTACGGATCTCCTGTGACGCGAAGAATTTTAATTTGATTCAGATTTTATTTTTAATAAGATTTTTTACAATTAAAATTTTAAATATTCCTTAATAAATAAAAAAACCAAATCCGTACAAAAACAATTATATTATAAATGTTTAGGACGAGTTTTTATGAAAAAATATCGCAATACGATTAGAAATGTAAAAACTAATTCATTACCCTTCTTGCTTTTTTCTGTCGTCGAGTGAAAAAAGTCTGCCCACCTTTTAAGCGGCTAATAATTAAATAACATCATTTAGAAAAATAAGGCCTTGAATTTTAACTCGAGACCTATGACTTAGCAGTTTAGTTTTATATTTAACTAGCGACCCGCCCCGGCTTCGCACGGGTGTATTCTCTACTATAACATGGATGTCAAATCTTCCTCTTGAATCACTCTATCTATTGCTGAAAACTGCATTAAAATCCGTTGCGTAGTTTAAAGATCTGAGCGCACAAACAGCGAGAGTGACTTTGTTTTATACTATAATAATAAGGGGCCTCTACGCGTTGGACCTGTGTCCCCGCGCAAGCCTACCAAAGGACCGGATGCCTCCCGCACAGGAGCCATGCCGTGAGATCCAAAAGGAGACATCCAAATCCAAATAATAATAATGTTTATTTATTTCTCTTCATCAATAAATAATAATAATAAATAAATATCCTGGGACATTTTTACACAGCACCATCTAGTCCCAAACTAAGCAGAGCTTGTACTATGGGTACTAGACAGTGGATATAATACTTATATACTTTTTTTGTTGTAAATACATACTTATAATATATAAGAAACACCCAGACAAACACAAACACCTAAGATCATCACATAAATGTTTGTCTTGTGGGAATCGAACCCACGACCTCGTGATCAGCAGTCCGGTACTCGAACCACTAGACCACAGACGTCGTCAAGTCATTACATATAGTTAGATAATATTGCAATGAATACAGAAACTGGTGTCTGATTTAGGTAAAACCTATAGCACAGATCACCAGGCCACCCTCCGTCCGGACAAATAAAGATCACTAGAATATCACTATGTAAAGATAGAGAAGATTAATCATAATTATACCATAAGCAAAGTACCGATGGCCGCTGGGGCAGAAACGTTCTTGAGTGGAGACCACACCGGAAAGCGCAATGTGGGACGGCCTTCAACGAGATGGACCGATGACCTGCCGGGCTAACATGCACGCCGCGAGAAAATTTTGCCGACGCTTATGTCATGCTTTTGTCTCGTTTTCGCACGAAGAAGAGCGAGACAAAAGAGTAGATAAAATTTTGTCGTGGCGCGCATGTTAGCCCGGCAGGTACAGATCGATGGGAGTCGTTTGATGCGAGATACGTCCGGTCCCTTTGGAAGTCAATGCGGGAGGCTTATGTTCAGCAATGGACCTCTTTTGGCTGATATTATGATGATGATGATGAAATCAAAATCTCTGCCGAGGGGATGTCCCTCTGGATGACTGCTGAATAAAGTTCTCTTTTATTTCCACTAAGACTATTTAGTTATAATATCCAGACACCTTTATCATGAGTTTCGAGTGATCTTGACCATGAGTTTTTCTGACTAGACTCGCTAGCGACGTCGTAAAACCCTCGCAGCGCCTCTAGCGGTTACGTAAGGAACTAAAATCTACTATGAGATTACAGCGTTTCGATGCGTAAAAATCCTGTCGAAAGCCATTCGATAGAACTCATGGTTGACGTACTGGTCGTCTGGCCATTTCGTTGGAGGCTGCCCTACACTGCGTTACCTCCACTCAATATTTTCAAGAATTTCAATGAACTGAATGAATATTCATTAAAGCGATGACTTTGACAACAGTTACACGGACAATACGCCTATGACTGGCAATCGGAGCAGACGTGTCGATTCTTTCTACAAAAATATTAAATAATTTAATTACACCGTCAAAGCAAAGTGTTCTTAAGTTAAAATAATACTAGAGTTTGTTTTGGACTGCGTTGGTTCGTGCTACAAGTTGGTGCTGGTGTAACTCTTCACCCCCCCGAGTGAAAGAGAGGAGCTGCGAGTTTGAAATAATTCGTCTCGCGCGGGAATAGAACATAACTAACTGTGCGTATTTACCTATAATATTCAATATGTCTGTACAGCGTTCACCAACTACGCCACGACCAATTACGTGTGCTGATAGCAATGAGGCAAAAGCGACTCTTAGTGAACCGCAACCTGATCTAAGGCAAATAGCTATTTCTGAAACTGATGCACGACAGGTTACTCAACGTAAGAGGAAAACGCCAGACGATGACCTTGCCGACAAATTGGATAAATTTGAAAGCAGAATAATGTCAATGTTAACAGTAATGTCCGAGACTCAGTCTGCAAAACTGGATAAAATATCTCAAGAAGTATCACAAATTACAGATCAAATCACCCAGCTTAAAACCACTACAAATCAACTCAGTACAGAACAAAATAGGTTAAATAACGAACTAACAAACATAAATAACTTCAAAGCTGACGTCGAGTCAAAGATTAAACACCTTTCTGATGATGTTGGAACCCTCAAATCAGAGACTGCCAAACAAAATATCGCTGCTTTTACCGAAAATGCAGCGACGTATGAAAACATGTTTATCGAATTCCAGGAACGCTCTAGAAGAGAAAAGAATATTGTTATAAGTGGAATAGACGAAATTAATTCTAAGAATCCAGCGGAACGGTTAAAGCACGATACAGATAAAGTACTAAAAGTAATAAAACTTGCTGATCCTAACTGCGCCGAGCCTACAAGGGTGATTAGATTGGGTAAATATATCACTAATAAATCTCGACCAATTAAAGCTTGTTTTGCCTCGGCTGACACTGCCAAAAATATTTTGCGCAACAAGTCTAAAATCGCTAGTGAAACAACATACATTAAATGCTATTCTGATCAAACACCGTTTCAGAAAAAACTCATGGACAACACACGAACTGAGCTAAAACGTCGTATGGATGAGGGAGAACAAAATCTCACCATAAAATATATAAAAGGTGTACCCAAAGTCGTTCAAGAGAACCCAAAAAACGAGCTCGAAGAGAAATACACAAAGAAAACATAATAGGAAATGAGATAACTTACCAGCTCTCGAATACTCATACAAATTTGATCAGTAATACTAAATCTCTAAAATTTCTATATACCAATGTACGTAGCATAGTGAAAACAGGAAAACTAGATGAGCTCAAATGCATAATTCATGCAATACCTAAAACACTCCATGTAGTGATCCTCGTTGAGACCTGGATAAAATCTGAGGCAGAAGCAGAAGGATTATCAATCCCCAACTACATTCACTACTATAACTTTAGAACTGACGGAAGAGGGGGAGGAGTATCAATTTACGTACATGCTAGTTTAAAACATAGTTACATTGCAGATCTTTGTCTTAATGACAATCATTATCTATGGATTCACTTAAACAGATTTTCAATAGATATCGGAGCTATTTACAAACCTGAAAGAACAAATAATGCTGATTTCTTAGAAAATTATTCGAAGCAATTAATAGAACATAAGAGAGCAATAGTGTTTGGGGACTACAATTACAATTTACTTAAAAACAGTCAACCAACCACCCACTACAAAAGGATGCTACAAGAAAGTGGTTTTGCAATACTCAATAAAATTGACCCAACGTACTGTACCCGGGAAACACCTACTACAAAAACAATTCTTGACCACGTGAGTTCTAATCTAAAACAAAATAACTATCATCTGGCTGTAGTAGAGTCCGCCATGTCCGATCATAAACACATCTATCTGGAGGTTCACAAGTACGAAGCTGAAAAATACAAAAGAATTGCGTATAAAGCAATTAATTATGATAAACTATATGAAAAGGTAGAACAGTGCATGTCCTACAACTATGAAACTAAGTACGAAAAACTCGAGGCAAAACTAACTGAAGCGGTCAGTAAAAGCAAGATCACAAAAACGAAAATTCAAAATCCACCCCAATCAGACTGGATTAATAAGGATATTATAGCGGCAATTGATTACAGAAACCAACTATGGGGCTCATACTTAAAGACATCTCCTACTGGGGCCAAAGATAAAAAGCTACTATTAGCAAGAATCGAAGTCCGAGAAAAGATCCTAGCGGCTAAAAGTGCTTTCTATCATAATGCATTTAAAAGTTGTACTAAAAAACCTCTCAAGATGTGGAAACTTATTAACTCTTTATGTACTAATAAAACCAAAGAAATCAGTGTACCGCCAAGACTTGAAACGCAATCAGGCTCTCTTACTGAACTTCCCGACATATGCAACTATTTTAACTCATTTTTTGCCAGTGTAGGCTCTACCTTAGCAAACAAAATTCCGCAAATTTATCATGACTCCTTAACATATAATCATTTATACAGCAGACAAGAAGATTTTCCAATGTCAGAGCTAACCCACTTTGCCCCTGCTACATCGGACGAGATCAGTAAGATAATTGATAACTTAAACACAAACACGAGCACAGGTTTAGACGGCATATCGTGCAAAACTTTAAAATGCGTAAAAAATCTGATACTCAACAAATTGACAACTACTATAAATAACTGCCTTGAAAGGGGATATTTCCCAGATTCTTTAAAAATAGCTAAAGTAAGCCCCATATTTAAGTCTGGAAACAGAAAAAAAATTAAAATACCACATCTTAAAAAATACGTCATAAGAATATTATTATTTACTTTTTCTTAAAATTATTTTAATACTATTAAATATATAATTATTTTTAAACCGAAAATATTTTATTTTCTAATAAAATAACTTTTAGCAAAGAAAAAATACGGTCTTTCTCATGCAATTTTTGAAATGATAAATAATAATAATAATCAAACCAAAAAAAAAAATCTAATACAATTTCTTTATTATAACAATTATATACACTTATAGGAATCTTCTAAACGTAATACAAAAAGTATTTACAAAAAAATAATAATAATAATAAAAATAAATAAATAAATAGGTATTAGTAAATTACATCAGCCTATACGGTTTTTATACACTAGTTCACATCAAAACTACAAAATATCCATTGCAAATTGCTATTACTATCTAAATTATTCTCGATGTTAGAAAGTGAGTTTCTACACTTAATTGAGACCATCAAAGTAAACATCGCCAATCAGTCGCATTGCTAACCGGTCTTGGCTGTACAATGTTGTTCGATCGATTGTTTTGTCGTGCTACCTACATTTAATTTGTTATTTACTTTGTGCATACATTTTATATTATAACAAATGTACTTACTGACACTTTTACCTTTAGCAACTTGTTACATACGTTTGTTTATTAGAATAATAGTCGATAAACCTATTTATTTAAGCATGATCATGTTTTCGATGCCTGTTATACCTAATTATGTAGTAATTATGTTCTTGTATTTCTCAGTCAAATGAATTATGTTCTTATGAGAAATAAATGTCTTAAACCATAACAATCCGCTGCAAGGTCATTCAATTAATTGTATGATAATTGATGCTAACTCGTAAGTCACATTGACGGTAATTCTTCCTCTTAGCCTTTTCCCAACCATGTCGGGGTCGGCTTCCAGTCTAACCAGGATGCGGCTGAATATCAGTATTTTACACGGAGCGACTGCCATCAGACCTCCGCAACCCAATTTCTAGGCAACACGAGATTCGAAGGAAATACTGGTTGTCAAGCTTTTTTAAGCTTCTGACTACAACTAGCGATTGTCATAGGTGTTCGTATGACAACCGGGACCGACGGCTTTACGTGCTCTCCGAGGCACGGAGGGGTCTCGATATGTTAAGAATGGTCACCCATCCATAGACTGACCGCGGCAAGTGTAGCTTAACCTTGCAGATCGGTTGATCTAAAATGAAATGAAATGATGATGATGATGAAATGATATTTATTTCTGCAAATAGATCTTTCGACACTTTAACAAGTCAATGTTTTGCGGTTTTGTGCTAGATGGCGTCGGCATTTCCTAACTAATCTAAAATCTCTTTACTCATACAAATAACAAAAATATAAAAGTCACTATTTGATGCAATTCTATCGTATGCGTTTGACTGATAATAGCTACGAATAGGAAGTTAGGAACTGTTATTTCAACGCACACCGCAAACCACTGAACTGACTGCCTGGTGAAATATGACTGAACACTAGTACATCTCTGCCTAACCCTTAGGGAATACAGGCGTGATGGTATGTTCATCATAATCCAGAAGGATATTAACGGCAGGAGCCGTTATCCTAATTTACTTGTAGTGCGGCGCAGTATGTCTTTTTCTTCCATACATCTCTATTAGCCGTCATCTCGTCATTCAACTCCTTTGTGGTCATATCCTTTCTCACACAGTCCATCCATATTTTCTTTGGCATTGTTATGTTAAAATTGGCACACAGATATTTATTATGACATAGGCATCCGCTAAGACCAAGATTCTCTGAGTTTTATTCTTAAAAACAAATCATGATTCTTTGAGTTCGTTTCGGCGTTTCTTCTCAGAGGTCGTCAGCTAGGAAATGCCGGCGCCATCTCGTTAAACAAAGTATAAATCATTAACTTGTAAGTGTCTTTAGAAGATCTATTTATAGAAATAAATACCATTTATCATTTAAGAAAATTGCCATGGGATTATTAAAAAAATGATGAATGCAAGTTACAACGCGGGTAATAAGAAAAAACATGGCCTTGTAATCTCATACTTAAAGTAATTTTGTGCCACAGTTTCAATGAAATACATATCATGTTTGGCCTTACCCGTAACATTGATAATTTAGCCATATCTTATAAAATTTACCGCTCAATTAACCTTCATTACAATTTACAGATGACACTTTAAATCTGGGTGATGTAATGCATTTGCACTCGCGACCGTTACTTGTTATGGTTACAAGGATAATCATATTTTATGAGAGTCATCTATACGTATTATGTACTCGTTAAATGTCTAGTCGTGTCCGTAAACGCGATTGATGAGCAAGAGGTCTTGGTTTCTCCCCAGGTGGAGCTAAATGCAGCTCGAAATTTAGATTTGTGTCCAGCTTATAAAGTGAGAAATCAAGCCCCTATTACACGGTACCTAAACCAAACATGCACAGTACCTAAACTAAACATACACATGGGTCTACACACATAATCCTGTCTGTCTGTCTGTCTCGCTTTCACGCCAAAACTACTCAACCGATTTAAATTAAATTTGGTACAGAGATAGTCTAGAGCCTGATAAAGGACATAGGCCAGGTCTTTAAGGTGTTGAAATAGGGGATGAAAGTTATAAAAATACCCAAACTATAGGCATGATATTAGTTATAGTATATCTTTATCAATCTACATAAATATAAAAATTTTAGTTTAAAAACTACAACCCGCCGACTACGGAACAAATCAACTGGAAATCATGTAACAAGAACATAATTCCTATGTCACTTTCCTGATAAACAATTTACTGAATTGAAATCAACAACAAAAGAAACTGCTGTGTCAAAATTAAAGCCGTGATCGCATGCCGATATTAAGTTTGCATCCCCAGGGCATAGCGGCATGCGACCACGGCCACAAACTGGACACAACAATTGCTTTAGTTATAGTATATCTATCGATCTACATAAATAAAAATGAATCGCGATTACGCAGCATAACTTCCAAACAACTGCACCAAATTGAATACCTACTTCTTTTTTTTGTTGTGTTCATTATTGACGGGGCAAGGTTTGTGTGTATTTTAAATCCACCACGATGCGCAGGCGAAGCTGCGCGTGTCGCTAGTATGTAATAAAACTATTGTCAGTGACATCCCGAAGCTCGAAAAAAACTTTTATACGCGGAACATGACGAAGCAACAACAATATTTATTTGTACTGAAGTATTTTTCAACTACTTGATTTAAAATACAAAGTCCAATTCTATATTTATATCGTAATAAACATGGCGTGAATTCTTGGCATCGTTTGGATTTTTCACACATTAAATTGATGCTTGAAAATGTTCTATTGATGTTGTTGGCATCCTCCTTGCGTACTAGTACGAGTTATTGATAATAGATGGCGCTGTTGACGTTGTAGATGAAAACATTTTTCATTCAAATTATACAAGAATACACTATGTAATAGCTCCTTTGGTGAATAAATAAAATGATTTATATCTTTCAAATCGTACAATTTATGTTTAGAGTAATAGTTGTTTTTAAGTAAATAATTCAATAATTATGCATAGGGATGCCTGTTATTCTATCTCACAAAGATCTCGTTTGTCATCAACATAAAGCTTAAATATCACTAATTTAAGAGGCTTCTTCAGATACAACGTCTATATACTAAACATTGGATTATCCCTAGGGTTTTATCAAAATATGGTTGTATGTCGATGTCGCTAACGTATCCTGCATTTTGCTAAGCAGTTATGACTATTCCTATAGATGGCGCTGTTTTAAATTTTTGTTCTTAATTCAACTTCACTACACAATGTCTCGTTCTTGTTCAAATAATAATCCTAATTTAAAATTAAGTTTATCTTATAAACTTAAAGAAACTACATACAGAACTTTTAATAAACTACTAGTGTATTCCCGCGGTGTCACCAGCGATGATCCCATTTTTTCCCAATCACATAGGAATTCTTAATGCTTAGTATGCTCACAGACCTACGATACACATATAATATAAGAAACTCATGTACATTATTTAATGGTTCTCGGAGGCCCGTAATTTTAAACTGTGCATTGACTATCAGTTTGTCAGAGTTTTATGAAGTAATTGCCTATTATGGTAATTGGAAGTTTGATTTAAATAAAAACAAATTATATATAAAGTTATCATTTATTCATAAAAATGCTTCATTATAAATAGAACATTTAAACATACACGATTACAACTCTCACAACAGTCGACATTTGTCACAATTAACATTAATTAGGTCTCATAAACTATACAGTTTAAAAAATACTTGCAAGTGTCAACCCTATGTTAGGGTTGACCAACGTAACAATACTTCTTCTGACTAATTTCAATTCACATTGAGCGATTTCGAACGAAATAGTACTCCAATATTCCAAATTGGAAAATAAAACAGTCTTATTTAAATCAGAAAGAGTGATACAAATACTCATAAGACTAGGGTCACCACTCTCAAATAGATATAAAGACTAAACATTAAAAAGTTTAATATTAGCATTAAGTTATATTAATATACGAGCCGAGGGGCGTCTTTTTGTATTGATAACAGGAATGTTTTATCATATTTTTATTATTCATTCGAATTAAAGCTATAGCGGGCTACTTTCACAATTTCCTCTTAAATAATTTATGTATTTAGGTTTAGGCGGTACATAACCATATTGAGGACTACGTTCTAATATGCTAATCAATTTTAATTATAATAATTTAAAAGTATAACACGATCTAAAATCTTAAGTCGCAACTCCAATTTGATCCAAAGATACAATAGTTGAAAGATGCCCCTAGAATTTATTGAAGTCCAAAAAAAACAGTACAAGTAGGTTGTCAAAGAAAATACTGGCAGGAAAGACAACGAAACAAAAGAATACACTTAATGAAATTCATAAGAAGGAACATTCAAGAATTAAACCCATTTTTACAAAATATCCGATCTCATCAGGAAAAAAAACCGAACTGAAAGTTTTTCCAATCCAGAAAGTGATATTCCAAATTGAAAATTCTATTCAGAGACTTAATTCTAAATTTAATTAGAAATGCAATTCCAAAATCAAACGTTGACCGATAGTGACAATCTTTTCCAAATTGAAACCCTTTCAATCCAGAAACGTATTTCCGGGTATTCCAGAACCAAAGTTAGACGTTGTCGATTTTCTTGGGTGTGGGCCAGAAGCAGGCGTAGCAGGAGTATTTACCAGCGGAGTGGATTCCGCTGGTCGGCGATACTCAGACGGACTTGGCCTTCTCTCTGGCGTAGTTCTGACTGACAAGCATCACGCCCATATTCATGCCAACGTTACCCCACTTGAACGACTCGCTTATCTGCAACAAATAGATTGGAATATTAGTCTAAAGAAGTTTTTCCAATATCGGAATGGACTGTTTTATAAACTACAGCTGTAATTGTTCATTTATTGAACGGAACTTTCTTTCAACAGAACAATACTTGTAACACTTTATAATACAGTCTCTTTGAGTTTTAGTAGAATTAAGACATCATCGCGTGTTAGTTTTCAAAATAGGAACTCTAATTTCAAAACACACCAGTTGGAACCAATTTTCATAGACTAAAAAAACAAAACAAACTGGAACTATTTGGCTTGTTCTAGAATGATGCTCAAGTTATGAATCATTTGAATTTAGAATTGACGCTGTCATTTCACATGTCTCTCGACCGCTACTAAAGCAGTGTTTTTGAGCGCCATTTTAGAATACTAGTCTCAACTATCACAAAATACAACATTAATTGTTAGTATATTTTCAACGTTTATCATTTTTGTAATATCAACAATATTCAGAATTTTCCACGCTTTATCGCATTCAGTAAATTGTTCTTTTATCATTTTTTATGCACGTGTCTCATTAATGAGCCATTAAATTTTATCATTGCTTAATAATAGGTGAGAGAGGTCAGTTCTACTTTGCAATTGCAATTAGATAACTTAGGCGTAGCAGTATACTCAGAGAGCATATTATGACACATTTTTAAATTACCTTCAGGACTTAATTTCAATACTCTATACTCAATACTTTATTGCAATCCATAATGTTTTATAAAGATGGACTATAGATAACTTAGATCATTATGGACCCTGTCGGGCACAGCAAAATTAGGAGAGAGGAGGAGAGTCCAACAGAGCTTAATATGGACCAGATTTCCTGAGAAAATTCTGACTGTAGCAGCATTTTTCTTAAAAGGATCGAAGGTTTCGTTCTCATAAATTGATCAAAGTCCTGTATGCAAATTAATTAATCAATAAACAGTCGTTAACGCGTAGGCATCTGCGATAGCTTTATGTACGTAACGTCCATTGACGGTTGTAAACCACATGTCAATAATGTTCTAACTCTGACGTTAGTTAAAGACACATGTCTCAAGCAATAACAAATGTATCGAACACATGTGGATTTACATGCTACAAATTAGTATTATTCTTAATTTTGCTTTCTGCTTTAGAAAACGGGCCTATTATCTAGCCATATTTATTGTCTTGTAGCAATTGTTTATGTTTGAATACGAGGATTTTTTTATTGTTTGCTTAAACTGATAATACAACTCCAATGTCATTTACTTTTATTGCGAAACGATAGGACAGTCCAGAGTCTTAACTCCTCAGTAATTATCCATTGATACGAACCGGTTTTAACCGACGAATACCTGATCAATTGTTTAACATTGCCACTATGTAAGGCGCAGTTTAAAACCGACCGTTAAGCAAAGATAAAACGGGCATTCTTTGTGATATCTTTGATTTTGCTTGTGGAATATTTTTATGAGTGTTTCTTAAATATAAAACTTTGTGTGATTTTTAATCGGTGTTTAAATACATGTCTTCTTTAATCATTTCTTTAAAACTTTAATATATCATCGCTATCTACACATGATTGATTATTTTATTTAAACTTAAAACAAGTTGACCATAAATAGAGTACGAAAAGTACACTTAGGTAGTCAACCAACCTTTAAACCTATCGTATTAAAACCTATACTATAATTTTAACCTACCTATTATAACCTATTAAATATATTTTAGAACTCGATTTTACGTATTTTTTCAGTAAAGAAATTATAATTATTTTTCAACAGGTCTCTAATTTTAATTAATTAAACACCAGTCAAATGCCCTATTTTCCTTAATTATATTTCCTTAAAACTTACATTTGGTTTCTGAACAAAATGAGCAATGTTTTTTCCCTCAACATTGACGCACGCGTTTGACCAACTTACAAAAGTATTTCATTGACAATGAATTTATAAACAATAAATGTAAGTGCAGCTTTGAATTCTGGTTTATTTGTGGAATTTCCTGTATGTAAAACTATTAGAAATAGATCAAAGGGAAATCTCGAAGTCCCATAATAATATTGAAAGAAAAGTGCAATGATATCCGAACCACAGCTGGGCAAGATGCTCTTCTCAAATAGGCTATAATTTTGAGGATTTTAAATATTATTATAGCCTTTAATTATATTGATTAAAAGTTTTATCGATTACTGCCTCCGAATCGGCAGCAACTCTCCCAATTATTTGTGTAGTAGTAGTGTAGTAATTTACATAGTTTAAGTGTTTATCATGTTCTTAGTATGATGGAGCTGATGTTTCCAAAAAGGAAAAATGCTCCGAAATAAAAATATATATTGATTAAAAAAGCCACCACGAATTACTTATTAAAAAGCTATAAAAACTATCTTTAATTAATTTCCAAGTGGTTATTTATTAGTCATAAACACTTGCCTAATAAATCTTTGCTTTTATTTTATCGCTAGTTTTATGCCAAAGTAATTTATTACTTATGCAATGTTATTATTTAAATTTTATCCGCTCATTGTGTTTCACATAAATTATACACTGTATCGGTTTTATAAGTTCAAATACCTTTTGCTTGCTTTGGACGAAAGTGGGTTACACATTTGACTACGCCAACATCATGGAATAGATTTTTATTTAACATATAAATTGTACTTTTCATTTTCAGTATATTAATAACAAATTGAGGAAGTAATTATCTCCCTGATGGTTTTATATTTTTTGTTTTCTTTTTTACTTTTATGAAAAATAGATTTTAAATTTGAGAATACTTACATAAGTATTCAAATAACGGAACAACAACCCAAAATAACGTTATTTTTTACAATAAATAATTGTATAATAGAAGGAAATCATTCAATCAATAGATTATTCATAGAATGTGGATGAAACTGCACTTAGTAAATCACATTTATCGTTACATAAATAACTGCGATTAAAATAAATGTTGCATAACGTTTATTGAATATTTTAATTATAATGTAACATAGAATAGAGACTGGCCATAGTGGAACGTGTCTGCATTAATACCTACTTAAAATACCTATGACTTTATTTAATGACCAGTCTATTAACAATCGAATTTGTTTTATTTTACTAATGTTTTTTGAATGAAAGGCCAAAGTAAAATCAGAAAAATAATTTTAAAACTCATAGTTATATGGTTTCAAGATTTTATTAGAAGCGCGATGCGCGCGTGCGTAAAATCGGAATTAAAAATCAAATACTCGCTTAGCGACAAAGCCTTTTAAATAAATTAAAAAAAAAATATTATAAAATGACGTATGCATAGTTATTTCACTCGGTAACGTAGGTATTAGTAATCGTTGCATAGTAACTATTGTGTGATATCAATGTTTATACAAATGTGTATCAATAGTGTGTGATTTGCCTTAGCATTGTTCAATAACTGTCTGTTAAACTGTTAATAGTCAAAACACTCGTTATTTCGGTTTATAGACTGAAAAAAGCTGAAATTTAATTACCACAAAAGTTTAAACAAAGCAATTTACTTATTATATCTTCATTGCGGAAACTTAGGTAGGTACTAGGTAGTTATTTATTTGATTTATTTTTTAATGTGCATAAGATGTGTTCGTGGTCTAACGCAAGCCAATCAAAAGTAAAAAAGTAAAGAAATATGTCCTCCATTTTTATATCGCCTTAAAAAATTAATTGCAAAAGCTTACCTAAATAAAAAGAAAATGCTAAAACTTTTGTGCAGGTAACTAAGCAATTAAGTATAAATCATATTATTATACCGATCATAATTATAGTTAGGGTAAATTATAAATGCACGTATTACTTTTTTAACGTCTGATTACCTAACTAATCGTTTAATTTCCCAACAAATCAATGATTGTCGTTATACGCCCGACCGCACGCACGTATTAATCGGATAATATTATAGAAAAACACTGGTTATTTTGGTACATTTGCTACGAAAAAAGACTGCAAAATTTTGTAATAATATACTTAAAGTTTGCGTATATACTGGTTGGGTTTTCAGACCGCCAATTCAGTTATTTAAAAGATTTCAAAACATAGCTCCGATCTAGTCATAGTTAGTGTTGTAAATGTCAAAAAATAGTCATCAAAATTATTTCGTAATGAGATCGAAAATTGACCCAGCAAAGGTGATATTTGTGACATTTATGACACTTAAACTAGAACGGAATTATACTTTTTTTTATTATCAGAATTGAACTTATGTTCAATGGGGCACGCGCTATATTAACTTGAATCATCTTACTGTCATTACTCGCAACGTTACGTGACCGCGCAAAGATATGAAAGAGTTAGAAAATAACACATAAAAGGCACATCGACACGTCTTACAATCTGTTAAAATTCAAAACCTCACCGGTATTTGTTATTCTTGCCAGCTGTAAGTGTCCAAAGCGCCTCAACGATTACCATCAAAAGATGATAATCATAGGTGTTTTCGACGTCGTTAAGCTGATCTGTAACAAAATTTCTTCGTTGTGCGATCTCTTTTTTACTTTCCGGACCCAATTTATGCCCCATGCATGATGGATGATCGCCGGTCTTGATGTGCCATTATCTCCGATGCTCCATTCAGTTTACAGTAAAAACACAATCAGCGTAGACATACACATGAAGCTGAATAGTAAGAAGCACTTTACAATGCTTGACTGAACGTAGAAATATACAGGGATGAAGTAACACAGCCGTTAAAACGTATTTCTGAACGACACGTTGTAAGGGCGGGCTTACTTTCCACTTGCGGTCATGCGGTGACATGCATTAAAGAATAAGAAAGGAAAATAAGTAAATTCTAGAACCAAAAAACAAAAACGGAACACGTAAACATAATGACGCGCGAAGTTTACATAAACGCTGCACGGTAACTTAACGCGCGTACTCGTAAAACGCGATCATTTGTTTCTAGAATTCTATGCGGCTACGTTTTTTTTTCTCTTAGAATTGTGTGCAATTTACCTGTCTCATGCGAGCCTCTTGCGGCGTCTCCCCGTATCTGCACCAGTGGACGAAGTGCAGGGTATTGTGCCAATTCCTCTCGAACCTTGATTTTGTTGCCATATCCAGCTGCAATCAGTAGAAGCTCCTTAGTAGCTGTTCCACTGTTCAACTGTGCCCACAGTTTCCAATAAACGAAAGACCCCTTGAGGTTTTCGCTATCTGAAACGAGAGGTTTCCAATTCTGACGCAAGCCTACGGTATTGAAGGAAGAACGTCTAAAGTTCGATCGAGAGAGCTGATAAACCATTAAAGGTTGGAATTTTATCATGCATTACTTTAATCTAATCTACTTTGGGATTAGTCTAGAAAGTGAAAGACGGATTAAATTGATACATGTGTGTTAAGTAATTTAATTTGAATTACGACTTTTTATCGAGGCCAATCTAAATGTCCAATCAGTTATCAAGTCAGGTGTTCAACAAGATTGCAATTGTTTGAACATTTGAACTAACATTCGTGCGTGTCGTAATCTCGCACGGACTGTCTGATGTTACGTTACAAAACTTGTATTAAACTTTAGCCTCGGCGGTAAATATATCGTGGATCATTGAAGGCCGTATTTCGTTATGTCACTTCCACAACTATCAAGCTGTATTTCAATGATAAAACTTGCTCGATTAATTCATTGCCGCACGTAATTATGTGTAACAGTCAATTGGCAGTATCTTGATATTACCGTCTACTTAAATAGGAATGTGGTTTGATACAAACGCAAACAGGATTTTAGTAAATATTGGAATTGGAAACGTGGACTACCGAAAGTTTGTGGTGATATTTACCTTTGCTCTGATATCTTTTTCGCTGTTTGGCGTCTCCTGTTTGTCGTCCACATTGTTGATGCGTATCACGGAGTCCTTCTTCCAAAAGGCACCCAATGTTGTCTTCACGACACGTTTTCGCACACCTTTCTGTTGAACTGTGAACACTTCTATCTGTTCCGGGTTCTTTGTTTTTTCTGTCGGAAGAACATATATTTTTTATTAAAAACCGGATCGCTGTCTCGCGTCGAAATTCATTCACGGCGTAGATTTTTTTTTATGAAGATACCCAAGGCCGTCTGAACGCAACTTCTCGAATTGCTATTAGCTGTCTGTTATACGAGCTTTTAACGCATCAACAATCACACAGCGGATCTCATTAAGGCGAATCGCGCATGCACATGAATTATTTACAAACGCTATTGTGGATTCGTCTTGCTACGTGTGACCGTGGGTGAACTGTGCCAACTTTATTTAGTCTCGCTCGGAGGCGCACACCAACTGAACGTTATCACCGCGTCCTCATTACGATGCATATCGTGTCCGAACACGACTAACTTTAAATTCCTTTTATGTTCTATAATGACTACAACTACCGATAAGAATTTAACGACTAAAATATTACACATATGGTACACACCTTTACCCTTCTTCCACATGGCGACTGCATACATGTGATAATCTGGCGACAGTAAAGAGTCCGGGGGCAGTGGGTCTTCAGCTCGCACTTCGAGAATGAATCCTGTCTCAAGGACGGCGCACAATATGTTCTGTTCATCGTGCTTAAACCACTTGGTCTCGCGGAGTTTGTGTATAGCGACTGACGAACCGAAGCGGGGTTTCTTTGGCGCGAACAAAGCCTGTGCCTGACTCCCGAAGCGAGACAGGAGCCCCTTCACCGTCGGTGGGGACGGCGCGAGGCTCTTCTCAGGCGGCTTGATCTGCTGGAAACTCCGGCAGGTCACGAACCTCGCTTCCATTGAACCCCTCTCCAATCTCAAATGCAAGAGACAATTCCCCTTCCACTGATTATTACGTTGCGAAGGCGTCGCGTCTTCTTGGTTCTTAGGCGCGGCAATGTACTCTCACTCGAGAAATCACGTTTTATAAGCAACACTTTCACAATTTATTTAGCGCGTGGTATTGCGATCGTTGGAGGACCGAGCTATACGGTGGCGCAGTAACGTTAGACGCGGCGCGCGTGTGGGGGAGCCGCTTTATACGGCCGGCGGGGGGCGCGGCGCGCGGGGAGGGCCCCGCCGGTCTTTCTGACCTCACTAGTGTTGGGTATTGTGCGATAACACGCGTGTTTTGTAGTTTTCATTGTTGTTCCAGTGCAACTCTATTGTTAGTTTCTAAAAGGACTTTAGTGCACTTTTATGGTTTTCGAAATTCCTTGGGCATTGTATTTTGTAAACAAAGCAAGAGATTTGTCTTTTTTTATAGTTTTAGTTGCACATGGTTTGCGGAAGTGATCGGCAAACTGTGTTTTATTGCCCATAACGAACATTCTAGTTTACAAACCGAATGGTGATTATAACTGTAGGGCTGTAGGTTTAGGAAATTAGCTCGAACTCGCACGTGTATTGAAACAACAACATACAAATGAGTGGTTATTAATAGTTAGTTAACAAGTAGCTTCATTAGTAGACCTTAGTAATTACATAGAAACTTCTTTCCCTAAATCACCTGGTTTACACGTAGCTTTTACTACAATTAGTCCGAAAATAAGTTAAAATTCAACTTTTATCAATTAATTACGCAATTAATATGCGTAATTAATGTGTGCCCCTGGTACCTTGAAGCCCGAAAAGGCCGACTAGTTTTTGTTAATGCGTAAAACGACCTTCCCTATGGCACATTTCACTCCATGTTCGTTCTGCAACTATTAAGGTTTTATTGAACTAAAAAGGCAGTCTAGCTTGTCACGCTTTCAACAGCTTGAAAAAGAATCGCATTTTTATACTCCACAATCACAAGCATGCAACACGCCCCGGTATTCCCCCAAGGTTTAAGCAGAAGCGTACTAACGGTATGTCTTTAAATCTTAAGTATATAATTAGGGGGCGAGTCATTATCCGGTCACAAATCCAAAATCCGAGCTGCTACTGAGAATTTCATAGAAAAATCCAATAAAATGTTGTTCTACCTAGGAATCGCACCCAAGATATATAATAGCCACGCTTAGGACTACCAGGCTAACGAGATAGTAGAAAAAAAACCCTTATGTAGTGTATATTTAACTAGCTTTCCGCCAGCGGCTTCGCCCGCGTGGTCTTATAAATTTTAGCCTAAGTCTGTTACACGGAAAAGATGTAGCTGTAGATGTGTTTTTTTTAAATCGGTCCAGTAGTTTTTGAGTTTACTCATTAGAAACATACAAAAATACATATGTTTTCTCTTAAGTATAGATGCCTTTTTTGTCAAAGAAAAATCGATAAAATGTGCTACAAAATAACAGATGTCCCATCCCTCGACGATGCACCAGCTTGACCTCACTCGCTGCTAGTTGTGACACACCCCGCGCTCCCCGCGGCCGCCCCTCCCGCGCCCCACCCCGCGACATACCGGCGCCAACCGCCAGGTATATTTTTTCACGTTATTTTTACACTATCAGCTTAAAATAACTGTTATTTAATTGAGTTATTCGTTATCGCGACGTCTGTGAGGACAGGCGAGTGTGGCAGCTGTGATTGTAAACACCGTGTTGTAATACACTCATGGTGTTTTTGATAGTGTCGGCTTCCAAACGGTGTATATCTTCTAATGGAAATCGTTTATCTTCCAATATCTCAGATACCGGAAACAAGTATAACGTTTTTAACATAACCTTTTACTTTCCTCTAACAGGGCTACTGTGAGAATAAAATGATTGTCACATGATTTAAGGATTAAGAAAGAAAATAGAATACTTAAACACAACATTACTATATCTACATAATCATGGAAGACATCTTGTCATTAAAGTATTATGAATTTGTGAAAGAGTGTAGAGTAGGAACCTTTACCTAGAGATGAAGAAGGGGTATAAAATTAAAGAAAAATAAAAAACCTTTATTTTTTGGTATTTTCCGTATTCAAAACAACACTGTAACCACAACGACGTAGCGTGGAGTCCCTACATCATTATCCTGTGCGCACGAGCGGCCAGCACGTATAAATTCGGTACATGGCTCCTGCCACGTACACATATCTTTATAATGTTTACAAACAAACTTGGTATGTGCTGCCAAAATGTCTAAAACAATGTCAAGGTAGTCATTTATTTCCTTGAACTGCTTTTCATTAGTGTATAATGTAATTAAGGAATTTATCAAGAACTCCAATATGTGTTAGATGGCAAAAGATTTGATTTGATAAAACTTAATTACTTGATATGATGAAAACTACTGCTCAATAAAGAAACAACCCTCGTACGGTAGTCAGGTAAAAAGGTTGTTCTTCATTCCCAAGATCGAGGCGATTGAGAAATAAACGTTATTTCTATTTTTGGAAAACTCCACTCATATAACGATCTCAAAAGGAACTTTTTTCTATTAATAACTCTACCCCTCGTGTTTACGTCTCGGTATTGTCTAAAATCTTGGCTATATTTAGGCTCGTTAGAATTCCTTATAAATTTGAAGAATACTCTTATGTTGATTATTATGTTGATTGTAGTGCTAAAAAGGGCACTGAAATGATTCACATTAGAAAATTATTAAGGATCTAAATACAAAACAAGAAAATTAATATAAATATTATTCATATTAATTGGTTGACTGGTAGAAAATGCTTTGGGCATTAAGTCCACCTCGGTACATATCATGTGCATAAAGTAGGTATTAAATAAGTACATAAATACATAAAACGGCCTTTAAGCAAATTGTAATTACTTAACCAGTACCTAAGTATACAAATACCAAAACTTTTCTATTTATTCATCTTCAGCTGTAAGTTTAGAAACCTCTTATTACTTTTTGTTCTAGAAACTTCGCTCAGTCTGTTTGTAGACGAGTTCCGATACACAATATGTAGGTCAGGGTCATTTTGAAGGACAGTACGTCCGATTGCACGGATGGAGGACGTCGCCTCAATTAATATGTATAGAGCAACTTGCATCGAATTACATCTATGTTTGGATTGCTGGAGCAACATTCATTTTGCGGGGCCTTCACGTAGATACACCTATGTTTATTGTGTATAGGAAGCTAATAACGCTTATTATCTGTTCCGGGAATTGGAAAAACAAATGAATTGAATATTGATCCGTTTACTACTGTTTGGTGTATCTATCTACATTACTACTGAACAACAAAATCGGTTTGACTCCTTAAATTTTTTCGTTTGTATCAGATTTTTTTTTTGTTCCGATAAAATCTGTCTGTAATGTAATAAAAAAGATAAGTATCTCGGAAAGTATGTTTTGTCTACGTTCGTTTTGAGCATGAAAGAGGATAGATAGAAGGAAAAAGGGAAGCTAAAGGAAAACCTGATGGCTTTTTATTGATGTCGGAGCTACAAAAAAAGACGAGAAATGTATGGAAGAAACGACATAATATATTATGCTCTTACCCTGAATTGGGAAAAGGCAAGAAGATGGTCATAGCCATCTGAAATTATGTCAGGGCGAATATTTATTAATTGTTTTCTGCTCACAATGATCTGTGAATCTCTGTGTGAAGTGATCTGTGATCTGTGTAATCGTCTATTTTGTGAAAAATAGATGTCATTGAAATCGTTAGAGCCTTTTTTGAGAACAAATACAATGCATTTTGCTTCTAAGCATAGGATTCATTGAAAATCTCTGCAATTGCATTTACACTGCATTTCTTATCCAATATTTGCCACTTATTATCTTCGTCTCCGTCTGTTGGCACTTTATCAGTCTTCCACGATATTACAAGGATTTATATGATTATGTAGATTACATTTTTTATTTGTGTTCTTATAAACTGGTTTACATTTGAAAATGACTCAACCATTTCCTTGTAAATTAAGGATTCAGAATTTATTTCATGTAAATTAAACATCATGTCTTATGACTTATTGGTGTCAAAGTATTAAATGATTGTTGAAGCTCTTACTAATTTATTATTGTTGACATAATTAGCCGTACTGCCGGCTAAGTCACATACATATCAACCGTATATCATAGTTCCTACATCTACACAACACTTACACGTATGTACAGAGTCCCTTTCCTCTATTAATATCTTTGACGACTGTCAAAAGTAAATCTAAGTAACGAATCTACTTTTGAAAAGTAGTTTTATTTCAAGATCAACCATGGATGCTGTAAAGATTTCGAAATATCGGGATTTAATAAAACAAAAAAAACGATTATGAGTATAAATGCGAAAATAGCTCCTACCGTTTTCGGCCTAAACTGTTAAATCGCTTTGGATATAATATAGCAAGGGAAATAGAATACCTGATTGGTAGTATCATAGTGTGTCGGGTTCGTTGAGCCTCCCTAAATTGTGGTTAAAAACGATGTCACTCCTGTCAGGATAGATCAACTCAAAGCTAATTAAAATCAAGATTGCATCCTGAGGAATGACATAGACCTTACGTTTCAAAAAACATTTGATAGCGAGAACGATTTCGGATCTGATTTCGGATCTGATTCTGATCAGAAAAGAAGTACAGAAAAATAGGTACGTAATAAGTGCTAAAAGATACCTGTTTAAGATGCTGTTGACCGAAGGACAACCGTCACAGCTTGCACAAAAACCAGTCCAAAAAACGCCCCTCAATACTGTAAATATGTTAATTCAATACTTAACGTGTTTTGATACCTTTATTTCTTTTTTGTTAGTCCAGAACTTTCTGTGTTATGTAGCAAAACAGGTTGTTTATAAAATGACCAGCGGTTGCCCGTTGTTTTGCTTGAACCCTTCAATCAAAAGACTGTTTGAGATAAAAGGTAGCTTGTGTCCTTTCTTCTTGCCTCGAGATTCTCCTTGGCAAATTTTATTGAAATAATGTTTAGTTATTCGTGAGACGAGGCGTTGAAATGTAATTAATGTACTGCTACGTTATATGATGGAACTGTGACTAACAAAACGCTCTAGAAAGACATAAACATACCTTATTGGTGAGGTCCTTCAAAAAGGACTGGTGCGTAGTACCCGCAATCGGCGCGTGTTTATGACAACTTGTATTATGGATGTGATTCAAGTAAAAGTTTGCAAGAACCGTAGCAAGTGATATTCTGGAATTTCTGACTACCCCTATGGGAAAAAGGCGTCAGTATATGTATGGTTTAAATGATACGATTTTTTATAACACGCTTTGTCTGAACACAGACTATAAAACAAGAGTTATCTTGTATCACTAATGCGGAGTATAGATGAAACTGCGTCGTTCGACTCGCAGACTCGTAGGATGTACGCAGTTGCAAGGTTCAGGGCAAGGAGTAAGGTCTTTTGAAGGTTGGCATGTATTGATGCTAACTTAGATATACACCAGTACAACTAAAGGATCCATTTTCCAATCTACATATGAGTTTATATGAGGTAATTTCTAAATTGGTACAGTGCTACATGTCTTGAATTTTACATAGTGTATTTGTCTCCAATTTAGTCTTTCATATCACGTAAAGAAGAAGCCTACCCGCATTAGGCCAGCGTGGTGGACTATGTCCTAATCCCTCTCATACTGACAGAAGACCCGTGCCCAGCAGTGGGACAATTAATGGATTGATGATGATGATGAATTAAATAAATTTTGGGTGTAGAGTATTTTTTTTTATAAACTTGCATACACGAGATTGTTTCAACAAGATTCTAAATAAGTTAAGTTTTCAGCGCTTACCATCCATCATCATTTTGTCCTTGTCGAAATTTATTTGGGGTCGGCGCAGCCTATCCTTTTCTTCCATTCATCCCTGCTAACTATTTCTTCCTCACTTCACCCTTTTCCATCATATCGACATCCATCTTTTCTTAGGTCATCCTCTATTCCTCCCTCCTTCAACATTCAATGTCATTACTCTTTTAGTCACATGCGTTTCATTCCTCCTCATCACGTGCCCATACCAAGACAAACGATTCCCTTTCAATTTATCCGTCACTGGCGCTACTTTCGAACTTCCTCTAATATACTTGTTCCTTTACCATCCATCCATCACTTAAAACAAATAGAAGGAACAACACTTAACTAAACTTTCATTTGTGTTTGTGAACTTATTGTTTTTTTTTTAATACAAAACAGCGAGCTATCCATTGCTTCGAGGCCAACGATAATAAATATTTAAAGTTGCGTACAACTAGTTTGTTCAGCTGTCTAGAAACTGAAGGCAAATTTATTGAAATAGCTTTTGGTGTCCTTGTTAGACTTGAAGAGGAATTCATTTTATGCCTTATGCCTGATCGCACATCAGCAATAACCTTTCAGGTAATATCTTCAAGAATCATAATAATGTTACTGCTTCTACTAATATTATTTTATTTTAAATAAATTCCAAAAAATATTGAATATTTAATATCTTTATCATCATCATCCTTTTTATCAGTTTACTTGGGGTGGACGCAGAATGTCTTTTTCGTCTTGTATATCTATTTGTCATCATCTCGTCATTCACTTCCATTATCCTTTCTCACACAGTCTATTCCATCTTTTATTTTTGTTATCTTCAGTTTTACATTATTAATAACGAAATAACAATCACTAACTAATTATACATGGAATCTCAAAATTATAAAGCCTACAAACTGTAAATGTGGTGTACCTCTAGATTGTTTATAAATTGTAGACATAGGTATACTAAGAATAGAAATTTGAAACTTCTCACAGGAGTCCCAAAAACTAAATAAGTTATACGTTTCGCACTATGGAGCACAGCTAGTATTCACAATAAACTTGAATACCACAACAATACACAGTGACAAGTGTCAAACGTTTTCACTAAAGCGTTTGACATTGAACTGCGAAGGACGCATTCGATTTGATACTTCGGGCAGTGACTTGAAAATATCAATATTCAATATGCTAATTAATGGACAGAAGCTTTCTGCTCTTTAGAACCTATATTTACGAGATGAATATTAAACTAATTTAAATGAAATTGAAAGAAGTAGTTCTCATTCTATATCATTAATAAGCATTTTTTTGGGGGACAAATAAACCGTCTCCAAGCAATTTGTTGTGTATCTTCAAAACCGATTATCATACACAAACTAAATTTATATAAGATCAGCTAGGAAGTATTCAATAAGATGAAAAAAAGAAACATCGAAATCGGTACACGATTGGCAAATATATCGCGTAACATACACACAAAAAGATTTATTACAGTTGAATTAAGAACCTCAATCCTTTTTGAAGTTAGTTGAAAACTATCAATCACTTGCATTCCAGCTAATAAGTCTTCTCCAGTCACACCTTCCATTTACAACGCAAGAATGTTGTGGGCTTGATAGAGTCAGTGTCTTGCTGTTGATTTATTATCTCATTGGCACAGCGTGGCCCTTCATTGTAGAGGTCATTGATCGGTCCATGTTGAGTATAAAAGTTTAATTATTCATCGGCACATGTGTATAAAAATGATTATAGGCAGTAGCAAATCAGAAAATGCAAAGGAATATGCCGTTATTATATATACTCGTATCCTTTGCTAATTATGAAATCTATTAATAATAATCTATCTATCTACTCAGCCTGTAACGGATAGATAGACTAATATTAATAATAAATAATCAATATCCTGGGACATTTTACACAGCACCATCTAGTCCCAAACTAAGCAGAGCTTGTACTATGGGTAGTAGACAATGGATATAATATTTATATACTTTTTATTTTTGTAAATACATACTTATAATATATAATATATTAGATATAATACCAACCAACATTAGGGTAGCGTGGTGGATTAAATGGGCCCTATCCCTCTGATGTGAGAATAGTGCCCAGGTCAAGGGAGGATAAATTGGTGGTGGATGATGATCAATGTTTTAACAGGAAGATTTAATATGTCATAAAAAGTGCATAAAAACAATGACACACCACACCTTTACCGCTACGTGCAAAAAACTGCGTAGAATTTACTTGAAAACCATGACAAATGTAACAGCTCATTGTAGAAACCATTGAGCCATCATATAATATACGCAATAATGGTAATAGCACACCTGTGACACTCCACACAAACTTTCCGATACCGCTGCACACTACAATACCAAATGTCAAACTTGTCAAAATTACGTTTGTACACGTGCAAATGCAAATGTGTGCGTGAAAGTGCGTAGGGTTTGTTGGCAGTACGTCCGGCAAGAACACCGGCAGGATGCGGGGGACCTGAGGTATCTGACGTTAGGGAGGGGCGGAGTGTGGCCATTCTGTTATTATTTATTCTGTGGTAATAGTATAACATAGTAATTATATCTACATCCAATCCATTATATGTATCGGTCTATGTATGCTTTGAAACACAGACACGTACTTCTAAACTTCTGACTTCCTAGACTTGGATTTGCCGGCGTGGTCTTATACATTTATCCCCCCTTTTTGCACTGTTTTTCATTGCTACTCCGCTCCTATTAGTCGTAGCTTGATGGTACATAGCATATAGCATACGATAAATGGGCTATCTAACACTGAAATATTTTTTCAAATCGGTCCAGTATTTTCGGAGCCTATTCAATACAAACAAACAATCAAATCTTTCCTCGTTATAATATTAGTATAGATTATAGATCCATAAGAAGATAGAATATCTGTTTTAACATAGGTGTATTTGTACTAAATGTTGGAGTCAAATCTTCAGCCTTAAAGCAAGTAACAAAGCGTTCATTGTGTAACGAAAACCGCTATCAACTTCCCATTCCCATTGAAGGACTGCAAAATATTAATGAATCAAAATGATTCACCTCGCTCGACCGTGTTACCTACGCTACGGCTCGCTCCGTTTGAATAGGACATCCTCCTGTCAGAAAAGGCATGTCACATGAATCATAGTCGATTGTCCTACAGACTCGTAATAGACTTGTTTACAATACCCTGCCTTATTTCTGTCTTAGATGTGTCTTCAACTATATAAGATTTGAAAGAACTTTAGATCGTTTTGTGCAGTTCTAGAAGTAAATATGAGTTTATTTTTTGTTGTCCATCACTATCAGCCCATTGACTGTCCCATGACTGAGCACTTGTTTACCTTCAGAACGAGAGGGATTAGGCTATAGTCTACCACGCCAGCCTAATGCGGGTTGGACCCGTTACCTGTAAATATCTTCTCTTCAATAAGGATCAAGGTGCTTAAATTTTTTTATATTATATCTTCTGAATGTGGTTATATGTTCGTGCTAGGTTCGGTTGTATCAAAAATACCTACGATAAAATAAATACATACCACATTCCTTTAACCTTCGAATCAACTTATTTTCTAGCTTTAAATTAAAATTGTGCCTTGCTATATACTGGTAACCTTTGAAGAACGTTATTTGAAGGAACTTGCTACCTGGTCTGGTCACCAAAATAACTTTAATGTACAACATATCATCTATATACAAATTCTTGGTTGTTTAATAAAGTAGGTAGTCAATACTGCTTGTGACCTTCGACATTATCAACAATAGATTGGCTTCTGAAGGCACGTACAGCCGTAATTCAATATTAAGATGATTAATGCTAGTCTTTACAATTTATAGGTTTATCGACTCAGGTGCTTAATATTCCTTTTAATTATTGTATTCTTTTATCGCTGGTTCGACCCGGAATGCAATTACTCGTTTGATAGCAGAATATCCAAAAATTCGGAATTATCTGTATAGCAGTTTTCATATGGTGTAGCAATGTGATAGTATAAACTAAAACAAGTTGTACAAATTGAGGTTATTTTTAATGAAGGAAAAAATCGGCTGGAGGCTGGCTTAGTGGTCAAAGCGTCTGGTGTACCGAACCAGAAGACGCAGGTTCGAATCCTGCCCGCCAGCCGATTTTTTCCTTCATTAATTATTAAAAGAAACAAAAAACCCGACTGCGTAAAAACTAATAACTAAAAATCTAAAAACAAGCTCTGTGATGTTGGAAAATGTATTGCAGGCGGGACAAGCATAGAAACAATTTTGTTTATGAACAAACAGCTTGTCCCGCCTGCAATACATTTTCCAACATCACAGAGCTTGTTTTTAGATTTTTAGTTATTAGTTTTTACGCAGTCGGGTTTTTTGTTTCTTTTAATAATTGATTTTATTTCCTTCTTTTTAGTTTATAAATCATCATAGAATCACTAGATAGATCCTAAATGATGATTTAAAATATAAATTGATAAAACTAAAGATCATTTTCAAAATCAGTACCTCGACCATGAGTTTTTCTCACTAGACTCGCTAGCGACGCCGTAAAATCTTTGTATGGAAAACCCTCGCAGCGCCTGTAGCGGTTACGTAAGGAACTAAAATCTGCTATGAGATTACAGTGTTTCCATGCGTAAAAAACCTATCTAAAGCCATTCGACAGAACTCATGGTTGAGGTACAGTTCGCACATTAAAGCGTATAAAATCCGCCATATTGATTTTTTTTAAATTTCATGTACCCAGTGACAGTCGTGCCATCAAGACGAATCTAATGAGGTGTCATTTATCTAATTCGGTTGAGCCGTTGAGTAGTTACGACCGGACATAGGAACGGACATACATACATACATACATACATACATACATACAAACATACATACATACATACATACGCGTCAAACACATAACCCTCCTCCTTCGGCAGTCGGGTAAAAATAACTTGTAATCTTAGCATGGAAAATGCTTAAAAAAAATACAAAAAGATAAATTGAGGTTACTCTAGAATACCTAATTTCTCTACATTAATCGTCATCTTATATTTACAACTCACGTGTTCTAAGCACACAACATTCGTAATCTTATTCTAAAACACCCATACAATATCCATTCATCTACCTACAAACAAAAAATATGTCTGCATCAACCACAAAAAACCCATGGCTAGTCTCGTGAGCGCCCACAAAAAACTTGAAGGTCATGTAACACACACCAAATGATAGACACAACCTTAAGAAATATATTGAGAACACGTTGAATATATTTAACAGAAAGGTGATAATGTATTCTGTACATTTATTACGTTATAAGTTATTTGCATATGAAATTTGAGTGTACATACATTATCTTTCATTTGTCCGTTCACCTTACCTGGTTCATTGGCAAACTCCTCATCAGTTACGTCAGTAGTTACTATACGACTACTAATAACTTAGATAATGATCGTTAGAATATGACTACATCAACTGCATAACTGTATCACTACTGAGTTTGGCTCTCTTCTCAAAATCAGGAGTGGAAAATCAAACTGCATCAAATAGGAACTAGGTGCTAAAGTCAACGACGTCGGATGAGTTTCTCAAGCACACAGGTCTTTTAATCTCTCCTGTTTTCTTATGTTTTATGTAATTTCTATTTCTGTCTTTACCTTTGGGTCGACACTCGACTGGTAGAAAGAACTAGACGGATTTAGGCATTTAGCTTGCCTGTGCACTATGTTTGTGCATTAAGAATTAAATATAAATAAGTATTAGTAATTCCGATGTAAGGATAGACAATATAGTATATGTGCCGTATTAGTAAGCCTATCACTATGCCATAATTTGGTCTTATAGGGAAAATGATTCTACTTCGAATTTTTAAAGTTTATAGTGAAATAATTTGCGACCTCTCAAACCGGTCCTTCTATCCGGTCGAACATTCCTAAAAGTCGTCACATATTTTGAAGACTGCTTCGATTTCGGCTGTTTATCCCACAAGTTTCCCTTACTAATTAATCGCTTTGAGTACATAAATTTAAGACTCCTTGAACTGGTCCTTCTATCCGGACGAACATTCCTAAAAGTCGTCACATATTTTGAAGTCTGCTTCGATTTCGGCTGTTCATCCCACACGTTTCCCTTACTAATTAATCACTTTGAGTACATAAATTTAAGACTCCTCGAACTGGTCCTTCTATCCGGACGGACATTCCTAAAAGTCGTCACATATTTTGAAGTCTGCTTCGATTTCGATTTATCATGTTTCCCTTAGTAATTAACTGCCGTTCCAGTTTTAATTCTCTGAAGTTGTCTATACTTAATCCATATATCTCACTCAGCTCCACTCGCTCGCTTCCGACGTGCATATCGGAAGTGAAGTTGGCGACCTTACTATACTTGTACTGGCCTTAAGCTCAGTAAATAGCTTTAATCATTGTTTACTCATCTGGTCGGTCCATATATTATAGCGTGCATTTATTGCATGTTTTATTGCGGTCGTGCAAATTGGTTTTGAATATTCAGGAAATTATCTTATTACTATTTATCTACGATAAATACTTAGTCTTACGTAAATGTATTATGTGGTTATTAATTAACTACCTCATTAGTCTAGCGGTCTTAAGCGCGACTGCTATGTAAGAAGTCTTAGGTTTGATTTCCAGGTCGAGCAAAGTGTTGTTAGGCATTTCTCAGGGCAGTTCAGAGTTTGTGCATTTGGTAATAATCCCGTCCCCTGCTATATGGGATTTAAACATCGGCAAACTGTGACCACTCCTGCCTAACTCTTCAAGAAATACAGGCGCGATGGAATGTTGTGTATATCATATGTGGTTAAAATATCAGAATCGTAAAGCTATATCGAACAGATAGTCACGTAAATGACGTAAATCGTGATGTTTTATTACTCTACTCCTCCGCGGCAGATATTTTCCGATCAAAAACAAACTAGTGCTAACATCGCTAACATACCAGTCACTTAGTGAGCACGTAACACTAATTATCACACCCACGTCATTACCGTTTAAACTTCGCTGTGGCGTTCACTCTACGTATAGAACATTAGATACATTCCATTTGGCATCGGCAACGCTTGAATGATGCTTCGGTGTTGTAAACGTCCATAGGCTGCGGTAACTTTCTACCATCAAGCGGGTTACATGCTTGTTTGCCACCCTAGTGATACCTATAAATTAAAAAAACATTGGCCGTGTTATATGGGTCTAAGGTCTAAAAAATTACGGGTCCTATAAAATTACCTATTTACGTCACTACCATTCATGTCTACAAAGGTAAACGAGCGATAAATGTAGCTTTAGTTGACCAAAATGGTATAGTGTCTACCTTACCAGCTATCTTACCTTACCACAGAGCCTTGCCTTGCCTTGCGTCGAGCGATGGACGCATATTTGTCGTGTTAAAGTTTCAGACAACAGTTTTAAATTGAGGCTTTGATAAGATCTAGGTTTGGTTAGACCAATTGATGACAACTAATTCCATCCAAATCCGTCCAAGCGGTCTAAACAAACATCTGAACCTCTGAACATCTAGCTATCAGCTAATATTATTTTATGAAATTCGTCTTCTTTTGAATTTGGTTTGCCCATATATTAAGATGTAAATTGATGACACTCGTGGGTGGCTACGTCACCTGTCTGTTCATATTGATCATATTGATTAAGTCATTCTTTGATATTCATTTGGTAATAAAAACTTTTTGAATTTTGAAAGTCATCCTAACCTTTGTATCATTTGTATCCTGATTTCGTATTCATAAATTAAACAGAAATAGTAACGTCAGACTTTGAAACTATAATTAGGTATTTTATAACTTTTAACCTTATATTAAGGTCTGGCAGTGTCTGTCAGTCTGTAACACTGACCCAATTGTTTATGATCTTGTCTGAATTAGGGTCACTTTAACATTAATATACATGAACTTAGACCTGGAATTTGTTTCGATCCTAATTTATTATAACTTGATTTTATATGATGGCAGAAAACAACTTGAGGATAATTGAAAATAATGAATTAACAAGTTTAATCAAAATACAAGCAATGACAAAAGAATACGTCAAACAACTGTTTCTAATACATTCTATTCTTACAATTAAGTCACGTTCATACGACATAGTGAAAAATTTGCTAACAAATTTAAAGAATTACGCTCTTTACTAAAAACAAAGACGTGACAGCTTAAGGTCATGCAGATAGAATTCAATGTTGATTCACGTTACAAAAATGAAAATTAGAATTCTAGAATTCTCTTTGGCACTGATGTCTTTATCAAAATTCATACTGTACCGGTAAGAACTGTCTATGTCAAGATATTATGTTACATGAACATTCATCTACTCATGATTTTTTCTTTTGAGTGTCTTCAAGAAAATAATTACAGAAACTATCAAATATTTTTTTGAGCACCAAAAGGAAAACATGACATTTAGATAGGTCACTAACTGTTTAACTATACAAGCAGGTTAGCACAACACTGAAATGCAAAACTCAACTCAGTTTTAATCGAAAAGTAAACATTAAAAGTATGGGAATTAGAGCACGCTGTAATTAAAAACCTAGAATTCAAACAAGTAATTAAAAACAGTTCCAGGAAATAATTTGGATTCTTATATCATTTCTTTTTCCGGAAAACTTGTCCAACAACTATATTTTTAGTAATGTAATGTAATAAGTAGTTACATAATGTTTTTATATACGACGTTATTCAAACAAAATGTTGAACTTTATCGTTTCGGGGAGGAAGATTTACTCGTTGTCAAGGTAAGAGTATTGCTCTTTACAAATAATCCGCAGACAAAATCTAAAGACAGAATTTTGCAAAGTAATAGGAAAGTTACTGAAGTGACTTTAGTTTGTCCGCCAATCATAGTTGATATCCGTGAGAGTGATACGGAAAAAACATATTCTTTTATAAATGAGAACCTTTCCTTAGATATATTTAATGTTTTATAGAATATTTTTTAGATAAAGAAGTAGCTGAAGATACCTAGCCTTCTAGAGAAACATCTGATCTCCAAAGACCAATTTATAAAGCAGGCAATGGTCCATTAACTACTAAACATTACAACTAAGAAGACCTTGCCATGTTAGCTGAAGTTAACTAACCTTCTAGACAAACAGTTGTTAATTCAACTGCATCTGATCTACAAAGACCAGTAACCGTTATAAAGCAGGCAATGACGCAACTTGAGACAGCCCATATTTAAAACAGGAGAAGGATAAAGAAAGAAAAATGCATTATATTAATGATGCTAATAAATAATTCCATAGTTAATTACATTGCTTCAAAAACAATTTTCTGACTTCAACACATCTCGATATCAATAAGATGAACCAAGAACCGTCTGAGACAATATCTTACTACGAGTAGCTTACGCATATTTCAGAAAATTTCCATTTTTTGTAAAGATATTGAACAAGTGCGAAAATAACATCACGTGTCTTGATGAAACATGTCATTTCTATTTGTTCTAGAACCTCCAAATCTCATTGTTTGCGATCCCACGACTGACATGACATCATTTGATTTCAAACAATTTCTGTATCATAACTTTATCGATTCACGTATTATTCTGTTTCATAAGATTGTCTTATCTGTGTAGTATTTAACAACGCATTTTCCAGTCGCTGTGAATCATCGGTGCATCGTGTGTCATTCAGTTTCCCTTTTATTTCTTAGAAATTGAATAGGGCTTCGCGTCATGGGGTTTAATGAAGAAAAACCAGTTGTGTCGTATCAGATTACAGGGTTAGAATCTTGTTCTAAACATTTACAGGGTATTTACAGTGCGTATATAAATAGCTGTATCTTGCGATATTGATATCAATTTTCCCAATCTTGTGGAATTTTCCGTAAATCTTATCTTAGCCTAAAAGGTTTGGAACCTTAGTAGGTAGGCTTTACTATATCTAAAATTTCCTGATCATATCGTAAACCTGATATTTCTACAAACCAAAAAAACTACGAAATTTTGTTTCGATGTGATAAGTTTAGATTATTTAATACTTTATCTATTAGTTGCAATGTATCTATCGGAAATTACGCCTATTTGCAACTGAACTATTAAACCGATATTGGCATAACTCTAATAATCGATATTTTGTAATTGTGACGTTTCAGACAACATTATTACATTGGGATTAGTGATGATTGCACTATCTGACTTAATGACTTTATAGTTATTAATGATTGTTGGAATTTCCATCATTCCTTTTTAATCTAAGCTAATAACTTTTATTTTGTACTTTTAACATTTATATCAAAAGTGTGGAAACTTATTTAATATTGTTAAATATCGTGCAATTGCTGACGCAAATGTTTGAAATTTGTAAATTTTTGTACTGTTTTATATGCATATTTAGTCATTAGTGTTCGTTAATTACAATAGTGTTTACTACATTCAGTTTAAACTGCCCAAAACATTAAATTTAATGTCCAAAAATACAAAACACATTGAAACAATACCGAAATTTCTGCTTCGAGAAAAATCTAGTTTTAAAACCGTACTTTTATTAGAAGTACAATACTTATAATCTTTCACATTCGCAAACATCCAAACTAGGTACATGTGAATGTTACTGATCCCGTGGCCATGATAGGGTAAGAGAAGGCAAATGCGGTAAGGTGCAAGGCATGATACATGCCACCTTTTCAGATAGCACAGATCCATGAGTATTATTCAAAACAAAGGCAATGGAAACACTCCTGCGGCATTTCATTCCAGTACACGACTAGATAAACACAAATTTTCGTATCAACGAATTGCCCCTATTTTCCCTATTAAGTGACTATTTAAAATAAAGACACTGAGAAAAGTATCGTTAATATAGGTACTATGCGTTGTCAGTTTTTTTTCTTCTTGAATCTTTCTAACTTACCCTTGACCTTGAAGTCGTGACACTGTAGTCCTCGCGTTTACCCTTGAACATTTGTTATCCTCAAGGGTGCCGTTTCTAATTTAATTTAACCAGTCTAAGGAAACTTACTTTTCTCTTTGTTTCTACCTTAATTTCTTTAGCTCTACCTTCAGTTTTGTGTTTACTTGAATTGCGTACTCCATATTAGACGTAATAGGAGTAATCAAATGTTCCCTATAGAGAATGACTCGAGTTTCTTGAATATACGTTTAAGTTGTTATTTTCAATCAAACATGTGCAAAAAGAGTCGCTGAGTTCGCTGATTCCTGATGAGATTTTTCGGCCCGAAGACGGCACTCCGTCTTTATAAGAACTCTCCCATTTCATCCTCCAAGCCTTTTCCCAACTATGTTGGGGTCGGCTTCCAGTCTGACCAGATGCGATGTAAGTATTTTACACGAAGCAACTGCCATCGGGTTTTCTGATTACCACTAACGATTGTTATGGGTGTTCATACGTCAACCAGGTCCGGCTATACTTGCTCTCCGAGGCACGCATGAGCGACGACCTTTCTCGTCCCAGGTCTGAAAGGTCTGTTAGATTTCATTATCAACCCATATACTGTCCCACTGCTGGGCACGGGTCTCCTCTCAGTATGAGAGGGATTAGGCTATAGCCAACCACGCTGGCCTAATGCGGGTCGGCTAGTGTTAAATTTCGTTACGTGAAAATGGATCCATACATTACCGTCTATATTAAAAAACAAAGTCATTATTAGTAACGAGAAATTTCTCGAAACATATGGCTCAACACTTGTATATAAACTTGGCCACATTCTGATTAAACACAAGAATGTGTAACCAGTGTTTTCCGATCGATCATCGTGTGTCTGCGCCGGTGTTGCGGAAGTACCGTTAACATCGCATTACTCACTAGAATAACAAACTCGACACCAGTTTGAGATAATCTATACTATTATAAAATTGTAAAAAAGTCGTTTCTGTACATTGAAGATATAAAAAAAAAAACAATTGGGTTAGAGTATATAAACGATCGCGAACCCAAAAATGTGATTTTTAGAATTCTTGTCTGTTTGTCTGTTTGTTAGGGGTTGGCGCTAAACCTACTGAATAGATTTGAATTTTGTGTTAACTGTTGTAAAGCATAATTTCCAACTTAAAAACTGATGTAAAGCTTTTTTCAATTATTTGTATAGAACCTCAGATACAGCTTGACCTCTCTGTTGTATGCAAGCCCATAGAAAGAAGAGATCAAAATTGTTGGTTTTTAATTTTTGATTTTCTATTTAAAAGTCCATCGTTCAACTAAAAAAATGAGGTATATCTCATTCCACTCGGTTGCGTAGATGCTGAGATAGAGCTTGACCTCTCTGTAGTATGTATTCCTATTGATATAAGGGATCATTATTGTTGGTTCTTTAATTAAGTTGTCATATGCTCAGAAATCGTGATTGTTGATTAGTTATAAACGTTTTAAGTGGTATAGACTTAAATTAAACAATAGTTGTAAAGTTTGGTTAGAATTACGAGTTATTACGACTAACTGAAGCTTCCGTTTTCTTTTGGACATATTTTCACAAACAGCATCGCCTCAGTACCTCATAAAGTACCTCAGTACCGAGACTAATAATTGTCGACCGGAATCGAACCCACAATATTCATTGAGCTTAGCGCCGTTATAACTTAGTCACGAGGCCCTTTTATAAAAAACTTGTATTTTGAAGTAGTGTTTTAGAGGTTTGTAACCTCTGAAAAACTACTTCAAAATACAAGTTTTTTATAAATGGGTTCAATTTCTAATCCTAATTTTGTTTCTACATCCACGTAAGCGAAGCCGCGGGCAAAAGCTAGTCGTTCTATATAATTAGTTCTATTTATAGATGTTTATATAGCTTTAGAAGCTGTTACTTGGTATACTCCAGAGTATCGTGGCTTAGTACACATCGCCACAACAAGGTATAAAGTTTGCCCTTTAGACCCCCTATTGCGTCGCAATAGCGGTGAATTTTGTAGAGAAGCGGTACAGCTTGACTTATTGTTGCTGTAGTAAGTATGCCAGAGCGACAAACCTTTTTTCTTTCGGCCAACTATGGATATAACCTCCGAACAGCCTTTAGTCAAACGAGAACAAACTAGGCCCTGTATGAAATTATGTAATGACGAAAAAACATGGATACAGAACACTTGATAGTGTTGCAGTCTGTAATAAAGTGATCAGCTTTTCTTAACAATAAATAATGGGTTATTTCGAACATATCAAAGAACCTCAAGAAGATCTTCTTGATGGGTAAAGTAGCAAAAGACACCTATAACATGTACTTGTTCCTGTTAGCTATACAAGGATCCTTTCGAGTTAAGACGCATATCAATTTTGTACCACGACTTAATTGAAATCGATCAGACATGAAGCTAACTACGCAGTTCGTGTAAAATTGAGCAAAAAATCAGACGTGGCCCCGACCATTGCACCATATAAAGCGATATGAGACTTGAGAGTATGGTAATAGTACGATTTTAGTAGGTAGGTCTGATATAACCCTCACAAAATATGAAGAAAACCACTCCAATTGAAATATTTGGCTTAATAACTTTGGTGACACCTATCAAATACGTCATTAATCATCACGCCTGTAACCCCAAAAGGTTAAACAGAAGTGTACCTGGTGTACACTCACAGTTGTCGGTATGTTTTAGGTCCTTTGTAATAGAACGAGTAAGAAGATGAGGTCTTTTGCTAAGTCTACACTAATTCTTACTCCTTGCTGCTACAGATAATTTTACAGAACATCCCGGTATCGGGTTTTCTATGGTAAAACTCCTTGGGAGAACCTTACTTGTGAACACTATACCTACTTATAAGGCATGTCTACATTATGACGTCGTTTCTCTAATCTAAGATTAACGATAATTTACTTGTCTCAAACATAAACTAACATACCTAATCTACGTCATTATTGTCAAAAAAATATTTAACCATCTGCGTAGTCAATCCGTGCGTTTGGTCACGTAACCCAGTCTAGTGAACGTCTCCCTTCTCACATTCTCTTCAAACGAATATAACCTTTATTTTAAAATTATTATGGGTGTATTTTGTAAACTCCATATGACGGATTTAAGATCTTTTGAAGGCTGCAAGGATAGTCTGATTGACCTTTTTAGAAACGTGTATAGGTTTTCTTTATGTAGTATTGTTTATGAAGATTCATGTTAGGTTTCTTATAAGTTAAATGGTATTTGCATGCTTTTGTGCTACTTCCCAGGTTCGATGAAAGGAATTGGGTCAGTTGCTAACACGTAGACATTTGCGAATGTACTCTCTAACACACTTTTACAGTTAAGTATTTGACGCCTTTCTTTAATACTAATAAGTGCAATGAATTGTCAATTCTTTCTTTAACGAAAAATTGAATTATGAGGACCATTTTGGATTTTGCGTGTGTTTTTTTTCGTAATGGCAAAAAAACAAACCTCATAAAATAAACCCTTGTTATATTTAGGCGATTTCGTGTGACCTATATGGATAGGTACGTAAATATCCTGCTAATGTGTGACGTCGTGAGTCTCGGTCCGACGCGCTCCCGAAAATAGGGTTACGCAGTACACGATAGCCAATGTATACGTGATGTCTGTCAGGATCTCCCTCCCTAATGTTTTCTGAGATCAGAAACGGTACTTCTTGCGATAATTTTTAGGTTGTCAGAAAGGGATAGCGCTATATAAAACGATCGCAGTAACTTGTTGTGGACTGTGGCATAAACGACCTCAGTAATGACGTCGACGATGAGTTTTTTTTTAAGTCAATAATGGGTTTCATAAAGCCTGTCATTCGAGTTTTCTGGTGATCAACGTAATGTACTGATGCCCTACAGCCATATAGTCGAATACTAGTTCCTATACCTTTCCGCGAGTCCGATATACGTCTCAGCTAAAAGTGAAAGTGGTGAACTACAACCTCACCTCCCTCATTCTGAGAAAAGACCCGATAGTGATGCCCAGATGACATATTTTTTGTAACAAAAATCCTTATTCAAATCTGCTGTAGCTCGTTCATCGTTTCGTTATGCCAAGTTCGCCCTACATTCACATAAGATTCTTGGCTTTAAAAGCGACCTTGACTTAACGTCAGTCGTATTCGGAAGTTTGCTTCGCCATCTTGTTTTAAAATAAGAAAATGCCGGCTCCGTTTAATGTTGAAAAAAGTCATGTCTAAAATATTTGAACCGATATACAAATGAATGTGCTTGATCCTTCTGATATTGAGAGGAGACCTGTAACCAATAGTGGGGTTATTATATCCGATGCAGTTGAAAATAAGTATTTAACACGAAGCCACTACAATGAAACCTAACAACATGACAGTAAGCGAGGTCTTGATATGCTAAGAGTCATAAGAATGATCACCCATCCATTTACTCGCTCTGACAAACGTAGCTTAACCTTGCAAGATCGATTGATCGGCACATTTATAGCTTAGTCACGAGTTGCACATTAGAGCCCTAATGGGACTATTTTATCAATAATTAATTTATAATAACTTTGTTGTTTATCGTTACTTCATGAGTTAAAATATGATAAAAAAAGTTATGACAACACAACAAGGAAAGTAGGTGTTATCGCCGAAAACATAAAATACAAAGTACCTATTGTTCTTTGATTGACGTAATAAAGACGTCATTAAAGGAAAAAGAAACAGTACAAACATGAAGATTTTTATTTTTAGTACTTATTGTTTAGAACTGCAGTGCACTTGAAGCGTCCGGTTAAGTGGCACTTTAGTTCCTGCAATAGGTACTTACATTATTTATTTATTTACTAGATAGGGGATAGGGGCTATTGATCTATTCTTTCATTCGCATCGTAAAGAGCTTTTTGAGACAACTTGGCTTCTAGGCGGCGGCGTAACTTGATGAATTCCATCCCCTTAATTTCTATAAAAACGTCTTGAAACGTTTCTGCGTGATACGCCTACAAATATACAGACAGACAAGCAAAAATGCTAAAGATAATTGTTTTGGCTTCTATTCTATTGCTCTTATAAAGAATCCTCATATTTATCCTTCCAAAGTTATTACATAAGGCCTTACGAGGTCGTCTTGTAAGGTAGTTTATTCGGGGCACAACTATTTTAGTTAAAATGACTAACCCACAATTAGGTTACCCTAAGAATAGTTACCAGTAAAACGACAAAAAGTTTAAAACTGCCAGTTCTAAACTTAATCAAAATCGTTGTTAAGAAAACCCACAACTTCCTCATCTTTTTCCTAACTAATAAAAACTTCGTTTGCGTACAAAAAAGCGTATTAAAAAAGCGATCCTTCTTTCATGTCACCTAGCTGTAGATAGATAGATACGACACAATACTTTGCAAAGTATTTTATCCGCTAATGCTATAAGAAGACCAAAGAAAGACAAAGAAATTGAATGACGAGAAGAAGGACAAAGGAATTGGATGACGAGATGATGGCCAATAGAGATGGAAGAAAATGACATACTGCGCCGACCCCCAGTGAATCGGGATAAGGGCAAGAGGAGATAATGATGATAATATTATAGTAGGACAACCCACTACTGTCCCACTGTCAGTAAATGTGTTGTTAAAGATGGTCCCAAGCAAATGCCATTCCCTCTGACGACACGAGAGAGATTAGGCTAAGTCCACCAATCTCCAGTCAGGTGCCGCGGACGAAAGTTCTGTTTCCGTAGCCCACGACACAGGTGCGAGAGGGAACAAAGAGGTTTGTTTTAGTCTGTAACAGTGTGACAGACTTCCTCTTCCACCCTTCCCGGGGCGAAGGACATCCATGAGGATTTTCAACCATAGTAAACCAAAAAAAGTCCACCGAGCCGGTCGAATTAACACCACGTCATCAAGAAAATCTCTTATACGTGTAGGTTTCGATATGATGCTTTCATTGTTTCTCGAAATCTATTCGACAAGATAGTGATTCATTCAAACAACTGGTGGAAAGTTTAACCAGACAACAGGGACTGTTATCAGGGCTGACTATCCAGACGGGAAAATATCAATGAACTCGGGGATAACATCCAGAAAGGCTTTTTCCTTGCAGTCTATAAACATCGATAAGTTCATATGACAAAAGTATTAGTCACTGACCCCAAGCTATTACGTATCCAATAAGTTTGTGCTCCACTATAAGGTAGTATAAACATAGCCTTGACTGTCAGTTTGTCACGATCTATTTATACCACATTTCTAGATGATAATTGCTCTCTGAGCGGTATTTTAATTATTTATAAGTATCTGCGTTGTTCATTTACGAAGTGGTGCGTATAGGAAAACATTGTGTGTAATTTTACGACGTATCTCAAGGTCAGTTTGCAAGGAAAGTCATTGGTTTGAAGGGGTGAATGCCCAGCCGAAGATCAATTAAGATTTTGTAAGGATTCAGTTCTAAAACACTATCACACGAAGAATTATTAAACGAAAGTTTGTATCGAACAGAGAAAAGGCAAGAAGATAATTATATTTTAATAATAGACAAGCATGCTCTCACCCTTAACCCATTGGGTAACTATTTAGTTATCTGTGCTATAGGCATTATAAAATTATAGGTACCTTCTCCGTTCCTTCATGGGTACTAACTGACTAAGAAAGTACTCTTCTTCAATGATCTTTCAATCAATTCACTTGATTTTAATTCTGTGGGGTGTCCTCAAAACTGATGGTCAGGTATCAACTAAATTTAAATGGAATAAACAAGAAAGTTTCTATCAGATAAAAATAAACATCAAAATCCGTTGACGATCGACGAAGGTATCGAAATAAGAACCTTCTCATTTTTCGATTTCGGTTAAAAAGGCGTCCAAGCCTACTATTATCATTCAGCAATTAAGTCTTTAGTCAAATGAGAGACCAATAACATTAAGGCCCGTGGTCCAAACTTAGAAGCTATAACCTCTTGGGGTCTTGAGGCTTAATAACGACTATCCCTAACCATTACTAACCATCGTAGCGTCTAATTGAGTCCTTATCGCACGGCTCCATACATATTACCCTGGCAATTTATCCTAAATTCTTTCATAGCTCCAGCGGGTATATGGGTTTTATCGACACTTGCCACCCCGGGCAATAAATTCCCAGTCTTTGGGGAAATCACTGTTTAACTCATATGCAGTATATTTTACATTTAGACTTACCCTTATATGAATATATTATGTAGGTGTTTGACACTATATTTGTTTGTCCAATTAGATATGTAAAGTTGTTGTTGCTGAATGAAACCTTTTTTCATGCGCTGCAGGTATTGTTTTAATAAAAATAGTAAAATAATATTACCATCGATTTAAAGATAACACAACTTCTAAAACTTCTCAATGGATATCTAAATAGATCTTTGATCGCAAAGAATTAGTACTTGACATATAGAAATTAATTTCGAGAAACGAGAAACGAATATTCTCTATTTATAATCGCTGTTATCTCAGATCTAACTTTAGACTTGCTTAGAAAATGGTAAACGCATTCCCCATTTAACAAGTCTCGACGAAAAAATGCCGAGAAATCGAGCATCTGGGTCTTACGGTCTCGGATTACCGTTTTATGGTATTTATTTAAACGAGGTTACGGAACCACGCACATCGATCTATGTTAAACCGACTCACTAGTCAGATAAGCACTATCTAGGCAAGTTTCTCCAAGTTAATCACGAGAAAGGACAAAAAATTTAGCTTTAATTTCTCCAAGAAGCAATTTTACCCCGACTTGGATAGTATTTTGTGCGACTTTTTATCTTATAGTTCCGATACTGTCGATTCTGATGCTTCCGAGATGATGAGATGGCCCGATATTGGTGTGTGGTTGTTCTGACGACACTACAAAATGCTTGATACGATTTTATTTTCCAATAAAGGTATAGATTGAAATCGAAACTTATTTAGTCTTACTTAGTATTATTTTCAACAAAAATCTAACAACATGGTTTTGTTCATGCTGATCTATCGATCATAAAATTGCTAGTCATCATCATCATCATCCTCCTGCCCTTATCCCTATTCACTTGGGGTCGGCGCAGTATGTCTTTTTCTTCCATACATCTCTATTAGCCATCATCCCATCATTCAATTGCTAGTATGTTATAATAATCTTGCTATTAAACTTTTTAATTCACATATCTCTCCAATAATATCATGCTCAAACCAGTAATTCCAGTTTAAGAAAAAGTCTTTGTTAGACCTTTTTCTAAACCCTGTATTAGACAAGAATTCTAGAAACTGACTCATCGTATTCTCCCAGGCATAATATTAGCATTAAATTATCCAGTTATCAAGGCCGAATATCGGACCGGTATTTACTTTAACATGCTAAAACCGGATTGAAGTAGTGTTAGATGTTTACATTACATAGTGCAAGCAAAAATTGAACATGTTCTGTTGCAACGCAGCCAAGCTTAAGTGGGGTTGGTCACGTCAGCCGCATGCACAGCGACCGCTGGGCAAGAGTCTCCACACAGTGACTGCCTGCAGATAGTAAGCGCCGCCGAGGTCGTCCCAGAAAGAGGTGGTGGGACGATCTAAACGCATATCGCGAGGACTGGTTCGAGGCGGCACGAGATAAAAGTACATGGAAAGACCTGGGGGAGGCCTTTGCCAAGCAGTGGGGCAGCAACGGCTAACAAAAAAAAATCTGTTGAAAGAAACTGACTGATTAATGAAACGCACGCGGTGGTACTCGCGATTATCCCATTTTCCCAAACCCGCAGGAATTTCCTAAAATCCTTTCTTAGTGTACACCTACGTCACATAAGGAACATTTGTGGATATTTTCATGCTTCTAGACCCAACGGTTACAGCTGTTCGTTGATCGAAAGCCAGTGAATCTAGTCTGTCAGTTTCTTCTGTATAGATATAGATGGAGAAGTAGAGGAACTCTAAAAGAGTAATCAGTATAAATGTAGAAAGATGGAGGGTAATAGAAGAAGGCCAAAGAAAAGATGTGTAGGGACACAATGTAAGCGCGAAAGACAGAGTGCTAGATAAGCAAAATCGTACGCATGCGAGACGAATGAACGGAGGACCAGTTACTGCGCACTGGCCTAAACGGAAGGTTGTCATCACGGGGTATTAGTGAATAAACGGGACATTTATTACGGTACATCGACTTAATTGGGAGACCCCCTGCGACCTTCCACGATCAGGCCAAGCCGCTCACAATCGTCACTCATAAGGAAACCCTAAAGATGGATAGTTGGATTTGATAGGAACAGGAATGTAAGAAATTAAGTTACAACGGACAGGGATGAAATGGAAGAAAAAGAATTAGCTGCGCTATTTACAAATAAATTGGGTGAAAAGTAGGATGATGATGATTTAAACCTATTTCAGTAACAATATGTAATTTAACAAAGTTGATTACACCCTTCGTTGACTAATCCATTAATGCCGTGTCATGTGACTCTGGCTTTAACCCTGACCCGTTCATCATCGAGGTCAGTTCAATTACAGAATTTAGAATAACAATGTAGAATTCGCATTCCGCGTTTTAGAAAATCACTTTCGCCGTGACATCATTGTTGGTGACCGGAATGCTGATAGAAACAACTTAGTTTTAAATTGATTGTTTAGCATTAACATAAATGTGGATACAAATGTGGGTACATCAACAGTTCGCCGGTATGTTTAGATTAATTTAGCAGTTTTATATTATTAAGCCGTACCTATAAGATTTTGTCTGTGCATTGGTAGAATTCAAGTCAGTTTCTCGGTTAGAGTTAACTTTTAACGTTACAAGGTCTCATGTAAAAGAATTCGGTAATTCTCATAAAAAACTCAATGTCACTGCTCGACATGGAACACAAACCCAAGAACTCAACATTATGAACAAATATATATATTATAAACAATATGGGAAGATATTTCGAAATATAACCCGAATCAATTATGCACTTAATAATAATTATGAAGAAGCTAATAATGCGACTTCAGGTCGCCTAAAATATTAAGAAAATGCACTATTCTTGGTAATGTTGAGGTATTTGAAACACAACAGTTACATACATTTTCTAATCAGTGTTCTATATTAAGATATTATCATATAATATTGTTTATTTGAATTATACATTGTATCCACTATGAACTTTCTAGACATTGTTCTAGTATAGCATTTGACTGTATAACCATTTACTAAACGATGCACTCCGCATAGAAACTAAATTATCTATTGACGTACAACTTTATTATTTTTGCACAATGTGCAATAAAAACATGGAACTTGCATTTAGATATGACAGTACTTATCAGTGTGACATAACGTAAGATATCGATGGGCAGGTTGATAAGTGAAGGTCTACTAAGGTTGCAGCAAATACTCGAACGAAAACGTTTATTTTATAAAGACAGGACACAATTATATTTAAAAAAGGTACAATCGCTACGCTGGCAGTAAGAGGAATATTCCCTTAAACTGTCGACGCAGTGAATCCTCCATAAACCTTTAAGAGGTTTTTCGGTCCGGCAACGCGCGAGTGATACCCCTGGTGTTGCAAGCGTCCATAGGCTATGGTAACCGCTTACCATCAGGCGGGCCGTATGCTTGTTTGTCACCTTAGTGGTATAAAAACTTTTGCAATTGCACTACGATGCAGACAAAAACTATCATCCTCATCACAATTCACTTGGGGTCGGCGCATTAGATCAGATACTTATGTATTTATCCTTTATACATCTCTATTAGCTATCATCTCGTCATTCAATTCCTTTGTGGTCATATCCTTTCACACACAGTTCATCGAATTTTTCTTCGGTGTTTCTCTTCCTCTCTTATGTAATATTATAAAATATACGGTGTGGAGTGTGTGTCCTTCTCTCGTGAGCAATTTATGTATGTCGTTGTGAAAACTCGTTTTCAGGTAATTCCCTCGATAGACAATTTACGCAGTAATAAATTAACGTATACTACGAGTTGATTGACTAATCCTATTAGTACAATAATTGAAATTCCTTTTGTCGTTCAAGTATTATGATATCGGTCTATTGTCTTAGATAAAACATAATAAATATTTAGATAAGTTTATATCTAGTACAGCTATAGGTACATTCTTGGGATTACCGATATAATACTGTGTGGTTTCTACTATTTTTTTCTAGAAAGTTAAAACCAATCATTGTCAAGCATATACCCAGAAACTGGTACCCAGAATTTACAAAACGCCACGTGCTTCTACAACGTTTCTTCGTCTTCTCTCATGTATATTGTGATACACACAGTCTTTATCATATATAAATATTAGATTAGATTAAGAAATCACTAAGTAGTATCACGTGCGACTGGTTGGAACGTGCACAACGGTCAACGATATTAACTTATCTAACTGATTAAGTTCCAATAGATTTTACCAGTGCCTAGGTATTGTTTTCAGTCAATTTTAAAATTCCATCACGAATTCTACATATATTTAATTTGGGTAGTCCGCCACCCGACAGACACTGTCCTCTAATTTATTCCACAAGTCAGCTCGCCTCGCGATGAGAAGGCCGGGGGACTAATCTGCTTCTGGAGTGAGTTGGGCTGGTTAGATGCGGGTGTGGGTTTCCATGATGATGATGAGCTCGCCTCAGCCATTGATGGGGTCTGGTGGTTGTACAGGACCATTTATAGCCATAGCCTGTCAGAATTATTGTGAATGCCTCGAATCCGAAGATGACTCACTTAGGCTAATATTCAGAGACCACGCTAAGCGTAAAGTAATGCTTCCGTATGTCAAATTTGTATTACAATATGACATACGGAAGCCTAAGTTTACGCCTTAGTGAATAAACCTGAAATTTCAAAGACGAAGTAAGAAAAGCAATTAATAATCTTCAGACTATCTGTTACTGCGTCACATCAAGCCGTGCCGAGGAGCCAATGGGGATCGACTCCATCCTTGAGCAGCGGCCCCCACCTATGGGCTACTCCGCCGGCAACACTCACTCGCCGTTACCGAACTGCGCACACGCATCGGTCGTCTTCCTATATTACTTGCGCCTATCGATAATTATACAGTCTATTTACCGAAGTTAGCAGTTTTATTGAATAGTCGAGACCCCCAGCATACAACTGGAGCTTGACTCTTAACACTATCTTTACATAACATAAGAATTTTAGCAAAGAATGTATAAAAACGCGGAAAGAAGATTTTTTCCTGAAACCTGTTAAATAATATAAAGCGAAAGTTTTTGCTGTGTGCTTATCAGAACCGCCATCTTGTAACGTTATTATCACGTGATAATAATCGCGAAACTCGCCTCTATTGTAAAACAATCTTGATAAAAATATGTAATTTTTCCGCTGCATTTGTTGGTGGGGATTTAATGTGATATACGATTAAGGCAGGTGAAGGTCGCGTGGAATATTAATCATCAACTGTATTGCGATTAGAATATAGAAGCATATTTGTTGTATTACCACTATTAGATAAGCGCTCGATTGGTTTTGAAGGATCCGTACCGCAAAAATATAAAAGGGATTTACCACGCTTTATTAGAATCAAGCGATTAACTCCTTTTATGATCCACTCGCTTACAGCGATGAAGGCAAAGATCTTAAGGAAACCAGGCACCAGCATGGCTGAGAGATTTTCTCGACGGCGCGAGTGAAGTCTGCCGTCCCTAACTAAGTCAGCGTGGTACTGCAGTCTTATCTCATTCTGAGAGGAGAACCGTGCCCAGTAGGCGGATAGTTAAAGATCTTGAATTGTTGGTGATGATCACTATATAGTCCGTCTCTCTGCCACGACCATTTCTTCAAGAACCAAATTGAATGTAATATCAATTAATACATACGCCCATTGTCCCTAGGAACTGTAAAAGAATCAAACTAAGTCTTCTCAATGAAACAAAAATTTACTCCACGCAGTTTATTTCCCCACAACTCAAATGTTAAAGGAAAACGTAGAGACGTGTCCTAGACCCAAAAATGTAAGTCAATGTGACCATCACAAATCTGTCCTAAATCCATTTATCTTTGTACACACATCAAGCTAGACATGTCCAGTATAAACTGACCTGTCATTGTAAGAAAAGCCTGTAGAATACAAGGCCAGCTTAATAAGACATGTTTTGGGCGTTTTCCAAAATCCTGTCTTAACTTGTGTCTTATAGGGAGCCTATTTCCCAAATACTTTTTTTGGCCTTATTTATCAGTGACTGGTGGTATGGTGAATGGTATTTCGGTTTGTGTTTAGTAGAAGGATGATACTTGGTTGGATCAAGAACCTAAAGAACCTAATAACGCTCTTTTAAAACGTCCACGACACATTGAATTACACAGTAGGGTATATCCTAAATTGAATCATAATTACGGCACTGAAGCAAAGCCCTTCTGAGCTTATCTTTGTCACACTTCATTATCTATTATTATCTATCTTATCTTATCTTTGTAAACTCATGTCACTGCTTGGATGTATTAATTGCTACATTAATGTTGATACAATAGAAATCAAAGTGATGTTTTGATTTCGCAGCATGAATTTGTAATACTCTATTTGTAGTATAGAGTTTTTCCATCTGAAGTATTGAAACTAATGCCTATAGAGCCCAGCAACACCAGTGGTAACACGTAATATATGGTCTCTCTTCTGTAATGCGTCCATTTTTCAGACTTCTGAAAGTAATTAGCCTAGCCTGGCAGTGCCCTGTCTGATGATAACTCAAAGTGACCAGTTTGTAGCCTGGCAAGAAACGCAGTAACTTATTCTGCATGAATACTTGCCAAAGTAGCCTAAAATAAACCAGCCTGGACCAGCATGTTTAAAAAAATACTTATTCGACCATTTTTATTTTCTATAATCTTTTTCACAACACAAATTAAAAATAGCATAGTTTGTCAAGTATCAGCAATTCAACATTACATCAACTTAATTAATACTTTAAATAATAAACAACTCGCTTCCGCGTTATACAATCTTGATAATTACCATAAATTGTTTTATTAAATTGGTCAATGATGATGACGATTTTGACTAAAAATACAAATACATACATATATAATTTTACGCCTCTGTCCTATTGGGGTAGGCGGAGACTATAATTATTCTACTAACTATACTATACAAGGGACATCGACGCACATCCGAGTACCATGAGTTCAGTACATGATTCTGGACCCCCCTGCGTTGAAATTTTCCGTAACTTTTTTCCTCATTTTTTTAAATTTTTCTGCAATTTTTTATACTTTAACGTGTAAAAAAACATTTTCTCTATGTACCCAAATTAGATTTATATTGATCATTATTTCATTCATTTCGGATCGCGCGTGCGATAATATTCACCTCGGAGCGTTATAATCGCGTTTTTAGCAATACACTGCGCACTCAAAAATGACAATATCTATAATAAGTAATAACCGATAATTTTCTACATGAATCACCTAGGTCATTTTATTTTTGACCTTGAATCAAACCTTGTCACGACGTTTGTGCTCGATGTCCCTTCCACCTTGTATTATTGTACTATTCCCCCTACAATTCAGGCACACCACTTTTGCCTCATTTACATTCATCAACCTCCCCATAGGTATCGGTAGGCTCATCGGTTTAGCCTTGTGGTCTTTTTGGAGAACGTCCGCAATTTGACTGTGGTACGTCCACCGAGGTCGGCCCCTTCCAAATCTTCTATCAATACTGACTACGTATACTTATTTCGTCAATCTCCGTTGCTCTAGCCTCTAACCCTGTTATGTCTTGTCTTATCTTGCTATGGGGGCTGGTATATCCAGCAATAGTTCGACCCAATGAGATCTTTTGTGTTGTCCCCATTACCGCATATTCGTTACTCTTTGAAGACGTGGTTCATGAAGGTGGCTTCATTCTACTTCCTACTGATATTATAAATGTGAAAAATTGGATGGATGGGTGGATGTTTGTTACTGAATCACGCCAGAATGGTTGAACAGATTTGGGTGAAATTTGGCACAGAGATACATTATAACCTGGAATAACACATAGGCTACTTTTTATCCCGGTAAAATGTATGGTTTCTGTGAAATAGATTTGTTTTAAGAATTTATAAGAAACTAGCCTTTGCCCGAGAATTCGTTCCCGTAAAAGTTGAATTTTTCCTCCGTTTTTTGCAACATTTTTAATCGATTCTCCGCTACTATTGGTCGTAGCGTGATGATATATAGCCTATTGCCTTCCTCGATAAACGGGCTATCTGACACTGTATACAACAAAATATTTTTTCAAATCGGACCAAGAGTTCTAAGATTAGCGCGTTCAACCAAACAAACAAGCTCATCACTTCACGTCAGACCACGTGGGCGAAGCCGCTGATGGAAAGCTAGTCGAACATAACAATGGCTTTGCTATTGTTACGAGTCTTAAAATGCCTTTTAAAGCCTTTAAAAGCTAAGTCGCGCTTACGACCCCTAATACTTACACTAACGAGGTAGTACTTCTATTAAAACAATACTCGTTAATCTAAAGATCCTATTCCCAACTCATGCGCTGTCTTACGCATGCTATGATAAAACGTACACGTTAAAAATAATTCTAATTACAATGTACTATGGTTGTCACATGTACTCACAACGTAGTTGGATTTGATGCCAAATGCACCCGGTCATGATTATGATGAGTGAGATATATCGTCTGTCTCTTATTCTCTTAATTCTCTTAAGTCTCTTAGGCTGAGATTCAGAGAAGAGACTCAGCATAAACTTACGCTTCCGTATGTCAAATTGTAATACAAATTTGACATACGGAAGCCTTACTTTACGATGAGAATCGTCTCTGAATGTTAGCCTTAATCTAATATTCAGAGACGAAACTAAGCGTAAACTGACATCCGGAAGCGTTACTTTACGCTTAGTGTAGTCTCTGAATATTAGCCTTATACTTAGCCCATAATAGGACACCCATGATAGCACTCCACGCTAATATATTTATCGCAAAGGGATGAAGTATGAAGTACGCTGCTTCAAAGTAGAAACAATAATAATATGTTAATAATTGCTGCTAAGCCTAGAAGTCTATTTCAACTACCTACCCTGCCTACCAAGGAATTGTCAAAGTATGATTCTGATTTTCATGAATACTTAGGTATCGCAAGTGCTATTTTGTTGGGTTCCGTACACGAAGGATGCCAATGGGACCCTATTACTAACCCTCTGTCCGTCCGTCCGAGCGTCCGATAGACAGAGAGTCGAAATTTTCACAAACGATTTTCTCCCTATTCTCTTCATAACTTATACATTACCTATGTATAAGTATGAACAGAATAGGGTGTATACAAAGCAAAAATAAAAAAATCATAATGAGGCGACAAGTATTTATAACAAATATAAATATCATAAATGTTACTTGGCTCTCGATAGCTGATTGTAGAATGTGGACTTCGGACTTAGCGTAGCGTCATCAGTTTCGTCAAACAAACGTCATTAAATCCAACGCAATCGAATCCTGATGAAGCAACGATACGAATCCTTCGCAATGCATTGATTCATTTGTTCTCGATTATTCAGTGGTGCTATCACAGATGGGTGTTCACAATAAATAATAATAAATAAATATCTCGGGACATTTTACACAGCACCATCTAATCCCAAACTAAGCAGAGCTTGTGCTATGGGTACTAGACAATGGATATAATACTTAAATAAATAAATAAATATCTTGGGACATTTTTACACAGCACCATCTAATCCCAAACTAAGCAAAGCTTGTACTATGGGTACTAGACAATGGATATAATACTTATATACTTTTTTTTGTAAATACATACTTATAATAATATATTATACTAGCTTTTGCCCGCGGCTTCGCTTACGTGGATGTAGAAACAAAATTAGGATTAGAAATTGATCCCATTGATAAAAAACTTGTATTTTGAAGTAGTGTTTTAGAGGTTTGTAAAAAGGGCCTCGTGACTAAGTTATAACGGCGCTAAGATCAATGAATATTGTGGGTTCGATTCCGGTCGACAATATTAGTCACGGTACTGAGGTACTTTATGAGGTACTGAGGTGATGCTGTTTGTGAAAATATGTCCAAAAGAAAACGGAAGCTTCAGTTAGTCGTAATAACTTGTAATTCTAACCAAACTTTACAACTATTGTTTAATTTAAGTCTATACCACTTTAAACGTTTAGAAAGAAAGAGACATTTTACGAAAGAGACATTCTGCGAAAGAGACGTTTTACGACCAGGGGACATTTTGCGAAAGAGACGTTTTGCGCCTAAGCCCTCGTGATCAGCAGTCCGGTACTCGAACCACTAGACCTCAGACGTCGTCTGTTTTACTGACTATCATCGCTAAATAGGTAATAGGTATTCTTTGCTCGTCCTATTTTATAACTAGCTTTATATTATCTAACTAGCTTTCTGCCAGCGGCTTTGCCCACGTGGTCTGGGTATTGCTTATAAATTATGGCCTATGTTACCCGGGAAAAATTTAGCTTTCAAATGTTGAAAGAATTTTTCATATCGGTGCAGTAGTTTCGGAGGCTATTCAATGCAAACAAATAAAGAGTATTAGTCAACAAACAATATTAGTATAGACTAGCTTATGCCTGCAACTTCGTCCGCGTAAAAGTCGAAAATAGTTCTAATAGGATTTTTAATTTAAAAATTATTAAATTTGTTACGTTATTAATTTTGATAAAACAAATTAATATGTGAAAATGTCAGAATACTTATAAAATATAACAATCTTTATTATGTTGTAGGGATTTAAAGGTTAAAAAAGCATGAAAATAAAATAAAAATTTGAAACATTATATATTTTATGAACATTAAGCTTTTGAATCTTTTGATCTGGTGTAAGTTACATGGGGTTAGTATAGATAAGTTTTTATGAAATACTTAGTAGCAGATTATGATGATGTTTATAATGATAACAGCAAATAAACTCGGCCTATGTTACATGGCACCAAAACATACCGGCAGAATATATTTAGAAAACCTCTGCCTCACACTTTGGGGAATACAACCATGATAATAAATATCTTGGGACATGTTTACACAGCATCGTCTAGTCCCAAACTAAGCAGAGCTTGTGCTATGGGTACTAGACAATGAATATAATACTTATATACTTTTTTTTGTAAATACATACTTGTAATATATAAGAAACACCCAGACAAACACAAACACCTAAGTTCATCCCATACATGTTTGTGTCTTGTAGGAATCGAACCAACGGCTTCGTGATAAGCAGTCCGGTACTCGTACCACTAGACCACAGACGTCGTCATCAATACTTATGTTATGTTCCGAACATTATTTACTACACGTCCCTACAGAAATATCAATACGTCACTGTCAGAACTCCTTTTCAAAACACCGCCACAATCGAATTGCATAATCGTTATCGCACATCACTCGATACATGCCTAACATCGATACATACATTTACACGTGGGAATCTCTGGCACGATTTACTGTTTTGTTACCTCCGCTGCCTTCACATAAATTCGAACTTTAGCTCGTATCACTTAAAGTTGAGTTTCAGTTTGGTGTTTCATATCTACTATCAGTCTATCAGGGCTGTGACGGAAATGTTACGTAATAGTTACGCCCACTACATGTTTATGTTTACATCCATAGCCGTCATATTACTGGTATCTGTTGTTGAATACTTTTTTTTTACCCGAGCCTCTATTTGATGCTCTGCAAAGGTTTATCGCAATGTAACCTTTTTATTTTTGCCTCCTCGTCAGTTTTTAATTGAGATAAAACAAGTTGTTAATAAAAAAAATGTTATTCAATTTTGATAAAATATCAAGATAGTAAATATAATATTTATTCGGTTCTAAGAACGCAAACAACCAAAATTATACAATACAAAGAAGGGATTACAGCTAATGTTAAATAAAAAAAAACAAAAGCAATTATTAAGTTACTCACGCAAGGTCGAAAAAGGTTCAATATCATAAAGAGTGCAAAGAGTTATTATCAATGAACTTTTATTTTCAATGTCAGCTTTTATTATATTCGATAAAAGTATAATTATGTAAATAAACACGAGATAACAACAAACCGCGCACAAACATTATATTATTATAATTATTATTTTTGGTAGACTACTGGACATAATGTTTTGTCTTTATGTCGCTCTTGGATTGTCTAGCATCTACTCAATTAATGCCTGATGCATTAAATGCATTTATGTCTGGAAATTGTCACTCTTGGCGATAATACCGCCAATTGTATTATTTGTATGTATTCTTTTTTAATTCTATCTGCAATAATTTCTGGTTAGGAATAAAGCATTATCTCTTCATCCCAAGAAAATAAGAAATTCGGTACCTACAACAAGTTTTTATCTACAAGGACTTTACTGAATTGAAAATAGCTTACAGGAAGTTGAAGAAATTAATCTTTTGCCTTTAGTTTGAGTATAAAATTTATATTTATTTCTTGAAACTGACCCGGAAGCAACTACGATCAATGATAAGGCCTTAAATTTTGTTTTTATAGATAAAAGGAGCATTAACACTCAACACATTTAAGAGATTTTTATCATTTATAAGTTGATGTTGAAACACTAATAACGATAGATACGTTCCTTTCAAAACTAATAGATAACCAAACACTTCCTGGTTTCAAAGGAATGTCAGTAAACTTGCTTGTCCAGTGTAATCTTATCGAATACTGTTTGGTAATTTTCCGTATCCTAAATTGATAATAGAACAAACGATATTGTGGTTAATATAATGCGCGTTGACACTATTACAACAGATATATTTGTTACAGACATGGCACATGTTTCTATAAACTCGTGGTCCTTCGAGACATTTGAATCTATTGACTCTGATAACATCACGACGATTTATATAGATGATGTAAATGAGAGTGAATGAGGAAGTGATGGCTACAAGGAATAAATGGCAGAATATATTGGACCAGGGCAAGGAGATGATGATATCTAATTTATATTGCATGATAAAGACTGTGCTAGATATAGCTACAAAGGAAGTGAATGATGAGATGATGGATGATTGAAATGTGTATGAATGATAAAGACATAATGCATCGATCCCAACTAGATTGGTACAAGGGAAGGAGGAAGATGATGATTATTCAATAATGGGTATTGGAGAAGATACATCGACATGAAAGGAGTAAGTGTTCCTTCTGAATTGCGAGTTCCTTTAAATGTAGTTTTTTAATGAATTCTCTTATCTTTATAATCTTTATTTTCTTGTACTCGTCGTGTAACTGTCCCGCTTGTATCCATGTTAAGCAGAAGTGTATTGACGTTCACCCACCAATATGTTTTGTAAAACGCTTATCTTGACATACATACAAGTCTAATATGGTCTACTAATTCTACAATTCTATTATTTATGACTAGCCATTGAACGCGACTTCGTTCTCGTAGAAGTTGATTTTTCCCCCCGTTTTTTGCAACATTTTTAATTGATTCTCCGCTCCTATTGGTCGTAGCGTGATGATATATAGCCTATAGCCTTTCTCGATAAACGTGCTATTAAACACTGAAATATTTTTTCAAATCGGACCAGTAGTTCCTGAGATTGGCGCGTTCAACCAAACAAATAAACATACTTACAAACAAACAAGATCTTCAGCTTTATAATGTTAAGTTTAGATGTTATTTTTTTTTTATTAGCGCAGATGTTATTGGAAACTCTTATTTTAGGTAAGCAGAAGAAGAAAAATATGTTGACCTAATATCGAATTATGTCAGAAAAATTCAATATACAGATTTGAAGAGGGTTCCCGTCTGCCAATACCTAAAAAAATATTTTGCTCTGCATCCTATTTGATCAAGGTTAGGTTTTTTTGTTGTTTACTCGCAAGTTACATAGGTCACAAGTTGGATAGAAGTAATACCTACTTTAAAACCGTTATGAACGTAATGTTTGGTTATTAAAAACGTAAAAAGGACTGTTCAGCGTTGGTCGATTGTCTACAGGTTTGTAGACGGAGGTACAAATTGTATCCAAAAGGATTTCATTAAGGTTTTACGTCTAATCTTCATCAGATTTATCTACATACTAGCTTATCCCCGGGGCCTCGCTCACGTAGAAATATATTTTTTTTATTAAAAACCAACAATGATGATCTCTTCTTTATATGGGTTCGCATACAACAGAGAGATCAAGCTCTATCTCAGTATCTAATCGAATACTTAATTAAAAAAAGCTTTACATCAGTTTTTAAGTTGGAACATAATTATGCTTTACAAAAGTTTTCTATCGTTTCAGCGCCAACTTCTAACAAACAGGCGGCCAAACCGCTTTTTTACGATTTTATTATAGTAGAAATAAGAGCTTTTTTGATTTAAATTTCTATACGCTTTAAACTTATGTTTATTATAAAGCTTTACTTACTCTGTGTCGCCGCAAAGTGCATTACAGTTATGTATAGTAAGTACACCGGGGTCAGCGCCCCCATTTGGTGCAGTTTCGTCTGTCAACGTCTCAAGGTTTCATTCTATCAATTTCCTGCTGGCATCGTCATTAAGGAAATAATTTGTCGATATTGTCACACAATGGTTTATTTGTCGTAAATAGACATTGGCACAAAGATGTTATATACTTGTAGTTAGATGTAATTGCATTGGCGGTTATAATTAATCTGTCTTCCTCATTACTTCAAATGTAACTCAATTAATGGTTTCTTTAGATATTAATGTTGCAAGATAGTTCTTCTACAGGATGATACATACCTAGCGCCAGTAGTTTTAGTATAGTGTAATAAATTCTAGTATTAGGTTATAGAATAGGTGTACTCCTGAATACCCACAGTTCGCTGGGTAGATTACTGAATGGTACATGGACGCTATGTCTCCGAGTTGCTACTGGAAATTCCGACAACATTTTGCTCGATCCGTAAATCGAACCTAGACTCCCAATGAGGCAGTATAGAAGGAATTATTCATTATGCAAATAAAATAACTGACCGATAAATATGACACATTATTTCATGGTATTACTTATTTAATACGGCTATCGAGACCGAAACAGATTTTAATTAAATACCAAAACTTCAGTGTATAGAACAGGAAACAATAAAATTAGCATTAAACGTTTAGCTCTTGTAACTATCTTGAGAAAAGAACAGATTCTGGCACGAACCAACGGAAATCTTAAATTTAATGAAGTCATATAACACTGATTGGTTCAAATTCAAACCTAAAGATGTAAAGACTATATTTTACACATAGGAATAAAGGCAACTTAGAAGACTTGTTACAGAAGACTGTTGGAAATCCATTTGAAAAGGTGCAGCACATAGTAGTCATGATTGTGTAGCCCAAAGAAGTTAATGAAAATACGGTGATGTAAAAATATAAGATCGAATTAAGACAGTTTGAAAGTGTAAGAAGGTCAAATATATTTTTTTATGTAAGTAATAGTTCTGATTTTAGGAAACAGTTTTTATCTAAAAAGGTCATCGAGTCCATAGTCCTTCATAAACTACACTTATGACACAAAAAAAGGTGTTGATCATGAATATTTAAGCGTTGAGCAGGTACTCCAAGAAAGTATTAGATGTCATTGCACTTTATCTGTATTTACGCACGTATTCGATATATAATAATTTGGAATAGTAACTTGAAGGACATCTACAACTGGTAAACACTTGACACAATCAATACTAAGAAAATTTCAACGCTGATATTTACTTAAAAAATGTGTCATATCTATGAAAAATCTATGGTTAGATTACGCTCTTTGTCGTCCAGGTTCCTTTTGAGTCATTATTAATCGGACAAAGTTTAAAAACATAAGAATCATGTAGTGTTATTCTTTACATCTGCAACAAAGTTACTTCTCGAATCAATAACAATTACTTCGTTGACATATACATTCATCTATTACAATTTCCTATCATTAATATCTATCTTATGTGTCTTCATCTATCTATCTTTATGAAATCTTATCTTTTCTCCTGATCTATTCAGCACTACTTGTGTACATTTCTTTAATGCAAATTTTTCAAGTGTCAGAATCAGAAGCACTATATAGCAACAAACTTAATAAAAACGAGTCCTTATTTTGTGATTATATGCCCTAAATACATATCATCACTAACAGAGCATTCTCAAATCGACTGACGAACAGTTTAGTCTTTAAATCTGTTCTTTAATATATTAACTGCTTCTCTACTGTCTTTAGAATTAATAACTTTAATATCAATCTGCAGTGCTTCATAGTATTCTTACTTCTATACTCTCTTAGATAGCGACGGGACTTTAAAAACAACACGTAACTCGCCAGTCTTGATCAAACCGGCTTTCTTATCTTATCTAAAATCTGAAACCACGTTGTAATCTACGCATGTTAACCATGTAAACAAACTATGACCTAGGTTCAATAATAACCTAGAGAATTGTGCCACAGCGCTTGGCAATGTCCGCACATATTTAAAGATACAGCAATAGACATTTCATTTCATTATAGCTATTAAATGTTGTTGTTCGCAGTTGGCATTGTTTGAATGTTTTGAAGGGATGTTTCACTTTTAAGAGGCAAAGGGACTTCGCTTACCTTCCTGAACTGAATTGTTTCTATTTCAACTTAATTTCAGTCAGTAAAAGGTTAATAATTCGCCGATTTCCTCGATTACTGTATCTACATGACTGACCATTATGGTTACCGCTAAACTTAACAATTCGACATACAATAACAACTATACGAACTGTAAAATTGATGAGCTGATTCAAATGCCTTTTTACCATCATAGGGTAAAGAAGCACAAGTTAAAAGTTCCAGGAGTAATTTAGGGGAGGGCCTTTTTCCAGCTAAGGGACAAAAAAACGTCTGGGACTTAAAAAAAATACAAATGCACTGTTTAGTTTAGTAACTATTTACTTTGTACATCCGAATTCTTTATCTATCGTTTGTACGGTCATCGTCAAGCAAATATTGAATTGATATTGTTAATTAGACAACCATTAATCCAACTTAATTAACCTTAGGACTCCAACATACCCAAAGTTAGTTGGGAATAGTCCAATATGATGATTCACCGGTAGTTCTGAGAACGTTGCATTTGTTGTAATGTGTATCTATTGGAACGACGATGTTGATGTTGGCACATTCCCTTGCATATCATGCTTTAGATACATTAAAAGTATTATTGAGAAAGTAGTTTCTGTTTACTGTATGAAACAAAGCAGGATAAACATATCTTGATTTATTTAATTGTTTATTAGTTCTGTGTGATTGCGTTTTAATTTTAATTGTTTTTCTACGAGTTTGTAACCCTATATCGGGATGCGACACTATTAATTATGACTTGATGTCGCAAATAACTTCGGAAACAGTCTCGATAACAGAAAATATGTATAACTGTACAAGTATAGTGACAATTCCAGACATGCGAATATTAAATTCCAAGACTCCTTTTTTCAACCAACCGTAGGTTCTCAATGCGACTGTATTCTTTTTTTATTTATTTTTTAATGTTTGTTACTACAGAACTTTCGACTGGGTGAACCGATTTTGATGATTCTTTTTTTATTCGAAAGCTAGTGCTTCCAGATTGGTCCGATATAACTTATACCAAACTACTAATTTCATTTAAAGATGACTTTCGTTGATGTCTGTTTGGCACCGACTCCATAATAGTTAGAAATCCTAATGTAAATATGTACCTGTTATTTTTTGCTTTTTAGTTCCTAGGTGTTTTTTTTTTCTTTTTTGTTTCCTTCCCACCTGTAGGGACGGTAGCGTATGTTGGACTCGTGCCGACCAAAAACTGGACTTGTCCACCATAAACCTGATTATAAGTAGCCACCGATTTAAGGCTGTCAACTTATCAAATAGTTTTTCCACTCTTCATATATTGACATCCTTAAATAAATTGATGACTACTTTTTTTCACTTTAATGTCTTAAACTTTCCTATATTGTTCACTTCAAAACCAACTGTTCCATTTGAATGTCTATTTACATTATAATCAACTGTTTGTCCCACAATTAACTTCGGAAAATTTTGTTCGAACAAAACAGGCTTGTTGTTATCTTAATACATTCTATTTATAACAATAATTAATAACAGAGGGGTCAAATATTTATTTTATTTTCAATGATAACGGACGCGTCTTTATTAATCTTATTCAATAAACATTTCTCCTGTTATTATGCACTCTAATGCTTTACAATAGGGTTGCTATTATTCTTGCTAATATCGCATAATAAGTGTTATTCAGATGCGTTTGATAAAGTCAACATATTTCTAGGAATGATGTAAGCAAACCACTTAAATAGCTGTTCTGTGACATAAGTGTGAAACAATATAGGTAATTGTAAAGATAAATATGCAGATGTTATTGTAACTAAGATAAAAATAGATTATATGGCTGCAGTGGTTGCAACGGCTTGAGAACTATGCAGATAATGACACGATAATATGAGTAGCGACATCTGGCAGAGTTATGATAAAAATAGATTACAAAATTTTTATAATGAGTCTATAAAGAATGGAAGAACTACTCGTAAATCATGCGTCGGTTATCACTATTCGCTACTAGAATTATTTATCAAAACAGCTCCGCTCAGCTCAAGATCAACAGTACCTACACGGTCGCAACTGTAAATCATTCCGGATTATTTGTAGCTATATCAAAACCTACATTCTTTAAATTTAGTCTTTAAAGTTGAAGGTCTTTGTAGTTAAATTGATCGGTTATGTCATGTACCAGAACCATCAACTTTTCCATCAATTGTATTTTATGACTATCACAAAACGATGTAATATCCCTTTATATTCGGAACAGTATCATGGTACAAACGGCCCCGCTCTCAGGAATCTCCTTTATCTATAGCCTCGCATATAATTTAGGGGTTAGAATTAAATATTATCACTTTTATGTATGCTATCACTTTATCACCAGAATAAATATGTTCGTTCTTGAACTTTGCTCTTTGTGAACGTTTAATTAAATATAAGTATGCTGTGGCTGACCTAGAACAATAATACACGTTCGTGAATTAATTTAACCGTTTTTTAGTTTAATTTACTGTTTACTCTGTCACTGTTTATTTCTTTTGTATTGTTGGTTAAACGGTGTAGTGTTTTAATTTTTTTTCAACCGTATGACCGGTGATTAATATTATAGGTAACAGTATAGTACCTTGGGGGACACCTTAAAGAGGACTAACAGGATTTCCTGGAAATAGTCGCGGGAATCTCAGACAGTCACAAACCCTTTAGTACTTAAGTCTAAAGCATACAATTAATTACTAAAGTAGAATAATATAGACAAAGCCAATGATACACAATTAACTAAGTTTCAACACTAAAACAGAAACAACTTTCAACTTATTCCGAGGTTTAATAAAGTTTTGTAACGACATTCTCCTTGGGTTTTATGAAACTGAAAATCTACAACCAATCAGCTAATACCATTAATGCACTTAAATGTGCATTCGTATTTGAACACATTTATCTAACACGATCACGCAACGCTTGTACAGAAAGACTTATATTAATTTGATTTGGAACTACTTCAAACCACTTATGCTAATTGAAACAAGACTATATAAACCTGGGAATTCTCACAACACAGCATGTGGTGACAAAATGTTTAACGGACAGAAATGTGTTGCTAGGGAAGTAGTTTTATTTACTGAATTTTCTTTTTAGGTTTTACAAGTAAAGGTGAACATACACAATGATGTGAGATGATCTGTGTCCTAATATTACCTTTTTTGGGAGTGCGGAAAATCCTCATGGAACTCCAATACCTGGGCAGGTGGCACGGTATGTGGGACTCATACCAACTAAAAATGCACTTGCCCTATACGTCATGGCCATGGAATCAGGAACATTCATGACACGAGCATCATCACCATCATCATCACATCAGCGAGAAGAGGTCCACTGCTGAACGGGACCGGTCGTATGACACCTGCATCCAACGACTCCCAGCTACCTTTACCAGGCCGTCGGTCCAACTCGTTGAGGCCGGGCCGTCCCTCATTGCACTTTCCGGTGCGTGGTCTCCACTCAAGAACCTTTCTGCCCCAACAGCCATCAGTTCTACGAGCTATGTGCCCCGCCCACTGCCACTTTAGCTTGCTAATCCTTTCCACGAGCACGACGGGCTGTAATTTTACCTTGCAAAACTACGAAATTGACTGTAGGCTAGGTGTTAAGCTAATAGAACAAACACTGTAGGTACAAAAATACAATTTATTTTTGTTTCTGTCATCCTTTAAGTAATTAGCTAAAGTACAACCATAATTGAATTATATTTAACAATTTTTATATCGTGTCATTAGGTGGCCAGGTCATTGTATAAAACGACCTCTAGCCTACATACTAGTATATTGATTTTGAAATCATTAAATTATTTATACTTCTAAAGAAGTTAGACTCGTCCAAAGTTTTGAACATCCTTAAGATACCAATGCATTTATATTAAGTGTGTACACATTAACTACTGCGATAGCAGCTAAATAGTAGATGGAAGGTCGCGAGTTCGTTGAACTGTTGGGCATTAGAGCGAAGAACTTTTGCTTAGCATTTGTAGTAGTTTTATATGTATAATTCATAGTATAGTATTGTAATTTATTGGAGGTCGCATTCTTGGTCGCTGATCTAGTTAACTAGTCTAAAATATTTGCTGGTCAACTTCATCTATTTCATTTTATGTTCATCAAACACGAGATACTAGAAACGAGGGTTATAAATTTCTTCGATGATGAAGACAGTAGGTTTGTCATTAATTGATGATGTACCTCGTCTTTTAATTAAATTAGATAAGTACTAATTAATATTACCAACCCTAAAGTGCTTGAGTCTAAAGATAAATACAATTAAAGTAGGATCTTATAGGACAAAACCGAACGATACAAAATTAACTAACTTTCAAACCAAAACAGAAACAACTTGCAACATATTCCGAAGTTTTTGATAAAGTTTTGTAAGAGCAGTGATAACCTAAGAATATGACTTAGAATCCATGGCATACACCTCTGACTTCTCATAATCATGTGCGTAATAAATAATTATCAGTCGCTTACAACGGTGAAGGAAAACATCGTGAAGAAACCTGCATGCCTGATTGTCCCGAGATTTTCACGAAAGCTTGTGAAGTTTGACCTACCGTTGTGGACTATAGCCTAGCCCTTCTCATTCTGAGAGGAGACGCGTGCCCAGCAGTTGGACGGCTAATGGGTTAATGATGATGTCTAACTTTAATTGAAACCACGCATTCCTCATTCACTGATCTATTTAACAAAACAGACAGAAAATAATTATTAGAGACCTGCATACATACTGGTAATCCATGACAGTTATTAAACTCGTTCTAAATGCATAATAATACATTGCACACATGTTATTTGTCACTGCACTTAGCGTTGACACACTCAAGCTATTAAAACACCTTGATTAATGGTAAAATCTCGTTAGATCTAATAGACGTATATTCACCTATTTTATTTTAGATAATGAAAGCTAAGTGTTTGGATGACATCTTCATGACTCATGCAGTGTAACGGTTACTTGTGACATCTGCCAAGAAACTATTGCTTGCACCGGAACGGGTTCTGTGACGTCATTCTAGAATCCCTATTTAGCTTCGAGTGAAAGGAATGAAACATTCTGTACTTTTTTGTAATGAAGTATATTTTTCTGTTTCGTTTTAGATACTTGTAAGTTCTTCTCTAATATTATTAATCAATTCAATTAAATTGATGCTTTATTCACAGGGCATTTGACTTTTATTTAAAGTAATATATATATATAGTAAGCTTATGGCCGTCCACTGCTGAACATAGGCCTTCCCCCAAAGAGGGCCAATGATCCCGGTCTTGGGCAACTCGCATCCATCCGCTGCCAGCCACCTTCTTTAAATCGTCGGTTCATCGTGTCGCAGGGCGTCCTACACTAGGCTTGTCTCCAGAGAGATCACGTTTGGGTAAAGGAATAGCGGATGTGTTATTATCCTCCTCCTCCTTGAGTAGCTTCTGAGGTTCATGATCTTTATGTAAAAACTTCAACTTCTGCAGAATTGTTATAGAAAATACCAGAATGTAGCGTAATGTAGCGAATGGAATGTACGTGTGTAGCTTTCAATGTGATAATTTTCGTATTTTAACTCGTCTGGGATCATTAGTTGGTACGCAATATGCCTAGTAATCAAATCTCGTTCCTTCTCTGATTTCTAATATTAACCTTTGAAAATCTTTAATAACATTAAGGGCTTGTTTCACAACCTCTGGATAGCCGCTAACTGCCAGATAAATTCAAAAATGAAACAAATTGTTTATGAAATAGTCTGCCAAATAATTTAACAGGATCTTATCAGGAGGTACTGAAATAGGCCCTTAGTATTTTAAAATATTCGGTAGTTGATACGAAATAAGCCTAGCAATCAAATCTCGTCCCTTCTCTGATGCTTGACGACGTCGGTGGTCTAGTGGTTCGATTCCCACAGGACACAAATATTTCTGTGATGAATATAAGTATTTGTGTTTGTCGGGGTGTTTCCTATGTATAATAAGTATGTATTTACAAAAAAAAGTATGTAAGTATTATATCCATTGTCTAGTATCCAAAGTACAAGCCCTGCTTAGTTTGGGGCTAGATGGTGCTGTGTAAAAATGACCCCAAATATTTATTATTATTATTTCTAATATTAATCTTCGAAAATCTTTAATAACATTGAACATAAAATCTCCTCTGGCTATTACTTCATTACTTTCCTGTAACAGTTCTATTAACGTGCCTATCTAACTGTTCATCATTTTCCTCAATTTAGTATTACCGCATTATCTCCCGACAACATTTACTGCTTGTCTCAAATCGTGACTAGGTCATACAAATCCGTGATACCTTGCCTTACTCAAACGTGTTACTTTGAATCTTAGACCTAAAAGTCTAAAAAACTTGATTTGTTACATCTATATTTTTATAAGAAGATAGGTACTCCTCATATACCAGTGTTTGTAGTGTTTTACAAGTACCTACCTAAAGCTTTATCAACTTACGGTGGATCTCGAACATGCTTGACCCTCTTCAGTTTGATTCGAGCAAATTCGAACGTGTACATAGTAAAGCTTAAATGTATACCTTTAATATTTAGCATTGCATTACGGGCAGCTATGTTAGATAAAACTTGCGTCGAACGAAATACAAAAATAAGATTTCCATCATTCATTTTTGCCTAGTCCAGGCCTTTGCGAAACTTTGTCTTCTTTTTAAATTCCACAGGAGCTATTGATCCGACCGTAATTACGTTAAGAAATATCCAGACTGAATTACGTATATTGTAAAATTACCGTCACAAGTCTTCAAACACTCACAAAAACGTAATCCGAGAGATCACAACGTAATCCAATTCTTACAAATAAATGAGATCGTTACATTAAGACTCATTCGTGTTTAACTTGCCGTCAGACAACTTGCCGTTACAATAACAGTTAAGTTTGATTAAACACCACGAACTTTACAAAGTAGCTTTAAATTACATTGAAATCCATGCTATTGTTTCTGTACGTCTTTACTTGGTATAAATGGAAAGCGAGTGTATGACAAGATGTATGAATGTAAACAAAGCAAAAGAAGAATGTATTTATGTAAATGTAAATTTATCTTTAAAGGCTGACATTGTTCTTAATGACTAATTTTGCACAGCTAATCTTCACATACATTATTACATTTTGAAGAAACTGATTAAGACAGAGATGTTACGTTTAAACCAAGTTAATGTTATGTTAAAGTTATGTTTGTATTTGTCTTGTTTTATGTAATAATGTCTTGTGTGGATTGTGTATTTTCAATAAAACTTGCTTTCTTTCTTTCTTTCTTAATTGGGACGATGATGATAATGATATTACAATGTAAAATGCTTCATTTATTTTAGTTGTCATCAGAAATAGAAGGCTGCACTGAAATTCGAGCCGTGCTTCTCTTACCACTAATACAAAGCTCTGCTGATGCCGTATCTGCTTAGGTAGCTTTCTTACCTCTTAATTTAACATTTACATATAAGTAGGCTTAACTTTCAAGACGATATTCAGATTAATTACTTTGCAGTCAAAGTCAATATTAATCTGCCGGATCGTAAATGGAAATCGGCTCGCCCCATTACCCTTCGTATTGTTACACATAACAGTTGCGATTATGTAAATGTAAATTTCCAAAAAGTAGTGTACTTATAGGCCTACATACATAATATATAATGCGCAATTCAAGCACGTTTATTAAACAACTAGCTTCCCCCCAGCGGCTTCGCCCGCGTGGTCTTGATAACTTTTTTCACCCGTTTTTGCAACATTTTTCATTGCTACTCCGCTCCTATTAGTCGTGATGGTATATAGTCTATAGCCTTCCCTGATAAATAGGCTATCTAACACTGAAATAATTTTTCAAATCGGTCCAAAAGTTTCGGAGCCTATTCAATAAAAACAAACAATCAAATCTTTTCTCTTTATATTATTAGTATAGACATAACAGTTGCGATTATAATAATTACTAATTTCCAAAAAGTAGTTCATTTATAAATCCTTAGGCCTATATAACGCCCAATTGAAGCATGTCTACTAAACAATTGATATTCTTACCATGTTTATGGAATATTCAGTAGAGCCGTTCCAAACATTACTTCATTACAATGTATGAAGCAATTTTTATATTGAATTATGCCTGATATGATAAACTATATTTTGCTAAACAGGGCTACGGAGAATCATTTTTAAAGCATGAATTATGAGAATTGTATCCTTCGAATAACAATAGCAACATTGTTGATCGAAGATTTGTATCCAATCAGATTTACATAGGGAAACAAAGCTTAGTATAAACAATCATTTGCTCAGAAGTTACTATACATACATACTTCCGTATAATTCTCAACAACAAGATTCATGTAACAGTAATCTCATCATTTTTGTAAACCAAAGTTAGAAATGTAAAAAATCTAGTACGCTTGTTAATACAGCTTTGTTTAATATTTATAAGAATATTTACTTGAATTCTGGCTCCATATTGACCCCCTGATTGTACTTCCCATCAGTCAAGTCTTGGGTAAAACTTATTCAATACAAGAACAGCAAAAAATTAAAGAATTTATCCCGGAATTTTCTTCCTACGCATTGTTTTATCCCTGCTTAATTGCAGGCACTTCATGAGTAAGTCTATCTTTGCACAATACAAGGTTACATCTAGAATTTAACACGTTAAACGAGAATCAATAATGTCTAGCTTTCAATGTGCGTGTGTGAACACCCACTCAAGTAATAAATAGAACTATTTTAAAACATTCACTCACCGTCTTCAAATTTTTATCTTCATTACATTACATACATCTACTACAAGTCTACAAGTGTGTCCTCAATTCTCAAATGTATTCCACCTCGATTAATTAAACGAACATTCTCTATAGACTGTTTCATGTACTGTATGAATTTCATTATGGTAGCTAGATACAAAATCGTCTGATTTGTATTTATAATCACTTTGATTATGGATATAACCATTATTTTGGAGGTCACAGTGGTGTGAGCAGTGGACTGTGGTGTGGTTGCTTGATGAATGAGGACTAACACCAAAACTAATAATGAAATCCTTTTATTATTAACTTTAGTATAAATTTTACGTGTGCTCGGAACACCAGAGAAAAACGGAGAATTAGTGTCTAGCTAGCATGAACGGTGTTGCCAATATTATAATCTAACTAGCTTTCCGCCAGCGGCTTCGCCCGCGTGGTTTTGATAACCTTAACCCGCTTTTCTGTTGACATTTTTCCTGAATTTTCTTTGCTATAAACCTCACGGAGCCCGAGACCTTTCCAACGAATGCAAAACCGTGGAAATCGGTTCGTGCCTTCTGGAGTTATAGCGTCAGGAAGGAAAACCCGACTTATTTTTATATAGTAGATCTATACTTATATAATAAAGCTAAAGTTTTTGTTTGTTTGAACGCGCTGATCACTAAAACAAGCAGTTGGATTTAAAAAATCGTTTTGCAGTTGATAACCTAATTCTTTAATAATTGAGCCATTTAACATCACGCTATGCTAATTAGGAGCTGAGCAAGGCGGGTGACGACGCGGACACACCTATTATTTCTATACATATCAAATAATATAAAAAAGTCGGGTTTGTTATAACACTTATAATCCAGAACTGCTGGACCGATTTTCATGATCTTTGATTTGTAGGATTTGTAATATGTTGTAATCAAACTTGACTTGAATCAAATTAAATGTAGATATTGATGTTGCCAACACATGCTTCAATCTTATCTTTATAATGCAAGTAATCATTCGCACCTCTAGAATTACAATGACGCAAATGCAAAAATCTTGAAACTGACTTTTTAATCTAACATACCCTCTAAGTTGATAAACTATCGAAAGAAATACCACAGGAATATAAATTTATTTATCTTAAAGTAAATATAATCGCAAATGCACAAATCTTGAAACTGACTTTTTAATCTAACATACCCTCTAAGTTGATAAACTTTCGAAAGAAATACCACAGGAATATAAATGTATTTATCTTAAAGTAAATATAATCAGGAATTAGATAATATTATGTTTATATGTATGTTGTTGATAGAAATAAAAATATTTTTTTAAAAGGAATCAAAAAGTTGTAAATTAAATTTTCTCGGTTTCATACTATTTGCACTTACGTCAATGTAATTCTAGAGGTGCGAATATACATCCATATATATTTTATGTAGCCCCTTTTAAACTAGTGCTAGACGCTTCGACAAGTCTCCGTTTATAGCCCGTATGCAGTCATCAGCTGCATTCAAGTTTCTAGTCTCCTTTTAAGGATAGTCAATGTGACTTCAAAATAGACCCCGACTAGTTGTGTAAAGACAGAAATAGATAGTACTGGTAATTGATACCGTGCTGTGTGTGCCGTGAGCTTAGATATTGCTAGCTTTAGGAAAGCTAATGAGTTACTTATTTTGTGTTACGAACATTCGAGATTTGGAGAAGAAGTTTTATGGTCATCATCAACTCATATGCTGCCTAATGCGGGTTGGCAGACACACATGCCGTTAAGAAAATACTGAATACTTTATTGCATTCCATAATGTTTTATAAAGGAGCACTATAGATAACTTAGATCATAAAATCTCGCAGGTATGCACGTTTTCTCACAATGTTTTCCTTCACCGTTAAAGCGTAAAGAAGTTTAAGATGTTAAAACAAAAAGTAGAAAGACGAAACAAACACAGGCCTGCCAGGCTAACATGCACGTCACGACAAAATTTTGTCTACTCTTTTGTCTCGCTCTTTCTTGTGCGAAAACGAGACAAAAGCACGACATAAGCGTCGACAAAATGTTCTCGCGGCGTGCATGTTAGCCCGGCTGGTTCCTGTAGATAATAAAGAAAAGTCGACTTTCAGACAAGAAAAGACGATATGCACTTATAGACACAGGATGTACTGAATATTCTAAGGATAATTTTCTGTGAAATTTGAAAGAGCCGGGTTGACCCCCTATTACATGGAACCCAAACATACGGCGAACCGTAAGTGTGCAGCACTATGCCTCTGTCTCACCTTCGGGTAATAATAAGCGTGATGGTATATTATGTTATGCGTCAGGATAAATAGGTTCTCCGGCTTTTTGGGCTTCTCACTACCAGTAAAGATTGATACAACTCGTTACTAGTTTACTACCTTCAGTAATAAGTACTACAATTATTTACATACAATTTGTGTGTCTATGTCTACAACAGATACAGTAATTGTATGTATATCTGTATTCTTTCTTACAATGGTAAGTACATCGATCTTCAATTTGGCAGGCATAACAAAAACATGAGTTTTTTTTGTATAATTTTAGTGACTCGAGTAAGGCGCCTTGTGACTTGTGGCAACCTGCCAGGTACTCTTCAACCAAAGCTTTATAGTGTTTACAGTTTTTGGACAGCTCCAAGCATTTGGCGATATGAATTTCAAATACTAGTTTGTAAAATTATCAGTACATTCAGCGACAAAAGTCGCTGAATACGAGGCAATCTTCAAAATTTTTATATCTTTACTAGCTAACCCAGCAAACGTTGTTTTGCCATATAGGGGTGGGTCACCCTTATCATTTAGGGGTATGAAAAATAGATGTTGGCCGATTCTCAGACCTACCCGATATGCACACAAAATTTCATACAAATCGGTCCAGCCGTTTCGGAGGAGTATGGCAACTAAAACTGTGACACGAGAATTTTATATATTAGATTGACCAAAAGTTTCTGCCCGAGAACGTAGTTGGAGTTATCTACATATAAAACTAGTATACCTAATGCGTAACAGTAATTATGTAGAATGAAATCAATGTACGCATCGTAAGCATAAATACGCTAATTAAAATTGTTTGAGTTGATATAATTATTTCAACTGACGAGCTACTTGGCTGTGATAATATTGTATTATTTATCTATTTATATACACCTTATAGGACTGGTTCGCGGCGGCACGAGAACAGAGTACATGGAAAGACCTAGCCGTTACTGTCCCACTGCTGGGCAAAGGCCTCCCACCTTTGCCCAGCAGAGGGACAGTAACGGCTAACTAAAAAAAAATACACCTTATTGTACACCAAATAAATCACAATAAAAGGTCACTATAAGTTGTTAAAACAAAATTTGCGGCCTTATAGCAGACTGTGATCTCTTCCAGGCTACCATAGTATTAATTTGCTTAAGGAACTCAGTAGAAATTGGAGTCAAAATTTGCCAACCTGAATAGGCAAGGCCTTTTTCGTCATATTTAGAGGTAGCTGGGTTTTGTTGTACAACGAACTGTTTATTTTGTGAACTAAATTCACAAAGTATGGCTAAGAAATAGGTTCCTACGGAACTTTTAGCAATGGTAAAAAAATTGCACCGTATGATGTGGTTAAATGAAACCAGTAACTGAGGAATAATTAGATAATAGAAAAAAAGCAGAAGCATATACACGCAACAATTATTAATTCATTAAACGACAATGTGGATACGGAAACTCTACAGTACGTTTAAACGTGCAATGCATAATGGAACTTTATTTTTTTATAAAAATGACACGCAAAATAATATTTATCCATTTTAGAAATAGATAAAACGAGTAAAAGAAACATAAGAAAGAAAGATACAAAGCGAAAAAAGGGCAATTACTTACTATAGAGACTAAAAGGGGTCAATGTTAGGCTACCTTATAAACCACACCGAAATTATTGATACAAGGAAGAAGAGGAAGGGCTAGGTCAAGACTGAGCTACACCAAACAAATCAGGAAAGGATAAACTAAAAGTCGCAAACTATAACGAGGCCAAGGAGCTGGCTCTCAACAGAGAGCGGTGGAAAATGCTGCGCCGACAAGAGGTGTTAGAAGATATCTATCTTCTAACACCTCTCAGGTATCAAATCCGCACCTCGTCTCTAGCCTCTATCTAGAGGCTAGAGACGAGGTGCGGATTTGATACCTTAGCTGCCCTAGGACTATGGAAGACTGCCGCCCCTACTCCCTATAAAGGCACAAGAAATTGTAGGTCTGTAAGAATTAAATTACAGTCAATTGCCTCTTACAATCTTATATCATAATAATCTAATGTCATGTTTATTCCCTGTACTCCTTCTTTGGTTCACATCTCTTGTAGGCAGCAATTTATAAAGTGGTCAATGTCTACTTATATTGTCTTCTCTTACATCTACGCTCTTACATCTACGTCCATTATCATTTAAAAGGTTTTTAAATACATCCTCGTCATCCATGGTTTCCCAAAATAGGCTCCCCAAAATTTTGCGGTGACTACTGGTATGGTATAGCGGGCTGTTTTCCGCAACTCCACGTCAATGCGCGTATTTTGCGTACGGGTGGGGATATTTAATGTTTACTCAAACCACCCTAACTCCTAAGGAAACGCCAGCACATTTCTGATGTTGCTGACGATCTCTCGGAGGGTACTTTTGTTTCCGAAGTACTTAGGCCTGTATGTAGCGACCCCAGCACAGTGCAAAAGCACGTGGGCCGCTGTTTCGTCCTCATCTAGGCATGCTCTGCATGCAGGGCTGTCGGTGACACCTAAAACATGCAGATGTTTATTGAAAAACCCATGACCTGTGAGGGCTGCTGCGGTGATTGTCCTCAGTTGTTGCTTAGACAATCGTAGTAATTGCTTAGTGACATGAGAATTAATTGTGGGAAGTGCCTCCTTAGCCTGCCTGCATTTCTCATGATTTGTCTAGTGGTTGTTGTGTAGATTTCTGGTACGTTGTCTTACCAGAGTGCGCAGCTGACTGAAGGGTAGCGGTACTATGGTTTCTGGGCCCACCGCATCCATGTCCGAAGCCTATCTGGCGAGCTCATCCGCTGCGTCGTTGCCCCGGGAGCCGCTGTGCCCTTTGATCCATTGAATGGTAATGTTGTTTTGTGCACCTACCTGATGACTACTGTTTTGCACACAAATCCACACAGCGCACCTATGCACGTGCACCTATAACACTAAAAATTATCAGTAATCAAATTAAGCTCAACATGCGTCTACAAAACAGTAGTCGACCGTGAAACGCTATCATTTCTCGAAGCGGAACAATTTGCACAATTTGTCAACACACGATTGTGAGCACGTATTGTGTGCAACAATGCTTTAACGCGGAAACTAAGGAAGCACGTACACTGACACACCTCGTGCACTTCTGTATGATGCACTAGTTGACGTTGCGGAAGAAATGATGACGGACGTAGTAGAAAGGAACGTAAATTCTGTAGGTAGATTCACGAAAAGCTATTTATGTTCCCAATTTTCTTCCTTTTTTTTCAAAGACCCCTTTAATCCCCCTCTGATAATCTGAAGTAATCATCATCAATGAAGCTTTTTATACTTGATTTTTCCTTAATTTTTTAAGATTGTCTTTTATCATGCTTAGTGCGCGCGGTCCGCACTGGTAGTTATTTTATATTTCATATTTCTAAATTATTAGCAATTGCTGCGTGTTTTATTACGTACTTCTAATCGTGTGCATAGTAATATTTAATTGCTTACAAATGTATCGCTCGTCATGTAACTACAGTTGTTACGTGAATGACATAGGTAGGTCTTAATGACTAGAACGGGACGGAAACTGTACGGAGTTATAGAATTAATATGATGGAACTAATATTAATTGAGAACAATATTGTTAGAATACCAGTGGTATTGCTACTAATTGCTATAGAGAACAATATTGTTGGAGTACCAATACATTTATAGAAATATCCCTTGCCTGAAGGAAATCACATTCCACTGTCACACGTATGTCATGTACGTATGTACTAAACCAAACCTGTATTTCCTCCCATATGGGTTAGGTGCTGTGCACACATAGAGTTCGCAGGCATCTTTTTCTCCCATGTAATGGGCAAATCTATTACCATTTACCGGGCATAAATCCAAACTCTGGAGGCCTACTGAGAATTTCGTAACAAAAAATCAAAAAGAATGTGCCCAACCTGGAAATAGAAAAATGGACCCCAATGAGGCAATGTTTAAATGTGATATAATATTTAAAAAAATATGATATTTTCAAGAAAATCTTAAAGATTCGTCATGTGTGCGATGATCTTTAGCTAGCAGAGTTGCGGAAGTCACAAGGTCACAATTTTACAGTTTTATGACTGAGATGCAACATCAAGAGATTTGACATTTATACTTTTTAATTCCGGCCGTGGATTTTATATCCGCTTTCGTTAAAAGTAGGACCTTAGATTATTCTTGCAAGATCTTTAATAATGAGCATGAGGAATGAACATGCTGCATGCATGAGACCTAAACATTCTTGCGAACTGTGGGTGTACTCTGCCTAACTCTACGAGGAATAGAGACGAGATTGTATGTTATGGTAAAGTCACCGCGGAACTAGTTGGCCGCGCCTTAGGTTTGTGAGCGGTGGGACGGCGGGGCGAGGACACCTGCGCGCAGTGGGACGGAGAGGCGGTGGCGCTTGTTTTCGTTCGCAGTAACCCGCCGCCTCACCCCCGTCCCTTGCTAAAGCGCGGCTAACTAGTTCCGCGTGGACTATATGTATACACACGAATGCGGATGAGTTGTCTCTATTTAGACGGATCAATAGATCCTGCCACCAAACATGGATGGGTTTTGTGATAATACTTCAACAATTAGTCAGTCATATATCAACAAACAGCAGTCAATTAGTCTGTATCAACCGAACGGAAGGCACACGCATATATTTGCAACATAACCACTGCGTACTTCGCGATAACGTAGCTATTTTAAGCATTTCCTATGCGCTCTATTGCAACCACACCAAAAAACCAAAGTACAGAAGGACAACTGTTCTATTCTTCAGGATCTGAAATTCTGAATGCATGTTGCAATCAAGGAGACAGACTGTTCTACTATCAATATCCTAGCCTTTTCCTTATTATGGTTAGGTTACTATCCCCCGTTTATAATCATAAATTATTTAAAATCATAAGTAAATCATATTTTAGAAAGAGAGGTAGGCACAGCCATTTATGGCTCAAATCTGGAGCAGCCCATCTGGGGAAGTACCTCCACCTTACAGAAAACTGCAGCCTTGTAGTGGGTAAGGTCGCCAGAGCTCCTTCTAAGGATGCGCTGCGCTGGCAGTAAGAGGAATATTCTCTCAAACTGTCGGCGCAGTGGATCCTCCATAAACCTCTAAGAGGTTTTTCGGGTCGGCAACGCGCGAGTGATACCCCTGGTGTTGCAAGCGTCCATAGGCTATGGTAACCGCTTACCATCAGGCGGGCCGTATGCTTGTTTGCCACCTTACTGGTATAAAAAAATAATAATAATAATAGCTTGTCAATATCAGTAGATTTATTACGTAATCATGACTCGTTCTGTTCTACTGATAATAGCCCATTTAAGTCCCACTCCTGGGTATGACAGTGCATTGGCTTAGTGCAGGTTGAGTAAGCTAATGAGTAGTATAAGATCGTTGCGCCCCACTCTTCTTCCATCTCTCTGTGTCTGAGATAGTTAGCTGATGTCTGCTAGTACCTACCTAAAGAAAATTCTTCATCATCATTACATTGTAACTGAACAAGAAAGCATATTACACATGTAGTGTTCTGTCATTTGAAAGCGGGGTTTATGAACTTGCACACAAAATGCTGACTCATACACTGTATAAACGAAAAGCATATATATGTTACTGTAAAAGCTCGAACTGCACTAAATCCTAAGATATTCCAGTAAAACCTAAGATCTACCAATCCCTAATGGTAAATGTCCCAAAAGGTTTGCGATTCGAACTTTTACCACCATTCCGTTGGTAAATCTTAGGATTTACATTAATGGCACGGTAAATGTTGAAAAACAAAACATGTCATAACGTGCTCAGCGCATTAAAAGTTATTTGTAAATAAAAATTAGTGGTGAAATGTAAAATGAGTAGGTTAGGTTAGGTTTCTCATTGTTTTATTCCTAAAACCAACATCTACCAGCTGACAGTGGTAAAAACTAGCATATACTGAATTCGAATGGTAAAAGCTCGAAAAAATCGTCGTATTTTCAGAAATACTTACATTTACCAACTCATGTCGGTAAATCCTAAGACTTACACTACAAGATTTACCGTAGTTCGAGCTTTTACAGTAACATATACATACATATAATTGCTGTAAGTACTACGTGTATCTTCAGAAGTATTAAAGTAGCGAGCCAAATTGGATTGAGCTAATATGTAGTAGATATCTACTATACTACCCGGTACTGTGTGAGTACCACCGCAATACTAAATAATTATTCAACAACAGTGTGCAAAACATTATTGTGTTCCGGTTTGAAGCGCAATGTAGCCGGTGATTACTGGGAAAGTGTGACTTGAAAAGTGACGTCTCAGGGTGACACAAGACACAGTGTGACGAGCGAGACAGGCGCCGCATTGGTCATCGACTGGCGTGACACTATCCTATCCTACTTCTTATCCCTCCTACTTTATGTTATAATTAACTAGCGACCCGCCCCGGCTTCGCATGGGTTTGAATTTTTTGTATTTTCTGTACTATAATATGTATATATTATACATATAAACCTTCCTCTTCAATCACTATCTATTAAAAAAACCTCATCAAAATCCGTTGCGTAGTTTTAAAGATTTAAGCATACATACAAAGCCGCTTTCTCTGTCCATATATCCCTATAGGGACAGAGAAAGCGGCTTTGTTTTATACTATGTAGTTTATACAATAAAATAACATATACCTACTTAGGCTATAATTTGTCACGATATTTTGGAAAATATCCACTGGTTTGGAAAAAATTAAACCGCTCAGTCTAGAAGCACAAAACTTTCCACAAATATTCCTTAAAAATGTCGTAAGTGTGCACTAAGAAATGATTTTGGGAAATTCCTACGGGATTGGGAAAAATTGGATGAACGCGAGTAACATCTCGGGGAACAGCTTTAATATATTTGTGTAAAGCCGTTTACACACGAATTCTTATAACCTCCATCCCCTATTTCAACCCCTTACAGGCCTTTTTTCGCATTAAAAAGTAGCCTACCTTGTCCTTGTCCTTTCTCAGGTTCAAGACTGTCTGTGTAGTGTGTACCAAACATTTAAATCGGGTCAGTAGTCTTGGCTTGAATGCGCGACACAGCGACAGACAGACAGACAGACAAAGCTACTTTCGCATTTATAATATTAGTAAGAATAGGTAAAAATTATAAATTTCCCCTTCGACACACAAAAAGAAAAAGTGGGCGCTTAATAAAATTTATGGTTAATCATCACATCCAAACTAGATCGTTATTTTCGGTCCTCCGCTATTCATAGATATTAAGGTCTTAGCCCAGTACATCGTACCACGACGGTTGTCATACCGATACCTACAGGTACAAAATTCAAAGATACAAGGCAATGTTAGAACATACTCTCCTACCAAGAAGGGAATGCTTAATCACAAAGTTTCAACTAGCGTTGCAAATAAAATCCTATACTTTAAAAGATTCAGAGCCACTAAGAAGTACATCTCGAATAAATTATTTTGAACTTGACCTTGAAGAGAGGACAGCAGAGTTGAGAAATGTACGTCATCCTCTTATAAAAAAAAAGAAGGCTCCTCCTCCGATCAAAACAGAACGGGCACAGCTAGTACCTTTTTTATTTATTGTTTGCGGGGGAAACCTTCAAAAGGCTGCCGGTCTTTAAGGATTAGACCGGGGACCGGGGATGGCCACCATCAGCACGTGGAGGGGGACACTGTTTCTTCTTAAAAAACCATGCCAGATGCCTGTGCCATGCCTGCTTAGGCACACCCTTAAGAGAGTGGAAAGGGGTCTCCCCTGGGCCTGTAGACAAGACAAGAGACAAGTTGCAATTTGACATTCGAGTCGACAAACGAATAAAAACAAAATCTATGGAAATTACATTAGTGACAGCCTGATTTGTCGAAAGCTTGTGTCATTTCCATACATTTTGTTTCTATTTGTTTGTCGATTCGAATGTCAAATTGCAACTTGTCTAGCCCCCTGAACTCATTGTGGACCTACATGTAAAAATCCATGTAAAGTTTCTCCGTCTCTGATTCTTCTACTTCTTTATTACTGGTACAGTCTACTAAGCAGAGAGCTTTATAGGTCATATTCACAAACACTTCGAAAGTTCAACGTTCCAGATACAAAATCTTTAGTTAGATTGTGTCAAGGACAGCAGATAGTAAATACTTTATGGCCAACCATTTGGCACGGTTCGGCGACTTACGATTTACTTGAATTTTATGAGATTTTTTATGTTATTGAGAAGAAAATACGTTTAGCTCTTCATTCAATATTAATAACACCATACGATACATTTGTATAGAGTTCTAATAATATAACATACGCTTTTTTTCACAATGGTTAGGCCCCGGCTATTAGGAGGCAATATGCCCAACCCTCTAACATGTGCCATTGAAATACAAAATTTAATTGCAATAGGCTCAACTATTCCATGGGACCTAAATACACCGACGAACAGTTGGTGTATTGTAATGTAATACCAACATCTGCTTAACTCTTCGACGAATATAGGCGTGATGATACGATAAATAGCAAAATATGGAGCACGTCAAATTGTATATCTATAGATTAAAACCTCGTCATTATTACATAAGTTAGGATTAAATGATAATCAACGTCATTTTGCATTATTTCTGTAGCAACTAATTCAGTTTCAGAAAAAGAGATTATGCTTATTTATCCCGAATAAATTGAATTCCTCGACCCTGCGGATTGTGACTCGCATTTTAAAGCGCTGTAACTTTGACAGCATAATATGCAGTTCTGTAGGTAGGTACCTGCTGTTCCAATTTGTTCAAATAAGTGTAATAATAAGCATTTTGCCATACTAAAGAATTTTCTTTCTTTAGCTAAAATTCTGCACGGTAATTATAATAAAAACTGCGTGCGCGCAATAAACTCGTTCTATTTTTATCACCTTATCCAAGTCTCGTGCAACGGTGCAACACAATATGAATATGAAATTACACACACAGAAATAAAAGAAATAAATTGTCTTTTGTATAAATGTCTGTGTGTGAAATATTAAAGAGTTCTATTTTCAAAATGTCAAACGGTTAGTTCAGCTCCATTTTTCGTCACGCAAGGTCGCATGTTAGAATTTCTTTTTTTATCGATGGCAATTTAAAGGTGAAGTTGAAGGTCTTGCTTTAGAATTTTAAATTGATTTTTTGTGTGTGAAAGCTAGTGTACTTTGGTAATTACAATAACTCATTTTGTATGCTATTGTAAAATTTGTATTACGAAAAGGGCACTATAGAAAGCATTAAACATGATTAAAAGCATAGCACGGATTAAAATATTCCATTTTCATCCATTCCCAGTCACCAGAGCTCCTTCTATGGATGTGCTACGCTGGCAGAAAGAGGAATCTCAAACACCTCAAACTGTCGGCGCAGTGAATCCTCCATAAACCTCTTGGAGGTTTTTAGGGTCGGCAACGCGCGAGTGATACCCCTGGTGTTGCAAGCGTCCTTAGGCTATGGTAACCGCTTACCATCAGGCGGGCCGTATGCTTGTTTGCCATAAAAAAAATTACCTATAGCAAAAACTGGGTACCTAGTACTTCAACCTTACCTTTTGGTCTTTTACGCATACAATTAATCGATTCACAATTGTTCCCTTGACTGCTCTATATCAGCCAAGCCCCAATGTGAATATTTTTGTAACACTCGTTCTAAATTACCTTTATCTTAGTTATACGAATCTAATTCTCAATTATTTATACGTATTACGCTTATTTTATCGTTTATTTGTGTATAGGTTAGATGTATATGAGATGTAGACCTAAGTTGGTCAGTAATATCATTGGCTCTTTTGCTGCACAAACCGGAACACAATGATGTAAGTGTAATAGAGAAGAGGCCTTTACTCAGCAGTGGGTGTTACAGGCTGAGTAGAGAGATAGATAGATAAACCCCATGGTCGGGAACAACTAGTTTGATAGAAAAACCTGCACGCTACTAACCTACGTAACCAGCCCTATTGAACGAAGAGAACGATACCAATTGAGTGGTTCATTGAAACGTGAAACTTATTGCGGACACGCATCTTACCACGTGCTCCACTATGGCTGGCATTTGCGTAATTTTTTATATAATCACATTATAGAACTGCTGTATACGTACATACCTAACTGAATCAAATCACAGCATGACAAATTCCCACAGTCTCAATTTTATACCTAAACATAACGGCGAAGTATGGCTTTGCATTAGTACATACACTTCTGCCTAACCCTCCGATGAATACAAGCGTGATGGTATGTGTGCTTCGGATATAACATCATAGCCCAGAAACTGGTTGCAGAGATCCGATGGCAGTCGCTTCGTGTAATATACTGATATTCTGAAGTTAATGATTAACTAGTTCCATGGTAGTACATAATGTTGTTTTCTGTTCCCACAACAATATACGTGAAAACGGTTTTGTGGGGCTTTGTTTAAATATATTTATTATTATCAGCCCGGTTGGTCCCACTGCAGGGCAAAGGCCTCCCTACCTTCATTCCACTCCTCACGGCTTAATGCTTTATGAGCCCAATCTATTGAATAGCTGTCCAGTTCATCCCGCCATCTTCGTCTGGGCCTTCCGCGTCGTCTAACGCCTTGTGGACTCCACTCTGTGCTAAGTCTAGCCCACAAGTCGTCCGACATGCGGCATACATGTCCGGCCCAGTTCCATGGCTCGCTGGCAAACCCCGAGCGCGTACTTTTGATGTTCTGTCAAAGACGAAGTTTGAGCACCTAAGTTAAGTTAAATATATTTATTGTGAAAAATTTATAAAATAAAAAAACTTGGAAAAATGCTAAGATGATGTTATATTCAGTTTCAAACAATCCTCTGTACGCTGAGTGTTAAATACTGACAAGCTTCGACAGCTTCCCAGATTAAAACTTTTTAGAAACGAAGTCCACCTTGACCTTAATAAATTTTAAAAAAAATACGCGAATGTTGCAAAATAGCACGGGTTAGAATACTCGCACAAATTCCTCACTGTCATTGAGATCGGCCACTCGTAAGAGGCGAAAAAAGATCTGACTTGATCGCTGGTAGGATCTCTTTGGGTCTGACTGGCTGGCGAGCACCTTCACGTTGTAGTCTGTCGTAAGGCACATTTGTGTGTTCCGACATTTGCGCTTGAGAGCCAGTCCCTTGGTTGCTTAGCAGTCAGTAGGGCCCACAGACTCTGTGGTAGGTCCATTTAAGGCAATGGCTCTGGTGTTGCAAGTGTCCATTTGCGGCGATGACTACTTAGTACTTACTATCAGATGCCTCGTCTGCTCATTCGCCGGCCAAAATCTTTTATCCCTTTTATTTGAAAAATGTCGCTTTGTTCCTCTATAAAGTGGGAGCAAAATAGCTCTTTTCCAATAGGAAGTTCTTAGCGGGTGGAAATGGGATTTGAATTTGGAACATAATTATAATTATCATTCATAGAAATTGAAACACCGTCTTTTATTTATTTTCTCATAGAGAGGGGATGAAAAGTAGAGAATATTATTCGTGTATACTCAGGCGATGTACTTTGAATCCCGTGCTCAGGATTCTAAGTTAGAATCCTTCGCTTCGCTCATGGTTCAAAGTAGAGCCCTCGCCGTAAAAATACTATGGTGTTCCCTCGTCATACAATCTTCTATTTTATGTAGATTACCGAGCTTCATGCCAACCCTGTCACAGGTCACAGTAGAGATGTCATTTAGTTGCTCGCTAACTTGTCCATTGTAACCGCTGAACTCGACACGTCCACATTGCTCAACACGTGACTGTAAACCTTGTAAGATTTCTTTGTGTGTATGAGAAATGCATCAAATTACATTCTGTGTTAGGTTAGGTTAGTCTGAGAACTCGATAGTAATATTTTTGTAACCGTTACTATACAATTGCTGAGCAATAGATGGTATGTTCATAACATTTGGGGGCCCGGCTCTAGAAAAAATAAGCTTCTCGTAAAAATTTTTTGTATGGGATGGGGGCAAACGAGCATACGGATCGCCTGATGGTAAGCGACTTCCGCTGCCCCCACAGTGGACACCCGTAACACCGGAGGAGTCACAAGTGTCGGCAAGCTTATGTTTAGGTCTTATGTTCAGAATATAATCTTTCTTTCTTACTTTCTGTAAGATACTCATGTTGAGCTTAACTTATTTAAGAAACATCGCGTGATATAAATATCCAAGTACAAAACTAAATCTGATTACCATAGATATTTCTATTCTAGTTTCTTTTTTTTTGGACTTGAATACGTTTGATCATTCATAGTTCGGACTGAGCATCATCATCAATCTCTTAACTGTCACACTGCTGAGCACGGGTCTTCTCTCGGAATGAGAGGGATTAGGCTATAGTCCACCATACTGGCCTGGTTGGCCGTTGAGAAAATATCTAGGCCATGTCGATATTGAAATAGTTTTTGTAATCTCACTAGGATCTCCTACGAAGAATAATCTAAAAAAAAAAATATCTTGGGACATTTTTACACAGCACCATCTAGTCCCAAACTAAGCAGAGCTTGTACTATGGATACTAAACAATGGATATAATACTAATATACTTATTTTTTTGTAAATACATACTTATAATATATAAGAAACACCCAGACAACACACAAACACCTAAGTTCATCACATAAATGTGTGTGTCATGTGGGAATCGAACCCACGACCTTGTGATCAGCAGTCCGGTACTCAAACCACTAGACCACAGACGTCGTCAAATATCTAATGAGTATGTATTGTTTCCAGAGGAATAGCTGTATGCCATGTCCTAATTTCATATCATTTGACGTCATTAAATTATCTGGTAACAGTACCCACAGTATACATTTTCGTTGATACTTTTTTGGTTGTGCAAAACAAGTTGCTATGACGTAGGTTCGATATCGTATCTTGTTGCCAATCTAATAAAAAGTATATTGTACCTGTGCCATTTACCATGCGATTCTTATCATCCTTCATTGCTCTATTTACCTCCCGGAATCGGCCCGGAGCATTAACATTCAATAATTTTAAATGCACCTGAAATTCTATTAGGGAGCTTGGCAACTCCTGTAATCCGGCTTCTCGGAGGTCGGGAATGGCGGATGGTTTGAGGTCGGGGTCTGGTGCTGAGTGGCCCATGTTGACTGGACATCCACACTAAGCCCGGTATTAATATGGATCCCCCGGAGGAGTCTGGGGGATGCAGGTTAACTAAGGAGGGGCGAACCGGGCCAAGGGGGAAACCCAGCAGCCAAAAGTCCCCTTATCAGGCTTTTGATCTTTTAGATAAAGCACAACATTATTATGTTGTAACCATCACGCCTGTATTCTTTGAAGGCTTTGGTAGAGGTATACTGCTGTCCTGTGCTGGTATGCTTAGGTCTCATGAAATAGGTGACGAGCCTAATGCCATCTAAAATCAAAATCCAGACTCCGAGCTGCTACTGGGAAATTCACAGAAAAATCCTAAAACACTGCTCGACTTGGAAATCGAACCCAGGACCTCTAGCGTAGCTGCCGCGCTTACGACCACAATTCAATACAACGGCTTTAGACAATTTGGTCCGACCATTAGTGTTTCATTCCATCATAACTTACTATCGCGTCTAAATTACTTAAAAAGGGGAGGCAGGAGTCTACGGTGTACACCCATAGTTCGGCGGTAAGGTTCACCCCCTATTACTGGGTCTTCTTCTTTTCGTGTCAATGGTAAATCAATGTGTCGAGTCAATTTCGTCAATAAATAAGATTATTTATAGAGTTCGAGCCCAGTAGGAAGCCACCTTAATTGCGGCATCCGTTGCGTTTATCAAGTCCTCGAATGTGCAGGTGCATGGACACTTCGGGCACTAGAGTAAATGAGACATGTCCTGGTCTGGAGCCCCACACTCGCACTGGATGTTCGACGGATCAATAATCCCCCATTTTGCCAAATTGTGTTTACAGCGGCCTACTTGGGTGCGGAGTCGATTGAGTGCTTTCCATATAGGCCACTGCAGGTCGCGTCGGAGTGGCAGATGTTCCCGAGGTTGGACAAAGTTGGTTGGTGGTGGATACTGTGCTACCCATAACTTTTTCCTGATATTACCGGGTCTCGAAAACAAACACAGTAATATAGGGTGAACTTCTTCCGTTTTACCAATTTAAGCCTTAAGCACAGATGCGATATCGTTGCAGTAGCCCCAGTATCACCTGTAGGCGGCGCCCACGCACCCCAACACGTGCGTGACCACATACGGTGCGCAGGCGCCGTTGCGCATGACTCATTGATCTTGTGTCCTATTCGAGGCACGCGGTTGCCTCAAGGTCCCTTAAAGCTGAGTGTGTTCAGATAATTTCGGTAATTAACCGATTTGAAGACACAATAGAAAAACATTTAATACAATAATACACAGTTGTATATTCTAGACCATTTTGACGGTACGAACAGTGCAGTGGTTTTGCGATCGGCTCTTAGTCTTAGCTGCAGTTTGACTCCCCCTCGGAACAAATATTTCTATGGCCTAATGCATCCAGAAGCTTTTGTGGTTCAGAATATACCTACCTATGTTTGTAAAACCTACACTGACACGATACAGGAAAAAGTCCATTTTATATTATAAAAATTACCGAGTGTGTCATTACATCAAGTGAATGACCGACTGATCCTATCGCCTAAGAACGAAAAAGAAAAAAGTTCTCAGTTCTGCTGCGCTAACGCAGACTACGTTAGGGCTTGGCATGCTGTCACGCACGTGGTCACATATTGGCGCCGGCTGTCGGCGCCGACGCATCGACGCTCCACTAAGTCCGTCGCCTCGTCTCATATGACACACGTCATACAACACAACAGACATTCAACTCGTAAAGACGTATTTCGCTCATAATGACCATACTTATAAACTAGTGACTAAGATCATAATGAACTATGAAGTATTTTGACAAATTATCCCCAGATTTTGTTACGAAAGTTGACATAGACCTAACCTGATATTTTGTAAGACAGTATCACAAGAGTACTGTGATACTATCGACAAGTATAAAGCATGGGATTCTGCAAGATGAAAGAGTAAAGACGTTTTTGCAGGGTCGACAAAAACCTCTTCGGTGTTGTCCGTCCATACCTACGCTCAGGTAACCGTTTACTATCTAGCAGGCTGCATGCGTGTTTTCCATCCTTGTGTTAAAATCAAAGAAATCTTCTGCCAACCAAACCATGTAAACCACATAAGAGCAATGCTGCCGACGAAAGTACAAAATCTTTGGTTAATCTGCATTAAATCAAGCTGCATCATCCTCATTACTATTCACAACAATTGTTACTGTTACCACACATTTTTTTTTAAAAAGAGTATCTATGGAGTTTCTTGCCGGCTCTTCTCCATAAGACCCACTTTTTTTTGGAACCGTGCAACTAGTTTAATGTTTCAAAAGTAACTATTTATATGGTCTAATTGAAATAAAAATATTTTGAATTTTTGAATTTTGATCTGATATAAAAGGAAATTAGCTTACTGACTCCATAGGAATTCAATAAAAAAATTGATGATTCAAACTGTCTTGGATAAACTATAGAGGAGATGGAATAGGGAAGGTGGACTATTCTTCTTCTCGATAGCCAGCACCTCTTGGCGCTTAGTATCTTGTATTTACCCTGCATTGCCCTTGTATGCGACACACGACGAACAAAACGTGACCTACACGTCATGTAATCCATATTGCCTTCCTGGATATGGCAAGTGTGTCATGACTAATGTCTCAACTAAGAAGTAACCTTAACAGCTTTGAGTAGACTCAATGAGATAACTCGCAAAACCGTAAAAATTCTTTAAAAAATTATTCTGCTGTCAAATCTTTTTCCAATCATGTGGATCCGTGACCCCTTACAATATAAATTTGCATTTATTAAGGAAGTAACATTTTGAGATACATACATATTATTATTCAAATTGGATGTCTGTTTTGAATACACAACAAACACAAACATAGGCAGTGAATACTTCATCTTTTTTTCAATAGGAAATAACATTGTGTTTAGGAAGCTTTAAAAAAATGTATCATACGATGATGACTATTTATTATACAGCCATTAATCGAGACAACAGACTAGATAATTCATCAAACGATTAACTTTAATAACTACAATATTATGTGCATCGACTGCATCATCACACATCAGGGGAAATAGTGGTCAAATGCAAACCAACATCTAACTTAATTACGATTGTTTAATTCGTATTCAGACTTACCAGCCTTTGTAGAAGTCTATAGAGGTGACCTTTATTCAGCAGTGAACTCAGAATATTAGGTATCTCTTATGGCTGATATGATAATGAGGAGTATACCAATATACCCCCTACATAATTATCTAAAACCGCCATTGCAGTTAAAAAAATGTAGTCTTAGAAAATATTATTAATCTTGCTGTCACCGCTTTTATTACATATGGCCTCTTTTTAAAGTATGTCGGCAGTAACAGTGATTTACAATAGAAACGGTAGTAAGCGACTTCACGGCTGTAATGTTCCCATCAATAATCGACTGGATAATCACAGAGAGAACTGTGGAGCTCGCAAATAGAGGAACGAATTACTTGATTTGATCGTTGACCGTAGGTACTTTTCACACGATTATAGGTTAATAACCACTACGAGTATTGGAAAATCTGATTTTCCAATAACAGTATATTGTGTAGGTATACGGTGCTAGGTCGCGGGAGCTTAGAGAAGGACTCGTATATGCCCGTCGAGTGACCCCAAAAAAGACAGGCACAGTGGTTACGTTCTGCCGTGCACAGCGAGGCTCCCCCCAAGGAGCCATAACAGGCACAATAGTGGGAAAGTCTTCATAAAGGACACAGTACCCCCTCGATATTGATGCTACCAATTTCCTCAAATAGAATTCATTTGAACCCGTCGCTCATCTTTCATCATCATCAAAATCTGTTCGTACTATTAGACATTGCTCCCGAAAAAATATTCAGCAGAAAAATGTACATCAGCAAAAAAATTTTAGCAACCTTCAAATCAAGACTGTACAAAATTTTGAGTAAACGTTCAGCCGTTGTAACAGTTTTGTTTATTTTTTTATGTTATGACTAGACAACGCCATTCGTCTCCCATGCCAGCTTTCTTCAATGCAGCGTACCTACTGTACTGATGTGTTGATGTAATGCTGTGTTATGACGGGCGGCGACAAATGACATCATAATCGATGTCTACAAAGGTGTTGGTTTCATAGCTAGCGAGTTGCGTTTCCCGCTCCGCTTTAGTGGTTGTCTTTGCAGACTTAAGGTGTCTCAAGCTTCCTTTTTCTTCCTTCTCGAGCTCAGCTGTTGTCGGTAAAGCAGAAGTAGGGCACAGCCATTTATGGCTCAAATCTGAAGCCGCCCATCTGGGGTAGTCCATCCATCTTACAGAAAACTGCAGCCAAATAACACACTTTATCGTGTGTTGTGTTCCTGCAGTGAGTAGAGTTGCCAGAGCTCCTTCTAAGGATGCGCTGCGCTAACAGCAAGAGGAATATTCCCTTAAACTGTCGACGCAGTTATTCCTCTATAAACCTCTAAGAGGTTTTTCGGGTCGGTAACGCGCGAGTGATATCCCTGGTATTGCAAGCGTCCATAGGCTACGAAAACCGCTTATCATCAGGTTACTAATTTATTACTGTTGACAAGGATGCATTTGTAACTACTTAGTCTTGCTTGCACAAATAGCATCTAAGATGGACCATGCAAATTAACTTAGGTAGGTACGAGTAATTGTGGCTCTCGTACACACGACCTGACTCAGTAAAACTGTTTGACATCTCCTACATGTGACGATGGTAGCTTGCCAGGCGGATAGACATCTTAAGGCTTTGTAATAAAGATCATTTAAAATAACATCAGAGAACTATTATCAAGTACATTTTCAATTACAACAGCAGTATTTCACTTGTCTCTAAGTCCCGCCTATTCCATGTAAATGTAACGCTGACTTTACGGCCGCGCACATATATCGCTATAAAAGCACACACTATCAGTTATAGAAATCAGGACACGGCCTTGACATAGTAAATGTAGACAAAAGATTATAAATCGATTTATCAACGATGACCTGAAATCATTGAATAGGTTTTTTTATTGAAATGTCAGCACGTGTTGACGTGTTCATTGATGTATTATATTTTTTTAGTATCGATATGCTCTGTATAACATATGGATATAATTGTGGAGGGGTGGAGAGGTCAAGGCAGCAACTGGATGAATAGAGCTGTAGATCGAGCTCTGTGGCATTCACTAAAGGAGGCCTACGTCCAGCAGTGGATGAATACGGGCTGATGATGATGATGTGGAGGGATGGAGAGGTAGGAAACCAAAGACAAAATGAGATGACGGTTAAAAGGAATGATTGGAAGCAAAGAACAAAATATGTGTTGGGAGGATGGCAGTAGGATGATAATTATGATGGTTTGTATAACCTTTAGGGCATAGCTTTGAGTATAAAGCTGTTAGGAAGGACACAACTGATATGAACCGTACCTTCAGTAGTCTGTTTTTTGGCATGTGGAAAATCGTCAACGATCCCTGCCAACCAGGGAGATGGCCATGAGGATTTACGAACTCCTACCTACTAAAGACCGCACTTGCCTTTCTACTGCACTATATTTTATGACGATGGGATCTAAAACATTCACCACAACCATGACGGGATATCATCATCAGCCTAGCTAGTCCGGGTCGGCTTCGACTCTTAAAGATGCGGCTGAACATCAGTCTGTTACACAGCTACTGGATGAGTCTTCTCGGCAACGGGTACCTGAAGCCTAAAGATTTTAGGTTCCTTCCTCTCAGTGGGTTAGCCGCCTTTATGAACCACGTCTTCAAAGAGTAAGGAATATACGGTAATGGGGACAACACAAAAGATCCCATTGGGTCCAAGTGTTGCTGGTTGTACCAGCCCCCATAGCAAGATAAGATAAGATACACAGCTACTGGAAATACAATTTTAATCAACCTCGTAAAGCACTTCCAAATTCAATATTCAAGAAACATTCTGTTTTCCATGTAAATTTGATTTAGACGATTGAAAATGGGATAACTCAATAAAATTGATACAATTGCATCATTTGAAAGCATCTGCGTTCAACAAATTGTACAATTTTGCGCGCCAATACTTTGCACTTGGATTAAACAAATGCTGAAATGACATGACAAATGCCCGACTTGCCTTGCATGCCTTGATTTAAGTATAAATTTTTAGGGAAATCTCCGTTTACGGGCAATGGAGGAAAACAATTGGTAGCATATTAGCACATGAGTAGGTTTGTAGTGTTTTTCTCTTCTGAATACCTACTATCTCATTACTTCATTAGCTAGTGTAGCAGTCACAATTGTATTTGTTAAATTTGGGATCCTCCAAAATAATTTTCTGCAACAATAAATGCGAATAGCAGTTCCAGAAGGAAAATTTCTCAGTAACAATTTGAGAGTTTATTTTGTGCCCGACGAATCGCAAAGGGATTGCCTTTTTTTATAAGTTTTATCCTGTCTCCTTTAAATCCAGGATCTATTACGAGTCTGCTAAGGATTGGACCACCATCGTCGAGTTCCGCGATTTTGTCGTTTACAATTATGTAAATTGTGAATTGATTGCACTTAGGCTGGCCGCACACTGGCGACTTGCTCAAAAGTTGCAAAGGCGTTCATTGCCGATTAATCGTTAGATACTTGTCGAACGGTTTTTACTCGAAACGACTTTAATTTCATTCTTTAATATAGGTACTACTTTGTCTCTCTTGGTTTCAAACTCTCGTAAACAAGTGACATTTTGTGCCCGTTAACACCTACAGAGTTTTCTTCGTCTTTATTGTCGTCAAAGGAATAACAAAGTTAACTCTGCTACTCTTAGTTACTGTGTTTATATCTCTGCATTACTCTAAAGTTGTCTGGCAGTAAATGCCTAATGACATTAAGACCGTCTTCGTCATCATGCGACGCGTACTTACGCAAAATTACTCTCTCGTGCGGGGCCCTAGGTAAAGTCAAGTAACGCAACTGGTCGCGATTGTGCAGCCAGCCTTGTCTTCCGTCTTAGGAAACTAGAGACAACGATCATAATTCATAACCATTTACTGTTACGTAAATGATCTGTCAGTCGCATAATTTATTTAATCCTATTTTCTGGAAAGCGCAACCGTTTAGCAAACTAGCTATTACTTGGAATTGATTCGGTTTGATACAATTATTATGCTCGTCGTATTTAACGGTATTACGATGAACTTATAACGTAAAAACTTACAATGATATTCAACATACCGGCGTACTGGGGGTGTACGTACATTAGTACACCTTTGCTTACCTTTCGAGGAATACAGGCGTGTGTTAAACATACGTATCTTTATGTAAAGACACCTTTTTTTTATACCACTAAGGTGGCAAACAAGCATACGGCCCGCCTGATGGTAAGCGGTTACCATAGCCTATGGACACTTGCAACACCAGGGGTATCACTCGCGCGTTACCGACCCGAAAAACCTCTTTAGAGGTTTATGGAGGATTCACTGCGCCGACAGTTTGGAAATATTCCTCTTACTGCCATCGCAGCGCATCTTTAGAAGGAGCTCTGGCGACCTTAGTCACTGCAGGAACAACACACAATAAAGTGTGTTATTTGGCTGCAGTTTTCTGTAAGGTGCAGCTACTTCCCCAGATGGGCTGCTCCGGCTTTCGTCTTCTACTTTTCCCCCACTCGACCATAATTCCTTTTATAATACACTAGCTTCCCGCCAGCGGCTTCGCCGGCGTGGTCTTATAATTTTTTCCCCGTTTTTGCTACATTTTTCATTACTACTCCGCTCCTATTAGTCGTAGCGTGATGATATATAGCCTATGTTACTCGGGGATAATGTAGCTTTCCAAAGGTGAAAGAATTTTTGAAATCGGTCCAGTAGTTTCGGAGCCTATTCATTACAAACAAACAAACAAACAAATCTTTCCTCTTTATAATATTAGTATAGATAACGGTACATTATACAAAAGTACTATACACACGAGTACTTTTAGAAGTTAAATCTCAATGGTTTAATTCAAATGTTATGCGTAGTCCCTTCTCAAGGGCAGACGCCTTTATTAGTGTGTTATTAACTTAGTAAGCTATGCGGATGTTACGTAGCTTTTATGTTATGTTGTTCTTTTTAATATTTCCTTAACAATATTTATGACTTGATTCACCTACCCCTAGTAAGTTTCCGTTAAATTACCTGGCAGATAATTTCTTACAAAGGAGGTCATCGAAATCGACCCAAATGAGGTACCGAAGGTACACGTATTGGAAAAAATACTCTGTATTACGCTGGTTAAAACTCTAGCCGTACTTTTTTAATGTTGACTGGCGGATGAGAAAAATAACATATTATAATATACATTTTAGCAAAAGAAAAATACTATATCGGATAGAGTACAAACCTCAGTCATCCCTAAATCTTTAAAGATGTTTAGGATTAGTTAGCTAAATCCATGTTTTTGAATAAATTAAGACGGTCAAAAGAAAAGATGGCGGGATGCGGTAGAACTTTATTGAAAGAATTTATTTGGAAGATGGTAAACGAGCCACCTGAAAATAAGTGGTCATCACAGCCCATGGACACCGGCAACGCCGGAGGAGTTGCTGATGCGTTGAGCCCTGTATACTCGCCCTTTGAATAACCCCATGTTATTATTCTGCCACCATTAATTCCCTTCAAGGCAATTAATGGAGGATTTATGTCGCAGCAGTGTTAAACAATATGGTCACGACACGTAGACGTGACGGGTTAGAGGTCGCACATAAAATTGTTTACCGACGCTATTGTGAAATTATTTATTTAAACTTTATGTACATAAATACTACTTGTCTTTAACTTGATAGCTTGAAGTGACAAATTAATTACTCACTCCTCACTGGCATTCATATCGACATCTCGTAGAGTCGTAGAGGCGTGAAAATATCTGACTAAAGTACTCCATGGTCTCGGGCGGTGGCTAGTGTATGCCAAGCGAACGCCCTTACGTCGGAATCTGTTGTGAAGAACCCTTGCGTGTGTTCCAAAACGATTTTCCCATCTCGCTTGCTTTGCTTTCGGTAGGAATGGGCGGAGCCGCGGATTAATATTAGTAAGGAATAAATACTCAAAGAATAACAGGCTATGAATGCATTAGAATTCTGAAACAACTGATAAATATTGACGACGTCTGTGGTCGACGACCGGTTCGAGTACCGGACTGTTGATCACGAGGTCGTGGGTTCGATTCCCAGTTCCCACAGGACACAAACATTTATTGTGATGAACTTAAGTGTTTGTGGTTGTCTGGGTGTTTCCTATGTATTATAAGTATGTATTTACAAAAAGTATTTAAGTATTATATCTACTGTCTAGTACCCATAGTACAAGCTCTGCTTAGTTTGGGACTAGATGGTGCTGTGTAAAAAATGTCCCAGGATATTTATTTATTTATTGAGTAACTATCCTTTAGCTTTCCATACATATTTGTCAAACATGAATCGATATTGACGTGTATAGCTTACCTTGTTCTTTGCAATGTCACATTCACATAATAGGCTACACTTGCGATCAATCGATCACCTTGACACTGTAACATCAAGGTAAATACTACTAAGTATACAGAAGACAGACTAATGACAGAAACTTTGACTATAAATATAATTTATTCAAAAGATACTATAAGTTCACTCACTTCAATTAAAATTATCACTCGCCTACAACTGTGAAGGAAAATGTGTTGAGGATACCTGCATGCCTGAGAGATTTTCTCAATGTCGGGTGAAGTCTGCCAACCTGCACTAGGCCAGCGTAGTGGACTATAGCCTAAGCCCCATCCTGAGGGTACGCACCTGTGTGTGTCCCCTCAGAATGAGTTGAACATGTTGTGATGATGTTTTGTTCAGAGTTAACGTTTGGGGGGAAAAGGCGTAAATGGACATTGGCAGAAGGTTCTATCTATTCCATGGGATAGAATATATCGAATTGTGGGTGTAGGTACATAAGTACACCTCAGCCTCATTATTCAAGGAATACAGGCGTAGGAAGATGAAGAGGGGCGCGGCGTGTTTTGGTTTTTTGATAAAAAATGTCAATTATCATTTGTATATTTGTCACGAAAAAACAATTGTTTATAATCCATGGAGGCTCACACAAAAAAGGTTCGTAAACCCCACACTAGACCTTTGAACACAAAGCGTTTAAACGAAGAGCTAGTCAAATTATTCATACAACATTGTAAGGACCGATCAATCACTGGTAGTGAAGCGTCATTTATCTGCTATTTTCACATATATATACGTGATCGTGAAAGCACGTTCGAAAGCACGTGCTCCGAAACGTGCCTAACTCGTGCATGTGCTCATATGTCTAGTGTTTTAATGAAGACATCGTTATTCGTTTTGGGACTATTAGTTTCAATTAACCTATATTTGAAGATGTATTGTGGCGACTATGGTATTGTTTTAAACAACGCTTGTTAAATACGTAACGAAAATAAGACATTTCACATTTTATTCATGATTCATAAGAGTGGTAGGGCACAGTCATTTATGGCTCAAATCTGGAGCAGCCCATCTGGGGAAGTACCCTACAGAAAACTGCAGCAAAATAACACACTTTACTGTGTGAAAACTGCAGCCAAATAACACACTATTGTGTGTTGTGTTCCTGCAGTGAGTAAGGTCGCCAGAGCTCCTTCCAAGGATGCGCTGCGCTGGCAGTAAGAGGAATATTCCCTCAAACTGTCGGCGCAGTGAGTCCTCCATAAACCTCCTAAGAGGTTTTTCGGGTCGGCAACGCGCGAGTGATACCCCTGGTGTTGCAAGCGTCCATAGGCTATGGTAACCGCTTACCATCAGGCGGGCCGTATGCTTGTTTGCCACCTTAGTGGTATAAAAAAAAATCATGTATACATTTTTGGTATCAAATTATGATTTGTAATGTAAATGTAATATATTATGACAAGTTGTATAAACGTGGAAGCAAAAGAGTAGGTATGCAATAATCGTAGCATGTGGTGGTCTGTAGTCTCTACCTACCCCTATGGGAAAATGCCGTGAGTGTATGTATATAATAAGTTTAAACCTTATTACTTTTATTATAGCGTGAACTTTAGTTTGACATTTTTGTATAGACATATAAGATTATTAAATGATACTACTACTACCCTAAGATTAGGAACCTTAGATATTTCATTTCCTAATTTTGTTTGAAGTTACAAAATTTCATGGAATGTTCCTCAAACATACAAATTACAAATCGTAATCATGTAATCATCATCACAGATAGGACCTATTCAAAAACATAAAAATGATTACAAGTAGGAAACGGCATACGCTTATATTCAGGAAACAACCATTATTTCTCCTTGTCAATTATAAAGGAAAAGCCCTCAACAGACATGCATCAGAGCTACTCCTGACGGAGATATATATCCAATTACAGTGTTAACTCACGCTCGATACTTCCTAACGCCTATACGTAACACGTAATAAGTACCTGTAGTCTGATTCCCATAGCATTTTTTTAAAATCTGCAATCATTCTTCTTTTATTCAGATGAGTTTTTTGGATGTTCTCATGTGAAGTGCTTCCTCAAATAAAGCAGCTTTTCTTATATAGAAAGCTATCGCGAGCCCCTAAAAATCGGCTGGCGAGCAGGATAGCTTAGCGGTTAAAGCGTCTGGTGTACCGAACCAGAAAACGCAGGTTCGTATCCTGCTCGCCAGCCGATTTTTTCCTTCATTAAAAATAACTTGTAATCTTAGCATGGAAAATGCTTAAAAAATACAAAAGATAGTGTTTGTGTTTGTCTGGGTGTTTCTTATGTATTATAAGTATGTATTTACAAATAAAAAGTATGTAAGTATTATATCCATTGTCTAGTACCCATAGTACAAGCTCTGCTTAGTTTGGGACTAGATGGTGCTGTGTAAAATTTCCCAGGATATTTATTTATTATTTATTTATGGCGACAGATGGTTAACTTGGAATAGCTTTTTAGGGGTACGGAAAATGCTCATGGATCAGGCTGACTGCCCCGTTAGTCTAGTCATCTAGTAGTTCTAAGTGCAACAGCTACGCTAGAGGATGGTATGGACTGTTTGATTTTTAAACGGTTGAACGTCGTGAAAATTGTCAGACGCTGAGGTTTTCCCAAGAGACTACAGCATGGGGTTCTTCAAAATGGGTGTGAAAAGATTTTTACAAGGTCGGTAACGCACGAGTGATACCCATGGTGCATGGTTGCAAGCGTCCATACTAGGCTATGGTAACCGCTTACCATTAGGCGGATAAGAATTACATTCATCTGTACCTAAAAGGAAAAGGTGACTGACCGACTAACTAACAACGGGCAATTGGATTGGGCATAAATTGGGCACAGTAGGCATCCGCTAAAGATGTTACGAAATTCCCACGGGATTATAAATAATTTGATGGACGCGAGTAATAGCTAGTTTATAATATTACTAGGTACCTATAGTGACTGTCTGCATCGCTTAGTACTAAGTCACAAGATTAACTGCAATTCATCTAGTAGTGTATAAATAGCTTCGCAACATAATATGGGTCACTTTCACCCTGCGCCGTTGCCCAACAATGACCCGTGGGCGTGCTAGACGTGTGTGGGGCAATCACGTCTGCATAATATTATGTGCTGCATTCGATATAGAAAATATTGCTGTCACTCCACAACTTATCACTTGAAATCGGAAGTTGTTGATCGAACGTTCAAATCTGTATGAAAATGACATTTACGAACGCTCTATGTGTCGAAAGCTTATGTCATTTTTATATAATTATTTTGTTTGTTTGTCAATTTGAATATAAATTAGATTGCAACCAGTCTACAGGCCAATAGTTTCATTTTAATAAATAATATTTATATAATTATGTTTTCAAAACAGATATTATCTACTTTTAAAAAGTTGCATAAATGCGCGGAAAATACAGTAGTTAAGCAATAGGAAGTAAGAGTAACAATAGGTACCTAATAACTACCCGTCAACCATCAATCTTTAAAAAGTTAAGATTACATAACGAACTCTTTAAAGATTTCGTGTTTGATAAAAAAAACATGTGAATCTTTCGAATCGCAACGAGATTTAAACAATAAGGCCTATTTCTGGCAAAAAAAAAACAATATTTTTACGCAATTTCCTGTTTCCATTATATTCAAAAATACTTATTTTGAAATGAGAACAACTTTTCAATTGTTCTTTCGATATTTTGAAAGAAACCTCAAAAAGTCACAACAAAGTCATCTTCCATTTTCAAAGTAGCTATTTTTATTCACTTTCCATAATTAGTGCTGACGTCGCTGGGGCAGGACTTTGTAATTATGTCAGTGCTTTATGATGGCTTGCCTGTTATTATGGTCGTAAATACTAGGGAAAGCTCGCGGAGCTTTTACCCAACCCACGCGGGGAACTAGTTTCAAAGAGATACTTTTTGCGTGGGATCTTTTTACTGCAACCAATATATACTACTAATAAAATAACAATACGACTAATGCGTCAACGTCATAATCTAGGGATATGACTAGTGGACTGCCATGTTGTCGGTCTCGAATTCGTATCCGAAGCGCACATCTTTGTCTTTTCGTAATCATGTGCGTATTAACAATTATCACTAACAATTTCCTAGAAATTGAGTTGCGAATTGGAGGTCTGATGGCAGTCGCTCCGTGTAAAATACTGATATTCAGCCGCATCCTGGTTAGACTGGAAGCCGACCCCAACATGGTTGGGAAAAAGAATAGGTAAAAGATTACTCGCCTACAACGGTGAAGGAAAACATCGTAAGGAAACCTGCATGCCAGAAAGATTTTCTCGACGGCATGTGAAGTCTGCCAACTCGCACAAGGTCAGCGTGGTGGACTATAGCCTAAACCACCTCATTCTGAGGAGACCCGTACCCAGCAATGGGTTGTTGATGACGATGGTATACCTATACTGAATTATTTTACGATATTATTGAGAAAGACTTGGAAAAACTTAATCTTAAATTCTAAAACCTACCATCACGTATCTTCCCCGAAGTGTTAGATAGAGTTGTACTAATGCACTCATTGCACACTCACAGACTCACAGTTCGCTAGTATGTTTAGGTCCCATGTTATACGGGACGAGCCTATTGCCATTAACCGGGCACAAATCCAAACTCCGAGCTGCCACTGAGAATGTTGTAGCAAATCCTAAAACATTATGCTCGACCTAGGAATCGAACCCAGGACTTCGAGCGTAGCAGTCGCGTTAACAACCACTATGTTAACTAAATCTAAAGTCATACCAATTGATCGGTACGGGGATCGAACTCGCGATACGTGGTACAGTACCTCAACCATAAGTTCTTTCGAATGGCTTTTGATAGGTTTTTTACGCATCGAAACGCTGTAATCTCATAGCAGCTTTTACTTCCTTATGTAACCGGTAGAGGCGCTGCAACGGTTTTCCATACAATTATTTTACGGCGTCGCTAGCGAGTCTAGTGAGAAAAACGAGCCACTGAAGTCGATCGCTACGCCACGCCAAAAATAATGAACAGTGTCTTAAGAACGTGAGTTTAATTTTAACTTTCGAGCGGAACCTTACACTTGATACAGCTCACGTGGTCAACAAAAATAGATGAACGTAACAAAACACTTTTAAACCATTCCGTTCAATAAATAGATGTAGATATTTGTAGCCACAATGTCAAGTACTAATGTCAATGAATAAGTATTTTACATTCGTGGACTTCTAACGACTGTACAGCCTTATTACAGGCTTAAAAGAAGAAGTCGAAAAAGATCGAAAAGAAGTTAAAAGTAAAGTTGAATGTATTTATGTATGGACCATCTGTTCCCCGGATTGTTACTTGCGTTTATCCATTTTTTTTAAACAATTAATAATTATAAATTAGCCTAACTTACTTCTTATAAGTCCCGTCAAAATCGGTCCAGCCGTTTCAGAGATTAGCTGGAACAAACAGACAGACAGCTGTTAATTTGAAATTACAAAAATTGATTTTTTGTTGGTAATTTTAGCTACTATTTACTACTATTGAATTAACATTGACACTTATATCCAGAAAACAGATATGAGTGGAAAAGTTACTGGGCTGTAATTACCCTGTCTGATGAGGTCCGGTGGCTGCTCTGGACCACAGCCTGTCATGGAAACCCCATGGCCGATTATAGGGTTAGAGATTGTATTGCGTTTTTTATTTAGTACGAGTCCTGTCTCCCCAGGTAGCAAACGTTCCAGGAGGATTTTCTGCATTAGAACAATACAAGCTAGATATATTTGACAAGCACGACAGGAACCCGTTCGCATTATAAAATTCCTGATAAAATCATTGTTGAATGTTTGAATGAATCATTGTTTTTACTCGATCTCTACCGAAACTTAAAATTTGAAATCTTTACGAGTTATTCTCGTAGACTTTCATGAATAGATTGGCCTTATTATTATTCTAAAATAGACTCAGTCTATTTAATTGTTTCGTCAGACTACACACGCCTGTAAAATTTTGCGCGTACCGACAACAATTGGAACAATCGTAAGGCTGCGTTTTCACCAGAGATATGCGAGGACGCTGAGTGTATTTTAAAATACATTTTGTCGATTACATTATTATTTTTCGTATCGAGTTTCGACTCGGAATTACTATTTGTACCCAAATAAAGCAAACAAAAGGAGCAGTGACGCTTATACCAATGGCCACTTCATGAGTCACTGCTAAACCGCCGGCTATTATAAATTACAGTAAATTACATTTTGCATTTTGACTATAATCGGACATAAGGTAAAAAAATGGCAGTTGTACAAAAGTTCTATCTATCTAGCCTGACTTTTCCCACTACTTGGCAAACACCTCCCTCTCCCTTTTCCACATTAGCAGTAATGAGGGCCAGTCTTTACGGTAAGAGCAGGGCCGGATTTAGAGGTGTGGAGGCCTTGAGGCAACATAGAAGTAGAGCCCCCCCCTCACCTCAAATTAAGAACAAAATAAAATGAAAAAAAAAATTAACTCGAGTTTTTCAATAAATAATCATAATCATGTTTGTACAAAGGTAGAGGTAAAGGTAGAACAGCGAAAAAAATATCTCAAAGGGAAAGTTGTTTACTAGTGTTTACTAGTCGGAATTTAAAGGCTTTCATTGTGGGGGCCCCTCTTTTGTGGAGGCCCTGAAGCAGTAGCCCCTGTTGCCCTACCTTAAATCCGGCCCTGGGTAAGAGTCAAGCTCATCTCTCCATCTTCGCCTTGATCTGCCGTTATTAGTAGAAAAGTTGTATAAATTAAGGTATCAGATTCGAAGATCTTTATTGCGTCAAAGCTAGCCAACAGAATTTTCCGAAGCCTGATAGAGATCTACAGGTAAACTTGATACTTCACAATATTTGATGCATTGCTTCATTGACGCAGGCGCTAACAAACATGCGTCAATTTGCACCTCAGATCTTATCTCAGTTTGTTCAAGCGTCAGAGACGAGAAGATCGTTAGATTGAGTCACTTGTGCTATTTGAACACACCCACGAAATATCTACCAACGCTTCGATGTTTGGAATGCTAAATATGTAGCCTTTATGCACGGCTTGTATAATATCTAACAAGGCGATCCCCGCGATTCCACTCGTGTACAGTTTCCTATACCGTGGGGAATTTCCCAAAATCCTTCCCACTCATCTATACTAATATTATAAAGAGGATTTGTTTGTATTGAATAGGCTCCGAAACTACTGGACCGATTTGAAAAATTCTTTCAGTGTTAGATAGCCCATTTATCGGGGAAGGCTAAAGGCTATATACCATCACGTTACGACTAATAGAAGCGGAGTAGCATTGAAAAATGATGCAAAAACGGGGGAAAAATTTAGAAGACCCCGCGGTAGATTAGTCAGTCAGATAATCACCTTTTCTTTTTATATGTACAAACAGACTATACGTACTTATTTACTGTATAAGCTGGCATCTCGTTATACTAGAAATGTGTTTTGTTTATTTGTGTTTATAAATCATGTCTCTATACATAATAAAATTTAAGTTTAAAAAACTACAACCCGCCGACTACTCCGATATTAACTCAAAATCATTTAACAAGAACATAATTCCTATGTAAGGTTTCTGATAAACAATTTACTGAATTGAAATCAACAACAAAAGAAACTGCTGTATTCTGGTTCGAGGCGGCAGGCAGTACCTGAGAAAGACCTGGGGGCGACCTTTACCCAACAGTGGGATAGCAATAGCTAAGGAAACAATCTGTTATTTTAGGCATATTTTTGCATAATTGATTAACATTTTCAACTGAACCGCTATATTGAATCGCATTCGCAGTGATTGAATTACCCAACGCAAAATAGAGAGACTTCTCAGCCTTTATAATTATGAAAACGGTGCTATGTAACATGACCACATTTCATAATGTTTCCGACATGTTCGTAAACAAACGTAAGTATGTATCAGACACTCGCTTCAATCCGTTGATGAAATTCGTTGCAAAAAACATTCAATGTTAATCTGCAAAGATTAAATATTGCATCTCCAACAAATATTTGATTTGCAAATGTCTAATGATCAATGCCATATTGGTTGCACCATTTATGTCATATGATTTGCAGAAAATTTTAAATATTAGTACTTACAAATAGTTACCCTTTATGAAAAGAAAACCTACCTACCTAATCAAATTTTGTTTGGAACCAATTAGGAAGTACTTATATTCTATCAGATAGGAAAGAAACATTAGAATTGGTTCGCGAACGGCGAAATTGCCCAAAAAGGTTTTTCGGGTCGGCAACGCGCGAGTGATATCCCTGGTGTTGCAAGCGTCCATAGGCTATGGTAACCGCTTACCATCAGGCGGGCCGTATGCTTGTTTGCCACCTTGGTGGTATAAAAAAAACAGTCGAATTAGGAACGTTATACTTTTTTGAAGTCGCTTACTTTATCATTATAAACCCATTAATTCCCTATGTTGGGCACGGGTCTCCTCTCAGTATGAGAGGGATTAGGCCATAGTCCACCATGCTGGCCTAATGCGGGTTGGCAGACTTCACATGCCTTCGAGGCAATCTGTCAGGCGTGCAGGTTTCCTCACGATGTTTTCCTTCACCGTTAAAGCGAGTGATAATAACACACATGGTTAGGAAAAGTCAGAGGTCTTGGATTCGATCTCGAGACCTTTGACTTGGCAGTCCAGTGGTCATTCCCCTATACAATATACGACAAGTATTCATAAGGTCGGAGGTGTGTCAAGTCTGCCAACCGTCACTAGGCCATCTATATTACGTCTGTGCGGATTTCAGTTCTCATGTTGCATGTCAACAAGCGTCAAACAATACAGTTATAAAATCGTAACGTCATTTAACTGGCAGGCGTTTCGAACATAATTTCAAATCGGCCAATGGTTGCGCGACATTCGTAATTCGAACGGCCGATTTAAATGGTCACGTGAGGAGAGGCTCGGCCGTTTGAATTGACGCCAAAGAATAGGCGGATGCAGAAAGTCTTATAGATTGTTTTTCTTTAATTACACCCTTCACTGCACCCTTCACTCCTTTCAGTGGTATATCTGAATTATAAAATAACACAAGGACTAATCGACGAATCGCATTACTGAAATCTGAACGATCATAAATTTGCGCTTCTTCATAGAATTTTAGGTTCTGTGCTACGTCATTGCAAATTTATTTTCAAAGTGCACCTTCTGTATGTTCTTCTATTGTTGGCAAGTCTATTTTAAATCGCTTTCCCAGTTATCTACGGGTTTTATTATCTAGAGAGAAAGCTGGGAGCTATTTCTGAAAGATTTATAGTACCTACATTAGTGGATCGCTGAGCTGCACTAGTAGATGGTTATTTGCGCAATGACGTAGGTAGGTGGGCTGCCACGACCGGTATCTGTTAGCTAGATTTATCATTAAGACTGGTACACAATGGTATCAACTATTTTACAATTTTGTCTGATTATAACGCTATTTTTATCAATATTGTTTTGGGGCCTGTTTCCCCGCCTCCAAATAAGTTACCGTTAAATTAGGTACTTGCCAAATAATTGTATACAAATGTTGTTCTATTTTTTAATTTATTCGGTGGTTAATGATTCCCGATGTCCCCCGCCACCATTGCTGTTTTGTAGATAAAATATGCTGTGATGCTTAGTAAAAATAATATTAAAAAATTGTTTTACTGTCAGCCACTGGTGGACAATGAGAACAATATTTTAAAATTGTTTCGTTGTCCTCGAGCGGTGACCAACGGTAATGTATGAAAAAAGCTTTTATCACTGTCCACCAGTGCGGGCTAAGTTGGTGGGGGACATCGGGAATCATCGGTGTAACAGGCCGTTAGTATTTTTTTCATCCTATGCCTACTAACCTTATAGGAGCTGGAGGAGGTCTTACCTGTGTCTAGCAATTGCGACAGTAAATGAGTTGTTGGTGATATTAGGTGGTATTGTATCCTTATAACCCCAAAATGTCGTAGGAATTTTAAAACACTAATAAGATTAATCACGTTCCATACGAGTGAAATTTTTGAAAAAAGAAACGCGATTATTTGGCAGGCGCATGCCTCTGACGGGTAAATACGAGCAACGGAACAACTCGTGATCCGATGCCGTCAGCGATTTGCGCAAACGTCGTAACGTACGGCAGTTTATTTATGTTTGTCCAATAAACTGAGGAGTTATGGGGAACGTTTGAATGAACTCCTGGAACAAGAATTAATGTTTTCCTACTTGAATGAAATCGTGAGAAAATAAAGATTAATATTCTGGAATTTTGGCAGATTTTTTGCTGCACCTTATACCTAAGTAACCTGTCTTTGTAACAGCTGGAAATTCTTAATAATTACCCGCTTTTATTTCGTTATTTGGAGGGTTAAGTGAGTGAAACACTATCCAATCAATTTTGAATAGAAGAAACAAAGATGGCACATTGTGTTTATGAAATAGTAAAAAAATATCACGGCGAACTCTATACTCGCCCTTTGGGAAAAGGGTCATTGACTTCTATTATACCTACAAAGAAAAATAGTGTTGTCGACTTTCCCGTCATGAATCGAGCTCGTAAATATCTATTTTAATTTTAAAACAACCACGTTAATAAACAGAATTTGAAATCCCATGTCATCGATCAAATCTTATCCCATCCCATCTTGGCACAATTATTTTTTTAATGCAAGTGAAAAAACTATTCGCATTTATTATTATTATTAGCGCAAAAATAAATACATGTACCTAGTTACCAATATAATCCTATAGAAAAAATTGTGTTGAAGTCAGTCATATAAAATAATATACGTAGTTATACCCACCTAGGTAATATACTTAGCCTAGGTCTTCCAGACTTTAAATCCGGAATATGTAGACAAACATACATAGGTACTTTTTATGATATCAGAAAAAAATGTGTGAAAATATGTACTTAGCGAATACTAGGTACATACCTACCTATATTTGGCAATTTTCTGTGAATCTGAAAAGACAATGCTTCGCTATAAAACTGTTTTAGTAATATGATATTTTGATAAATTGAATTGCTCTTTATAACCATCTCAAAAGCTATAAAATTCCGACGATTCCATTTGAAACTGAATCTTTACTAAAAGCTATTCTATGTCTAGACGATATGTAGCTATTTTTACTTCATTTCATTGTAATAATCATACCCAAAGTTTGTCAATTGCTTATGTCATATGTTTGGGCACTAGGGAGAGCTTAATCTTTTGCTTCCATTTAAAAAAACGTAATATTGTAGTTTATTAATAGAAAACAATTACTTATTTATTACTTACTTATTATTATTATTATAACTACTTACTTAAATAAGGCTTTAATCGAAAAGTGACATTTGAAGTTGTCAAAAATGACATTTTGGGAATTTGTGTCAATAAGACCTACGAAGATTTAGTTTTCACCAAAATTAAATCTTCGCAGGTGTCACGCACGCTTATGTACACACAGATTGTTCCAAAATAAAATTTGTTGTAAATAACAATTACATACTTTATTTTATTTTTATTTATTTGGCTCACCAACAATTGAGTACATTAATACAATATACATTCATAGACTTATGACCTAGTGTATCAATCTCTTAGCACAACATGCATTATTACATTGGTAACGGCTATACCTACATTATTGTTATAAAACTTGGACACCGGGGACACACTTTTATGCCTAGGACTGTATATCTCGGAATTTCCCTATTTATACTACAAAAAAATACAAGGACTTTGTATTTAACAAAAAAATCTTTTGAATTCTAACATTCGCATTAAATCAATTATCTATAAAAATCTTATTACTTTTTTCTTGAGTCTCATTGTTACCCAAGTGTCTACAAATAGCTTGTCTGCATTATTTTCAGTTTTTTCATTAAATCGTATTGTGTTACGCAAGCCTGCGCGCGCGCATTCATTCGACCGTTAAATTATCCAGCGTCAATTTATAATCGTTCACTTCAGCTTTATTTTAGGCACTTTCAGAATTCCAATTTGTAATTACAGTCATAACATTAATAATTATGTAATTTTTCGTAACTGACAATGTAATTATCTTTTTATCAAGTTATTGGATCGCTGAAGTTTAGTAATTGGTACAATGCTCCGGTATGTCACAACTACAATAGCCGTTGTTTTTTAAATTATGGCAAATTGCTTATTTCCTTAATAAAAAATCCTTATGATATTAAATCGTATGAGAATACTGACTAACTCGTTGGACGAGTCCCAAGCGCGACTACCAGGTCCTGGGTTCGATTCCCGGGTCGAGCAATTAGCGACTGATTGTCAGAATTTTTAGGTTTCTGACTACCACTTACGATTGTCATAGGTGTTCGTATGACAACCGGGACCGACGGCTTTACGTGCTCTCCGAGGCACAGAGGGGTCTCGATATGTTAAGAACGGTCACCCATCCATAGACTGACCGCGGCAAATGTAGCTTAAGCTTGCAGATCGTTTGATCAGCGTAATTACAACTTGGCCACGAGCCTCTCGGTACCCCCTAGGTACTTAAATATTAACAAATATTGATTCAAGTGTCTCTTCTCCAGGTGGTGGCCCGCCGCTCCGACTTGAAGCTAATCGTGACGTCAGCAACCATGGACTCTTCCAAGTTCTCCACATTCTTCGGCAACGTGCCCACCTTCACTATACCCGGGCGTACGTTCCCCGTGGAGACCTTCTTCTCCAAGAACGTGTGTGAAGACTACGTCGATGGTGCTGTTAAGCAGGTAAGGCCCTGATACTCTTATTTTATTAGTTTACGTGTCTCTGTATGTGTATGTGTGTGTCTGTGGTATCGTAGCTCCCGAACGGACGAACCTGTTTTGTTTTTTTTTAAAGGTTAATTATCCGAAAGTGTTCTAGCTATGTTTGATGAAAATGGCAGCCACTACAAAATGGCGAATTTTTTTTTGTTTATGTTGGGGTTTTTTTTATTGTTATAGTCCATTGATATTGTCCAGTTTCTATGGCTGTATTGCCTTTCCCTTCAAACCATAATCCATAATTAAATAAAGGTAGTACATAGTTGCTTAGCGGCAATATATTTGACAATTCGTTAGTAACGCACCAGGCGAAGACCAGCAGTCCTACCAACTTTGAAAAATAGAACTTATAGGGTTTCTACCTTTTTAAATTATGATTTGAATTCGTTTAGGCCATACTATAAGCAATGTTGCACGCAATGACTTAAAATAAATATTCGATCTTCGCTAGCTGGGTATCTGAGACGCGTGCTAATGTTTCCATTCCTGAGTATTTTTTATCATCATTCGATATTTTTGCTCAACGAACTAATTAAGGTCGTCGACAATCGACAACATTGGATTAAAACGAAAGCCTACAACTCAAGCTATGGTTTTCATTAATTTTAATCCAATCATTTTCTTTCTCCAATTTCTTTTGCCGGCCAAAATGATTAACCATTACACTACTGTACAGACAGACTTACCTCCCTACTGTTACTACTACTACACAGTAACACAAGTATACGAAACACTATTAGATGTTCTGTGACACAAGTCACATTTATTGACCTTTTCAACGTGCTCAATTGACTTGATTGATATATTAAGTATCTACCTATCGAGGTTGCCATGTCTAACATTGAGTCTGTTGCTAAGGTTTAATATATTGCGTTTATTACTTAACCAGATATAGGCTAAAAAAGACAGGAAAGTTACAAACAAGCATTTTATAAAATACTATGGTTGTCTAAAATAGTAAGTAAGTAGTTGTTCAGTGCTGAATACTACTAATATTGTTCTTAATTATTTCGATATTTTTGCATATATTCTCTTTAATGAGAGCAGGCAGGGCAGGGCCATTTGGAATGGCTAACTTGAGACAGCCACACACTTATAACAAGTTGGACTAGAGGTTGTTCGGAATGTTCGGTAATTAGGGATGTCGGAAATTAAAAAAATATCGATATATATCGTATCGATATTTTTAAAAAAATATATCAATATCGATATTTATATTTTCAAAAAATATCGATATATCGATATATCGGCCAACTTAAACTAAATTATAAAACAGCCAAAAAAAAAAAAAAAGGTCATTTGTAATCTTTTACCTTAAATTTTTAAAAGATTTCGGTTTATTGTTCTGAAAAAAATATCGATTTTGATACCTTTTCGATACTTGGAATTTTATATCGATACATCGATATATCGAAATATTAAATATCGCCCAAAAATATCGATATATTGAAAAAATAATATCGATATATCGATATATCGATATTTTTTCAACATCCCTACGGTAATGATAACCCTGAGACGTCAGTTGTTTTCAGCCTATTTTCGCAGTTAATATGCCGGATACATTACTCTAAACCGAAGCATACTGCAAACGTACTGCCCAGGATTGCCAAATGGCTTAAAAATAACGAAATTTCAATATTTACAATATATGCATGTCATTATCATCATCATGTCAGCCAAAAGAGATCCACTGCTGAACAAAGACCTCCCAATCCAACGACTTCCAGCGACCTTTACAAGGCCATCGGTCCATCTCGTTGGAGGCCGTCCCACGCTGCGCTTTCCGGTGCGTGGTCTCCACTCTAGAACCTTTCTCCCCCAGCGGCCATCAGTTCCACGAGCTATGTGCCCCCCCACTATATGCAAACTGTGCTAAATACATTAACCAATTACAATAATTCATAACCTTGTAACCATGGCTTCCTCAAATGCAACTGCTTGAAAAAAAGCCTTCCCTAATTGGTAAACAACTGCAATTCAATTGCCTACATAATTTGAGGAACCAACCAAGTTTTTGTTGTTCATGTATGCTATAATTTCATGATTTCCTGCTACTGAAATGGTAGCGGTTCGGTATCTTTATCTTTGTGACGAGCGATCCTATATAATGCAAATTGTGACCAATTGGCACCATTATTTATTTATATCACTCAGCGCCATTACGTTACATCATCTTTAGCCTTTTTTTCTAACTATATTGGGGCAAAGAATAAATAATAACAGAATGGCCATTCTCCGCCCCTCCATAACGTCAGATACCTCAGGTCCCCCGCATTCTGCCGGTGTTCTTGCCGGACGGACTGCCAACAAACCCCGCGCACTCTCACGCACACATTTGCATTTGCACGTGTACAAACGTAATTTTGACAAGTTTGGCATTTCGTATTGTAGTGTGCAGCGGTATCGGAAAGTTTGTATGGAGTGTCACAGTTGTGATTGGGGTCTGCGTCAGGGGCGGTTGAATACCAGTCCTTTATACTCCTACCATCATTCCTTCCACTGCAACCAGACTTTAAGATTTGCTTATTTTGTATACTACCTATATGATGTATCCTTTGCTAAACAACGTTTTCCCCGTTTCTCTTCTCTCAGTTTTCACTAATACATGATGAAGCCAGTATGCCCAGCGCCCCGCTAACGTTTCAAACCTTTTCAGCATCGACAGTCAAGGTTGCCTTGAACGGAGTTAGAACTCCGGAGATGCCTACGCCCGGTATAGGGGCTTTAAAAGGTACAAAAACTCAAGACCAAGGTCTCTCTGTTGGAGAACAACTTAGCTAATTGCTCTTTGGGGAAACTAAAATGCTCTTTACAGCCAAGCTTTATAGCCTGTACAGAAACTCATAAAGCACACGACATAATGTTATGTAAACTCGGTCAAACTGCGTTCGAGAGTTAATAAAAACGCCCCCAATGCAAATAGTTCACAAACTAGCTTATCACGAGCGTTGCGAATTGTTCGAATGCCGCTCACCACAACACTGCGCCTTCACAGCTAGGGCTACCATACTTTGAGACTATGTAATTAATACAGTTTTTTGAATTGGACTAATCTATGTTCCTGAGCTATGGTTTTGTTACTGCAAAGTCCTTCCGTTTCTTTATCTGAAACTCTTTTTTTCGTAGTCTCTCGTACTGCGATTCTTAATCAAGAGTTTAACCTTAATTATTGTCCTTAAAATTAATACTCAATGGAGCTACAAGAAAGTGTCCCTTCTGTCATTGTGACAAAAAGACTTCGTGCCATAACATGTCAATCCTTAATTGCCTTACGGACCACGTATTGAAGGAACATCTGTATCAGTTAGCAACCAATGAGAAAGCACGACAATCTAGATATCCAATTGTTGCTGGAAAGAGGATTTGATACGGAAAACCCAAGATATCTTTGAATTACGTTCGTAAAGGGAATATATCCAGCATTGGATGGCATCAGTTTGAAAAAGAAAAATTCCAACTTGTTCCCAATGCAATATGGTTACCCTAGCACTCGGTGTCAACGAACTGCGGGCCCCGACCGCGTTACAACTTCGATTCCCGCTCGGTGCAAGAATGCGCGGATAAACTTGCTTTTGCAATTAATACTAACATGTTGCTTTTAGCGTGTGTATAGTCTGAGCGAGATTATGTTACAAGTTGTTTTAATAATTTGTCACTTAAATTGATTGTCAGTATTACTAAAAACTTCCTCATTCGTCTAGTAGTCGCATCTGAACGAGTTTGATTTCTAGGTCGAGTAGTGTATTGGGTTTCTGTTAAAATTTCTCAGGAGCAATCCAAAGTTTGCATTTGTTCCCAGACTACAGAGTATTTCGGCCTCGGCACCAACTAAAAATTACAAGTGCCTTTATTTGGCTTATAAGGACCTTGGCCTACGGACCTTGGGATTCGAAACATTCACATGATACACGGTACAACTACCGGAACCATCAGGACGATGCCTTTCCGTGAAGCTAACACGCACGCAGCTTACAGGCGGTAAGCTGCGTGGAGACACTGGGTCGTCTCCTACTGTCAAAATAAACCTTCTTTATTCTTCTCTATTTAACCTCTCAAAAAATACAGCCGGAGTGTTTTTCTGCGAAATGACACTGTGTCTGGATTTGCGTGCATTTAATTTTATACTATCTAGTTGCTGAATCCCTGAGGGGCTCGTGGCCAAGTTGTAACTACGCTGATCAACCTGTCCTGTCTGTGGATGGGTGACCATTCTTAACATATCGAGACCCCTCCGTGCCTCGGAGAGCACGTAATGCCGTCGGTCCCGGTTGTCATACGAACACTTATGACAATCGTTAGTGATAGTCACAAGCCTAAAAAGCCTGACAACCAGTCTTTCCTTCGAATATCGGTATTGCCTAGAAACTGGGTTGCGGAGGTCTGATGGCAATCGCTCCGTGTAAAATACTGATAATCACCCGCATCCTGGTTAGACTGGAAGCCGACCCCAACATGGTTGGGAAAAGGCTAGGAGGAAGAAGAGTTGCTGAATCCCTGATTAGAGTCTAGAATATAGTTCCTACCGTAAAATATCCTAGTCTACTTATATTTCTCAACGAGATTTTAATGAGCAAAGTGACTAACTTCTCATTTCCTCCTTCAGGCAATAAAAGGAAGGCATAACTCTAATACAAGCCTTCCTAGTAAACGCAGTACCTACTATTATTTATTCTGTGCTAAATGTTTCGTACACTTATGCTGGCTATACACGGCCACTTTCATCAATTAATTATTATCTATTTCATAGAGGAGCTCTTGGCTAAGTAATATACACTACACTGAAGTTCAGCGGCGATTGCCGCGATCAAACTGTCGATGGTCGACCATTAATTACAAGCACGTAAAGCCGTCAGTAACAATCTTAAGTGTTATTAAGACACCCTAAAAGCCTTACAACCAGTCTATCCAAAGGATGTCTGTAATGCCCTGAAATTAGGTTATTATTACACCTTCCCTTACCCTTCGGGGATATACAGTATGGTATGCTGTAATGGCACTTAAAATGAAAGTAGACGCCTTCAAGTGTCAGCAACATCAGCTTGAATCCTTGAACCTTAATTAAGTCAACCGAATCAACAATCAGTTTTGTCTTTTAAATGCACTTGTCCCGGAAATCGACACCGACGTGGTCAAGTTTCAAGTGTCAGGCAAATTGGACGATAAACTTGATCGTGTGCAGCCGCCATTATGTCGACTAAACGAGTTGACCAGACTAGTTGTGTAACCTATCGCTGATCTCAGGGACGAATAATCAATAACAAGGGATTTATGCACTACGATATAATTGGCTATAATTATTTAATGACTAGATATTGAATGCAGTGTCGAGATAATTGTAGGTAACTATCGTTTAACTAATAATGTTATTTGTCTGTTACTGTTACTGATAATAACAGTTACCTACATAAAACTGAAAAATAGGCATTACAATATTGGTCTTTTTGTGGTTGCTATAAAAGTTCATGCTAGGTACTTATTTGATTGCTAGATAAAGTACTTATTCAAATTAATTTACGAAAGGAAGAGAAAAACGAAAGGCGAAACATTTTGGCTTGAATCTTCATCAACATCGTTTTTATTCATAAACATACTTACATACTTTCACGACTATATTTCCCAAAGTGTTAGGCAGACAGAAGTGAACACACCCACAGTTTGCCGGAATATTTAGGTCCCATATAGGTAGTAGGAGGCGAGCCTATTGCCATTAACCGGGCCCAAATCCAAACTGAGCTGTTTACTGAGAATTTCATAGCAAAACCCAATAACACTGCTCGACCTGGGAATCGAACCCAGGACATCAAGCGGAGCAGTCGCAATTACGACCGACGGGCTAATGAGGCCTAGTTCTATAAAATAGGTCACACAATAGGTCACAGCCCACAGGCCACAGGGATTATAATTATTATTAAGTACAAATTTACTTAAGTAGGTACGTGTTTTTACAGATTTACCTACACTATGTTTATGTGTATTAATAAATAATATTCATTTCAAATCTAACAATCCATACGTCCTTTCCTTCCTCCCTCCCTCTTCCCCTCTCGCGACGAGGCGCATCTCATTCTCATGAATTACCTACTGCGCGCAGAACGATATTATTATTTAATACCTTGCAATTTTTTTGCTGGCGCGCGACATCGCTCATAAATTCTCCTCATTCCTCAACCTCATTGATCAAGTGGTCGCAGTCGCGTATTTAGGAACTACGTGCAGCAATGCAACCTAATGCATGCATGCATTAGGTGCGTACTTATGTACTTAACACACAAACATAAAACTCGCCGAAACCGTCGCATCATTTAGGTAACTGTGTGGTAATCTTTACCGTTTACAATAAAAAAAAATCGTTTCATAAAAAGTTTTATTATCACTTTCTTAAAGATGAACTTAACTAAATTAAATGTATTATTAAATCAGATCTACATATTAATTGGTATTTTTACATTCGAATTGCCTAGCGAAACCTTCCCCTTAACTTTATTGGATACTAGCTTCCCGCCAGCGGCTTCGCCCGCGTGGTCTTATAATTTTTTCCCCGTTTTTGCTACATTTTTCATTACTACTCCGCTCCTATTAATCGTAGCGTGATGATATATAGCCTATGTTACTCGGGGATAATGTAGCTTTCCAAAGGTGAAAGAATTTTTGAAATCGGTCCAGTAGTTTCGGAGCCTATTCATTACAAACAAACAAACAAACAAATCTTTCCTCTTTATAATATTAGTATAGATGTATCATTAACCTCTCCCACGATTAGAATGCAACCTGCAAAAATGTGCAGTATGCGGGTGCATATATGACTATTATTGCCATCCTTTTCGTTTGTATACTAGGTACACCGTACTCACGTCAGAATGCCTGCCGATTTTAGTCTAGGTGCGGCATTCAGGCGCAGTATGGTATCGATTGCTCTGCTAATTGAATTGCACAGTTACTAGTGTTTCAGTTTAGTCCGTTGAACTCTGGTGACGTGACCGTGGTTTAACTAGGCATAACTATACATATATCTACTTAATTGCAGATGAATATAGTTTCATATAACTAGCTAAATCTATACTATCTATACTTTAATAATATGTACTACTAAACATTTAAATCTTTCCTCTTTATAATCTTATTATATAAAACAAAGTCGGGTTTGTTACAACTTACAACACTTATAACTGGAAAACGGTTGGGCCGATTTTCATAATCTTTGATTAGTTGGATTTTTCTCCATCCCGAATAACAGAATAACTATTAAGGCCTTAACAACAGTGAAATGCCGAAATTCAAGCATATTCAATTCAAATTGTCTCGATAACTGTTCATTTAATCGGTACAGAAAAAATATATGTGATAGATAAGGCTTCGATAGATTTTTTGACTTGAAATATTTTTCATTTCTGTGAACTACTTTTTAGAAAAAAAATCCGCAATGACTACCTATTTTGGTCATAATTTTCAAATTCATTGCTAAACGGCTGAAGCTATTTACTTCGCTTTTACGTACAAAAATAGCTCGTAAAAATATCAACATTTTCACTTGAAAATATTATTTTTATTTTGCATTTTACTAATGAAAATATTCATTTTCCTCGAAATTGATTGTATCCACGCGAGCGTACCCTGCTCCTTCACCCGCGCAGTCCGTCTCCGGACGTCTTCGAGGGTGGACCGCGCGCCGGTGTTAGAGCCACTATTTTAAAATACATTTTAAGATTTGAAGGCTTTATACTAATTCGTAAATATTTATATTAACAGAAATGCTTAGTTTAGTTAATATTTATATATTTCTGGCTGTAAATATTTTTTAAGCAATAAATTAATTTTTAAAGCGGATGGCGCAAGATGGCGGATATTGTTTTTTAATTTTTATGATATGGTTATCAATTTTGAGATTCTTCAAGGCGCTGATAATGATGAATTTAATATGATATTGATATCAAATTTGTGGTTTGTGGAATGCTGAATACAAAAATGGCATAATTTTTTGAATACAAGATGGCGGACATTATTTTTTAATGTAATATTATGTTATGGAAATTAAAGATGAAACGTATATACTAGAATAGATCAAAGAACTTTTAAAATATTCGATTCACCTAGTCTCACTGAGACTATGGGTACCTACGCGGCATCCGAGGCCCGCTCAAATTGAGCAACGGGGCGCGGCGAAGCGCGGTACAGTCATTTGAATTTGAACCCTATTTCTATGCACATAAAAGTAACGCGATGCGCACTTGTGTCGTGCAAGAATATACTGTCTTTTTTAACTACACTATAGTATTTTCGCCGTTGGTTGATATGCCTGACAATTCTCATTTTTCCGTGCCGCACATACGACTTTAAACAAATCTATACTAATATTATTATAAGGAGGAAAGATTTAATTGTGGCTCCGAAACTATTGGACCGATTTGAAAAATTCTTTCAGTGTTAGATAGCCCATTTATCGGGGAAGTCTATACGTTATATATCATCTCGCTATGACTAATAGGAGCGGAGTAGGAATGAATGGTGCAAAAACGGAGGAAAATAACATAAGACCACGCGGGTGAAGCCGCTGGCGGAAAGCTAGTAATAAATAAACTGGCAAAAAAATAAAAATGTAATTATAAAATTAAACAGAAAACCCGACTGCGTTAAAAATCGGTACTAACTAAAAATCTAAAATCTAGCAATATGTAGGTAATGTCGGAAATGAAGTACTTACTTGAATGTTGGAAAATGTATTCAGACCCTCGTCACTAATAAGAAAATTTACCTTACACAGGTAATAATTGAACTTACCGCTTTAGGCACTTAATACCGTGCACATGACGTGACTCTCAGTGATGCTTAAACATAATAGGCAGTATTCCAAATAATACCACTTATTCTCTCTGCGACTCTAATCTTTGAACTATTCGAACCCGTTTCTAAGCAGTACAGAGCGTCTCCGCTAGATGGCGACTTTTTCAAATTAGCTCCATTTCCTCAAGGTTATTCACGCATGTTAAGGCCTTAAAACATCAGAAAATTTCCAAAAAAAAATCTAATGGGAAGTAACGGGGTCAACCTTGACGCGAGCAATTTTTCAAATTGGTCCAGTAGTTTAGGTGCCTATTCAATGCAAACAAACAAACAATCAAGTTTTTCCTCTTTATAATACCCAGAGACCACGCGGGCGAAGCCGCTGGCGGAAAGCTATTATGATATAGTATTTGTGGAGAGACGAGGTGTGTTGTCCCTCGCACCAAAGGGAAGATCCTCTTACCAGGCGGGTGTTATGCCTGGCGGGCCACTGCCCGACGGTTGATGTCGGGCGGTTGTATACTAGGTGGAAGGGACATCGACGCACAAACGTCGTGACAAGGTATCACTCAAGGTCAAAACAAAATTACCTAACTCATTCATGTGGAAAATGATCGGTTATTACAGATATATTGACATTTTTGAGCGCGCAGTGTATTGCTAAAAACGCGATTATAACGCTCCGCGGCGAATGTTATCGCGCACACGATCCGAAATAAATGAAATAATGATTTTTTAATTATAAATCTAATTTGGGTAATAGAAATAATGATTATCTTACAGGTTCAAGTAAAACAACTGCAAACTTAGAAAAAAATTAAAATTTGATGAAAAAAGTTACGGATAATTTCAACGCAGGGGGTTCCAGAATCATGTGCTGAACTCATGTTATTCGGATGTGCGTCGATGTCCCTTCCACCTTGTATATGCAAGTTGCACGGTAAACTTCACTTGCGCGATTCAGGATTTGTAGCTTCGTACAAGTTCTTATGAAGCTCGATAGATGTCGCTACATATTTATTTATATAGAAGATCATTTCAATTTGAATAAAAACTAATAATGGACTTTGATTATTTTTACCCGACTGCTGAAATAATATTGTGTTCCTTCTCAACCAGCCAATGACATTGTCAGTGTGATTAGGCTGACCCCTTTTAAGAAATTAATAGCAATAATAGTCTGGCTGTCGATTTTCACATTAATATCGTAAAAGGTTTGACACTATTATCGTAAAGTTCATTGCACCGCTTCGCCATGACAAACCCATTACAAAATGATTGTTCGCCATCAGCTCGATTAGAAAGCTGTCATAATGCAGATGGTTATAATTGGTGTTTACTTAAGTGTAGTCTACACTCTACATAATTCAGACGAGATGTCACAAAATTCTACTTCAAAACAGGAAGAGGATCTCAATATGCTACAGAATAGTTAATCTTCGCCGCTTGTATAGTCGACCATAAAATTGCTTTAACACCCTTAGAGTGAATATCGTTTGCACATCACAAAACAACAAGGTCTATTTTTGCTTATAAGACCAAGTGACAGATTGACAATTAACCTTATTAGGTAAATTTTTGTCAAAAGTTGTAAAGCAATTTTATGGCCGACTATACTTAAAGGAATTGCTTGAAACGGATTGCCAGTAATTTACAAAAATGAAGTGTAGCTATTTTGTAATTATAAATCAAAATAGTCCCGTTACCCGTGACCATGGACGCTATAAAGGGTCCAAAACGTCGGAATTTAATTGGTATCAATTAATCGCGAGAAAATCGGTAATTATTTTTAAACAAAAAATAAATGCCTCCAAAAAACACCTAGGAACTAAAAAGCAAAAAATAACATGTAGGTACATATTTACATTATGATTTCTAACTATTTTGGAGTCGGTGCCAAACGGACATCAACGAAACTCATCTTTAAATGAATTTAGTTGTTTGGCACCGCCTCCAAATTAGTTAGTTACCTGTTATTTTTTGCTTTTTAGTTCTTAGGTGTATTTTGGAGGCGGTTTGTGTTTTGTTTAAAAATAATTTATTTTGAGAGTTTTAGTAGAACATAGATGTATTTTGTTTTGTTTCTATCATATTATATGGGGAGGCCAACTAAACGCACTGCCCAGTGCCCGGCACAAATAGCGACGTTTCTGAGTAAACCAAAATATCATCTACGTATACAATTATTAAATTTTTTATCGATTTTTTTAAAACCGCTCACCGGATGTCGACAAAAAATATATGGGTCTAATCTGGAAGCACTAACTTTCGAATAAAAAAAGAATCATCAAAATCGGTTTACCCAGTCGAAAGTTCTGAGGTAACAACCACCTCCTTTTTTGAAGTCGATTAAAAAGTAGTTTCATTTTAATTTATATTACAGCTTATATCTAAGATTTTCTGTTTTATCTGATACCCACACACTGTCTCACATTGGCATGGCTGGGTTTTGTAGTTCACAAAATGTATTCCATTTTTTCTTTCTTAAAGTTTATCAAAAACCTATGCCCTTATCTTTTAATAAACGATCGATTTACAATACTAATAGCCCATGTTTTAAAAAAACATGAACTAAACAATTCTTTGTCAGTTCTTCATTCCAGTTTGTTACTTTAAAGCTTCATTAATGTATAAATCCGACCAATGTACATCGCACTTAATATCTTCAAGTAATGGACAGACTGACAGTAAGATATTATGATTTATAGTGATCAGTATCGCTTCTCTAATTTATGAATGAGATGGAAATCTTCACGCTAGTATGCAAAGTGAGAGAAGGAGTGCAATTCATTGTGAAAACTTGATATTGTCTACGAGTTTTGGTACCTATTAATATTGGTTTTTAAACGTACAGTCAACAAAAAAAATTAGTAAGTATACAAATAATTACAGCTGTGTTTTGGAAAAGATTGTGTATAAAGCACTACGAAAAAATGCGTAACTGCTTACATACCAACAATTTGGTAGATAATAATTTTATTTAGGGCCTTCACTACTCACTAAATTCCTTGAGAAAATATCATACATTTTTTTTCTATTTTTGAATTTATGCCGCGGGTAGTGGCTATCAAGCCTCAAGTAAATTGCATATCACAATCTTTTCAAAACACAGATTGTATACTTATATCTTTTGTTGACTTTACCATCGCAATGTAATATAAAGACACGCTTTCCTATATCAAATTACCACTATTTATATACTAATGATCACTATTAGGTATTTATCTATACTAATATTATAAAGATGAAAGATTTGATTGTTTGTTTGTATTGAATAGGCTCCGAAACTACTTGACCGATTTGAACAATTCTTTCAGTTTTCGATAATCCATTTATCGGGGAAGGCTAAAGGCTATATACCATCACACTACGACTAATAGGAGCGGAGTAGCAATGAAAAATGTTGCAAAAACGGGGGAAAAAATCATAAGAACTTTATAACTACGTCAAAGAACTCCGCCATTTAATTCGTTTGAGGTGATTGTAATGCAATTTGTATTGTTTCAGGCGCTTCAGATCCATTTGCAGCCTGAAGAGGGAGATATACTGATCTTCATGCCGGGTCAAGAAGACATAGAAGTTACTTGCGAGGTAATAATTTTAACATTCAAAGTATTTCAATGCTTGCCCACGCCTTTTTTGGCGTGCGGAAAATCTTTACGGATACCCTGCCACCTGGGCAAGTGGGCATGTCGGATTCATAGGTACCGACTGAAAATCAACCTTGCCTTGCCCTAGTCATGGCCATAGGCTTCTGGAAAATGTCGTAATCTGCGTTTGGTGCAGTTTTATAATCTTGTCTTAATGAAGTGTGTTAATAACTGCTTCGGTAGCTTAGTGATCCTAAGCACTACTGTTACGGACGATTCACGAGTCGAGCAAAGTGTTGTTGGGATTTTCTCTGAGTTTGAGATTGTGCCCAGCCTTGCCCCATATACCCCTATTTATTATTTAGGGGGTAGACGTAAGTTAGACGTAAACTAATGGCAACCGGTACCTCAACTATGAGTTCTATCGAATGGCTTTCAATGTTTTTTTTGCGCATCGAAACACTGTATTCTCATAGCCGATTTTAGTTCCTTACGTAACCGCTAGAGGCGCTGCGAGGGTTTTCCATACAAATAGTTTACGGTGTCGCTAGCGAGTCTAGTGAGAAAAACCCATGGTCGAGGCACGGGCTAACAAAAGTTTTGTCTCTCCGTCTATGACAGTTGAATGGTAGTTCAATGGAAAGTCACTGGAACGCCACTGGTCTTAAATAAAGAGCAAACTACCAAAATGTGTAAAAATCATCGACTCACTATTGAGACACTGTTGAAGTGTTAGCGAAATAGCAGACTTGAGGCCCTAGGCATTAGTAGGTCTGCCCCTTCGGGGAATACAGCCGTCTTGGTAATGATAATAATAATATATGCTAGAATTAAAAATTGTTCAACGGCCAATCTATGAACCTATACCTACTGGTCACAATCTAACATCAGGTCCTTCGTTCTCAAGGTACTGAACGAGCGTCTGGCAGACCTGGACAGCGCGCCCCCCCTCACGGTGCTCCCGATATACTCCCAGCTGCCGGCTGACCTGCAAGCCAAGATCTTCCAGCGAGCCCCGCCCGGCCAGAGGAAGTGCATCGTCGCTACTAATATTGCTGGTGAGGAGTTTGCTAAAAGCTGAGTCTCAACTGAAAGGATGTTGAGAACTTTTTTGTCGTGGACCTTTTTGCCATATACTTTTTTTTATTATTTTGTTGGCGGCTATCGTATCACTGCGACGATGGTGGGCCTATTGTGCTTAGGTTCCTTAAGTATCTACTTCCCAGTTTATTCCTGTCACAAAAAAGCCACGGAAGGCAAAAAAGGCACTATATGCAAAAAGGCACTGTAGGCAAAAAAGGTAGGCAAGGTATGACAGATTTTAGTTACCAACACGTTCACCTGCTTCATTTGTCCAGTGATCATAAGCGCGACTGATACCCAGTCCGGGTGTAATTCCCGGGTAGAGCAAGTGTTCTTGGGTTTTTCATTCGGAGTTTTTGTATGTGCTCGGTTAATGGCAATAGGCTCGCAACCTTTTACATGAGACTATCGAGGGCATTCATTAATTTATGCCCTAAATTCCGCGCAAAAACGGGCACAAAACGATGGTTTCTGCACTGTTTGTACCCGTTTCTATCCGGAATTTAGGGCATAAATTGTTTAGGCCCAAAATGCCGGGCACATTGCCCATCCCTATCTCATCTCATGTCATCTCTAGATATAACAGCATAAATGCATAAGCTATCCAAAGCAAATAGATGCGTCAACATGGACACGGCAATGTCGTAATTTTACTGCAGAACGTAAATAACGTTACGGACAATTAACTCGGCTGAATGTTGATTAATACTGTGACGCGGGAATTTGTAATCTGTATACTATTATGCAACTACTTATTGTATGTAATCTCTCAATAAATTTTCTACTATGGCTGTTAAATTGTGCTGATAGATAAGTAGGTTAAAAATACCCATTACGTAGGTATCTTCTTCTTCTTCCTCGTTCCCTCACTCCCTCACTGCTGAGGATCGCGACCATATGTTGCTTGCTTCCACAGACTGCGATCATAAGATGTGTGGACCGCACGATGCATGCTGCCGCCAACCGACTTCTTCGCCACATCCGACCATCTTGTAGGTGCCCTACCCTTAGCACGTCTGCCTTCTACTTGACCCAAGATAATTTGCCTCTGCAGACAATGTCTTACGTAGGTATAGTCGACCATAAAATTGCTTTACCACCCTTAGAGTGAATGTCGTTTGCACATCACAAAACAATAAAGTCTATTTTTGCTTAGAAGACCAAGTGACAGATTAGTAATGAGCCTTAGTTAATTTAATTTGGACGGAAGTTTTTGTCAAAAGTGATAAAGCAATTTTATGGTCGACTATACCATCACGAAGGGTTAGACAGAGGTTTTCTAAGATTACACTTTGCTGGTACTATGTTTAGGTCCCATGTAAAAGGGGGTGAGCCTATTTAACCGAGCACAAATGCAAATTCCGAGCTGCCACTGGGATTTTCATAGAAATAGCAAATACACGTTACTCGGTTACTCCGCGGTCTGGGACCTATGACTAATGAGGCTGGCAGGTAGAAATATATTTTTTTTCTCTTTAATCGGTCGATGATAGCGTTTTATCTCGTAATAATAACTAAATGAATCCAGCATTTCTTATCTGCCGTAAGACATCAAAGATCGTGGTGTCTTTTTAAATACGTTTAATTTCATATTTAGATTAAGCCAGAAAACAGGTGTTTCAAAATATAAACGCAATAGCAGTTTTAAGACCCACGATACAGGCCTTGCCTAGTGTGGGGACCATGGCAAAGTGACTAAAGTCGATGTACAAATGTAATACTTATCTTGATCTCACTTTAAAGCTTTTTAATTGACTGATTTGTATGTTTAAATAAATATTTTTTCATTTTCAAGTGCGGACTTCCCGCACGCTGGCTTATTTAAAATGATCGATTACTTATGAAGTTATCAATTTTTTACTCAATATTAAAGCAGATTTGTGGCTTTCCTGTTTACAGTAGTGTTCTATAAATACGTGTATATTCCAGAAACTTCTCTGACGGTGGACGGCATAATGTATGTGATAGACAGCGGCTACTGCAAGCTGAAGGTGTACAACCCCAGGATCGGTATGGATGCTTTACAGGTAAATGTTATATAATATTAGTGTGTTCAAAAAGGCCTTATTCCGCACGCCACACGCTCTTTAGATCGAACTGGTTTTTAATCCGCTCTGTTCAAATTGGGGATCTTGAATGGGAAAATGGAAGCTCATCCAGTATCTCCCTGATGGGAATCGGTTTGGAGCGGTTGGCTGGAAACATTTCTCCCATTCATTGGCAGCTGCTCTACATCTTCGAACCTCAGGCGTTCATCAGTATCTGCACTTTTATCTGGTTGAATTTACCACCCGTGAGAGTGGTACATCTCAATGATTGCCAATTTAGGCCAGCTTGGCAAGTACTGGTTTCCCTCGAGGCGATTGACCCCCATGACTATAATCTGTGATAGTACGGGAAGCCATGGAAGTGGGGTTGATTTTATTACCCCCGATATTAGGCGCATGACTTCGTTGAGCTGGGTGTCGAGTTGTTGACTTTATTTGACAGTGTATGAGCAGCTATGCTATATGCTAAGTGGTCGTGTTGCGGCAGATCTACCCGGTGAGCCAGGCCAACGCGCGGCAGCGGGCCGGGCGCGCGGGCCGCACGGGCCCCGGCAAGGCCTTCTGCCTGTACACGCAGCGCCAGTACCAGCGCGAGCTGCTCGCCGCCACCGTGCCCGAGATACAGCGCACCAACCTCGCCAACACCGTGCTGCTGCTCAAGTCCTTGGGAGTCGAGGACCTGCTCGCCTTCCACTTCATGGACCCGCCGCCACAGGTAATAATCGGCTGAGGTTTTGACAAGATTGCAACCAAAAACTGTGCTTCCATTTCTCAAAACTTAAGCAAAAGTTTATGCTTAAAATTTAGAATTGACTCGTTACCAAAATCCTTACTACTATTATAAATGCTCGCTTTCACGCCAAAACTATTGAACCGATTTAAATGAAAACAGATATACACAGATAGTCTAAAGCCTGAGAAAGGACACAGGCTACTTTTTATTGCGAAAAAGGGCTGTAAGGGGTTTAAATAGGGGATGAAAGTTATAAGAAATACTCAGACCACGGTGGCAAAGCTACTGGCGGAAAGCTAGTACATTAATAAAATAAATGAAGCCTGGGAAAGCTTTTTTACTGTACAAAGACAAGAAACAAGTACCTTTATGGTAAGCGACAACCCCAGCCTACAAACGCACGCAACACCAGTAGCGGGGTCTGACTGAGCTGGAAGGCCCGGCTCCCCGTCCCAAAAAAGCCTGGGGCCCGGGATAGAATAGTGGTAGATGGAATACTATCGGAAAATAATATTTTTTTTTTCATTTAAATTATGTCAACGCTCGTTTAAGTACATCAAATTCGGTTGATTCGTTCAAAAGTTATCGCGCTGTTCAGAAACAATCCGCAAGCCAGGCCTGTGGGAGGCCCGCAAAGGCTGGCAATCGCCATGGCTAGTCCGACCCTGATCAGTGGTATCATTAGCGCGTTAACATCTAAATCTTGAGTTGAGACCTTAGTTGTTACATAACAAAGACTAACGAAGTATCTGTGCGAAAAATTTCAGCCCAATACGTGCAATGGTTTGAGCTATGCGTTGATATAATCATTTCTCATATGTCATCAGACATTTTTCTATAAATTATAAAGAGGAAAGATTTGATTGTTTGTTTCTATTGCTCCGAAACTACTGGACCGATTTGAAAAAAATCTTCAGTGTTAGATAACCCATTTATAGGGGAAGGCATAGGCTGTATACCATCACGCTACGACTAATAGGAGCGGTGTAGCAATGAAAAATGTTGCAAAAACGAGGGAAAAAATTATAAAACCACGCGGGCGAAGCCGCTGGCGGAAAGCTAGTCTTTTATAAATACAAATTATGTTGTGAAGTAGATAAAATATTTTGCTTGCGTTGTAATAATTAGGTGTTTTCCAGGACACGATCCTAAACTCCATGTACCAGCTGTGGATCCTGGGCGCGCTGGACGGCACGGGCGCGCTGACGCCGCTGGGCCGCCAGATGGCAGAGTTCCCGCTCGACCCGCCGCAGTGCCACATGCTCATCGTGTCCGCAGAGATGGGCTGCAGCGTCGAAGTGCTCATCATTGGTCAGTTATTGTGTCTCCAATAGTCACAAAACATACGAAGCGCATGTAATCGCTGTCATCATCGTAGTGTTTTGGGAGTACAGTGGACGTGGGAGTGGTTAAAAAAAAGTCTAGGTACCTACTTTAAAAACCTTTAATTAGCGCCACACAGCAGCGAGTAGCGGTACTGACTCAACGGATTCTATAAAGTGATAAAATATAATATGGTTGTTAGTAGTACTACTTTAATAATTTTAACACTAGATAGCGCTGTTTTAACAATTATATATTTCTATTTACAGTATCAATGCTGTCGGTGCCATCAGTATTCTACAGGCCTCAGGGTCGCGAAGAAGAGGCCGACTCAGTAAAAGAGAAGTTCCAAGTACCCGAGTCAGATCATCTCACACTACTACATCTGTACAACCAGTGGAAAGCCAACAAGTATGTTCTCGTCATCATACATAGTCTTTTCCCCCTAAGTTGAGCTCGGTTCCAGTCTAACTACTTAGATGCGTTTGAATATCATTATTTTACAACTCCACAACCAAACTAAGTAATGCTGCTTATCCGGTTTTATGGGCTGACTACGATTAACAACGTTTTTAAGATAACCGGGACGCATGAACTTCATCTAGAAACTCAAAGGAGTTTCTATGTGTTTCCATCAGATCCTACAGTCTTTAGATTGATTGATTGATCAGGCAACTTAGGAATATTGAAAAAGTACTTTTGAAATAATTACTAAAATATTATTCTTAACAGCTACTCTGGTCAATGGTGCACGGAACACTTCGTCCATGGGAAGGCGATGCGCAAAGTTAGGGAAGTGCGCCAACAGCTGAAGGACATCATGCAGCAGCAGCGACTGCCGCTGGTCTCCTGCGGCACCGACTGGGACACAGTGCGCAAGTGTATTTGTTCAGGTCAGTACACCTCATCCGTCATCGGTCATTCTAGATCTAGGAATATAAAGGGATGCAAGGAAAGAGCTCATAGTAGAAACCTTACACTTCTCTATAATATAATATAATAGTAACTAAATACAATTTCCGATTGCTAAATTTGATTGGGTACTTATATTTAAAATTTTAATACTAACGGCCCGTCCCGATTTCGCAAAGTTGGACATTTACGGGAACGCCATGTTTAATGTTTTATGCAAGTAACCTACTGTAGCCCGGTATTCCGAAGTCTCTCGCAACATCAATGTGACACACAGCGCCCCTCGCGATGCAAACCAGAACAATTAAAAAATACCTCTTACCATATCAAAAATGTATTACTAACTAGTACTAATAATTAAATTATAATGTCTAACTCGTAATAACTAAATTATATCATACATATACTATGTGACAACTATGTGCTTTTGATACCACAGTCAATCTGTTTATACAGTTCTGTGGGACAATTCAATCTTACAAACGTTAAAAAATCGTCAACTTCTACACAATAATAATTTTCTTCCTACAGCTTATTTAACTTTCCATCAAATTGCCTGTTATCAAAGATCGTAGTTTCTAATAGATCATCAGAGATGGCGTTGTATAAGAAAAGTGTATGAGTTTCATGTTTTAGTTTCTACCATGTGATCAGAGATGGCGTTGAATACGAAAAAGTAAGAGAAAATTTACTTCGTGCAGCTTCTTCTTCTTCGTGTCGATGGTACGATTTTATTTGCAGCTTATGCTACCCTAGTACTTCCCACTGGATTGCCGAAGTTTTAGTCTAGGAGATTTGTTTGCTATTTCATCATAGATGGCGTTGTTGCATATGGGAAATAAATGCAAGATAAAAATTAACTTCATACGGCTTATGCTATCCTAGTACTTTCCACTGGATTGCAGTTTGTTCTTAAATATTTTAGTATCTGCTATGTTATATGAGATGGCGCTGTGTTCTTAAATATTTTAGTTTCTGCTATGTCATCAGAGATGGCGCTGCTTACAAAAATATAAGGTAAAATTCACTTCGTATAACTTATGCTATCCTAGTACTTTCCTCCCGATTGCCGAGTTTGTCCTCAGATTTTAAGTTTCTGCTATGACTTCAGAGATGGCGTTCCTTACGAAAGAAACATTTAGACAACACTTCGTACAACTTATGCTACCCTAGTACTTTTTTTGAATTGGCTCACTTGATTGCCGAAGTTTGCATCAGAGATTGTAGTGTATGTATGTATGTTAACAGATACAAGTCGAACAGTGTATGAGGAAACGAATTTAAAATGTATTATTTTTTCATATCCTACCTTTTTTTAATACTTACTGTATGTATTTAAAAGCGAAATGTGTTTACGCCCTTTTACCGCATGGGTATAAACCGCTACTCTACATTTTCCTGCATAGATCTTATGGTCTTTAGTTTTTTTTACCTAAATGTCATTAAGACTACAGTTAGAGCAGTTTGGAAAGAAGGAAGGAAGGGCGGGAAGAAGGACTTTGCCCAGCTATGGAACAGAAATAAAATGTTAAGTATTAAATGAAAGCTCACCCTCAAGCTCAGCTCAAAGTTCACTGTAATTACCTATTTATATGACTGATCCTGTCAACATTATTGTGAACCAGTTAAAGTGTGCCATAATTAAATAAAATAAAAAAATAAAAGTAAGAAAATACATATTATTTTCTCCTTTGCAGCGTACTTCCAGCAAGCAGCGCGGCTGAAGGGCATCGGGGAGTACGTGAACTGCCGCACCGGCATGCCGTGCCACCTGCACCCCACGTCGGCGCTGTTCGGGCTCGGCAACTCGCCCGACTACGTGGTCTACTACGAGCTCATGATGACCACCAAGGAGTACATGCACTGCGTCACGGCCGTCGACGGCCGCTGGCTCGCGGAACTAGGACCTATGTTCTTTTCAGTCAAGGAGACTGGCAAGTGAGTATAGTACGACAGTACAAGTGTCTCTATGAAGTTATAGACTCAATAGGGAATATGCGTCTGACTTAAAAAAAGGTCAAATATTTTTTTTTATGAACTTTATCGTTTTAGAATTATGTCTATGTAGATATTTTTTATATTATTTCTTTTTTGATGAGAAAATAATTATTAAAAAGTCCAAAAAAACTGTTGGAAATTCAAATCACTTGAAACGCCACACTATCGGTCAAATGGAATATGACGTCAAAGTCTACTAAAACAGTGTCTGTTGTACGTAGAGATGGGATTCTACCCGGTATTTTCCCGGGTAAATATTATTTTGGGTAAAAAGCGGGTATTTACCCGGGAAAATACCCAAAAGGTGGGTATTTATTTTTCTAAGAACGAAGTATATAAATATATTCGTAATTACTTTTTAGAATGTTATTGGTGCAAAAATGGTTGCATAGTTAGCAGTTTTCAAAATGCTAGTTATTACTAAACTGCACTGGGATAACATATTGTTTGTAAATTGTATCAATTCACAAATCAGGCATGTCATTTACATACTACCGGAATCAGCACACAACGCCACAATTCATGTTTTATGCAACCCTAGTATTCCGAAGTCTCTCAGAACATCAACGTCATACACAGCGCCCCCCGTGACGAAAACCAGTACCTACTATCTTGGTACAGCTTATGCTACCCTAGTACTTTCCATCGGATTGCTTAAGTTTGTCATCAGCTGTCATGGTAAAGTAGTAGTAGTAGTAGTAGTAAAAAGTCCTATGTCCGTCTTCTGGTTCTAAGCTACCTCCCAACCAATTTTCAGCCTAATAGGCTCAGCTGTTCTTCATTTATAAATAGTGTAACTAACACGACTTTCTTTTATATACATACTAGATAATTTATAGTCACAACTTACAACCTAGCACCGATGTGGTCGTGTTTCAGAGGCATTTGTTCCTACGTACGCTTAGGTCAGAGACTGGTCCCATAAGCTTAAAGTCGCATAGTGAGCTATGGAAAGAGCTATGCTCGTGGTCTCTATAAGGGATTGATATCGCAATGAAGTTACCCGTCAAATAACCAAAGTAACCGAAATAGCTCTAAAGCAAAAAGGATTAAGCATGCAATTGGCCTGATCAAGTCTTTTAGAGAATCGATAACCGTTGGGGCAAACGAGTGGTTGAGTGAAAACCGCGTCTAGGCAAACGTAGTGTAGGACGCCCGCCGGCCAGGTGGACTGACGAATTGCGAAAGGTAGCTGGCAGTGACTGGATCGAAAGAGATTATTGATGATTTTGGCTCTGTGGTGTTCACACCACAGAGCTCTTTGAGAGAGAGAGGTTTTTCTATGAAATTCTCAGTAGCAGCTCAAACTCCGAGCTGCTACTGAGAATTTCATAGAAAAACCAAAAAGACTACTCGACTTCGGAAAAAAACAGGATCTCTTCTAGCTTAGCCGTCATAAAGTAGCTTATCAGGAATTAAAAAAACTACTACATAACTAACTTCATCCTAGTGCAGTGAAAATTGCTAGTTTTGCAACCCATAACATGCTAAGAAGTAATTACGAACATATTTAAATACTTCGTTCTTAGAAAAATAAATACCCACCTTTTGGGTATATACCCGGGTAAATACCCGATATTTACCCAAATGGGAATTTACCTGGGTATTTTCCCAACGGGTATTTACCCATCGCCCATCTCTAGTTGTACGTGGTTGTTTGGTTGAGAGAACGTAGACTTTGACGTCTCGGCAAGCGCGCCAAAATCGCGGGTGTTTAAAATGCCAATATCTGTCTCATAATTTAATAAATTTTTTTTGTTACTTAATTTTAGTTTTAAGGCGCTGGAATTTTTTTTACGGCTACATAACGATATAAAGTATCGTTTAAAAATATTAAAAAAAAATGTGCATATTCCCTATTGCCTACACAGTAGTAATATCCAATTTAGATTATTAAAAATGCGGTAAAAAAGGAACTAAGATGCTGCGTAAACTGAAAACTGACAACCGTTGCTATGTGATCATTACAAATTTATGTAATGCAACCTCGTAAATGCAATTCTATAAAATTATATAAGTGGCAATATTAGCTCTCATGATCTGTAATAAGTAAAATATTCAATTAAATTACTTCCTTGCAGATCAAACCGCGACAAACGCAAAGAAGCAGCAGTGCACCTCCAGCGTATGGAAGAAGAGATGAAGCAAGCTGAACAGAAGATGGCAGAAGAGAGGAAGAGACGAGAAGAAGACGTGCCTGTGAAGCAGGAGGTGGCTACCCCCGGCCTTAACACCCCGCGCCGGACCCCACACCGACTGGGTCTGTGACCGTATAAGACCTCTCAATGTCTCTAGCTCTGTGACCCCAGAGGACCCCGCATCGACTAGTTCTGTGTCAGGACCCCGCGCTGACTGGACCCTACATACTTGTGTATCATGTGCTTTCAATCATTAATAAATGAATTTAATAAAACTGGCATTATATTGCACCCTACATTAGCTGTTCCGAATTTTAAAATGTCATAGTACAAACAATTACCAATAGTAACCAAAATGGGAGATGGCGCTGACTTCTACAGGTTTATCACACATCACATAACGTTGGAGATGAGAGGCTTTTCATATGGTACTGTAACCACACATCACGTCAATAAAGATGAATAAAAAACAACGATTTTTGAAACAAACCTTTATTCAAGAATCATTGTCTTCTTTACATACTTTTTAGTAATCAAATCTTTAAGACACCAGCAATAGGGTGCACCCGCGACGATTTATGTTGTTTTTTATATTTGACATTAAGGGATGCTAAAAAATAAAGCCGCACCGCACTGTGTATCCTCGGTAATAGTTATTTGACAGTAAATACCGTATAAAACAAACGTTAAGCTCCGTAGAACCGTAGAAGTTAACTTATGGTCTTATTCATAAAAAATATAAACCGTCTCTATCAGTCTAATAATAAACATCTTATAGCTATCTATAAGATGTTTATTATTAAGACTACTTGAATATTGTTGTTTGCATTATTGCTAAACCAATCTCATGTTTCACTTTGATAATTTCAATTGGTAATTTCTTTCGAACCATTTTTAATGCAACGCATTTTTATAAATTCTGTTACGATTCATTTTGATGAAACGGGCCCAACTTATACCTTTATTGCTAGGTCCTAGATTCCGAGGCTTCCTGTGTCTCTAGTAAAAAACAGAATAGATAAATAGTCACCACATCCTTAAATTTATGCCTTATTAATGGCTATCCGACCCACATAAAATTCTTCCATCCTATTTATGTCGTTTACCCTTTAAGAGACAACTGAAAGTTAAAATAATCTTCATAATGAGATCTAGAGTAATTTATATAACAATAACGATCAAAACACGAGCCATGGCTAATCCGCGTGTCATTTAATGAAACTATTCCTAAATTCAAGCATAGGACAACAGGAAAGCATTTTAGTCATACAGGCCGAACCAAAAATGTATCTCATAAAAACGCACAAGAAGGTTTTTCGTTTTGGCTATATCTAAACAAATGATAACACATTCATAATTATAATAATTCTAAGGACTTCAAACTTGAACCTACATAATAGTCAGGCGGGTCATTGTATTAACTCGTTGATTTTCATATTTATACTTTATTTTAAATGCCAGGATCGTAGCAAGTGGTGCAAATCTAGTCTCTGCCTACCCTTATGGGAAACAGGCGTGAAGCTATGTATATATTGTATTTTAAATAGCTCGTAACATGACTAAAATGTATCAATGAAAGAGATAACCGTATTTACTTTATACATTTAATTCTAACATCAGCCCCTCAACCATGAGTTCTATCGAATGACTTTCGATAGGTTTTTTACGCATCGAAACGCTGTAATCTCATAGCAGATCTTAGTTCCTTACGTAACCGCTAGAGGCGCTGCGAAGGTTTTCCATACAAATATTTTACGGCGTCGCTAGCGAATCTAGTGAGAAAAACTCATGGTCGAGGCACAGAACACAATGAAAATCAGTTCGATAACGTTTGAACTTACATTCAGGCGTGATTCATATAGTTGCTATAATTAAGAAAATATATACACACGAAATTGTAATAACATCATACGAAAATTAATGTCTGATTTTCTATAAGTATAGTAATCGCAAAATATTCAATTCCTAAATCTTAAAAATGACGTCAGTCGGATAAAGAAAACTACCAAAATGGTAGGATTTTAATGTTAGTAGTAGAATGTTTTGTTATTAAGCCTCTAAAAGACTAGTACCCGACTGACGCTGAATCAAAATCGAATGAAAATTAAAACTTACACACCTTTTAGTAAGAAATAAAATCATTCTACTCAGTTTACTTAAACTAGACAAAAGGCATCAATAAAATTTAATATTGCTATCTTATACAGATATAGATAATCCTAACAAGCATTCAAGCGAATTATCTAGTTTAAGTGAATGAGTAGTGTCCTGAGATAAAAAAAAACCACCAGCAAAATGTTGCCAGAGGAAAAAAGAAAAATATCGAACAACCTTTAATGTTTAATTCAAAAAATATAAAATTATTTCCATACAATGTCTGTAGTGTGTGTTTAAAAAATAATATGATTACTGTAGCGACTACCGTATATTTCACTATAAAACTAATCTTCATGTAGGTACGTCATCACTTTGGAAGGACTCATTTTGACGTCACAACGATTACGTCATCTAAATTACATTTATTTTGAGTCAACATTTTAACTAAAAATATATAATTTAGTTATATTCACTATTAGTTTAAATATTTTTATACTAATATAAATGTAATGTAGATGCAGTTAGATCAATTAAAGTTTAACTATGTAATCGACCTATTTAGGCACTAACTATCCTATTAATCCCTTTGATTATCATCATGTGATCATTCCTCACTCCTTTGGGTAATTCAGTTGTTTATGTGAAGTTATTTCGGCTATATAATATGATAACAAATCTTTATAATACCCTTTCTATTGAAATACACGAAAAATAGGCAGTTGATTTTATTATTTTATTATTATTAGGATTAAGGATTATAATCCTAATGATAAATAATAAATAATGATAAATAAGGATTCAGTACAACTACTTCCAGAAAGGGTTCTCAGTGCCTTTGATGAAAATGATTTTTTTTATCATCTGTCGATATTTTTGCACAATACACTTTTTTAAGCGACTATACTTGCACGGCCGTTTGCAAAGGCGGTAGCCGCATACATCGAGCTTAATAGGAACGCACATTGACGTATATTTTTAGCGACACAGTTACTTTACTCGAATTGTACTAGAGCTTCCCTTTCAGTGCCTCGACCATGAGTTTTTCTCACTAGACTCGCTAGCAATGCGGTAAAATATTTGTATGGAAAACCCTTGCAGCGCCTCTAGCGGTTACGTAAGGAACTAAAATATGCTATGAGATTACAGCGTTTCGATGCGTAAAAAACCTATCGAAAGCCATTCGATAGAACTCATGGTTCCATGGTGGAACTAGTGTTTCCACCAGATGTTTGAACACTGTTTTCCCTATTTTTTTAATGTGCCATTTGACAGTAGAGCACACTGTTAATCGAATACAAATACCAATATCATAAAAAATATGGAGATCAACCATAAACGTATCGTCATAGCGTAAGAAAGGTGCAATGACATTTAAAAACGAGGGCCCTTTTTAAAGACAAGGAACACTACAAAAAAGCGGTGGGTATCTAACGTTGGGACAGAGGAAAATTGGCCATTATGTATAAACTACTATTTGTTATTCTGTGGCGGATTAAAAGTATAAGACTCGAATTCTCCATCTTAGGGGACCGTAGAGTAGAATATAATGATATTCTCTCATTCTATAACATAAAATATGAAATGGGCAAGATTATTGGCATTTATTGACGCATTTCATAAGCACGGTCTGTATTGGTCTATATTATTTACTTATGTGGATAGTAATATATAGCGATGACGCTTCTCTACAAAAATATAATATCAATTATATAACATTATAAATATTCATTGGTGTTTTTAAACTGGTGTTATTAAACAACTTCAAAAGAGTATATGTTTACTGTTTAAGAACCGATTTTGAATATTCTCTGATAGAATATACTATCGCGGTGGTACTAAGAATTATATTAAGTTGGTACCTGAACATTGGTTCTGAAGATACACCATAAACGCTTGAAGTTGATTTTCTGTTTGTATAAAGTTAATTATTATTAAAATTACACACAACTTGACATAAAAATGTCTATCGCGATCCAACTTTTGGGCAGTATATAAAAAACTTGCAACATTAAAGATAATATTTAAAACTTTTAATAATCTGTATAAATGACTATAGCAAACAAATTCATCAAAAATTCTACAATACAACGAAATTTTAAGCAATCTATTAACGTTCAGCATTTCAAGCACTTATAGCCGAATTTTTTTAACCAAAATCAAAAAGGTTCTCTATTCGTCTTGTATCATTAAGTATATTACCTGATATCTCCGAAATTACTCAATCAATTTATCTCATTCTTTTTTTAAGAGAGAATCGCATAGTTACCTATTTTTTTCAAAATTGATGAAGTACTTCGGACATACATGATAAATATCACAAGTTGAAGTATTCTTAAAACATTATTTGAGTAAAAAATCTCTCAACAAGTTCATAAAATCACAATAAACAACCGAATTACCCTAAAATATATTCAACAATTATTGAGAGCCACATTGAGCCCGTGTTTCTCTATATACCTCTTTCTGGCTTCGGCGATCATTTGAGCTTTTCGTTCCTGGAAGCTGAGCTGTCGTTCCTTGGCACTTTTGGGGAAGATGCCTGTCGGGGCGGGGATCACGTACCGCGGCTGGGCCTGCGACGTGGAGGCCCGGGGCTCCGCCGCCGCCTCGGGCTCCGGCGTGTACGGACTCACGCCTTCCAGGAAGTTCGTTATTGTCACGTCGACGCTGCGGGTTATAGCTGTTGATCGCAAAGATTTTACGTGAGAATACATAAACAAACTGCCTCAATGGTCAGGTGTTTGCAGTTGTGACTGTTGAGCAAGTCATGGGTTCGATTCCCAGATTGAGCAGTCATACTAGGTTTTTTTATTAACTTGTTAGGTCAACAACCTCTATTATCTTCCTTGACAAGACATGTACCTTTGACAATTGATGAAAATGAAACCCTTGCCTCTATTAAAATAAAGTAAGTAAAAATATATGGTTATAATAAAATGGGCAGGTCCTACCCAAGTCCCTGAGTATGTCGGTGAGCGGCACTCTGGGCAGCACCTCCTTGACCTGGTGGGCGAGGCGCGTCACGTCCGGCGGAACCTCGCGCCGCCGCGCCACCTGGCGGCCGGGACGCAACTCTTCCCATTTGAACTCTGTCTTCTCGATCTATTAACAATTTTAATTGATGTATTATTAATGTGGAGGGGAGAAGAAATAAGAGTTCTCTTATCTCTTTACTTTAACGCTGTGTTTTCACGTTTTCTGAAAATTCAAACGAGTTGATTGACATCAATAATTGCTATCAAACGATTATGATATAATTATGTCTTATTGATTTAGTCCTGGGATTCCTAGATCGGCATCAGTCAGTTCCCAGTAGCATTGAGCGTTTGGATATAAGCCTGGTTATACTTTATAGCAGTCGTCTTCCACGGTAACAAAAAAAACTATAATCTGTGGGATCTTTTCTCTGCCTAACTGTTTGGGAATAAAAGTGTGATTATGTTACCAAATCTTCTATCCATCTGCTGAAGCGCGCAAACACGAGGGGGCATCACATCTGCCATGCGCATACATTGCTGTCAAGAATCGTCCCGAATTGGGCTTTGCGCCAGACGCCGCATTTTTGACCGCGACCCGGTTACCTGCAGAGTATCAGCGATGGTGTCGGCGATGCGTTGCGCCATGGCGGCGTGGTCGGTGTCGCGGCGCTCCAGCGGCGGCAGCAGGCGCAGCGTGAACACGGTGCAGGGCGTGCACAGGAACCACAGCGCGTCCGACCACGGGAACGCGCCGCGGGAGTCGCCCGCGCCGTGCACCGTCACGTGCGTCAGCATGCGCTCCACGCCTGACACAAACACGTTTACACAATATTTTTTAACGGCCTAACAAAAGGAGGACGTTCTCAATTCGGCTGTTTTTTTTTTGTATGTATGTTACGCGATTTCTCACACTTATTTTTTGTTTGAAGGAGTATACCCCCGAAGTAGTCCCATATAAATTTTATCGAAATAGATCGAACGGTTTTTAAAAAATCAACAAATACAAAACAAAATACATCCATATTCCAGTAAAACTTTTAAAATAAATTATTTTTAAACAAAAAACAAATAGCCTCCAAAAAATACATAGAAACTAAAAAGCAAAAAATAACAGATACATATTTACATTATGATTTAACTACTAATTTAATTTAAGTATGACCTACGTATATTTCACTAGCATTCTGCTAACAGCTTCTCCCGCTTATAAATGATACCCTGTCTCCTAGGAATAGTCTAGCTTTCCAAAGGTAAAATAATTCTAAATCGGTCCAGTAGTTTCTGAGCCTATCCAATTCGAACAAACAAACAAGGTATATGTAGTAGGTACTCACTGATAGCGACTGGTTGCACTCTATTGCCGAGCGGGAACGGCCACTCAGTGAACTTGAGCAGTCCCTTGCCGTTAGTAGGACCCCCCTCTGGCTGTAACAGCACCGGCTTGCTGGGGCACTCAGCAAAGTGTTGCCTGATCAGAAAAAAAATATTAATTACTAGCTTCTTCATCCGCGAGGAACAAGCTTACTTACTTTGTTCTATATGAACTCATTCCCTATTTCATCCCCATGTAGGTCGAAATTTCAAAAACACTTGGACAAATGTTTATTTATTTCTTATCAAGTGTCTCAATACAAAGTTTCATTGTTTTATCTTCAATAACAATGGATTCCCATACAAACTCATCCCTTATTTCAACTCCTTCAAGACGCGACAAAAGCCATCCATGGCTAATCTATCTCTGTACAAAATTTTATCAGAGTCAGTTGCGGTTTAGGCGTAAGTATATCTTAGTGGCGCAAATAAAAACAAAGTTTTTAAACTAGAGTAAATTAAACAATTAAATTGGGTATTCAATCCAGTTTGTCGAACTGAGGAGGCGCACTTTCCATTTCAAGTTCAATAAAATAAAAATCTTACTTTCTTATAAACTGCGCAGAATTTCTTATGCCGAGAGTTGATGCAAAAAATGGCGGCACTTTCCATTTTCTGAGCTGTAAACAAATATTAAATAGGTACAATATAAAATTACTCATACACAATGCCTTCGACAGAGCTTTTTGAAAAGGTATATTTAGGAAATTCAATGATAATGATGATTATAGTGAAAACAAGCACGCTGAAGATATTGATAACTAATCAAGGTTCTATTAGCATTAGAAAAATTATTGTTCCCATCATCGACACGACAGACAGGGTCAACGTTTCTTAAATTAATCGTAGTCAACAATATTCATTAAAACGTCGAAAACAGTGAGGCTATCGATGACGATTATGATCATGTTTTGAATGGGTCGAATACATTGGTATTGGGTATTTGACATTATACCAAATATTCGACAAAAGCACATAAAGCAACTTATCCAAGTTGCACAAGGCTATTTGCATTTAAAAAACGACGCTTTTGCGACGGAATACGGGCGGTCCAAAACGCAAATTTTACACCTTATTGTATAACTTTACACCTTATTATACCGTAAAATCTTACAAACAAGCAGGTTTTATCACGGTTTTTCCTTTTATCATTTAGGCAAGTGATCATTTAGCATGCATTAAAAAAGATGTTTTGGAAGAATTCTGTTATTTTCCTCATTTTGATCTGTCTGCACTGTGCTCAGAAAACAAATAAAGTAGCATACATAATGCTATACATAGTATTGTAATAATTTATATAAGTTCTATAAATAGATCCTCTTTACACAGCAATCTAGGTTATTGAACTAAATTATTTATGGGAAATAAAAAATATAACTCGCAAGATATGTTTAAGTATAGGTAGTTACTTATCAGGTGGTGCAATGGATCATCCTTATCTTATTATAGGTAAAAATAATCGCCCGTTATTTTTTTTAAAATAACAGGCAGGCAGTAATTTTTATACCAAATCAAATCAAGTGGCTGCAGTGGCTTTCTTTTTGCTATAAAAGGCCTTTTTCACAAACTCCAGATAACCACTTGATCTACACTAACATAATAAAGAGGAAAGATTCGATTGTTTGTTTGTTTGTATTGAATAGGCTCCGAAACGACTGCAGCTATTTGAAAAATTATTTCAGTAATAGATAGCCCTTTTATCGGGGAAGGCTAGAGCCTATATACCATCACGCTATGACTAATAGGAGGGAAGTAGTAATGCAAAATGTTGCAAATCGGGGGAAAAAAGTCGGGCGAAGCCGATGGCGGAAAGCTAGTTTATTATAGTGGTGGTAATTGTCTCGCCATTGTTAGAAATAGGAAGTAAAACATACTGGCAAACTGTGGGTGTACAATTTGTAAGCTTCTGCCAAATCCTTTGGGACTCATCATTCGGTCTTTATCGACCCACTGCAGGCGAGATTTGCGCCAATCTTCCACCATCACTTCAAGGATGCAAGTAACTTATAGCACTGTGAACTGCCTTGAACAGCAGGTATTCTTTAAGGGGAATTGGGCAAAAAAATCCCAATAAGAGGCCTGATCGCCCGGCTTGGTCCCCGAATATAAGTAGGATGGAAGTATTCTTCAATACTCACACTGATGGTGCCAAGCACATGAGAAGCAGCAAGTGAATCCAGACACGACACGTAGTTGGCTACCATGACGCTACAGCGTGGGTCGCGAGTACCCTTTAGTTTTACATATACACCTGCAAACAAAATTCAACATACTGTTCTCGGCAATCTTATTGTCTGGCTTGAAGTTGGCCCGAGCTAATTTCAAACCGGCCGTAAAAATCGGTGAAAGGAAAACATTGAACTACATTAAATAAAACCAAAAGCTCAAGTCGTAGGCTGTAGTTTTAAATAATGTTATTTTCTATATTTTTCTCTCTCCGACTTTTATGGACAGGTTGAAGTTAGCTTGTGCCAACTTCAAACCGAACAATAAGATTGCCGAGAACTGTTCCCTTAATTACTCGAGACACATGTGTATTGAGCTACAAAGATGTTGAAGAATTTGTGTCAGGATATGTAATTCATAGTCATAAGGCCTTTGCTGTATGACACACTAAAAAAGTAGGACAAGAGGGGACACCACAATTGAATCTATGTGTTATTAGGAGTTCCCTGTTTGTTCAATTTAAAATACTAACACAGTTCAAACTATTAGCAAATTGAGCAAAGGCCTTCTCTTGCTTTTTTCATGTATGTCCTTGATAGCCCAATCACCCAATAGACCCAATCAAACAAGAATCAATAAGGTTTTACACAAAAATATTAATTTCGGAAATAAACCTAAGTACCTCCTTTTTCAATTTCATCCAAATCCAAATTAAACATATTTTTTTAAAAACATAAAATATTGATTATTGCAGTAAGAAAAAATACCAGGAAACCAGTACTGGTTTTATGCATATTCTTACCGAATGTCCAACATGCTAATGTTGACAGCATTTGTCTCACCGCTGACTTATTTGGCAGTATTATTGATGCAACCCATAATATCAATGCCAGAAATACTCTGAACACCAACAGTAATATACCAAATGGGAGGTATAGGAGGAACTGAAAAACATTGTCACCGCAAAATCTGAAATAAGAAGATCAGTGTGAGTAATGCACCTTTACCATTGTTTCCTCAATATGCGTTGACCGGACGCATCTCCTAGCTATGCAGTCTTTATATACTGCTTGGTACATAACTTACTCACAGTGCATGAATGAGAAAATAATGTGTGTGTGAAGTCTGTGTCATTACAATGCATGTTCTATTATCTTGAATATAAAATAATAATAAGTTTATTTGCCACAAATAAGTACAAAAATATGAAACTGTATGCATTTTTACAAGTTTTTTTGCAATTGTTTGCTTGATGGGAATAAATAAAACTAGATAGTTGAATCATATAGAACAAATTATAAACACTACTTCTTTTCTCAAACCTCCTTTTCTTAGGTATGTCATTGTACAATTTGTGCCGCAGCCTTGACAATAATGAAGTATTGTCAACATGTATTTCATTGGAACATGGCTATTATTATGATAAGCAAAGTAATTTCTCATGGTAACAGATATTTATTAATCCAGATATAACATACAGCAAGAATAATATATTCTAAACCAATATTTTAATAATTATTTTGTACAATATTTTTTATGGTAATAGGTATTTTTTCTAGATAAGTTTTTTTACTGTCACTGCAGTCATTCATCCTATGTGGAGAGACTAAAAATATGTGTATTTCCCCTTTAATGATAGATCCAGTAAATCTGTAGGTAAACTATCAAAAATGCAAGAAATGTTACATTTTAGGAAAATAAATCAATAAGTTATGCTAGCAGTGACTACAGTTCAATAATAAAATTGAGTGTTCAGTTAATCCTTCATACAAATTACAATGTTATTGTAATAAAATACTCAGGTCATGGTCAAAGACATACCTACTGTGCCCTTTCTTGCAATCATGCTCGCTTTGTATTCAGGAAATTGGTTAATATATAACAAAAAAAAACAAGCATATGTATAAACTATGCGCCACTTGGCTGGAGATTGAATGTGTAAACATTGCAAAAGTTTATATTTGAATAGCAGTTCACTGTACAGCAACTACCTACCATATTTCGTATTACACCGTTACATGCCCGCTACACCAATCAGTTACGTCACGATTAAACTTCATAAACGTGCCGGGATTATGATAAATTTCATTGAAATTTGTATGTAGTACATAAAGTATAACGCAAACTTTCCCTTGAAAAAATTAGCAAACACGTAGGTATGCAATAATAAAATACACATTTTACCTTTCATCGTTCACCAATTTGTCCACTGTTATAGCCATTGTTGTTTGTGATGTGAAAACAAACTTCTATAGTGCTTTCCGTGCTATTTTTGACTGCATAAAATTAAAAATTTCGAAGTTTTCTCCAATCGTGATGTGTAGTGTATCACGACATTGACCATAGAGTACAGCCTGAAAAATTGAAAATTTTGACAAGACGGGTCAGGCAAAGATTTTTCAAACCATAGACAGCGGCATAAAGCTAGTTACTCACGAAAGGTATGGTACTGCTACTGTGGGTCCGCGGTCCATGTGCGGGTGTAGCTTTCATCATCACAGATTACTATATTGTAGCAAGATTCATCATCTTGTACTATGTGTTCTATGATTGTAGGCCCGGGGCGCTGAATCTTAAAATACGCGACTGCGACCAATTTGACGCTTATCAACGGAGACTTTTCATAATTATATACAGAGTTGGTCCCGCTTGTCTCTACCCTGCATAGTATCATTCTAGATCATACTAGATCTATTCGCAGACCATGTTTAATGGTCTGTGATCAACATTGACTTTTGAGGCATACATGATATTGTCATAGCAAGGACCAATTGTCATATTAGCACGGAACTAATTTATGTGTCAAACTTCGTGAAACTTCGTTTACATCGTTTTTTTTTTCGTTTGCCACTTTACTTTTTGAGATGACAGTGGACGTCTGGCCGCCATCGCTTACTACACTTCGGCAGCGCCCTCTTTAGCAACCTTACATATTTTTTGTACATACATACATAAGAAACTCCCAGAACAACACCAATACTTGTGCTTATCACATAAATATACTTGTGTCATGATCAACAGTTCGACGCTTTTACCAATTTTTATGCGACATGGCAAGATACAATTACGACAATAGTGCCTATGTTTACCGCAAATATTTTTCTTTGGTAGAAAGAAAAATAAACTCGTTTCACAAATCCTATCTTATAACATTAAAATTGATATGGTCTCTCTTAACGACAAAAATCATGGTCACTCTAATAGAGCGAGAAGAGTTGACTCCACCCTATCTCACTTAGACCGCTTTTTTTCATAAGTGCACATTCCTATTGTATACTAAGTATACTCACTATTTCCATTAGTGTCATTGGAATTTGGAATCCAATTATTTTTTTCCATAGTTTTTCAGTTTTTGAGTCGCGATGTTTCTTAGTGTTGGCCGGAGGATAAATACTCTGAGGATAATTACTCAAGTATTTTCAGAACTGGATAAATACTTATTTATATTTTTACAGCTATAGTATCAGAAACCAGTACACTCTCTGGTTTCTGATAATTACACGAATATTAGACATTGAAACAATTCTATTATTTATCGCGATATACTATACAAGTTAAATCCCAACGTTTGGGACCCTTTACAGTGTCCATGACCATGGACACTGTTGAAAATGCTGGCAGAAGTAGGAAGGTAGGAGGGTTATTTAAAAAAATGATGATCTCTTTGTTAGTTGGGCTTTTTCAAATACAACAATGTTACATTAACTTTATAATTATTTTATTGACAGTGATTGACAAAAATATTTTAATTGTAGTGGTCTATTTGTTATTATATTTTTAATTGATTTAAATAATCTTAATTTCGAAAATATTCATGATTGAGTGAAATTAACATTATTATAAGTTTTTTATTTATTAATCCTACTATGATTATTAAAATATTGTAAAAATCTATATTTTCCGATTTCAATCGTTACACAATTTAACAAAATCTTTAACAGTATTATTTCGCTGTTTTGGATAAAAATAAATACTCGAAAGAACACGGATATTTATTGTTTATGAGTATTTATCCGGATAAAATCCCGTCTCACTCGGTCTCACCCAAGTTCACCAACGCTAGTCTTGCCCCAAGCAAGATTATCTATTATTTATTCTACTCTTTGGTCAATGTCGTGTCTCTGCTGGCAAGTGTCATGTCATGTCAATAATAGTGTCATATTCATATGTCATCGAGTTTATCAAATAATGCAATTACTGCACAAATATTGTGATAGTATTATAGAACAAAGAATCTTTTTGCAATTGCAACTATTAAGCGAACGATTTTTGTATTGTTTTATTTTGTTGCAATATTCAATCGAAATCTATAATAACAAAGGTATACTTAATACTTTTACAACTTCTACTAAATGTCTGTAAAACACCTGACCTTTGTTTATCAACGAAAATTATTATAGAAACAATATCAATGGAGAGTATCACGTCACCTGAAGAGACGACGTGCTCGGAAGGAGAGGAAGAGCAAAAAATTGCGGGAAGCAGCACAGTGAACCGTGAAAACCACCAAGGTACTACCCCACATCACTCGACATCCTTCAACGAGCTCACTCTAATGGAAGAAAAGATGCGACGTAAGCTGCAGTTTTTCTTTATGAATCCTATTGAGAAATGGAAGGCCAAACGGAAATTTCCTTACAAATTCGTCGTCCAGGTAATAAAAATTGTTCTAGTAACATTTCAACTGTGTTTGTTTGCACATAACCGATATAATCACGTCAACTATACGTGGGACAACCGTATCACGTTTTCACATCTTTTTCTTCTTGGCTGGGACTCTACTAGAGAGATAAATGCATATCCCCCTGCAGGGGGGCCACTTGCAGTATACAAAATAGATGAATTCTATAACACATTGGATTATGCTTACCAAGGATATTCAAATGTTTTAACTAATGCAATTGGACCCTACTCATATAATGATGAAAACAATTTGAAACCTTCCCCAGTGTTTTGTCAATATAACTACAAACAAGGTATAATCAACGGATTCAATGAGAGTTATGAATTCAACTCAGAAATTATTGAAACATGCATTAATTTCACAAGTCCAAGTGATAAAGTGTTTCATTCTGAATCATTTCTTAAAGATGCAGATTTCAATATAAGTTTTGCATCACTGGTGCGAGCAAAAGTGATGTTTTCATTGAAAACTATAAACTTTAGAGCTGCAGGTCCTATCACTCCACCGGATTGCTACAGATTTGATATTGAAATTGTTTTTGATAACGAAGACCATGATGGACAAATGTCACTGTTCCTGGAGGCAGAACCATACAAATTGACTTGTAAAGGAGACACTGCCTATATTACAGATAACAAAATAGATCAAATACTGAGAAGTATTCTCAACATTCTCGTGATCATAATATGTGCAGCATCTTTTATTTTGTGCAGCAGAGCTATCTATAGAGCTCAGTTACTAAAAGAGTTAACAGTGCAGTTCTTTAGGCAAGCCTATAACAAGGAACTAAGCTTAGACGGCCGTTTGGAATTTCTAAATATCTGGTACATAATGATCATAGTCAATGATATACTAATCATCATGGGATCAGCTATAAAGGAACAGATTGAACGCAACCAATTTGAGAATGACCAGTGGAACGTGTGTTCCTTATTTTTGGGCACCGGTAACCTTCTTGTATGGTTTGGAGTATTGAGATATCTTGGATTCTTCAAGACTTATAATGTAGTGATACTGACATTGAAGAAAGCAGCACCTAAAATCTTCAGATTCTCCATCTGTGCATTACTACTGTATGCAGGCTTCATGTTTTGCGGTTGGCTGATCTTAGGTCCGTACCACATGAAGTTTAAAACTTTAGCAACAACCTCCGAGTGTCTATTCGCTTTGATAAACGGAGACGACATGTTCGCGACATTCTCTATTATGTCAAAGAAGTCACCAATGCTTTGGTGGTTCAGCCGTGTGTACTTATATTCATTTATAAGTTTGTACATTTACGTAGTGCTGAGTTTGTTTATATCAGTCATAATGGATGCATATGATACAATCAAGCAGTATTACAAGGATGGGTTTCCAAAGAGCGATCTGCACCAGTTTATTGGTGAAGCTAATGTTGAAGAGGTTTCCTCTGGGTTGTATAGAACACAGAGTTCAACATCTTTGAATGCAATAATGGATTCACTCTTCTGTTGTAACTTTTACCGAAGTGCCTATTCCAAGATTGGTGGAGGAAGTTCATCCTTAAACTTGTAGAATTGTTGTTATTGTAACAATTGAGATACACCATACTGTAAATATTTAATCAATTCATCACTATCATAAGTGCGTTAGATAAATGTTTTATCTATGTTTCATGATGTGTGATAGGCAGCTATGTTATAGCAATACTGTATTTCTATTGCAATAGGGTTTATTATTGTATGTTAAGTTTTATACTAAAAGCATGGGAGTAGCTCTGTTGTTGATTGTGTGCGTCCTATTTATCTCAAGGATGCGTGCCTTCAAGGTAACTGGCTAATCAGGTCTTTGTTTACAAAAGGCTAGAGAGTATTACTATTTTTTTTTTATTAATTTCTATTTTTTTATGCCGGATTGTCTAATGTCTGCAGGTTTGTATTCAGTTCGATATTAGTGCAAGGATATTATTACCAATTATTATAACAAAATGTCTTATTAAGCATTTACTGCCCCTTGGAAGAGATTCTTTCATGTATATTAGGCGTCGCCTGTATGTACAACTAATATTTAATTTTAATTTCCTCATGTTACCATACTCGCCAAAGAAAACTCACCAAACATGTACTTATTTGTATATAAGTTGATGAAATGAATAAAATGCTATAAAAAATCAATCATGTAGGTACATATTGTAAAACCCGGAGATTAACTATTAAAATAAGTACAATATTGTTTAAAAATTGAGTCATAATCGACGGGAATGTTAGATACTATGTTTAGGCTCAGCATTGTACCTACATATCGCTATTGCGCGATTTATATTATTCTAATAAAATGTATATTTTAGTACTGAGTGTAAATGTATGTAAAATACATTATTTTTATATTACAAACGTTGTTTTGATCATATTTCACCGCAATCGGAACGCCTGCATGTATTGACTTATTGGCAATAGGTATTCAATTCGAGGTCGTATGAGATCAGCTTACTGAATATCATATCGCACATAAAATTACTTAAGGTATAAATACGTTAAGTTGCTAATCAGTTGGCTGGCTGGCTGGACTTTTATAAAATAGAATGTCTCATCCTATCTGCAACATCAGCTCATTAGAGCATTTTGTAAACGAGTTCTTCTCCTCTCTTAAAGTTCGATAACAAATTTATATTGGTCGTATTGTTTTTGCTAACGCCTTACGTAATCATAATAGCAAAATGTTTATTTTGTAAACCTCTTACCTAAAGCATAGTGTAATAAATTCTCCTAAAGTTTTGTAGTAAATAATATTAGGTATCGTCTACAATTTGTTTGTCAATTGCTACGCGAATGGTTTAACCCGACGTTTCTCATGCGAGCCTTTGTGTCGTAATATTAGGTACCTATATCTACAAAAACTGTACCTACTCCGTTTACTCGAGGCATCGTGATTCATGAATCGTCGTAGCTTTTTTCTTCCATTGTGTCTGCATGAGATGCTTACAAATAATAATTTATACTGTAAACAGTTGAGTTAGTCATCGTGCTAATTGCAAGTCTGACTGACCTGTCGTCATTTACTTCGGGCCGAAACTATGGCTGGAGACGAGATAATGTGACGACAAAATTATCTCGTGGCGTGCATGTGCGCCCCCGGGCGCGCCGATTGATCATGCATTATTAAACCAGTGTACATATCCATAAGTGGTCATACTACGCTACTTATTGTAAATTCGAAAATAACTCGTGTTTGTTGCTTTTTCAAGTCTGAACCGCTGCACAGATTTCGATAAAATTTGGCAAGGAGATAGCTTGCTCTCTGAGGAAGAGTATAAGCTACATTTTGTCTCATAATCGTCCGCACTTTCTCTCAACCTTCGACTAATACCGCGGGCAACAGCGTAGCACATTCACTAATAATTTACCTACATTTTCAATCAATAATAACCTGCTTCATAATGCAGTATGTTCATTACATACGGTATTCAAGCGGAACCGGTTGCGCATGCGTGGCTTTAAAAGCTATGTCCTAATGTCAGTAAGTCTCCATGTATGTAATAGATGTACCGACATAGGTAGCGTATTTAGGTTTTGTTCAGCTATTACTTATAAAATGTTATATGATTGATATGTGGCATCAAATATATCGAAACGAATGTACTGTTCCTAATTATCTATCTATCTATTACTACTGAAGAAATTAAACTCTATCTCAATGTAATAAAGTTTAGGTCAGAATTACAGTTGCCATGTAGTGTGTTCGTTCTGAAACAACCCTTGTGTCATTGAGACATAGTTGAATTTTCTTAGTTGTTCAGATAATTTTGAACAATTTGTATGTCTGATGCTGACTCTACAAATTATAAGCTTGGAAAATTTTCTCAATAATGATTACCAAATGTGTTTACCAAATAAGTTGGAATAAAATCGATAAATATTAAATATAGATAATTATCTCTTATTTATAATATCAAGCAGTTACTGGTTACATATTCCCTACTCAAAGGAACATTGAAAACAAAATTATGTAAATATTTTCCACATTTATTATCACTATAAAACTTATTCTAATAACAATATATACAACCACATTATTCTTACAATATGCGAGACAGATTAGGTTGTAATGGTTCTTAGGAAGAATAGCTTACTTCCTAGACCTTTTAAAAAACTTAAGTAGGGTTAGGAACATAAATAATTCTCATCATTTAAATTATAATAATGTACACTAATGTCCAATAACTGGCCTAAATTATGGCAATCGCATTGGCGTAGGCACGTGTTCTTTACATAATTTTAAAAATATTAAATATATAAAAAAGTAATTATAAGCCAAAAGGTGCCTTCAATAAATTCACTAACAATTAAATATTTTCAAATAAGTTTATTTCATTTCAAAGTAATATTTGAGCAAAATCTGACAATGAAACTGTTCACCTTTTAATTTAAATAAATAAATTATAATTTAAATGCTTTACTACACTTGCAACATTGCACTACTATAACAATTATATTATTACAGGTATATATTATATTAGCAAATACACGTATATAATTTCATATAAAAGTTAATATCAACATCATGGCATTAGATATGAGAGACGTTTGTAATGGCTAAAAACCCTCGTACTCAGGTTCGGGCCAAAGGTTCCTTAGCAAATTTACTGATTTTAATCAAAAGTATTAAACAAATTCTCGTCCTTTTACAAGTAGAGGAAATTACCCAGCACAACCTAATTTTGCTAAAAATGTTAACAAATCTATTAACAAAACTTATATTATGACAGTATTTCTTAAAGAAGGCTTAGCAACTCTCGAAATAAAACATTAACAAGGCCTTGCTTATTCAATTGTTTTCATAAGAAGCAAAATTATTTTATGAAAAGGTATATAATATAATAAAAATTATATATTATGTATATTGTTAGCCAATGTTTTAAAAGCAAAAAATTGAGTAACATGAGTATTCACTGTAACATATGGCCGGTTTAAAATCCACTATTGGCTAAGGCAGCTACAACATATATATTGAATGTATGTTCTTACGTCATTTTTCAACATGAATGGTTCTTTCATTTATATGGACCTTTGGGATACAAAACCCGAAGAGTACATTTATATCAAATAAATATCGTCCTACTCTATCAGGCGGATCAACAGCAGCAACAAAAGTAAATCCTTTTTACCATATCGAAAATTAAACATTATAATTTTGGTCGTATCTGATATTAAATGTTTCACTCACATTTATATCATAAATAAATACCTAGTTTTTGGAATTTATAGATATCTGAATTCTAATATTTTTTTAACCATTCAAAAGAAACCGATCTAATAAAGTAGGACTTTATAATTCTATACCTATTCAGCCTAAACATTAAAACTATTATTGTTACCATGTTTCGCGTAAAAATCTATCTGGGTTAAGTTCTATCTACAACTGAATTCATAAATATGCACCTATAAAAATTCGTAAGCTGCCTCATCGACTAATAATAATCATATATTCAAAATTAAATTTAAATAAGTAGATAACAAAGCAGCAAAAACCTATATCGGTACATCTACAAGATACATCGTAATTCTTTGGTTCTATAAATTATAATATTGCTTATACCGAAGCACTGTGACACCAAAGTAACCGTTAAGTGTAAGTCTCCGTACAAAAATACTATGTGACGTCTGTCAGTCTGTTTGAGTCGTTTATTTCTTCTCTTCGGTTCTCTGTCTGGGCTCGCCGCCTAGCATGACCTGGATCTCGTCTACGCTCTTGCCTTTCGTTTCGGGGACGACGAAGAAGATGAACACGAAGCCTATAAGCATGATGCCAGCAAACAGCCAGAACACCTGACCAGCGCCTATCGCGACGTTCAGCGAGTTAAATGTACTGGTTACAGTGAAACTGAGGAGCCAGTTGAGTGTTCCAGCTGTTGAGCCGACGAAGGCCTTGATGTCGATGAGGCAGAGCTCACCTGCCATCATCCAGGGAATAGGACCAAAACCTAGCGAGAACGCGATGATGAACAGAGACAGGGACACGAGAGGAAGCCAGGAGATAGCCTGGACAATATCAGCGCTTGCTCCATGAGTTTGCTGAAGGAAGAAATAGACTCCTAGGGCAGTAGAGCATACACACATGACCAGAGCAGAGAGCAGCAATAAGATGCGCCTGCCAAGTTTGTCCACAACCAAACTGGAGACGAATGTCGCAATAACCTGAATCACTCCGATAATGATGGTCGAAATAGTCGAGGGGATAGTGGCTCCAGCGTCAGTAAAGATCTGCGAAGAGTTGAAGATCACGGCATTGATACCAGAAAGCTGTTGGAACAACATCAGAGCGTAGCAGATGAGGATAGCTTTTAAGGCAGTCTTCTTCTTAATAGCGGCGAGGTAAGACACCTTGTTCCTCTTAGATTCTTCAGCTTTGAATTTCAAGTCGTTCAGTTCATGGTCCACGTCGTAGGTCCTGCCGCGAAGTTTGATCAACGCTTCTCTAGCTTCGTCGTTCCTGCCATTGACCACCAAGAAGTTGGGACTTTCGGGCATAAAGAAGAACACTATACCGAAGACAATGGGTATGCATGTACAGAGAATATTGAATACGAATACAGAAGTGTACCCTCCAACAACATACGCGAAAAGGATACCAATGGTTATCATCAGTTGGAAGTAGCTTCCCAAAGTCCCTCTGATAGAGTCTTGGGCTATTTCACTGGTGTATGCAGGTGCTGTTACGCAGAAAGCTCCACCAGCCACACCAGTGATGAACCTTCCAGCTATGAGCATGCCAACACTGGTTCCGAAGGTGATAAGTAACCAGCCAATGGTAAACGGTATGACAAGAAGTAACATAGTCTTTTTACGTCCTATCATGTCCATGATCACGCCGATGGGGAAGCATACGAAGGCTGCTCCAAGGTTGATGATAGAGGCGATCCAGTCTCCCTGGGACACTGACACTGGGAAGTCGTAGTCTGAGGTGCTGTTGCCTGTCAACTTCACCATCACTGGGGATGACCAGCCCAGCATAGAACCGGCCGCTAACGCTCCCAATGTAGCTGGAATAGAGAAAAGGTTTTATTATTATTTTGTTTAAAGTTTGGTAGTTGCATTAGGGAGCGAGTTATATCTATAGTCTCTTTACCTTTTCAAGATCTTTACGCAAAATTAACGGATGATTTTTAACACTAGACTATCTACTAAGCATGGATATTTCTATTGAATGACACATTTTGTTTCATTAGTATGTATTAAAAGAATTATAGTTCCGCATATTTTGCTGACATCAGTGTTAATTTAACTTCTTAGACATGACACTGATGACTTACAGGGATACAGAGTGACCTAGCCAATGGTGGAAATCGCAAAAGGTAGCGTATTTTTTTACTAAACACATTAAAAACTCAAATAAAAACAAAGTCAACTAAATATAAAGCCAGAAGTAAATACGTAATTTACCTACAAATATATTCGAATACGACAATAACACCTGGCTGTAATTAGCATAACTACTAGAGCTAACAAATATACATAGAATGACGCAGTTGGAAACTACTAAGTAGTTTTGACAACTTCTTTGTGTTGATCTTTCTGACTATACCGTGATGACATTGTATGTGTGCCTTATTAGTCTAGTGGTCCTAAGCGCGACTGATATGCTTGAGGTCCTGGTTTCTTACTGATTTCTGAACCCAGACTAAAACTATATCCATCACTTTCTAACGTAGTATGACAAAAAGGGATAGGCTATTTTAAAACTGGCGTTTTTCTTAAAACCTCTTTTTGTATAAAAAAGAGATTTTTGCAAATTCACACGTGGGACAAAATCCCAGTAGCAGATGGAGTTTCGATTTGTGCCTGGATGATGGCACAGTGAACAATATCACACCCTATTACATGGGACACATATGGGAGTACATTAGTACACTTCTGCCTAAGTCTTTGGGAAGTAATAATATAGAATTTCTGTCAGAAAAACTTCTCTGGCTAGATAGATAATATTTGTAGTTTGTACCTACTACCTACACGAGATCCGGCAACTTGTAAAGTGATACAAATGAAAGTTGTTTCCACCGCGTAACTTATGCAAGAGTTTGCGCTGCCTTGCGTTTGAAAGTTTAAAAAAATGGAAATTTAATATCCATTTATAATCATACAACAGTAAGAGAAAAAACAAATTTTCAAAATCATTAAAATTATTGTATCTTCTAAACAACTGAAAATCGCGGAACATACATAGGGGTGTTTCGGATGCCCTTCGTTTAAAGGTATCTAAATTTTGTCTGTGGACGTTAATTCTCCTGCCATCTTGTATATAATGTAGGTGTAGTATATACCTGATAGGGCAGCGATATACTGCGGCAGCTTGCGGCCGGAGTCTCCTCGTGGCTCGACCAGCTCCGCCTGTGACACGCCCATGTCTGCCATCGCGCCGTTGCCCTCTGGACGCTGGAAACAAAGAAATGGAATGGTTTAATATAATGTTCAAACTTGAGTTTAAGTCAGCATCGCAGTTGCCCTAGATCAGAGTAGAGCGAAACTGTATTTCAGCGCCCTTTGGTTATGTTGGATATTGTTTTTCGTATTTGGTTTTTTGGCGCCTCTTGCCACCTGGCACCCAGAGCAGCTGCTCCTATCACACAAAATCCTTAACATTTTTAGTTCCTGTTCCACCACCCAACTTCTGATAAGTTCCCAATTACTAGGCAGATAATTTCATACAAATTTTATTCCATTTTTTAATGTATGTGGCGGTTAGCGGTTATCCAGAGGTCAAACAGAGGCTAACAAGCCCTGAACATTTTACCAACTAATAATTATCTAATTGTCGAAATAGAGAAAGTTATTGTTTTAAGCATTCAGCCAAAAATCAGTGCTGTGCCATGCATACAGGAAATACTGAGCTGATCTTCTGATTTAATCAATTAATACACATTTGATGTAAATTATTATTTCTTAGTTTTTATGAAATGTGTGTTTCTAAATCATAATATGTAAAAAGAAATATGCAAAAATATTAACAGTATATTTAATAAACGATTTGTTTTGCCATACAGATAAGTTAATCTGTGTGGCAAATCCTTTATTTATGGTAAATATTTATTATGATTTAGCTATACCTCAAAGGTAAATGTTTTATTTCTAAGTCAAACTAGTTGCATGGTTCCAAAAAGTGGATCTTATGGAGAAGAGCTGCCAAGAAACTCCATACTCCTTTAAAAAATTAGGGTTACAACTTACAATGTTATTATAATACTATAAAATTTAGCTATGGATTTTTACCTTGTTTAATTTTCTCAACATTGCAAATCGTGCAGGTCTATGTTGTGTTGAATTTTGAGATACACTAATTTAAAATTAACTGCAATAATGTTTTATGATAAAGATTCTTTGATAAATATCTATTTAGCTAAAAGTTTAATGTTTTTCTTATCATACATGGCATCGGTTAACTTAGAACAATACGGATATAAAACATTTTAAGATACTGGCATGACATCATCAGATTGTGGACTGAAATTATTAATTGTTAATTATCCCATACAATTACCAGACAATAGTAAAACAATTACAATGAGTTGAATAATTTATAAGAATATTTATGAAGTTATTAAATATATTGGTATTGGCTAAGTCTACTGGTGGGTGCTATCATATCTTAATCTTAAAATTATCTACTTCAAGATATTAAGTAGAATTTTAATGATATTATGTTGTTTAAAAATATTTAGTTGTTTTGTTATTTAAATTAAAATAATCAACCTAACTTATAATATTGATTCATATTAGGCATTATCCTTAGACGTAAATTGGTATTGTCTATTGATCAAATATAAAAGTAATTATTTAAGCATAATAATAAGTCTTAGTTCCTCCCTAAATAATATTCCATTTGCATAAACATAGCACAAAAAGGAATGGCATACTTATTACTGAAAATAACTCTGTAATTAAAAGACAGTTAATTAATGTTAATTATGCTAACAAGAAATCACCCGCATAATAGCACAAAACCTTGTTCTTATTTTTGAAATTAAGTATAAAAAAATAACTTTCTGCAAGGCCGGGGCTTGATACCTAAATAATAATACAAGTCAATAGCCCAAATTATTATTTCTCAGAAACTGAACATTCCAAAGAGGTAATTTAAAGGCATAAGAAAAAGAGGTCTTTATTCAAATGCAATCTAATTGAAAAAAAAACAATACCTCATCTCGAAAACTGTTGTTGAATCCTGAGGCAGGAATTGCCGCCAACAGAGGTTCTCTCTCCGGATCACTACCTCTACGTCTGAACAGTGAGGATCTCATTTTGTACGGTAATGGTATTTTAATATAGATTTAACTTAAAAACAAAACCACGTATTGAGCCTTTCACGTAAATAGCGTTTTTGTTTACGCCTTACGGAATTGACACTCGACAAAACAGCTGACGTACTGACGTACAACTTATTGTCATGTCACTGTCAGTGTCTGTTGTCACTTGATAACAGTGTTGCTGTGTAAAAATAGTAGCTACCATCTTTTATTCTATACTTATTACATTTATGTACTTCATTTTATTTTCTTGTTTCTGTTATTAGTTGTTTGGTAAAGAAGCCTTTTTAGTTCAAAATTAAGTTGGATTTTTTCTGAAATTACATCGTAACGTAGCGATGCAAATGCACATTTCTAAAACAAATTGCTCTTGGGAAAATTACAGGCGTTCTGGTACTACCGATTAGAAAGTGTATTATCACAATATCACTTGAGATAATTAATACACTTAGAAATGGAAAATATAAACGGTCATTAATCTTATTCTTTCAACGTTTATAATGGTTGACATGAATACAAGAAGATTACGTAGCTGAACTAATGATACTACCTACTATTATTTTAAACAAAGTATGGCAATCGTTACGTTTTCTACATGTTTTGCACATTGAGACGATCCTTTGTCATAGTTGTAGGTATTTAATAGAATGTTTAATGGTTGGAAATGATATGATAATGATAAAAAATGTGTGCGTACCTAAATAACTCTACTCGACACTGGCGTTGCATTTTATTAAAAAAAAACTAAAAAATAACGAAGACGTTTGATTTTTATAGGTATGCCCGAACATAAATAGATCCTACTAAAACTAAGGTACTTAGTACTTAGGTATGCATTCACGGTATTGCGCTATACCCACAGTTCGTCGATATATTTAGGTTCCATAAAATAGTGGCATAAATTCAAATCAAACTGAGAATTTTTATTGAAAAACCCAATAACACTGCTCAAAGCCTCAACCTGGGAATCAAACCTAAGGCCTCAAGCGTAGGTCAGATACCTAGTCAGGCTTAAGCTTAGTAGTTGCCCATAGGACCATCACCACTAGGCTAATGAGGCTAATTGGTAATTGGTCATAAATACAAAATGCCAATTGAATTGATATTTGTGAATAATTTCCATATCCGACAGGTGTCTCTGAACGCGCTTGACATTGATACCGCCATGCGTCCTTGACTCGGTCAATTAGAATAATAGGCAGGTACAATACAACTGTACCTAACAAACGGTATTAAGTACTCGATAGTAATAGGTAAGTGTCGTATGTTAGTAACTATAAAGTTCAGAGTTATAGAATGAGAGGCTGAGGCGAGTACAACGAAATTGCGTTAGAACTTGGCATGAAATTGGACGAATTAATGTTGCTAGAGGACAAAAGGTCCTTTATATGCCGCCTACATTTTTGGATATTGGAGAATAAATGTTACCAGAGACAATTATTATCTAATACTGTGTCAGAGAGCAACCAAAGGAGAAAATGGTAGATGGATTATGTGAAAGATGGCAACGCTTAGGATCTAGGTTAGTATTAGTTCTATGTAAAAAGGCATCACGGATTTGCAGAGAACTAAAGACAATGAAGTGAGGAAATCCTGTCTTAATCCAACTAACAAGTGTTTAAAGACATTTAATTAGCAATTACTGATATAAAGGACCAACTAGAAGTAAGAACAATAAAATTAACTGTCGGTGTATTCAGAAAGTAATCAACTATCTTGGCATTTGTTATTTTCATCCTTGTTGAAAGGGACATAAGGTCGATTAGTGGTCAACTGGTTACCTACCAGGACTACCAACTGTACCCATGTTGGTATCCTCTAAGTGTCGCTAATCACAACTTAGTGATAATTACTGTGTAGAGAGATGAGAGATTTCCTTAGTAGGTACTCGGGGTATTGAACTGTTTTCTACACTTTACCTTGCACTTATCGAAAGTTTCTATGTATGTTGGAAAACTTGAACTAAGTACTACGCAATTATGCTGAAGTAGGGAGAAACAAATGCGGTTTTAGGCATGCTTATAAGACGAGACTACTGAACCATGGTTTATGGGAGGAAGTTAGGCAGAAGTGTACTAATGTGCACCCACAATTCTCAGGTTTGGTGTAATAGGGAGCGAGCCTATTGCCATCAACCGGGCAAAAATCCAGACCCCGAGCTGCTACTGGGAATTTCACAAAAAAAAACCAGCTCGTCCCGGGAATCGAACCCAGGACCTCTAGTGTCGCAGTCGCGCTTGACCAAACTAGAGAATAAGAGATTATCTATTCATTTATGTTAGAACGGGCACACATCCAGACTTCGAACTGCTTCTGGGAATTTCACAGAAAAACCCAACAACGCTGCTCGTCCCGGGAATCGAACCCAGGATATATTAGGACGTAGCAGTCTCGCACGATAGAGAGTTCAGCAATTCAGGCCTGAAGAGGTAACAACAGACAGACCTACGGTCCAATTGATATAGTAACTTATGCAAAATATAAGTAGGTGGTACTAAAATTATTGAGGTATGTAATATTATTGAGGTGATAACATTTAAACGACACTAAATGCCGATATTGGCGTCATAAAATATTATTAGCGTAATGTAAAAACTATCTTCAATTTTATATTTTAATTCCACTTATATCAATTTACAATTGGGTATATCATTTTATAGCTACGTTCAATAACAGATAACGTAATGCGATACGTAACAATACGATGTTTGCATCCAATTGTTATGGAAATATGTAGCTACACGAAATCAATGGAAACAGACTTTTGTTTGGCGAATCTGTTTTGAGTATCTTTGGAATGTCATTAATTTGCTTTGTCCCTGCCAATATAGTCCAGGAGGTACAGTCCAGAACATCTCAGATATCTTGAAACTGTTTTGTTAATTAAATGATTCAAAACTTAAGGAACCGTCTTGGAATCATTAACAGAAGAGAAAAGTAGAAAACAGAGATGGCACGTAGACATAACGATCTCCCGGACCCCGGACCCGTAAGCCGTACGTACCATTATGGACCTAAAAGGAACCCTTCCTTTTCGGCCCAGATCCCCTAAAAGCTTTTGGTAATAGGAAAATTATTATTAGCTATTTCTAATATTTATTGTTTATTATATTCTATATTATAAGTCTATATTATATTCGCTATGGCCTAAGCGTGGAAGTCAGAAGCCTGTCCTGCGTACGCAAGATGTTCCATTCGAGGAAAGCCATAAAAATAAATGCGCCAGCGCAGAACGTCCGTTATCAAACGTTGATACCCCACACATCAGGTAAGTACCTACCTCCCTAATCATTAAGATAACGACATTCAATTGACATCATGCGAAAATTAACATGAAATTCTGTCAGAATGAAATAAAGATAGTAGATTAGTATCAGTAAGATTAAAGCCTACTTAAGTATGTCTGTTTTGTTGCTATACTTCTACTAACATTGTTGTCGGGACATAAAAAGGTTTATTCACCTCAGTTTTACTTAGCATCTGCTTTACTGTAAAATTGAGGAAGTCGTCTTCAGAATTGACTCCGGTAAATACGTGGATACCTGTCAGCTACGAGTATTGAAAGGTTTTCGCCTACATACTTACTTTAGTAATACTAAGTAAGTTCCTTTCACCCAATTACCAACTTCAACAGGTTATTTTGTTTAAACCAGTTTTTAATTCTTTAGTGTGAGGCTTATTAAAACATTTTATATCAAAGTTCAAATTTTGGGAGTAAAATGAAGTCATAAAGCGTAATATTGAGTACCTAAATGTGCGGTGCAGCCTGCTCTGTATATTTTTTTATTGTAAGTAATAAGATGCAAGCATACAGGCTGGCTGATGGTGGTAAGTGGCAATGTTCAACGGATAATGATAATATAACATAAGCATATTATTGCTTAGCAGCAGAATAAGTATTTGGCAGTGCACTTACTGCGGTAGTTTAACCCAGATCAACTCCACAGCCGAGTACCACTTACAAAACCTGCTGAAGTGCTGACTAGTCCTTTACCACGTCATAAAAGACAAAGTGTAATTCATGGTGACACGATAGAACAGATAACATTGCATATCAGTAGAGCACTATGTTATGTAAACGCATGACCTCTGTAAGTTTGGGTGTACAAGTAGGTATTATGTAAATACCTAGTTAAATAGTCGTTATCTCACTGAATATAAAAGTGTTTTTATTAGTGTTTAATTTGATTACGATTATTATTCATAACAATATAAAAAAATCTTTAACGCAAAGATTAGACAAAATGTTGTTTTTTATTCTCTACCTTCGTCGTTTTTTCTATAATTTAAGAGAACAATAAAATAAATACTAAAGAAAATTGCAGTTTGTTATAAAAAAGGTTTTATTTATTTTCCCGTTAAAAAAGGTGTTGTCATCATTATTATTTGAAAACAACCGTGATGCTACCTGTATCTCTCAATCCCTAAGTCATACCTCTATCATAATATGCTAACCTTACAAAAATATAACGCAAAAAAATAGTTTGTTTTAACGTGTATTTATTTGTTTTAAGTATGACATTTACGCAAATTTGTATTACCATTATTATTACGTAAGCAATTACATTACAGAAATAAAATTACTTTATTATCTACTGTACAGTAGGTATACTAAAATCATTAATAAAAAGAAGTTACAATGCTCAATGACCGCCAAAAATTTAATTGGGCATTAAATACCGAATGCCCATTTTAATTTTGATAAGGGCTAATGCTAAGGGCCTGTTTCTCCACTAGATAGCCGGTAACCGACGGATAAATAAAAAAATGGAACAAAATTTGTATAACATTATCTGCTAACTAATTTAACTGAAACTTATAAGGAGGTCGTAAAATAGGCCCTAAGAGTAATAATTAGAAAGGCATCTTTACAAAACTCATTGATTTCCCAGCGGCACAGGCAACTGAAGACACAGTATTTGCAATTATCACTCCCGTCACTAGTTGAGGCCCGAGAATTGGTAAACTCATTAAAGTGAACGCGTTCGACCCAAAACTTGATCCAAACATTATTAAAATATAATAAACACTTTTTTTACACACAGCTCCCGGACTAGAGAATCTATTTCGACAGATTTAAATAATAAACAATTTTGAATTTGGAAAACAATCTTGACATGTTTTACAAGAGTCTAAGTGAAATGATTATCTTGAGGAGAGAAATCTTGAAGATATTGATAGTAGCTATTATCTTGAGATAGTTCAGCAATAATAGACAGTTCGCTGGTGATGCATCAATTCTTTTGACAGGATTTATCTTTACATGCATTGTTGTTCTATGATGGGAACCTCATTGGTAGGTTTTAGCAGAAATTCGATCTATGAAGGATTCAGAAAATACATAGGTACCCTCGAAAAACATAACCCTCCTTCTGCTGCAGTTGGGTAAAAATAGAAGAGGCTAATGGCTTGTTACTCCACCTCCTACTAAGTTCCTGTTAAATCAATTGACAGTTTAATCTTTACTTATAATATATATGCGAAAGTAACTGTCTGTCTGTCTCACTTTCCCGCCAAAACTACTGAACCGATTTAAATGAAATTTGGTACAGAGATAGTCTAGAGCCTGAAAAATGCGAAAAAAGGGCTGTAAGGGGTTGAAATATGGGATGAAAGTTATAAGGAATATCCAGACCCCGCGGGCGAAGCCGCTGGCGGAAAGCTAGTTTCCAATAAACTGTCAAGTGATTTCGGGAAATCAACATGTACTTATGTGTAAGTACTGCTGCTTATTATTCAGTGGTGCTAAATTTTACTCTTATGAATTATTATTAAAATAAGTATACTTTATTGCTTAAGCTTGCCTCCCATTATTTGCTTATCCACAAGCTATTATTATGGGTTGTGTTCCTGCAGTAAGTAAGGTCGCCAGAGCTCCTTCTAAGGATGCGCTGCGCTGGCAGTAAGAGGAATATTCCCTCAAACTGTCGGCGCAGTGAATCCTCCATAAACCTCTAAGAGGTTTTTCGGGTCGGCAACGCGCGAGTGATACCCCTGGTGTGGCAAGCGTCCATAGGCTATGGTTACCGCTTACCATCAGGCAGGCCGTATGCTTGTTTGCTACCTTAGTGGTATAAAAAAAAAAGCTCAGACTCAAGTTAAAACATCGGAATACCTACTGAGAATTATCCAACAGAGCATCTCAGTAATACGTGGCTTGTCCTAGGAATCGAACCCAGGATATCACGCATGAGCGCCTGCCACCAAAGAGGTAAAATTAGAAAGAAAATAATAAGTAATAGTTATTATAATGAAGGAAAATATCGACTCGCGGGAAGGATTCGAAACTGCAACTTCTGGTTCAATAAGAAAATAATAGTGAAAAGTTAAAACAATAAAAATTCAAGGTAAAGTAATAAATACTTAGTTAATGAAGACGAGCCTATGTTTACATTCTCGTTAATTACTAATTAACATGTACTTATTGCCAATACTTCCTGTACTGCCGCTCCTGAACTATAAAAAGTATGACATTTGCATATTCGTCAGGCAAGTGGCAACCATAGATTGAAGAATTTTATGTTGCCAGTCTGTAAGTGTAGCAGTCGACCTTTCCCGGTAGCCGTTTCCGCACGGATGTGAAACATATCCGCATGTGGATGAAATGTATTGTTTTTGCTTATAAGAAAACAATAGAAATTTAAAAAGTATTAAGCACTTTTTTTATTTTGTGTAAAATTAAACAAAATAAATGCATATCAGTTAAAATAGGTATTTTTGTAGTGATGTATTTTTCAAAACTAAAAAGATGTAACTTGTTATTGGCACATTACGTACTTATTTATTTGCAGTAATTTTTATGTTTAGTTTTCTTTATCCAAAGAGGCAAAGCCAAACATTTTCAATAGCGCGATTTGGCTCAAAGGAACGTAACCGGATTTTCAACTTCTGCCTCGGTAGAAAGACAAAATTGTAATAAAACCTCTTTAGGTCGCTGAACTATTTTGTTTTTTGGAGTATTTTGAGAACAACACCCGGATGTTATTCTCCCCTCACAATGTATTAATTTTTAAAGCCGTTGTGTTATCATCGATATTCCTTATCACTAACATTATTATGTTTATAGGTATACGTGTATTTTATTGAATATTCAGGTGGAATTTTAAAATTTACCTACCACAGATTGGGCCCATGCCTGATAGATTTTATCATCGCTTATGTATATTACTCTCAATAAGACTAATGTGTGCCTAATCAGTGTCAGTTATTGGGTTGAAGGGTTGAAATGCCAAATAAAGTAAGTAATATTAAGTAGTAGTACCTACCTACCTAGTTAATGTCACAGCAATTTATTGTTTGTCAAATAGCTACTTTGCATAATTTTGTGTCCATCAAATATGTTTTTCTTGAATAACAAGTAAACAACTGGATATTAAGTTATACCTATGTCGCCAATCACGCGATTTTTAAAGGCAAAAAAATACAAATTGGGTACTTGACGGTTTGTTGTGACCAAATACTTACTATTTTGTTGCGACAGAAAAGAACTCTAATTGCGGGCCAATTTGTTTAGTTCGTTAACGAGTCCCTATGTAGGTATACTTTTTTGTGTAAAAATATTTTTTTAGATATAATCTGGAAATCCCCTTGTATTTAATCTATTCACAAAAATGCGATCAATGATGAATGTATAATGTAAGTACTGATATGCTAAATTTTTATTGATGTCACACATAAACTACTACTATCTATAATCCTATCGTAAATAATGATAACTACCTATTATTTGTTATACTCGCGGGCTAAAGATAGTGGTGGACTATCTTTAGCCCGCGAGTTCGTTCCCAGAGAAGTTAATTTTTTTCCCCCGTTTTTGCAACATTTTTAATTGATACTCCGCTCCTATTGGTCATAGCGTGATGATATATAGCCTATAGCCTTCCTCAATAAACGGGCTATCTATTTCTAAAAGAATTTTCAAATCGGACCAGTAGTTCCTGAGATTAGGGCGTTCAACCAAACAACAAACTATTCAGCTTTATAATATTAGTAGTATTAGTAGATATATAGATTCCACCTTTTACATACAATATGTATATTAGCACCCAATCTTTATATATCTATCTTATTACAATGTTATGTAAATTTCTGATATTGTCTGACAACTCAAAGAAATACAAGATAAGATTGAGCTTCATTTAAAATTTCTAATGGAATGGTAAAGACATTTACTTGACTTTCTTGAGCGTGTGAAGTCTGCGACAACTGCCCCTCAACCATGAGTTCTATCGAATGACTTTCGGTAGGTTTTTTACGCATCGAAACGTTGTAATTTCATAGCAGGTTTTAGTTCCTTACGTAACCGCTAGAGGCGCTGCGAGAGTTTTCCATACAAATATTTTACAGCGTCGCTAGCGAGTCTAGTGAGAAAAACTCATGGTCGAGGCACTGAAGAGTTACAGCGACTTAGGTAGATACATTTTAGTCAAAAGCTGCAAATCAAAAATTATGTTGAAAATCTTTCCCGCAAAGATCCACTGCACATACATAACCTCAATTTTTACTAGGAGAACAAAGCCATTGCATAGTTCACCTGTCTTTTTACACTTACATAAACTGAAACCGAATTTCGGCAACAGTCTATTTCGGCTTTAGTAAAGAGACGTGAAATTTTAGACTGTAAAACCTCTAACAACACCATGTTTCTCCTTCCAAACTACAGAATAGGTAATCGGTCTGACTAATCAAGAACAAACGGACTCTTTAAATTGATAAGAACGAGTTGGAACTCTTAAATTACGTCACTGATTGACATTTTCGTCTTCCGACATAGTATGTTTAATTGTTTAGTACGAAACAATTGTCAATAAAATTAAAAATACAGTGTAAATGGGCGCCAGCTAGCTATAAAGGAATGCGGACGCCATTCGATAGCCATTTAAAAGAACAATTTTATGTAAGCAACAGGGAAATAATTTTCAGCGACGTGTTACGTTTCTATCTTAATTAATCTAAGGTTTAAGTACTTAGTATATTAATATACTAGCGACCCGCCGCGGCTTCGCATGGGTTTGAATGTCTTGTATTTTCTGTACTATAATATGTATGTATTATACATATAAACCTTCCTCTTCAATAACTCTATCTATTAAAAAAACTGCATCAAAATCCGTTGCGTAGTTTTAAAGATTTAAGCATAACTTTAAGGATATAGGGACAGAGAAAGCGACTTTGTTTTATACTATGTAGTGATGATTACAGTCTGCCCGTTCAACATCGTCTACTTCTAACATAATGCGGTTTTAATAAATCCATAGATACCTAATGCTTCTGCGTGACTCTTGCATGTGGGATGTCACACTAGTAGGTAGAATTCGTATGATAAGGGATATTTCATGACGAAGCCGTACGAAAAATGATGTTTTTGTTACCTATCATTAAAAAATCGATAAGTACTTTAATACTAGGTACTTTAATCTTTTGATGTGATTAGAATAATTATTTGATACCTAGTAATACATAGGTAATTGTAATTGTAATAATTTATTCTGCATTCATGTTGTTGACATAATGGTGGTATCATAAAGTATGGTATCAAACATGAACCCTGTTAGGGCACAACAGTATTTTTAGTACTAAAATATTAGTCTTAATTATTGAACACTATTTTATTTACCTATTTAATATAACAACGTTGCTAACTCTCTTAATTAGTAATTTAGTTGAATGTCATATCTTTGTACATCTTATAATCTGTATGTACATTCGCTTGACTGCAAACTTTTAGATCTGTGTAAAGGGTACAACATAGTCGTAAGTTTAAATACATCGTTTCATAAGTAGGTATTGTCACTCAAAAATAAACGCAAAACAATCTAAATTGAAGTAAACATCACAGTAAGTGGTAATTAAACGTAATTAGGTACCTTCAATTTTAAAGCACAACTTAAAATTGCGAAAAACTTGACTAGACATGGGTAGTCGTAAAGATTTACAGTTCTGTGTTGTAAATGTGATTACTTATTTACTTTAACTGCCTTATGTCTAGTGGTAATCGCGATTGCTACGCTAGAGGTCCTAGGTTTAATTCCTAGGTCGAGCAGTGCCAAGTAAGTATTAAATTTATTAAGGCTGAGATTCAGAAAAGAAACTCAGCATCTCCTCTGAATCTCTCTTCTCTGAATCTCAGAGAAGAGAGATTCAGAGAGAGAGATTCAGTTCTTAGACTCGTTCCACTGTGACGAACTGTGGGTAGTACGTCTCTGCCTATCTCTTCGAGAAAACAGGCGTGATGGTATGATGTGATTACTAAATGTGAGAGTGTGGACAGTGTTGTGGCGACGTTGTTGACGATACGTGCGCAATAATGTAAACATAAACACTTTTGTTTTGCATTGCAGCACACAGAGGAAATTACACTATCGTACGTAGTAAGTACTTGGTATTTAATTGTAATTATCTTGCCTTTCCAAGACTTTTATGTGCAATCATTATCTATAGTTATCGTAAAAGTCTACAAGTATGATTATTGTAAAAGTCTCAGAAAGTCTTAAAAAGGATTTGCCAGAAAGTTCATAGCGTTGCAAATGGAGTTATCTTGTACTTTAACTTACTTCTGGATCTTATCTGTCATCAATGCATTATCTTCATTTATTTTTATAGTTGACAATTCGCTTGACACTAACAAAATAGTTGCCATGCACTCAATTGTCACTATAGAAGAAGAAACTTTAACTAAGTACAATAAAATTTTAAACTACTCATTGACTTATATAGTAGTAGTATTTATATCAATGAAACTACTGTAGTGTTTTACTAAATAAATAGGTACTGTAGAAGCCAAGGGTAGAAAATCCTGGAAGGACTTAACATAGGCCTTTGCCCAGCAGTAGCAGAAAAGAGGCTACACAAAAAAGTAAAGTACTTCATTCTTGAGTTAGGTACAGCCCTATCGACTTGATAAACAATAGGTATTTATGTCAAACACAGTTTCTTACAATTCAAAGAGATTACGTACTATCTAAAGAACTCGTAAATTCCTTATCAAAGGTTGTAATAAGATAAACGTAATATTTAATCCGCGTGCCTTGTCAAGTGGATGAGAAGTTTGAAGAGGTTTATTTTGACATCATTCAAACATTTCTTAGGACACCTTTGCACTTATCTTATTCTATCTACAAACCCGTGTCATAATGTAACGGAAAATGCAAAAAAAAAGACTTAGGGCTTGTTTCATTACATCGGGAAAGGCACTAACCGCCGGATAATTAAAAAAGGAACAAAATTGTAATTTATGAACTGTAAATCATCTCTTGCTGCCAGCGCAGCGCTTCCTTAGAAGGAGCTCTGGGGGGCTAGACAAGTTGCATTTTGATATTCGAATCGACAAACAAAATGTATGTAAATGACATTAGTGACAGCCCGATTTGTCGAAAGCTTGTGTCATTTGCATACATTTTGCTTGTCGATTCGAATGTCAAAATGCAACTTGTCTAGCCCCCCTGGCAACCATACTCACTGTAGGAACACAACACACAATAACGTGTCATTTTGTAACAGAAAATATTTATCTTTCACCTGTCGTTATTATCACAGCTTGTATGGTCCGAATAACGGATTTTGTTTTGTAAACTATCTCATTTCTCATTGAGGCATTCAATTTTAGACACAATCACTCTCCCATGTTAAACACCTATTAAAATCTCACAGATTCGCTCACGATGACAATGGAATTTGTTTTATGACGAAGTTAAATTTGAGTACTTTCTAAGAGCTCCTGGCTTGGATACTCAGATCATGCAGGCAGTGTTATCGGTTTCTCACCCCCATAGGAACATATACGACACAAGGATACATACCTCTCTGTCTTACCAATACAGGCGTGATGGTATGCTCTCTAACGACGCGAGTTAGATGCAATTGCAAGGAAACTTTGATCTTTGAAGAATAAAAGACAAAAGACAGACGGTAAATAAATATATCACACATATTTTATCAGTCATTTAGCATAGTCATAACAGCTTTGTTGATAATTAATAATACCTATTATTTTCATGTTAACGCCCCTTTTCAATTGAAGTAATACGATTGGCAAGATATTTATAAACTTGCTAACTAAAAAGTATCATCATTATCATCATCCTCCTGCCCTTATCCCTATTCACTTGGGGTCGGCGCAGTATGTCTTTTTCTTCCATACATCTCTATTAGCCGTCATCTCATCATTCACTTCCTTTGTGGTCATATCCTTTCTCACACAGTCCATCCATCTTTTCTTTGGTCTTCCTCTTGCCTTATATCCATCCACATTCATGCTTTAAACCTTTTTGGTAACATGCTCTTCATCTACGCATCACATGTCCATACCACGCTAAGCGGTTACTGCACAACTTTTCAGTAACCGGTGCTACTTTTAAACTACCTCTTATATACTCATTCCTGACCCTGTCCATTCTCGTTCCACACATTCCGCGTAGCATTGTCATCTCAGCTGCATCATCATGCCTTACATGCATCTCTTTTGTAGCTCAATATTTAAACCCACACAAGAAGTACAAACTTGAAAGTAAGTAGTGATGGAATATTCAAATTAGATTCTATGGTTATCATAGCGTTTTGGGGATATTTTGTTTTAATAAACCTAGAAGCAAGGGAAGAAAAGGATTGGTCCCTGTATTGGTAATTGGGATTGTTACTACCGCGAAAGTCAAATTATGCATATTATAAAAAAAACTGTATTTATTATTAAACATTCAAATGACGTCAGATGGTTTATCCAAGTACCCCTTTATGTGAAAGTAAACGTGTTTCCTGTTAAATGTTAATATGTAATCCTTAATTTATCCTCCTTTTTAACCGACAAAAACCGGAGAAGGTTCTTTATTCAATTGTATGTTTTTTAATGTATTTATATCAAAAAGCCTTCGGAATGCGAATAAAACCGTAAAACAACAGCTAGTATAATTCATTGGTGATTTTACTTAAACTAGCGACCCACTCTCGCTTCACTACTATTATTACATTAAGTACATAAAAAGTTGTCTATAACACTCAGTGATAATATACCTTACTAACAGTCAAAGAATTTTCAAAATCGGATCAGTAATACAGGAGATTACCCTGAACATCCAAACTCACAAACTTTACCTCGTTATAATATTTAGTGGCTAGGTAAGGAATATATTTACGAACATCACATTCACATCACTAGTATAGGTAAGTTTCATTTGTACAAATAACAACAATAGTACAAAACACCCTCGATATCATATCATAATCCCAATATTTATTTTAGATTTATACTTATATTTATATTATATTTTCATATTATTTATATTTATTAATATTTTTATCTTTATACCAAACAAGTTCGAATAATTCCAGTGAATTTCTTGGTAAATTCATTCAGTACGAAAACAATAACAGATTATTTATCTGCGATTCATAAATACATACTCCACAAATGATAATCTGGTGAAATAAGTATGTACCTACGTTTATTGTTAAAAAGCTGAAAAATATAAGCTTCGTGTGCCATAATAAGTATATTTTTTATTGTTTGTTTTATCCGTTTAAGTTTTAAGGAAGAGAAAAGTTTTAAGTTGTGAAAACTTTACGTACGAAAATCCCTTTTACCTGTACGAATTATTGAAATTTGGATAAGACAACAACAACTAATTTTATAAATGAAAGGTTTGTAATATTAGCCCTATTAAAAAATATTGGACTTACCTAGTAACGATGTCGAAAAATAAAAAACTACAGCGTCGCCTGCGGGCACAATATTTTCAGCTCCAAATTCAAAATAACCGCAAAAACTTTGTTTACTCCCGCGTGAAATTAATTGAATATCGAACTAATTCAAAGATTACTTTCGATTATTTTTTTCACGCACGCGTAAACATATCAACGGCCTATTTTTCTGAATAACGGCACGGCACTGACGGCCAGTGTGGGGACACAGCACGTCAACTCGACTGCCTGACTCGCACAAAGCTGCATTTAAAGGAAATATGCGAATATGTTATAGGTGCGATTCTGACGCATGCGTTGTAAAACTATGTTTGGCTTAGCCGCCGGTTTCACCTGAAATTTTTGTTTACATTCGAGCCTTCATGGTGGCGTGGCGGTGTTTCACGTAATATTGTGATGTCCTAGAAATTTGTATTCAGCGGTCGTGGGAATGGTAAAATAACTATATTTTTATTTATTATTGTCACGAATATGAATTCTATAAAGCAAGCCTGATAAGTGAGTGACCTGAAACCGACACGAAATTGGGCTTTTACCTAAGTCTCGGTATAAAATACGGGGAAAAATATGCGATTTTTTATTGTGTTTCAGGCATTGTTCATAAAATAAACATTGTTCACAAAAAAAAATACGCACCTAGTTAGATTAGATAATTTTTCACCGAACAAAACACAACTATAAAAACGTTCCATCTTTGTGATTCATTCAACATTACGGTGACAATGGGTGACAAATGCAGATTACTGGTGTCCAATTACTATCTGATGTCACTGCCTCATCAGATCGGTTTTTTATGCGGAGGTTTGAACCCAATTATAGCCACAATTAGATACAATTTCAAACAAAAACAGATATGTGGTCTGAAAAACTACGTTTTATACTACGTTTTATAAGAACCCTGAGCTTTTTCAGTGGTTCCATGTTAAACATAATATTACTTTATTTTGTAACGTTACAGTTCAAAAAATAACTACAGATTTATAAGTTTCATTTTTAAAATATAAAGACAATATCAAGAACATTTTATGAGTGCAAACGCAGCATGGCTAAGGTCATATCAGTTCACAGCCTAGTACATTTCCTTTCGAGACACGCGTATTATCGATATTATAACAATAATTTATATTTTAATTGCAAGCGCAGATAAGACATGTATGAAGAGATATATAAAAAAAGTTTATATTGATAGAAATCAACTATATGGTTATTTTCGTTTCATATGGCAGATAAATTGAACATATTATGAGACAAGCTGAAGATTTTATGTTGTTGCTTTTACAGTATTTTCCGGAAAGACTTGACTTTTCCTTCCTGTTCAGAAGATAGTTACATATCTACTTACTTGAGGACAAGGAAAATGTAGCTAAACTACACATTACAATTTTACAAGGTTAATTAGGATGAGTAGTAGATAATAATATAAGCCAAAAGAGTATTTTAGTATCAACTTATTCATTTTAATTACGACGACGTAAATGTCACATCACTTACTTTTATAAGCAGTACCTAAGTGTAAATGAATCTAGGTAAAACCTTTCGCTGATATCAACCTATTTTCTACGATACTTTTTCTTGAAATGCCATCACACCGGTATTTCCCGAAAAGTAGCAGTATACTTATTACTGCACGCCCACACTTCGCTGGAATGTGTTGGTAGATTTGTCATCAACCGGGCACAAATCCAGAACTCAAGCTGCTACTAGGAATTTTAAAGGAAACAACATTGTTCGACCCGGGAATTAATTCTTCATGCTAATTTGAAGACCAAACAACGCTGATACATTAAAAAATGTATAGTAAAGATGATGATGATTGTACAGAAATCTAAATTATCATGTCCACAGAAATCTTGGTCTACTTCGACTTCTGTCATAATTTCTCACATGTTCGAAGTACTTAGTACAGTACGTTGTTAATCATCTCAAGACTATCACAGTTATAGATAAAACAATCGTTGCAGTGTTGCAATAGTTTGAAAAGAGAATAAAACCTCAAGATTTGACACACCCTTTCTGATAAAGTTTTACAAGAATCTAAAATCGGAGTATGTCAATGATGGTTTAAAGTAAATAGATATAGATTAAAGATACAATGAAACATCTATTACGCAAGTGCGCGTGAGCAATTGCAGAATACTTGGAAATGTTGTCAGTTCAATGTCCTACACTTGGGAAAACTGAGGGAATTATAATCAAATCCTTCATGCGTAGCGTGATCACTGCTTGGCTACAGCTGCTATACCGTCTGCAGATGTTAATTATTCTGTGGATATGACACCTTTACCTACTTGTAGTGCGTAACTTTGTACTGTAGAGACCCTTGTGTCCGTGACACATCTTCTTCTAGAACAAACTACTATTTCTTTATAAATGTTTGTCTTAACTGCCAGCTATACCAATACCAAATATTGGTAGCTACCTTTTTGGTCTCTACAGTACCTAGCGTACATTTTTCCGGTGCGCAAATCGTACAATCATTTGTTTAGCTCACTTAGTTTTGCTTCTTTAACAAAAAAGATTTTTTTTCTTAGAGTAAAATTTGCCACCTTCAGTATTTAGAGTACATTCCTTCCAGGGACTGTTTGATTCCACCTACATATTATAACTTTCCAGGTCTTGACAATTACGAACAAAAAAGCCAAATCCAGTAAACTGATCAGCCAACCCTTAAATGAGCCAAGGAGATGATGCCACGGATTATCCAGAAAATTAAAACAAATAGTCAGTCAGTATTGAATTATTCAACCTTTATGGTCCTCATAATTATATGCAGGCCACTACCGGAACATATAATTTTACGAGCGGCATTGTCGGCCGCGTTTATTATCTATGAACACTTACTTCCGATTAGTTTACAATGGTCCTTTACGAAAGGTTGGTCTGCATCAGATTAGAGACTTGCTAATCTTGGTCTAGTGTTGGGACATGTCGGTATTAGGTGCAGTTTACAACGTCGACATTTATTGTTGTAAACTAACTTGTGAGGAGAAGTTAGTTTACAACATCCGATTGAGTATTATTGTTAAACAAAAAACAAACCACCTCCAGAAACACATAGGAAACACACAAAAAAATACCATATTTACATTATGATTTCTAAGGAGGTTTGTTTTTTGTTTAAAAATAATTTATTTTAAAAGTTTTAGTGGAATACATTTGAATTTTTATAATCGCTAACCGGATTTCGATTAAAAAAATCTGTAAGCTTTCGAATAAAAATGAATCGTCAAAATCGGTTCACCCAGTCAAAAGTTCTGAGGTAACAAACATAAAAAATAAATAAAAATACAGTCGAATTGACCAAGTTGAAATATCGCAAAAAGTTAACCTAACCTACTCATGTGGTTATAGCCTATAGGGTGTAGATAAGCGATAAGATCATTAGGCTAAAGGGCAGGCACGTCTAGTTTAAATATAAGAATCAGCGGTTATAACAATAATCAAAACACTACTTTCGTAATGCAAACTTAACTTTACAATGATTGAAGTAAGCAATGCTTCCGGCACAATGCATTGTATTGCAGAATTGCAATTATGTATGTATCTACCTACGTGTTATATAAATACGTATGGGCATCCACGTGCAGTACATAATTTATGATCGCATCTCATTTTCTGATACTAAAATGTAACACGACTATAGAAACTTGAGTGAGTGAATCTTTTCGAACTATAAATATTCTTATGATATACTTACTTAAGTACCTAATTAATAATTTATTTATTTGTACCAGAAACTTCACAGCTTACAGTTCTTATAAAAACAGTAAAATAAACTTATTGCTAAGTTTATATCGCCAATAACGAAGTTTACAATTAATTAGATCAATTAATGACAGAGAGATGGACTTTATAGATTTTATCTATATTTATGAATTAACTATACCTATCTGAGTATATGTGTGTGATTGTATAGAAGGATGGTGTGTTTGGAAACTGGCAAAAATGGTTAGCTGTTCGATAATAATCTTAATATATTTGTTTTTAAAGTGTTGCGAGAAGTATTAAATAAATCTATAGAAGCGAATTTATCGTTGTAAAGAGTTGGTAACCGATAATATTGGTAGATATAATTCGTAAACGGTCACACGACAAAAGTTGTGTGCGGATAAGTAACAGAATAGAGATGGTGCCCAACATACTAAAAATAAGCGAAAATTTTAAATACCTTATCACCACGATTAAATCTACTTATACCTGAAAACCCCGTTCTTATTAACATCATAGTTTAAAGGAATGATGTTACCTAAGTAGGTACATAATAATATTAGGTATTTTTTTATTTGTTTTGGCCACTACAACTCACTCGCGAAATAACGAAATGTCTTCTGACTTTTCAAGCGGTTGGATGACGGGTGACATTTATCTAATGACATTTCGTTTTCCTAATTAGTCGCACACACAAGGATGTTCTAGATAAAAATAATAAGAAGTAGTGGAACTCGCTGTTTTTTAATTTGTAGGATTATCTGATAACAGAGTGTTTTAGTCCGCGTACAAATAAATAGTTCACATTCCGTTGCTATCTTCTTAAACGTGTTGATGTGGATTAGCATGGATTCAAGGAATTTATCATATTAATTATACTTAGGTAAGGTTAAATGGAGAAGAATATTCAAGTGACAGTAACAAGTTACAATAAAATATAAGTAGTTCCATGCACGTTTGGCGTAGTGGCCGACCGAACGATTTCTGCGCCGCGACTTGTGGGTTCGATCCCCGAACGGAACAGATATTATATTTGTATTGTATGATCTACAGATGGTGTATAGGTTTTTGGTGTTTTTGTATGTGAATATTTGTGTTGGTGACGTAACCATGATACAGGAGAAAATCCAAATATTTAAGAAAATGGCGGACAAGCAAAACATAAAAATTATTAAAAGAAACAAAAATCCCGACTGCGTAAAAAGTACTAACTAAAAATCTAAAAACAAGCTCTGTGATGTTGGAAAATGTATTGCAGGCGGGACAAGCTGTTCGTTCATAAACAAAATTGTTTCTTTGCTTGTCCCGCCTTACGCAGTCGGGTTTTTTGTTTCTTTTAATAATTGATTTTATTTCCTTCTTTTTAGTTCAGAAATCATCATAGAATCACAAGGTTCAATCCTAAATGATGATTTAAAATATAAATTAATACAACTAAAGATCATTTTCAAAATCAGTTCGCACATTAAAACGTATAAAATCCGTCATATTGTTTTTTTTTAAATTTCATGTACTCAGTGACAGTCGTGCTATCAAGACGAATCTAATGAGGTGTCATTTATCTAAATCGGTTGAGCCGTTGAGTAGTTACGACCGGACATAGGAACGGACATACATACATACATACGCGTCAAACACATAACCCTCCTCCTTCGGCAGTCGGGTAATAAAAGGTTCACAAAAAAACAAAAAACAAAAGTGAACTTCGCAATTCGAATCTCTCAAGTGTTTCATGTTTAAAAAACTAGCCGAACTACCTCCTTGTAAAATATTTCCTGCGGGGAAATACAAAAATCCAACATTCAAGTAGCATTGCTCAGTTCGGTTGAACCTTAAAGGAAATAAGACTTTCCTGGCTTGGAAAATTTATGTAAGTGACCAACTATAGGATAACTTCACATTTTTAAACAAAAAACCCCAGTAGCCCCCGATCTGACATTCAAACCCAGGACCTTAAGCTCCGCAGACACGTTTTGCGGTTCCTGGGCCAAAGACACAGTAGAAAATAAATTACATTACTACTTTACACACTGGCAACCCTTTTTTAATGGTGCGAAAATTTCTCCCACCCAGTCGGAGCGTCGGACGCCTGGGGACGCGGCAATCGGCATAGAATGTTTGACTCATACCGATTAAAAATCGTACTTGCCTTCCTCGTTCCCAGCCATGAGGATTTGCGTCATTCGCTTTAACAAGCTGTTGTCCAGCTTTCGACCCCTTTAAGGAGTTTCAAATTCAAATTCAAATTCAAAATATTTTATTTCAAATAGACCATATAAATAGGCACTTTTGAACAGTCAAACTAGTTGCTCGGTTCCAAAAAAGAAGGACTTATGGAGAAGAGCCGGCGTGAAACTCCATAGTCACTCTTTTAAAAAAAGATAGTGAGACAGTAACATTTTTTTGTTGTGAATAATATGAGTCTATTGCAGTTTGATGTGTAAGGATTAATAAAATAGAAAAGAAAATAGCCATAGCAGTAAGAGCTGACCAGTCCCGACAGACAGCACCCGTTCACGAGCATGACGTGTGTATCGGTTTAAGGGGCAAAGCTTTACTGCCTCTATTCTGTCCTGCTCAAAGGCGCGCTTGCTAGGGCAAATAATAGCAACCCTATTAAATCTAAAAATAGAAAACACACAACCCTCTAATAAACCTTGCATCAAGTGACTCATGAATCCCGGAATTATCCTTGAAAAATATGGACCTGCCCCAATTACAACAAATGTTTGTTTCCAATGATTGGTCACCAATTTCCCGCCATGTTTGTGGATTTCTACCGTTAGAGTAACAACAGGTGTGGTTGATATTTTCCAAATTGACTTACTGTTTTCAATGACGAACATTTACTTCAGTATAGTCTAGCTATTTAGGCTCTTACTCTTATTCGACGACGTCTGTGGTCTAGTGGTTCGAGTACCGGACTGCTGATCACGAGGTCGTGGGTTCGATTCCCACAAGACACAAACATTTATGTGATTAACTTAGGTGTTTGTGTTTGTCTGGGTGTTTCTTATATAATATTATAAGTATGTATTTACAAAAAAAAGTATATAAGTATTATATCAATTGTCTAGTACCCATAGTACAAGTTCTGCTTAGTTTGGGACTAGATGGTGATGTGTAAAAATGTCCCAAGATATTTATATTTATATTTATTTATTATATTTCACAACAGTCCTACATTTTTGGTTTTCATTCATCGACTATCCTAAATTTTGTGAACCTTGAAATATTTTTCGGAGTACCTACCAATGTTCATTCCAAAATATTTAAATATGGCAACTCTCGTCTTGTCTCTGTTATATGTATTAGTCCTTTTTTACGTTATACTACTTTTATTAATAAAGTCTTCGGAATTTGCTTAGGTTATTTTTTAAATCTTCTAATCTTCTAGTTTTAAAAGGTTAATACATAATAGGTGTTATTCATTAATATAAATGTCACAGATAGGTAGGTACTATAATATATTAATAACTAGCTTCCCGCCAGCGGCTTCGCCCGCGTGGTCTTATAATTTTTTCCCCCGTTTTTGCAATATTTTTCATTACTGCTCCGCTCCTATTTGTCGTAGCGTGATGATATATAGCCTATAGCTTTCCCCGATAAATGGGCTATCTAACATGGAAATAATTTTTCAAATCGGTCCAGTACTTTTTGAGTTTATTCGTTACATAAAAAAATACAAAAATATAAGTTTAGATAGTGTAGATAAAGCATATCGGTCCAAATAAATTGGATATTATGTGTTATTTCCTGGTCTGCCCTCATATACCAAAAATCACATAAAATCTTTTTTTATGGCTTTTGGTACTTAAAAAGATCTACCTACATAAAGACTTCCTGTTGCAAAATACAGAGAATACTTACTCATGTATATTGTATATTGTAGTTACTATAATTTCAACCTAATTGCCGTCATTACCGGCTCTATCTCATATCTTGGAGAATCTAGACGGACATAGCGATTATATACATATATACATATATATGTGTGTGACGTCTGTGGTCAAGTGGTTCGAGTACCGGACTGCTGATCACGAGGTCGTGGGTTCGTTTCCCACAGGACACAAACATTTATTGTAATGAACTTAAGTGTTTGTGTTTGTCTGGGTGTTTCTTATGTATTATAAGTATGTATTTACAACAAAAAAAGTATATAAGTATTATATCCATTGTCTAGTACCTATAGTACAAGCTCTGCTTAGTTTGGGACTAGATGGTGCTGTGTAAAAATGTCCAGGGATATTTATTATTATTTACTAGCGACCCGCCCCGGCTTCGTATGGGTTTAAATTTCTTGTATTTTCTGTACTATAATATGTATGTATTATACATATAAACCTTCCTCTTCAATCACTCTATCTATTAAAAAAAACCGCATCAAAATCCGTTGCGTAGTTTTAAAGATTTAAGCATACATAGGGATATAGGGACAGAGAAATCGACTTTGTTTTATACTATGTAGTGATTTATACATACTTACTGTACATATATATTACAGTGAAGTCCCTTCATGTCATTGGACTTAAAATTATTCGTATCTACGGATATACATACTTAAATTGCATAATTTAACATTTTACAACATGCAGTCAAGCTTAAAAATATATCTAGATTTTATTCACATGCTAATTGCAGTGATATCTTTATGATAATATGTTATGTATTATATTTTTATCAAAATATATGGTGGCTATGTAAGGCCATAGAAATATTTAAATCCAATGATAAAGTAATGTAGTCCCGAAAAATCATTATAAAATATGGACCATGTTTTGGTACCTACTGTATTGTTACATATATACACATATATATATATATATATATATAAAACTATCAATATTAGTACATACCCCACGATACAATGATGAAAACCTTCTCATGGACACCAGCGCAACATTTTCCACAACCATTTTAACTTTTTGAAAATAGAACTCCTTGTAACGTTCCAATTTCAAGCACAAAAAAAACAACACCGACTAAACAGTTGCCAGGTTTAAAAAAACAATTCGAAATTCAAAAGTCCCAACTTATTTTCCAGGCTTGCTTTTCTGAAGGCTGTCTGAGTTGCACTGTTCTCCTTCGAGCGATTTTCGTAGTATATATCCGCTCAGGGATACAACATTATTTTCCTTGAGTATCAAGTATACGTAATAAAATCTAAATTCAAATAAGTATAATATATGCTAGCTTGTTGTTGAATAACACCTATATGTTCTTTTTATTTTAGAATTTTCATGTTATTTTTTTTGCCTTTGATTAAAATGTCTTGGATGAGATCGTACTTGGCTTGACATTTCACGTAGAAAAAAAAAGTTTTTTGAATAATGCATTTTTTTATTCATACCATACAAATCACTGGTATACATCAGTGCTCGACCTGTGAATCGAACCCAGAACCTCTAGCGTAGCAGTCGCGCTTATAACCACTAAACTAACGAGGCAGTTGCAGGTAACTTATTATCATTATGTATATCCATATTATATTTATTTATTCTGTGCCAAATGCCCATCGCCCCCACATTCGTGCAAGGCAAGTGACCGCACTTGCCTTCTTGTAATGATACGGACAACCGGTATCAGTCCATTCAAACGCTTCCTCTCGCCGCGAAGCACTGTCTATCAGGATTTTCCACACTATATAAAAAAAGGCTAAAATATCTTGCAAAAATGTATACTTGAATTAATATTAATTAATACTGAATCTAAGTTTAAATTATAAGGAAAGTGGAACTTTAAATAATCGTAGGTAATTAGTGTACTGGTTTTACCGTATGCGTAGGGGGCAAAGCTGAAAGCAGGTGTCACTGGTATATATATAATACTAGCTTCCCGCCAGCGGCTTCGCCCGCGTGGTCTTATAATTTTTTTCCCCGTTTCAACATTTTTCATTACTACTCCGCTTCTATTAGTCGTAGCGTGATGATATATAGCCTATAGCCTTCCCCGATAAATGGGCTATCTAACATGGAAAGAATTTTTCAAATCGGTCCAGTACTTTTTGAGTTTATTCGTTACATACAAAAATACAAATCTTTCCTCTTTATAATATTAGTATAGATATCATACAACTTAAATGTAGTTAACGAGGGCCTCGTGGCTAAGTTATAGCAACGCTGATCAGCCGATTTGCAAGGTTAAGCGACCACTCATAACACATCGAGACCCCTCCGTGCCTCGGAGAGCACGTAAAACCGTCTGTCCCGGTTGTCATACGAACACCTATGACAATCGTTAGTGTTAGTCAGAAGCCCAAAAAGCCTGACAACCAGTCTATCCTTCGCATATCGGTATTGCCCAGAAGTGGGCTGCGGAGGTCTGATGGCGCTTCGTGTAAAATACTGTTTTGCTGCATCTGGTTACACTGGAAGCCGACCCCAACATGGTTGTTCTATTGACATAACACATATAGTTAGTTAACATTACATGGTCACTCAAAATATATATATATAGAACACGAAATAACTGCCTTATTAGCCGTGGTTCTAAGCGCGAAGAACTCGGTTCGATTGCCAAACAATGGCAGTGTTCCTGGATTTTTCTACAAAATTTCGAAGTTCTGTGCTGAAATATTTTTCGTTCTTTAAATTCTGGAGTTGTATACTACCTTACGATAAAAATATCAAATTTTGACGTACTTATCGTCATTTTTAACGATTGGTCCTATGCTCGCTGCACAGCATCGCAAAAAAGTGTACATTTTACCGGTGTTAAGTATTACATCATGTTGTTGTGTTACTAATATTTAGGTATTTTAAAACACTAACGGCCGCAGACTATGACGTCATCAAGGGGGTACTCTCTTGCGTGGCGAACTTCACTGACGTATTGTGAGTAACAGTATGACGAATATACCTACTACTTTTATGACGTTGTAAGGCGAGCCTCCATTGTCCTACAGGTCCATCCCCTCCCCCCTCCCTCCGTCCCTCTAAGTAAAGCTATCATACATCAAATTCTAGACTAGATACGGAGGTATTTGGCGTTGGAACTCTGCATTATTATCTGTGCCTCGACCATGAGTTTTCTAGACTATCTAGCGACGCGACGCCGTAAAATATTTGTATGGAAAACCCTCGCAGCGCCTCTAGCGGTTACGTAAGGAACTAAAATCTGCTATGAGATTACAACGTGTCGATGCGTAAAAAACCTATCGAAAGCCATTTGATAGAACTCATGGTTGACGTACTGCTCTCTGGATTATCTCTGCATCGCCCTAAGGTTGTCTTGAAAATGCTTAATGGCATTAAGACCGCCTTTGTACCAACAGTGCATAAAGTTTGATAAATAAATTCTGCCATCGCGGGTGAGATGAGACTCTGAGATAAGAGAAGTACAGAAAGTGGCTGGATCATAGACAAAGATAGGTTTTTGTTTCAAAAGTGCTTTGGAATGCGAAGCCGCGTACAAGAGCTAGTTTAATAGATTCGACATTTGAATAGCCAACTAATTTTTTTATATCACCGTCTATACGAATTATTTCTCACCGATTTTCCTCCTGATAAAAACTATAAAATGGACAAACATTTTTTTTTGACTAGGAAATGGAAGTTCCAAATGCTACGTGATGTTTAGCAGGTTATAGTGACAAAGAACGTACATGTTTGGAATATCACACGGTTTTCCTTGAAGATTACGCACTCTCGAAGGAAAATACGATATTGCTCGTTTACTGCGCACGCGTTGATATTTCCTGGAGATTCCTTACCTCATTTTATGAATGAAGTAGCTATCAATTATACTTTTTTTATTGTTTATTCGTCATAAGGACGTTGACGGCTCTAATTTTTTTGTGTGGGTAGGTAGATACGTAATTGTTTGACTGATTAATATGGTAAACTAAATAACTCGATTAACTGGTACCCCGATTATCGATTGAAATTATTTATTGATAAATTCGGTGAAGAACAGGACATGACGTAATTTCTTTGCTTCTTACATTAATATTGTTGGTATTATTAGTAGTTATTCATATTAATTTTTAACCGACGAAAAACCGGAGTGGCTTCTTATTCGTCTGTAGGTATGTACAGTCATGAGCAACGATATACATAATATAAACACTTACAAAAGTGGTAAAGCGATTTTTTCATGAATGAACGATTGCAACTTTGTGATAACACCAATGTTACCATAGTATTAGTTCGTAAATACTGTGTTCGCAATATCACAAAATTTCTATTACCTAGTACTTTAGGAGAAAATCGATTTAGCACTTTTGTTAGTGTATATGCATGTTTTTGCTCGTGTACTTATGTTTTTTTATGTATGTTAGCCGATTGCTCCGTCAAAACTCGTGGACCGATTTTGAATAATCGACTCAACAAAATTTAGGAAACTGGTGATTTTATTATCCCTTTTAATTTTTCGCAAACTTTTTTTTTATTGTATTATAAAATATTGAGTTACTCTTTTAATTTTTAAGCAATAAATATCTGTGCTGTGGCAACACCAAACGGGTTCATTCGGAAGATCAGCGTCGATTTGCCGTAACTGGCAATTCAGCATTATGCTGGGACCGAACCGTTTTGTGAGGCTCACTTGGGTACTTACTATAAAACTGTTGTTATATTTATCATCCTCGTTCTATATTCGGTGTCCTTTACGAATAAATATAATTTCTTTCTTCAATCAAATGGACATGCATAAAAAATACGGTTTAGCGGTCAAGATTGTCAATAGCCTCTAGAGTGATATTGACTTCGTGCATTGATAAGATTGTTATCTCTTTCATTTACTTATCCTATATTGAAACTGCCTGATTACCTATAATGTCTTTGTCTGCATTGTTTGGTACCTAGTATAGCATTAATCATAGGTATCTATTTATTGTCCGCGGCTTCGCTCATGTGGAAACAGAAAGAATTACATCATAAACCAACGATGATGATCTCTAGTTTCTATGGGGCTACATACAACCGAGAGGTCAAGCTCTATCACAGAATATATTTGACTAATGGCCTGTTTTACAGCTTACTAATAAGTTCCCGTTGAATTAGCTGGCAGATAATTTCATGTTTACAAATTTTGTTCCATTTTTGAATTTATTCGGCAGCTAGCGGAGGCCCTAGCCTAAGATAAGATGAACGCCAGATGTCGCTTTCCAACTCCAACAGATTACACGAAATTCAATATTGCAGTGAAAACAACAAACGAACATTTTAAAAATCGAATCAAGGAGCGTTTGACGTCAGAACTCGAACTTGACCGAGTTATTTTTTTTCTGATTCCTATCTATTGCAACGTAAAACGTGTCAACAGCCTTGAAATATTTCATTTGTCAATAAAACTGGCAGACAACAAGGCAGGCTATTGTGGAGCAAGATGAGGTGGACACTCTAGCTACTTTCTATAATTTATAGCATACTTTGTTATTTATTACTGATAGGATTACAAGGAAACACAATAATAACTATTGTATTTACGTATCTAAGAAATTAATCGCAGAATATAGGTCTACAGTTCTATTAGATGAAGCAAAATAGTTCATTAAATCAAAAAAGGTTTTTGTGGATGTGGAAACGAGACGTATCTGCAGCAACTTACTTAATTTTTTCAGTCGATCTCACAAGTCAAATCAAAAAGGTCTTATCACTAGATAGTACAAAACAAAGTCGCTTTCTCTGTCCCTATATCCCTATGTATGCAAAAATCTTTAAAACTACGCAACGGATTTTGATGCGGCTTTTTTTTATAGATAGAGTGATTGAAGAGGAAGGTTTATATGTATAATAACATACCACGCGGGCGAAGCCGCTGGTGGGAAGCTAGTACTGAATAATTTATAGTTTCTTCTATAAGGACCGCATCTTGATAGCTGTAGCTGATTCTACTGAAAAAAATTCACTCCAACGCAATCTAAATGCAGCTTAATTTTATACAATCACAATTGTGTAAAATCCATTACCTTACCGGTACTATTTATCTATTCTGTGGTTAACGTGATCCATCCCAGTTGTTCAGTAGCTTGATTCATTCGGGTCCGCATGAAAAACTGATCGAATTTTTTGTAACTACGTCTACGTCTACTTGGAGCAAGACGTGCAAAAAGTTGTTCAAGATATCACGAATACGGGAAAAACAACTCGGAAATCACGAATATCAATGCTCCGTTAGAATCTCATAACTATGTAGTTTCCTGTTGATAGAAGTTTTTGTTACTTATAGTTATATACTTATAATAAATAAGTATAGTCTTAAACAAAAAGAGTCTGACACACCCTGCAAAGGCCTCGGTTTGAATCCTGCTCGAGATGGTATTTTTGGTGTAGGCTCCGGTCGCCTACACCTACTTGGCTCTTACCCCTAATTGCCTAAGTGTGTCAACTCGCCCCCTTGATTATTAGATACCCCTAATCGCCCCTGATTATTTGTAAGTTAAAAGTACGGTCAGCAATATAGTATTTTTCTCTCGAGAAACATTTAAGATTAGGTACTGTACCAAGCAATAAAAGAATAGAACCATTTTATTTTGTATCAATAAATTGATTCATTGGAGAAACCGTGATCCTCCAGAGAAGTCGATACAATTTTCTTTTTATTTATCCTTGATAGGATAATGATCTTGGAAACTAAATTATAAAACATTTTTTTTTAACCTTTCGTGCCTTCATACAAGTCGGCAATCGTTTAATTGTACTCACGTGTCCGTGAACCAGTACCAGTATCTCAGCAGTGTCTATGTCAAGGCCGGCGGCGGCGCCCGCGCAGCCAGCCAGCCACGCGTGCGCCGCGCACGCGTAACGTAATGCGCTGCAGTTTGTACACGTTATTGCGTGGTATGCCAAGCATGTAACACGGAATGTATTGTTTTGTGAAGAAAGATCCGGTCCATTGAGAATTTCGTATGACTACGATTTCTCGTAACATTGTAAACTAAAAAAAGTATTGACGTCACGTTATTGTTCATGGTAGCAAGTGCAGCTGAGTATAAGGCCTTACGATTATTTCCATGCTAGGCTTGGCATTATTTACAGGTCTTTATCTGGACTTTAAAGTATCAGACAGTTTGACATAGTTTGCGACAACCGACAACCCTGATGCTCTTCGAACAACGTTATCAACATTAAAAATCGTTTAGTTAGCAACATTAAAAACTTGCTGGTTTTTTGTGTGGAGTTGGGTTAAATAGATTGAATTCCCAACCATACGGAAACCATCCCTGCCGAGCTTCTTGTCAGTCTTGGGGTCAAGCTTGCCCCTTTTTCGAAAACTAGATATATATATTTTGGTATGTAGCCGCAGCTTAGAAAAATTGGTTGGGAGGGCTTTGTTTGGTTAGGGGCTTAGGGGGTCTACTGAAATTAAGTAATATGAAGCCAATTGGTAGCCAATAAATGTGTATGTGTATTAGCGTACATGGGAACAATATCCTTCTGCCTAAGATTTTATGGGAATACAGGCATCATGTAATGTTTTTTTTTATGTAAAAGTCGGCAAAAGAACAGACTAAGCCACCTGGGAATCATGTGATCATCGCCGCCCAAGGACACTTGGAATACCGGAGCATTTGCTGATGCGTTGTGAAACCTCAATAGTCTTGTATAATACCTTTGAAGAACCCCATGCATATGCATGGGGTTCATGGGGTCGCAATGGAAAAAGCTATCATAGAAAACCATATCATCTGTCGCATTGGATCATAGATCTGTAATGATAATGTAGGTAAAAATAATTTATCTATGTTTTTTAATTCTTTGCTGTAAGTAACTTTTTCTACTAGTAGTCAAGTACAACCTTACAATTTCTATTACTTAAGTAGGTACATGATTCAGAGCCGATCAAACAGTGTCGATGTTGTTTGATGAGTAAAGTTTGCACTCGTGTGGTTGTTAGTAAGGCTTCTGTTTACTTTCACAACTTGTGTTAGATGTACGTACTGGTTGCCTGTTGTGGCAACAGTATTGAGTGAATACCTATCTATCTATTATTATATTAAGTAATGGATGACTTTTTTTTCCACTCAAAGACACTATCCTTACATATTATAAAACAAAGTCCTCCGTCGCGTCTGTCTGTCCCTATATATGCTTAGATCTTTAAAACTACGCAACGGATTTTGATGCGGTTTTTTTTAATAGATAGAGTGATTCAAGAGGAAGGTTTATATGTATAATACATGACCACGCGGGCGAAGCCGCTGGCGGTAAGCTAGTGAAATTATAAATTATATTCCATCATTCTTTGGATAGACACTACCTGCCGGTATAATTCAGAGATGGAACAAAATTAGTAGGTAAGAAATTACTTATCCGATGGAGAAACAGAAAATTAAAAGTATTTGTATGTAAGGCTATCATTCAGAGACGATGCTCAGCGTAAAGTAAAGCTTCCGTATGTCAAATTTGTATTACAATTTGATATATACTTACGGAAGTATAGTACGTAAGTTCAGAGTCTCTTCTCTGAATCTCAGCCTAAGTATCTATGCATCCTTATTATTTAATTACTGTAAAAAAAATTACGGTCTTTATGTCGTTGTTGTATATTATGAACAACTTTTACTATGGGATGGGTATGGAGCATGAGATTGAATTAACTTTTATAATATTATATTTATGCCAAAATAAGTCAGTTGTTTCATACATTACTCGACAAAATGTCAAGACCCATTTACAGCATGTGGAACCTATTTTCGTGGGAAACCCAAGACCCATTTTCGTGGGAAAAAATCGATATAGCTAGGTATTATTTCTGGGAATTTGGTGGCCCAGTTACCTTCAACTTCTTACTGTATAAAACTTATAAATTTACTTTTTACTTTATAAATTTACATAACATTAGTACAGTTCTCCTCCATTCTTCCTCAGGACAAGAATTGTAAACAAATAAATAGTTGCCAACACCTTGTCCATTTGAATTATTTACTTGTCAGTCTAGTAATAACTTATTGTAAATAGTAACTTACATCATAATTACATAATCATAAAAATATGTAAGTACCTACATAAGATGCATAAGATTGACAGCTATATTCTCTATTATTTTTGATTTTGGTTTATTTATGCATGGGGTAGCGGGTCCCTAAAGTAACATCCTTTTAAAAGTGGAAATAATTTATAGGGAAACTATATTTTTTATGACAGATGAAGGCTAACTAAAGTTTTTTTCAATATTTTGAGCAGCTCCTTCGTACTAGAGCTGTTAGTAAGAAAAAATATCAAAGATCTGCTATGAATCCTTATCCTTCAGATGTAATAATATATCATTATAATCACAGCTAAATATAACAGTGTTGCCATTATCTGATTCAGTAGCTAACCTGTAGTAACCTGTTACATTTTCACAATAAATGGGCCTACAATAATCGCACAGTAACATCAACATAATTTACGATAAACATGAATTATTTCTACGATAATTTTCCGTCAATTAGAGCATTGTGTAAACGATGGTAGATGTCACCGTCCACACTACTTCACACTGCTCCGCTAACAAAACACTCGTTATTGTTATACTATGGTAATTGGAAAAACACATGTGATGTGTAAATATTACTAAATATAGGATCACAGGGATGTTATGAACCAAATAAGGTCGGTAATTGGCAAAACATTAGGTATTTCTAAGCAGTTGGTTTTGGTAAACATGTGAAGTCATAGAAAATATTTATTTATAGGTGGTTAATATTTGTGGGTGTTTACCTCAATTGCTGCTTCGAGCCTTGAGGCAGTGAACAAATCTACACTGTGTTTGTATTCTTGTATGTTTGTAACTCAAAAATTACTTACCGATTTCAAAAATTCTTTCACCTAAATCCTTCCCGAGTAAGGCTATAATTTATGAGTCAAAGCCGCTGGCGGATTTGAAACCTATTTATTTTCGAATCTCACTCATCTGAGTGTACCTCTGTAAAATACATAACTATTGCAAATGTTGCAATTTACAGACGAAACTATAGAGTAGACGATGCATTGTATTTTTATTTAGACATTTTTTTTTTTATTATATCCAACAACAATAGAGTTCCACAGAAACATAAAATGGTACATGGAAAACTACCGGTGCCGGCAAATCATGTAAATAAGTGTATCTACATAAACGTATATTTACCTAAGTTTACTTAGGAGCATGTTACATGTTCAACATCACGGTTAACGTATTAAGTAATTGCTTTAGACGATTACTTGCATAAGGAAAAATTCTATAAATATGAGTGATTGACGAGAGGTAGCGGAAAAATAGACAGGATAGGAACACGAGCTAGGGTTTTATACTATACTAGCTTTCCACCAGCGGATTCACCCGTGTGGTCTGGGTATTTGTAACAACTCTCATGCCCTATTTCAAGATTTTATAACCCTGTTTTTAACCCCCGACGCAAAAACGACGGGGTGTTTATAAGTTTGACGTGTCTGTGTGTGTGTGTGTCTGTCTGTGGCATCGTAGCTCCCGAACGGATGAACCGATTTTGATTTTGTTTTATTTATTTGAAAGGTTAATTAGTCGGGAGTGTTCTTAGCTCTGTTTGATGTAAATCGGTCCAAGATGGCCGCCACCACAAAGTAGCGAATTACATATTTTTTTCACAACTACCTCAATATGGGTATCAAACAAAAGGGCTTAACTGGGAGAATACTACACACTATGATAAATTTCAAATCGAAGATGGCAGCCACCACAAAATGGCAAATTACATTTCGTGTCGGGGGTTTTCTAAATTTTTAATTTAGGTCATCGCTAAAGAAGTTTTGTTTTCGTTAAAAAGTAGCCTAAAATATCCTTTCTCAGGCTCTATCTGTGTACCAAATATCGCATCAGTTACCCATAATTAAGAACAAGTTTTACAAGTTATTTTTAATGAAGGAAAAAATCGGCGGGCGGGCAGGGTTCGAACCTGCGCCTTCTGGTTCGGTACACCAGACGCTCTGACCACTAAGCCACCGCTCGCCATACTCGCCAGTCGAAATCTTCCTCCATATTCTAATTTACGTCTTACGGTGACGTGGCGCCATCTATTGTGAAGATGCTTCACAACCGACACGACTAACTTTACAGCTAGTTTAATGAAGGAAAAAATCATTTTTCCTTCATTAAAAATAACTTGTAATCTTAGCATGGAAAATGCTTAAAAAAATACAAAAAGATAGTTGATAGGTAAGGCGGTATCATACGACATTGAACTAGCTGTAAAGTTAGTCGTGTCGGTTGTGAAGCATCTTCACAATAGATGGCGCCACGTCACCGTAAGACGTAAATTAGAATATGGAGGAAGATTTCGACTGGCGAGTAGGGCGAGCGGTGGCTTAGTGGTCAGAGCGTCTGGTGTACCGAACCAGAAGGCGCAGGTTCGAACCCTGCCCGCCCGCCGATTTTTTCCTTCATTAAAAATAACTTGTAATCTTAGCATGGAAAATGCTTAAAAAAATACAAAAAGATAACAAGTTTTACTTTACTACAAGTTGGCCTAATCCTGAAACGAAAAAAAAACATCTGTTCTACACAACTTTATGTTCAATGCCCATGACAAATTTTATGGAAACATTGTTATTATTTTTTTATTTCTGTGTTGGTTTCATAGAAAAAGTTATTAATAATAAAGAGTAGGTAAGTACCTAGGTACCTCGTAAGTACCCCTTAAGTTTTTTATATTATGTCAAAAATACGGTTTGAAGTAATTATTTATCTAAGTATCTTATTCTGTAGTTTACGCACGTTCTGAAGTATCGTTCGGCTTAACATTACACTGTGAACGGTACTAATTTGCGTAAATAATCACATTTATACACGGTAGCTATAATTTAAAAGCACGCAATATATTTAAAAAATGTCAAAAGAAATATTATTTTTGCACTGTATGTAATTATGACATTGTTTTTATTGTATTTTAAATGAAGACAGACACAGTTGTTATTAAAATTTGGTACGGTGAATTTGTTTATTGCGATTTTGCCTGCCAGCAGTATTCGCAATTTTGCGGCTTCGATTCCCAGGACGAGCAAAGTGCTGTTGGGTATTTCTATACAATTCTCAGTGCCAGCTCGAAGTGTGGATACTACAATAACCAGGATTGGAAAGACGCTTCCCAATCCCATCTAATGATAAAAAACTAAAAATATTTTTAGTTTTTTTTTTTTTCATTTTCATTTTATACATCAATACAACTTTGCCGAACTCTCAGGGCACATAGGCTAAACGTGATTTTATGTTATATTAAAAAAATATATATATAAATATCAACAAGTACTTACTCGTGTACCCTTGACGTCATAGCAAAGGAACGCGGCAATAGAGAAAATTGCTTAGCTTTTATAAACATCAGCGGTATGCTTTAGAAAACTAAATGAAACACATAATTACTGCAATTAGAGATGACAATAATTACAGTTCATTTAACATAATGTTTTACCATAAAGCCGTCTTCAGAAAACTTCTGAATAAGTCACTATTCACGCGGAATTCAGCGTGATAAATAAGCAGTGTGGAGTAGCGCCTAGTTAATGGCAATAGTTTCAACTTACGACTTGATACTAGCTGATAGTTTTAAGTCTGTACAGTCACGAGTAAAGATATAATAACGCTTATATATATATAACGCTTTAAAAAAGTATCTTTTTGTATTGTTTTAAGTATTTTCCATGCTAAGATTAAAAGTTATTTTTAATGAAGGAAAAGATCGGCTGGCGAGGAGCTACGTCACCTTAAAGACGTAAGTTTAGAATGTGAAGAAAGATTTCGACAGGCGAGCGAAGCTCACGATAGCTTAGCGGTTAAAGCGTCTGGTGTACCGAACCCAGAAGACGCAGGTTCGAATCCTGCTCGCTAGCCGATTTTTTCCTTCATCAAAAATAACTTACAAAAATGTTAAAGCGGTTTTTTCACGAATGAACGATTGTAACGTTTAGATAACATCAACCTCACCACAGTATTGGTTCGTAAATTATTATTATGATAGCCTCTTTATTTCCTTAATAAAATTATTACAATAATTCATCTAATAGTATTTTAGTTTTTATGATATTAACAATAATTGAGATTTTCTTTGTGGTTCGTAAATACTATGTCACAAAATTCTCGTATTGTCACAAAATTTCTATCAGTACTTTAGGAGAAAATCGCTTTTGAATTTTGCCTAGTGTTTACATATTTATGCTCGTGACTGTACATCTTTGCTGAACAAAACTAAATCTTCGGTCTAGAGGACCCAAGATATCGTCGGAGAATAATAGATGTGGATTATCTTATAAAATCTATAAGTTTATTATCTGCTCAGTTTAAATTGCCTCTCTGCAAATGAGTTTACAGATCAATGACCCATTAGAATTATGAGTAATCTGTCGTTACCTTGTTGTTGCATTGTAAATAAATAAACCAATTAACATGCAAGCTATGATAAAAACAACTAAGTATATTATTAGGAGGCAAAGAAGGTCATCAAAAGCCCATACAACTCAGCCCAAATTTGTACCGGAGGTACATATCAGCTGTCAAGTTGATAGTTTTTACCATGAAATCACTATAAAAGTGATAATAATCTGCCGTAATGGCGTGCGTTTGACATTCCGAAACTGACACTGACAGTTTGTTTACATAGTGTACCAAAATAGCGTGATTTTTCTAAAGTATAAATATATTTTGTATTAACTAAGATTGTATTATAAGTGAAATTATCAAAAGCTAGTTGGGTTTATAACAGTTTGAGTTATCCTACCAAAATCTTATGCAGTTAAATATTTATTAAAGGTAAAGAATTCGAATCGATTCTAAATCATAAATAAAACGAAAATAAAAAAAGGACTCATAGGTATTTACCTCCAGAAAGAAACTTGGAGTAAGAAATATTTCATTTCATTGTAATTTTCCGGACGAAAAAAATACACGTCATATCACCCCGTCTGTAGGACTCAAAAGGGTAGGCAGAGGTATACTGTACACTGACAGTTCGGTATATTTAGGTCCCACGTAATGGGGGCTGACCTATTGCCATCAAGCGTGCACAACAATATATGTATTTATTAAAATTTATTTCGATTCTTAACTTTAGCACCAAGCACGATAAAGATGGCAATATAAATCCATCTCTAGCCGATGAAGAGCCTATAGCTTCATTATATTAGCCTCTCTCAGCCTGCTGTTACATACTTAGCTCGGTATAATCAAAAGAATTAATGGGAAACCGTGATTGAACGTTACTTTTCTAATTAATTCTGAATCATCCAACATTACATCGTTTTTATTAAAAGTTTGATAATTAAGAAATTTATGTTTGTCCACATTGTTCATGAAACATTTGCAAGACTTACGAAAAATAATGTGTAAGAGGTACCTACTTACGTTTAATACCAAATACAATAAAAAAATATGCGTGTTGCCAATATAATATTAGCAACATTTTACATACAGTAAAATAGAAAACCGTTCCAAGATTTTTGGTTTTTGGTTTGGTTCCAGAATTTTGGTTTTTCATAACAAACAATTGCTTGCGTTTTCAAATCGGAACTATTTTTGTGAAAGTAGATATGAGTGTAGTTAGGAAGGACGCGATTATTTATTTCCATTTTTGTTAAAAAAATATAGTAGGTACTTTATATAAAAATAACACAACAACTAAACACAAAAATAATTACACAATATCGTATTGTTGGTGTGCAATAAAGTGTATAATGTATATAAATAAATAAATTAACAGTGTAAGTAAATATTTTTTAAATGTTAGTACTTTAGTAGGTAATAATTAAAATTATTTTAGATAAAAAAAAAAATTAATCACCTACACGAAAGACCAGAGCAATAAATGAGAACGTAAGAACTTCGTTAATATTTGTTTTTATTATTACTTAAATTTTGTTTACACCAACCCCAAAACAACATACCCTAAGGTCATAGTGATGCGCTCAAAGTCAATGTCAAAATAAATATTCACATAAATAAAAAAATCTAAATTAACACAGAATAAATTTATTCGACCGGTTTGAATGATTATTTGCCCGTTGACAGTTTACCACTGGTCAAGTTCAAGAGCAACTTTACAACAAAAAAATATGCATATGTCGGATACAGGAATCTGTATCCTTGGCAGGAAGGCAAGGTAACGACTATCTTGTGGGCAACAGGTGGGTTATGCTGGTTCAAACATTAAAACACAGAACTCATACTCAAATGTCATTATATTTGGTTTTGACCGAGTACGAAATATTACAATACAGACATCCCCCAAAACGCCCGCCCTTCGCAGCTTCGCTAGTGCTACCTACTGAGGAGAAGAAGCCGCGGAAGAAACTCCTCAAGCACATTTGTCTGTTATGAATTTACGATTACCAAGCTACATTTAAATTACAATTCAGCAATAGCAATAACAATGTAGGTAGAACTATAAAGTAACGTGAGTCCGTCAGTCAACCAAACCCAACGTCTGCACGAATCGACTACACAGTGTGAAGTGCCGAGAGCAAGTGCAACCGCGCGAGGCACAACTGTAACTGTTTTTCCCACTGCGCCGCCGCGCCCTTTATGTGAAGTAGTTGGTTCCATTCGACGTCACCAGGGGCGCTGTCATCTCAATAGTGTCATCGGGTGGCGCTGTAGTCTCAATACGTCAACTGATCGTCCGTAATCATGTCCGATCCGACACGGCCATTCTGACAAGTCACACGTCCTCGTGTGTTAGTTAATCTGTAACCAAATGAAAACAGCACAGTATACGTTCGGCCAATCCTGACGAACACAAGTCAGCTAAGCTGCTAAGCTTTTCTAGCACCATCGCTTAACTAGCGGGATCGCTCAAATAAAATCATCCTTACGATTTTATAAACAAACAGTCATCGATGTGACCATATAAACTAACACATAGTCACCCCACTGACCATAGTACAACCGATACAGATATCCCGACTAGCACCCATCCCCGGGTCTACTTATAGGCAAAATGAGCTCAGAGAGTATCTCCATTCGGGGTTGCCACACAGGCTACAGCTGCCACACAGGCTACTGTTGCCACACAGGCCATGGTTGCGACACAGGCCATGGTTGCGACACAGGCCATGGTTGCGACACAGGCCATGGTTGCGACACAGGCCATGGTTGCCACACAGGCTGGCGCCACACAGGCTGATGCCACACAGGCTGGCGCCACACAGGCTGATGCCACACAGGCTGATGCCACACAGGCTGATGCCACACAGGCTGGCGCCACACAGGCTGATGCCACACAGGCTGGCGCCACACAGGCTGGCGCCACACAGGCTGATGCCACACAGGCTGGCGCCACACAGGCTGATGCCACACAGGCTGATGCCACACAGGCTGATGCCACACAGGCTGATGCCACACAGGCTGATGCCACACAGGCTGATGCCACACAGGCTGATGCCACACAGGCTGATGCCACACAGGCTGATGCCACACAGGCTGATGCCACACAGGCTGATGCCACACAGGCTGACGCCACACAGGCTGACGCCACACAGGCTGACGCCACACAGGCTGATGCCACACAGGCTGATGCCACACAGGCTGATGCCACACAGGCTGATGCCACACAGGCTGATGCCACACAGGCTACGGTCGCCACACAGGCTACGGTCGCCACACAGGCTACGGTCGCATCCATATCTGCGCATCCTCACAAGGATCGCCAAGTCCCTCCTGGACTTTATGCGCATCCTCACAGGATCGCCAAGTCCCTCCTGAACTTTATGGTTTCCTACGAAACCCCAACACCAGAGTTGTCTGCCTACCGCGTACTCACGGACTACTGTTTACACAGTAGATACCGATTTCTACTGAGCTACGGCTACAAATCAACCTCTGACATTGAATCACACAACCAATCAACATGTAAGCTTAGTTTTCTACTGTCTCGTTAGTATTTAGGTTCACACTTTGCTCTATCTCAAGATCGTCAGTTATGCTCTGATCCTCTGGCATTTTTAATTAAAACTAAATCACCAACACTGAACTTAACGATCTTTGCTTTCGTACAATCAAAACGTGACTTAGCGTAAACAGTATTTTTCTCAATATTTTGGACCGCTTCTTCTCTCACATCGGAAATATCAATGTCAATCTCGTCATCGTGTTCTACCATTAAACTTAGAGGTCTAGCCACCTTCCTCTCATGATCATGGGGGTATTTGAAAGTTCGCTTAAAGTCAAATGCCTTTTTAATTTGGTTCTAACTTGGTTACTACAAAAAAACTAAATTGTAACCTTCGTTTACAATTAAAATCTCAGTGAGCAGAGCCTTCAGGTTACTCGAAAATAGAAGAAACAAGTTTTGCTACTTAGCTTCCATCAGGCATTCAACAACAGAGTCGTAAGTAAAACAATACAGCTCACCATTAATTTTCCTCCGTCTTATGTTAGGAATGTAACGCAAACACAGGTGCACTTCCCGCTCTGCACTAGCCACCATACTAGCGTGTCTGCAGCAGCTCAACAGCACCTCAGCTTAACGCCTTGTTTTGAACAGCATTTGGTCCCAGCCAGTATGAGAAAGACGATCGGGTGTATATCTAAAACAAAAAAATTCTTACGCAGCATCACTTTCATTCGGTTGCGTCGTGACCTGGCTTAATTTTACTAGAGAAGAATCGAATTTTCAATTATCGCTGACAAAGCCATGTACCACACACAGTCATTCGATTCAGAATCTGTAACTCTAAAACCTACGAGTAAAACAGCCTACCAGCAATCTTATTGCATCATACATCTAGCCCATGAATCGAAACTTTGTACGCATGTCCATCGAGGGGATCACCCGTGTCTATCCCGCAGTGACTACACACTCTAGACCCCGACTTTCGCTAGGGTTAAACGCATACCGCACAGCCACGGACTACTCGACCTGCCTCAAGAGACCGATTTCTACCTGGCTATGACGACGTAATAACCACTGGTACGTTTGAACACAATACGGCCACTAGAATCCCTTACTTGGCCTCAAGTCTCAACTTAAACTTCCTCATCAACAACATCCGAATACCTTTCAAACGCTTGCGTTCTCATCACCACACGCATATGGGTCTTACATCGTCTCTTGTAGGTCACCCTAGGTACCTACCCACAAAAATACAACAGATACGTTAGTCTGCATGATGCAGAGCTAAAGCTACCGACAACGTGGTGTTCTTAAAAACAAACGTCAACTTCACTATTGTTTGGTACCTACACAATCCACCGACACGTGGATAGACCAAAACCGCGTGTACAGTTTGACACAAAGAAACAACTGAGACGCACATAAACTACTGCGAAACGACACTGCATTAATTTCACAATAAAAACCAACACCGCGCTTCGGTCGACCTAATTCAATCAAAAATCTCACAAGGTTAAAATCACCACCGCACACAAACACCGCACATGGTGTCTGCAACAAACATCATCAATGATAAAGCAACTTGGTTTGATCTCACCGGGATACAGCATCATAACGGCATTCCTAACTCAGCCCTTTAGTACCATCAGGTCTTGCAACGTGATGATGTACGGTCGTACTTGACAGCTCCAAGACGACACCTTCGAAGTCCTTTATCGTTCAGCAATGCACTCAGCACGTAATCACTTAGAAATCAGATTTTGAAGTTTTCTCAGGTATCGGTCACACACTTTACACTGAACACTTGTCCGAGCCACTTTATGTTTGAACCAACACTTATCCCACTTCTGATGTCGGATACAGGAATCTGTATCCTTGGCAGGAAGGCAAGGTAACGACTATCTTGTGGGCAACAGGTGGGTTATGCTGGTTCAAACATTAAAACACAGAACTCATACTCAAATGTCATTATATTTGGTTTTGACCGAGTACGAAATATTACAATACAGACATCCCCCAAAACGCCCGCCCTTCGCAGCTTCGCTAGTGCTACCTACTGAGGAGAAGAAGCCGCGGAAGAAACTCCTCAAGCACATTTGTCTGTTATGAATTTACGATTACCAAGCTACATTTAAATTACAATTCAGCAATAGCAATAACAATGTAGGTAGAACTATAAAGTAACGTGAGTCCGTCAGTCAACCAAACCCAACGTCTGCACGAATCGACTACACAGTGTGAAGTGCCGAGAGCAAGTGCAACCGCGCGAGGCACAACTGTAACTGTTTTTCCCACTGCGCCGCCGCGCCCTTTATGTGAAGTAGTTGGTTCCATTCGACGTCACCAGGGGCGCTGTCATCTCAATAGTGTCATCGGGTGGCGCTGTAGTCTCAATACGTCAACTGATCGTCCGTAATCATGTCCGATCCGACACATATTTAAAATGACTTAGCGGATGCTTGCTGAACAAGGTAGGTAATGTAAAAATAACTAGTGCGGCAAGTACTTATTAATTGATTAAGTAATTAATCATTTATGTTCAATTTAAAATCTGATATTGATACGAGTCTGAATAATCCGACAGCAAAATATCGTGTAATTCCGCTACTGTCGTCATAATTGTATTGTACAATAAAAACACTACAAAATGGGAATAAAATCGACTAGGGACTATCCGACAAATTTTAGTGCCTCTGTAAGGTGCAATAAAATAATATTATTAAGTAAATCTAATATTTCTTAGTTTTAGGGCCTGTTAGCCTGATAGCCGCTATCCGCGGTATGAAATTATCTGCCAAGTTTAACGGGAACTTACTAGGAGGTTGTGAAACATGCCCTAAATCTACAATTTATTACATTGATAAAGAAAAAAAATACAGAATTAAAAGTATTTGTGACAAATTCAGGTATGTTTTTTTTTATTGATGTAGGTTTTAGTAGGATTCGCTTGCTAGAAGGATTCACGTCATTAAATCGCAATATATCTACAATTTAAAATACACTGTATACAGGGTTATATCTATGTCTATACATGGTTGTTTATAGTGTATTTTAAATTTTAAATTATAGGTATAATACAAGTATCTTGGACCTTGGTATTAAAACACGTTTAAATAATTATAATGTAAGTAGGTACAATAATTATATTTCCAGAAATAAAAGTGTCGGCCTGTTTCACAGTTTACTGATAAGTTCCCGTTAGATTAGCTAGCAGATAATTTCATAAAATTTTTGTTTCATTTTTGAATTTATTCGGCAGTTAGCGGCTATCCAAAGGTAGTAAAACCGGCCCTAAATCACAGTTTAATTTAAAAAAAGTTAATAAACGTGCAATAAAGACAGCATGTGATTTTGACTTGTTTTACATTATTTTGCTAATGTGTTTTTAAATTAATAAATTACTTTTAATGGCAAGCAGCTAAAACAGGTCTGTAGTTATTTATCAAGATCAACAAATGAAAGGTCAAAATATTTAAGAATTCATAATATAAGTACCCTATCCTATAAATAATATTTGCTTTTTTTAAACGTGGACATGATACAACATGCCAATAGGTATTTTATTTAAAAGTTAAAAACGTGTTATAAAACTTTTCCACTAATAACGACATGCGACATTAATTTGTAAATTAGCATAATTATCTATAAAAGTATATAAAAATAATTTTATGGCTGCGTTGTTTTTAATTGATCGAAACATTGTATTTTACCTACATTAATTCAGCAAGAGTTAAATGTTAATTCTACAAGAATTAAATCTGCATTCTACAAGAATTAAATGTGATTCTACAAGAATTGATTTATCTGGTACCTACATACCGAATTCTTATTGAAAATAATTGCGTCTTATACGAATTATACTAATTATACTGCTTCCAAGCAAGTGCGACATTAAGTTTTTTCCACTTACTCGAGACGTCGCATGCGCATTAATTTTGAAATAAGAACAAGTCTGTAAAGCTATAATAACAGTGGCTTGGCAAGTTCCCGTGGGAGCGTCTCGAGTCTCGACTCTCGACACAACATGCTTCAAAAAGTCTTCATTGAAAATAGAAGAAGATTCGAGACTTTTTCTTATATTATGTGACGTAAGGTGACCAGCATGTGCAAGTCAGGAAGTAAAAAAATAAATAAAGTACAAGTACATACTATAATTTACTGTTTTTTTTAGATTTGATGAACTGTTGAAAAATAATAGGAAAAAGATTAGATTTGTTCAATAATTAGAATTATTAGAATTTAATTTTCGTTTTTCTGATTTCATATTGCTAGTAAAATCTAATCAATTTATGGCCTTATAATTTTCTGTAGCATCTGACATTGGCCTTGTTGGCTTGTTGAACAATAATTGTATTATGAACAATAATTGCCGAAATAAAATATAGTTGTAGTGATAATAACTGCTTTGACTCAATAATTGCTTTGGAAATCGAAAAATTACTATGATGAAACTGAAAAAATATTAAATTCCTAAATCTAGGAATTAAATCCATTAATACAAAATCAAAAGATAAATTAATAACTAAAAACTTGATTTCAAAAGTACGTTAACATAGCCTCCTGAACGCAGGACCTTTTTTTCGATAAATTCATTTAAGAAAATATTAAATAATACGTTAGATTATAAACCATTCGCGTGTTTCCCAAGGGAATACTTTCAATGGGCGTATCGAGGCCAACGCCTAACACAATTCTTATACAAGTAACGAGACTAAGATGAATAATGTACGAATCGGTTAGAAACTCGATTATTGCATGAATAGTAAAGTACAATTATCTCAAGAAATAAACAAAAACCTAAATACAGAAGTCAAATCACTCGACCGTAGTGGCTGCATTACGAAAAACTGTGCTCTGTACGTGTTGTGCTGTATAAGTTTTTTTTTATATAATTGTAAACTGTTGGTAATTAGACCTACGTTAATTTACCTTCGCCATTGGCGACATAGCGAACAATTAAGAAGAAAATTTAGAAAAAATATAACACAAAAAACTTTTTTATTTAAAAATGTTTTGAAGTTCTCAATTGTGCTAACGAAATAAAATGTAAGTAGTATATTTTCATTACATTATTTACATTTTATTACTTATTTTTTAACATTGCATACACGTGGCGTAAATAGAGCAAGTCACAAGATGCGTGAAGTAAAAAAAACATTTCCACTTTTCATTTAACTAGTGCAGTTTTCATAAATGAGATTCATAATTTATGAGTACCTACACAGTTTTCTTTCTAATTAATAAATCGATTACTAAGTTCATTGTTCGCTGAACTTGTACTCGAAATTAATTGAATCTTTTTACCACGATTCCATTGACCGAAATCTTTCGATCAATAATATAATGAATTTAGATTTTTATGGAGGCAGAATTTTTATTTTCCAGTTAAAGGTAGCAGTTTCGGGTTATATTGTTGAATATTCTTATCAGCTAGCGAAAAAGTACTAGTTCTAGCAATAATAAACACGTTTCTTTCCGATTATGACGTCGCAAGATGGCGATATTCGCAACAAAGAGGCTCAAACTGCTACATACATAATTCTAACACGTACTTATGTAGCAAATTAGTACATAATTCACATATAAGTAATTTATATATATTTATGAATCGATCTTAGAGAGCTGGTCATGCCTCGGTAAGTCAGTTTGTTGCAAGGCCGAAAGTACTTATTTAATCATTAAGCATCCTTGCGTTACTAAAATTTTAATTAAAATTGTAATAGAATTGTTTAGGGTCAGTCGAATGAGTAATTTTAAATAGATTGCCGTATTTTTATCGTTCTCAAATATATGTTTAGTAAAAGAACATACTCGTACTTAACTACATAATTATTTATTATATAAAATTATTAAATTACGTACACAACCATATTTTTATGATGCATAAGAACTAACATTACAGTGAACTCTGATATTCTTATTGTTTTCTTGAAGGAATAAATATTTCTTCACGTTTTATTTTTGAAAGCCGAACTTACCTTATTTTGCATCCAAACATTTTTCTCAGTCAACACAAATGCTGAATTATCATAACAACACTTTTCAGGGTCCATTTTGACACTAATTCCAGTAAATATCAAACAGTTTTCAATCAAACACTTGGAAAATTAAATGAATATAACTGAGCGCACGTGTGTTAAAATCCTTGAGCACGGTGCATTTATGAGAGCAAGTGGAAAGTAAAGTGCAACATCTATTCGTTACGCGATGTAGGGTTAAAAAATTGCTTTCCCGCCAAAACTGGTGTCAAACAGGTTGACAGATCACTGCGCGGGAAACCGTTTGTGTTTCCAACTCGGCGTAAACTGACGGCCACTGAAACGCTCTGCCTAATAAATACAAAAAATGAAACAAGCCGGATTTCTGTTTACTTGACCGGCGCAGAGCCGCAGACAGATCCGTGTTTCGCATATCCATATTGTGAGGAGATCTTGTGTAAAATTTTCCGAAGAGAAACAATTTATGACCTTTTGGCAACTGAACACGTTTTTTATTAGTTTGGTGGATATCCGTTGCTTTAAATCTTAAAAAAAATATTAATCGATGCTAGTATAGAAAAGTAGAACAGTTTCTGGTATTCCATTCTAGGTATTTTATTTTATCATCCTAGAATTTATAGAAAAGCCCAAATTAAAGCATAACCTAGCTAACCTTTAAAAAATCGACTTTCCTGCTGTGAAACAGTCATCTAAAAAATATCAATAATAATATTCATTGTACTTCTTTCTTCGCAGAGTTGTCATAAAAATAAATAGTTACCTACACTACCTACTTATTATTCTTCTGGCGTTGTTTGTTGACATTTTATTTGAATAATATTTTTGCGTTTTGTTTTATTTTTGACACTTGTGAGTTTTGAATGGTTTATGCTCATTTTACCTGATATTTCACATTTCTTGATTTCTTGATTTTATTGGGTGCAATAATTTGTGATACCTATTCAGTCAGTGAGAGTCTTGATATTCTATTTGGAAGTCTACCTAGATTTGATATCTTACATTTAAAAAAAATATGTTCTACTCAGACCTCTAAACCTACATTTTGGATAGATAACTGTGAATACAGTAAATAAAAAATGATTTAAAAATATATGACCTGCGCAGACGCAAACAACAGCATCTACTTCCACAATATCTCAAAAAAATATAAAGCTACAAATAAAAAATTAAACGCTTCTATTCTATTTTCACACAATTGAATTCGTCCCCTAATGCACTGTGCTATCAATAGCTAGCCTCTATTGATAGCACATAATGCAATAATTACTTAGGTACCTGTCTGTTATCACGTTACGTCAGATCACTCAATTGATCGCCATTTTCATGTAGCCTTGGATGCGTTGAAGTATTTCTATTTAAATTAATTACTTCGTTTTACGCTGAAATTGTACATGGAAGACCTCTGCTGCCTTCGTGGGTTGGTCTCACCGCATTACCAAATACCTATTCTGCGGACTTCTGCCGCTAAGCAATAATGTGCTAACATTGTTGTGTTCCGGTTTGAAGGGTAATTTAGACAGTGAAATTGTTGATTTGCAATTGATTTGTTGAGGTTCAAGATGAACGCGCGAGTGATACCTTTGGTTGCTACCGTCTAATAACTATGGTTATACAAATACTCGTTGCTACCGGCTGACGGTGACCAGTCCGCTTGTTTTCCTAACCATTTTCCCAACCATGTTGGGGTCGGCTTCCAGTCTAACCAAATGCGGCTGAATATCAGTATTTTACACGAAGCGATTGCCATCAGACCTCCATATCCCAATTTCTGGGTAATATTCAAATATAGATAGATAGATAGATTGGTTTACAGGTTTTTTGGGCTTCTGGACCACCACTACCTTGGGCTTTACGTGCCTCCCGAGGCACAAAGGGGTCTTGATTCGCCCATGAGCTGCTTAACTTTGCTAATCGGATGATCAGCGTAGTTACAACTTAGCCACGAGCCACTCCGACTTCTTCCACTTGTTTGTCATCATACAGTATCAAAATGCAAAAAAAAATACCTACCTAAAGATAGTCAAACACATGCAGTGTCATTTTTTTGTAGGTATATCATTAGCATTCAAGATAGACAACAATAATTCGTACCGCAGAACAAAAAATTTAGGCAGACGCGACTTTTTGTGCTATTCTAAATACCTAATTTTAAGTAGCTCTAACCTAAATTCCTATTATCAAGCAAGAATAACACTAATTACCTTAAAAAAATACTTAATTGCTAGTTGCGAGATTCATTTTGATAAGAGGTATTCCCCAGATGCTTACACTTGACAAATGATTGTGTTACTCAAACACGAATCTTACACAATACTGCATTAGTAAAAAACCCAAACATTGCTCCATTGACTAACATTAGAGAGAACCAAAGACTCAATTTATTGTAGAGATACTTTTTTATAGGGTATAGCTTCTTATGAATGTTTTCCCCCGTTTTTGCAACATTATTCATTGCTACTTCGCTCCTATTAGTCGTAGCGTGATGGTATATAGCCTATAGCCTTTGCCGGTTAATGGGCTATCTATCATCGAAATAATGTTTAAATCTGTTCAGCAGTTTTGGAGTCTATTCAATAAAAACTAACAATCAAATCTTTCCTCTTTATAATATTAGTATAGATATACTCCATGTACCTACTAGCTGTCTGCTATTATCTGTGGCTTATCTTCAATCACTTTAGACTTTCCTTATCATAGGTTCGGTTTCCTTATATACCAAATTAAAGACCTACCCCGGCTCCGGACAGCTTTATAAATTATAGCTTATAACCATCACAGATAATCCTTTTTTGTGAATTATGTGTAAAAACCGTAAAAAGTCCCTACAGTACTTCCTAAGATTGACCCGAACAAGCACAAACTCAACGCAGGAAGTTAATACGAGTAGTAATGGCGGCTGATTTAGTATTATTCTATTTATAAAAAACTAGCTTTCCGCCAGCTTTTCCGTCAATTTTTTAGTTTCATTCCCCATTTCAACCCCTAACAGTCAATTTTCCCAATAAACTGTCCTATGTCCTTTCTCAAGCTCTAGACTATCTCTGTACCAAATTTCATTTAAATCGGTTCAGTAGTTTTGGCGTCAAAGCGCGACAGACAGACAGAGTTACTTTCTCATTTATAGTATTAGTACGGATGGGTGTTGCATTTGGTAAGCATACTGTTAAACGAAAACTTGTACAACAATAGTTTTTTATCGCCCCATTATCATTAAAAACTGCAATTAATTAATGTCCCAATATTACATAACTTTTTAATTAACTACAGTCATTAACTATTATCTAACTGATCTAGTCAAATATTTGTAAGTGGAATTGAAGCAAAAACAAGAACTGGAATTTAGGAACATCATGAAATGAGTCCCAAAGTCGGTCTTTTGATGTGTTTCGATTTCGACACACGAAAAAACTGTTTTTCGGAGTGATATACCTGCTCAGAAATTTACTTTCAAATAAACGAAGAACTGGAAGAGTTTCTTCAGTTCTTTATTTTTTATAAGACTTCATAAGAATGCAAATAGTATTGTGATTGTTTTCACACAGGACGTTGACCTTGGAATCTGTTGTAAGTACTAAAAAAATATAATTCTAGGGGCCAAAGTTCGGCCGCTGATTGAAAAAAGTCCTTTTTGTTAGAGATACCAGTTCAATAACTACCCGTTTTTCCAATGAATTCACCCTGTATATATGTAGGTACACTGTACAAGGTAATAGCAAAACTACGCAACCGGTCGAGTGCAATGCTCGGAAAAGTGGAATCAAACGCTGCGGCACTGCACTATGGTCAATGCACCTTTCTAAGCGCAGGGCCGTATTCAGGGATGAATTACATCTAAGTTAGTTGAAGAAAAAGTTTGGTTTGGATAAATAATTGTAAGAATTGAATATAGAGTTGTAATAAGAAAAAGAAGACGAATAATTAAACATTGAAACACAATGATTTATTTAGACTAAGTATAAGATATTTTTCAGAAATCTGCCGTTTTCGGGGTAAACCTATTGCCAGCCAATATTGTCATATAACCTGCTAAATATCGTGATAAACACTGAAATATGAACTGCAAACGCAGAGCTAGTTGCTGAGTGAGTGAGTGAGTTTGAGCCAGCTATGAGTCCATAGTTAATATTTTTTATTTGTCTTTGTAGAGTTGTAGAAGATGCTTGATCAAAATAATGTAGGTAACTTGTGGGACAAGCCAACAAAACAGGTTTTTATTGTCATCTAAAATATTACTATTTGCATAATTTACAGATTATTGTCTCTAATAGTAAATACTGAAGTCTCTTCCGCAAAATTATTTAATTGAAAATGATTGTAGGAGCTATAAACGTAATTATCACCTCAGGCGGTTTGCTATAGCTCAGAAAAAATAGGGTTATCCGTTATAGAAACAGTAAAATATGGCGGTTAGACTACATTATGGCTAACAGTAAGATTTTGTTGACACTGTCCTCGAAATACTTATATTTATTTACTTGATAGAAATGGCGTTATGTGTATAAACAGCATAAGTACGTATATATTTTTGACGGGCACAAAAATATAGTCAAAGCTTGATTAAAATTATAAACTTATTTGTATACTTCTGTATAATTTTAGTCCAAGTAAAAACAAGTGATTATAAATTAAAACACTAAGTTAGTGCCTTAAAAAACTTTTTAGTGTTACAGATGGTTAAAATTATAACAACAAAATCACTAATGTAAAATTAGGACCACCTACCATTGTGATAACCATTCGCCATTAGTATCGAAATACTAAAAAAAACTGAAACTTTCATAAGTACACTAAAAAAACATCGACTCGTGAGGGATTTGAACCCCCGACTACCTTTTGAAAACTCAAGTAGGCGTTCTAACCGCTGAACTAACGAGTCACATGTTAAATTGGCAAAATTTGGCTTTGTTTTCATATTTATCTAATCTGGTGAAATACGTTTATCGGCAAAACATACGCAGCAATAATGATTCGTGTCGTTTTGAACGCTGAAAGTGCTTAGCCCTGAGTGATTAGTAGAATTGCATTTTATTCTGCCTGCGATATCAGGTAATATTATGAAGGTGAAAGCCAAAATGTTTTATTTTATTTTATTAGGACCATTGAAATATATTAATTTTAAAAGATATTGCACGGTACAAAAATAGAAACTCCATAGACAATGGCTAAATTTTTTTTTTAATTATTTAATTTATCACATTTTAATAATAGAAAACTTTATAGCTTTTGAGGAGTACATAAGTGCATGAACACTAAATTGGGAAATACATGTGGACGTCCGATAGACAGCTATAAATAATAAACGGTTAATGAGGAATTTGCAATATTTGTTTGACATATTAACACTAATTATGTGATCAGCAATCGCGCACACAATAGTTTAGATTATATGAAGGATTTTCTTAACTCATCCTACTCATCACTTTAATGAACGATTACTATGGCACCAACTAATTATCAGTACTTAATTGAGTAGTCATTTTTATATGATACAGATCTAAGAACGTTATCATCTTACATTAAATCTAAGATTATCAGCAAATCACATAAGTAAATTGCAAAAATATAGTATCTGTGTTTTTTTTATATTACAAGTCGCATTTGTCACATATTCTGCTATCGACATGTCGATATCGAATAAAACAATTTGAAAATTAGAATCGAAATAAAATACTTAAAGATTACAGTTCTAATTTAATTGGGAATATTGAATATCAATCGTCCATGCCAATCGGTGCGACACCAATTTTCACCAATTTTCTTGTAGGTACGTGGATAAGTCAAATTGCATACTTAAATCTTTATCTACTATTCAACTTACTTAGTTATAACTACTTAAATATTTTAAGAGTAAATCCGTCTCTGGTTATAACAAAGTTGCTGTATCATACCGGTGTATGCACACTCTAGTTATTACTTCCTAATTACTACCTACTTATTTACAAGCGTGTAGAGTCCGCTCCTGTTGTAACCGGGACCCGGATTGCGGGACAATGCATTTTTATTGTGATCTTTACCTCATTTTATGGAAAACTTGTATTTTTTTTGGATTTTATTAAAACCTTAGGGAAAGTTATGAAACATTTTATTTTATTTTATTTTACTTATTTATTTTACAGAAGGCTTACAGACTAATAAACATATGATATAAAGAAGAAGTTAGTAACAATTTGCTAATATATAAGTTATTAACAATTAGGCTATGCTATAGATTCAAGGTTCAACTCATTTCTGATCGCACTTTGCCTGCATGTTCGAAATATCTTTTTAATCTATTTAACAACAAAAATAATGTAGGTACGATACTTATCTAGGTAACTTTTTTTAAACTCGTTTTCAATGTCCCTAAAATTTTATTTTGGCGAGAGGAAAACAAAATCATAACGATAAGTCCAACTATTTAGTACTTAATATACCTAAACGTGTTGTTCTTCTGTTTTTACCGTATTGACAAAACAAAAGATTATTGAGACGCTTGAAATTATCTGATGAACATTCCGCAATTCATAACACACCGCCCATTATTGTCTTGTAAAAGGAAAACTAGGGTTGACAAACATTGGAGAGCTGATTAACAATTTAAAGTTACGTAAGATGAAGGTTTTTACGGTCTTAATTTCTGTCTATTCTGGGATTATTTAGGTCCCATGTAATAGGTTAAGAGACAACCCTCTAGTACTGTTCATAGGTTCACAAAACAAAACTCACGACGTGGGTTGCTGCTTAGAATTTTCTGAAAAAATCCAATAGAAATATACCATCACGCCTATATTCCCTGAAGGGGTAGACAGATGCGTACTAATGTACACCCAAATTTCGCCGGTTTGGGTCCCATGTAATAGGGGGCGAGCCTATTTATATCAACCGGGCACAAATCCAGACTCCGAGCTCCTACTGGGATTTCACAGAAAACCCAACAACATTTTACTCGACCCGGGGATCGAACGCAGGACCTCTAGCGTAGCAGTCGCTCTCGGGACCACAAGACCAACGAGGCAGCAAATAGAAACAGTTAAGGAATTCAACCCAGGCTCTCACGCTCAGCAGCTTATCTCCAACCACTACACCTATGTGGGTATACCGGACAATTTATCTAAATATAACATAGTACGAGACTAAAAAAACCACAAATTGGCCACACACAATGGACTGTCAACCTTAACACCACCGGATGAAGCTCATTCCTTTAGTTAAGATGCATTGTTACTCTAAATATAGCACAAAAGCCGTGTCACACGATTATAACACCATTCTTTACGTTTGAAAACTAAGTTGCATGCCATTTGGAAATGCACGAAATCCGATTGTGACTATGAAAGGTACTCAGAACTTCGCTCATCTCTAAAAAACCAAATAAAAGAGGCTTACTCGTCCTACATTAAACGCATTGAAAACAACATAAAAACAAATCCTCGCGATTTTTGGCAATACATTGCTAGTATGCGTTCTAAAGGAGGGTTTGAACCAAACGTCAGTTATAATGGCCAAAGGTACGCCGGGGTTCAGGCTGCAGAGGCTTTCGCAGCCTACTTTTCGAGCGTCTTTCTTGATGATATCCCGCTTTTGGACGTAAAACTAGTTAACACTGAGGATACCGCTATTAATTCTAATTACGTTAATATATTTCATATATCTCTATCTGATATCTCATGTGGAATAAATAAGTTAAAACCAAATAGCTCTGTAGGTCCGGACTTCATCCCTCCTAGTCTCCTCAAAATGTCGAAAGAGTATATCTCGGAACCACTCTGTCATATTCTTAATCTGGCTATAAGCACTGGCACTTACCCTTCTCAGTGGAAGCTTTCGAGGGTCACACCCATACCTAAAAGTTCAAAAAAAACTGATATTGAAGAATACAGACCCATCGCAATTCTCTCATCTCCTGCCAAGGTCTTCGAAAGAATTTTGCATAAGTATATCAACGATCAAATTAGCGCTCACTTATGTAACGAGCAGCATGGCTTTAGGTCGAAGAGATCTGTGAATACAAACCTCATAACGCTGGTTGACTTCATTTCCACCCAGCTAGACCACAGGCTCCAAGTTGACGTGCTCTACTTCGACTTCCGGAAGGCGTTTGATAGGGTCAATAACGACATCTTGCTGTCGAAACTTTGTGCAATAGGTTTTGCCCCTGGACTCCTCAATCTGATCGCGGACTATCTACGCGACCGACAGCAATTTGTCAAATTAGGTATCTTCGAATCCAGGCCCTATCACACGCGTTCCGGAGTAAGTCAGGGTTCCATTCTTGGGCCTCTCTTATTCCTTGTCATGATCAACGACATAACTACCGTAATAAGCTACGCGCGATGCTTACTATATGCAGATGACCTAAAGCTGTATGCAGCAATTAGAAACGAAGGGGACTGCTTGGCACTCCAGCGCGACATCGACGCGGTTTATAAATGGAGCGTTGATAATAGACTTGAATTCAACCTCACTAAGTGTAATGCTATGACCTTTGGCCGAGTTAGGCACCCGGTTCCTTTTGATTATAACCTAAACAACGCAACTATACCTAAGTCGACGACCATGAAAGACTTGGGTGTCATGTTCGATCAGAGGTTAACATTCCATGATCACATGGTTGCGGTAGCCAAGGAGTCCTATATGAGACTAGGTTTTGTCCTCCGCAACGCACGTGATTTCAAAAACACCAGTGTCATTCGTATAATTTACAATGCGCTGGTACGTAGTAAGTTGGAAACCAGTGCTTCTATCTGGAGCCCCCATGAGAAAAAGTACACTCTAATACTTGAAAAAGTACAGAAGGCGTATCTTAGATATCTTCATAAGAGGGTCTATGGATACTATCCATATCTTTACCCCACCAAGTTTCTCCTAGGTTGCCTGGGTTACAATTCCCTCGAAACCAGGAGGGATCTTGACCAAATTGTCACGGGGTGCAAAATTCTACGAGGAAAAATCGACTCACCCGACTTGTTTAACGAACTGTGTCGTGTATTTACCCCTAATAACTACTTAAGAGGCAGGAGACATAAACTGCTTGCAGTGCCTGCTTGCCGTACTCTTGCCCGAGCTAAGTCCCCAATACCGCGCACGCTCTCCGCACTCAACGATCTCCTGGAGTCAAGCCCAGAGACCGATTTGTTTGAGGATGGATGGGCGGAGCTGTTGAGGGTGTGCTTGAAGTTGTGCGAGAGGGATGTGTAATCGGTCTCAATTTTAAATTTTACTAATTTGTGAATCTGTGATATTTTATGCGTAGATTATTTTCTTTATTGAATTAAATTATTTGTAAATGCAATTTTACCTATTAATTTCATATAATGCTAAATTAAATCCATAATGTAAAAATACTTTGTGAAATTTGACAGTTAAACAAGTAACTCGGTGTAATGTAACTCTCTAAGTAGTATTTAATAGTAATGGTATGGAATGTAATTCTATTTAATTAGTGTAATTGGTCTATGACCGTTCTAGTTAAATTGTAAATTGTAAATAAATAAATAAATAAATAAATAAATTCTAAGATCATTATTTTGTGTCTATTTTGATTATTGTTAACTAGCTTCCCGTCAGCGTGGTCTTATAATTTTTTCTCCCGTTTTTGCAACATTTTCATTGCTACTACGCCCCTATTAGTCGTAGCGTGATGGTATATAGTCTATAGCCTTCCCCGATAAATGGGCTATCTAACACTGAAATAATTTTTCAAATCGGTCCAGTAGTTTCGGAGCCTATTCACTACAAACAAATCTTTCCTCTTTATAATATTAGTATAGAATTAGATGAATGATTTTGACCTTACTCTCTATTGGTCATCAAGACCGTAAAAGATATATTTTTTATTGGAAACGTAAAAAAAACATGCAAAATGGCTTACAAGCATTCATGAAGTCTTGTTGTAGTTATAGTCAACGGCTACGCATTCTATAGAGTTTTAGCAAGACCTAGACGCCAGTAACACATGCAGTAGCATACGTTGTCAACTTGAGATGTGCCGATGTGCGTAACTGCCCTAGGGGGCTAGACAAGTTGCATTTTGACATTCGAATCGACAAACAAAATGTATGACATGACACATATTTTGTTTGTCGATTCGAATGTCAAAATACAACTTGTCTAGCCCCCCATACCTTTCAAACCGGAACGCAATAATCACATCACAACACTAAGCGGCAGAAGAATTGAAAATGTGGTGCCACTCTAGACGAATTTTGCCCAAGCCGACCCCAACATTGTTGGTAAACGACGACGTCTGTGGTCTAGTGGTTCGAGTACCGGACTGTTGATCACGAGGTCGTGGGTTCGATTCCCACAAGACACAAATATTTATGTGATGAATATAAAATGTTTGTGTTTGTCTGGGTGTTTCCTATGTATTATAAGTATGTATGTATTCACAAAAAAAAAGTATATAAGTATTATATCCATTGTCTAGTACCCATAGTACCTACAAGCTCTGCTTAGTTTGGGACTAGATGGGGCTGTGTAAAATGTCCCAGGATATTTATAAAAAAAAAAGGTTGGAAGAATAGCGTTATAAATAGATTCACCGGTTTCTAAGAGAAATCTAGATACCCTAGCAACTCATGTATGCAGCCCATAGCGACAGACAGGTAATTAAAAATCAATACCTACTGCCTACCTCACCACTAGCTATGCGTGCGTGGTTACATGGAATGTAGTATCTTAAGTTTTTAACCCTCGACGCAAAAACGACGGGGTGTTATAAGGTTGACGTGTCTGTGTGTGTATGTGTGTCTGTCTGTGGCATCTTAGCTCCCGAACGGATGGACCGATTTTGATTTTGTTTTTTTTATTTGAAAGGTGAATTAGTCGGGAGTGTTCTTAGCTATGTTTGATGAAAATCGGTCCAAGATGGCCGCCGCTACAAAATAGCGGATTACATATTTTTTCACAACTCCGTCAATATGGGTATCAAATGAAAGGGCTTAACAAGTAGAATATTAAACACTATGATAAATTTCAAATCCAAGATGGCCGCCACCACAAAATGGTAAATTACATTTCGTGTCGGGGGTTTTCTAAATTTTTAATTTAGGTTATACATTACATACATAGGTACATACGCCGTCTAAATAACGTTAATAGGCACGCGGCATTTTGCAGATAGCATGTAAATGTATTCATCTGAACTGCCACAAATAACTAATAATACTTTTATGAAGTCACAGTCATTTTGTTTACCGATAGTCGACACAACAACTTGGTGTATTCCAATAAGTTCATAACTCTAGGTACGTGTATTTCATTTCATAAAGTTACGCTATAGATTATCTGTAGTTAGGTACCTTATCTATATATATTTTTTTAAATATGACATCTGTTGAAATTGCGAATATGACATCTGTTGAAATTATTAGTAAATATGTGATAATATTGGCACACGGTTCTATCCCACTATCTATTGCAATAAATCATTACATTGATGACTAGACGCCTCAACCTTAAGACCAAATAGGTAAATAGGCCACTGATTATTACTAATTATGGATAAATACTCGTATAGTACGATATCAGTGATAAACTGAGCTGCCCTCCCCTCAGAATAGCTTGCGGCTTATTAGATTTTATCAGCTTTCTTTTAAATTGGAGATAGTCTTTATAAACAAGTCGTAAAACATATATTATCTGTAATTGATTTGTTATGGTGCTTTGAGTTTTATAGCTGGCACAACTATTATCTAGGTATACCAGTGTCATCTTTAGTTTTTCAATGCCTATTCAGATTATAAACAATACCTATTCGCTACTCCAAAAAATACTAAGTTATATTCCAGCTAGGTTCCAGGGGCGGATTTGATACTTTGGCTGCCCTAGGTAATAGGCCTATAGAAAATTGCCGCCCCCTAGTTACTCTTACTTTAAAGTACAATAATTTGTATGATCTCAACGAATTAAAAGCTGATTAAAACAATTGTAAATGATAAAACTATCTCAATTAGTGTCTTCAGATAGGAACTGATGTTTACTATTTTTATTTGTGACATAAATTGCAAAAAACACAAAAAATCATCAAGTTTTGCCGCCCCTAAATTTTGCCGCCCTAGGCCCGGGCTTTTTCGACCAGGCCGGAGAAATCCGCTTCTAGGTATTTAAATTAAGTTCTTTATGTTATTTTTAGAACCGGGCAACTAAAGTGTACATTTCATAAATGTAAAAGCCTATTTGAAATAAAAATATTTGAACTAAACGACTTTAACTTGAAACTTATTAGGCCTGTGACGTAATAGGTAAGTACGTGTCTAGAAATTTTACTATTTTCGTAGTAATCTGAAATTTGGCCTTCACGCCCGCCGAAACAATACAACCAGCGCCCACGTTAACCAATTCACGTGGGTGCTACTAAAAAGGAGTTTTATCTCATGACGTCAACAAACGCCTTCGCATAAAAAATGAACCCTAAATTAATGGTCCAAAGGCCAAAATTGTTTAACAATCTATTTAAAATATAGATAACAAGTGACTCGTCCTGTAATCAGCCGGAGGCGCGGTCGAGCACATCATAGGTTAAAGATAAGCGATGTACTGAAGCTGTGATAATTTATAATTAGTGCGAACTGATGAAATATCTAAAATGTTTTATTGTACTAAAATGAGCTTCTGCCTCATTGGTCTAGACATCTTAAGTGTCACTGCTACGCTAGGGGTTTTGGTTTCTATTTCCAGATAGACCGTTCTGGGTTCAGTTTTTTGGGATTTTTTGGGTTTTCCTGTAAAATTTCCAGTAGCAGCTTTCCAGCGGAAGTTTGGATTTGAGCTTGGTTAATGCCAATGGGCTCGCGAATTGCGGGTGTACATTAGTATGTCTCTGCCTTACCCTTCGGGGAATAGGTACAGGCTGAAGGTATGTTATGTACTAAAATTACCTTTGGAGTACTTGCTATCTGCTGCTAAGCGGCCTAACCGCAGCCTAGATGCCAACAACACCAGTGGTATCACTCGGGCGTTGTCATCATGACATCTCAGTTGTTAAGCCTAATTTGTCCAGTAATTTCACTGGCCGTAACCATTCAGATCGAATATTCGTCAATGCGGTGTGCACCAACTCGTCAAAACTCAGCAGAAAAGTTCTAGGTACCATGAAATTGCGTTCCGGATTCTTGTAATGACCTAAAACTGGACGGCTTGGAAGCAGGTCGGACTGGTTCTTGATTTCTGACGTCACATTCACGCAGAATATGTCCCCTAACTGGAAAGACACACCTCCGCGGTCGCATAGCGAGGTTTAGAGAGACGGAACTGCATTTATTCCCTTTTTCGTAATTAAATGTTCAGTGAAGACATCCACTAACAGAGTAATAGTTATAGGTATTACGAGAATAATATGGTTACGTGTTTTTTGTAAGTAGTACGGAAAATCTTCCTATCGCCTTTTCTCTTGCTCGTACTGACTATAAAATCCGCACTTGCAAAGCCTACATACATATTTAGGGCCATGAGATCGCGATTACATTCGCCACGACTTACAATCTGAATAAGGCAATGCACGTAAAATGTACTTCTAATAAAATGAGCTTTCTTAAATTCATGGAGTGGTCATTGATAAGGATTTATGATCGATGCAGTTTTTGTTTGTAGTCTGTATTTTGTATCGGTGTTTCATGTTTGCCCTTTGCTCTCTGTTCGCTCCATTCGACAGTATCTACTCATTTGTCCCTTTGTTCTACAGTGGGTAACTTCGTTTCTTTTGCTCAATTAGAACGCAAAACAATATTCTACGAATCGTAACGTGATAATTTTTCAACTATGGACTGGTCTTTGTGGCGTGGTGTCGAATTATCCATTTTAGAATCGTCCTTAGCGCGCCATATTGGGTCACTGCATTACTACGTTGTGCATTAGTGGCATTAGGCGACGTAGTGTCTGGGTGGGTTTCTGTCGAAACAGCACGATCACGAGAATACTTTATACCTACATTTTTATAGGGTTTACAGATTCACTTGACACGTTATGAAAAACTTATGTTTCTTCGCATGTGAATAAACAAACAATGAATTTCTAGGGAAGCAAATGCTGAGTTTTGTCGTTAGATAAATACTTTAGAAAAGAAACTTCACAGTGTATCTCTCTTTAGTAACTAACTATGAGAGATGTTTAAAATAAATGAATTTTAGGTGACAATCTCAATTTCCATGGTTACTTTGTCATTCAACTGGTGTCATCGTTATGTTTTGGGCAAAAAGGTGTTCCATCAAACCTTAATTCTCAAAATGTAACCATGGCTATGTGTAGTCACTACTTGTAGCTACGATAATATACCTACTTACATTTTTTTTTTATTTCATGCCAGATATGATAATGTCGTTACAAAACTCCATTATGTCAATCAGAGTAAGAGTAAAAAATCTTTTCATGGATTTTATCACGTTACATTTATACAAGTATACTACTTTAAGTCTTAGATAGTTTTATTTCAATGTTTATTAGTTAGTGTCAGATACCAGAATTCTATGTATTCAATTGATATTCTCTTGTATTACATACCTATTGTGAATATTATTACACGCAATTAGTGTTTAAACGGATCTAGGCACAAAGTATATGTTCCACAAAAACATGCTAAGTTTCGACCTATGTTAATTGTAAGAATCATTTATGAATGCAATAAATAAAGTTATTATTACTTTTTGGTAGGAATTCCCCACTTCACAGCTCAAAGCTCAGCGTTGCTAATAAATACATTTTGCAAGTCCATTTTGAGGCAACTTTTGCTGTTTATATTTTTTACCTGCTTTATAATCGTGGCTTATTGTTTATCTGTCAATTTAAATTGCGAACGTCAAAATCAAAGGACTGTTGAAGGCATTCATAGTATTTGTAATTTGATTAGATTTTAATTGATTAAAATTAATAATTATATAGTCGCAAAAGTTATTTTTAATTATATTGTTTTGAAGAACTAGTTTATTAAATTATTACACGCAATGACACGCGGTATTTTGACAGAAAAACGGAGGCACCTAAGCAAGCAAAATAATACAGATTCTATTTTGAAAAAATGCAATCTGTCCGTTTTTTGAAGTACAAACAAATCTCATGCTGGTTTAGATGAGTTGCATCACACATAACTGACGAAATTCGACCTTAAATACAGCTTGCGTCACATAACCACCCCAAAACCTACGACCTTCACTTGACATTACATAAAAATCACTTACTTTTTTTTCCAGAAGCCCGATGGTCTCCCCTGGTTCAGTCACTTTTTTAGTTTCAGCCATTTTTGCAATTTTCTCACAGATCAATTTATATTTTTATAGTTATTCGTAATTCCTTTCGAGGAATGTTTGGTTGCCGGTCGCGTGGATGACTAGAGACTGTCAGTTACCCCACACTTGACGCATGCGCGTTACCGATTAACTCCCGGACCCCTATTTCGCGTGGTCAGTGACAACAGGCCGCTTCGTGCGCGGGTTCCGTTGTATTTTCTACTTTTACAGCTCGGGATAAAGGTTATTTTTTGCTGGGAGTGTCCGAGTAAACTGATTTATTAGTACCTAAGCTACGTTCATTCAACCAAAAGATAACTACGTAACGCAAACATACCTAATCCGATTTAAGATAAAAGATTAGAACAACAGATTTCTATTTCTATACTTAAATGATATTTAAAAGTGACGAGTTTATGTAATAGGTTAGGCAATTTTGACCATTAAATCTTAACACGAGTTTTTTTATTTCATGATGGTCCTTAGAATAATTTATCAAACGCATCACATACTCCTTTGCGCGCAGTGGGTTAAACATTAAGAGGCCGTGCACAAATTTGACTCAATTTTTCAAAATCTGATTCAATCGAGTTCTATGTTTCGGCTCGAGGTTGGGCGTAGTATCGTATAAACAATTTTGATCTTTTCAATAATAATTATCACAAATAAATGATGCCCCGATGGTTACTGGCACGATCGAGTTTTTGCGCTCGATAATATAGCTCAATGTATCTATTATTTTCACAGTGAAAATATTACTTTTTTGAAAATATAAATTTACGTTCTATTTAAAGGATAACTTAAGTTACACTATTTTTTAAATTTCGTAAAAGTGCCTCTAAAAAATAGAAAAAAATACATATTTGACTGGAAGTTAAAAATAACATTATTTCATCATTTTTTTTCTGGTATATTTTGTATAAAACTTGAAAAAAGTAACCTGGCTCTCTAAAAGAAGAGTATGTACTGTATTTAATACATATTTTTTACATTCATAATTACTTATAGTTTCTTGGCTAGCGACGATCAAACGTCACTCGAACGCAACTTTTCGGAAAAAGAGTTGTCAATATTCGTGATTTACCACTAATATGGAAATAATTTAAAAAATCCACTTTGGCTCTCTAACATAAAAGGAACTGTTCTTTTCAATTCATGGCACAGTTTTTATTTTCCCCTATTCAGTTCCTTGCAATCGATGATCAAAATGTATCAAAATGGGTCGATTTGTAGGACGGACCCTTAAACAGTATATCTTTGTAGATGCTTCAGTTTTAGGGAAGAAAACAGACTATCGTCTTATTTTTTCTAATAATACGATAATTCTAATTTATTTTACAACAATTAACTGTTACCGTGTTACTGCAAGGTAAATACCTCAACCGTCGCATAACGTCGCCCAACAAGAGGAGGTACATGATTTCAATTGCTACCTATCAAGTCAATTTAAATCGTTGCATTAACCTTAATTACACCATGCATTTTTACTGAATAAGTTTACTTACCTAAGGTATATTTCAAATTACTATTTATGTATAAGCTTTGTTGTACGGCAAAGAAGGTGTTTTACAATTTTAGGATTTCATACCAAAAAGTTACACTAGACGTTATAAATCTAGTAAAAAAATATTGGAATAAGTCGTCTATTAGTTTATATAGAATTGGAAACTTTTTCTCTGAGGCTCTATACAGCTCAGTAGGTTAGGTAGGTAGTTAGGTAGGCTTCCAGTTACTTTACTCTTATTAAAAAGTAAGTCATGGTTACCATGGTTTCCATGGTCATGGTACCATTTTTGCTCCAAGTTCCAAAAAATAAAACACGCATGTCTTCACCGAAAGGCTAGGCAGAGGTAATGTACACTCATAGCTCGCCAGTATGTTTAGATCCCATGTTATAGGGGTGAGCCTATTGCCATTAACCGTGCACAAATCCAAACTCCAAGCTGCTAGTCAGATAAAAATGTTAAAACTTTTATCAATGGCTTATCACTGTATCAATAAGTAGGTGTAGGTAGTAGTGAAAGTGCTGCTAAGCACCTACTGTTGCTATGATACCGTCATTATATACAATGTATACCTAACCACGTTTTTTCCGCTACTGGTTAGGTACAGTATACCTCTAACTTAAATAAATTTTGTTTATATGTGAAAGCTGGGCCTATGGAAGATTGCCGCCCCCCTACGTCCTATAAAGCACGAGAAATTTTATGATCTATATAAAAATAATTAAAACTGTAAATTATAAAATTATCTCAATCGGTATTTAGATAAGTACTGATGCTTACCATTTTTATTTATTTACTAGCTTCCCGCCAGCGGCTTCGCCCGCGTGGTCTTATAATTTTTTCCCCGTTTTTGCTACATTTTTCATTACTACTCCGCTCCTATTAGTAGGAGAGTAGCGTGATGATATATAGCCTATGTTACTCGGGGATAATGTAGCTTTCCAAAGGTGAAAGAATTTTTGAAATCGGTCCAGTAGTTTCGGAGCCTATTCATTACAAACAAACAATAAACAAACAAATCTTTCCTCTTTATAATATTAGTATAGATAAGTTACAATTAACAATTTTGCCGCCCCTTAAATTTTTCCGTGCTAGCCCCGGGCCTACTCCGCCTATAGGCAAATACGCCCTTGGTGTCCTTATTTCCTCCTCTTTCTAGAAATCATGTTTAGCTCCATCCTGCTTCACTTCACTCCCTGAGAAAGATCGTGCTTGCTTACCAGATAACGTTTGTGGGACCCGTGGCTACATGGGTGACTGGCCCCTCCGAGCCTCAGAAAGACTTTCAAGTAATCGAAAGTGCTTAGTTGCCTAAAAATACTGTAGTTTGTACCCGTTTTTACATTTTCGAATATCTGAAACTAACCGTATACCTAATTTAAAATAGTAGTTATATAAAGTATCTACCTAAGTGAGTTGCGAAAATCCGATATTGGTCAGTGAATGACTGACTCAAAAATTAAGCCGACGCGACGTTGTTGTAGTTGTAACTAAGGCAGAAAGTACCTAAGTACTTTATATGAGATCTATATTAAATAGTGGTGCATATTAAACGCTTAATTACATAAAAATCTGGCGACAAGTTAGTGGCTAACTAATGGTTTGTTTTCGTTCGTAAAGTAAATAAAATCATTAACCCAATACGTAATCAATAGATTGTTTACCTATCTGCAGAATCGAGAAGGTACAGTTTAAATTGTGGTTTTGAATCGCCCATAACGCGGTTTAGTGAACAGTGTAGAACTGTGTTTTTATGTTATTTTCCTAATGGAAAATTGCCGAAACCGGATGACATAATTGGTTAGACACTAATTGCAGTGCAGTCTTTTTAAAATGTACCTCTTTTTCCTTACAAATAAGATGTAGAATCGTAGATCTAACTTAATAAGTGCCTAGCTACTACAGTTATTAATTATTCCGCAAATCTAATTTATTTACTGACTGAAATAAAAGGAATTTATAAGGCTGAATGTCAGTGGCGCGAGAGAACGTTCTAGGAAGACATAAACCAACCTTATCGGTGGGGTCCATCAAAAAAGTCCAGGTGTGTAGTACCTACGCCCAACCGGTAACAAGTGGTTTTCTATAGTTTCTGCCCGCCCCTATGCCATAATGTAACAATTACACTGTGCCAATGCGAAAAGATGAGTACCTATCTATTGTGTCGTATATACTGTAGACGGCATACTTATTTATTTATTTATAATAGAAGTTATAATACTAGAAGTGTTGAAGTTGTTTGCGGAATCCTAAACGCATACCCATTATTCCATGAACAGTGTTATCCGTTTTTTTACGTGTGGTTGACAAGACGATAACCTTCCGACATTGGATCTTTATCAGGGAGCCAAGTTAACACGTTGACAGACAAATAAATCTGTTATTTATGAGTATCTCAGCCGGATTTATGTTGTTATGCCATGAATAGGTACTCCAACTGATAGTGAAATTCAGACTGGTTTTTCTATTTTGAAGTTCAAGTCGTCAAGGTGCAGGAATATGCCTACAATTATTAAGTATTATTTATTATCATGCATAATTTATATTCTCTGAATTCGAAGATATGGCCAGTGCGATCGGTAACTGCGGCTCAGTCTCATGGAGAAGGCTAGAGTTCCAGTAGTTAATCTACCAAATTAAATATCTACGCCATCATCTGGGAATCAAAATGCTCGCACCCTGGAGCAACGCTGTCAGAAACTAGACGACTAGATCAAGGCTTTTCAAATGGGAATTTTTAGGTAAAAACAAAAAAATGTACTCACTTGATATTTTCTTAAAACACTTGGTTGTAAGTAGTTAATGAAGTAGGTCATGTCCCCGAGCAAATTCACCGTTCCTACAAAGGAAATAGGTCGTTTTAGACGAACTGGCCATTTATCTCGTTATTGATGATACATCTCGGTCGCATACGAGTCATGATGCGTGGGATGCACATATGTACTTTTATATTAGTCTCTTGCACGATACCCAACTCCTGTTCTTGAAATGTTGTCCCAATATCCTGAGTTCCTGGCACAAAATAGTTCACTTTTTTTCCTATTTGATAAGCTAGCGATGACCACAATCACACTGCACTCGACGATGGAACACGCTTGCCTAAAAGCTACCTGTTCACTCGTGAATTAAAGACTCCCAGGTAACCACTGACCATTTATTTAGAACTAAACGATCAAACAACAGTTTTTTTGTGTCACTCAATTTATATAACACTTAAATGCTTCATAAGCACTTAATGATCTTAACGTTTCAAAGGAGCATTAACTAAAATCACCATCTGGTAACTTTTGGATACTCACGATAATGACAATAAGGGTTCGAGGGTAGATCGGTATTTATCCATCTATAACTGTCATTCATTCAAACTTGACATTTTGTTTCGACGCGTTCCATCATACGGTAGGTGTGAATTTGACGCATAACTTTTCAGTCATGATGTAATGATAACGGAGTAGTCCAATTCTTATTAGGTACGTTCCCTATATTATAGGTATTATAGTTTGGTACGTTTTCATAATGAACTCATTTTTGTTGATTTCAGTTTGCGGTGTTGCCAAATTAGGTAACAGTATTTAATTCTAATAAAATAATGACAAATTGTACTGCGTTATCTAAGTACTAAAACATTATTGTGACAAACGTCGGGTATTACCACAGTAAATGTAAAACCCACAAAACTTTTTTACGATATTTTATATCCGTTTATTGATAGAAAATAGTTTTAACTCTAAAGTAACTCACTCTTGCAATGTTATTAGTAGGTTTATTAAATCTAATAATTTTTATCTGTTTATGTTCAGTCTGCTGTACAAAAAATATCACATTCTATTTTTAAAATTACCGCCCACGAATCGGAGCATAAAAATATTTTCTTGTCCATCCTAGATAACCTTTAAAAAAATATTAGGTACTTTAATTAAAAAACAGTTATCGATTCGTATTTATGTTTATTTTACAATTAAATTACATGATAGTTATTTTCGTACTGTATTGGGGCCGAATTAATTCGTACTCACTAAACAATTTATTTACAATGCGAATAACAATTACGTTACAATCTATTGAGATGGCATTATTTATAATTAATAATATCAGTCCACATCACAACTGTAATTTAAATGAGGTAGATACCTACTCATATTGCAGCCAGTGAGTTGAAATTCAAGAAAAAATATTGTTTATATTATTTCACATAAGTATCTGAAATCATTAATTTGATTTGCGACGCAAGCCGCTAAAAATTTTCCACACTCGCGGAAAATGTTCCGTTTGTTTTATCGTAACAATATAAATGATTTCAGAATATTTGAAATAGCACTTAAAAGTGTAATGCTGATATTTTACTTTATAATAAAAATATAATATTTTTCGCAATGCTTTCACAACAAGTCAGTATCTACCCTTAAAATTAGTATAGGCGCACATTAGCAATATCCGTTTCGGGTATTATTGAATACTACCTGTTGATTTCACTAGCATCCCAAAACATTTTTGTGATTAACAAGTTTGGCGTCAAAAGGTAAGTAATTATGACAATCGAAGAGATTATTCAAAAATGTTTTTGACAAATTTTAAGATACTTAGGTACAGAATATTTTAAAATGTAACGTAGTACCTATTACCAATGTGCACCCATATTTAATCAAAATTATGTTGATATTTTATATTTGCATTAAAATACCTATATATTATATTAGTTACATTTGATTTTATTTTAAGATTCATTGCATAGAAGTCGGAAACATTAAAATGTATTTTCTATTTTTAATTTCCACGAGATTCTTGAAAGTTTAAAAATTGATAGAAAAGGATGTACTTAATATTATTATTACTTAATTTTAATACGCAATATTTCATTAATTAGGTACTAAATATGTATTATAGAATTATAAATAAGATTTATAGTAAAATCGTAACCATATAAATGAATGCAGATTTTTACAGTAATTTTACATGCAAAATCTAAAATCGAAAATAAATATACAATACATAGTTCTACATTATTCATGCTATATACATATTCGTAATTTATGCATTACTTAAATAAAATATTATACGGTATAAATACTTTGAAAATAATATTTTGCAAATTTTTTTTCAATTTTGTCGAATCGGCCAAACCACAGCATATATATAAACAATTATATAGATTAAAAAACACATTAATATAAATGTATATTTACATTTTAATTACCTACACTATTTTTATTTATACACAGTATACCACGATAACTATAACCAAGTTGTATGTGGCAAGACAATAACATTAATTAAATTTTAAAGCTTTTTCTTTACTAGTTACAAATGATTTGAAAACAAGACAAGTACTAAAGCACTTGCAAAGCATTCCATAAGTTTTATTGCTACTGAAATATTTTTTATGATTATGTATTCAATTATTGCTAATAATGATTGCTGTGTATTATTGCAAAATTATTACGATTGCTATGATGAAATAATAAAATTTTATTGAAAAAAAAAAACATTATTCGTTCTTTTACTAAGCGTATGGATCTAAGGCGACTTTATCGATATCTTCTCATAACTAATGAATAAGAAGATTTTTATTGGTATTTCCAAAATAGCAACTAGATTCTAAATGTTATTTATCTCATATTTTAATGTTATTTTTGTGTATTCTTTCCGTAGCATGACATCATTTCTAACATTAGCTACTTTTATTCTAATTACTATAATTATAACTTTATATAGTCCTTGTTATAACTTACCCAAGCATGCACACATAAAATGTAGTCCCCTAAAAATCAATAACATTCACTTTTTCGAAGAAAAAAGATCACAGATTTAATTAATTAAGAGTCATCAAATACAAACTATTTTTATGGTAAAAATATGTATTTGATAGAATTTGCAAAACAAAATGTAACACGAGATTTCCAGAAAAAAATATTAAAAGCCCGAAATTTTGACGCGTGCTTTAAAGTGATCCATAACTATCGCCTCTCTCACTAAAACTATCTGTTGACTTGCGCTTGCGCACGTGGTCAAGACAGAACAACATGTATACATCTTACATTAATTAATTTAATTATTAATATAATTTCTCGAAATATTTCGATACTTGACATTAATTATTAGGCCGGTTTACTACTCGTTGATCGTTTTTATATTAGATTAGATAATATTATTAGTACATTAATTATATAACAATGTAATTACAAGTATATTAGTGGCTTAAAGAAGTTAATTTATCTAAACATTACAAATTACAATGATAGCTGAGTTTAGCAGATTTGAATTACAAGGAAACCAATATTTTTAGTAATAAGTTAATGTTAAAATGTAAAATGAAAATTATCAAAATGTATTAATTTTGGGACCAATTTATTTTTATTTGAATATGTTTTCTATGAGCCACTCTAAAATATTAATATTTTATATATAAATATTAGATATAATTTAACAAATATTTTTTAATTAACACATACAAAAGATAAGATTAACAATATTTAATAAATAAATGTCAGAAAATCAAAATATTAAATAAGGTAACATCTTACTGCCCCAATAACCATGTTCTATCTCTTTTTATGCCTACTTCGTTAAGCGTGAGACTGGTTGACCAAAACAATTAAAACTCGTGAAATAATAATTTTCGAATAAGATCCGAATAAGTCTTTTAAAACCCAAAGCTAATATAAAAATATTGATTTAGGCTTTCTGTGGAAAATACTGTATAATTTAAAATCATACAAATTTTACTAAGTGATTTCGATAACTCGTTGTGATAACTTGTTTATGTATAGTAGTAGTTTTATACACATAGTAGATATAATATTTATAATTTTATGGTAAATAAAATATAATTTAGGTACTAAGAAATCATACATGCTTCGATGCGCGTAAAGAGCTCTATGTACAATTTCTTTACCTAAGTGGTAAGTACAGCACAATTATATAGTAATTTATATAAAATAGTCTATATTATAAATTATAAATAGCATCCTTTTCTATCAAATTCAAATACGTCGGAAAAAGTAGATCGTATTGCTTTAAAATAATAGAAGATTAGAGGACTTGGATGTGTAATATAATAAATATATACCATATTGAAGAAGCAAATATATGTTAACAAAAAACTGAACAACTTCCAATAAAGTGAAAAATAGGTCTTATTTTTATTGGCATATTTTGCTTTTAAAACTCAGTATAGGTAAGTACTTATATAAAATTATTCGGACAGGCACATATGCGAAAGAGGGTAGGTAAGTATTACAATGAATAAATTTTGTTTTAGAACTTTTGAAAATAACAAAAATAATTTCCATGATTCATCATAAAATTTTGTTTGAGAATCTTCAAAAGTTCCAAATGTAGAAGGTACTTTATTCTCCTCTATGAATGTTAAACAAAATCAAAGAAATATTGCAAACATCGCAACTTTGCGAATTTAATTAATGTTATTTCAAATTGTAGTATAAAATATAGGTACATGATTATGAGTTAGGATACTTAAATAATCCTAAAATTATCTTATCGTAGCATTAAATATGTTTTTTATAGAAACAGGTACGAAGATGGATAGTTTTGATAGGCTGCGGCCGCATATGCCTAATTAAAAAAACAACCTATTAAAAAACGATGGCATTGTATAAAAAAAAACTAGATTATTTATGTATTAATGGGTGTGTTGCATTTACCTTTTATCGTATATGTGGCCGCAGCTTACATTACTTTCATATTTGCGATAAACCACACAATATTTTAAAATTATAACTACAAAGTTTGTGTATGTATAGAGACAATTTTCCGATTGAAAATTCTATTATTTTTATTAAAAGCTTTGTAATATGGCAAGATAATGTAGATGGAAATATCGATTAGTTAATGAATCGATTGATTTCATTGACGAATTATCGCAAATTTGAAAATAATCTAACATTAATCATCAATGTTTTGCCAAAGGAACAATAGCGATAGTGTACAATTTTGTCTGCAATAACTATATTCACATTAGCAAAACATAGATGCCTTACAACGAAATTACCCAGCTAAAGTTCTAGCACAACCAACGGTACATGTTCAGAACTTCAAATGACTAATTTAATTCTAATTAATGTATATGATATGTTTGTTACACGCACTATTAACTGTATTTACAGTGATTTTAATTAATATATCAAAAATCACAGAGCACGCCGCGTTACATCGAATAAATTCGGAGACGATAGGTACTAGGCAGTCTCTATACTCGATTGCTGATAATCTTGTTTGAGTACATTATATACAGTTGTAAATAATTTTGTATAAATTCGAATCATACACGATGAAAATAAACAATTAAAATTTGTAATATAAAAAAATCTTAATTTCATAACAGTAATTAAAAATAATATCTAATTTTATTTACATTTCGAAATTATATAAGATATGTAGAAATAACTTATATAATTTATAAATAATTGGACACGATGTCACGGTACAAAACGAACATAAAATCAGGCATACTGACAAACAGTCTCTCAAAAATCTATAGAAAATAAAAACCTACACAAAACCCTCGACGAAACATTTATACAGGCAAGACCTATAAAAGGTCATTGCACATATTACACCTCACGTAACCACACCGGATAATAGATATTATTTCAATCTAATCGACTATATTCAATATCCAACAACACAACGATCTCTCTGAATTCTCGTAGATAGCACAGTCGCAAAAAAAAACTGTATCTATAAAAACTATAGTTATTAGGATCTACGAATGCATAATATTCAAAGCACCGATTGTTGACAGACTGTCATATTCGATGATGGCAATGCAATGAAGTTATTTAAAGGTGATCGCACACTTATCCGAGTAGAACGCGCCGGACGAGTCGACCAAAAAAAATTTTAGAATTCTTCACATGAAATCCTCGGACGATTCGACGCGGTAGATGTGCGAGGTGCATAGTATTTCATAACTAGTAAAATTCGTTTCGTTCGGCTCGGATAAGTGTGTGTTCACCTTAAGTATGCTTAGCGCTCATAGTATTTAATAAGATGTTGCTGCTATTAATGTTGGGCATTGAATACAGCTAAAAGTTCGACTTTTTATCACCAACATGTCTGTAAATTTTTTATGACACGCTTCTGTACGAGATGATTCAGTATAGAGTTAACTATAAATAATAGGATGTCTGACAAGATATCTGTTGATCATTTTTATAACCACAGACAATATTTTTACCGACATAAAATTTTTGCTAATCAGTACACACGAGTTGCAGTGTTTTTTTATTTATTAAAAACTTAAACTTTAGAGACATGTTGGTGATTTCTCCACTCAGTCTTCAACCTTGCACCTCAATATCCATACAATATCACTCAATACAACAACTATAACCCGACTCTAAACGACAGCGCATCAACAATATCCCAGAACCCTACATAGTTGAACGTCCGCTTATATCATAACCTGACCGTGACGTCATCGTCCAGGGTGGTGTCGACCTCGCAGCAGGAGGCCAGCTCCTCGAAGGACATGCCGTCCAGGGTCATGGACACTGCGGAGATGCTCTTGAACAGCGCCTCGGTGTCCAGGTCCTCGGGTAGCTTGGTGAGGAACTGTGCGGCGGAGATGAAGTCCATGTCTTTGAGCTCCTCTTGGTATAGATGGAGGATGCCTGGAAGACAGAAGATAGAAAAATTAAAAATTTAGAAAACCCCCGACACGAAATGTACTTTGCCATTTTGTGGTAGCGGCCATCTTGGATTTGAAATTTAACATAGTGTATTCTCCTAGTTAAGCCCTATCATTTGATACCCATATTGTGGGAGTTGTGGAAAAATATGTAATTCGCTATTTTGTGGCGGCCGCCATCTTGGACCGATTTTCATCAAACATAGCTAAGAACACTACCAACTAATTCACCTTTCAAATAAAAAAACAAAATCAAAATCGGTTCATCCGTTCAGGAGCTACGATGCCACAGACAGACACACACACACACAAACACACACAAACACACACACACACACACACACACACACACAGTCACGTCAAACTTATAACACCCCGTCGTTGCGTTGGGGGTTAATGAGAATCTAATCAGTGTATTTCTAGCCGGACAGATTTTTTCCAATGATTAATAACCAGGCCATGCGGGGGAAATCATAATTTAGTCATTTATGTTTAAATCATGCAAATATTATGACGACATTTATATAATAGACACGATTAAAAAGTTGACACGATTGGAAAATACGCTCTCGACATGTTCCGTCGTAAATGGTCCATTTACAGTGCATCATATAAGTAGTTACCAAGCGCAGTGTTGAAGAGGAAGGTGTCCCCGTCCCGTAGGAACACGTCCCACACGCGGCAGGCGGCGTCCAGCGGCATCGCCTTGGCGAAGGCCGTGTACAGCCACTCCAGCAGGTACAGCTCCGGCGCCACCGCCTCCGCCAGCGCCGGCAGGTTGTGCCGCAGGAGGGTTGTATATGCTTTCCAGAGCCGCTATAAAGTAATTGTTACGAGTTTTCAAACATATCATTACGAATATCAGTTAATAATAATAATCGGAAGTGCCTAAATCTCGCAATAACGTTTTGCCTCAACATATACAGGGTGGCCGAAGAAATGACGTCCAAAAACTTAAATTTGATAACTTTAATCAAGGGGCATTCGAAACAACTTTATAATCATACAACAGGAAGAGAAAAACACAGAAAACCAAAGTCAGGTGGAAATTATAAAAAAATCATTGAAATCATTGTATCTTCTAAACAACTGAAAATCGCGGAACATACATAATATAATATATATAATAATAATATCCTGGGACATTTTACACAGCACCATCTAGTCCCAAACTAAGCAGAGCTTGTACTATGGGAGTAGACAATGGATATATTACTTATATACTTTTTTTGTTGTAATTACATACTTATAATACATAGGAAACACCCAGACAAACACAAACATTTATATTCATCACATAAATATCTGATCAGCAGTCCGGTACTCGAACCACTAGACCACAAACGTCATCAATGGGGGGGGGGGGGGGGGGGGTTTGGATGTCCCTTGATTAGATGTATTTAAATTTTGTCTTTGGACGTCACCTCCGACCACCCTGTAAACTGCGAACCGGAATCTTTGTTCTCCGACACTTATAATTTGGCTGTCTACAAGACGAGAGTGAACCGGTTTCTTCTAGGCTAGGCAAGCGCGCTCCATCGTAGACCACAACGTTGCTTAACATCAGGAGAATTGTGATCAAGCGCAAGCCTATCTAAGATTTAAAAAAATATCAAGTTACTGGTTAGGCTAAGGTGTAATAATTTACACCCACATTTCCCCGGCTTGTTTGGGTCCCATGTAATAGGACGCGACTCTATTGCCATTAACCGGTCACTGTGAGCTGCTACTGAGAATTTCCTAGAAAAACCTAATAATACTACTCGTCCCGGGATCTCACATATGGGGCATTTCACGCGAAGCGGGCAGCGAAAAAAGTGTCAGGTTCTGGATTTTGTTTATATTTGGGGTAATTGAACTATAGGTGGAATGAAAAAATGTACCATTTTTTTTTTTTTTTTTTGCTAGCCTAGTTACCATTTTATGTGACTTGAAAGAATTGAAAAAAATTGAGGAACGGATTTTTCGAAAGCTATTAATGCAGTTAATAAAATGGATTTAATAATTACTAAATAGTGTTTATGTGAGAACATTAATTGTGTTTCTTGTACAGTGAATAAAATTTGAATCTTTTTCTTTTTTTCACATAGTAAACCGGAAGTTAATAATAAAAATCAGTTTTTTCCTAACTTCGCATTTTTTAATATTTTTTATTTTTACCTTAAAATATAGATTGTAGTATAGAAATGTTATGTTAGAAAACTTTGAATGGTATCTCGATTAGTTTAGAAGCTAGGTGAACTGAAGTACCAAGGTGCCGCACGGCGCGATGTTTTGGGCGGTTTCTTAGTATGGCAATCTTACTCGCTACTTATTATAACTAATCAAATATGGTTAAATAACCATAATTAAGTACAAAATTTAATTATTTTGATTACATGTTATATGTAATTATTTTTTTTCATAAATTAATCAATCAAATAAATATTTTTTTCTTTTGATCTTAGGTTGGGCATGTTAAATGCAACAATGAAGTGATGTAAACTACTTAGATACAATTTATTGTGTATTTTTAACTACTTTACATTTCGTGGTGTTCCTAGACGATGGTAAAAAGGCGTGGATTTTTGCTTTGTTCCTCGAATGGTGACAGCGTTTTCAAGTCGCGATTGCTAAAAAATTCTGTTGATGTAAGTCTGCGTTTTCGCCTAATCCTGTTTTCGGACAGGGATAGTTATCACTCTGTTTGCCGGCAATTGAAGGCTTACACGGGTTGCCAGTTTTTTTAGGTTTCCGCTGAGACCATGACAGGGCCACTTTCCGTGTGAGGTTTCGTGGAAATTAATTTCGGGTTCAGTGCTAAATTCTAAAGTATTCAAACATATTTATAAAATTCAATTGCCGGCAATAATTGGGCGAAAATGGCTTTAACGGAAACTGCAGTTATTATTGTTCCAAAGAAGAGATACATCAACAGACTTTTTTTGCAACCGCGACTTGAAAACGCTGTTACCATTCGAGGAACAAAAAAAAACCACGCCTTTTTACCATCGTCTAGGAACACCACGAACTGTAAAGTAGTTAAAAATACACAATAAAGTGTATCTAAGTAGTTTACATCACTTCATTGTTGCATTTAACATGCCCAATCTAAGATCAAAAGAAAAAAAAATATATTTGATTGATTAATTTCTGAAAAATAATAATTACATATAACAGGTAATCAAAATAATTAAATTTTGTACTTAATTATGGTTATTTAACCATATTTGATTAGTTATAATAAGTAGCGAGTAAGATTGCCATACTAAGAAACCGCCCAAAACAGCGCGCCGTGCGGCACCTTGGTACTTCAGTTCACCTAGCTTGTAAACTAATCGAGATACCATTCAAAGTTTTCTAACATAACATTTCTATACTACAATCTATATTTTAAGGTAAAAATAAAAAATATAAAAAAATGCGAAGTTAGAAAAAAACTGATTTTTGTTATTAACTTCCGGTTTATTATGTGAAAAAAAGAAAAAGATTCAAATTTTATTCACTGTACAAGAAACACAATTAATGTTCTCACATAAACACTATTTAGTAATTATTAAATCCATTTTATTAACTGCATTAATAGCTTTCGAAAAATCCGTTCCTCAATTTTTTTCAATTCTTTCAAGTCACATAAAATGGTAACTAGGCAAGTAAAAAAAAAAAAAATATGGTACATTTTTTCATTCCACCTATAGTTCAATTACCCCAAATATAAACAAAATCCAGAACCTGATACTTTTTTCGCTGCCCGCTTCGCGTGAAATGCCCCATATTCAATTTTTGTAAAAGAAAACTTGACGAGCAGACGAGGCACACGAGAAATTGAAGTCATATTAGCTAAGGATAATTATCCTGGTCATAATATTATGGCGACGTTGCATTCAACATAATCATCAGCCCGTGTTCGTCCAATGCTGGACGTAGGCCTCTTTTAATGAACGCCACAGAGCTCGATCTTCAGCTCTTTTCATCCAATCGCTGCCTCTCGCAAGTCGCAGTCCACCTAGCTGGCGGGCGTCCCACACTACGCTTGCACTCTACTCAAGCACAAATTTGCGCAGTATTGAACGGTAATGTCTCTACTATTCATACACCACGGCTGTTTGAAGCCATAATAATGTGTGAAAAACCAACAACGAAGACGATTGTATAATAATTTCTTCAAATCTGTCAAAGTGTTTGACTGACCTGCATGGCGGCGCCGTCCCTGGTGAAGGCAGCGCGGAGCACGGGCCCGTCCAGCAGGTTGGCGAAGCACACGAACGCTTGAGGAGCCTCCATGTTTAGGATCAGCACTGCCGCTATGAATGACATGCCCTGGAAGGTAAAAAGCAGGTAAAATACCGTCAACAGTCCCAATAAATCTTTGCGAAGATTCCATCATTGTTAATCAGTTTACTATTCCACTGGTGGTCACGGTTATCCTCTCAGAATAAGAGGTTATTAGGCAAAACATTTAAGGAGCCATCGTATTCATAAATTATGAACAACTTTGGACGCTGGGAACAACCCTGAAATCGCGAAAAAAAACAGTGAATCCATACATTCCATCCAAAATAGTTCTTCATAATGATTGACTGTAAGAACCCCTTACATTTTTTACGGTAATTAAAAAATAATGTTATACTGGAATTTGTATATCGTGTTGCACTAGCAAATTCTAGGTTTCCAGTGTTTCTCGTATGTTTTAGGTCCCATGAATTAGGGAACGAGCTAGGGCACAATCTGCAGACCCATACATTTTGTTGAATTGGGTGAACATAAATGTATAGAACACACGTGTGTTTCGGCAATCTATAAATAGTAGTGGTATCAATCAAGATAAGTACATGGTTTTGCAGTTCCCAAAATCATATTGTTAATATTCCTATTTGTCATAGAGATAGTTCCGCTTAAATATCTACAAAAACTATTTTCTGGTAACAAAGGCCTCTGAGTTTTGTTACAATGTAATTAAATGTACCGTTAGTAGCAAAACAAGCATATCATAACGCGTGCATTGCTATCACGTAACGATTATCAGAATGCGATGCATGCGGGTGTATGGGTCACGCAAACCGTTATGTATGGGCTTCTAAATGCTTGTGCGAATTGTGGGCCGGAGGATATATGGGTAGGTAAATTGCAATTTATCACCGGCGTGTTCTGGGTATTTCTTATAACTTTCATCCCCCATTTCAACTCTTACAGCCCTTTTTTCGCATTAAAACGTATGTCCTATGTCCTTTCTAAGGCTCTAGACTATCTTTGTACCAAATTTCATTTAAATCGTTTTAGTAGTTTTGGCGTGAAAGCGCGACAGACAGACAGAGTTACTTTCGCATTTATAATATTATATTAGTAAAGATTTCGCCCTGGGAGGCAGGTGAAAAGAGAGAATAAGGAAATAATAGAAGAGGCATTTAACCCGAGTGATCTGTCTAAAAATATAATGCAATATCTTCTTTGACATATTCTTAAGTTGATTATATTCTTATTGAACTTTAAAATTAAATGAGATTTCCAATGTTTGCAATTAAAATCCATACCAATGTTATATTTAAACGCGAAAGTAAATCTGTTTGTAACCTTTTTACGCTTAAACCGCTACAAATTAATTCTGTCCTGAGGCAAGAGGCCTTTTATCTCAAAAAAGCTTTACTATACCTATACATAACGTAGATACGTATAAGTACTAAGAAAGGATATTTGGAAATTTGGTACACAGAAGAACTGGAAGAGTTGGAAGGGGCCGACCTCGGCGAACATATCACAACCAGATTGCGGACGTTCTTAAAAAAGGCAAGGTTAAGAGCACCCTAAACCGACGAGCATGCATGGAGAAGTTAATGAATATAGACGAAGCGAAAGTGGTGTGCCAGGATCGTAGCAAGTGGAAATCTATAGTCTCTGCCTACCCCTATGGGAAACAGGCGTGGAGCTATGTATGTATGTATGGTACACAGCCAGTAATAATTAAATTTAGAGAATAAACATACCTGAACATATCCGATATCGGGCCTATAGCACACATAAGCTGCCAGCAGCTCATGTAACACATCGAAGTACGGCCCCCCTGGCTGGAAGATACACAGATGTGGAAAAGTCCTCGCGATGTCCAACTGGATCAGCTCCATGGAACACTCGTCACTATAGTCTAACAGGTTAGGGTTGGATTTCGAACAGCACTTTTTCGGCCCGGAATCGGTGGCTTGGGACTTAAGGTTCTGCTCGCTGAAGTTCCTAGGGATGCCCAAGCGAGGCTTTTCTTCGTCCGATTTGATTCTCTCGTCTGTTTTCGCTAGGATTTCTTCTAATTTGCCGAGTTTCTCTTTTTGTTCGGTGGTGTCTTTATTTTCGTTTTGACAGCTGCACGTATCGTTTCTATTGACTTTTAACCTCTTCCTTCTGAGTTGTGCTTCGTGCAGTTTCTGCTTGGCTTTCGCGACGTAGTCTTGGTACATGTCGTGTGTGATCTTCAGTTTGTTCTCTATGGCCAGTTGCCAGACCTTCCCGCGTACTGCTGGGGGGAGCCCGCTCCACCAAAGTTCTAGCGTGTGCTTTGAGTTTTTCCTGTAAATGAAATTAGTGGAATTATACTTGATTTTTTAGTCCGTACATGGTTCAATCAAGTTTCAGGTCACCGTGTCAGTTGTCACCCGAGACTAACATTTGTGTTTTTCTAGTGGGAGTGTATCCATTAATTGTATGTTTGTAAAGTCTGCGACACAAGACATTGGAACATGTCTTTAAAAAAAACTTAAAACGAAGAACGAAGGATTTAAAAAAAATGCAGAAACTTTTAACAGACAGTAATAATAATTTTCAGTGAAACATACCTACTGCGTGTAGGTAAATCTTCACTTATTGTATCCGGCAAAGCACTGGAAACTATTTATTCAGACCTGGGGTCCTAGCCAAGTTGCAATCTATCCTTCGAATCGACGAACGAATACAAACAAAATGTATGGGAATGACATTTGTAAACGTCAGATTTGTCGACAGTTTATGTCATTCCGACTGCTAGGCCAGGCGGTTGCAACTTAGCTAGGCCCGCTGTACTTTTACATTAAATAAAATAGTGCCGATGCCGAAACAACAAAACTCCGAGACACGTCACACGAGTCAGTCATATTTCATACAGCCAGAATGACATTCACCAGCTAACACAACAAAGCACATGTAAAAACACAGTACTGTAATTAACATTACAATACATTTTGACCCGTTATTTGAGCACGGATTAGCTTAGAGAGAGTATAAGCGCTAGATAAGTAAGGTCAGTTATAGCGGCTTCAAATGCTTTTGTAACTAAGTACCAGCTGTTTCAACACCTCTAGATAGCCGGTAACTGCCGGATAAATTAAAAATTGGAACAGTATTTGTATGAAATTATCTGCCAAGTAATTTAACGGTAACTTATCAGTAACCTATGAGACAGGCCCTTCATTTTATTATTATTATAAAAGCCGAAAGTTTGTAAGTTTAGATATTTGTTACTCTTTCACGGCAAAACGGCTGAACCGATTTGGATGAAAGTTGAAATTGTGATGGCTTATATCTTGAAACTGAATCATTTCTTGGGTGCGTTTGGTGGTCACACTGGGCACATTGCACAACACAACAGTAGTAGTATATCTAGCGTGAGACTCAGGCTAATATTTAGAAAATAATCTATACGTATATGTCTCTGTGTGTAGTGAATTTGACATAATATGGAAGTGTTAGTTTATGCTTAGAATCGACTCTGAATGTTAGCCTTACAATAACATGAGTACCGGCGTTCTGTTGCCTAAAATATAACGCTATCACGCCTGTATTCCCCGAAGGGTTTGCCAGAGGTGTGCCCACAGTTTTCCTGCATGTTAAGGTCGGATAGATTGGGAACCTATTGCCGTTAACTGGGCACAAACTCCCGAGTTGCTACTCAGAATTTCAGACAAGCCTAATAACATTACTCGACCTGGGAATCTAACCCAAGACTACCTCCAGCGTAGAAGTCGTGCTATACCTACTACTAGACTAAGCACTGATACCACCATTATGTCAACAACATGAATGCAGAATAAATGATTATGATTATGATTGACTTATATTACTATGTAAGGGCTGGGTGGACCACATTTCACAATGACACCTTCGAACTTGGTCCCAAAATGGTCTTCTCTAAACCAAAGTGTACTAGTCCGGCTCATCGGTATCGGCTAAAATGCAAACGCCTACGTTAGAGTTTCTGTGTTTGGCGAAAGCATCTGTCAAATGTTCGGACGGCCCTATAATTATTTATGTAAACTTTTATGTACAAAATGTTACACAAGGCGGACTTAGGCTAATATTCAGAGACGATGCTAAGCGTAAAGTAATGCTTCCGTATGTCAAATTTGTATTACAATTTGACATACGGAAGCTTAAGTTTATGCTTAGCATCGTCATAAGCCTTAATGCCATTCGATATTTTCTACCGGTCAACCTTTGTTGTATTGTTGTATCAAACAAGGTTACTTTGAAAAGAAAATCAAAATTTCAATTAGATTTAGTTATTTAAATCAAAGTTAATATTAAGGTTGTATTTTTCCCAAAAGGACGAAATGTTACTAACGTGTTATGCCAGTCAGGCAGTATGTTCTGCGTCCAGTCGCGCGCGTGGCGGGCGAGACGCTCCTCGAGGCGCAGCGACTCCTGCATGCGCGCGTGCCTCGCGGCCGCCTCGCGCTCCACGCGCCGCCTCGCCGCCTCCACCATCCGAGCATGCTCTGCCTTGTGACGGAGCGCCTCTTCTGTGCACTTTGCGGGCAAGTTTGATGGCCTGGAAGAAAATGGATTACGTTTAGTAGTGACATTAAATTATTGAAGAAACATTTGCGAGTTAGGTACTTATATTGGCTAGAGATATCATCATCCCACTGCTGGGCATGGGTCTCTTTGCAGCATGAGAGGGGTAAGGCCTCCACCACGCTGGCCTAATGCGGGTTGGCAGACTTCACATGACGTCGAGAAAATCTCAAAGCCATGCAGGTTTCCCCACGATGTTTTCCTTCACCGTTAAAGCACAGAGTAGAAGCGAGTGATAATTACGCACGTGATTTTGAAAGCTGGGCGTTGATCGATCAGTCTGGGAATCAGTCAGTCAGTTTCTTCTTTTGTAGATAAGTATAGAAGTTAGGTGTCTAAAGGGCGATTTTTATAAAGGTCCTTCAATTGGTCACGAACTATAACAGAACTGCTCATGGTACTGTAGAGACCAAGAAGGTCGCTAGCAGCTAGCTCCCTCTTATTCTCTCATTAATTATAACAATCAATTGCATGATTATAATTATGGAAAAATCCGGTCATCGCAGTACTTAAATACTTACCTAGATAATTATTATCTTCACAATTATATCAAAAGTATGACGCCTCATTATAGCAATTATATAATACAAAGAATCGTTTTATATCGTGATGTTATTGATTGAATATTCAAATCATTATCGTGCAGGGCTTGCGTGCGGTGCATAATGTATGGCAACGCATCGGAGGTGCGCATGCACACGCTCGGACATCTAGGACGGGTTACATTACATTGTTGGCTTATAATTTAGTATCGGCATCTCATTTCTGAGAAACCACGAATATGCACGATAAACTGGTTGAATGCACCTGTGTTTAAGTTGACTGTGTACATAGTAATACTGTGTTTATCAAAATATTGACTAGAACAATCCATTTAGAATTTAGATACTTAGAAATATTTTTGAATAAAATAAATAATCTTTTAGACAAATAGCTATACATATAAATCAACTTTACAAGTCCGTGTTTCAAAGAAAGCATACGAACATAATATATGATGATGGAAGCCTGAGAACCAGTTTAGAAGTAGGTATTACGTTTATTTTAGGGCATTTGTATTGCACAGAGAGTGGGTTGTAAAGGTCGGATCGCAGTCGCTTTGTGTATAGTCCGCGCGGAACTACTTGGCCGCGTCTTAGGTATGGGAGCGGTGGGACGGAAGGGCGGGGTCGCCTGCGCGCGGCGGGACGGACGGGCGGGCGGGAGCGCTTGCTTTTGTTCACAGTAACCCGCCGCCTCGCCCCGTCCTTACCTAAGGCGCGGCGAACTAGTTCTGCGCGGACTATAAACTATCGATATTCGGCCGCATCTGGTTTGACTGGAACGCGACCCCCAACAGTATTCAGATCATCCGTAATGAATTTATGCTTTGCCCTGTATAGTGAAGCTAAGTGCGGTTTTAGTCGACATGAACCCGACATACCCTGGCGCCTCCCAGGTGGCAGGAATTATAAAGATTCTCCTCATCCCAAATAAAAACAAAATTGGTACGATACATCAAGAAGTATTCCATTTTAGCCTTGGCCTTTACTCAAAATTACTAAGTATTGTATTGCTTTGGAAAATGTCAGCGCGCGTCTACGTTTCAGTCATAACTTTTTATTGCTATTACCATATTTATCTTTATTATTATTTATATCTTTACAAAATACCACTCACTGTGTTGAAATACAATACGAGGCAGATGCAACATAATGAAGATGACCTCAACCTACGTTTCTTTAAAAAAAATAAAAGGTACCAACTTCGAACGCACCTTTCAATCTCTAAGGATTAAGAACATGCCTAATTTTGCAACATGGCGAAATACTTTTCGAAATATCTAAATTCTGTACCCCTGAAGAATGGACACGCTTCATGCATGAATAAGCTTAGAAATTACAATTTAAATAAAATTTTAATCATAAAACAATTTGCGTATTTTACGCTCCTTGTTATTCCGAAACTTTCTACGCATAGTTTCCATATTTTGTCGATTATTTCGATTCACAAAATACAAGATGACATATCTAAATAATCAAGTGAATTAAGATTTAAGAAAGCGAATAGTGAATAAATGTTTAATTCATAAATTACATTCCTTTAAAAGCGTCTGCGCACCTTTTATAATGCACGAATGAGTGCTCGCTTCATTATGCATGCATTAAAAATCTTAATACAGCATTAGCTTATAAGCGCGACGCACGCATCGAGTAAACCGTAGACAATTTACATAAACATGTTCATTTCATACATTGATACAATATAATATACATTCACGCCTTTTTCTCATAGGTTCCATAAACGCTTTTTGTGTTGTCGGCTTTTATAGACCACTGGGGGGGCTAAACAAGTTACATTTTGACATTTGAATCGACAAACAAAATCTATGGAAATGACACAAGCTTTCGACAAATCGAGCTGTCACTAATGTCATTTACATACATTTTGTTTCTGTTCTTTTGTCGATTCGAATGTCAAATTGCAACTTGTCTAGACCCCCTGACCAACCATGTTCGATACCTTTAATGTGGAGTAGATAATATTACGTAACTCACAGGAAATGAACGAGTCAATCCAAAGATACCATCAAGTCACGTCACGTCATATAACTTTCAGTCTTTCAGACTTTAGTTAGACACAGATTTACTATGCATATAACAAATCTATTGTTATGGACCAAACATCTTAATAATGCCACTTATAATGAACCAAAAACGCGATGTAGTAAATTGGCATCTCAAAAGGCTATGCCAACTAAAAATGCATTCAAGTATTTCTTACCACACTGTAAGGCCAGAGAGCAATCGGTTAAATTAGCATGATAATAGAAAATTGCATGCTACAAACCTTTGAAGATTGCGTATTCACATACCAATTTAATACTCATAACCTGGAACGTAATACGACGGCAGGGTAAAATTGAAAATATAAAATTGCCGCGAATATTTGAGAAGCACTCAAAACTCGAACAACGTTAACCAGAGCGAGATGAGTTGCACAGATTAAATAAGGCTCGCTATTTCAGCGGGCCCTAGAGCGGCCACGATCGGACAAATTGCGGAGGGCAGCTCAGTCATTACCCTGGTATTTCCGCTTCTGTGCCGCAGTTTGAAAAAGTTAAACAGCCACCTTTGAGCACGACTTCTATAACTGTGCACTGCCATTTTGCTTTAATAACGTCGGGTAAAATGAGCTGTGTATTTTTTCACTGGTTGTAAACAAGGAATGAAATTGAATACTGATTTTGCTACTAGTTTTCTAGTCAGCCCGTAGATCAGATCGCATTATTATCATTTCTTCTTAGCGTGTCGATGGCAAATAATTATATTTTATATTATGGGCTCACACTTGTCAGGCCCAAAACTGTTGACATGATAGTATCAAAGATTGAATTTCCATGATCTATGGACCAAAGGACCAAGGCAGACTGATTGGTAAATTAATCAATTCAGTGCTAGAAAGAAGAAGAAGAAGTGCTAGATATAGGATTCTATGCTAGTGTGATTGGGTTATTAGTGACCGCAATTCTACATAACATACAAAGGGACGACCTATTAATTTAATTTATTTTTTCTAATCTAGACGGTAAGAACGGGAAATTCCCATGAATCGGAGTACATGCGAATCGTATCGATTAAAAACCGCACCTACCATCCCTTGCCGTAGCCAGGAGAATCACGGGAATCTATTTGACTTTACAACTATACTCGCCATGACTCCGAAAACCCCCAAAAAAGACTAGATCAGCCATTGTATTGACAAGTATAGTAATTGTTATCTTTGAAAAACTGTTGAAAATTAATAATTTCTTTATTACATCGAATGAGAACGTGGTGGTTGTTCGATGAGTTGTTTCTAGTACCCATAAGGGAAGTCAGCCAATAAATAACGTAGTTTAATGACTAATTTATAAGGGGCTAACGCTCCAATTTCCTCTGACATTATGAATATTTAGCACAAGTGGCATCGCTATTGCGTGAATCCGGTAATTTTGGGGCGGCTTGGCGAAAATTAATTTGGCCATTTAAATTCTTCAGCACGGACACGTATTGAGGCCATTAGATAGAGAATTCTAGATATAAGGCTATTATATAATATCGTCACGCCTTCAAAAAGGGTGTGCTGTGAGGACCAGCAGTCATTCAAAACATTCAAGTCTATGAAACAAAGCTTTCTAAAAGTTTTGTAACAATAAATCTAAAAAAGCTTGTGGAAAATCTTAAAACAAGTTAACAAGCTCTAATTTCTTCCATTTACATAATGAGTATAAGATACAGGTACCAAAACCGACGATCGATGTAGGAATATAAGAAAAATTGGAATAAGTGTCACAAATTAAAAAATAACTAGCTAAAGGGCCTAAAAACACGGAGAAAGGATATTTAGGATAAAAAAATGACAATAATTAACTACGTTTTTATTTTTCAAAATTTTATGAAACAACAAATGTATCCAAGTCGACGCCCTGCCAACCTATTGCGTGATATGCTCTGGTATTTCCCAGCCCAGCCTTTGTGACGTCGTAAACACCTGTTGTTTGCGATGCATAGGTATTAAACCTTAGACAGGCAAAACGCACGTTTTGAAATGCACGCAGTGCTCGGAATATGTTTTATTATAAAGAGTACATATTACTTCTATGTATTTCCACATTCGATACCTTTATATGCGATTAATTATTCTGTTAGATATCGATTATTCTAATTTTAGATATCGGCTATTTTTGAAACGGATATACTTGATTAATTAATGTAAGTATCGACATACACAAGTTACAATCATACTTTTTTCTAAATCAAACATCCTTGTTTATTCATTAATCTACATTGTACTCCTGTAACTTCTGTTATGTTACTTTATCCGTTTACCTTTGGTACAATAAAGTATGGAAGATAGATAGAAGCAATCAATGTTATCACATCCTTTAGTCCTTCTATAGTCATCTTTTATCCTCTCCATCATCACTACATATTATAAAACAAAGTCCTCCGCCGCGTCTGTATGTCCCTATGTATGCTTAGATCTTTAAAACTACGCAACGCATTTTGATGCGGTTTTTTTAATAGATAGAGTGATTCTTAAGGAAGGTTTATATGTATAATAACATACCACGCGGGCGAAGCCGCTGGCGGGAAGCTAGTTGTTTATACAACGATGAATTATTTCATTTATCGATCTAGCTTTAAAATATCACGGACAAGATATTTTAGCTTTATCAAATCATTTATCGTGTTTAACAATAAACTATCATATTTATATTGTTATAAATCCATAGAAGCGAGCGTGAAAATAAGTGTCACGGCAATTAAATGTGTCATATTTTTTTTTAAATCACATATAAACAATATTGTATCCGCACGAGCTAAGTTAACACGTGCTAAACTGCTAACCCGATTTAAAACAATGGCTTCGGCACATTGAAACAGTCTTATCAGTGCCCTTCGTGCCGCGACAAGTAATCGCGTTACCGATGCCAACGGCCTTAGCTCTTATAGATTTACTATAGGTTAAGCTTAAGATTTACTGCAGGTCGTGAACCCTGTCTAATAGCTATACAAGGTGTAAGGGACATCTGCGCACAAACGTCGTGACAAGGTTTCACGTAAGGTCAAAAATAAAATGACCTAGGTCATTCATGTAGAAAGTGATCGGTAATTACAGATATTGACATTTTTGGAGGGCAGTGTATTGCTAATCTCATTTGGGTAAATTTCGATACAGGGGGGGGGGTCCAGAATCATGGTATTCGGATGTGCGTCGATGTCCCTTCCACCTTGTATATAGGTTAGCTAGTCAGCAGATTCACTGTTCAGAGTGAAAGGACCAAAATTAATAGATTACACATGTTAACTAGCAAAATTCAATTGATCTCCACAACGGTTATTTATATGCTCTATACGAAAGATGTTGAAAGGAGGACCAAAAATTTTTATGATCTGCTTACCCGTGCTAAAAGGAATTACAGTAAATGGCTTCGTGAAACTTCGGACATTAATTGGGCACTTTGAAACAGTATTATCTATGTTAAACCTATGGGATAAAATAATCCAATACTGTTTCGGCTTTAGTTAATTTACTAGATTCTGCTACAATTTAAATAATTACCAAGAAGCAATATTATTTTAGTACTACGGTTGTTAAACATTTAAAACGAATAAGTGGAATTTTCCAAACTTCTTTAGACCTACGTCAACAAGGAAATTAATCTGACAAACGCTTAAAATACAACCTACTAAGTATACAAGTTATAAGGGAAAACCCGTTGCAATCGATTGCAGTGCAACCAACCCAACAAATACCTTCTCACAAGGTTATATTCTATGTTCCAAAATCACAAACCGACCTTTGGAATACATATTTTACGCTTCATATAAGAAAAAGAGTATTTATTAAATAATTGTATAATAATGTAGCAGTGTTGTGCGTAGATTAGGACCAAAATAAAGAAGGTGCGTCGAATAGAATAGGCTAAGTGGCTAAGTAATTATATACAAAATTTGGATACACTATACTAGACGCCACGCAATCGTAAATCAAAGGATTAGAATATCCTGACACGCACTGTAAACGAAGCTACGAGGCCAGGTCGCTGGAGCAACGACCAAACCTATTAGGGTATGTCGACCCGCACATATACCAATTTTAAATGTAAACGTCGATCCCGACTGCAATCAAAGAGTGGACTCCACTGAAAATTGAGCAACACTAAGACGAAAATTTGGTGTTAAAATTATATAGAAACACACGCACTTTCCTCATACAGAAGAGCTTCAATAGATTTTTAAACTAGAATTTGAACAATTTCCTAACAAAGCTGGTCCTTCTGTTCATCTTTCACAAAATTGAAGATAACGGCGCTCGAAGCTTTCAGGCGGGTGCTAGATATGAGAGTCGGAGAAAATGGTAACACCTATTTAATGCAGGTCAAAAAAAAATTGCAATAGCTATCGAGTCGACATATCAGACGGAAACATAATTTTTGTAGTTCGTGATAAAAAAAGATGGTACCTACAAGATGAAACAAAAAATCTAAACTTGAAATAGTGGTAGCGGCTCAAATAAGTTTGAGAACCCATTTGACTGTATAAATAGAGGCCTAACTACATACTATTTCAATCCAAATAGTAATTAGCTAACAGTTTCGGCGAAGCGTGACGCACAAAAGCGTGAAAACTGCTTATCAGGACAAGCAATGTCGGTCAGACAGCACCTGTGCACGAACTCGGGCTGCCACAAAGCTTTGTGGTGAGCTAATGGATCAGTGGAACAAGTTTCGTATTCACCATTAAAGGAAAGGAAAGTTTAATTGATGAGTTGGTGGCACAGAGGCACGATACTAGGCTTACACTGTCACACGTCGCTTCTTCTTCTTTTCGTGTCAATGGTAAATCAATGTGTTGAGTCAATTTCGTCATAGAGTTCGAGCCCAGTAGGCAGCCACCTTAATTGCGGCATCCGTTGCGTTTGTCAAGTCCTCGAGTGTGCAGGTGCATGGACACTTCGGGCACTCGAGTAAATGATACATGTCCTGGTCTGGAGCCCCACACTCGCACTGGATGATCGACGGATCAATAATCCGCACACGTCGCTGTATGGTACACACTCGCATTTGTAGTGGAGTTGAATAAACGCTATTGATGTGTTCCAATGTAAATGCAATCCTTTTTCGATAGTTATAGAAATTACATGAAGCTTCATTTGTAGCAATACACATTAGTTACAAGCATATTATGTAGTATTCTTGGGTTCGGAGAAATTATAACTCTTTAGTATATATATTAATCAAAGGTATCTTTCATGGCTCTTAATAATTATTTCCTACGCTTTAGTCAATCGACATTCATTGTCCGGGCAGAGAGAGTATGATCCCAAGCTGTCATCATGATGACGTTTTTGTCATTGATGTTTGACATTTGACATTCCGTTTTGTTTCTATTACATATTATGTTAGCTTTCGATCATACACACTATCATAGAAACCCGCTTCTGTGATTGTGTTTGGTTTCCGCACTTAGTTAAAGAATTGGTCCATTCTACGTGTAGCTTTTGCAATTATAGTCAAACTGAACTTCTGAACTTTAAAGGTTATGTATGGAGTTTTAGACTATAAGTCCATTGTTACAAGCAATGTCGGTCGGACAAAACCTGTGCAAGACCTCGTTCATTTCACCGGAACCTATTGTCGTGTGATAATGGATCAGAAGATTTATTTGTGTTGATCAATCTTAGTCACGATTTAATGAAAGGGCAAGCGCGCGTAATGATGTTGTCGACCTTAATGAAGAAACCTTCCGAGAGCCGCTTGGTTTACTTAAAATAATATAAGACATAATAAAAGACCTAGAATTTTTACTGAGGCCGGGAGGAGGAGGTTGATTGATTAGAATTACAATTTGTGTGATCTTAATCATGACAAACAACTAGAAAGGGCGATACCCTGGTGTTAAAAAACTCAAAACCGACTGGCTTTAGACTTGATTAAAAGAAAGGTGTAAAAGGTAGATCGATGATAAGGTTGATGTTATTAAGACGTCTCTATTTGCATAAATTTTATCGCCCTTTGTGTGAATTGAGAAATAAATAGTATAACATAATGTTTTTACTAAAGAAAAAAACTTTACAAGGACCAATAATTTTTAATGAAGGAAAAAATCGGCTGGCGGGCAGGATTTCTTCCTTCATTAAAAATAACTTGTAATCTTAGCATGAAAAATGCTTAAAAAAATACAAAAAGATAGGACCAATAATGTTAGGTTACTCACCCAGAAATACGAATTCTAATTGACACCAATAATACTCGTACAATCATGAATCAATTAATCAATAATCAGTATGGAAAGGTGGGGTTGTTGATAGGGGCATTTGGTGTTATTGAACTTTATAAAGATAGATTTGACTTAATCATGTCACCGACTCGATTAAATTTGGTCCTTTTGTACGATAAACCTCAAAGCGTTGAATTGTCAATGAAATTATATCAGTATAACCCAACCATTAGGTTTTGGAGTTCTGATAGCAGCCACACCAGGAAGTCAATTCTCATTAGCTCGGAAAAAGCTAGAAAAGCAGAAATTTACTACGACAAAAGAGTCTGAATTAATTCTATGAGTAACACAAGTCTGTGCATATACATAGACGATGTAGGTAGTGTAGGTAACAATATTCCTGATAATAAGCACGAATTTGATACTACGACTGCGCAAACAAGTTTCCATGTAATTGGGACAAAACAATAACTTTTACGAGCCAACTATGTACATTGTGATTGTGACGCTTATGGTATGCAAAGGTAAACAGTGTTTTCTGACCATCTAAAAGTTTTCATGATAACCAATAGATTAGATAATAACTTAATATGACTTACGACCTTATCAATATACATTTTGTAAAAAAAAGTCTTAACTGCTATCACCAATTCGCTGAGATTGTGATTCGCTTATTATTTATGAATCTTTTGATAATTTGAATAAATACAAAAACATCTTTTTCCAATCCAAACAGGATCTGGAAAACAGTGGATCTAGCTAGAGAGCAGTAATATAAGGAAAATTGAGTTCCACCGGTTTTTGTCCTTAATCATTCTGATTATGAGCTTATGTTTTCAACCGTATTTATACTGAATTTTGACAGGCGCAAGCATAAGTTTACGCTGATATTAATAAAAAAGCACCAATAACTCACCTATCATGCTGTATAAGAGCAATAGAGCTGGCCACCAAATCTTCAAACTGTTTCTCACTTGCCGAACTCCCTTGTCTCTTATGATGATGCGGAGTGTTCGCTCCCGAAGACGCCGGTGTCAGTGACTTCTGGGCTTCCGAACTCAAGGTCTTTGCTGCCAAGTTCCCACTGGACTTGCTGCCGAAGAGACGCCATGACACTACTGATGATGGAGAGTCGTGATTCTTTGAAGAATTACTCTTCCATGGAAAAACCCCTCTGAAACAAAAGAAATATAGAATGATGAGCTAGATGTTTTTGTTACTCGTGATTGTCTTCTTAACCAAACTTCATATATTAATTTAAAAAACAACTATCGTATCTTTAAATATCTCCGATTATTATGTACAGTTCGAAGTACATGAGTAGATACTTCATACACTACAAGCATCGTCTTTCACTTTTATTACACTGAAAGCTTTAGCATCCCATTGAAAGTCCCATTAAAATCTCGTGATTAATGCGCGCAGACAGACGTTTCCTTTGTGGGCTAAAGGAAGTGCATAATGGACAGCCACTTTGATTCGTCGGAAGCACGCTTGTCAGTAGTGACGTTGAAAAAATGTAGACAGAATTGGATCAATTTCGAATTGGAAACCGTTTCAAAAACTTGTACTTAATATGAAATTAAATGATGATAAGAAATGATATTTATTTCGGTATGTAGATCCTTTAAATACACTTTTACAAGTCATTGTATATTTTTTAAATACTAGATGGCGCCGGCATTTCCCAACTCAACCTCTGAGAAGAAACGCCGAAACAAACTCAGAGAATCATGGTCTCTTTTAAAGTCCAGACAATTGTAGTATTTAACGGATATGCGAGTTAAACAATGTACAGCAAAAACTGAAATGGCCTTTTGAGGAAAGAGCGACAGTATTGAGTTGACCAGTCCTAACTGACGGCATGCATGCAACAGACATCGTGTAGCTAAACCATTGTTAGGGAGCTCACGACTTAGTTTGAATTTGTTTTAAGGAGCTAAGAATAAATGCAGTGTCGTTTTTATTATTAGGATCCTTCAGAAGCTTTCAACTACTAATTCTAACTGGTGTCAGTCGCCTGAGCCCATAATTTTAAATATAATCTGGAATCTATCAGAAACACCAGTGAAAGTTGAAAGTTACGCATCGCGACGCCTTTGAAAGCTGTAGGGGACCATTATCATCACTTCGTCGTCCTGCTGGATATATAGGCCTCTCTCAGAAAACGCCACAGATACCGTAATAAGTACATCAGTAGCATTAACGGTTAGATCTCTTTTTAAACATGATATAAGACGTAATTTGATTGACTATTTGTATGTTTAAATAAATATTTTTTCATTTTCATTTTTTTTTAATCAGCATTACTTAGGTACTAAGGTTTCCTTTCTATTGTCTAGCGGATATTGCTATCTCGTTGAAATGGACTGCAGATTCCGCAATGAAATTTTTAATTGACGACCACCTTTTCATATGCCTAATAATGTTATGATTATGTGGCCATTACAAAATTATGTTTATTTAATGGTAAAAACAAAGCGTTTGCTGTGGTAATTGCATAAATAATGAACCAACTTTCTTTAAAGGAATTAACGAGGGATAACTAAACGATTTTTAATGTAAATTAATTATGCTTATTAGACATTTGCGCCTTAACTATTTTTGTTGGTTAAGTCAGGATTAATTACTGAGGTAAAAGTTTACATTTTCATGTTGCGTTGATAGAAGGAAGTTATAGATCAACTGCTTATCTTTGCAAATTCTATATGTCAGTTAAGGGGAAATGTTTTCTATTTATTGCGTAGCAATACTTCCATGCACATACATTTTATTTTCATAATTCTCATTACTTAAAGCTTCATTTTAATTTATTGAAATTATTATACATATAACTATTATAAACTAGCTTTCCGCCAGCGGATTCGCCCGCGTGGTCTTAATAACTTTTTTCCCCTGTTTTTACTATTTTCCACGCCTTTTTTTATAGTATTAAAACCTTCCGTGGATTCCGTGGAGGAACATACAAAAAATAAATTTGCCGAATTGGTTCAGCCATTCTTGAATTATGCGCTTACCAACATTCATTTTTATTTATATAGATTATCCGGACCGTAAGTCTGTTATGTCAAATGTATTAGAATGACACCAAAGGACACAAGGACTGAAAAATTTGATAGATAATTTATTTTTTCGGTAAGTAAGTATATTGTGGGAGACTGGTGACTAAACTAGGCTTGAGGCCTGTATTTCAGGACACCAGGTCTCCGCCCTTCAGGTGATAACTAACTAACTAAACTAACATAGATTAATAAATAGCGATAAATATAGCAGACTTGATATAGCTGTGATTCGGGATCTCAGCTAGACATAAGATTATCCGTTCTTGTATACCATAGTTTAAATATGCCATAAATTCAGCGTATGCTGTAGACTCGTATTCGGTGCCAGTAATATGTGATGCCAACGCAACGCATCCCATATTTATGACTCGTTTAGTCTGCACAAAGGGACTGTGAGATGATTCAAATTTGTGTAACCCTGGGAGTCTGGCAAGCAAACATATGGCATGTATTAGGTTTGTATGCAACTGTTCTAACTTTAGAATAAGAAAAACAATGAAATTATACTATATCACATTGTTGATTGCGACGGCTTATTGTGTGACAGATGTACGGAATAATACTTAAATCCCAACAAAAAAAATTTTCTGTAGGTGTATATAATTTTTCTTTTATGTAAATATTTTAATTATGTTATTTAAGTAGTTTTTGCAGAAAAGAATAGATTTATAATAAGGCCTTTGTTCAGCAGTGAACCTCTTTTGGCTGACATGATAATGATGATGATGAAGATAGTCTCAACAGATTAGTTTTGTAAAGATTATTTTTTATTTTATTTGGGATACAAACAGATACAATATAAGAAAAAAATACATACAAAGTAAACAATACATAATCCAAAACAGTTTCTACATTTATGACTCGATACCTACTGCAATTTTAAGGGCAGTTTCACCACCACTGGATAACTTCTACTAACAGCTGGATAATTTAAAAAAAAAAAATGAAATTATCTGCCAACTACTTTAACGTGAACCTATCAGGAAGTCATGAAAGAGGCCTTTAGACTAATGTTCTACTACTTTAAAACCTCTTCATAGTAGTATGTGGAGTGGTTGATTTGATGATAAAAGTGCTTGTAAATAACAAGCAAACAACAACAAAAACAAAGTATTAGTATCTACGTTGTAATCATAAAGTTAAGTAAGAACTTAATAGGCACCGAAGTTAATCATTAAAGTTTCAATAAATAACAATATAAGTTAAAGATGAGTGAAAAAAATTACAAAAAGAAACTGGACTAAACCACCGTTTGAAAATATTCTATAAAAGATACGTGACAGACATATCCAATAGAAACAGTACAGAATCATTAAAGAAAGTAATTCTTGCTGAGATGGAGAACGCATAAAATATCAAAGAAAAGCTAATAACAAACTGTATGGATTTATTCCATAAGAAGTTGATATACAATTCAATAGCGCTTGCTTGCGGCTGGAGGCATTCACCGGCTTTTTCTCTCCTTTAAAACAAAGGAGTCGGCAAGCTGAACACAATCTCATCCTATTTCAGAATAAGTTATTAATGGCCATGTTTTATGTATACTTGTATAAATATTGCTCTATTTGCGAACAAAGGTTATGAGACCAAAAGCCGCAAAGGTTTCAAAATATAATTAAATTCTAAGTTACTGTACAAAGGAGAATTCATAATGGCTATGATTTTATTAAAGCGGTACACAAAGCAGAAAGGTTCACAGAAAACTGAAAAGGTCAAAAAGTGAGAAAAATATTTTTGTTTTATGAGTCAATACACTAACATTTAGAAAAACGATTGTTTAATTTCAAGTCGTACTGTCGATTTTTTCAGTAATCCGTAAAAAGGACTGCTTATTCCGTACAAAAGGACCACGCCCAAAATATCAAAATAGTCTGAATTATGTAAGTCTCAAGGCTCACCCAATTTATAGACAGCTGTACTAAATATAGCATAGTACAAGTGAAAAAAAATTGCATACCATTTACCCATTCGAAGATCAACAGCCGTTGTTACCTTCCAACCTTACCCATTTCCCAGTAAGCAATAACAAATAGAGGACAGAATGACAATACACATCAATCATCAAAACTCAAGCGTGTACGCAGAACGGAATGTCATTGTGTGATAATTCGCCGAGTATACATCGTGTGGGATGGTATGTTTCGATAGATAGACACTGACATATAACATGAATTGGGTAGCATTATTACGGTATCAATAAAGTGCATGATCATATTTTGAATGTATGATAATAACTAAATTGCCCAAGCAAGTGTAAGAACCTCTATGGAGATTTTGCACACAGATTTCTAGGTACCATAAAAGTGCCTGCTATGGAGAGTTTGCAATGCAGAGTCAGACGAATTCTGATCTTATAACACGTATAATCGAGTAAGACAAATATTTTCTTCGTCTGTTCTGCACCAAGAAGATACTCATTCTAAGAAAATTTAAACATAAGGACCACTAATGCAGTAAGAAGAACTTAGGAACTTACTTGAGGAGCTAATATATTCACTTCGAAGGACGAAAATAATAAAATTTATAGAACTAACATACCTTAGAAGAATTTGAACGGAAATTAGGTAAATGGAAAGTTAGTACTTTAACAAAATTACATACGCAACGTTTATGGAACGGTAATGGAAAAGTTGCAAATGTGACGTCTTTAAGCACTCAAATAAATACTTAATTAAGCGTCATTCAATCACAATTGCTTATTGCCAATTAATACCTACAAATACAATATTATAATTTGAGCTTAAACCACAACAGATTTATTTTTAGCGCTCATTATCCTTAATCACAAGCAAAACAAGACAAACCGGCAACTATACGTGATATGGGAACAAATTAAATACTAATTCAGAATACAAAAAGAGGAAACAGAACCGATGGATTATAAAAAATATTTATGTTCGACGCATGAGCATGCATCAACGTCAGAATCATGTGCGGCCTTCGTACAATTTGCGTAGTACATTAATATCAAATTGTTTAAGCCATAAACAGCCAAATTCAGACCTAATGACCGGGAAGTAAAGTTAATAATTCCTTTAGTTGCAATTCGCAGAATCGTGTTTCAGTTAAAGAACGAGTTATACACAGCATCAGAAAAGATCATCGAGATGTGTTTCCATTCATGTTTAATAAAGGGTTATCTTGAAAACGTGGATATAAAATCATAGAAAAGTAAATTTACGATCTCGAGCCAGAAGAATTTTATTACGTCTTGTGGATTTTTTGTAAGAGCCTCAGTCTTTTATATCTGTATAAAAACCCGTCTGGACTTGTAAGAGAGCACATCGTAAAATAAACACCATTAAAGAGATTACGTTGTCTACCATTCACTGTAGAGATTGAATCACCGCAAACATACATTGACCTCGTACAAGAAAGTACTGTCATAGTCTACAGACTGAACTCGAGATAAAAGACTATTTAAGAACAGATTTTGCCATCGAGGAAAATCAGTAACCAATCTCTTTTGATTGACTCGACCACAGAAAGCCTATATCAAATTGCTAAAGAATTTTATAAGCCAAAAAATGACTGTTAATTAATTCTGAGGTAATTCTACATCTGCATATTAAGTACTTGTGTAGTAAACTAATTTGATCTTAAAGTATGATGACCAATAAAACTTCATATGAAGGATCCAGTCAAAATCTGGTATACGCAGCGACGCAACAAAAGCTGACGCAACCATAGAAATATGAGTTTCCTACAATTGTTTTAAGGCTAATCTGTTAGTTGTGCGGAATAAAAACAGCTGTATACTGCGCGCGACGGTGCCGGGCGGCGCTTGGTACACCGTGGTACGAAACGTGCGCCCGCGCCGCGACATTATCACGACGACCCGGCGCACTTGTTAGTCGACGGTGAGACCCAGCTCGTGTAGGCAGGATATAAAGGTTAATAGGAATCAAACATAATACAAGCTATTAAATCGAAATCACAAGTTCAGAACATTTTCCAATAGATTTGTTTTAACTAATTTCCAGAGATAAAAGCAAAATGAGTAATAATTTATGGTGTGGTCATAAGTAAAAATCATAAGCGAAAACAAAAAACAGTGTAGACGTTGATGCAAAACATTAGGTTTTTATAATGACAAAACTGTTGAGGTAAAAACGAAGCATTTATGGAAATCCCGCACAAAAATGAGATAAATACAGTATTCAACAAATGTAGCAATTTGCTTTACAGCCACCCATTATGACATCAAATGACAAAAATAGCAGCAAACCGCACATCTGTCATGGGACAACAACGGAAATGGACCTACATTCCTAAGTAATTATAAATACGAGCGATGCGTTTAAGGTGGTAAAGTTATCTCACCCGGCACAGTATATAAAATTATCAGAGAAACACGTTCTCATGATAACTACACTGCATTTAAATATAATTTCAGTTATATAATAACTACAAGTGTTGGACGTGATATGGCGGTAATATGAGTTGATTCTGATCTTGAAAAGCAAATAAACAATGGGCAGAAGAAATAATTAAAATTCATGGGAACTGTAATAAAGTATACGATGTTTAAAATCAGATTTCCACGAGTAATTTTGTAAATCAATTGAATATTACGGCGGCGGAAGCAGATAGCGATAAAAAATATTGTGTGAGAACTTCCTTCTGTTAGTTAGTGGTTACACTTTTAATATTTTTTTCTATAAATATAAAGCTGGATAACTTCCCATGATACTTGACAATTTCAGCATCTCTGATAAGTAATTAATCAAGTAGACGGATTGTTGTTTTCAACTATCTCCCAAAGGATTGAAATTTCGATTCTGCTGCGATTCTTTTTCCATTTAAATTTCCACTCCAATAGCAATTGGTGTAGGGATGAGCGTTGAATCAACGAACTAGTTGAATCAACCGTTGATCTCATGTCAACGTATTAACGTTAACTGTTTAAGAATCAACTAGTTGAAGTCGATCCATGCTTGGGTAGCAGTCCTAAATTATGACTCCACAACCTCACCGGTGGCTCCAAGTAGTTGGTATGCACCCAACGGCCACACCCCGGTAAACCACGTCGACTCGTGGGCTAAACCCGGTGAGGGAACGTAAAGGCTTTGCCTGACGTTTCGGATACCTCCCGAATTGTGCATAAAGTCTAGCTCGGTAGTGATGGCAGGCCACGCTGATAAGCAACGGACCCTGGTGGATCTGGCGAGCTAGCAAGGCAATGTTGATGGCCAAGGGCGGCAGTCGAGGTTGGAACTGACTGTCGGCCAGATACTGCAGCCGAACCCCCCGCCGATCGTAGCGGTTTCCGTTCCATTGGATTACGGGGGATTAGGAGGAGAGAGAGTATCTGCGGTTGCGCGCCCGCTTATACGCTATAAAATATTCCTGCGTAGATGACTGCTTTCGGATATAGGACTCTGAATGAAGGAAAGTCCCGTGGCGATAGGTCGAGGTAGAGAGGTCCAGTTTGATGCAGACTGGGCTTTGTCTGAGGCCTGCACGCGGGCGGCTTCGGGGGTGTTTTACGCCGTGGTCGCTTTCTCTCTGATCTGGGGAGACAGAGAGGATTCGGCAGCACCTGAAGTGACAGAGCAGCCCTATTTAGGGAAGCACTGCTCTCCTCGCTCAGCCGGGGAGGGGGCTAGAAAAGGTGCCCTAAAAATTGCTCACCCCACCCTTAAGGATGGTAGCAACCGCGGCTGCCTCCGCATCGACAAATTCGCGGTCGACGCTACAGGAAAAATGAAAGAAGAAAAAATAAAACCTCTGACTTGACGTTTGGTGCGTGGAATGTGCGTACACTTCTTGATCGCGAAGTTAATGCCTGTCCAGAACGGAAAACCGCCATCGTTGCCCGTGAGCTCTATCGCTATGACGTGGATGTGGCTGCTCTCAGTGAAACACACCTAGCTGATGAAGGGGAGCTGGTAGAACACGGTGGTGGGTACACTTTCTTTTGGAAAGGACTCGCTGCCTCTGAACCGCGACGGTCGGGTGTTGGATTTGCGATCAGGAATAAGCTTGTCAAACAGCTCCAAGAGTGTCCGGTTCACATCTCGGATCGCATTACCACATTGCGCCTACATCTGGATAATGATAATTATCTTAATGTCATCAGTGTTTATGCTCCCACGCTAGACAAGTCTGATGACATTAAAGATCAGTTTTATGAGGAACTCTCACAATATATCGAAAGCGTAAGGCCTAGAGAACGGATTCTTCTGCTGGGTGATTTCAATGCCAGAGTTGGACGTGACTACGATGCTTGGCCGAGTGTCTTGGGTAGGCACGGAGTCGGTAGCATGAACAGTAACGGCCAGTTGCTGCTCAGCTTGTGTGCACAATACCACCTCGCAATTACAAACACCATGTTCAGGCTTCCAGCCAAATACAAAAATACATGGATGCATCCTCGATCCAAGCACTGGCATTTGATTGACTACGCGATCGTTCGACAACAAGACATATCCCAAGTCCTCATCACCCGTGTCATGCGTGGTGCGCACTGTTGGACTGACCATAGGCTTGTTATCACAAAACTACGTCTTCGTCTCCGCCGTCCTTGTAGATCCAGTAAAACTAAGCCGATATGTTTAAACGTGGACCGGCTTAATGATATGGGGATGAGGGAGAAATATACCGAAGCCTTGACTGCTGCGTTGCCGAACAGGACTGCTGAGAATGTTGATGCTGATTGGGGGGTTCTATCTTCTCATATTTTAGACACCGCCACAGATACTCTGGGTCTAAGAGTCCGAAAGCACGAGGACTGGTTCGATGAGAATGATGGAGTCCTCAGGGAAGTAATTGACAAACACCGGCGTCTTCTTCGGCAACATAGACGGCCAAATCAACGAGGTGTTGTGGAGATCAAGCAGAGTGATCTGGAGCTGCGTAGACTATCTCGGGAAATGAAGAACAAATGGTGGCAGCATAGAGCTCGTCACATGCAGTGGCTCGCAGACACAAACCAGCTTGGTGAGTTTTATAGCGAGGTTCGAAAGCTGACAGGAATGACTTTACAGGCTAAAGTACCACTCAAGCCTGCTAATGGTGAAGGCCTTCTCAAAAGCAAGGAAGAAGTTCTGAGACGGTGGGCGGAACACTTCAACATGCTGTTGAACGTGGACCGGTTAATTGACATGGAATATGTGCGTTCGATTCCTCAACTCCCTTCTGCTGTTGAACTGGATGAGCCACTGTCACGTGGCGAGGTCATTGTTGCCATCAAGCAACAACAGAATAAACGCGCGGTGGGCGTTGACTCTATACCCGGTGAGCTGTTGAAATGTGGCGGCGAGGATTTACATTCGGCTATATGGGAGCTCTTTGATCTTATGTGGAAAAAGGAGCACCTGCCATCTACTTTTAAAGTTTCACGCATAAGAGCCCTATATAAGAACAAGGGCGACCGTTCTGATTGTGGCTCCTACCGCGGCATTTCACTTCTATCAGTTCCCGGGAAAGTGTTTGCCCGAATATTACTAAACCGCCTAGTCAAGCTATCTGAAAACTTGTTGCCGGAGACTCAGTTTGGCTTCCGACCTGACCGAGGCACCTGCGAGGCAATTTTCTCACTACGGCAAATTCAAGAGAAGAGTAGAGAGCAAGGTCGAAACCTATATCTTTGCTTTGTCGACCTCGAAAAAGCTTTCGACAGTGTGCCTCGAGAAGCTCTCTGGGTAGTGCTAGAGAAGATAGGGTGCACGGAGAAGTTTGTAAGACTTATTAGACTCCTACATGACAACATGGAGTGTTGCGTCGCTGTCGACGGTGAGCAATCAGACTTTTTCCCCGTTACCTGTGGGGTAAAGCAAGGGTGTGTCTTGGCGCCCACGTTGTTTGCGTTGTACTTTTCAGTCGTAGTCCGAGAGGTCTTACAAAGTTCTTCTCAGGGTGTCCGCATCCGTTTCCGCACAGATGGCAACATCTTCAACTTAGCGAGGCTCAAAGCCCGCACAAAAGTCTCTTGCGACGTGATTACTGAGATCTTGTATGCGGACGATCTATGTCTTGTGACAGAATCCGCAGGCGGACTGCAACAGCTCATGTCCGATCTCGACGAGTTTTGTCGCAAATTCGGCCTTAAGATCAATGTCAAAAAGACAGAGATAATGTCTCTGGACATCGACGGTCACGAGGAACTGACCATTAAACTCGGTGAGGACGAGCTGAAGCAAGTTGACAAATTCCGATATCTGGGGAGCATGTTATCATCTAAGTGCGACCTTGATGCAGAGATCAACAGCAGGATCAGTGCTGCAGCAGCAGCGTTCGGTAAGTTGGATGCCAAGGTCTTCTGTTCGCACGACCTGAATTTAGCTACCAAGGTCTCAGTATATATGGCAGTCGTGCTGCCTAACATCTTATACTCAGCTGAAACCTGGACTGTGTACCGCCGGCACATCCGCATGCTAGACCGATTCCACCTCAAATGTCTACGAAAAATATTAAGAATTCGATGGTCTGATCGTGTGCGGAACACTGAAGTGCTGCGCAGAGCCAATGTAGGTGGCATTGAGGCTTATATTATGAGGCGCCAACTTCGGTGGTGCGGTCACGTGTCCAGGATGTCAGAACAGAGAGTGGCGAAGCGCATCTTCTACTCTGAACTTGAGGAAGGTAAGAGAAAGCACGGCGGACAACTCCTTAGGTTCAAAGATGTTCTCAAACGACATATGAAAAGGTGCGACATCGAACCATCTCGCTGGGAACAGCAGGCTGCTAAACGACCCGAGTGGCGGACTTTGGTGCAAACTAAAGTCCGTGATTTCGAAATGCAACGGCGCTCTGAGCTTGACGCCAAGCGCGATGAATTAAAAGCCCGACCACCTGCGGCTCATTCTTACAATATCGTCAATGGTGAGCTCACATGCCCTCAATGCTCTAGAACTTTTACCAAGAAAATTGGCTACATAAGCCACATGCGAGCTCACCAGCGACAACAGAGTCCATAAAGCGGTCGCCATGACCGAAATCGGTCGGACCAGTCATCATCATCATCAGTTGAATTCGTCAACGACGTTTATGAATTTAACTCGTTCTTCTCGTTCACTAATCGAGAACGCAAATGAAACGAACTGAGCAAATTTAAAAAACTTACGTTAATAATAACGTAAGTCGCGAGGGACGGTCATTTCATACAATTTGAACTCTAAGTAGCGTACATAAAAGTAGCGTTGAATAAAAACCGTTCATATCAATAAACAGTTTACGTTACAAGTTGACATTAGAAGTACGTTAACTCGTTGACGAATTTAACTAGTTGATCAACTAGTTGACGAACGGAAATCAACGTTGACGTTTCGTTAAGGGAAATACTGTCAACGACCCATCTCTAAATTGGTGTAGGTGAATTATTGTTACTGCTAAAGTAGTGAGCGTGACCTGTGGAACTGAAATAAGGAAATAAATAAGTTAAGCAAACCTGAAAGGCGTCAATAAGGGCCATTTTGGAGCAACGAGAAATACCGACGTAATAATGACGTTGGAGACGCAAACAGAACGGATAACTTGAGCAAATATACTGTGCAGACTGACGGTTTATTTATTATTCATATTTATTTTTCAACCCAACAATGGAAAATGTGGAAACAATAACGCTCAGCGCTCAGTACAATACGTACCATTACCAGAGAGTGGAAGAAAAACAATACGTATTAGATAAAACATATTTGGAGTCCTAGAAAAAAAACGGTAAGAGGTCATGAAATGAAGGGTCTATACAGTAATGGTAAAACAAATTAACGATTTTTCGTCAAAACGTGACTGTAAAAGCAAGATTACGGAAGCCTATATTTTGACAGCACTTAAACGGAACTAAAAACAAATTCATTCATTCATTCATAAATTTAAGAGCTCAGCTCTTGTCGGTGGAGCAATCGCCACTGTTCTCGATCTTCTGCCTTTCGTTTTACCTCTTGATACAACTCGCTCCTCACTTTTTCCTTCACTTGCTCTATAAAACTTCGTCTGGGTCTTCCCCTTCCTCTTTTTCCTTCAATTTTCCCTTCTAGTATGGTTGTTACAGTTGTTAAGAACCATAGAGAACAGGAGAGGAAAGATGTTTGGCCACTTGATACGACACGACAACTTCTTTAAAAACAAATAGACTCACGGAATTAAAAACAAATAGAAACAAAGAAGATTTATACGGAGTTTATTTCCAAACAGTTAAAACTAAAGGAAATCTAATGCAATTCTTAGAAAAACGAAATTTCAAAGGCAAATGGCTCCCAGAGCGTTAATAATGAAAACTAGCGTGTTAATGTCACAAGTAAAATGGTAACTACTATTAGTTACTTGCAAAATAACAGAGCAATTTATGTGCAACTTCCCAATTTCTTATTAAATCGAAACAGAGGCAATGTTCACAAAGTTTCTGATTACGGACGGAGAATTGATTGTGAGTTGGGTTGAATTGAATTCTGTGTCTCTACGCACACAAAAGAACTCTTCGGTTATTGGAATGTTTTGATTGTACACAGAACAGAATACGAAAAATGGCACAAAGAGAGAATACATAAATTGTTGTTAGTTTGATTTGGAGAAAACTCCCGTTATAAATCATTTCTAGTAACTTGATCAAAACAAGCACACGCGAATTAATTACACGTATTTCCGTACAATCCCATCGTAAATACCAGCCAACTAATAAATTAAAGCTAATCTTGAACACCCACAGGCGATTTCTGCGAACAATCCAGACCGTAATGTAAGAAATATGTAGCCTCCTTAGATGGTACAACGCAAGAATCTCCATCACTAAGGTATCTGGCGCGAGGTTCGAGCTACAATTATTTGAGGTCAGGGAGCACGATATGACCCTTAAGATAAGAGAATGGTTACGCTTAGAATTTTTATTTTATGCTTTAAGATTGAACTATCCCTTTAAGAACGTAGTACAGAGAGGCGAGAAATATCTGTTGGAGCAATAATGATTCCTTGTGTACGGAGAGATGCTTTTTAAGGAAGGAGTCTTTTGTATTTAGAATCGAACTTATATAACTTCAAGTCCGTAAATTGAAAAGGAAGAAATCACCGATCCATCTTAGGTATCGTAGGATATATATTATGATTTATAGTACCAGAAATTGAAATCATAACGACAAAAGATGTGAAATTGAACGAATTATTCTTGAACTTTCAATAGAAGAAATTATAATATCCATTTATACAATGGTGTTATTTGTGATTTATACAATGTTATGATTAAAAAATAAAGAGTTAGATGTGTGGTTGTGTGTACAACAATAAAATTTTAAAGGGCTACGTAACAGACTTAAAAATAAACATCGATGCAATGTATGATTGTTGTAATATAGTTTCGATAGGCATATCAAATGATATTGTATTATTTACGTGTAATAAAACTCCACATCAAACTATCACATTGCAAATCAGGAAATAACAATAGCCAGGAATCTATATCTATCACTGGTAATGTCAAAATACATTTTGGGTACAGTCACGTGCAACTGCACAATACCGACAATCCTAATAATATCAATAGCGTATAGTAAAGGTAATTTATTCGAGACGCGGCGTGCCCATCCATTGTTGCGATCGCAACATTCCATTGTGTGGTCGTGACCTTCGCATCATAGAATGTTGGACAGATTAATAGTTGCCAGTAGGCGGTGACGGACCTGTTCAGTCTGTGTGGGATTTCTGAAGTTTGTTAATGGCAGGGATTTTCAAGTAAGTAATATTAATCACGATTAATAGGCGTTAGCCTCAATAATTCTAGTTTTGAGACTTGAGACTAGCCTCGAGTTGTTACTGATTTTGGACCATCTTAATGTGTCGAACGCTTCTCGAGAATTGCCGCTCTATTCAAGCGTATGCGTCTTATTTCTTTTTGCAATTAACAAAATGTAATAAGGTAAATAGGACGTGAATAATAGTATGTTGCAAATATCAAATCATTACATTAAGTTTTTTATACGTTCCTAATTTGATTTGAAACACTATGTGCAATTATCTATTTAGCATCAAAACACGCGTTGTGGCAATCGAATATTTGTTTTATGAGTAGTAAGCGATTCAACAATTAACTGATGATTTGCTGGTCAAGGGTCCAATTATTTACTATGGTCATGCTAATAACAGACACTAAAAGTTAAGAAGATTTTAAGGTTAATTATAGTATTCATTTAGTTTCAAAAATTGAGAAAACAAATACGGCTAGAGATACATTTAAGAAACCCTAAATCAATAACGACCGATGTAAACCAGAATCAAACAGTCTGGAAACTCACACTGAAAGACCGAGCTATATAAATAAGGAAAGTAGTAACGAAATAAAACGCTATTGTTAATCAAATAACTGTATACCTTATTCAAACATTTTCCTCTATTTCTAAAGACATGATTGATATACATAGATGAAGTATACTAGATTATCAAATACCAGATTAGAATATAGAATCTGGCTTGTCCCTTAGTAATATTTTCAGGATCATTTATTATCTTAGTGATTTCTTTTTTAATCTCAATTCTGATTACAACTGTAGGTATTTTTAGAACAGATATATTATTAAAACACATTGCAGTACTTCATTCGGTGACCTGATATTCAATAGATTCAAAGCGAAATGTAATGCTCCAGTACCTCGCCTCTCGCATCCAATCACCCGCTTTGACCTTAAATATTGCTAAATATTATATCGCCATCAACTATCATTAGGTCATTAGAGGAAATTGCATCCGCAATTAGTTAAATAGTTTCGGACATATAAAAATACTTCCAAAATAATCCATGATTCTTGTCTTTGGATTATTGTGAACAGATCAACAGGGGCAACTTTTTTCTGGGTAAGTTCGCACCATCGCGCATCGTCGACCGCACTGTTGGTTACTAAAGGAAAAAGTAGTGGACGTAAACCTATTCGTTTTTAGTACAAAAGATGGTCTAAGTTAAACCCAGACTCAAACTATATCCGTCACTTTCTAACGTAATATGAGAAAAAGGGATGGGCTATTTTAAAACTGGCGTTTTTCTTAAAACCTCTTTTTTATTATGGGTGATTGTGTATAAAAAAATCTAAGCCTATGTCATTATTTGTGCTTGATCTTTGTACTCTGTCGCGCTGTTGGAATATAGTTTAGCCCTTAATGACTTCCTTTCTTCACGGAAGAAGCTATGCGGAAGAATTCTAAGAGCGTTTGTACAATATATCATTAAATTTTGAACGCAAAGCAGAAAGCTCGATGAAAATACAATTCTTGGGAATACACAGTTATAAATTCAGAAAAGATATATCATCAACCTGGAATACTGTCCCACTGCTGGGCGCGGGTCTCCTTGGATTCGAATTCGAGACCTTTGACTTGGCACTTGGTAGTCCAGTGGTCATACCCTTAGGCTATCAATGCTTCAGAAAAAGATATAAGCAAACGTAAAACATGAGCCTAAAAAACTAGTACGGAAAACCTGTAATTTGATCGTGAATGTGTTCGTTTGTTCCTTGTCGAACACTCGTAATCAATACCTCTTATGAGTAGTTAAACACTAAATTACACAGCTCATGTAGGAAGTTATTTGCTCTGGTATTTTAAAGTGATGTCTTAGCCACATACTTATTAGAGCTCGCGTTACGTAAAGCAATTTTCAAACGCAACATTTCTTTTGAAAATCCACTTACTATCGTGTATTTACTTTTAGATATTACAAATCACAAAGTGCATCACTATTCTGTCGTTGCATGTGAGTACAACAATAAATTGCTTGCATTGTTTTGTTTACACTTAGCAACATCATTATATTAACAGACGAAATACAAACGTGACAATCAAAGCAGGTTAAAATTTGCATAAACACTTTTGTCATTACCAGTAGTTACTAATCGTGAGAAGATACTTCTTGTAATAGTATGTAGGTACTTGAAAACGAAGAATTGTTTACGGTTACCGTTTCATTTCAAGTATTTGATCCTTACAAACCAAGGGCGGTAGATATAGGACGCAATGAATGACAAAGTCGGTATTACATAATATCTCAGTACCTCAACCATGAGTTCTATCGAATGGCTTTCGATAGGTTTTTTACGCATCGAAACGCTGTAATCTCATAGCAGATTTTAGTTCCTTACGTAACCGCTAGAGGCGCTGCGAGGGTTTTCCATACAAATATTTTACGGCGTCGCTAGCGAGTCTAGTGAGAAAATCTCATGGTCGAGGCACTGTTTGCATAAAAACCGTAGGTAATCTTACCCATGATTTTATTTTGACTACATGTTTGGTGTGGCAGCCACTACCGTTGTACCGAGTGTCGTGGGTTCGATCCCACCCGAGACAAGTATATGTTTTTCCAAAGACATCTTACTTACTTTGTATTCGATAGTGTGATAGTTTGTTTGTTAAGATCCGGAAGAAACAGCCCTAGTTCCCTAGTCATTCAAAGAATCTTCGTAGTGAAGGTTCTGTTGTGGTTAACATTTAAAATTAAATCACATACAAAACAAATAAATGTGTCAGTCACAAGGCTCAACCGCATCAATATGACCGCATTACTTGGTTTCGGTACATGGTTTTGTGCTCCGGAAATTGCTAAATTTTGGTTGTCGAAATGAATGACAACATGTCATATGGTATAATAGAATCTGATACTACTTGGGGCACAGTTTGCCATCATGGGCTCAGAAATAACATCATAATTTACTGCAGTTTCTTGCTTTGTAGTTGGAATAGGGGAAACATAAATATCAATCAATCAGTAACAAAAGCTCCATACAGCTTGATTTTTACTAGCAAACATTAAACAAGCATTCCGGCAACCGCAGCCGTCAAGGCTCAGCAACAGCAGTAGTATCACTAGCGCTGTGTCATTTTGAGACCATCGTTTGAGCAGAAATTTTACTACACTGCCCTTCAAACTGGAACACGGTAACGTTAGCACATTATTGTTTAGTAACAGGATATTTGGCAATACGGTGGTAATACCACCAAGACAAGCTCCAACAGCTTCCTTTCTTTCTTAAAACTTTCCTTTCAGTAGTGTCTGTACTCTATTATTACCAAATGGCAAGATAATCATTTTTTAGCTCCACCCTCCATCTTGCCAAAATTGACCATATACCTCTGTTCGTCTGATACCAATAAAATTATACCAACACATATAGCACCTCCATAACTGTGTTAACTAGTGGAAACAACTTGTGATTTGTGTAAAATACTTGAAGACTATTTAGTTTAAGTATTGTTGTTAAATTATTCATGAAGTATAAAGATGGCGGATTGCCACAAAGTTCACACGGTGAGCTTCAACCTTCATGGATTTCGGACAGGTTTCATGTCAAAGTGGTTCCACTTAATGGCCATGTTCCGGAATAATAACAAACACGACGTTAAATAAGCTAAGATTCTCTATCTTAAGTTTTTTAACATAAGGATTTTCCCCTGTATCGTTGACATACACAAACACCCAAACCCGGAGGTCATACAAATAACATTTGTTCCGTACGGAGATGAAATTGGACTCCACTAACTTGTGGCGTAAAAGTCGATCACTACGCCAAACGCGCCGAAACATAGAAAACTGCATTTATAATCATGATAAAATAACTATTTTAATTATAAAATAGCTAAGGCTTCATTCACTTTACGGTAATGAATGCAGCAGTTTAATTGAATTTCATAATTAAACGCTTTCCACAAACTTTATTCATTTGCTTTGGCTGCGCTACGTTGCTGCGGTATGTTATTATACTTTACGCTATACAAAATGTACAATTAGAGTACATCTATAATATTCAGTGCAGAATTTGACTGTTCAATGTGATTTGGAAGGAGAACCTCTAAAAAATAAAGACAGTTTAAAAAGAAGCGAATAAACTATTTTCCCAATAATACATCTCATTTTTTTTATCTGGCTGTAACCAGAACCCTAAAATTCAACTAAAGTTGACGTGGCGTTTCGTTAGCCTTTTTCCTTATAGGTAATTATATGGTGCATTTGGTAGGTCCATAATATTCCAAATAAACTTACAAAATGCAATATTCTAAGACAAGAGAGAAGATCGATAAGTATTTGGTATTTCGACAATCGACATCTGCCGGTTAATTCAGCAAATAAAAAAGTAAATGACCAAATCGAAGAATCGAATCGAATTTGAACAATCAGAAGCCTCAATGCTTTGTTTAGAAGTTTCGCATCGATTGCTAATCTACTTGTAATCTAGACCAGACGAACGTACGCAACCGATCGTGTTGAACAGATTAGGAGCGCTTTAGATACAGTAGATTAGGCAGTTTCATTCATTTGTACTTTTTTATCGTTTAGTTAGTAAAATGTTATGTAGTTTTTTATATTAACATCCTACTTACAATTTTTTTCTTGGCAAAGTGATAGCTTCTGGTTATTGAAATTAAGTAAGTACATAACTATTTTATATGTATATATAATCATAATGTTACAATTTAAGTAAGTATGGGTTATAATTTAAGTATGAAAGATAAGCAGATACAATTTTCGTAGGGTTAACGCTGAGCAGACACTAAGCGCAAACTAACGAATCCGTATGTCAAATTTGTATTTAAATTTGACATACGGAAGCGTAAGCTTACGCTTAGGCTTAGTGTCATTTCTAAATATTAGCCTAAAAGTTACGCCTACACTCTCATAAAATATACCTATTATAAGCAACAAGCGACATTATGGTATACACGTACTTATACAATAAAAGTAATAAGTATAAATTCATTTACTTATTAGATCTATGTTAATATTTCGTATTGCCATTGCATCTATGTAGGTGCACTTATCAATTTGCAAGCTGTTGCCTGCTCACATATTCACTTAGTCGTTCACCATAAGTTTTGCAACACTTTACCCAACCTCCGGTTTCGATCTCAGGACGACACCGCGACATGGACCGTGAGAACAAGGCCTGTCGCAAGTAGACGTGAGTGATGATAGTAGCAAATGTATTAACGTCATTGTTAAAGCCCTTATTGTAAGTAAATAAGGTACAAATTAATGTGAAGTAGCTGCAAAGGATAATGTTGGAAGCTTGGAGGTCTTGTTACTAATTGACGAGTTAATTCGTCCATGCCATAAGTCTAATGAGACGACCGTTTTTATAGCAAATAATTATAAAGTGCAATGAATTTTATGACGAAGGAAAGTTTTTATCTTCTTGATAAATCAAAACACAACACGTCATAATTGTTTTTAAACTACCAACAATATTTGATTACTCCTATCTCTTTAGATACGATTAATTATATATAACTGTAAATCTTATCTAAAGTATTTATTTGTAAATCTGGCAGTGATGTCATTAATTACCGACTTTTAAAAGCATGTATTGGTTTCATGTTCTTCGTAAAGATTGTCTTCACAATATAATGTGAGATTATTTGTGAAATTTATAAAACCATCATTGCAATGTAATCTATAATTACGACCGACATTATTTTATTATAGTGTACTGTGACGTCTATCTAAATTGTTATATCATAGTTGCATGATGCTGGCATAATTACATTCATTATCACTATAGAAACTATTCATTACCAGATGGTATCACAGACCTACCTACTGTGTTACGTTACGATACTTTGTGTCAAGGACTGATACTTCAAACATCATCCTCCTTTTCAACCGACTTCAAAAGAGGAAGAACTTCTCAATTCGACTCTCGTTTGTAAATTAGTTACAAATCATAATGTAAATAATGTTCCTAGTTTAGGTTCTAGGTTTGTGTACTTTAGGTCTAGTGAAAATTGACTGTCGCGGCATCGGTAGCAGTTTAGCACCTATAGTGCGACTGTCGCTCCTAGTTTCGCTTTCCAGGTTGAACAGTTTTATTGGGCTTTTCTATGAAATTCCCAGTAGAGCCGGTTTATGGCAATAGGCTCAGTCCTTGTTACATGGTACCTCAACATACCGGCAAACTGTGTTACATTACACCTTTGACTAACCCTTCCTTTTGAATGTTATGTAATGTATGTTTTGATGGCAATTTATTTGGTGTCAGACACAGTACAGCCTCTCAGTCCCCCCAGTTCCAATTTCTCAGTTCTTTTCTCCGATTTCAATCTAAAGGAAAAAATCTCCGAACGTGTTTGCTTTATTGACTACGTTAGTGAATCCGCTTACTTTCGCCACAGTGTAGAAAATTGTTCGCCAACACGTAACGCCTATAAAGCCTTCTACGAAGTGGAGAAGCTTTAATTATACGAGCTTTTGTTATGCTATATTGAATGTCAAGGCTAAGGAAACTATAGAAACGAAAAGCAAAATACATAAGATGACCATTTTGCTTATGATATGTAAAATACTGATATTCAGCCGCTTTTAGACTGGAAGCCGACCACAACGTGGTTGGGAAAAAGGCTGATGACCATTTTGCTTATAGTTATTGCTAGCTTGTTGTCAGCGGATTTACTCGCGACCCGAAAGATGTTTACTATTTTTCAAACATAGCCTATGAGAACGCTATCTATGCTGCAGTTTAATAGGGAATAGGAAATTAACAGATATGATGATGATTTTGCATTTAGCATAGATTATTTTAAAACGGTGTAATATTATTCCATTACAATGAACGCATTTGACCTTATAATAATAGAATGATAAGGAAAATAGATTATCTGCGGTGAGAAACGTGTAGACAAGTACACAACAGGACAAAATACTGGCCTTCACTGTGTTAAAATAATCAATGATCGCATTGTTTATCCCCAACACACCTAACCTACTGGTCAAAATGAAGGAAAATAGACCTTTTCCTATACAAATAGACAGAAACTACGGAATGCTATTTGGATTCCTCTTTTGCTTTGTCTAAATATTTACATCTTGCCATACACATGCAACGGATAGAATCACTATGCAAGTTAATTATATTGCTTAAACAAAAAAGAATGGCGTTTGTCCATGCTTTGTTTCTAAAGCAGAGATCCAGTTCACCCAAAGTTGGTGTTGCGGCTTTTGCAAAACACATCGGAACCGATTGTTGCGCGACCAGCGCAACAGACCCAACCATGTTGCCTGACTAATATCAACATGAAACTATACTTGGAAAAGTTCTTAAGCCAAGAACTACAATAATAGTCACAAACAAAACCATCAAACAACTCCCAGCGTCCCCAATTGGACCCACGTGGAGAATTAACGTGCCGGCCATAAAACACATCTGTGTATTAATAGTGACACATCGTTCATGATTGCTCGTTCTGTAGTAATTTTCTGCAGTTGACTGACAATATGCGCAATGATATGTAAGTGGATATACTAATAAAGATGATTGTAGGTTTAATCGAGGAAATCTAGCTACTGGTAGTGACGCTAACATTAATATATGGTGGTAATGGTAAGGTCTTTTATGATATGGCTAAAAGTCTCTATAGCATTTGAGAGTTTGAACCGACTGACCCCATAGGTCATGGACAGGCCGGCAAGAAAGACAACTTATACGATACTAGTAAATTACTTCTATGACATATTAACAAATTCACCAGTTTAAGAGCTGTTAGAGTTTTAGACTCGGATGTGATCATAGTACACCATTATAACGACAGAATAATTCCAAATACGATCCTTAACCTACATACTGATACAAAAGACAGCCGTAAAACGACCATTAACCCAAAATTTGGCAATCTGTATCATAGTAGCCTTGGCTTGGCACTCCGAGGATAGACGGCCGAGACCCATTTATAATAGCGGCGACGCGACCCCAAGTAGCACGGAGAAATAGAATGTAAACAGCAAATATTTGCTCCCGTGAGTGGAGTTATGATTGGCACGCGCTTTCTTTGTGGAGAAGAGTAAACATGGACGGGAATTGGGATGATGCAGGGGAGAATTGTAAAAGCTTTTGATACTGTTCAAATTGTTGTGATTATACTTTAAGGATTTTATAATAAGACCGGTTTAATGGTGATAAATTTTCATGAACCGATAAAGCTTCTGAATCTTACAAGACTTTAAAATTAAGTTCAATGTTAAAATAGGCGAGCTAAAGCTGGCAATGAAACAAACTGATACTATGTTTCAGTCAGCTATTTATCAAACGACGGCGGATGTTGTAGGAGTAAATGAGAGATAGAATTTTTTTAACGACAGACACAACACAACACTTTCAGAATTGACTCGTAAATATCGAATTTGGAATCATCCTATAAACAGATGTGTCGCAAACCCAATATGTTTGTTGATTTGTGTTGGTTCTAGGTTGTACTGCTGCCAGTTATCGCATTCAATTGTAAACCATAGTGATGGATTGCCCAATTAGTTCCAGATTGGAATGAAGCCCGTTTGAACCGAAAAATCGCACATGTTTGTAACTATATGAAATGAAACAGACTAGTTAAACCTCAAACAATGGTGTAGAACATAATTGCAAAGATTGTGGCAAAGATACTATCACTAAAAGTAATATTAAAATACATTCATAATACGGCGTATAGTACTCACACAGCCTTAGCGCACATGTCCACAAGACACACAATACGTGTTAAACGTGAACAAACAAAAGTGAATAGTGGAAATAAAAATATATTCGACACGACGCACTGTTCCCAGGCAGACACAAACTGTGACTGAAAAACAGGCGGGTTATCGAGACATAATAACAGTAATAATATCTACAACAAATGTTGTACTTATTTAAATTTTTGTATCAACAATGTTGTCTATCAGCAAGTTTGTTTTCGCTTCCGGATGAGCAGAACCAAGAGCGATATCAAATACGTGCATCGACAATGGTACATGCTGGAGTGTTAGAACCGGTTAGGACTAAACATTACGATTGGATACGGTAGAATCGTGACCGGTTGCTAACCCATAGACTAAGAGTAACGTACCTAAAGGTACACTCATGATTATAGAACAGTTTAAAATGTAATAAAAGTATTACAACAGCGGAAAAGGCAGCTACACAACAACATGACAGATTTGCACAGCACTATGAAATAATGTTTTCAGGAATAAATTCGAATAGTACCCATAGCAGATGATCTTAAACTGATAAAAAGACAGCTACTTAAGGTAACGGCAAATCCTAATCAAGATCCATTTTAAGGTCAACAGTTGATATTATCTGCCCACGAACTTATTCTTCGTGACGCCAATAATCTGGTAAATGGTTAAAAATGCTTTGATTTTAGATACAAAATAATGGATTCTTTTTGTTAGCATAATCTGTCTTATTCTGTAGACGTTTTAAAATGGACATTTTAGGAATTGCAACAAAGGGTAGCCCCTAAGTACTTAGAGCGTTTGCTATTGTTATGCAAGCAAGCAGTTAGGATCGATAACTAAAATAATCAAGAAGGAAATAATTATGCGAAACCACAAGTAGGTAACGCTCTAAAAAACCATGTATTTTTTAATTCGTAGGGCATTATAGAAATGCTTCACCTACTTAAATTACATAAACGCGAAGATGTAACTGTTCTCCACTCAAACACGTGCAGTAACAAACAATCGAAATTCGTTTTTTAAACACCACCACAGCACGCACAATAGCAAATAATGTGTCGCAATGAATGAAAGTTGTGAAAGAATACGAGAAACCAGTTTACGTAATTCACGTAAATTTCGACCGACAATAGACTCTTACATGGTTCATGCACATATGCCTGCAATACTCATTTTATACTCTAAATGTTATGAGAAACGAAGGGACCATGTAGCTAGCAGTACTTAGTATTGTTGAAATCTTAAACAGCGTCGACTGCCAAGAATTAAAGACACATTTAGCTTCACAATCTGAATTAGCTATGGTTTCACATTCACCTCACATAATGTGATGTATTCATAAACTCCAATCAATAATACGACATGTTGATGACTAGTGTACCATTGTAAATGAGAATCACAGGATCTTCCATTTCCCTCTTTTACAATTCTTAAGACGATGGTTGACACAATCTCAATGCAGAAATACTTTTCATGCCAAGCAGTTGAGCGGAATCCGGCATTGCAGCATTCAGATGACATCACGTTTATTCAAAACTGCAACTGACCGATCGAGACTCACGAATCGAATTAATTAAATCGATCTCAAAGTAACGATGATCTTGTTATGTAAAGAGCAGAGAGCTGTCCACACAATGTTGACATCTGCGCTTCTATTCGACCCAAAACATAACATTAGCCAATGTGAACTACTTTTGATTAAACATTCATACGAACCGGATCTCTTTTCAAAAATATTAGGTGCCAGTCCCGATTTCGGCCTTCAATCATACAGATCAAGTTCTTCAAATTGAAAATAGAATCAAACTAAAAGTTGTCAATGCCGTGTGACGTAGCTGCTTTCGTCGATACGTGCTAGTATTTATATCGGAGTGGACGGTCGCAGTGACGTTGTTCTCTTAAACCATTCCGACCTTATTGAACTGTTTCTTTGCTTCGACCGGTCTGTTTAGGAGAGTTGGAAATGGAGTCACGACATCACTTAGGAAATAGGTAGTCTTTATGTTACAGTTCAATTAAAAATCCGAGGAAAAGTATGAAATCTACGTGTAGAATCAACACAAATGGTTTTTTTATAAATTAACAACAGGCTCGTCCCAGTTTTACATGGGTTCTTAAATTATAACCTTAATCTTTTTAGAAAATCCCTCTTTCTATAGCTGAACAAAGTGAAAACCGTATAAAAATCAGTAAAGTCCTTTCTGAAATTAACCCGGACAAACGCAGACATGGCATCGGGTCGGGGGACTTTAAGATTAGATTACGTATTTGATTCTCCTATATTAAAAACTAATGGCACAATAAAATCTCTCGAATTTTGTCATGCGACCTTACTTCCATTGATAGAATATCCCAAAGTAATTTATTATCAATTGTTTGCTTAACACGTAACCAAATCGATAACGCCCTTGTCTGGCTTTTTTGTTTGTAGGTCATGCATGAAAGCGGACGTGTTACACTTGATTAAACAATAAAGTAGAAAATGGGTTAGGAGACGAAACTATCACATCTCTACCCTTCTTTGAATAATCTGCATTCCTTTACCTATATGAAAACCAGTTGATCCAAGGCGTATATTATATTGGTATTCAAACACAGCTCCACTACATTTATGCGAAATATGTTACATCCGTTACCCAACTCTCCAAATCCTAAGGTCAAGTTATTGCAATATATGCTTGACAGAAAAGTCGTTACCAAATCTGTATCCAAAGGTATCTGTCTTTTTTTTTTAGAAAAAAGGAAACAAAACCTCGTTGATTTCTTTCTATCAATATTTTCACCCGCTATGAAGTTTTTATCTGAGTATATCGTCTTTATTTATAAAGAGGTCCACTGCTGCTGCTGTACAAAAATCTCCGCTATAGTCTCCCAGTTACTTTTTCTTTTTCGCCGTCCGTTGTATTTTCCGGACGTCGTCTTCACTCGAGAAGCTTTTTGCCCCAGTTATCATGTTGATCACCCCCATCAGTTACATGAGATTGTCTTTATTGCGATGGCCACTACTTTTAAATCGATTGATATAGATCAAAGATCAATTGCCAACAATATCGTCACAATTGAAACAATTAACTTGTCCTCCAAGACATTCACCATTACATCAGTACTACAAAAAGTCAAAATAGTCCAATCTAGTCCACTTAATCTCTATAAATAGCCGACATTCATTCATACATTCTTGTGGCCTTATCAATTGAATGGTTTAATTGTAACGATGCAACATAAGGGTCCATTGTTAATTAAATATACTGTCCGATATTTTCTGACCCAGCAAAGAGGTTCACTTCCTTTTTAGATATAGTTTTAGTAGTGTTGCCAGATAGAAAACAAACAGGATCTAAAAGAACATGCAATTCTAATAAATACTCTTTTACAGATATACTGAATGAATACCGGCTCTACATTTGAAATTGGTATCTTGGCAAGCGGATCATCATTAGATCCTACTCTTTTACCACAAAGGGAACTGGGTTTACTTGACTTTTACTACACGCGTTTCCGAACAGATTGGGGAAGATTCCTATTCTTAGCCATCCCCTCATTATAAAAAACTCTTACAGGGCTTCTTGACACTCAAGGCCTTTGACAAATCATTCAGGAGTCCCCGCAAAGAAGACAAATAATTAACCAAGATAAGCTAGATGTTGCGGTTGCACTCGTCTCAATATTAAATGTCTGACACAAAAAACAAATATTAAAGTCCATGTATGAAATACTTTTTCTTCAGCTGCAACGGATATGTACTAATGAAGTATTTGTAGAATATTTATTGGTAGTTAAAGTAAAATCATAAAAAATACGTATGATTACGTGATGAAACAATTTCCTGTCGGCAATAAAAGATTACAGTCATGCCAGATTAAGTAGAAGCTGCTCGTTCATGTCCATGATCAATCTTGATTGTGAAACTGAACTTTCTGCCATTATGTTTATAAACTAAAAAATATTAACGTGTCATTACAGCATTAACCCAAAGACAATTATTCTCTTCGCACCAGTTCATAACTCATCATGGTCATCCTAACTTTTTGGGTTCAGTTTCCAATCTAAACGGATACGGCTGAATATTATATTTTTCACAAAGCGGTTGCCTCTGCGATCTTTCTGATAAATACCGATATCTTAACAGGCCTTTTTGGACGGTTAACGAACACTAACGATTTCCAATAGCTCGTCGTCTGCTTTTGGTGGCTAACTAGGAAACAGGATGATTATTCGGAGCCAAAAGATAGCGTCAAGGCCACTAACCAATCCAATACATCAAAACATGATAGCCATAGATTCCATAATAGACGAAACTAATGACGTATGATAAAGGTCATTGAGTCATCCAAAAATAATACAGAAAGTAATAACGTTGAATGATACCTATTGGTGTAGACTGTAGACTGTACACTGAATAGACGGCTCCCTGGGGAAACCCAAACCCAATTCTTGTACACACTCAACCAATTGCTTTCTATAAGTCGACGTATTGTTTAGAAATGCTTGTTTTTTTGTTTTTCTATATTCGACGCTAGCAGTAGGCACTTTTGTTATAGCTAGCGTAGATTAAGACTCGTTTAGTCAATTCTACTAATATATTTACCAGTTACCTCTAACGAACCGATATTTTTATTACACTTTAAAGACTATACAGTTCCTGAGGTCATAAAAGTGTAACAAATCAATTTGCAGTAAAATCGCCGCCGAACCAAAGTGGTCATTCTATACTGAGAAAAATCATAAATCTCACATTTTATAGGTGAATAATAAAGAAAGTGCACGGACGGACTTCCGTAGTTATTAAGTAATTGGTGTACAAGTACATGTAATCACCACTCTTGGCCGTGCAGTACTTTCACTGGACGAATTTATAAAATTTCACTGACGATACTCCATCGTCATTGTTATGGCATGGTCAAACGCGATTCGGGCCGACAACATACACATTTTTACTAGGTAGGTATACACCTAGGTTCTGCTAGTAGTTTTGTATGAATAAAATTCTGCAAATGCCACGGCATCATTTAACGGAACGAATCAAATGGCATATTCAACTATATTTTTACAGCGTCGCCTTTTGACCACAAATACCGCAATTCAAGATTTTAATATGAATAAACAGAAGTAAATTACATACTGCAATGCCATACTGTTCGAATATTGTAAGCAATTGTATGTGTGAATATTGTTACATTATAGAGATTCACTGGTGAATAAAGGCTGGTCCTCGTGGAAGTCTACGGCGGGGAACCCTTTGTTCAGCAGTGTAAGCAATTAGTGAGGTTTTACCTCCAACCTCAACCTCATTTAAACTAGAAAAGAGGTTTTATGGAAACGTATCATCCTTCAGGAATGTCAAGCATTATTTACAGTATATTACTGCCGCACTATAGTTGCACCTATTTCTGGAGGACGTTGAGAAATTGTGGATATTGTAAAGATAGTACACCACCTTCTCCCAAAACATATGGTCAAGACTCTTGAACATCGTCAGTACAATTTTCAGGTAAACGATTTAACATTTCGTCACGAACTCCAAAACATTGAGTAATAACTCATACTTCTCACGCGATCCAGACGGTATTCGAAGAAATTTTGTAACTCTACCGTCACTTATCATTAACGTAACCATGCAAGATAAATTGTGTACGTCGAAAGATAATATGGTGATATCTTATTTACGGATCGTGTTACGAAGATGTGTTGATAGCTCCTTTTCATCTCCATCATGTAAGAGATAAAGCTTGTTGTTAGTTAGAACTACTTTGTTTTTGCAAATACCACATTATTCTAATAACATACCGTACTGTATCACTACATAGTATAAAACAAAGTCGCTTTCTCTGTCCCTATATCCCTATATGTATGCTTAAATCTTTAAAACTACGCAATGGATTTTTTAATAGATAGAGTGATTGAAGAGGAAGGTTTATATGTATAATACATACATATTATAATACAGAAAATACAAGAAATTTAAATCCATGCGAAGCCGCGGCGGGTCGCTAGTTTGTACTAAAGCACATCCACAGTTCGCCGGTACCATAATTTTTTTTATTTCGCAAATTTTATGTAGGATTTTTAGGAAACCAGCATGCCAGTAAAAGACCTGATGGTAACCAACCAGGAATTCCAGTCTGTAAGTTCTGTCTACCAAATCTGACAGTTCTTTTGTCATTGAACAACCATACTGACAGTTGAGCAATTCTTTCTTCGTGTGACTTAGAGCGGTTCCGCAATTTCCGTCATCCGATTTCTCTATACAAATAGTTCTACGACTATTCCGGACCGTATTTTCCCGGATTCGGATCGGACGTAGTGCGAAACCGCTCTTATTCATACTCCGGTTTCTCCTCAGGTCTAATAGTTACTTTTTCATTTCACTCAATTTTATTCTTTTCTGTAATATTACCCACCTTTATAATATTTAAATTAAAACGCTTGGCAACGAAAGAACAAAAGCCTAATTTATAGTTCAGCCCCAATTTTGTTACTCTCTAGTGAGATACTGGAGAAACATTTCTATGCGGGAGCCTCGGGAACTAATTAAATTTGTTATGCCGCAAAATATTATATTGTTACTGTACATCACAGACACAATCCGCTACAAATTCTATAAATATGATTCTAATTCTATTAGTAAAATCCTTGCTATAGAATCATGTTTATAAAAGAGTCATCGACCCCCGCAGAGAGTTGCCCTCGAATCATTTTAATAACAAACAAATAAGTATAGCCATTTGTCTGGGAAGATTCACATTTTATTTTCGTTCTGAAAGTTCCTCCATTCTCCCTGTAGCAATCTATCTTGTGGTCGTAACGCTGTCAGAAAAACAAGAGGAAATGCTCGCATTCAAAAGGCTTTTTCCACGCGTTGACTCACTACGATTTATAATATGAAACTTTTACATGATCCGTTTTCTATTTTTCTTTATATTTAAATATCTAGTTTTATTTTTCTCAAAATTACTGCTGCCAAGACGATAAATTCTCATTTAACATCATATCTTCACTTTCTGGGCTTCAGGCTATTCTGTTTATATACCTACCCACTTCAGGACAACCTATGCATAATTAAATATACACAAGTCTATCAAGACGACCTTTGGACATCACCCTGACCGAGCTAACCGAGTTCCTTGAGGTGACACTCCTGAAATAGACTTCAGTGAAAGGTAATGACGTCAGTCTGATGTTACCTTCCTACGTAGTACATTAACTGTCGTACCCTTGACGTATAAACGATAATCTATAAAGAAGAATCTTCCTTATAGCTAAGCAAGCTTAAAGTTTATACAAGAAGTGATATTAGCTTTAATTAGGTTTTTTTCGAATAAATGATTCCGGGATTAAAGGGAGATCGTGATTTGTCATCTACAAGTTACTTAATCACCATCTTATAATACAATTCTGACTGGTCTTGTGCTTAATGATGCTCATGATAAATCAGACGAATAATTTTATTTGTATGATTCACGAACGATTAATGTTATTTATTTTCAGCCGTGATCGTCTCACTGCAGGCAAGTCTCCCTATTTCTTCCTACAATTCTTTCTGATTGCGATAAGTTTTCTGTATCCAACTCTTGCAGAATATATGTATGTTATACAGTCAATCTCGTTCCGATTAAAAACACTATAATAGAAGCATTCTCACAAGATTTTTAGTCACAATCTAAGAGACATCATACCACATTTAAACTTATTTCTCATTAAGTCATTAAGTAGTTATACAAAGTTCAACAGCCAAACATTTGTCATTGGTTACAAAGTGTCCATCTATTTAGTAGTCATTGTATAGTAAACAAAGCTGACATTATTAAAAACACTGCTGCGCTGTCACAACATCTTTGTTACCGTTTTGACTTGCATTACTCATGGTACAAGTTGACATTTTGTTCTATGCATTTGTGTATGAGTCATGATTAGCGAGTTGAAAAAATCGAATGACAAATGTTTGGCTAAATTCTATTTAAAATTACTTTTTGCCGTAGTATATATATGTAGTATAATATTTTCTTTAATTTACCTCCGTTCAGACTTATACATATAAATATTTTTACATATAAATATTTTCTTTAATTTACCTCCGTTCAGACTTTTTCCTGTATAAAAATGAATCTATTTTTGGCTGATACTTGGTATAACCTTTACCGTTTACCATTATTATTTTTTGCCTGACCTTAACCGAATCTGTCAGGACAGGCATAATACGACTTCTTCTATTTCTCAACTTCTTTTATCATATTGCAAACAAAATGTACTACTAATGTAATGTCCAATACCAAAAATGTAAAATCGACTGGACTGCCAGATCAACTTTACAAATCAAAAGCATACCTCATACAAAACTGTGGGCGATACCACTCGAGTCTAACAAACATAAAAAAACAAAATAGTTCATTAACCTTTAGAATATTAATGTTACCTTCATGCAGAGGAGTTAAGAGAGATTGTGGTTTTAACATATAAGTCATTAAATTCGATTACTTAAACTTAGTTAATATTAATATTATATTACATCTTCTTCAAAACAATCTGAGATGGGTAAACATTTCTAATGAAATTGAGGCAGATTAACATAACAATGCCATTACAGAATCGCGTTTCAATAAAATGTTATTGAAGGACACACAAACAGAACTTCAAAATAATCTAAAATGTAATAATGTTAATGTACGAAAAAAAAAATACAAGAATAAGATAAAGTAGGCAGAATCTCCTCATTGAAAAATATTAAGTTGATAATAGTTATCTACCAAAGAACAATAATTTTTAAAAGCTTCGCTATGGCTACAAGCCTGTTTCTTTGAGTATTTTTCTTAGAAAATAAAACCAAAACACGTCATGTAGATACTATGTAGTGAATTTACTAGGTACTTGCAACATCTTTAACTCTGGTTTAAAAAGTAATGGTAGCAACATTTTAAAATTGTCTGTTTCCAAGCTCACTAAATCCCAATTTATTCTGAATTTCTTTTACAACCTTTTTGTATTATGCATCTAATATGAAATTCAAACAGTGCACCTTTTAAAAATTCTAAGAACACCTCCTGCATATGAAACACTTGACAAATATTTTCTTCATGCCGTAATCAGAGGCCATAAAACAACATTGCACTGCAAATCCAGTAAAATAAATAGCCGTTAAGTCACCAGCAGAATTACGTTTGTTTTTATCGTTCTTTACAAGCCTAATAAAGCTATTTTTATCGTAGAAGCTCAGAATATTAAGACGCTATTATTCTATTTTGATACGGAAAGAAAAATAAGTAATCCTACAAAGTAGAGTGAAGTGAGTTTAATTTTCTTTGTTTGATTTATTGGAGCAGACGGTCTGCAGTGTTAATGTTCTTCCCTTAATTAACAAGCACCTTGGTGCCAAATCTATATTTACCACTGACTTCATTCTTATTGTTTTTAGAAACGTTAATGACTCGGTACGAATAGTCGTACTGAAAAAGATAACAATATTCTAACTCGTCAAAATGTTAATTTCTAAAACCATGGCACTCCCTTACACAATCATAATTCATAACTCATGCATGGCTTTGTTTATTCTAGCTAGACAACTTATCAATGTTTGCTTTCACAGCGCCGACGCAACAAATAGATTAACCCAGTTTTAAATACCAATACTTAAAATTACATCAACTTTTTATCATCGATAAATAATACATTTCCGGTTTACTTAGGGAAGGAAGATGACAAAGCCTTACGAGAAGTGACATAATTTCTCATTCATTAAAAATGTGAGTAAGAAAATGACGTAATCGAAGGCGTTACTAATGTTGACACGATGGTAAAATTATGCCTTAAATACGGTCCAAATTCCGACGTCCAATACTAAGAATTAGTCATTAGAAAAACAACAATAGAGGTACGTAATTAAGCCACGGTAAAAATGCATGATAAAATTGTACTGACGTCAATGACTCAACTCTAACTATAGACCGGACTAAGTCGCAATAGAACATTGTCAATGTTACCTCAACCATGAAATTTCTTACTGCTAAACTTGTGGTCTAAGGAAGACCGGGTCAAAAGACGCATTTACCATAAATTAAGCGGTAATGTTTCAAGCTGTAAACTCTACTATTAGTGTTGCTGTTTAGGAATCTTTACAAATTACTTTTGAAATTGATCTTATTTCCCAAAGGTCATCCGAGCCTGAGAAGCCTTACGAAGAAAGATTATAAAAATAAACATCACAAATAAGCTATTCAAATAACTTGGATCAATGAAAATTGCTCGATCACGATTGCAAATTATACCAGTAGCATAAAAGAGTTAAGCAATGTTGAAACTTCGTAATTTGTAGAGAAAGACGAAGAACAAATAATTTCTAAAAATATTTACTCCACGATCGTGACCAAACAAAAGACTGTGAAAGACAAACTTTTGAGAACAATCTGCATAATCACCCGAAACAGCGCTATAATATGGCTTTTTAAACTGCGTATCTTTCAGACAGACCCTAATTTTCTTTGCTTCCACAACTAGAATAGTTCTTATAATACGTGGAAATCGGATTTTGACTTATCTGGATACGCCTGGTGTGTAAGACGAGAAAACTTGCCGTATAAAGTTCTACAGAGCAGAAGTTGTTATTTACTCTCATTTTAACAGCAATAGCTTAGTAAATAACCAAAACGTGATGTCACGTGTCACTTAAAATAAAAAAGCAACTCATGAATGAAACCTTGGTAAGCAGCTGATGCTAACTTTTTCAATGCAACATTGCCATTTAAACCCAAGGTGATACAACATTACAGTAACGACAGAATTTAAACAGGTCTCCGAATGTAGCAGATTGTCTATTTGAGAACCATGCAACTAATGAGGGATGACCCGGAAAACCGTTTTCAATAACAAGTGTAAATACAGATATTACACATCAAATGTTGGCAGAAAGAACAAAGTCCTTTGTAGTCCTTTAAATAAAAGGAGGCGCGCGTTAATCCACTGCCAATCTTACTTAAGTTTCCGGGCGAATGAAAAGAGAAAAGTTCTCGTCGTACCTTTAATGTTTTTTTCAAAGAACTCAGCACTTTTACGGGTAAGGTGCATTTATTTTGTCTTAAATGTCAAGTGCTTCCCAGAAAGTCAGTTGCTTTTTTCTATTTTCGCCTCGACGATATCAGGTGTCCCGCGAGTCGTCTGTTAAGCGACGAATTTGCGCTAGGCACTCATCCGAGTACTTATTCAAATATTATATCTCACTGGATAATCTTTATCGCCAAACCCGCCGTTTGACCGAGCTAAGTGCAGTTTGTATGGATTTGAAGCCTACAACCAATCCCGCGAATTCAGAAAGCTTTTGTTAATAGTCCTGTGGACGCTTTCCATTGCAGCTTCGATGAGGAATTTCTTTGATTCGCTATGCACGTCGGCAATGGTAAAAACGGTTAATGTTAAAGCATCCAAGGTCAATCGTCGTGTAAAGCATGAGTCCAGGGGCACAGCACCTTTGAAAACAGGTTTCCCCGGTCAAGTATCGTGTGTATGGAGTTGGCCATTGTCCAATATTACGTATGCAGCGAGTTCACTTCATCTTTATGCAGTATTGTTTTTCGAACCGGATCTGTGAGGGCTTGTATTTTTATTATTGTTTCTCATTTATTTTATGCCTTTTTACAAGTTTAAAAGCATAATATTTTACTAGTTACATTACAAATATTGACTTTATCTCCGTCAGTGACATCAGCATGAGATTCGTTATTAATTGCACAAACAGGATTGTTTATTTTATGTTCTCGCGATAATGCACATTCGTTTAATTTCTGTTTTGCATATGGAATGTTTATAATTTGAGTTTATAAATTATCTTCTACATGAGCCTGAACTGAACAATACTTGCGAATAAAACGTTTTACTTGAGAAACAAACGTGTCAGGCTCTCATCTCAGATGTAATATTGTGTTTAGTGACCGCATGGCTATTGTCTTACCTTGCGGTACTGCTAATATATTATTTAAAATTGAGAAGAATCCATTTTGCTAATAGTATTAACCATATTTATCTTTGTTTCTTATGAAAACGTTATTTTATTTTTTCACAATCATCCTCTAACAACATTGACGTCATGCTTGCATTAACATGACCGCACTCACCAACAGGATTTCGCTTTGTACGCCTTTTGAGTTAGCTGGAATTCGTTGCGGTATATTTTTTTTGCCCTGCGAGCGTTTGTGGAATTTAAGTTTAACATGTTCTCAGATCACTCATTGTTTCGGTAGGCTAGTCTCACGGAGTATATTTTATGTGCGGGAATGGTGCGTTGCCACTTGGTTGCCTGTTTCAAGTCAGCAAGGCAGCATCACTTTATTGGTTTCTCATTCCACCATATTGAAAGGAACCTTGTTTTCAATGAAAAAGTCCTGCGACATCATAATTTTGGAAGTGCTCTTGAATTTTTGGGATATATCTAACCGGTATTTAGGCAAACATGTTGTTATAGTTGCTTATCAAAATTGAAAATGAATGCTACGAAATATTAACAGAATATATGCTAAAACTGTTTACTCGTCGACAAACGATGGTAAAACAGCTTTGACGCGTGATTGCTGCTTCAACAAAGGTTACAGAAAAAGGAATAGCACCTCACATGCACCTGCTGTCGGCATAATTTAGTTTGTATTCATTTTGTTGGCCAACAAAACGCAGGTATTTTTGCCAGCCGTCTCACAGCAATATTTTTTGCTGCGCTTGGTTCGAAATTTGCTGCCCTATTCAACTAGCGACCCACCCCGGCTTCGCGCGGGTGCCATGTAGTTTCTCGGCTTCTCTCTACTAAAATATGGATGTATAGTGCTTATAAACCTTTCTCTTGAATCACTCTATTTAAGGTGTCCCTTCGTCCAGCATACTCACCATGGAATCCTGATATTTCATGAATGTCAAAAAACTGTTCTGAAATAGTGCTAAATAGTGCCCAAAGGAAAAAAATAGTGCTCTTGTACTTGCGAAGTTATAGCCATAGTTCGATGAGTATGCTGGACGAAGGTTTCGCCCAGCATACTCACCTCCGTCCGGAGAATCTGTATACGCTTCAAACATAATTCATACTTCAAAAAATAGTTCCCAAATAGTGCCAAACGGTGCCCAAAAAGAAAAAACAGTGCTCGAATAACTTCGGAGTTATAGGCTTCGTTCAGTGAGTATGCTGGGCGTAGGTTCTACGCCCAGCATACTCACCTCAGTGCGCGAATATCGAACGAGCTATAGGTACAATTTACGTCTCAAAAAATTGTGCTTGAAATAGTGCCCAATATCAGTCCAATTTTTGCTTGACTTTTGACTTAGAAAACCATTAAATTTTAATGTAAACTTCTACATACTAACGTAAAATGGGGTACAGTCGTCGACACATGTTTTTGGACAAAAATATTAAACTTTCTAATTGTAGACTTCATGTTATTGGAAATAATTATGGTATTTTCTCACATGTCAAAAACTTTCGATTAAATGCATTATTATATATTTTATAAATAATAATAAATGAATGAAACTTTAAGCGTAAATGAAGTCTATTACTTCATTGCATTGTGTGTTTGTCTGAATAAAAACAGTCATTTGCAGCCAATAAAATTAATATCTTGAAAAATTGTAAAAAGGAAATTATACAGTTTCTTTTTGTATATATGTTGCAGGCAAAACTTATAACCAGTCAAAACTAGTACTGTGACATAGTTATACAAATTTTTAAAACTCTTTCCAATAGTTTCATCAATGAAAGGTTTAGCAATAAAAAACATTTTTAATTACTTACGTTATTTAGTACTATTTAAAGGGCCAAAGTAATCAGAATTCTAGTTAACTAGTTCACAGCTTTTGTTAACATTCATAATATAATCAATGTAAATAGAAAAAATTGTAGTTTTAATATTGTATATAATATACATATAAAAAAATGTTTAGCCAAATATTGGTAAAACTTTCTAAAATATAACACGTAGGTACTTGTACTTTGTTTTACTGCTACAACGTTTTAATCACAATAAAATTATCTTACAAATAAGTATAAATTGAGCAATCACAGTTTATAATCACGTTTTTTTTATTAATATTAAATACCCTATAGTAATTACAAATTAACAATCACAGTTTATAATCACATTTCTGTAAGTTATTAATAAAATAACTTTTACAAGAACAAAAAAAAAACAAACAAAAAATACAGATCAGTCTTGTCTAATAATCGTAAGATGTTAGGGCAGCGCCATCTAGTATTTAAACATAAACATATTCATTTGCGTCGCGGGCGCCGCGCGTCGCTTTGTGACACAAAATGGACCCTTATCACCTTCAAATACAGATCAGTCTTGTCTAATAATCGTAAGATGTTAGGGCAGCGCCATCTAGTATTTAAACATAAACATATTCATTTGCGTCGCGGGCGCCGCGCGTCGTAAGCCCCATACCTATTGACCGTACGTGCATCCATTACTGCCACACTATATTGAACTTTATCACATGAGGAATACAGGTCAATTCCGTAAACGTTGTGGTACCGTCCTTGATCCGGAAAATGATTATTTTGAATAATTTTGTCAGTTGTAATGTAAGCATTAATAACAGCAACTTTATTTTTCATGCATGATTTACTTCATTTGATATCTTAATCCTTCAAGCGCCGTGATCTAGACAAAATATCGATGGTCATAGGTTGACAACTCGTAACCCACATTTTTTCACAAAATGAGTTATGTACATCAAAAATTTTAAAATTAACCGCCGAATCTTTCTATTGATAACTCGTAATTCACAAAAAATGTCGCTCGAACAATTTATGCCAGAGTTGACAACTCACAACGAACGAGTATCAACTTGAACTCACTATTGCGCGAGTTACGAGGTGTCAACGCAAAATGCAGTTCGCAAAATTCACTGACAGAGTAACATTACGGCGTGGGTTTTAATTGTTTAAAAATAGTTTTACGTTTAATTACAACTTTAAATACGTCTATTTATTTCCGAAAAGTATCCTTGAAGTTATATTGGTAAGTTTTCATTTTTATTTTACGTAGAACGCTCAGTAAAAGCTCACTATTGAAATTTTAAGCCATCTTATCATCGATAACTTAATAATTATGTAAAACTAATTAATGAGAAGTATTGAGTTATTTTATGTAATAATCGTAATAAAGTAGCGATTTATTCTTTATCATCTAAGATCTATGCGATAAAGTTTCAACATGGATTATTTAAGCAGGCAATGGAATAATTAGGTAGGTACTTATCTCGACGTCTTTTTTTTTAGTGTTATCATGGAGAAAAACAGTGAAGAAGAGCTTTTTAATGATGTTGTAACGGGCTTGAAGGAACAAGGACTAGTTTCTGTTAACGTGTATCGTAATAAGAGGAGTGAGTTTGTCTACGAAAGTCAATCACAAGAATCATTACAAAAGTCATCGAGCTCTTCCGAGTTACAGTTGTACAACTACGAGGTAAATGGAAACGGAGAAATGATACTTTTGAACACATCAGATCGACTTGAGAATGTTCTCCTGGAACATTCCCAAGTCTGTACTCCTGTATTTAGCGCCGAACAGAGCTGTCAAGATAATGGCGGGACAGATACAGGTTCATCAATTACTGTTTTGAACGATATTACCACTTCGTCATTTATAAACCAGCATCAGATACCTTCCAGCCCAAGTCATAACTCGGAAAACATTGTCGAGAGTATTGTAGAAGTTATACCTGATGCAGAATCTCCTACAATTTTGAACTCATATGATTTTGAAATTGGAAATTTTCATGTTGTTGAGGAAACACGAACTGATACAGACTCTCCTACTATTTTGAACTCGTATGATTTTAACTTAGAACCTGGATTATCAACTTCTCTTGTAGTAGCCACGAGTAGTAGAACGAAGGATGATGATAACTATGACCCGGATCAGACGTCCTGCTCTTCTGAAGATGATGACAGTGGTATGATCGAGGGGAATAGTACTGGAAGGAAGACAAAGAAAAGAAAAGGCTTAGCTGATGCAGAGCATTGGAAAGCCCGCATGAATAAAAAGTTAAGAGAACAGGGAAAAGACTACATAGGGTGGAGAAGAAATGAAAATTCATGTAATACGCATAATGCACCACGATTAGCAAAAACATTGAAAGAGACTTGCAGTTCTGCTTTCTGTCGCGCGTCCAAAGAACGCCACTGCCACGAATTTACATCAGAATGTAGACAGCGATTGTTTGATCTATTTTGGAGTTTAAGTTGGGATCAAAAGAAAATGTTTGTGATTAACACTACCGATAAAATAAAAACTTTAAGACCCAAAGAAATACCAGAAGAGAAGCGTCGCTTCAATATTACTTGAAACAAGGGGATATAAAATTGAGAGTTTGTAAGAAAATGTATTTAAATACTTTATTTATTGGAGAGTGGTCAGTAAGGAGCTGGGTAAATAAATCCGAATGTGGTATGTTCGCAAAAGAAACTGCTGAGCAAATAGAAAAAAAAGAGGGGAAAGAAGAAAAGACTGTCACGTGAATTTTTAGTCGAGTATATCGAAAATTTACCAAAGCTCCCATCACACTACTGCCGCAAAGATACGTCTAAGGCATACTTAGAACCGATTCCTGGAGGTATGGCGGAAGTGTATAGGACCTACACTGAAGCGAGCACAATAAAAAACCTGGTTCCGTTATGTAGAACTATGTTTGATAACATTATAAAAGAAAAAAATATTGGCTTTCAGCAGCCAAAAAAAGATTTATGTGATACGTGTCTAAGTTACTATACTAAATAAATATCGGAACAGGAGTATAAAGATCATCAGCTCAGGAAACAAAATGCAAGAGAAGAAAAAGAAAAGGATTTAAAGGAGGCAGATGAAGGAAAATGTATTGTCTTAGAACAGGATGTTCAAGCTGTGAAAGTATGCCCATATATAAGAGCCAGCAGTGCCTATTACCGAAGAAAGTTGATCAACCATAATTTTACGGTTTATGAATATCCATCCAAAAAAGTAAGATGTTATTGGTTTTCAGAAGTCGACTGTGATACTCAGGCATCAGTCTTTGTTAGTTGTATATTAGATTACCTACGTGATATGATTTGCAACTCTGAAGGCGAATTTGTAACAAAGCCTATCATTATTTGGAGTGACGGTTGCACCTATCAAAACAGGAATGCAGTATTAGCAAATGCTTTATCCAACTTTGCTGCTGTGAATAATGTGGTCATTTACCATAAATATTTAGAACCTGGCCATACGCAAATGGAAGTGGATAGCGTTCATGCTGCCATCGAACGTGGCATTAAAAAATATGACGCTATTTATGTTCCATCACAATACGCAGATATAACTAAGAAATCACGCAAAGATCCATACGACGTCAAAATGTTAAAATATGACTTTTTCAAAAAATATGATGATCCAAAAGTGATGCGTTACGAAAGTATTAGGCCTGGAAAGAAGAAAGGAGATCCTGTTGTCACAGATCTTAAAGTTTTACTGTACGAACCAGATGGCAAAATTTATTATAAAATTGACATCTGCAATGAAAACTATTCTTTGTTACCAAGTAGACCAAGAAAAATTAATTTTCCAATATCAACCTACGAGCAACTTTTTGAGGACTCGCCTAAACTTACTTTATGCAAATATAATGATTTGCAAGCCCTTAAAACTGTAATACCTTCTGATTATCATTCTTTTTACGATAATTTGCCGCACATGTAATTTGGTTTAAACTAATATAATAATGTTTTTTTAAAAATTGACAGCTCGTAAGTAAATGTTGACTACTTGTAACACGTTAGTAGTGAGGTATTTTTGATATTGATAACTCATATCTGTTTGTTTATTGATTATTTAATGAAAAACCTATGGGGACAGTTTATTGTTTTAAGCTATATCAATAAATAATTTGATTACCTACCAACTACTTTTTGTTTTATTTTTTTTTATTTTTTTTTCGAAATTAAGCCTTTTTTTTCCCCTCCTGTAAAATTTGACACATTGCAGTTACGTGTTGTCAACCTTTGACCATCGATATATAAAATCATTGTTCCTAGCTACCGGGGTCCCATGCGACGCGCGAAGGCTTAATCATATTATTATAAAGTATTATTAAAATAATGTGTAATTAATAATATTGCGATTCTAAAGTAAATACTCCCTTACATAGACAATTAATAATTTACACAAGACAAAAATTGTTAGAAAGAAAGTTAATAATATTGTATTCGACTGTACTCAATGCAATGTATGTAGAAGTTTACAATCAAATTTAATGGTTTTCTAGGTCAAAAGTCAAGCAAAAATTGGACTGATATTGGGCACTATTTCAAGCACAATTTTTTGAGACGTAAATTGTACCTATAGCTCGTTCGATATTCGCGCACTGAGGTGAGTATGCTGGGCGTAGAACCTACGCCCAGCATACTCACTGAACGAAGCCTATAACTCCGAAGTTATTCGAGCACTGTTTTTTCTTTTTGGGCACCGTTTGGCACTATTTGGGAACTATTTTTTGAAGTATGAATTATGTTTGAAGCGTATACAGATTCTCCGGACGGAGGTGAGTATGCTGGGCGAAACCTTCGTCCAGCATACTCATCGAACTATGGCTATAACTTCGCAAGTACAAGAGCACTATTTTTTTCCTTTGGGCACTATTTAGCACTATTTCAGAACAGTTTTTTGACATTCATGAAATATCAGGATTCCATGGTGAGTATGCTGGACGAAGGGACACTATTTAAGCGTACAAACAGCAGGAGTTACTTTATTTTGTACTATGTAAAAATAAAGATTGTTTATAGTGGAATAGGGCACAAAAATTTCGAATCAAGCTAAGAATTAATCAAAGGATCAAATTCATAATGATAAATATTCAATACAAAATGCTTTTACCCGATAAGTAGGAACTTTCCATGTTTTTAGCACAAAGGTTTCCAAACTAAGGCCTGAATTCCTTTCATCATAACGGATTAGCGATTTGTTTATTGAAAATACATAGCTATTTTATATGATTTTGCGTACGCAGCTGAATGCATACGGAAATGAGAATGGATCTGTACGCATCTGCTGAATACATATGATAAAATAATGTCAGGCCTCCTATTTTATAAGGTCTATATTATAATAAAAAATCCTTTGCTGGTTTCCAGCTTCATTATCATTATTTTAATACATCATTAACAGTTATATGAAGTCACATTCCACTTAGAATAAGCAGAGTGGCGTTTTTACAGCCAGCGGTTTATAGTTGCGTCATAGCACAGACGACACGCACCATCAGCGTTCAGTAGTTCAAAGACCCTTAATTAAAATCACGGAGCGGGAACTAGTCCATACCGCTAGAACGTTAGAGGACGACGGAGATATATCGCCATCCCGCCATAACCACCAAACATTGATATAGGATAAGGGGAGCATATAAAAGAGGTCGTTTTACATCCTTACCCTGATTTATTTGAGTCGGATTCGTTAGGTATTCTTGTAGAAAGAAATATATTTTCGTCAGAGTTGCTTGCTAAGAAAATAAATGCGGATTGTATGTGATAATACTGGTACTTCTAAATAGTATCAAGTTAGGGATAAATGAATAATAACCTAAATCAAGGCTGGCAGTTTAAAAATACTGGTAATACCGCCTGTAGATACGCGAAGTTACGAATCTTTAGTAAGAAACTCCGTGTACCTATAAAATTTGTGTTACACACATTTTTGACATTCCAAGTTAAAACCAGTTATTAAAATCCTACAAACGAGAACAACACTCGAAGTAGTACAAGAGAAACAACTCCAATAGGAAATCGGAAGCGACGATCGGATATGATTCTTTAACAGGTTGCCAAAATTAGCACAGCAGTATAAAGAACATTAACGAAACCGCGATAACCACTACACCGCAACCTCTTAATGCCATAATTAGAAATCGGACGGTACACCGATAAATACCGGCACGTACAGCGCATGCGCCCCGATTGAATTTGCAAAACAAACAAGTCAGTACCGTCAGGTGCACCGTGCATATCGTATAACAGATGGTATTTCATTCCGTAAATATTATTGTGGAATCAGTGCCGTGCGCGAGATAGGCAAGTATTTAGTCTTAGCGGTGAGATGAAAAAATCAATAGGTTTCCTAAACGGGCTGTCTTTTAACGCTTCGACAATTTCCGTCTAGACAACCAACAACAACAAGCCTAGTATCAATTGTAGTGGCGTTGCGTCATCGTTTTCAGTTCAGCTGGAGGCCACGCACCGATAACACGCTTCGCAACCATCCGCTTGTGTCGTTTAAATATGTGTATTCATTCAATCCTACTATTTATTGTTACAGATACTGAGAGCTCCCTGACATTTAATTTTAGGTAAATGTGCAGCGCGACCTCAGGACTAACGGTACAAAATATAACAAGCACCGGATCGAGAGAAAGCGTTGAGGATTTCCAGCGGAGTGAAAGCACCGGTCGTCAGTGCAACCGTAGCGTCGCGTTGAACGGACGACAACATAACCTCAACATGTCTGTCGCAATCGCATCAGCGTTTATTCTAACCGGTGCCGCAGCCATTTACTGGTACGTCAACAGGCACAAACCAATAAAATATATCCTGAGTGAACTAAGGTACGCGCTAGACATGCAGGGCGCCGGCGTGGGCGGACTTATCGACGACTGGGTGAACATAAGGAGGAACAAAATTGTGTTGCCAGACGCGAAGAGGAAAATTGCCATAGTAACGGGTGGAGCTCGCGGAATTGGGACTGAAGTTGTACGGGGACTACTAAAGTCGAATATGTTCGTTATCGCAGGTGTGAGAAAACCAGAAGCTATGAAGAAATTAGCTGATGATATGGAGAACGGTGATAATGTTATAGCTTTCCCATTGGATCTACAGTCTCTGAAGTCTATTAAAGAATTTGCGCAGAACGTATTGGACAAATTCCCGAGTATTCATCTTCTCGTGAACAATGCGGGGATAATGTATGGAGACTATCATTTAACTGAAGACGGGTTTGAGAACCAGTTAGCGGTCAACCATCTGGGCCACTTTTACTTGACACACTTACTGTTGCCAGGACTAAAAAAGGGTGGTGCTATCGGGGAAGCAGCAAGGGTCGTAAATGTGACATCATGCGCCCATTATCCTGGAAAAATATACTTTGAAGACATAAATATGAAGGACCATTATGATAGTACAGCCGCGTATGCCCAGGCAAAACTGGCACAGGTAAATAATGCTCTACTTTCCACTATTTAAACTAGAATCTAGTCATTGTTTAAAATTATTTTTCGGAGCTGCAGACTGTGAATATTTATTCAATTATATTTTTATTTGTTACAGTTAATGAGTGCCAGATACATAAACAAGATATTAGAAGAAGAAGGCTGTGCCGTCAAGGGGTATGCAGTACATCCGGGAATTGTGGATACCGATCTGTTTGAAAAAACCATGTTCAAAAAATATTTCCCATGGGCTATGAAGTTGTTTTTCAAAACTCCCGCTAAAGGGGCAGTGTCAATACTCTTTGCGTGTTTCGATAAAGATTTAGAAAAGAGGGGAGGGTTATACATTAGTAACTGTACAGAGGGAATTAGTAACAGATTTTCAAAGAAATTAGATAATCAAAAAAGGCTGTTTGAAATATCCTGCAAGTTAGTTGGCATAGACATGGATAAATTTGGCAAAGCACTCTAGTCTCTATTATAATCTAATTTCCATAATTGGACTTTATCCATTAGGAACTTATAATTGTGACAAATATCGATTTTAATATGCATAATAATAAAATTATCATATAAGATTTTAATTAAATTATTTTTTTAAGAAAAATGGTGTGTTTTTTTCCTGATCTTGAAGTTGGCACGAGCTAACTTCACGCCGGCCGTAAAATTCGGAGAGACAAGAACATTAGCGAGAACTGTAAATATTGTTCAAAATGTATGTAAAATTAATGCAATACATTGAAAGACCTTATACTCAATACCAAAAGTGTATTTTTTTATGGTTGAGGTGATTTTTATCACAGCCAAAACAATAGACAATAAACAAAAGAATACCGAGTAGTAAAACTATGAAGTATTTGAATTCCAATGGTTTCTTTAACCTGCTATTACTGAAATGCTGGACAGACAATGTAGGTGTCTTTTTTGTCGTATTTTATGATGTTATTGGCCAACTAACACAAAGTTAATTGTGACTTAGAAGAATAATAATGTTTTTTTTAATAATAATGTTTTATTCACGAAAACGTTTTGAGAATGAATGCATTCTAGTTACCTATACGTACTGAAGTACAGACATTAGATAGACGTAGTGAGTAAGCAATCAGCTTCTGCGCCGCGGGTTGTGGGTTCGATTACCACATGGAAAAAAATACCTACAGGTAGTAGTTTACTCCACACAGTGGGTGCCTGTAGGTAGTAAGCGCCGCCGAGGCCGGCCTAGAAAACGGTGGCGGGACGATCTAGACGCATACCGCGAGGATTGGTTTGAGGCGGCCCGAGATAAGAGTGTATGGAAAGACCTGGGGGAGGCCTTTGCCCAGCAGTGGGACAGTAATGGCTAATAAAAAAAAAAAAAAAAAAAAAAGTAGTTTCCTGCACCAAACTACCCTTATTTACGCATTATGGATGGAGGTGAGATTGAGTGAAAGTTTCACGTATAACTATGTATTTTTTGGGGAAAATAATCCAACAAGAGGACTGATCGCCCGTCTGGTGGTGCCTGCCGGCGTCCCCAAACATAATCTAAATGTATTTTCATAAGTGGATGAAAGAAGATTATGTCATAGGTATCAGTATATTCCTATGGGAAAAGTTACCAGTACCTACAGATTATAAAGTCAAAATAAGTAGTGTAATATGTATTGGCTGACAGCAAGCATTAGGTACACACTGGTAGCTTATAAGGATAATGATACTTGTTTTCCTCATAAAATAAGCAAATTTAATAGTCATTGATTGCTGTATTTATTATACTTTATGGTTAGAATTATTGAAACCCAATATTTGATTAGAAAACTAACCACCACCTTTATCAATGAGGATTAAGGCAGTCACCATAGTGTGACTGCAGAGCATCTGGTCAGACACTTTCCCATGTTGTAAATGAATGCCCAATTTGCTATTTCCCCAGCCGAGTATCGGAAGTTCACAGGTACACACCCGCCGCCGCAAACTGGCTAAAAACATAGATATAGATGTTTGATCCACGCAGGATGAATTCCATACACAATGATGATGAGTAGAGCCAATTTTTTATAGATTACGGAAAACATTTCAAGATGAACAAATAGAATAAATTGAAGACTCGGAAGTTTTGGAAGAATTGGAGATTCGGAATTCAAACTCGAGACTTGATATTCATAATCACATATCTATTTGTAAGTAGTACAAAACTCTTCCTAACGTTATGTGACAGGCATTACATAAAGTCTATGTAAATACATTACTTAATGCCTGTCATTAAAGAACAGAATACTGATTAGCACTGATTTACATTTGAAAGTTATTATTGATTGGCAAATCATAAAATAGGGTCAATAGATTTATCTTTTGCAAGTAAAGAAAATTAAGTAGACCATAATGCTATTATTTTTTTTAACCATTGACACAAGTAGAGTAGACAAAAAAACAGTTTCTGAACTGACCAGAAAAAACTGTAACGAGTTAAAGAATACATTACATAAATATATATATCAAAAGGTATATTTGGTATAAGTGGGAATTTCCACACATGCTTTCTTTTCCAACTTCCAACCAACCAAATTCCAAGTTTGTAGAAAAATGGTTACTGAGAGAAGATACAATACTTATTTATTTGTAAAAATATTGTAAAATATAATACCTACCTACATAGGAAATAGACATGATCAATTTACTGGGGTCCCAGGTAAAGGTAAAGGTTATTTTTAGTATATTAATCCTCCATACTTCTATACTAATATTATTATATGTATATTTTTTTTTTAATCTGCAGTCTGCTATCAGCCAAATCATATGTGTTTTGGGATTCATTTTGGTTGGGTGCGATTCCATTAAACAGCACCTTATTACTTTAAAGAGACTAATTAGTTAGTTTCTCTGGTCTATGTACTAATATTATAAAGAGGATTTGATTGTTTGTATTGAATAGGCTCCGAAACTACTGGACCGATTTGAAAAATTCTTTCAGTGTTAGATAGCTCATTTATCGAGGAAGGTTATAGGCTATATACCATCAAGCTACGACTAATAGGAGCGGAGTAGCAATGAAAAATGTTAAAAAACTTAAAAAAAAACATAAGACTATGTGGTTGAAGCTGCTGGCGGAAAAGTTAGTCTGATATATATGATATATTATGTACTCAGAAAAGAGTCATACCCACTATCCGCCAACATTATTTTTCCACATAGTTGGTTGAGATATTTTAAACCTATTGCCATGACTATAGAGTGTATTTTCCTATAGCACAAAATTATCATATACAATAAACTAATTTAGACTGTAGATAATGAGTCATAGCGGATGTTTTGATAATAATCATCATAAACATCTAGATATCACAGTGTTATCATTCATTTGAATGAAGAAATCACAAATCAATAGGAATAATATGAAATAATTTAAATCTTACCTGCTGAAAAAGCTGGAGAGCCCCTTCTTCTTCAGCTTAGATTGCTCATGATCATGGGAGTTCACATCAGGCACCTCATCGTCCTTGGAAGCCCCAGACCCAAGAGAACACTCAGATAGACTTGACACTGTGCTTGAGAAGGATCCACCATCCTTGCCTCTGTGGTGACCAGGCACACTGCCCCACTGCAAAGTACTCTTAGGAGAGTCACTTGTATCACTTTTCTCACAAGTTGATATGGAGAAGTTGCCTTCATCACTGAAACTGCTCTTTTTAGACAGCTTATCAATCTCATCAGGGGTCTCCTCTACATGTTTTTCCACCTTTGGACTTACAAAATGGAGCTGTTTTGTAATAGGATTGTATGCAAGCTGCATGTTATTCAGTGCTTCGCTGAGGCGCATCCCGCCTTTTTGGCACGGTGACGACGACATCGCGATTTTGAAATTCGAACACCACACTCAGAGACCACATCCATGTTGTACACAATATTTATTTACGAAAGCCATTATCATTTATTAATTTAACACACACGTGTTTGCTATGAACTCAACAACGATGAACACTTAGCAGATTATATTTCATTAGCTAATTTATTCAATTGTTTTTATATTTTGTTTTTGTTACAATCAGTAACACAACCATTGATCAAAACAACGATATGGTAAAAGATATTTACAATGGTATAATCTAGTAACAGATATAGTAAAAATAAATAGTAATGTCCTATTATTTCATTTTGTTTTTAACTAATCCGTTCGATTTTATCTAAAATTCTAAAATAAGAAACAAACACAAAGCAACACACCCATTGCCTTTTACTTTCCACTGTAAATTAAATTTGACATTAGATATTTAGTGTGGCCAACGCCACCTTCACATTTCCAACTGTGAAGTAATTGGGTAGAACTAAGACAAAAGTCGTTGTATACCAGGTTCTCAGTAAATATTTTTTTTAAGCATATAGTACATTGTATGTTTGCAAATAATGAATATATATAGATAGTGATACGTCAATTTTTCTTTACAATCAATTTATTACAACTTGTTATATTTATGGCAGATGACGAGACTCATTAACCATGAATCACATTGGTTTCATTTTATAATCAATAAATAATATTAAAATAGACTTAACCAGTCTTATTTGCGAATCTACGTATTAGAATACGGGGAATGGTTATGTATTCGTCAGTGTTTATTTATGAATTTTTATTTACCCACTAAATGTGGGGTTTTTAACTAGCAACATTTTGTTGTTTACGCTTGACGTTCGGAAACTTGGCAAGTTGTAAGTTTTAACGTTTAGGAATTTGCATTTTGTAGGCAAGCGTTTTGTTTTGGTTTTCGATAATATTGATAAGTTTTAATGAAAATATTGTTAAATTTGAAGATGCACAGAGTGCATGAGACCATTTGTAACATTATGATAATTCATTTTGTACCTTTTTGAGTTGAACATGTCTTCGTACATTTATTAAATGATGTACCGAGTCTCTGAACATCTTCAACCCTAGAAAGTCGTCAGTTTCGATTAGAGCAAAGAATAAAATAAAGAGATCTATATTTTAATGATAATTGGTAATTTTATTCATGCACACATTTGTGCCTATCTGTAAGTATGGATAAATTGATGTATAAAGAGTCTAAGAATGAGACCCATCCCCATAGGAGTAACTCACTAAGTACTTACTTACCCAAAGAGAATATTATAGGAAACCGCTAACGCCAACTACTTATCGGCGAAGTACAGACCAATCATTTGGACTTAAGTTTACTCTTATCTCGGTACTCACTCCAATAGGACGTCCTAAATATGCTACACGTTGAAGAAAATATAAAGCAGATTATAAAGAAATCATTCAATAAAACTATAAATATAATCAAAATAATTTATTTCTGGGGTTTCATTTCTACACTGAAAACATTTCAAAATACTCTGTGGTCTTTTCGATTACAACCTCGAAGGGTCAATGTGAACGAATATTACTTCAATAACTAATATTATAAAAATAGATTCGTTTATTTTATACAATAGAAATATTTACAATTACATATAAGTTGCGTATAAATTAACTAAACAATGACAACCGTGCGTTTTTGGCAATTTACAAAAATTAAAATGCCTATGCCTGAAGTTTACTAAAATAAATAACGTATCTTCGATATGAATACTCAAAATCCTCAACTCTTTGGTACATTAGATGGGCTATTGTCTATTCCGCTCAGTTCTGGAAATAATTCCATTAAGCATAGGTCCATTAAGTTGTACACCAACTGAAACAAATAAGAAGATAGTGTTACAGATTAATAAAAAAATCAGTAATGGGTGTTATTTATACGGACGGATAATTATGACAATTTGGAGTGGTTCTTCTCATAATTAAAATTGACCAGTATACTGTATAGTAAAATATTAAATTATTCACTTTAGAAATACCAATTATACAATTTTTCATTCTAGAGGCAACAAAAAAGCAGCTAAATTGTGTTCTCATATTGATGGGATGGTCACTAGTACTCAACATTGTTGTTCTAGTTGCATGAGCCACCGATATTTAAAGAGGTATTTTTAATTTTTTGTCTTTACTTTCTTCTAATACGTCAGGTTGCAAGGTTGCCTCTTATAAACACAACTACACGTCAAGCTATACGATTCCAGTATAAATGGAGCTGTCATTGTACGGAAAGCTTATACAATGCGAGGTCAACTTATACTGGCACTGTATAGCTTGTCACTCCACCTACCAATGTTTGTTTGTAGAATACTAGTACATTATTTGGTGGTTATACCTGTTTGTTTAACAGCGGTGACTGTATGATGTCGAATGCGGTTTGTATGGCGTCGCGCACGCCCCTGCCGGCGGCGCGCGGCACTAGCGCGGCCAGCTGCGCGCGCGCCTGCGAGCGCTGCGCCGCCGCCTCCGCGCGGGCCGTCGATGTCCTCCTACCGAATAACATTCCTGCAAATAAATCTACACATTACATACATACACTTTGTGCCTTCGTTCCACAGGGGTACGTAGAAACTAGAGACCGCCAGTACACACACACGCACACACGACGAGTTGTCATTATGTATTACTAGCCCGCGGTTCACTCACATTCCAAGACTTTTTAAAACAAAGTCTTATGAAAAGCCTAAAAAAAAAAGAAAATTACCTTAGTATGCAATGGAGCAGGAATGGCTTCGAAGATAATAATCAATCCATATACCCACTGCTGGGCACGGGTCTCCTCTCAGTATAAGAGGGATTGGGCTATAGTCCACCACGCTAACCTAATGCGAGTTGGCAGACTTCACCTGCCGTCTAGAAAATCTCTCAGGCATGCAGGTTTCCTCAAGATTCGAAGAGAATAAAAATGCAACATTTTTATGTACAATATTTTTTACATTCTATGTTATGCCCACGAGCAGTACGCATGTCGCGAACATACGCAGAACAACTGATCAAAGTTTCATCACAATCGGATAAATGGTTTAGGAACGCATACAGGACAAAAATAGAAAAACAATATTCGTTTTTATTTATGTAAAAGATATCGTTGCCTACTTAAAGGTAAACGACAATGTAGGAACAGTACTTACCATGTCCTAACCTAATTAGATGCGCTAATCGTCTCTCTGACAGTACGTTCTTAAGTGTTCTGTTGAGCAGGCAGTTGAAGGCGTCGTCTATGAAGTCCTTGGCCAGAGCCAGCACCGAGCCGGCCACGAACGCAATGACGCTACGTATCCGTATTACTTTTAATACTGAAAACAATAATTAACTTTTAAATAAAACAAACATCGACTTCAATTTACAATTATAACATCGTCAAAATAAATAAATTATTAAATCGAAAGAATCGAGGTGAAATTGCCAAATTACAAATACATAATGATCTGATCACACTCCGGAAAGTCAACAAAATACGCTATGTAACTCAGCAGGCTAGCCAACAATCACACCTGTGACACTCCATACAAGCTTTCCGATACCGCTGCACACTACAATACCAAATGTCAAACTTGTCAAAATTACGATTGTACATATGGGCGCAAACCGCCATCTACCGGCAATGTTTGCCAAATTATGAATTAGGCAAAACAATTTTATTATCGTTGAAATGCTTATATTACTATGAAAATGTTTGAATTATTATTTGTTAAACATAAACCATTATTTAGCGTAGTCTGTAATCTAATAGATACTGTTTTGACTGTTTAAATGTTTTAGAGACAATTTATATATAATTTGTTGTTTAAATAATAAATTTACCTTGTAAATTGTCAAGATAAAATCTATTGTAATTAGTATGAATTATTTTATACAATAAGAAATACTTTAATTTTATTTTATTATTAATCTTACTTCTGCTTGTGGCGCCATCTGTTGGCAAAATTGCGTAACTACAATATTGATCATATTAAAATAAATATAGTTTCTTTTGTTAAATAAATTGTCTCGATTTATGTAAAATTAATTATTAATTAAAATATGTATTTTAATTATAACGCTAGATTTTAGGAATTATTTGTTATAAAAAGTAAGTAATGTAAAGAAATTGTATTTACCACTACCTACACCTGTTATGAGATTATAAAAACGTTAGAACCATGTAAAATAGATTCATTCCTGTGCCATCGTTCGTGTGAAAATAAACTAAGTGAAATCACTGTGTATATTTTTATTGTGATGGAGTCTGAAAGTGGAAACCCTGGCGTATCGCCGACATACACGTGCAAATGCAAATGTGTGCGTGAGAGTGCGTGGGGTTTGTTGGCAGTCTGTCCGGCAAGAACACCGGCAGGATGCGGGGGTCCTGAGGTATCTGACGTTAGGGAGGGGCGGAGAGTGGCCATTCTGTTATTATTTATTCTGTGGCAAAATAAGGTGGGTTATTATACTGCACAAGCATGCGGCTTTTAAAATACATTTTATGAAACATTTTGATTGTACTTTCAGTTCGAAAAAGACTCATATTTTAACCACAGCATAAACTATTGTAGCTGATAGGTCTAATTATATACAAAAAGAACTTACATATATACATAAGACACTGCGTGAACCCGACCACACTGGTCTGGTACTCCTTGTCCCCAGTCCCGACTGTGGGCGGCACACCGAAGTTGTTGTTGAACACTGTGGCGTGAATGTTGCGCACGCGCCGCTGTCGCTTGTTGTGGAGCTCTACGACCTCCTCGCTCACTTCCTGAGCCTCCTCCACCTCGCGAGCTGTGCCTTGCTTGCTGGCAAATTGGGAGCTTAATAAGTAAATAATATTTTTAACATTATTTTAAAGTAAAAAAACATTTAAAGATCACCTTACGTTATGGCCACGAGGACACTCGATGTTATTCTTTTGGCTTCATAAGTTAAGCACTGCCTTATTAAGCCACTAGGGTCAAGTTAAGCGGTGGTTCGATTCCAAGGTCAAAAAATAATTGGGTTATTGTATAAAATTCTAAGTTCCCAGCTCGTAGTTTGGATTAGTACCCATTTTTGCAATTTCAATAGAATCAATATGATACAATATACTCACAGTGCCTGATACCGCTCAATATCCGATGACACAAGCAAATTCCTTAGGAAACTCTCTAAATGCTGTCCCTTTTCCTTCCTAAGTCTATGAGCTACAGTCTGGTATATATTCCCCAAGTCCGTACTGGTAGCGTTCAGGGTCGAAGCCTGGACCACGATGGAGAAGTCCCCGTCTTCAGTGAGGAATATTCGGAGCAGTTCACTCGTTTGGAGAAGTCTTTTCTGTAGAAGTCTTTGGAGAAAGTCTTCGTATTTGTAGCGGAGCGTTTCTAGGGGACTGTTGTCTCTGAAATTAAAGAAATAATAAAACATTTCAATAAAATCCTGTGTATTTTTTTGTAAGTTTTGAATATTTATATTGGGCCTGTTTCAACACCTCTGGATAGCCGCCAACTGCCGGAAATAAAAAAGTGGAACTAAAATTATCCGCCAGGTGGACTATCAGACTCTAAATCTTACTTAAATACGAGTAATTATTTAAATTTTGGTTCAAGAGGGCCTTAAAATCTCAACGCTTTTTATGGCCCTTATGGCTAATTTTAAGGCCCTCTTGAACCAAAATTTAAATAATTATGTTTAAGAATAAATATATGCAATCATATTTAAAAATCAAATCTTTACAAATTAGACGTATACGGAAGTAAAAGGTTCGTTTAGTGGGTGCTATAAAATGGCAGATGACAAAGCGGCAGACTTAAACGGAGACGGTGGGATATCCTTTACTTTTGCTGGAAGAATTAATCTTGAGTCGTTAATAATTGAAGGAGGGTAGGCTGAGGGTAAGTAGAGGCTTTTGTCCTGTAGTGGGACAGCTGCTAAATAATAATATAAATGTCTCCTAATCTAAGGTCAGTTTTTTCCATTCATCACATTTACATAAGGCCATAATTAGCTCATGTTGCCATGTTAGATAAGAGTCAGTATAATCGTGATTTTTCTTTTATGTTTTGATATTTTGCGTTTTAATCCATTTTTATGAGATTTTGGTCCCTATGCGACAGTTCAGAAAATCTAACTTCCTTCGAGTTCGTTTTTTTTTATTATCTTCAGGGACGTCGGCAGGTACCAGGATTACTTCGCGAAGAGTTAGTTTAGTGGAGTGGTACCTCCTGGAGGGCAGCGTGAGGTCGAGCAGCAGCGTGTCCCCGTGGAACTCGTGCAGCTTGCTCCGCAGCAGGTGGAAGTCGTGCTCGCTGCGCTCCACCGTCCACAGCGCCGCCGCGCCCGCGCCCGCGCCCGCGCCCGCCGCCACGCGGTGCACCGTCAGCGTGAACACTCGGACGGTGCCGCGCCGGGGCGGGATTTGCTACAGGGAAACAGGGTAACGAGACAAACTAATACAGGTACGCCATAAACTAGCTTTGAATCTGAGATAACTGTATCTACAAACAAGGGCAGTAAGCCTATGCCATTAAGAGAGTCTTCTAATTAAAAGTCTCGAGTAAGCCAAATTTATAGACCAATTATTTCTAAAATTTTTACATTGTGAATCTGAACCCCTAACTCGATAAATCATTATTAAAAAACAAAGGTTAAATACACAGCCTACACAGGAGGTACATTCTGCGTAGCTAATGATCAATAATCCATAATTTCAAACTAGCAAATATGATATTCAAAACGCTGCTGTGATATCACTGTTCAAAAGAAACCATTTTAACTGAAAATTGCCCAGCTACTGTGGTATAGTATAAGCCTTAGTAAATAACTAAGTGAGCGCGGACGCAGCGGCCAAAGTTTTAAAGGTATTTGTAAAACTACCGTCATTTGCACATATTATTGTATGACTTAGAATTTGATATAGTTTAATTTGTACCGCAATTTCATCAACAACTACCTTAAAATAGAATAAAATATAAATAGTATAAATGCACATACTATTGGCATATTGTTTAAGTATAGCTATTTATAATACTATCTTCTTTTCACTAAATGTTACGCATGCTTCGTCACTCGACGATACCTTTGCTAATATGATTTGTAAACATTTTTCTCATAACAGTGAACTGTAATAATGTTCTTTTGAGAATAAATATTCTTTAAACCTAAAATTTAGTAAAGTAACAATAATTTCCAAGCCATAATGTAACCAAAACTCACCAACTTAGTCTCAACATTAGTCAGCACAACTTTATACGTGCTCAAATCCTGTCCCCTGAGCGACTCTTCAATGGCCAGATTGTCCAGATACTTCAATATATCCATGTTGTCCACCCCATCACCCTCAGACTCGTCGCAATTGGTAAAACAGTCCAGGACTTGTCCGTCTACTGTCTGCGATCGAAGCGCGCCTTTTAAACGATGGCCAATCTTTAATGCTGTGTTTAAAAGTCTTTCGTGTGGTCTGCAAAGGAAAAACTTGATTTCACTATTCAGGAGTAGTCGAGGAAGGTAGCTGGCAGCTACTGGATGTTGAGAGGAAATTATGATGGGAGAAATCGCAGGCAAAAGACGAAACGATTGGAGAAAGAAGTCATGGCTACGAAATATCAGGGAGTGGAGGGAGTAGAGTAGGTGTACACTACACAACTTGCCGCCTTAGATCGATTCTTAAATGCAGCAATTTTTAAATATCAACCTTATTCCTTTTAGATAATGCTGAAAATATTATGCAACACTCAAAGGATTGCTCGATCATTTTTCCGCCTGATCTAAAATTAGCGAAGTGAACCCGAGCCCTGAGGACAGTAAAATGAATTAAGCAAAACACTCACTTTTTAACCATTTGCTTCTGGTACCCTGTAGGTATTCTGCTACCGATAAGTAATTTATAGAACTGGAACACACAAAAACATCTTTCATTGACCATAAAAGTACTTGCAAAGAACTTCATCAGTATTATGGTTTGTTTTAAAACCATTTTAGTTACCTCTTCACTGTGTAAAAACTTGGGCAGCCACAATTTTTCTAATACAGCATGTGATTGTCTTGCAGCCTGATAAAGCGCACGACTGGTTTGAAATCTGAGGAGAAAATGACAAGTTTTTACGCTCTATTAGTGGGATCTTGACGACTACAATATTATTATCTGTACCTCAACCATGAGTTCTATCGAATGGCTGGATAGGTTTTTTACGCATTGAAACGCTGTAATCTCATAGCAGATTTTAGTTCCTTACGTAACCGCTAGAGGCGCTGCGAAAGTTTTCCATACGAATATTTTACGGCATCGCTAGCGAGTCTAGTGAGAAAAACTCATGTTCGAGGCACTGTTGTAATAGTCGCTAGAGAGAAAAACCCCTGCCTAAGTACTACGCCCCGAAAAACTTCCCAAATCGTCCGCGGCCTCGAGAAAACAAAACCTAACTCTATGACATTATCTGTCACGCGACCGAACCCAGTAGAAAACTCTTTTAAATTATTCTAGAATCTTCCCGAGGTTCGGACGCGGATAAGTGTAAGCGAGAGGAGTGGGTTCTGCGCACGTTGGCACGGTTATAACAGAAAATTAATAAAGAAAATTATGTAATATGGTTTCCAACGCAAGAGAAGTTATTCGGAAAGAAAAAAGTCAGGAGGAGAGTGAGTGAGTGAGAGAGATGGAGTGTTTCATGTGATATGTTTAGATGTAGAATTAATTCAGGTTTTTTGTAAATTAGCTAGAATATGACGATGATTGCTGAAGATTCCGAAAAATATTATGCCAACTAGGTATCAGGTGGGTTGCTAATCATCATCATCCTCCTGCCCTTATCCCTATTCACTTGGGATCGGCGCAGTATGTCTTTTTCTTCCATACATCTCTATTAGCCGTCATCTCATCATTCACTTCCTTTGTGGTCATATCCTTTCTCACAGTCCATCCATCTTAATACATTATAATTGCTAATACATTATAACATTATACATACTTGTTAATAGAACTATGTTGCTGCAACAACTCCTGCAACTCTTCGGCCAGTTCCCCGAAGATCGGCAGCGGCAGTGCTTCAGTCAGGTACGTGGAGTACATCGCTCGAGCCTCATTCTGTAGAGCCTCCTCTTGCGAACTGTCCAAGTCAGGGTTCAGGATCTTGGTCTGAAAAGATTCTAAGACAAAAATGCAGGTGAAGAGTTATCATTAATTTTGTTTTCTTGTCCAAAGGAGGTTATCAATTCGGATGTTTATAATTTTTTGGTATGTTTGCCAATTTCTGGAAATCGACCCCGACGTGGTTGGGAAAAGTGAATTGAAGGTGGATTGATTTTCAACCGACTTCAAAAAAACGGGGAGGTTCTCAATTCGACTGTATTTTTGTTTTTTTTTTTATGTTTGTGACCTCAGAACTTTCGGCTGGTTGAACCGATTTTGATGATTCTTTTTTTTAATGGAAAGCTAGTGCTAGTCCCATAAATATTTTATCGAAATCCGGTGAGTGGTGCCAAACTACAAATTTAATTTAAATATGACTTTCGTTGATGTTTGTTTGGCACCGACTCCATAATGTTAAGAAATGTTAGAAATCATAATGTAAAATGTACATGTTATTTTTTGCTTTTTAGTTCCTAGGTGTTTTTTGGAGGCGGTTTGTTTTTTGTTTAAAAATTATTTAAAATCCTCCGAGGTGGTTCCATTTAAATTTAAAAGAAAGATCCATCCATAGGATGAACAAAATAGGGGTGATTAATTTTATCTACAAATTTTTTACATGTGAATATAGTTCTGATGACCCTACAACATAACCTACACCTATTGATTTGACGGTGGACACTGAACAACGGACTGTTGTAGTTTATTTTAATTTTCGCTTTTCAGATACTTTTTTCGTCAGTTTTTGTGTTAAAAACTTACTGATATCATTATAGAACTGCAACAGATGTATATGGCTGGTGGTCTTCATGAACTGCATGAACGCGTACAAGTGTTCCTGGTCGTTGATGACCATGTCGAGCTCCAGCCGCAGCAGCTTGCAGCGCTGCGCGTACATCGACTCCGTTTGACGGACGAACGTCTCTAGGAATTCTACCTAGAGGAAAATTTAATACGAGGGTAGTAACACATGTAAGGTTAGTATTGTGGATTGGGAAATCATTGTCTCGTAGACACAATGATTTTTAAATTAGACAAACTAATTCTTCGACCGACAATAGATCTTTTCACTGCTGGGCATGGGCCTCTTCTCAGAATGATAATTAATAATTGTTACTTATTACTGCAAATGGATCTTTTAAAAACTGGAGTCTATAGTTTAGATTTTTAATGCTACCGGCTTTTTAATGCCGGCATTTTTTAACCGTCATCGTGGTCATGGTGTCTCCTAAAATCCAGCGTAGCAATCAAATGGCAATATCTGAAATAATCATTTTAGATATCTTTCCTGCACAATAGTTTGCTACGTCATTGCGTTCCGGTTTAAAAGGTAGTGTAGCCATAAAACTATCAGTACATAACACTTAACAACTGAGGTCTCAAGTTAAAATTATCCTAAAAGTTTGTTATTGAATTTTTTACCTTATAATTAGGTGTTGAAGGCAACTGCGCCATCGTCTCGTCACCAGTCGCCAGTATGATGAGCGTGTTTAATATATATGGCTCTGCCAGCATATCGGTCAGCGATAATAGCACCCAGCCGGCGAATATCTCTCTTATTAATACGCGAACCACACTGAAATTTCCAAGTTCGTTTAGAAAATAATCCTTAAACTTGTACGACGGACAATTCTTCGCAGTTTTCTATCTGCGTTATCAGATTGGAACCGTTCGTAATAAACCATCCGCGATTTCATTCGTATCCCAATTATTTAATGAAACAAAAACCCGACTGCGTTGCAAGTACCAACTAAAAATCCAAAAACAAGTTTTGAATGTATTGCAGGCCCCACCTGCAATACATTTTCCAACATTCACAAAACTTACCCTTACTACCTACTACTATACTACTTACCTAAACAAAATTCACAACAAGCTATTCGTTCGTATTCTGAACCATACTGAATTATAAATAAAACTTTCTCTTTGCTTGTCCCTGTCTGCAATACATTTTCCAAGATTCAAGACTTGTTTTTGAATTTTTAGTTAGTACTTTTAACGCACTCGTGTTTTTAGTATCATTGACTGCATTTTAGCTTTTTCAAATATGTATAGACAAAAACTATTGGGCGCTACTTCCGATTCTTGCATACTTCTTTTGCTTCGTCTACGTTCTAAGCTCATCTTCGAGTCTAGAGCACCATTCGAAGAACCCATTTGGTCAGTGTATGAGCAAAACATGATGAATGAGTGAGGAATGTGTGGAGTTACAAAGGACAGGGACAGGGTCAGGAACGAGTATATAAGAGGTAGTTTGAAAGTGGCACCGGTTACTGAAAAGTTGTGCAGTAACCGCTTAGCGTGGTATGGACATGTGATGCGTAGAAGTGAAGAGCATTACCAAAAAGGTTTTGAGCATGAATGTGGACGGATATAAGGGAAGAGGAAGACCAAAGAAAAGATGGATGGACTGTGTGAGAAAGGATATGACCACAAAGGAGTTGAATGACGAGATGACGGCCAATAGAGATGTATGGAAGAAAAGGACATACTGCGACGACCCCAAGTGAATTAGGATAAGGATAGAAAGATAATGATTAAATGCAAAACATATTATAGCGTTAAACTATTTTTTAAATCTATACTAATATTATAAAGCTGAAGTTTGTTTGTTTGGTTGAACCCGCTAATCTCAGGAACTACTGGTCCGATTTGAAAAACTCTTTCAGTGTTAGATAGCCTATTTAACGAGGTAGGCTATAGGCTGTATATCATCACGCTACGACGAAAAGTAGCAGAGTATCAATTAAAAATGATGCAAAAAAAACGTGGGAAAAACTTCTACGGGAATGAAGTCACGGGCAAAGTGTAGTCTATACTAATATTATAAAGAGGAAAGATTTGTTTGTTTGTTTGTTTGTTTGTTTGTAATGAATAGGCTCCGAAACTACTGGACCGATTTCAAAAATTCTTTCACCTTTGGAAAGCTACATTATCCCCGAGTAACATAGGCTATATATCATCACGCTACGACTAATAGGAGCGGAGTAGTAATGAAAAATGTAGCAAAAACGGGGAAAAAATTATAAGACCACGCGGGCGAAGCCGCTGGCGGGAAGCTAGTCTTATATAATAGTTATTTGTTATACAAGAGTGCAAAGTTGCTTTTTAACCGCGTGCTCAATTTTGATGACCGAGCAAGCGAAGGATTCTAAAATTGAATCACGAGCGGAGCGAGTGATTCAAAAATTAGAATCCTGAGCGTCAGCGAGGGAATTAAAAGAGCACAAGGTGAAAAATCTTTGCACTCGAGTGCAACACGTAACTTTTCATCCCACCTCAGCGAGGAAATGACTAAAAAAACATTTACAACCACAAGATACTTTTATTTCAGTTTAGGTATTAAATACTATATGATAGGTAAGTTTTACAGAATACCTATTCTTTAAATTATAACAAATAATCTATGTACTTATAATCTTATTAAGAGAAATTGAAAGTACCGTTGCTACAATTACTTGAGTGTAATATTTTTGTTAGGTATTGTAATGTTGGTGTTAGTGACTTAAAAAAGTACACCAAGAAAGTTCAGATAGGCTTGTTGAAAAAATATCGATACATCGATATATCGATATTATTTTTTTAATGTATCGATATTTTTGAGCGATATTTAATATTTCGATATATCGATGCATCGATATAAAATTCAAAGTAACGAAATGGTATAAAAATCTGTATTTTTTACAAACCAATAAACATTTATACGTTTTAAGATTATAAAATCCCAAAAAGGAATACTTTTTTATACTAACATCTTTTTAAAAAATTATATTTAATGTATTTTTTGTTTTTGGTCGACTTGATTTGTTGTTTAATAATTTGGTTTTTAAGATATATCGCCCATATATCGATATTTTTCAATAAAAATATCAGTATCGATACTGATATTTTCAAAAAATATCGATTCGACATATATCGATACTTTGTTGCGTTTAGACTCGGAACCTAGGGAAGGTTCCAAGTCTGAGTTTTTAACAAATTAAAAAAAAGTTGTATGATAAATTCGGCGCCAGGGGGGTAAAAGCACGATGTTCTAAATTCAATTTACTTTGTCTCTCTAGAGGATAAAAACGACTTTTGCACTCAGATATCGAAGAGTAAAAATACTCTTTCCGAGATGGTGGGATGAAAATAGGATTACTCACGTATTTTGGACCTCATTATTCTTCAACAGATATGGCATGACGGCGTTAGTGATGCACCTAAGATACTTGAGCTCGGCGTTCCTGTTGGCGGCGGCCGGATGCAGCGCCATCTTGGAGTCCAGCGCCACGCCCGGACGTGACGCGCACACGGAGTAGTGACGTAACGCGCACGGGATCAGCCGCGACGTTATGAAGCGCGCGTAGTTTATCTAGAAGACATATTATTTTAATAAAGGAAAAAATCGAGTGGCGGGCAGTACTCCAACCTGGTTTCTGGTTAAATACACCAGACAGTTAAATACAGATGCTATGACCTCCAAGCCACCAAGAATCCTCCTCGCCAAGTCGAAATCTTCCTTCACATTCTAAATTTACGTCTCAAAGTGACGTTAGCGTTGGTGTATTTAACCAGAAGATGCAGGTTCGAGTCCTGCACGTCAGTCGATTTTTTCCTACATTAAAATAACTGGTAATCTCAGCAAGGAAATTGCTTACAAAATACAAAACGATAGAAGACATTGTATGTATAGACACAAATTTCTTGCAAAAAGTAATCGATTATTGCTTAACTAATTACTATACACTGGTGAGAATTATTGCCAGTTGCTTTACATAATATTTTCTTTTTATATTAGCTTCACGCTTTGTAAATGGGAGAACTCTCTAGACATGTATTTCAAGCCTAGCTGTATTCTATTTATCTTTTAAAATACAATCTGTAATATATTTCGCAGTAAGTATCCATATATTTACTGTAGCAGTATCCATATATTCATTGTTAAAAACTAAAATTTCAAAGAGTAACCATGGAGTTTCTTGCCGGTTCTTCTCCATACGAAACAACTAATTTGGAACGGTGCACCTAAGTTCGACATTTCATAAGTGCCTGTATATGGTTTATATGAAAATAAAAGTATTTTGTATTTTTATTTAGGTAGTTGGTTGACAATGTTCTTCTATAAAAGAAGAAAGAAACCCAAGACACCCCATGAGATCCTACCACAGAGCAAGTCAGATATTTTCTTATCTCTTACAAGATTCCGATTTCAATGCCAGTAAGGAATGATTAATAATAATAATAATAATAATAATCTTTATTTCTCCATAAGAATACACAAAAATTACATTTTAGGCCTTATATTATGTTAGTTCCTTTGTTTTAAACTCTGACCTCTGAACTAGGTGTATATACCTGTATTTCAGAAGTCAGTGCCCTCATTATAGGATAGGATATGTTGCTAGCAAATATTTAAGTAGTCGTCGAAAAAATTGCAATAAAGATTGAGATTGATTAATTAAAGATTTAAAGATTGAGATTGGTTAGTTAATCAATGTGTATGTAATGTGTTATGTGTGTGGCGTGTTGTGTTGTGTGTGTGGGGTGACGTGTTGTGTGTGTGGCGTGTTGTGTGAATGTTTATGCGTGTGTAATGAGCCAGTACTCTACAGTCAGATGTGGGATTACTATAATTTGATACACATAGTAGACTTTAACATTCTCCAGATCTTCCAAGTAATAAATCCTCTGTGTTTTGGTAAGTTAATCTGAGAAGATATTCTTTTAAAACCGATTTACATTGGTACCTACTTTTAGAAAATAAATCTAACATTTTATTTAAGTGATTATATAATTTTGTACTGTTGTTATGAAAGTGTCTTTTAGCAAACGAAGTTTTAAGCGGAACTATAGGAAAAACTTTATGCTTTAGTCTGCCTGTAGGCTGTGTAAGAGGCCGACTTACATGTTTTCGAAGCATAGAATGGTGCACATAGAGCTGTCTTACTGTTAGTAGTTTGCAATCAGCATATAATTGTTTCGTGGGATACCTTAGGGGTCGAAATAGTATGACTTTTAAGACAGCTCTTTGCGCTCGCTCCAATCGTATGAAAACATTTTCTGTGGCTCCCCCCCAAACTGATATACAGTATGATAAGACTGATTGGCACAGTGCAAGGTAGACCATTTTGAGAGTATCAACGTCCGCAGAGTTCCGCAATTTCCTGAATATATATATTAATTTGCGCGTTCTACCCGATAGTGCATCAATATGTTTGTGCCAGTTAAGATGTTGGTCAATATGTACTCCGAGATACTTGACACTAGTGGCCTTGTTAATTGTCAAGCAGTTACATTCAGGCAGAGATGAGCAGGTATGAGCTCTAAGAGTGAAGCAGTGCGGTGGACAAAGGTTCGATCTGATGGCGAAGGGTACATAAACAGTTTTGCTGATATTTAGTGTAAGTAAATTACTGGTCAGCCATTGCATCACTGAAGATAGTGCTACCTCAGCATTACGATAGCACTGGGGCCAGTCCAGACCCTCAATCACTAAGGCGGTGTCATCAGCGTAAGTAAATATTTTACCATGTTCAATGGGGAGTTTACATAGGTCGTTTATATAGATGAGGAAAAGGGTGGGCCCCAGTATACTAGGTACCTTATTTGATTGTGATTGTATTCTAACCAAAACAAAAGTTTAAAAAACTAAAATCCAATTTAAATAAATATATAAAACAAGAACGACGGCAATGCTAAAGGAAGCATTGCCGTCGTTCTGCGACTTCACTTAAAACTGTTAAAACCCATCTACTTACACATTGTATATTGGGCAACTTGATTTTATACTGCGCGAATTGTACACACTTTTAATAAATAACCCGTACCTTCACGGCTCTCTGCAGAAGGCAAGCAGAGGCGTATCGGAGCTGGTAGCGCAGCTCATCCACGAAGAACGGCTGCAACGTTATCTTGCTGTACCAGGAATTAATGAACTGGTCCAATATTGTGTTGTAGAACTGCAATGCAAAAGTAAATTTATTTCATTTTATTAATATGGTACCTGAAATCCTAATCCTTACTAATATTATAAATGCGAAAATAACTCTGTCTGTCTGTCGCGCTTTTACGCCAAAAATACTGAACCGATTTAAAAGAAATTTGGTATACAGATAGTATAGAGCCTGGGAAAGGACATAGGGTACTTTTTTATGCGAAAAAAGGGCTGTAAGGGGTTGAAATAGGGGATGAAAGTTATAAGTAACACCCAGACCACGCGGGCGAAACCACTAGCGGAAAGCTAGTGGTTATATAATCGCTTTCCGCAAGAGGCTTCGCTCGCGTGGTCTTATAAATTACAGCCTATAATATGTTACTCGGGAAAGATGAGTTTACTCATTACAAACATACAAAAATACAAATCTCTTTATAATATTAGTATAGAAAAGATATAAACTTTTTTGTGGAAAAAAATACGATATCAGGCATGGTTCGAACCTCCGTCCCTCTGGTCCACAAAAAGTTTATATCTTTCCAAAAGATATTTACAATTTATTAATTCACAAAACGCAAATAAAATATTAAAATGGCTATTTAGGTAAAACTCCCCGTCCCCGCTCCGCACTGGTCAATATTTTAAAAAAAAAGTAATCAAATATAGCCTATCCTATAGCACTCAGGGAATAATACCTTTCTAACATCAAAAGAATTTTCAAAATCAGATCAGTAGTACCAACCATCGGAACTTAAAAACTTCTCTTCTTCTTCTTCTTCTTAAAAAGAGGAATCATATACATGTACAAAGGCATGCATACTATAATTTTTAAACAGTATTTTTTCCGGATGCCATGTTATGCACGGCGATTAGTTCCAATTAAAATATTTGCAATATCACGTCACCAGCTATTGAAAATGCACGAAGCACTGTAGTAGTAGACTAGATTAGATAATAAATAAGTAACATAAAATAAAGTTTATTTTATGTTACTAATAAAATAAAGTTTATTTTATGTTACTAATAAACTAAAGTTTATTTTATGTTACTAATAAAATAAAGTTTATTTTATGTTACTAAAGTTAAAGTTTATTTTATGGTATATTTAATAAACCATCACGCTTGTATCCTCGCGGGGTTCGGCAGACCCGCAGATGTATGGTATGTGTTAGATAGGTTCCTTGTAATATGACGCATCATTATTTATCCGCCTACCATCAAGCATATAAGAAAACACTCGCTTAAACGGCGAAATAAAACATCGTAAAAGCCTCATCGTACATACATGTTAATATATGCATTACATAAAATCACGAAATATATATGGCTTGTATAATAATATTCATAAAAACAAGTTACGCCAGGTTTACTACAAAAAAAACGACCTTTCAAGGTGAATATTAAGAGCCCATATTATTATTTGCCACTCACTTCCGCTGTCAAAAGTTATAGTATTTCCTTGGGCGTATTCTATGATTTCAGTGAACAATATTTTGAAAAATATAATCAAGTATACGTAGTTTTTATAATTATACCTACCAATACACCTGTATTTAACGAAAATAAAGTTGTCTGTTGTACTTATGTATACAACCACAGTTTACCAGCTAGGTCGCATCGCATGTTACATGTCATTTGTATAAAAACTCAAGTCTCAACCCTACACTACCAGGGAATCATGCTCACCATTTTCTCTTGACCATTAAATGCTGTCTGCTTAAAATTATTATTATCACATCAGTTATATACAAAAAAAAATAGGAAATACTGTTATCTTACATACACTAGTGCATACGTCTGACTAATGTGCATTAGTCATCCCAAAATTAATAGCAAATATACGTCAAGAATTCAAGGGTCACGGTCGGTTTAATTGAGACTCGCGAGTTTAATAAATGTATTTATAATTCGCGTGTGGACATGATCTTCAACTACATATTATAAAACAAAGTCCCGTGCCGTGTTTCTCTGTCTCTTCGCAATAAATTCAAAACTACTGGACCGATTGTCATGCGGTTTTTGCTAATACAGACAGTGTTTCATGACGAAGGTTTGGGTATATAATTTGTCAAGGTTTTGTGTAAATTGGCTAAAATATGGCGATGAAGGTAGACGAAGGTAGGCGAGACGTCGCTCCATGCGAAGCCCAAAAAAAAAGAATGCAATCTATTTTCTTACAAAATTGTATCGAAATCTTTTCAGCGGTTTAGGCGTAATAACATTACAAACACAAAGATACCTTCGCAATTGGAATATAAGAATGGAGTCAAGTCAAGTACGTTCAGAAGCTCACCAAATAATCACGATGACCTGTCATACAACGTTATGAATGCATAAAGTGTACTATTTAGAATAGCGGATGATCTCACATCTCACGTCTATTGTTTTGGTTCAGTGTCGCTCATTGTTTAACAAGTTGCCTTTTACATATCTTTTATTGTTTTAGATTATACTAAATACATTTAATAAGCAATGCAAGCAATGAAGTTCTTGTTTCTTGCATATTTTCTCATTTTTTTACCAGACTGCCAAAGGAGGGTCATGTGTTTGAGTGTGTCTGTATGTATGTATGTCCGTTCTTATGTCCGGTCGTAACTACGCAACGGCTCAACTGATTTAGATAAATGACACCTCATAAGATTTGTCTTGATGGCACGAGTGTCACTCTGGGTACATGAAATTTAAAAAAAAAAGATCTATTATATGTATCAATTTTCATTTAAAATTATCATTTAGGATCTATCTAGTAATTCTATGATGTACTGATTTCTGACACTTACGCGAATACTAGACATTGAAATAAAACTACTTTTTACGGATTTTATCGCGTTATATTGATATTATTTTAATCCCGACGTTTCGGACCCTTTACAGCGTCCATGGTCACGGGTGACTAAGGTGGTATTGTGGTGGTAAGGTGGTATATTTCAATTTTATGATGATTTATAAACTAAAAAGTATGAAATAAAATCAATCATTAAGTTAAACCAAATACCCGACTGCGTAAAGAGTACTAACTAAAAATCTAAAAACAAGCTCTGTGATGTTGGAAAATGTGAATGTGAAATGTGAAGAAATGTCCGGCCTGCAATAGCAGGCGGGACAAGCTGTTCGTTCATAAATAAAATTGTTTCTTTGCTTGTCCCGCCTACATTACATTTTCCAACATCACAGAGCTTGTTTTTAGATTTTTAGTTAGTACTCTTTACGCGTCGGGTTTTTTTTAAGTACGATTCTTAACGTATCATGCGTGCTATGTAGGGTTAAGTAGGAAACGAGGGAAGGTTTCGCCCTTTCATAAGACAGTCTCACCATTTGATAGGCTGCCACGGTTGTAGTGAATGCCAAGAATCCTATGTCCGTAATTATAGGTTAGGCTGCGTTTCCATCAGAGATGTGCAAAGTCACTGAGCGGTGCGAGGATGAATAGCAATACTGTGGAACGATGTATCTAATGTAATAAAAAAATAAAAAAAAATATATATTTGTATGTGTTTGGTATGTTACACAACACGAGAACCAACCATGTGTGTGCTTCAAAATAATGAAATAACAAGAAACTCGGGCGCCAGAAGCTCACACTCTAAAAATGCTACCGGATGCTTACCTTCGGTTCGCTTGGGCTTTTAATCTGCCGGTGGGAGTAGACAAATAAAAGGCTTAAGATCTTTTGTCTGTCTTTAATGCACTGTAGGTTATAGTAGATTATAATATTAAGATTTAGAGCTTATATTGTCACAATTAAACTAAAGGTTGTGAAATAAGGTTTTACATTTAAATTAATAATTATTGGACATTATTGGTCACTATTGCATCTAGAGTATATGTATAAAATAACGTACCTGGGAGGCACTTAATTTAAAATATAGTTTTATATCACCATCCCAGTAGAGCGCGATGAGGTGGTCAGAACTCCCGTCGTTACGTGGGGATTCCAAAACCCATGAAATGTTGGATTCCAATTAAGAATGAATTAAAGAAAAACTAAGGGTATAAAAAAAACGCCGAGGCTGTAACAAAATAAGCCTGGATTAGACAAAAATACGATGACAAAGTACTAGTCGACAACGTGGTCATGATCAACGTAATCTTACCGTTTTTATAACAAACAAGGATTCGTCACCACATTGAGTGAGAACACAGCTAGGCCATTGCCTGTAAAAAAATCATAAGCCGAATAAACAAACCAGAACAATTTGGAAAACGAAGTTCAACAATGTGTTTCAAAGAAAACTTTACTCACCAATAAAATATGTATCACTCACATGAGAACAATGCCAATAGGCTTTAATAATAAAAAAATTAATACATTATATAAAAATTGTTACTAAATGTAACAGGATTAAAAAATAATTTCGAAACTTTAAAAAATGATCACGCCATGATCGTTACGGGTCGTAGAGTCTTGGAAGACGTAAAAATTGACAACTCGTTGACACCTGTCAAAACCAAGTACTGCGCACTTGCCATCACAAAAAATATTAAATTTATTTAAAAAATCGACTACCATGTAACGAGTATAAAAAAACACGTTACATTACATCCCTCCCCGAAAAAATAAAAGAAAGGAACTTTCTTTTATGCACTAAGGCAACGACAAACAAAAGACAAAAGAGGACAAAATCTCTTTAAAAAAAAGTTAAATATAAGAATATTAAAACAAAAATAAACCAACTCCTAATCCAACATCAAATAGTTCAGTTAAGCACTAACGCAACTGACTACAAACAAACAAAATCTCCATTGAGTACAGTTAGGCACCATCGCCACTGACTAAAACAAACAAAATATCTGTAAAAACTAACAAAATCTCCATTGAGTACAGTTAGGCACCATCGCCACTGACTAACAACGAACATCATCTCCTATGAGTACAGTTAGGCACCATCGCCACTGACTAACAACGAACATCATCTCCTATGAGTACAGTTAGGCACCATCGCCACTGACTAACATCAACTTCACCTCCTTTGAGTACGGTTAGGCACCATCGCCACCGACTAACATCACCAAGTCCTATGAGTACAGTTAGGCACCATCGCCGCTGATTATCATTACTCCTACAATACGAATCGAACTGCAGATAAACACAATACGATTCGTAAGCCTTCAAAACTTCTAATTGCGAAGTGAAAACTCCTGAAAAAAGAGAATGTTGTGATTGGCTCAACACCACCAACTTTCCAAGCACAAACAATCTAAAAAGCATTCGAACAAACAAAGCAGCTACAGTAAAGTAACTGTAAAAGAATATTCATATTGTGATCGGCACAACTCCACCGAACTCCCGAACACAATAGAAAAGAACAACAAACAAAATACTTGCATATTGTGATCGGCACAACTCCACCGAACTTCCGAACACAACATCAAAAGTAATAAACAAAATATTCATATTGTGATCGGCATAACACCACCGAACTCCCGAACACAACAGAAAAAAGGACGGAATCGAGGAAAAATAATACCAAGATCCGTATAAAAGTTCAAGGATCTCCACAACAAGGCGGCAGAACATCCTGAAATAAGAAAGAGATGAGAATATCTCAGAAAAAAGTCAAATTCCAAGTTGAATTATTCCTATACAAAAGTCACATCAGAGGAACTATAAAAAACTTAAACTTAAGTTTTATAAAGTATAAAGTTGTTAATTAAAAAATCTATACTTATTCAATCTAAGGAAACAGTATGATTTTATTAACTTAGAGATAGAAGATTATTAAATCTTAATCAAGATATATTAGAATTTAATCTGAAACAGACTAAAAACAATATCAATAAAATTAGAAGAAGATAATATTAAAAGATAATTATCTCTTATTAAACAAACAAAAAAAGAAAATAAATAAGATCTTTTGATGTAGAAGATACAAATAGGTATTGTGTGTGTGGAAGAAGTACTTTAAATTATTTACCAAAATTTCCTAAGTTATTTTTTAGAAAGTTTAGACTTGAATTCAATAAATTGATATGAAGTTTCCTCACATACTATCATCTTTCATAATGGCCATAAATCTTTCATTCATTATTCATTCGTCACACAAACAAAGGCCAGCTTCGACAATGTTATCAAAAACAAAACTTAAACTTGAGAACCGAATAAAAATTAAAATTTAATTATATCTTTAACGTGATAACGACCTACAGAACCTTTATTCAAATCTTTCAATACATAAACATTATTAGAAACTTTTTCTGTAATTTCACATTTAACAAACTTAGGAGCAAGTTTTGCCGAAAAATAAGCAGGAGCACTAGATTGTACAAAACTTCTCCTCCACACTACATCACCGACATCAAAAGAAATGACCCTACGACCTTTATTATAATAAGTGGCATTACGCTTATAAGCTTTAAATAAAGAAGCCTGAATTTTAACGAAAATGTCACTAAGTGAATTAAGAGAAGTAGCAAAAATACTTCTATCGCCAACTTCAAGTTGATTTAAGTTGTCAATAGAATTACTAAAATGATGTAATGAAGCATCAAAAACAAGTTCTCTACCAAACATGAGAAAATTAGGTGTAAAATCTGTAGCAAGATTCACACTATTATTTAAAGCTAGTTGAACATGGGGTAAAAATGTTGACCAGGTTCTATGATCATCTTTTACAAAACAAGAAATGCAAGTTTCAACCGTTTTATTATAACGTTCCACAGGATTGTTTTGAGGCGTGTATAAAGTATTATAAAATATTTTAGTGATATTAAAACCTTTCATAAAATCTGCAAAATGTTTTGAAGTAAATTGTGTTCCATTATCACAAACTATTATTTTGGGACAACCAAACTTAAGAAATATTTCTTTTTCAAAATGTTTACAAATTATTTTAGTAGTAGCATTAATCATGGGAAATAACCAGCAAAATTTTGTAAAAACATCAACTACTGAGAGTATATATTTATGACCAGAATAAGTTTTAGGTAAAATTCCTATAATATCTACTGAAAGCATTAACATAGGGCGATCAACTTTCTTAGGATTAACCATGATACCAAAAGGAGGGGAATTAGTATGTTTATAAGCTTTACAAACATCACAAGATAAAATATGTTTTTGAACATCATTAAACATTCCTTTCCAAAAATAATGTTGTTTTAATTTCCTTAAAGTTTTATGGATACCAAGGTGACCAGAATTAATATCATCATGATTTGATTTAATTGTATCTAAAATATGTTCTTTAAGAATAACAATTTTCCAGTTCAAACGACTGTTAGGATCAAATTTATTTTTGCAAAATTTATACAAAGTATTATTTTCAACTCTAAATTTTTTATATCTACAAGGAGATTTCTGACAATTAACAAATATCTTTCTATACCATGGATCATGAATATCATCATCAGGTGAAACTAAATTATTTTGTGAAACAATTTCAGCAACTTCTATTCGAGATAAAGCGTCTGGAACTAAATGTAAGGAACCCTTTTTATGTATAATGTCAAAAGTAAATTGAGAAATTCAAGCTGCCCAACGTGCTAAACGTCCACTAGGATTACTAAGACCCAAAAGCCATTTTAAAAGCGATATCACTAAGCAAGTCCAAAAAAGATCCTACTAACAAAAGTTCATTAAAATTCTTATATAAAAAATACTCTTCTACTTGAGTTATAAATTCTCTAACACAAGACTTTCCATTAAAGTTAATCTTACTTTTTTTCAAATCTGGTAATTTTGTAAAAGAAGGCAAATTTTTCTTTATATGTTCATTCACAAAGGCATTCATAGAATTAAATGAAGGCAAGGCATTAGTAGCAAAAGCTGAAGAAGAATGTGCAATGCGGTCATTATGAAATGGATTGTGCACCTCAGTCAAATTTATCATGTCCTGAACAGCATTAGCATTAGCAACCATACTAGTATCAATAGAAACCTGCTTATCCTCAGCCACAGAAAGCGGAGGACACTGTACTTCCTTATCCATGATGAAAAGCTAAAAGTTTCAAATAAGCAAAGCAGAAAAACACAAACTCAAAAGTTAAGTGATATTTAAGGTTATAAAGATAAGTTATGTTGAAGTTAAATTATTCAAAAGAATAATAAAAGGTTGATTTTAAGTTGTAAAGATGCAATAATAACTCACAAGATTGAAGCTTAAAAGATAATATAACAATGTAGACTTATTGTATTCAAATTGTTTTATATAAAGTTACACCTCAAAATTATACTTATATGTTCAAAGATTGATAACAAACACGGTCTATACCTTACATTTATGTTGTTGCTAAAGAGAAAAACAAAAACATATGCTGTAATAGCACACAGTTATAAACAAAGTACAACAAAGTTCAATAGCTATATTGTTTACAAGATAATAATTAAAGTTGTAAATAAAAGTTATTTACTATAAAAGTTTCCAACTAACAAACAATATGGTTTGTAAACAATATAATAACAAAGTATTAGATGCAATAATGTAAAACAAGTGACAATATAAGGCAAACCTACTTCATGTCCCTGAACGCAAGCGCCAAAATGTAATAAAAAAAAAAAAATATTATGTGTATGTGGTATGTTACACAACACGAGAACCAACCATGTGTGTGCTTCAAAATAATGAAATAACAAGAAACTCGGGCGCCAGAAGCTCACACTCTAAAAATGCTACCGGATGCTTACCTTCGGTTCGCTTGGGCTTTTAATCTGCCGGTGGGAGTAGACAAATAAAAGGCTTAAGATCTTTTGTCTGTCTTTAATGCACTGTAGGTTATAGTAGATTATAATATTAAGATTTAGAGCTTATATTGTCACAATTAAACTAAAGGTTGTGAAATAAGGTTTTACATTTAAATTAATAATTATTGGACATTATTGGTCACTATTGCATCTAGAGTATATGTATAAAATAACGTACCTGGGAGGCACTTAATTTAAAATATAGTTTTATATCACCATCCCAGTAGAGCGCGATGAGGTGGTCAGAACTCCCGTCGTTACGTGGGGATTCCAAAACCCATGAAATGTTGGATTCCAATTAAGAATGAATTAAAGAAAAACTAAGGGTATAAAAAAAACGCCGAGGCTGTAACAAAATAAGCCTGGATTAGACAAAAATACGATGACAAAGTACTAGTCGACAACGTGGTCATGATCAACGTAATCTTACCGTTTTTATAACAAACAAGGATTCGTCACCACATTGAGTGAGAACACAGCTAGGCCATTGCCTGTAAAAAAATCATAAGCCGAATAAACAAACCAGAACAATTTGGAAAACGAAGTTCAACAATGTGTTTCAAAGAAAACTTTACTCACCAATAAAATATGTATCACTCACATGAGAACAATGCCAATAGGCTTTAATAATAAAAAAATTAATACATTATATAAAAATTGTTACTAAATGTAACAGGATTAAAAAATAATTTCGAAACTTTAAAAAATGATCACGCCATGATCGTTACGGGTCGTAGAGTCTTGGAAGACGTAAAAATTGACAACTCGTTGACACCTGTCAAAACCAAGTACTGCGCACTTGCCATCACAAAAAATATTAAATTTATTTAAAAAATCGACTACCATGTAACGAGTATAAAAAAACACGTTACACTAAATTATTTGCCAGAGATGTCCGAGCGAAACAGAGCGAGCTAAAAGATGTATAACCCTATGCAGATGAGCGAAACGCTGCGCATCCTTGCACATCTCTGGTGGCAACGCAGCCTAAAGGTAAGCAAGTGTAGTTTTTGGTCGGTACATGTCCGATGTACCCTGCCGCCTCCCACGTGGCGGATGACCAATTAATGCGTACAAATAATTAACTAACCTAAATTAAAAATTTAGAAAACTCCCGACACGAAATGTAATTTGGCATTTTGTGGTAGCGGCCATCTTGAATTTGAAATTTTTCATAGTGTGTGTGTTTTCATGTATTCTCCTAGTTAAGCCCTTTCATTTGATACCCATATTGTGGGAGGTGTGAATAAAATATGTTACCCCTATTTTGTGGCGGCGGCCATCTTGGTTGTCTGATTTCATCAGACTGATTTTCATCAAACATAGCTAAGAACACTCCCGACTAATTCACCTTTCAAATAAAAAAAAAACAAAATCAAAATCGGTTCATCCGTTCGGGAGCTACGATGCCACAAACAGACACACACACAGACACGTCAAACTTATAACAGCCCGTCGCCGCACGCTTCAATTTCCCCAAGGGTTAGATGCTTGCTCTAAAATAATTTACTTAGCTGCCAATATGACGAATATGACGACAAAAATAGGATATCGCGGGTTTCATATCCCCCTGAAGACAAAAGAGTATGCTTAAACTATGTAATGAAGAAAATACTCACATCCTCTATGGCCTGGTCCAACTGTTTGTGTATCTGGAGCCCCACCCACGGCTCCTCTGATATGCTCGAGTCATGTCTCTCGCAATTTTTCGACCCACACGTCCCGCAACCCTAGAAAATCAGGCTATTTGTCAGCACAAGACTAGTGATGAAAGAGACTCAGTCGTTTAAGTCGTGTAAGAAGTGACTAGACTACATTTTGACAGCTAAAGACTGACTTAGTCCTTTAAACCCTTAGCTTTTAGTCTCTTAAGTCTTTTTAGTTCTCGACTAAGGTTTGCGTAGAATAGGCATAGTCTCTAGTGCTTTAAGGCTTATAAGGCGTGTTAGTCTTATAAGGCTTGTAAGTCTTTTAAGGCTTTTAAGTTTGAACTAAAAAGACTCGCCTAGGGAGTCGTGTATGATTGATTAGTTATGAAAAATACTTAAATTTACTCCATCTTTTAAGAATTATCAAAAAGACTAATCCCCGTTGCAGTAACTACTACTAAGCACTAGCTAAACTCTAAAAGAAAGACTGGACAGCCAATATAAATAAGTACACATTGAACTTATCATTCATCAAAAGGTCTGTAAAACAGCTATCTACTCATGACAAGACAAGTATATTTACAATGTAGACGTAATGTGCAAGAGCGTACAACTATTTTAAACTTTAAAATTATTGAAGCGACGTTTCAGAGTCTTGTTGAGCATAAAATACTCGATATAAAATAAAATTTACTTGTTTAATATAATAAACATGTATGTCCGACAGGGCCGGCAGGAGACCGAGAAAAAGGTTTATTGCGATTTATTAACCACGAAAATTGCTGGATAGTTATTATCATCGGGACAAAGACTTAAAAGGCTAGCTGTATAAGATTTTATTAACCGACTAAGGTGTAAGCATTTTCTTAAAGGACTGAATCGTTAAGCTGTTTAAGTCTTCAAGCTAGTCTTATTAGTCTAAAGATAGTCTTATTAGTCTAAAGATAGTCTTTTTAGTCTGAACTAGTTGTTTAAGTCATATTTTAAAGGACTTAAACAACTGAGTCATTGACAACACTACACAAGACTGTAGAACTTCCAAGTCTCTCAGGAGAGTGGAGAAATTTGAGACACACAACTTTTGTATAATCAAGCATATCAGATAACTTCTGTATGGTGTCAGATTAGATCAGTTCTTATCATCATATTTGTAGGTAAAAGTGGATCCCACAAGTAATTAGGTCATGTAATACTAGGTGTGAATTATATTACTATTAACTGGGCACAAACTGCTATTGAGAACTTTTATAGACAAGCCCAATAACTTAGTAGACCTAGAAGTCGCGTCCAGTGCCTCGACCATGAGTTTTTCTCACTAGACTCGCTAGCGGCGCCGTAAAATATTTGTATGGAAAACCCTCGCAGCGGTTACGTAAGCAACTAAAATCTGCTATGAGATTACATCGTTTCGATGCGTAAAAAACCTATCGAAAGCCATTCGATAGAACTCATCGATGAGGTACAGGACCACAGGCATAGCAATCGCCTGTATGACCCGATAGGCTAATGAAGCAGTTTTTTTAATATGTATTAACCACAACATAATTAAGTTATGCTAACTAATGTCTGACTTTGTATGTTTCATGAAGTTTAAATAAATGTGATAAACGAATTTAACAACTTGCATTTGGGACACTAAAATTTTAAAGAATGCCATCCCAGTTTGTAATGTTCGGCATTCTGTATCTTATCTGTGACATATTTTGATAGTAGTAATTCATTACACAGTTATCAAATAATAAGTACAACTTTAGTAAGTAAATACTGTTTGACCTATTGACTTTCTAAAACCTTGATGTACCTCCAAAATTTTCCGATATCATATACTACAAAGATACTACAAGATAATGATAATGAATGGCTATTACTCTTTATAATCAACAAGTTGATGTTGTATGTACAGCCACAAGTAAAAATATGTATACACACTAGGAAAAATTTAAAAGCCATTTTCTTCTAAAGTGCTGAAATATTTTTGTGGTATTACGAACATAGTATTTACGAACCAATACTATAATAACATTGGTGTAATCTCAAAGATTCAATCATTCATTCATGAAAAAATTACCTTAGCACTTTTGTTAGTGTTTATACATGTTTAATCGTGACTGTAAGTATACATGAACTTTATAATTATTCTAACATCTCAACAAGATTAATGTATTTTTTTTTTAAATAATTGATAGGTGAGGTCTTCGAAAAAACAGTGATAGCCTAGTGGTATGACCACTGGACTGCCAAGTCAAAGGTCTCGAGTTCGAATCCAAGGCACGCACTTCTGACTTTTCGAAATCATGTGCGTAATTATCACTTGTTTAACGGTGAAGGAAAACATCGTGACGAAACCTACACGCCTGAGAGATTTTCTCGACGGCTTGTGAAGTCTGCCAATCCGCATAAGGCTAGCGTGGTGGACTATAGCCTAATCCCTCTTGTACTGAGAGGAGATCCGTGCCCAGCAGTATAGGGGTTGATTATTAGTATTATTAGGTGAGGTCGCCAAATGCAATGCTACTACCACTACTACTACTACTACTAAGGCACCACTACCTCAGCTGATGTTAAGGAGGGATGTAATCAACAATGGGGCATGCTTGCATAGTAAAGTACAAAAAATAATTTAATTTTTTGTGAGTACTTAGGCTAATATTCAGAGATGAAGTTAAGCAGAAAGATTTGCTTCTGTAGATCAAATTGTAGTACAAATTTGACATACGGTAATGTTACTTTATGCTTAGCATTGTCTCTAAATATTAGTCTAAATATTATTCTTTCTAAATTAGTGATCATTCAATCAATCTCTGTCATACTATTTTAGATAATATATGATAGCTGCCAACATCATTATCACAGCTTATCACTAACCATTGTTTCTCAAGCTAATAGCTAATCACAATTCATTATTACCAATTACAGCTGATTGGTATTAGAACATGACTCAATGCTTCTTTCATAACAGTGAGTGAAATATTTATAGTAGTAAAAGAATAATAAAATAGGTATTATACTTGTGTTATCTTATTATACTAAATTTATAATAATCTATGTATATAAAAAACAACCGACGAAATGTTTTTACACACATAACTTCCAAACAACTGCACCAAATTAGATAATTCTTTGTCAGGACAAGGTTTGTATGTAAAATTAATGTATTAAAACCACCGGGAAACGCAGGAGATGCTGTGCACAGGCTGCTAGTTTAATTATAAAATGATGCATTGAAAATCAGCAGTCCCAGCAGTGGGAAACACCAAGCTTATAAAATTATAAAGGGTATATTTTTTATATTTTGATAGTCTTGCATTTGCTGTACTAAAAAAAATAAAAAACTATATGTAGCTACAGTCCAACTTGTGAGGAAATTGAAGTACCCGATAAGATCTAGTTAAATGATAAGTTGTAAGTGTATGATTAACTCTGAGAAAGTTGCACAGTATAAACGGTAATGTCTTTACACTCATTACAAGGACTTAAGATAACAGTCCTGTTAGTTTTTAATTAAATAGTAGAAATTATGTGTTGCCTCTCAGATACTGAATAAAAAAAACAAATATTTACATATTTCATGATAACCAAGAATGATTAAATAAATAGTAATTGCTTATCAAATGAAAATACGACGGAAAGGGAGGCGTACATGACCTCAATAGTGAAATAACTAGTTTTATTCTACAAGTAAACAATAAACAAAGAAAGTATGCCAACTCACTTTGACAGGCGTCTTCGGATCATCATTGCACGTCTCACCGACGAAATGGCACTTTAATTTATCAATGTAATCTTGTAAAATATTCGAATTGAGCCCGTAATAACAAGCCAAACATCCCAACACATAGCTAAAAGCTATAGTGGCAAAGTGAAATCTGGAAAAAGTTCAATCAGTTAACCAAACAGTACTCGACAAAGTACACAAAATTGTTGAAAGTTATTGCTGCTACCTGTAAAAATATAAAACAGCAATCGCCGTGCATAGAATACCGAAGTAAATAATATAATTTTTATTATCAAATTTTTCTGCGAGCTTCGTTTGACATCTTTCACTCATGGCTAAGCGAATAATGACGTAAATGACGTGAACATGAACGAATTTGGTGACGTTTATTGTTGGCAACTTTGACAGTTCGAATTAGAATAATCAAGATCCAAAGAATTGTTTCGCCCAGAAATACCTAGTTTTATGAAAAAAAAAATATTAAAAAAAATCCGTTTCTGTATTTTTCTATATGGCCAGTGCATATAGTTGAATATCGCATACTAATTAAAAGTAAAACGTGCTAAAATACTTTTATACTTACCATGTACTGCGTTTAATTTATTTTTGTTTTATTTGTAATCAGACAATCACCAATCAAATTATAATACCAAAATATGTCAATGCCAAAAATGACAATCAGAATCTCCGAAGAAAAAGAAAATTCGGATCTCATTCCTAACCTAACCTTTAGAAGTTTAGAATTATTTCATTTTGTTGTGATATAAGCAACAAAATAAACTCGGTTCTTTCACTGATGAATACCTATTTAATTTGGATCATATAAATTCAAGAAAATTCGTAAGCAGCTTACTGTTATTTTTGTTGCATATTATCTATCATAGATGTATTTACGAATAGAACAAACATTCAGGACTACTGTTTACAACTTACTGGATATTTAATAATATATTTAAATTAGTCACATGACACACGCGGCATATAATATTCCTGTTCTTCTTCTTCTTCGTGTCGATGGTACATTTTTTTCCTGTTAAAATAAATGGGTTATTGCTGAACATGGTTTTATCCTGACGAATTTAACACCTAGTTTTGGCGCTAAATCGTGAGGCCGAATTGTTGTCGGCATCGAAGATCTGGTCATGACCTACATTGTCACCTAGTAATGCATAATAATTCCTTATTTCCTTGCACCACTGCAAGATGTGGGCCTCCTCTTGAAATGAGTGGAACCCAGCCTTAGATGCTTCACATTTATTCTTCTACTAAAGCTATTAAAGATAACACAAAATTTATCTTGACCTCACTGACATTAGTATCTCCACAATTAATATTGTTTACATTTATCAAGTGATTTGTGAGTCTATGATGCATGCAAACTTACAAAGAAAATTAAAATACTTTTATTTACAAATGAATTTCTTTTACAGATAACAATGGCATTTCAGAGGTGTTTGATGCAGCTCACAAAACAATATGTGTCAAAGCCTTGTCTTCTCCAGACAAATCTGAAGCAGGCAAACTGTGAACTACACCATAACTACTGTAGTGAACCTCCGAGGAAGTTCACAGCTAGGCATGAGTGGGTTGTAGTACAGAACAAAATTGGAACAGTAGGTATAAGCAAATACGCACAAGAATCTCTTGGAGATGTTGTCTTTGCACAATTGCCTGACCCAGGCACAGAAGTGAGAGAAGGTGATGAGTGTGGAGCCTTAGAAAGTGTTAAGGCAGCTAGTGAAATATACACTCCGGTCACCGGTGTAATTACTGAAAAAAATGTAAATGTTGAGGCCAAGCCAGCCCTTATAAACACAAATTATTACGACGATGGTTGGCTATTTAAAGTGAAACTGACCAAACCATATGAGATAGATGATCTAATGACTGAAGAACAGTACATCAGGTACCTGAAAACAGATGTGGAGAAAGAAATGTAAACATACTTGTTTGTTAAATTATTGTTGTATTTATTAGTCGTTATTGAGAAAAAAATAAAGCTTGTTTTGTTAATAATAAGTTTATTTTAATTTGTAAGCAAAAAGATAAATGAGAAATAGCAGATTCCCTGCCTGAGATCATCTATACAGCTAAAATTTAGAGATAGCATTTTGTTAATGCCAAAGTAAAAAATAACACCAACAAAAAGTATTAAAAAGCCAATCATATTTTCAATCTAATGTTATAAAAAAAGGCAAAAATATAGTGCGTTATGATTTTTATTAGTGCAACCTAGACTATAAAAAAAAAATGGTAAACACAAGTCACTACTTTGGCATTTATTATACTGACAGTGCAGTTCATATTTTATCACAATAATTAATTATCATTTTGTAAGCAAACAGTAACATAATTATCACATTTTTCCAAAATTATCACAAAAAATGTTGTACAGAAGATTGGCGAAATTATAAAAAGTTTTATTCATGGAGTACTACTACTTCAATATTTTTTAAAGTTTTCTTATGTTAAGTATAGCTAAAAATGCTGTAATTATTTTGGTGCTATTTTACCAAATTCATATGTATTGAGAACACAGATATTTAAATTTATGCTTATCAGTAAAATGCATACACATTAGGTACATTTAAATCATGTTTCTATATTGTAATGAACATCATTTAGGTAATTCTTGTATTGTAGACTTTATACCACTAAAATACGACACGATTTCAGCTTACATTAATTTAAATACACACCTTAAGACTAGATATACACATAAATTTTACCTAAGTATTATTTAGTGTGGTCAAATTCAAATAACCTTAAACACTGCCGCCGCGTCTTATGATATTTTATTGTATAAGAGCTAGAAACTATTCTACCTGTGAATAAAATATAACTAACCTTTTTACCACTTCAAAAGCACATAACCGTTTTTAATGCAATATATTTTAACTTGGCCACACATTATATTTATGGCAATATAATTATTATATATATCATAAGTATTAATTGGCAGATAAACATTCTTAAATCCCTGTTAATTCATTCCTATCACAAATTATTTTTATTTTAGCCAAATTAAATTCAAAATATAATTTGAATAAATGAAATCTCGGAGAAAATACATAGATTATGATTATTCATATGCATTTTCCTGTGAAATGTGACTACTTTTAATGACAAAACATCATAAAATACATACATACATATACTCACGCCTTTTTCCCACAGGCGTAGGCAGAAACTACAAACCGCCACTTGCTACGATTCTTGCATACTTCTTTCATCATAAAATAACAACATAATTATACCACATTATACTGTATCTCCTAAAAAGTTAGTTTATCAATAGTCATATTATTATTGTAACATCTTAGTCTACAAATAGGTCTGGTAAGCTTATATTTTATAAGATTGAGCTAGGATAAAGTGGAAATAGAATTAGTCAGTAACTACAGTAATGTTTAAAATAAAATGGGACCGAAATTCATAAATGAGTATAACAAAAACATATTTAGGGGATGCCTTAACAATATCAATAAAAGCTTTGGCTTTTCATGATTGAAAAATTTAAAAAAAAGAAATTATATCGAACTCCTTTGCGCAATTCTCAAGATCGCAAGATCAATGTCCAAGACAGACGTTGCGACCAGACTACAGCTCAATACCAAAAACGCTGTTTGCCTTCCCATATAAAGATTTAATTGTGCAAAAAACTTATGTTTTATCATGGAAACATTTACACTATAAAAAACATTAAATTCCTTTATAAGAAACAACTATGTTCTGCATTGTTTGAACATTTACATACAAAAAACTTTCCCCTCAATAATGACACCTTTTAAACCCCAGCTTATTTATTACACTCTTGTACTTTTTTCAAAATGGCTTTTACTTATTTCTGAGTTGCATCGATCCTTTTTGCGAAAACTCGCATGTCAAATTCGAAATTGGAACTTGTAATGTTACATAGCCTGGATCAGGACTCAGGACCAGTACATATTGTACTTATTATATAGCTATGTTACGTCATCAACCTATCCGCACCACTCAGGGGTTGCTTTTGCCACCAATCCAATTTTGCCAGTTCGGGCTAGGAACTTTAGGCTTATAAGTCCATTTTACATTGAAAGGTTTATCTAGAGACAAGTTAACTACTACTTGCAGTACCCTAGTCTGATCGTTGTAGATAAATTCACAAGGTTTAATGCAAGTTTGGCCGTTGATAGCCACCGTCTTGATCGGCGGTTGGTTGAGTACTGAGATTTTGTTAAGGGGAGGTACCCCGTATCCCCACCACTGCACGTTGCTGCGTACTTCCGTGTTGTTTAAAGAAAACTCAATGTGACTGTACTTTTGCTCTTCGTATGTGTCTGTAACGAAAAAGTATTACGTTCAGAAGGCATTTCTCGCCTAATTAAAACAGGCAATGGTCAACAACTACACTGAAGAGTATTATATGAATTCTGTGTATCTATAAATCTTCTATTGCCACCATCATTAATGTGTTACTTGTGTTAGTAAGTTCTTAAACTATTTAATTTTCATTGCCAATTAAAAGAGGATGAATTATACTCTTACTCTCGGAACGAGTTAAATTTTGTCATAATATTATGGTAGAAATCTTAGAAAAAAAACTTACTCAAACTATCTCCATCATCCCAGTACAGTTCTCCTTTGGCGATGTTGTCCCTGTCGGGCACCACTAGCAGCTGTAAGGGCGAGCTTCGCGTGTTCGTTGTAGTTACTGGACCTTGTAAGGGCGGCTCTTGCAGAGGGATGATCCCACCGCCCTGAGGAAAAGAAAAAGAGATTTATTTATGGCCCATGTCATTGAATTTCATTGTAATTTGTCTTCTTTATCAGCCCTTGTAACTGTCCCACTGCTGGGCACGGGTCTCCTCTCAGTATGAGAGGAATTAGGCCATAGTCCAACCACGCTGGCCTAATGCAGGTTGGCAGACTTCACATGCCGTTGAGAAAATTTGTCAGGCATGCAGGTTTCCTCACGATGTTTTCCTTCACCGTTAAAGCGACGCGCATGATTTTGAAAAGTCAGAGGTGCGTGCCTTGTAGTATTTTATTTTTCTGGTCGGACTAATGATAGCTGTACAGTCAGTACTGTGATTATACCTTAACAGAGACGGTGTCGTTCTCAGTGAGCTCGTAGGAGTTGTCGCTGGCGAGGAACTGTCCGTCGTGCGCGCTGTACCAGGCGGCGCGCGGGAACACGGCGCGCGTGCTGACCGCGGCCGCGCGCAGGATGGGCGACACCAGCACGTAAGGACCCACCATGAACTGGTTGTCGATCTCGTGAAGAGAACTCTGCTCTGGGGCCCTGGACAATAGACAGAATATTCACATCTGGGGGTCTACTCCCAAAGCACGAAATCTGTAGTTTCGGCTTTCACTACAAGCATTTCCTATTCCGTATCACTTACGGATAAATGATTCGTTCGATAAATAGCGCAACTCTATCGTCATGTGTCTTTCGATCACGAATATTGTCTATGATCCCGTCCGAAACTGATGAATCCGAAATCATTTGAGAATAGGGTGCACTCCCACGTATCGGGCTACCTTCGGACGGGCCCGTTACTTCGTTGACGGAGATTAGGACCCCTGCATTCAATGAAGGTTTAGTCAAAGATGTGCAGGAGTACACTCATATATTTATTTAAGTCTCGTCTTTTAAACCGCAACATTACCATATCAAACTATTTCTCAATCTTTCATTTCAAGTTACACCGCACATTCTTCAGAAATTATTATCAACCCATTAACTGCTATGGGCATGGATCTCTCAGAATAAGAGGGGTTAGGCTATAGTCCACCACGCTGGCCCAGTGCGTATTGGCAGACTTTACACGCAATCAAAAAATTCTCTCCGCCATGCAGGTTGCCTCACGATGTTTTCCTTCACCGTTGCAAGAGAAATGATTACGAAAAGTTAGAGGGGCGTGCTACAGATTCGAAATTGAGACCTACGACTTGGCATTCCTGTAACCATAAGCAGTGATCGCCTAGGGGTATACCCCTAGGTGATCACTGCTTATAACTTCACAGTTTATAATAACAAAAATAATCTAAACTTACTCAAAGAACAGTGGTCTGACGACTGTTTCCCCGAAGACGTGCGCTCTCCAGAACAGAGTATAGTAGTACGGGAGTAGCTGGTACCGGAGGCGCAGCGCTTTGCGACTAGCTTCCACCACCTCCGGCCCTAAGGACACCGGGTCTTGAGGCTGGAATAAAAGATAAACATAACATAAGTTATTTTTAATGAAGGAAAAAATCGGCTGGCGGGCAGGGTTCGAACCTGCGTCTTCTGGTTCGGTACACCAGACGCTCTGCCAACTGAGCTACCGCGAGCCCCGCTCGCCAGTCGAAATCTTCCTTCACATTCTAATTTACGTCTTAAAGGTGACGTAGCGACATCTATTGTGAATGCTTCACAACCGACACGACTAACTTTACAGCTAGTTCGATGTCGTACAATGCCACCTTACCTATTAACTATCTTTTTGTATTTTTGGTTCGGTACACCAGAAGACGCAGGTTCAAATCCTGCCCACCAGCCGATTTTTTCTTTCATTAAAAATAACTTGTAATCTTAGCATGGAAAATGCTTAAAAAAAATACAAAAAGATAACATAACATAAGTCACACTCTCGAGGTAGGGCACAGCAATTTATCGCTCAAATCTGGAGCAGTCCATCTGGGGAAGTATCTTCACCTTACAGAAAACAGCAGCCAAATAACACACTTTATTGTGTGTTGTGTTCTTGCAGTGAGTAAGGTTGCCAGAGCATCTTCTAAGTATACGCTGCGCTGGCAGCAAGAGGAACATTGGGATTAAACTTTCGGCTGTTTAAGAGGTTTTTGCAGGGTGGGCAACGCGTGAGTGACACTTGTACCGGGTACAAATACAAATTAAAGCAGGCGGTGAGACTATCCCAAATTTAAAAATAAAGTCAGGAATCCTACCTCTTACTCAGCAGTAATTAGCGCATACGCCTATTGACTAACGAAAAAATCTTTACACGCACAAGCACGCTTTAATAAAATCAACTTACCCTAGAAGAATCAGAGTTATGGTTCCTGGAGAAAGGATAGAAAGCTCCAAGCTGCATCCAGCGCTTGCACAACTCCACAGTGGTGTCGCCCCGAAACCCGCAAATGTCTGCGCCCATCATCGGGATACCGAACAGACTGAAGCTTAGCAGTTCTGGAAACAACATCATCATTTTAGTAATTTTCTAACTATGTTGAATGGGTTTCCGATCTTTCCAGACGCGGCTAAATATTAATATTCTGACACTAGATACATAATTACATACACACTCAAGCCTTTTTCTCAATACGGGTTGGCATAAACTAAAGGGGGAGCCCCGAAATAGATTGCAATCTACGATTCGGAATGACGAACGAATAGAAAAACAAATGAATGGAAATGACAATTTATTATGAACGCCTGAGCCTTGATATGCCGAGAACGCCTAGTTGCTACGATTCGTGCATATAGTGTCACCAATTTTGTAAAGTTAGCTGTCAAATCTTAATATCGACGCTTAACAATTGATGTCTCCAGATGACAACGCGTGAGTGGATCCTACTGGCGTCATTAGGCTGCGGTTTCCATGAATTAGCATGTGGCAACCTGCATGCTTGTTTGTAATCATATTAGGAAAATGTGGTCATTGATTTATAGTCTGCGCGGAACTAGTTGGCCGCGCCTTAGGTATTTGAGCGGCGGGACGAAGGGGCGGGGGCGCCTGCGCGCGGTGGGGCGGAGGGGCGGGAGCGCAATAACTCGCCGCCTCACCTCCATCCCTACCTAAGGCGCGGGCAACTAGTTCCGCGCGGACTATTAATACTAAAGATATGGCCATCCGAACATTTGACAGACGCGTTCGACATACACAGTAACACTAACGCCATCTTTGTTAGTATCGCACGGCATTTGTTTTTAGTTGATCGCGCACTAGTTCACTTCGGTTTAGAGAAGACCATTTTGGGACCACGTTTGGGGATGTCATTGTGACACAGTCCACCCAGTCCTCATGCAATAATGTATGTAAGTCAATGGGTATGATATTACAAAACTACACAAGAGAACTTACCAGGTATAGTCATCTGCATGTCATGCCAAGCGCTTTCGATGTCGCCGCTCCAGTGGCCCGAGTACTTGCCGAGCCCCGGAAACGATGCGCGCGATATTATGAACGGACGCTTGCCGCGGATCTCCGCTAGGGAACTGTAGAATATTGTTTATATGAATGATGTCTGATAGATCATACCATCACGTCTGTATTCCCAGGTTAGGCAGAGGTGTACTAATGTACACCCACAGTTCGCCGGTATGTTTACGTCCCATAGTCAGGGCATCAACCAGACTCCGAGCTGCTTTTGGGATTTTTTTCACAGATAACCTAATAACATTTCTCTCGACCCGAAAATTGAACCCAGGTCCTCTAGGGTAGCAGTCCACCTTAGGACCACCAGACCAACGAGACAGTCTGATAGATGGAATTGCAAATAAAAATTAAGTTACTGCTTCATCTCAAATACAGTCGTCGCCAATCTTTTTGGCCGGGCCGAAGTTGACGCGAACCAACTTGGCCAGATGATTGGCGTAAAAGTTGAAGAAAAAAACAATGGAGTAAAATGAATGAAAACAAAAACTTGAGCAAAAATGTTGGCGACTACTGTAAATTAAGACAAGGCCATTGACGGAGTTATAACGTTGATAATATAGCGTAGACTCTCAGTAGACATAGGTCCTTTACATGTCGTTATATCGGCAAGGTCGTTCAAACCGATGCAAACACGCTATAAAAATGATTTTAACTGTATATTGAAAGACAGGTACAGTTTTCATCAAACTTATTGTCCAGCTTGAGGTTGGCACGAGCTAACTTCAACCCAACAAATCGAAGAGAAAAATATTGGATTAAAATGATTTAAAACGACAGCCTACGAATTGAGCTTTCGTTTTTATACATATATTAGAATCCAATATTTTTTTCTCCGATTTTCACGGTTGGGTTGAAGTTAGCTTTTTTTTTTCGAGGTTGGAAATCCTTATGGAAATCCCTCCCCCCATCCTAATGGAGGGCGGGGGGGTCTGTCAGACTTCTACTGACTAAAACCAGCTTGTGCCAACTTCAAGCCGGACAATAAGTTTGGCGAGAAGTGTATCTAGTAAAGCTACTCACAAGTGCGTGGCAATGGCTTCGTTGAGCGCGTACAGGTTGTGCACGTCGGCGTGCTCGCCCGCGGCGTGGCGCGCGTCCATGCACAGCGTGTGCGCGCGCAGCTGCGCGTCGCCCGTGCGCGGCATGTATGGAAACTGTTCCGGCCCGCACTTACCTACGGCCGTGCCGTCGCGGAAGTTCGACGGCTCGTTCATGTCCTACCGGTGTTGAGGTTCATTTTAGGTGGGTTCATGTGGCCCGCCAAATTTAAACTCCAATTGATTTTTTGCCATTTGAAAGTCTCTTTAAGCCCCGCAAATTGATAATGTGCGTGGCGGCCATCTTGGTGACGTAAAAATGGCGTAACCGCATTCAGCACGCGTTAGCACCACTAGCGGGCAGGTACGGCGGATGACGTCACGTGGAGGTTAATTAGACAAAGTTCCAACTTGCGGGACTACACATTCTAGATTCATGGCAGTAGTAGTAGCTTTCATCAACAACACTATATTCACAACCATATAAGTAGATAGTTGTAAAAATTATACATGGTATGTACGATCGCGGTCATAAGTCCATTACCATTTTTACAAATCTATCGCATGAAACAAATTTCACTTGCAACCTTTTTCTATAACAAACATTTTACATTCATAGACGATCTCGTATATCGTACTCTTTCGTAATTAACTAGTCGGAAAGAGAACGATGTAATGATCATTCAGTGCTGTGATAGTTGTATTAAATTTCAAATCACTAAGTATATGTTTATGCATACGCGCAGTAACGTGCAGGCAAATAAGATCCTTGACATGATAATGGACTTATGACCACTTATTGTACATTATACGTGTGTACAGCATTGGTAATTATTTGGCTGTTGGCATTAATGTAACAGAATAACGAGTTTTAAGCAAAGATTTTAGTATACAGTCATTTAAATTTGTCCATTTTTATAAAAAGTAATAACGAGCAGCATACTAATGAAAAAGTAAAAAAATACACACTACAATTTTTTTTTACGAATCTTATCACATGCTCCCATAAATTCGGGATTAAAATAATATCAATATAACGCGATAAAATCCGTAAAAAGTAGTTTTATTTCAATTTTTAAGTCTATTGTTACTAACAAAATATGGACCTAGTCTAAAATAAATGTTTATTATTATTATTATTATATTATAAAACTGAATTAAACTATCACAATACTTACGATCCACGCTCCATCAAAGGGTACTTGTTTATGGAAATTAGTCATCATTTCCAGCCAGTAGCTGCTAGAATTTGGGTGAGTGAAGTCTGGGAACACAGTTTGACCGGTGTTCCATACCTGAAATTTTAAATCTTTGTTTGTTGTTCCACTGCTGCGTAAAGAACTCCTGTTAGAATGAGAGGGGTTACGCTATATAACACAACGTTAACCTACTGTGGGTTGGCAGACTTCACATGCCGTCAAGAAAATGCAGAAAATCGAAAATGATCCAGGTTTCCTCACGATACGAATACACACAAGATTACGATACAGTGGAGCATGCTTTTGCTCAGAGTCCTTTGACTTTGGCAGTCCAATAGTCATCACTAGGCTATTTAATTTTCCCTTGTTTAAAGACATAAATATAAGCGAACCTCATAAAGCTTAGCCTAACCTAATTGTTTGTGAGACGCTAAACAATTTAATTACTGTTTTTGTTGTTCAGTTATTTCTCTTCGAAAGTTTCCTTCTTCCTAGCCTTTTCCTAAACATGTTGGGGCCGGTTTCCAGTCCATCCAGATGCGGCTGAATGTCAGTATTTTACACGAAGCGCCTGCTATCAGGCCTCCGCAACCGAATTTTTGGGCAATACTGATATTCGAAGGATAGACTGGTTGTCAGGCTTTTTACTACCACTAACGTCATAGGTATTCGTATGACAACCGGCGGCTTTACGTGCTCTCCGAGGCACTGAAGGGTCTCGATGTGTTAAGAATACTATTTCCTTAATAATACAGTTATACTAACCTGTCCAATCAACACCTGGTTCGTGTTGTTCTTGACGAATATATCCATTTCAAGTCCGCGATCGTACGGTGGGTACGTGCCAGGCTTTTCTGACGCGCCAACACCGGGGTCTAAGAAAGTATGGTTATTACACACAAATCATATAAAATACTAACAGGTGACCTTATTTCGCTATCCCACTGATATCATAAATGCGAAAGTTTGGATGGATTGATTGATGTTTGTTACTCAATCATGCCAGAAAAGCTGAACAGATCTGAATGAAATTTGGCACAGAGATAGATTATAGTCTAGAATAGCACATAGGGTACTTTTTATGCCGGTAAAATATATGGGTCCCGTGAGATAAGTGTTTTAATGATTTTTAAGAAATATCTAGACCACGGGGGTGGAAAGCTAATATCTAAATATCTGGAAGCTGTGCCGGAAGCCAACCTAACCAGTTCCTGCATTGAGTAAGGTCGCCAGAGCTCCTTCTAAGGATGCTGCGATGGCAGCAAGAGGAATGTTCGTTTTCGGGTCGGCAACGCGCGAGTGATACCCCTGGTGTTGCTAGAGTCCATAGGCTACGGTAACCGCTTACAATCAGGCGGACCGTATACTTGTTTCCCACCTTAGTGGTATAAAAAATCCACCTTTTTTGGAAAAGCAAAGCTGTTTCGAGGTATTTATTAAATAAAAACTAATATTCCAATGATGGGACGATTATGGAGGTTTCACTTACGTGAATATAGCACAAATATTAAAAAAAAACACTCACCAATAATGATCATGTAGTGCATGCCCTCAGAGTGCAGCTCTTTGACAAACTGGGGCAGTCCGGCGAACCGCGTCTTGTCGTATGTGAAGTCGTTGTGGTCGTGCATATAGTCTATGTCATTCCATTGCACGTCCTACAATTTTAAAAACATACCATGCCTGTACAGTTATGAGGGAAAACATGTATAAATAAATAATAAAAATAAAAAAGCCTTTTATTTCTAGCATTAAAACATAAATAAAATTAACAATCTGCAAGTTTTCTTTCGGTGTGGTGTAATTGTGTATTGTTTTTAAATTATTATTTTGATACAATTAAATTTAGTTTTTTTTTGTATCGTTATTTCTTATGTTTTTTTTAAACGCGTGTATACACTAACAAAAGCGCTAAAGCGATTTTCTCCTAAAATACTAATAGAACTTTTGTGATATTACGAACACAGTATTTACGAACCAATACTATAGTGACATTGGTGTTATCTCAAATTTGCAATCGTTCATTTATGAAAAAATGTGAAGATGTGCCCGTGACTGTACTCCACTTACTATTACACAGTTCATCGGTTTTTGGAACCTATATAATAGGAGGTAAGGCTATTGCCATCAACCGGTCACAAATATAGGCTTCAGGTGATCAGATACATTGAAAAAAATATTGAAAAAATAAATGAGTACTTACAAAAGGTATACCCGCATCTCTATTTGCTTTCCACACATTTCTTGTAGCGTTCATCGAGTTATAATTGAATCTGAAAACGTTTCGTTAGCCGTCATACAAACCGTAATACTTTCAGCACTCTCAATACAACCGAGAATTGGACCAACTGAGAATGGGACCAACTGAAAATGGGTCCAACGGTGAATTGGATAAACTGCGAATTGGACCAACTGAGAATGGGACCAACTGTGAATTATATTTTTTTTAACATTGCACAAATCTATACTAATATTATAAAGCTGAAGAATTTGTTTGTTTGGTTGAACCAATAATCTCAGGAACTACTGGTCCGATTTGAAAAATTATTTCAGTGATAGATAGCCTGTTTATCGAAGAAGGCTATAGGCTCTATATTATCACGCTACGGCCAATAGGAGCGGAGTATCAATTAAAAATGTTGCAAAAACGTCGCGTCGCGTCGCGGGCAAAGACTGGTAACTAGATACATTAAGCTAACTACTAGGACTTTAGAAAATTGCCATGTGGTTGGAAAAAATGGACCGACGCGAGTTACCACCTCAAGGAACAACTAGTGAGTCTATATTAAAAATTATATTCTATTTACCTGCACAGATGGAACCCAAGCGACCAGTATGGAGGCATGAACGGTCTCCCGACCAGCTCGGTGTACTGCGCCACCACATCCTTAGGAGACGGCCCCAGGAACACGAAGAAATCCAATATACCGCCCGTAGTTCTATATGTAATAGCCGGCGTCGGTTGTAGCACTATATCTATAAACAAATATTACATACTGTCACGCTTGTATTCCCAGAAGCTTTAGGCAGAGGTGGACTATTGTCTGGAACCCTATTTGTGAACTAGATGGTTCTATGTAATTTAAAAAGATATATCTCCGAAGGATTTAGGCAGCTAACAATTTTGTATTTTGACATATATGACGTCATGCACAATTACAAAACCTTTGTCAAAACACGGATGTTGTTAATATCTGTACAGTGTACCTGTACTAAAGACTTGGTCAGCAAGTCTTTTGTCTTTCATGGTATAGATATAAATATCTAATAATAATAAAATTACTAGAAAACTGTCCCAAAATGAAACTTCACTATCGTGAGAGATCAAGAAAGTAATGAAAGTAGGTACAGGGTTACTAGTGCTTCTAAAACATTGCTGGGCCAACGGCACAGAATAAATAATAACAGAATGGCCACTCTCCGCCCCTCCCTAACGTCAGATACCTCAGGTCCCCGCATGTGTTCTTGCCGGACTGCCAACAAACCCTAATTTTGACAAGTTTGACATTTGGTATTGTAGTGTGCAGCGGTATCGGAAAGTTTGTATGGAGTGTCACAGGTGTGCCACCGGTAATAATTAATGTTCTACTGAAAAAAGGTAATAGAGATACTATCTATAATACTATTGTATGTATCTACATATTTACAAGTGTGTTGCCATACCCATAGCGTTAGAATTGAGTAGAAGCATCCCGTGACTTTTGCCGTCGTGCTCCACCGCCAAGTAGAAAGGGTGGGAACCGTATAGATTCACCTAGCAAACAGAATTTTGTGAATATAGTTCAGTACAATGCTGATCACATGCTATCTCACTCGCACCCGAAGTACAGTGATATGCGAGACAGAGACGGCACGAGATATCTTTAAAGATTACGAAATAAGTGTCTAAGGTTGCTAATAAAAAATGGTATTATGTAAATGCTGGTCAGGGTCTCATGCTATCTCCCTCGCACCCGAAGTACGGTGCTATGCGAGACAGAGACGGCACGAGATTTCTTTAAAAATCACGAAATCAGTGTCTAAGGTTGCCAATAAAAAATGGTATTATGTAAATGCTGGTCCTGACCAGCATCGGGTGCGAGGGAGATAGCATGAGACCCTGGTCTCATGCTATCCCTCGCACCCGACGTACAGTGCTATGCGAGACAGAGACGGCACGAGATCTCTTCAGAGATCAATCTTTTAAATATAAATCTTTTGAATTTGAATTTGAATTATAATAATAGCAATATAATAATAGCAATAAATCTTTTGAATTTGAATTTGAATTTTAATTTGAATCACGAAATAAGCTGGTCACTGGTAGGTTAAGGTGGTGGACGTTTTTATGTAATGTACTGCAAGCTCTAATGTCGTATATTATTCGAAGACCGATCTAAAATTCCATGCTGCCTACATACGAAATTTTCCCAAAGGGGTAGTAGTACAAGGGTAGTAGACAGAAACTACAGAATGCCACTTGCTACGATTCTTGCATACTTCTTTTGTTTCGTCCACATGCATACGTCTTGTCATACACGCGCCGATTACGAGTACTACTCACTTGACCTCTTTTTGAAGGACCTCATTTCGAATTTTGACTTAACGACATTTTTACCGGTACAGGCCTAGACAAGATGCAATTTGACATTCGAATTGACAACCGAATAGAAACAAAATGTATGTAAATGACATTAGTGACAGCCCGATTTGTCGGAAGCTTGTGTCATTTCCATACATTTGGTTTGTCGATTCGAATGTCAAATTACAACTTGTCTAGGCCTGTACCGGTAAAAATGTATAGTAACAGGAGGGGTCCTGTTACTATAATTTTGACCCACTCACCCCCTCAGTAGGTGCTCTGTCTCTATTGAATATAGCGAAGGTGTTCCAGTTGATGTCGTTCATGAACCGCGCGCGCTTCTCGCCGAGCCCGAACACGTGGCTGGTCGGTAACACTGACGAGATCTGCAGCAACTTGTCCGACAGGATCAGACCGCCTATATCCTGAGTATTGACACTGGAAAAAAGAAAAAGGTTTTATTTTGTAACAGCTTAGTAGCCTAGTGATATGAATATTGGACTGAAGGCAAGCACCTCTGGCTTTTAGAAATCATGTCCATATTTCTAATTAACACTCGCTTATACGGTGAAGAAAAAACATTGTTTCATCATCATCGACATACACGAATGGTGAAATCTATGAACCGAAACTAGGTTAGCGTGGTCGCACCCCTCTGGGTTAGGTTCGAATGAGAGCATTCGGAGAGGAGACCCGCGCCCAGCAGTGGGTTGATGATGACGCATATTTCGTCTGAGTTGCGATATTCCTAATATTTCCATTTGTCTAAAATTTTTGTTCTGGATTCTGTATTACCATATAGGATACTTTTTATCTGTATCACGGATCCCAACTAGAAGGATTACTAAGCCTATGTTTTTTTCGGTAATATTCAAATAAACTTACATGGTAACATTATCTGAGTTCCTGATGACTTTGAAACCAAGCATTGACCCATCTACTTGCACTCTGTACTTCATTTTGGAGAGCGGTTTCGATACGATCATTATCTCTGGCTGCATTGGCTCGAATCTTTTGTGTTCAGCATCATATATCTGTAAGATACACAATAGTCTTCAGGGTTTCATACAGAATAAATATCGGTCATTCCGTAACAGTGGTGACATCAGAAAAGATTAAAAATCTAACCGAACACTTAGTGTAACTGTTACGTGTAACTACCGATCCCATACAACATCACAAATCATCCATAGAATAATGATAAGAGAGTCGAAAAAAGATGGCACACGACAGAAGGTTGTCGACAGTCAAAAGTCTTCCTAAAGTCATATGATGAAGTGAAATCCCAAAAACTACTCAGAATGTAGGGATAACATAAGGCTAGCAGTAGGAATCGCAATAGGACACTGTGGCCTCAACAGATACCTGACAATCATGAAAGTAAAAGAAGACCCCATATGCCCCGCATGCGGGGAAGCAGAAGAAACAAGCATCCATCTAGTAGCAGAATGTAAAATGTATGCACTACTCAGATGAGAAATACTAGGCACTGATGAAGTAAACGAAGAGCAACTTGCAGAAATATCAATTAAACAACTGTTGGACTTCTGCAAAGCAATCAGAAGATTGGCGACGCCGAGCGCCAGTAACCCTTAAAGGGATCCACCAAAAAATGGGGAACTGGGCGAAATAATCCCAATAAGAGGACGGATCGCCCGCCTGGTGCCTGCAGGCGTCCCCGAAGATAAATAGAATAGTGAAACTGTTAAGATATACAGATATTTATTTGATCTAAATGATGAGCTCAAAACGGATACATGAAAGGCAAATTGCATGAAGCTGATATGGGAATGCTGTCAGGAATGTGTGGAGTTACAAGAATGGACAGGGTCAGGAATAAGACATTTTGAAAGTGGGACTGCTAACTGAAAAGTTGTGTAGTGCTTATCGTGGCATGAAAATGTGATGCATAGAAGTGAAGAGCATATTACCAGAAAGGTTTTGAGCACTAACGTAGATAGACATACGGGAAGAGGAAGACCAAGGAAAAGATGGATGAGAAAGGATATTCATGGCCACAAAGGAATTGAATGACGAGATGACGGCTAATAGATATGTATGGAAGAAAAAGACATACTGCGCCTACTCCAAGTGAATTAGGATCAGGGCAGGAGGATGATGATCATGTTGAGATATCTGTTTCAAGTTATGCGACAGTTGAGGACCACGTTACTCAGTGCGTACAGTTCTCGCCAAACTTATTGTCCGGCTTGAGCTAACTTAACGGCCGTAAAAATCGAAGAAAGATACTGGACTAAAATTTAAAACGACAGCCTACGACTTAATCTTTCGTTTGTATTTATTACAATCCAATGTTTTTCTTTCTCCGATTTTGACGGCCGGGTTGAAGTTAGCTCGTGCTAACTTCAAGCCGGACAATAAGTTTGGCGAGAACTGTAGTAGTCACAACTATTTCTCACCTTAATCTGCAGAGCATCATCCGACAAATACTTGAAGTCCATTCTGGCTACTTCGAAGTCTCCCGGGTACCCTGACGGCCGCACTTTCTCCATGTAAACGTTCATGCCGTGTTTATCCTCGGTCATGTTGAGGAATCGGAACGAGTCGTAGTGAGATGGATAGTAGCAGTATGGAACGCCATGAGAGTCTGTAGCTTTCCAACAACAACCTGGAATGTTTACATTTTACTTTGTTATCTGTTTGTATTTTTTAAAGCATTTCCCATGCTAAGATAACCAGTTATATTAATGAAGGAAAAATCGACTGGCGAAAGTCGAAATGTCACCTTGAAACGTAAATTTAGAATGTAAGGGAACATTTCGACTTGGCGAGTATGACTCTCGGTGAATTAGTGGTCTTAGCGTCAGGTGTTTTTAACCAGAAGACGCAGGTTCGAGCCCTGCCCGCCAGTAGATTATTTCTTTCATTAATATATTTTTACTTTGTTTTTAAAGACGATGTAGTGATTCATGTTGAAGAAGAATATGTAGGGATGGATGGATGAACGGCGACTGACAAAAGGGATTTATCAGACGAATGTCAGTGGAAGCGCCGGGAGGTGACTTCAAAAAGGTCGTGACGTATCGGAAATCGATATGTATCATTAGAACCGCAGAACCGATCTCTATCCCACATATTTAAATACATTGAAAGTTGAACCTACACGCGAATGTATCACAGTTAGTATATAGCTAGAATTATAACATAATTGTAAAAAATATGGATTAAACCCCTACCTATATCTCTTGCATAATACTATATTTATGAAGAAAGCAGGCGGGTAAACTATTTCAAGGCACAGGCCAGAAGGTGAAACATCAAAAAGGTTTTAATAAAAAAAAACGAAGATTTCGAAATTCAACCTCAATTTTTTTTTGTGTTTCATTACAATTGAGTAATGCCTTTATGTATAACTAATTAAATTAAAAAATACATAATATAATTATTTTAATCACTGACCTAAATAGCAATCAGAGGTCAACATTCTTCTCTAACACACAAGTATATTGTGTTCAGTTTTGTGTAAGGGGGGCCACCAATCGTCAAATATCTTTGTCCAATATCTTGGACGTTGCTTGTACATTTGACGAAGTAATATAATTTCATCCAATATCTTTGATCAAATGAAATTGTACGTGTAATACCCTTTGTTAGAGCCAGAGCTGGCAGAGAACCCAACAGAGTATTTCCTCGAATGTTATGCTCCATCTTAACTAATCTTAAGTAAATATTATTTCCACTGCCAGTGGAATGAAGTCCACACATAAACTGTTCTACTCGCAATAGTAAGGGCTTGTTTTACCAGCTCCTGATAAGTTTCCGTTAAATTATTTGGCAGATAATTTGAAACAAATTTTGTTCTATTTTTTAATTTATCCGGGGGTTAGCGGCTATCTAGAGGTGTTGAAACCGACACTGTCATAGAAATGCTTCCACCAAGAAAGAGTGTTGGCATTTACTGTTGCAAGCGAAACGGATTACATATGGAGCCCTTTCAAGAATCAAATGCACTCCAGTCAACAAAACAAAACTTTTTGAACTAATACAATATGAGACGGAAGTTAACATACCTCTCTTCACACAGTCCTTTTCATTAGAAGCGCCTTGCGGGAAGCAATCAAACTTCATGATCTCATCCACCTTCAAACACATGTCCTGCAGAACTTCCACCGTCCTATCTGGGTACACATTTTTCTTGTTGAGCTCCGTTTTCTTCCTAGGGTCTGTAGCATTGCTTCGGTTCTTTGTACTCAAGTTATTATGGTCGTGGTAGCGGTATTCCGGTGCTTGCTGAATGGGAAACTGTTGGATTAGTTATATCTCTCCTTTTCTTTAAACATTTAGATTGTAGGAGAATATAAACAAAAGAATTACCTTTTCATATGGCATTGGTGATAATGGTTTTTTGATGGCATCAGGATGGGTCCGCTCCCATAGTTTTCTGTAATAAGACAAAGAAATAATCCAATAACAGACTATCCTTCTTAAGATCTTTGTTAACAGTCTTGCCTTTTAGGCGACTTTAGAAACAGTAGAAAACAGCACTAAAAGTATTTTAGCTAAGAACAATGCATGTACGTCACCTCCTTTCTTTCTTTCCAAATCCCCTTATGATAAACGCTTTTATTAAATTTATATCCACTAACATGATAAAACTATGATATTTATTTATAATATTATTAAGTATGTAATAATGTGTATATAATTTAAATATTTATCATTTACTAACTCATATTTGTGTTCGTCTTTTGTTTCAGGCTCGAAAGTAACATCACAATAATAGTAATATGAAATTAAATACAACTACCTAAGTATTATACCCATGAGTAATCATTACACGACACTGGCAGAAATTGCTGAAAGTATAGGCAGATTGCCATAACTCCACAAAAAAAAAGAACTACGCAATTACTGTTTGAAATCAATTTTAATAATTTCTACATACACCCATGGCATAATGAGTGTAAAAATTACCTGTAATGCTCTTCACCCCATGTCCCACCAACAGCGCCCCCTACCGCCCACCAAGCACCCACACATAGTGCGCACACTAGTGCCACGCCCAGCATGCCCGATCCTAGCCCGGGCAAGTTATCCCAAGCGCGCCGGAATATATTGCGCTGCTCTGAGAATCGTTGGTATCTGCAAAAGAAGAAAATGGAGTTAACATTGTAAATTATACACAACATTCCCTCTGCTAAAATAGGCATACCCCATATTTTCCTTAAAACATTATTATATTAATTTAGGTATAATTGCAGTTATTATATATATTAAATTATTACAAGTTTTAATCATGCCTGGTTTGGCAATGCAATGTTTTTCGATAGTAAGGTTAATTGTAAAGAATATTTTTGCCAATTAATTAAACAATTTGGCCTTACTTTCAGAAAAGGCAAATACAGACTAACAGCCGAGACAGTAAATAACATTAACAAAGAATGGCAGTTGATTGCCTTATGAATTGTATAAAAAATGATAACTTTATAAGTTATGTTACGGAAAATACCTAAACATTAAACAGTTAATTTATGGATCAAACTAGCACTAGCGTGGAAATTAAAACCAGAAAGACAGGCCTATATCCAGCAGTGAATGAAATCAGGCTCCAGATGATGATAAAAAGTTAATTTATGAACACAATACTCAACTTTTTCATGGTTCACACTTAAATCAACAAACTATAAACTAAATAATCTTCTTACGATGAAAGTTTATTGAACTATATTACGTAAATGAGACTGTCACACTATTTATATCAAATTTATATAAATTGATAGTATATTATTCAATCAAAGTTCATGTTTACATAGTTGAAGCAGCAGATAGTTAATCACAGCACAATGACTTGATTTATTTGTGGTTTCTCTTTGAACCTTGTTGTATCTTTAGGTAATTATTTTGTTGTGAGTAATCTTTTTATCGCAACTATAAGTGTATTATTAACCTCTGTACAGGAAATGAGAGGCATTATTCACAATTTCATGTACATTTAAGGCTGTTTTATAAATTGTATTCAAATATAAATAAATAATAGGTACCTATATGTAATATGTTACCATATTAACGACTAAGAGAGAATGCAATATTGAAGGCAAATAAAGGTTTCTGAAGGGATAATAATTGAAATCAAGTTAATGGGAAAAGTATAACTTAGATCATTTGACACAAAGGATGCCAAGAGGACTTACTATGTACTCACAATTACTATTTTATTGATACTTGGTATGTGCAAATAACTCACCTATGCTCTCTGTTAGTTGATTCATCTTCATTCCTCGGCTTAGGAATAACACCGCTGAACAGCGGAGCCCTGCCTCCCTTACCATTGTACCGCCCAAAAGGGGCGAAAGAGTTGGACAGTTTTCTCTTAAACGTAACACCCTTGGGCCCGTTTAATGAGGTCTCCGTCAGTCTGTCAGCACTCTTAGAGCTCTCGCCTTCAGTTTCAGCTAGTTTCGAAGTTTTATCACTTTCATAACAAAGACGATAGTTAATGTTATCATTCAAAGTCAATAAATCCGTCTTGGAACCGGGTGACTTGTCACAAAAGTCTTCAAATGACACAATCTCGTAATCCTCATCGTCTTCCCGAGCTTTTTCGGGTTTGTATGGTATTTTTGGCATCTTTTCTTTCTTCTAAATGCGACGCAAAGGATTCATTGATCTATTATTAGCCGTACAATAATTAAAATTACAATGTCAAAAATCTAATTATATGATTAACATAAAAGTACTTTTTTTTTCACAGCAAATCACCAAATTTCCAGGAAGGCGGATTTTAAAATTATTTTTTATTTTTTATATCAAAATCCGTTTGTTTTGTTGTTGATAAGATTGATAATGATTTTTTTTAATATCTCTAACTGTCAGATCAGGCTATGGTCGTCGCCCATTCCGCCCGTTATCTTTTAGTTCATTCATTCACTTGATAAAAGCAGTATTGAGAAGGAAAAAAGTAAGGGTTTTGTGTATAAAACATTTAATTACTTTTATTTTTTATCAATCGAGTATTTTAAAAATTAGAGCATTCATGAAAAATTGTTCGTTCATTGTTCGCCACGCTTTCAATTATTCGCTAGGGTAAATTCCTAATTATTATTTTTTAAATTATATACCTATTTATAATAATTCAACTAAACTAACAGATAAAGTGTATATATTCTGAATTAATTCTTACAATATTAATTAATAAACACCTAAAATAAAACATTGAAACCATAACCATAAAATATTGAAACACCATTATCAAACAAAAAAAATACTTTAAAGAATTGAGGGTAGTCAAAAATACTTTACATAAGACATGAAAATTAATACAGATTCGTGGACAACATGGTGGACTGTTGATAACCGTATCATACATAAAGTTTAAAATAATTGTTGAATTCAGTGATTTGTTGGTAATAATGGATTGGAAAAATGCAAAGATCTTGCTGGCGTCCGCCGCAACGATGGTCGTCGCGACGCAATTAGTAAAAAACGTTTATAATTACTTTTTCGATTCAAGAAAGTCTTGTCAACCTAAGACGCGTAGTGACGACACATGCAACGAAGTATTCAGTATTAAAAATCGTGAAATAAACGATGTTATATTATTCTCAGACGATGTTGTTCGACATACGATAAGAGTGCCACCTAACAAGGATATAACTATTTGTGAAAGTAGAGAGCTGAACTGCTTCAAATTAATTAAATACATTAAATCTGCACGTGAGACTCTTGATGTGTGTATGTATTTGATAACAAGCAGTGAGATAGCAGAACAAATTATACGTTTGGGACAGAAACATGTTTTAGTGAGAATAGTTGTTGACAGTGATATGGCCTTCACACCACCTTCGCAAATTAAGAAGTTGAAAGAATATAGTGAGTGTAATTTTTTTTCACCTAAAGTCGATATTAGTCTGGTTTAAAAAACCAAGTTTTTAAGCCAGACTAATAATTTATTTAACAATACCATTCTGCTTATTGTGTCGATGGTACGCGTACGACAGATTTAAAACTTTATTGACCTTTAACTTCACCACTTCTGTAGCGTCATTATTTACAGTTCTAAACTTATTGTCCGGCTTGAAGTTGGCACGAGCTAATTTTACACCTTTCCACCTGGGTTGTTTTAATCATTACTTATATATTTTGCTTTTCAGGTTTCATCCAAGTGCAAACAAATAAGAAATCAATACTAATGCACCACAAATTTTGTATAATTGACGGGCCGAAAGCCATTAAACGGAAAAGTATTTTAAAAGCACATGCGGAAAAGTTGAATGTATATGCACAATTTACAAAAAATATGAAACCAGTACCTAAAACCAAGCCAATCAAAGGTTTCGTTATGTCTGGTTCATTGAACTGGTCAACCCAGGCTATGGTTTCAAATCGGGAAAGCGTTATTGTAACATCTCACCAAAACATAGTCGGAAAATTTGAAAAAGAATTCGAAAGTTTATGGGTGGAAAATGAACCGGTAATTACATTTTTTATTGAAACAGTTTCAGTTGTTCTAGAAGAAAGTACATTAATCAATTGTTTCAGGCTTTGACGACTATGACATAATGATAAACAATGTTTTACACTGCGCAGCAAGAGCTTTTAGTACTGCTTACTACTTCAAACAAGGTTGGTATTCATTTAAAGGGGGTATAGATCTTATTAACTCAGGATAGATGTCTTTATTATTAATCTAACTGAAAAGCAAGTTTAAAGTTTTAGTTAGTTAGTTTAAATATTAAATATAGACAGATTTGTTGCACTATGTACGTATTGTTGTTATAGTAATAATATCTCTGAAAGAGCAACAAAATTGTCCCTTTTGAATAGTTTTATTTTTTTTAAATAAAAACTATTTTGCATAGAAATAGAAAGAAGCACCACTGCATAGTGCAGCTGTGTAGTACGTAAGGAATTTTCCCGTATTATTTGTTCATTTAGTTCAGTACTCAAATCAATCACCATAGACAATATTGTATTTTGCAATATAAGATGTCCTGCTTTTTTAGGTACAATAAAAATAAGAAAATATAAAATGATTTAACTTATTTTATATAATTTATAAACACTATGTGTTTACTTAAAATTTTATTTCTAAATTAATTTAATCTTTGACAGGGACCTCTATAATTATTCATTTTCATTTCCCGTTCCTCGCAAATGACAGAAGGTGCACCATAGACAAGTCCATGTGCACTTCAATTTCGATCGATCATATGTTTTCTTTGTGTAGTTTTTTCAGCCGCTGTAATTCGAATTGGTTATGAAGTTCACGTGTTATATTGGCTGTAAATCCTCAATAATCAGTTCGTTGTGCTATTTTCATGCTCTTCAGGCATTTGTAGTGTGTGGATAAGTTTTTGAGACTAAAATTACGTGGTGCATAATAGGTGCATTTCTATGTGCACGTGCTTGCATTTTTCAGGCTAATTGTAATGTTTCAGTTTATAAAGTGGGTTGCAAGGTGACCTTAAATTCATTAGAGCCGTCTTATTTACGCAACGGTCACCGTCCGAGCCCAGTTTTTCGGTCTATCCTTTGAAAACGTGTGGTCAACAGTGTTAAAATAAGTTTGAAATCTTAGGTTGGAAAATACTTTGGTTGTTTTATTACAACCCAGTGTCATCATGAATCTTAATTACTGGATCTCTATTTCATTGGATGAAGTGTCTGTGGTACGTATATCGAAATATTAGGCTTGAATGTTTGATAGACTTGTGAAAATTGAGAAAAAAACAACTTTATTTTGAAGGACATTCTAGAAAGGTCATACCTTGTTTTTATTTTTTTTAATTTGGACAACAGCTGTATTTTATGATACCAACCAATAACTATATCCACCAAAAAATTTAGTGTGTAAGGAAATAATATAATATAAACAATTCCGCTAAATAGAGATAAGTCCTTGTATTTTCTTTATATTATTACAAATTCGAAGCATACATCTCGTTTCTATCACCTAGCAATGCATGCTGTAACAAATCATAAAATTTTTTTTCCATGTGCTTCTGCCACATAAGCAATTTCATCACTTCAATAAATTGCACATAATATTTTCAAACGTACCTATAAAAGGAACTATCTTATAACAAGTGTGTAATGTTGTTTAATATTGTTTAGTCATTTTTAATAAATGTATAATTTAATTTCATGACTAATTAATAAATTAACTCAATGCAGTGAAATGTATGGTTTTAAACAAGAGTAGAAACTTATAAACATGTTATTTTAGGCTTTAAAAATGTAAGTGAATTATGTAACAAAATAAATTTTATTTAGTTTAAACCAGTTTAAAATCAAATCTGGTTACATATCTATCGGTTGCCATCCAATGTTGGACATATGCATCTTAAGTATAGTTATATAAATAATTTAAAATTCAATGATACAATATTGAAATACTTGATTCAATATTAAATTATGTGTGAATGAAGTTGAATAGTTGCTGTGTTTGATTGAAATTTGCCTCTACAGTCATTAGCTGACCTAACACGCTAGTTAGACCTAACGCATGCAGTTGGGCATATTGTTGTCTGCAATCGTGTAAAATGTTGTGCACTTAATTTGTGCATTTAGGTTTGCTTTACTGCCGGTGTACCTTTGTGGCTCGTAATCTGGTAATATTTCATCAGAATGATGAAGTCATTGTTAAAATATTTTGTTACACAACTTTTCCTTTGTATTTCATATGAATCAATCAGCCTCCCACTAAAAAAATTGCATTTTAAAACACTTCATTTTAATTTATTTTGTTGTTTCTTTTTTCTTGTGCCATCTAAATTATTTTTCTTGATAGTCTGTCTGACAAAAGATAATTTCGCCTTTGTAATCATTTATAATTATGATATTAACAATATTTTTTATTTATTTCAGATAAATGCAACAAAAATTAAATACAACATGTGCCAGTGTAAAATATGTGCTAAAAGTAATATTATAGTGAACAATCATAACATAAATAGTGCATACGACCGATAAATAACGTGAAAATATTTTAAAAAATAAAATATGTGAAAGTCAACAGTTTTCCGCGTTGTGTTGTGCACATTGGATGCAGTGTTCTTCGCTAGATTGCGCTGTTGGGATTGTTGTTGGACAAGTTAGATACTTGTTCAGCCGCTCCACGCTAGATGGCGTTGTTGGTAAGTTTTGATATCGGATAATTTTAAACCTTCTCCGTTCAGCGACATCTAGTGGCGAGTAACCAGACATAATATAGTTCTTCCGACACGTAGATGGCGTTACTTGTATCAAAATTAGTTTAATGCCAAGTTAATGTTTCTGTTTTGTATTGAAAATACACACAATTTACGATTTCTATATCTGCCTATTTGTAATAATTATCTTCCTAACTTGTTCTTTTCGCATCAATGGTGCTGGCCAACTTTTAGTTAAATCACACCAAGGTAGGTAAGGTAAATAATCATTAATAGGTACCAATGTCGCGATGAACGTTTCTAATCCCATGGCTTTGACGCATAGGGCAAATGATAGTAAAAGTGCGGTTTTAGTCGGTAGGAATCCGTCATCCATGAGGATTTTCCGCACCCAAAAAAGGGGTAAATAATGAAATTGAGTAACATAAATATCCATAATCCTAATAAACATCTCAAAACAATGAGTAAATTCTAAGAATTCTCTGTTTGACGTTCGTTTTAATCCATCTGCCTAAAACACTTTCAACGGTCAAGGACTGTCTGGCTTCGAAGCCGTGTGAAATGTTGTGAAATAACAGGTTATGCAATTCGAATAGGAAATTTGAATAAGCCAACCTTGAACCTCACTAGTGTAACCTACGTAGACAGAAACTATTTGGAATTCGGTTTTCAGAAAACTAATTTGAATGTCTCCATTGAGGTTTTAAGAACGCATCGCTTGGCTGTTTAGTATTCCTTTCTTTGCTCGATTTGAATACATTTCTCGGCATCGACGCTCGCATAGTAGTCGCGATAATAATGTACGTAGGAATTTACCTACTCCTTGTACTTAAGTAGATAGTTAATTTGATTTTACATTTATTATTCAAATAATAATTAATAACGACAATAATGATAGCTAAGTTGATCATTAAGGCTGTGTTTTATGAGAGGTTTCTTGATTATCATAAATAAGTACTTTGTAGCTATTTAGGATACGTGATAAATATTTCGTTATTGAATATTCATCCTAATATTACAGTAATTAACCCAGTAAATGTAGTTTGCACACCATATGTGCAAAAAAATTGGCGATTTTTTTTATCATGGAAATTCGTAAAACTATAATTTTCCTGCTTTAATTTGCAAAAATTGTAGGGAAACGAAAAGGATGGCAATAATAGTCATATATGCACCCGTATACTGCACATTTTCGCATAGGTTGCGTTCTAAGCGTGGGAGAGGTTAAAGCTTAATGGATACATAAAATTAGGCTCTAATTGGCGTAAGATACGTACTTAAAATTCTTAATTGTGACGAATGATTTTAATTAAATACATATTAATTTGATTTTATTCAGGAAGGGTAATTAAAAGATTTATATGGTTTAAACTGGAGTCGCTCGCTTAGGTCGCTAGACACACACATATCAGATAGGTCGTCCAATGCCTGCCACTGACAGATTTGGTAGAAAAAACTGACGAAAATCAACAATTCTGGAGTAAATGACAGCCCGGGTAGGTCGGAAGTTCGCGTCATGTCCCCGAAAGAACATAAACAGTAATTATATTCAGGAATGGAAACTAGTTGGTCCGTCATGTCATGAGCCTCAGTTTCCTGTCCAGAAAGTCGTGAGGAAACTGCATTCTTTAGAATTAATTAAACTGTGGACGTCACATTTTTGCATTTACGACTCGTTCTGAGAATTCGTCGATATGTCAGCACATTCTACCCGAATTACTTTAAATTCTTGTTGCGCGATCATTCGACGTATGTAGATACGTGTAATCGTGTATACACGACACGTCATGCTATACAGTGGTTCTACAAAAATCACCCCTATTACAATTGAATACGAGTTGAATAAAGGGCGAAGGTTCGATGTGTCGGCGTGTGTATTCAGGATACTGTCGGATACTGTTCTGGAAAGTGCGTAGACAAGCCAGTTCCGAGACGCAATTCCTGTTGCAACATGTAATTCGAATATAATTATCTATACTATCAATCTGAGAATTAAAATTTAAAAAAAAAACCCAATAACTGCTAGACCCGGGAATCTAACCCAAGACCTCTAGTGTTGCAGTCGTGCTTACGACCACTACACTAGGCTAGACTAATTTATGGGCTTGCGTATTGCTATCTCACCTGATGATTAGGCGGCGATAGACTACATGAATTAATAAGTTGATGCAATTAAGACCACACCCAAAATACTTTATACACCCGGTTTCTAACAAGTTATATATAGTGTCTAGATAATCTAATAAACATTATCTATTTAGTTGGATTATGCCACGGTCCATTGAGATAAAAATAAACCCATAATAATATTAAAAATGCAAAACTGTTTGTTAGTTACCGGTTTTACGTCGAAACCGTTAAAGAACTTTTTATCAATCTATCTCCTCCTCCTCTGCATAGGCCTACCTTTGTCTCAAAAACTCCTTTGGGGTGCTAGTAAAACCACAAACAATAGTCTGTGTTATAAGAAACTGTGACTGGCTTACAGAACTAACAATACAGAAATCAAACCAATTAATGGATTCAGCTGAAATTTGGCAAATACCTAGATAGTTATGACGTAGGCATAACATCATGCTCTGAAGATGAGATGCATCTGCTAAGATTTTTTGAAAATTCACCCCAAGGGGTTTAGCGGCGTTCAAACTTGGCTTAGTCCGAACTAAACTATGTGCAAAATCTAGTAAACTATTGTACTTAATAAAACATTTGTAAAACTAACCTACAGTCTCGTCCTGTATGTGTAATAATACTTCGAATTATTCAAATTTACTTTTACTATACATAATAAATAATTCATAAATCTCACGTACTTTATGAACTGCTAAAAAACTTGTAATCTACAATCTCACAAGTGCCACATTTCTACCGTATTAGGAGAATACAAAGTGCTTAATTTATTACTTTTATTTGTCGTTTTTGGGACATTTTGACCTGTGCATTGTGTTAAGACGTACTCACATTGAATGCGTTGAGATTTTATTATATTATTATAATACAGTAGCATTATGAGCCGAATTTATTTTATTTACAGAAATAAATATAATTTAAATTCTTGTGATAATATACTTGTGTACCTATTCACGAGATTCGGGCTGTTACAGTATTTCTTAATTATCGGATTTTTGTATCCGTGCTTTCTCGGTATGATTTCTGAAATAGACTATGTCGTTTCAAGGAAAGTTTGACAAATCAGTTTAAAACTTTTCATTTCGAAACGTTAATTTTGTAGTGTCTAAAGTTAGCAACATCAAACGAAAGTTCGATGATCTGAAAACAGTGTTGTGTTTTCAGTTAGAAAGTCGCCTGACGAATCGTGAGTGGGCCGAAACTTCCCCATGTTTACAAAACTGTGCGCTTTAAAAATAGTGCTCATTTCGCTTTCTGTCGCTTAGCTGCCGTTGTATTTGCGTCCTAATCCCCAGCCGACTGACTCACGTAACGCTTAACATTTTAAATGTTTTTATATTTACAAACAAAGCTGTAGAAGGGTTAACAGCACCGGATGTTTTGTCCAGATATGGAATATTACGCTTTTAAAGGAAATGGATAAAATAAAGGGCGGGTGAATCGGAACATAATCGATATTATCGTATAGTCGATCCGGGCATACGATAATGGTGTTGTTGACTTTTCGATTAAACGTTGTATTGTGTGGATGACACTCTTGTGGGCTGTTGGCGCCACTTTTACGTACAAACATGAGTATTGTTGGCTCACAAGTAGTCTCAATCTTGTTACTCTTATTGGAATTGATTTGGAACCGGAAATGTCTGGCCGTCTGAGAATTCTTAATAGATTTCTATTGAGTCCGTCAGTCCGTCTATTTTAATTTCACGCCGTTTTACTGTCAAATAAACTGCATCCAACCATTTTAGAATTCAGTTAGGGAATAAACCAAGGTATACAGGCTGGTTTAAGAGAAATGTGATGTTTGAGGGGAGATTTGTAGACCTTAATTGTATTAATAACAATGCTAGGGTACAAATTAATGTAAGAGACTAAATAGAGTAACGTAATTTTATTCCTATGTTTTTTAAGCATTTAGCTAATAAGTCGTAGTGTCCAACCAGTTTCCTTGACCAATATTTGTGGGTGTATCTTATCTGATTCTTCTTTAGAGTCTGATTTACAAAGATAAATTAATTTTACATTTTTGCTTATTGCTCACATTTAAGTGTATCCTTTGAAGTTGAACAGGTCATACTTACAGCTCAAGACAATTGCACTAATGACGTTCAAACACCATCAATCTTTTGTAACTACCCACCTAATTAAGGGCGCGTACCTAACAGGTAATATTTTAAAGGGAGAAGATTGTATGCAATTGCTTTAAAATAAAATACCATAAAAAAGTATATTAAAAATATATTATATAGTTATACAGTAATGATTACAGCCCTAACTATTTATCGAGCTCTACCTGCAACTTTTTTCTTCGAATGCAAGTAAAACATTTCTCGTTGTGTCCTCGTGAGTTCCGGGTTGTGGCTGCAACAAATGCATCAAAATTATGCAGCAGTTTAGGTCCGAAACAGTAACAAAACATGCAGACCAGACATTAATTTGATCATAATTATTAGCTTAGTGATCCGAGAGAGTTACCTATTATTTTGATCTGGCTTGCAATACTTTATTACAACTTTTCTCTTATTTTTTATATTTAACTGGGCGGTTGCATTCATATGTCTTATGTTTTGAATGTTTCACTAACGGTTTCGTTCAACACCCGTAAATAATTTCAGAGGTCTGATTGTTAAATTTTAACTACGAATTTATAATTTAATTTGCCGCCCGTATCTAAGTTGGGGCGTCTCCACCGGCGTCTTTGAAGTCATAACACACGTTTACGATGCCTATGTTAAAATTAATGTTTTGCTTAAGTTTGTTACTTGGTAATTTGGTAAACATGTTTGTTGGTGTTTCCGTGTTACCTCAGGCCGCGATGCTTGCAACCCTTTTATTGTAGTACATAACAATAATAATATTTTTGTTTCCCTTTCATATTTAGACGAAAGATATTCGGGCTACTGACGTGTCACCTTATGACGGAGAAATTCAGTCAACCAGTGATCTCTAGCGTAGTTGGCATCTGTGAACAGAACGCAGGTTCGGATCCTGCCTGAGTCAAATATTTCTTACACTAATATAAATATTTTGGGTAGATTGGCAACACTGTAAACAAATCTAGATGTTAACACATGCACTTTTCTACAAACTTTTTTGCAACGTGTCAAATGGGATTCTGAGACGAGAACCGTGAACGGTAGGTGTAAGATATAAAAAAAAATACAACCTACTTGAAAACCTCTTCCTTTTTTCTTTGGTTGAAAATATCCATAGACTATCATTCAGCTTTTCAAAAGACACGCTCTAATAATACTCAAACTACATCAGAAGGACCTATAAAATTCCTACAATGGCAGTAGGATTTGCCAACATTTTTGTGTATCCACTCACAATAAACTTTATTACCTACATGAGAACGTATATGATAATAGACTTAGTTGTTTAAATGATTGCATATTATTCACTCGTCTATATAATTTACGAGCAATTTGCAAAAGTGCTAGTTTACGATCCTCTTAAAGGGACATAATGTCGGGGTTTTAACCAGCTAAGGTTTGGAGGGGACTTCGGATATGTTGTCTGTGCTACCAGCTTTAATTGTGACTGCGTGTACACACTGATAAGTTCAAGGTATTTTTTTTTATTCTATAAAAGATTGTTTTGTTGTCCAAATAAAGAAATAATTACTTAGTAGGTAGTAGGTACTCCAACAGCTGAAGTTTCCAGATTAGTAGTTTTTTTTTAAGGTAGGCAACACCCGACTATTATGACGCTGACTTAGTGCACTTAGATAATTTATGTTTTACTAAAATTGCATTATTATTTCGATTCATTAATTTCGATTCTTAGCTATAAATTAAAAACGGCAAAGTTGTTGTAAAAATGTCGTGTAACGCGAGCGAAATTAATTTTCGCAGTAGCTATCATAATTTTATTAATTAATTAAGTTTTACACGCAAGTTTGTTCGCGTGAATATGATGATTTGCTCTGTTCCGCTTCAGACTTTGCTATGCTGTGTTCATTACATACAAGAAATTATAATTTTGGTTTTATTCAAACTTATACAAAGAGCTAAATATTATACAGCACACAGCGATAGCATAAAAACTCCGCCATTTTTTGTTGAGACTAGATTTGAAAATAAAACGTAATTATAACGTTGGCCTATTATCATACAGATGATGTTATTTTAACTTTTGGAACGTGGATGTTGTTAGGACGTTAACGCTTGGAACAGCCTCAGGGCGTTGCAGCTTTAAAATCTTTGAATGAGATTCTTCGCTCCGCATAGCAACGGGATTAGAAACGCTCCAAATTCCCATTGTCATTTACCTTCATCTATAACTTTGCCATCACCTGCATTTAGTCTATGTGAAAAAAATGGTTCCCCATATATTTGGCGTCTCGTTACTCAATGTCTTGTACCTTTGTGTGCTCAAGACTATTGTCTGACGCGAATTTCGCCGCGGGCAACCCGAGTTCCGTATAATGCAATAATTAAGCACTTATTTACAGAGGGACAGTATTGATTTACGAGTGTTCCGTTTTGGCGGTTGCGACGTTTCGTTCCATGCCTTAGCGGCGTCTTCCCGCCAGGTGCGAGCTGTTTTTTTTTTCCTTGATAGCATTGTAAGACGGTTTCGTTTCAAAGTACAATAGATGCGAGATTTGCACAAAAACGCGGCGTAAAAAGGGGGGCTGTTGAAAAAACTATGGTTATGCAGAATGTCCAAACGTTAGTTCGTTGGACTGTAGTCGCGTGCCGCGATGCTTTATATTTAATAGGTTTTTTTACATCCTGCCCCAGGTGACAGCGCAGCTTGATGCGGTCGCCGTGATTACAATCAAAGTAATTTAATATGTATAATATGCATTGCTTTATTATAAAATTGCATTTCTGTTGGTGAAATTAGTTGTGGTTTATCTCGTTAAATGCTGTGATATATAGATCGATGGCAATTAAATTCTCGTGGAACGTGGAAGTAAAATGTCACTAAAACGTTATCTATTTTCGTAGCCAACAATTAGTCGAAGTTCGTTGCCACGGAATCTCAAGATTAATGTGTGGCATTCTTCTTTCTCGAACACGTTCGTTGACATAAGAGGCTCTAAAAATACTAAAATTGATTGAGCAGGCGTCTATGCGTTACACGGTTTGAATTTTATCTTGAACACGTCAAGATTGCACCAACTGATGTTACTAAACGCGTGGGAGTATTTTTAGTTGTGTCGTGGCAACATTATAAAATTGACACAGTCTGTCAATTGGTTTGATACCCCACAACAATGGTTCCCGCGCTTTTACAGGATGAATGATTGAACGAATGAATGGATCGCAGCGTATTGATATGCAGCAGGCGGTTGATGACTGAATTGTGTACTTGTGTATGACTAAATTAAGTAAATATCGTATTGTGCGGTGATTTTGACTGATGAGTATCGATAAAAAGAAATTTGTGTTTATTTTTGTTGTCGTTCAAAAATATATTGATGGTTTTTTGATTGGCTGGATTTAAAAAATAGTAGGTAGGTGATTATACTTACTAAACCTAATCTCTTTGATAACTTGCAGAAAAAAGTAAATAAATAAGCAAAAGTTAAACTGATGAAACTTTAATGAGATCTGCTAAGTTCACTACTCGTTTTATGAATACAAAAAGTGTCTTAATCACCGTATTACCACAGATTAAATAATAGTTACGTTCTAGATCTAGATAGTTCGAGCAAGTTCATATTAGAACAATTAATTTTATTTTCGTAGAACTAATTATGTAAGGATTTCCATAATGAGTCGTTGTTTGCAGCCGTTTTTACATTCAAATGTTGGATTTAACACATGACATATAATACCGCGAATGAATGCTGATCCACCCAAGGTTAAGCTACGCTTGCCGAGGTCAGTCTGTGGATGAGTTACCATTCTTAACACATAGAGACCCCTCCGTGCCTCAGAGAGCACGTAAAGCTGTCGGTCCCGGTTGTCATACGAACAGCTATGACAATCCTTACTGTAATCCTGACAACTAGTCTATCCTTCGAATATCGGTGTTGCCCAGAAATTGGGTTGCAGAGGTCTGATGGCAGTCGCTTCGTGTAAAATGCTGATATTGAGCCGCGACTGGAAGCCGACCCCAACCTGGTTGGGAAAACGGCTAGGAAGACGATGATTTTAGTTAAGAGCATTGCTGATTTTGTGCATTTAATCGTACAAAGCAGTATTATTGTTAGTGTTTTTTGCTACAATATGGAATTCTAAACAGGTTTTACACAAAGCATCGCCCGGTATGCTAGCCCGTTACTCTATTGATGTAAGCGCGCGATCTTTGAATATTTGAGGCGCTCGTCTTGCATGCGCGCGCGCAGTAACTCAAACAATTCGTGTTGTAATCCGCCATCTTTTTAGCACTGTAATGTATACCGGGGAAAAACTTTGTAATTGCACATTGCAAAATGTCTACGGGATTATTATTAGTTTTTGTGTTTAGTTTGAAAAGAAAGCCGGCTGTTTGAACGTCATCTGGACGTGTTAAACTTGTCAGGAAACTTCATTTTTTTTGTGTTTTTAGTTACATTAATACATGATACTTACGTTTCTGTGAAAAGATATAAACTTTTTAGTGGAAGAAACGTGACGTCACCGAAGACGTAATAAGGTGAAAGCAAAATTTGATATCACAAGTAGTTGTCTCGGTAGTTGGCTAAAGCGTCTGGTGTACTGAACTTGAGGGACGCAGGTTCGAACCCTGCATGTGTTCGTATTTTTAACCCCCGATGTAAAACCGACGCGGATGTGTGTGTCTGTGGCATCGTAGACATGTTTGAATGGTAAATTAGTCGGGAGAAAAAATTCAGTCCAAGATGGCAGCCGCTACAAAATAGTTTTTTAAATTTTAAATTCTTCTTCAACAATAAGTTTATATCTTTTCAGACTTCTAGTTTATAACCTCTAAAAGAACCTACTTTAACTCACCAAGGATCAATTAGGTGACACAATAGAATAGAAAGACAATTAATTATCGACCGTCGTGAGTCATTGCTTGTTTTCATGAACGGACATTTCGAACGAACAAGTTCATAGTTGAATAATATTACAGTTCTCGCTAAACTTATTATCCGACTTGAAGTAGGCACGAGCTAATTTCAACCCGACCGTAAAAATCGGAGAAAGCAAAATATTTATCTGTAATAAATTAAAACGATAGCCCATGTTGTAGGCTGTCCATTTAAATAATTTTAATCCAATATTTACGGCAGGGTTGAATTTAGCTCGTGCCAAATTCAAGCCGGACAATAAGTTTGGCGAGAACTTTAAGGACTACTGTCAAACGAGATATATCCAAAAACAATGGACGCGCAAATTCAAATTTGACGCTGTCACAAGCGGTCCGCTCAACTTAAAAAAAACAATCACGGGCCTCGCTGAGAGGGCAAGGGATGAAAAAAAAAGCGTCACAAAAGGTCCTGCTTTTTTTTATTTCTTCTCTGTGTCTTCCCCCATCTTGTTTGGACACTCCCCCTAAGTCCGTGACTAAGAAAGTTTTGAAAAAAAATACGGATATTGAACCTAGTTTTTGGGGTGGGTCGTCTTTGTAATGTTTTATAGTGTCTAGACAAATTTACTAAGTTGTTACTAAGGGGACTTAAGAAGTATCAGGTCTTAAAACTTTGGTGATTGAGAGAGGCCCTATTACAGACATTAAATGAATAATATTCTAGGCTGGAATTTTAGGTAACCGTAAACTTAATTTTGTTATTAAATTAATAAGTTGTTCAATGAAACGTATGCAGAAATACCATCATCTTTGACTTAAACAAAAAATATTTTTATAATAGCAATAATTTAAAATGTTTTTTTTTTTATAATTTGTACATTACTGGTTTGCATTATAGTCTAGTCTAAGTCTACCGTTTCGTAAAAAATATATGAAGAACGTTACTAAAATTATCTGCGGAAACTTTTGCAAAAACTATCTATAGTTGTTTACCCAATTAAACTATTAATAGAGTACATACATAACGTCTTTATATTATAAAAAGCTTCTCAATGTTTCAGCACATTAAGTTCGCGTGTGCGGCCACTCAGATCGCGTTTATACGTTGCTCTTACGGGATATTGCAGGGAGTCGGCCCGTGTTAACTTAAATATGTATGTAACTAACCAGTGTGTATTAAATATTAATGGGAGATCGTTAGCTTACACGCGACCGCGTCTAGCCGGGAAGTAGGTAGGTTGTAAAAACCGTTTTTATGGCCCCTCCGTGCAATATTGGCATGGGGGTGACAACTTGTTTTCGATGAATTTAATCGCCTGTAGGCTGCAGGGCATGGGGAGTGCCACAGACCAAATTCAATTTTGTGTTCTAAATGTTTTTATATGCCTACTAGCTTTCCGCCAGTGGCTTCGCCCGCGTGGTCTTGATAACCTTTTTAACCCGCTTTTCTGTTAAATTTTTCCTGAATTTTCTTTGCTATATATAAATCTCACGGAGCCCGAGACCTTTCCAACGAATGCAAAACCGTGGAAATCGGTTCGTGCGTTCTGGAGTTATAGCGTCAGGAAGGAAAACCCGACTTATTTTTATATAGTAGATAATAAAATTAGAATAGGTACTGAATCTGTTTTGCTATTTCAAAAAGGTGCTGTTTTTCGTGGTGATAAAAATACAAATTAGTAGTCTATTACAAGTACATTGTGTTATAAATACATAAATTAGTATACAAATAGGCACCCAGTCGGACGCGTGTTGACTATTCGGTATTGGGAAAACCGTATTACACTAGTCTAGAATATATTTAAGTGTTAAGTATATTATAGGTATACTTACCTTTGTCGAGGGATTTACCTTTAATCGACATTGTAGTATTTTTTTTCTTTGAGGAAACCATCCTAGAATAAGTATAAGGTAAAATAACTGACATATTTTACCTCTAGAGCTGAGCATAATCTTCGGAATCGACCGATTGAGAAGGAGGAACGAGAATGCGCGTGCGTCAATGTCACGCTTCTCGACACTTACATGAATTGTCGAGATCTCGATGGTTATAAAATTTACAATTTACGCAGTTTTCATTGAAATATTAGATAGTGTAGGATTGTTAGGTGTTTAGGAAACATTCCAGTACTTAATTGATCAAACTTGTACACAAACTATAATAAAATAGTTAGACATTATTTTAACGGGTTCTGATAGTTTTTACACCTTGCTAGACTAATGTCTGTTTTAATTTAAGTTGTAGTTAAACAGACGCCTGGCTCTATAATGAAATACTGTAGGTATTACAGTTTATTTCTTTTTAATAAATTACGTTTCACGAATCACAATCCGACTTTTTTAGCAGCTAATTAATTTCGTATGCGCTGCTATTAGTGTGGGAGGTCAGGCCGGGCAGACTGCGTGAGGTCTACTTCAAAGCTCTATTGCAAAAATCGATTCTGTATCAATTTTAAATAACATTATATTTGTGATAATTAAGACAGCGCGGCGCGTGTAGCCTCCGATACCATAGTGATGTCATGAACCATTAAGAATGATGCGCATAATCGACTAATTCTCTATGCAATTTAGAAATCCGAATTGCTATCGATTTATTACATTGAAATAGTTGATTTTATTAAACGAATGTTGCTACGGATGTTAAAATGGAATCTATGGTTTAATCAAACCGTGTCGCCGTCGTTAAACTTGTCTGATAACTACAATGTCTAGCTAGAATGTCTAGACATATACGTACAATAAAAACTTTGTTAATTTAATTATATAACCGGTTATTTAATTTGCGAAAACATTTTATTACGTAATATATATTTTTTTATATTGTATTTGAAAGTATTTATATTCTAATTTCGATGTTGAGTAACGAAATAAAATTGACTCCAATATATTATAGTGAATAGATAATTTCGTACGGTTAATAAATTACGAATTATTAAAATAAAATTTAAATAATCCTTTACTAGTTATTCATAATACCTATTTGCCATCCCTAGGTATCCAGCAAGCGACTTCGCGCCAAAATTTGAAATGAGAACGCGTGAGAAAACGCTCGAGGCTCGTCTTGAATTACGAGGTCGGGAGTGTGAATGAACGGCTCTTAAAAAAAACAAAATCGAACTTGGAAACGAGTTATTTTGCTTGTTTAACTTTAGCTCTGTACTGTGACCAAGAAAAACTTCAGGCAAAATACAAATTATTTTCCGTAAATGGATGAATTTCTCAATCGAAGTTTATTTTGTATATTATTTTTACAAAAATAAGTTAGTCGAAAAATTTGTTTGGGAAAGAATGAGTGAATGAGTCATCTACAGAAGAACTGTTCTTTCTTAAGTTACGGATGTTGTATTGCAGATAGGTGTTTTAGAGAGTAAGTACTTAACGCTTTTTAAAAGTAGGTGATTGGAAGGAAACATTTAATTTGCGGAAACAAGTGTTAAAATAAAGTTAATTTACAAGTAAAATGCATCGAATGTACGCAGTCCATAGTTTCACACATGAAACTAAATAAATAATTGATATTACTTGCCATAATTATTAACTAAAACTTAATTTTATGCAACGATCATTTGAACCCGTCTCGAATAGCCTGTATCTTAATAAAATAAAACAACGAACCATTTCCAAAACCAATTGTAAATTAAACTCCTTGCATATATATAGAGAATTAACTTTTTCGACACCATAGCAACAAAATCACTATTAATAAAAACTCCTTTGGGCTGTTATGACACAAATCATTGTGAAAAAAATCGTATCTAATCCCCATATGTAGGGGATCCTTTGTTTTTTTACCATCAAATTGCGCCATAGAATCAGAACACGTGCTGTCTTGAAGAAATTACGGGTTCTGGGGATACATCTACGATATAGTTTAGTTAGACACGGAGTAGGGTGTGTAGTGGGTACGGTGACCATACGATATTGGATCCAGTGTGGGATAAACTAGACAGATTATAAGCTGTTGAAAATTGACGTTCGTTCTTTAAAAAAATCTAAACCTACTTGATAAATTAAATTTAACTTATTCTACAGCTTGAATTTTGAGCAGACACCTGTGGATAGAATTTTTTGACAAATATTAATGAATTCATGTGATAAAATGTTATTGGAAGATGGAATAATTGACCGTTAGCAACAGGTATTATTGTCAAGTTGGTTGTTGAAATCTGTAAAAGAATTCAATGTCCACAAACTTAGATTTTAACTTGAATATTAATGTTATGTAACAGTATAATAGGAGCACGGATTATTATGACCCGTGCATTCAAGAATTAAGTGTCATACAACTCTCAATTTTCTCTCCAATAATAACATTTTATAGTCATATTTATGACTGAACTTGCTTTAATCATAACCCTTCCCCTTTCAAGTCTTAAATTTTTACGACAGTCCTCTTTGTTGAGCGATTGTCGGAATTAGCGTTGGTAACGGCACAGTCCACGGTAATGGGATCGTTTGGTCACATTATACATGAGCAGGCAGCGCCGGGTGCGGCAGATGGCTCGCCTCAGACGTTCCCTTTTCAATTGCCCATCTCCACCAAGCACCCATTTTTTGCCCCCAAACTGATTGTGATCACTACTTTTGTTACTTCCATTGTGTAACGCAGCATTGTTACGGTGAAATCCTAAGGTTCTCTGCTTTTCTAAGGCATATTGCAAATTTTCTTTTTCTTTGAATTCTGTGAATCTGTGGGAACCATTTTGCGATTTCGGATTAGTATCGAGGGCAATGCAGGTATGCATGGGGATTGCGATCGTGAGATGACGATTAGATCATTGATTTTGATGTATTTGTATTGTGTTACAGTTTTAAATCAAATCAAATCAAATCATTTATTGCTTGAAATATGGTAGGTATACAAGATGTTAAGTTACGATATAGTACAGGACATATTTCACCCTCATTGTGGGCATGCAAAATTAAAGCAACTAAGTACTTACATAAAATTATTTGAGTAGAACTACAACTATTATTGTCAAATAATACAACATTATTACATTTGCTATGAAATTTGTGCTTGTGTGGAACTTATTATACACTATTTAATATAAACATTTATACTATTGACTATTTATTTATACATTTTATAAGGAAATACAATAAAATTCTTATAAAAATATAATTTAAATTATTTGAATTGTAGAGATAACATACAATTACGTAAATTATTAATTAAGAAATACCTAATTTATGTCACTGGAAATAGGAGATAGTCAGTATTTTAGTGGGTACCAAATCTACATGTGCTTTTATTCAAAAAATCTTTGACAGAATAAAAACTCTCCTGGATCAACCATTTTTGTAAGGCACAACAGAACCTTTTATATGGCAGGTCAGTCATTCCTTTCGGTAAAGAATTGTATATTAAAGGTGCCATATAGGCACAGTTATTTCTATACAGTTCAAGCTTAGGTATAGGCATTTTTAAGGGCAGGTGATTAATTTTACGTCTAAATGTATTGTCAGTAGCGGTGAAAAGATGGCTGTGGAATTTAACAAATTTAGCTACTTCGTAGATGTAAATGCAGGGAACAGTTAGTAGGTTCTTAGTTTTAAAGATCGGCTTACATGATTCCGACCAGTCCATGCCGTATAGTGCCCGAATGCATTTTTTCTGTGCAATGAACACCCTCGTAATGTCGCAGGAATTTCCCCAGACTACTATGCCGTACCGTATAATAGAACATACGTAAGCATGATATACCATAACAGATGTATATCTGCTTGTTACGTCTTTTAGCTTTCGAAGTGCAAAAACAAACTTGTTTATTTTTTTACATAAACTATCAATATGTTCTTTCCATGAAAGATGTGTATCGAGGATAATGCCTAGGAATTTTGCGCTGTTTATCTGTTGTATAAGTGAGTTATTGTAACTAATATTTAATTCGATATCTTTACTCTTATATGTTTTAAAGTTAATTAATTTTGTTTTCTCTATGTTTATCTTTAATTTGTTTTTGTCTAGCCATTGAATAACATCTTCTAACGTTTTATATATTTCTGTCTCATATGTATCTACATTTTTACAGTCCATAATGATAGTTGTGTCGTCTGCGAACAAGACACAATCATGTGAGAGTGCACGTGGAAGGTCATTGACGTATATGAGGAATAACAGGGGCCCCAAAATGCTACCCTGTGGTACCCCAGAATAATTGATTCTTAGTTCAGAATCAAAACTAACTACATTATTTGTTCCAGTATCAAAGTTTGTAATCCTAGCGAATTGTTTCCTGTTCTGCAAATAGGACTGAAACCATGACAAAGAAGATCCCCTTATACCACATTTGTCAAGTTTTGAGATGAGAATCGAATGATCAACGAAATCGAATGCTTTACTGAGGTCTAACAGTAGAGCTGATGATGGTATTTTACAGTTAATGTTATTAATTATCCTGTTTATTAAGGTGAAGGTAGCAAGTTGCGTTGACCGATATTTCCTGAAGCCAAATTGTTCCGGTGCCAAAATATGATATGTATCCAGGAAATTTACCATTCTTTTGAGCATTATTTTTTCAAAGATCTTAGATAGGACCGGAGTTAAAGCGATAGGTCTATAATTATTTTTGTCTGATTTAGACCCTTTCTTATGAAGTGGCTTTATTATCGACAACTTAAGTTTATCTGGAAAACACCCTTGTTCAAGAGATAGATTTATAATGTGTGCCAAGGGCTCCGATATAAATAAGGCAATACGCTTCAATAAGTCTGCATTGATTTCGTCATACCCTGCAGACTTTGAATTTTTTAATGACATTATGGTGTAGAAAACTTCATTTGCATCTGTGGGTTTTATAAAAATACTAGTACCGTTACTTTTAAAGTTTGATGTTCGATTCTCAAAATCATTATTGCCGGAATCAGAACTAGTAGAATTTTTAACCACATCAATGAAAAAATTATTAAATATGTTTGCTATGTCTGATCCAGATGTAACTGTAATTCCATTGTCGATAATATTATCAATGAAAGAACTAGACCTAGGTACAGTGCCATCAACATAGCGTTTTACTACGTCCCAAGTTGCTTTACCTTTATTGCCAGAGTTAGTTATGTATCTTTGGTTACAGAGCGACTGGGTGCTATTTATACATTTTCTTAATAATTTGGAATATTTTATATACGCTAATTTATTTTTATTGCATCTATTTAAGTAGTAGTTGTATCTTAGTGTTCTTTTAGTTCTGCTACTGATTTTAAGACCTTTAGTTATCCAAGTAACTCTACCGGCTCTAAAACAATTTCTTCGTCTTATTATGGGAAAGCAAAGTTTAAAGAATAATATTAATTCTTCGTGAAATTCATTGAAAGCCTCATTTGTATCTAATTTATTAAGTATTTCAGAAAAAGTGATACAGCTAATGCACTCTACAAATCTCATTAAATTATTTTTACTGTAGTCGCGTGCAGTTGTGAAATAATGTTTAGATACTTTTTGCATTTGATTGGTTTCAAATTCAATTGTTTGTGCTGTATCGTGATCCGAGAGATAGAATTTGTGCGTCTTACCTACTGCTGTTGAAATATTACTGATAATGTTGTCGATACATTTATTTATTCGTGTTGGTTCCTGAATATGACACTGGAGTCCGTAATTGGATAGAAGTTCTAGGAACTGAGCACTTACGCTATCGTGAGCTAGTATATTAATGTTAAAATCACCGCAAATAATTAATTTACGCTGTTTGTGACGAAGTTTAGATAGGGTTTCATTCATTTTGTTATACAGTTATATTGGAATTAGGAGTACGATAAATACATAGGATAATTGCTTTTATTTGCGGAAATGATCCCGTTTTGCGCTAATGGTGACATTGTGAGGGTATTAGCTTCAATATTAGTCTGTTCGTTATTATTTATTGAAGCCGGTCTAATGCAATGATGCATGACTGCAAGATTTAAATAATCGATTTGTTCGTTTTATTATAACTTGTGGTCTGCATATATTATGATTCTGTTTGTACTAATGTAGTTTCACCAAATCTATTTATTATTATTAATTAAAGCTCGTATATAATGCACTTATCATGCTCATTTCTTTATTCTTCGCTACCATAATATTGTTTTAGTTGGCCAACGTATTACAAATTCGTCGCTTCTATTTGACTTCAAAGGGACTCCTACCCTTTCCATACTCATCGGCAGCCCTCCTGCTGTTTCAAGTGTCTGACTTAACCACTCAGAATCAAGTGGCCTACTTGTGTCAGTTCGCCGCAAAAACTTCTGCTGCTCTTTATACATTTTTATAGCGTTGTATCTAAAAACTCGGCAGTAAAAAAGCCCTTTGGACGTGTATCGAACAAACGGATCACGTAGCAACGATGAAGTTAGTTCATTCCTCACAATTCTGACCCTTGCTTCCCTTCGGCCCTATTTGAGCCTGACAAGATTTACCCTAAATTCGTTATTGTTCAATTTTGGAAGATCTTTCGTAGGTAAATGTGTCAAGTGGAGTCAATTGGGAGATTGGATATGCTTACCTTACAACAAAACTTTTAGTTGTAATATTGTACTGACAAAAAGCTCAATTGAATCTCCTAAAATGTCATAAAATTGGTGACATAATATCTTTAAATTTCAATTTCATTACTTGTTCCCTTTGGCACGACTATTCGCCGTATGCCTTGGAATGTCAATGTCCACGTCCATTTCATAGAAAGCTCCATCGGCATTTTCCACCCATTATATGACGTAAGCACCGCCCAAATGGCCAAATTGAGTTATAAATCTTGCGCAACGTCTTCATTTTAAATTCGCCAGTTGTCCATTTCGTGCCTAACAAAATTAGCGGGCACTTTTTAGTCCCCGTCGTTGGATTCGAGTCACGTATGGACAGTTAGGCGCATCTAGCATTCGGGGGCTGGGTTTAATCTTGGAGGAATGTCGGACGCTCATAACAACGCCAGTTCTGAGTTATGGGCCGATAAACGCGACGGATTTGAATAGTACGCGACGAGACGGCGTCAACCCCTTCCTGATGAAGTGCATGCCTAGATAAGATTCTGCCGGAGACTTGAAATTAGGAAGTCGTTGTAGTCTAGTCAGATATTCCGCACTTATTCGCCCCGACGTTCAGACATTCCTGCTGAAATGAACGTCCATTATTATTTGGTTTGGATTAGAATACATACTCCACCTGGCTGTTACCATTTCCTATCTAAACAGTTAACAGATTCCGATAAAATTTGGCAAGAGGATCATGAGATAGGCTACATATTGTCTCAAAAAGTCGTTTGGGATTTAAGTATTTTAAAAGTCGCGAAAAGCTACTAAGTAACCAATAAAAGTTATCATAACGTTCATTTGTTCGTTTCGTAATTAAGTAGAGTTTTGAAATTAGAATTCCAAATAAGGGGGATTGTTCTTCAGCCTCTAACATAAATATCTGATTCTAAGAAAAAGCTGAAGTTGTTTTACTGAAATTGTTCTTCCGAAAAAAATCAATTATGTTTTTAAAATCTTTAGGTACATTAGGTTGGACCAATTATTGTTTTTGTTAGGCGGGACTCGTAGATAACAATACATATATATTTTAAGAATTACAGGCCGTTGAGGTTATATTACATTTCTGGTAAGTCTGACTTGCAGATCGTTGACAATGAAGCCATCATGGTCACGTAGTTATCGCCAATGAATTGTTTGTCAGTGTTAAACTAACCGCGGTTTAACTAAATTTATTGTTCGAGCGTCAATAAACGCTTGGTTGGTTGATGTATGGGTAATTACAGTTTACCATAGATAAGCTTTAATTTTTATAAAATTAGTTTTTTTAAAGAAATTAAGTGGACCGTAGTACATTGTAATTTAATGCCGCTTTTTGTTGGTGATTAGGGCTACTTTAAAACGATTTGATTGAATTAAACAAATATGTAACAAATTAAGTTATGCAAAGAATTGATTCTCATAAGTATAATACATTCGGTTCTATTTAACTGGTTTATTATTCAGTCCACTTTAAAGCGATTTGATTGAATTAAACAAATATCATGTAACAAATTAAGTTATGCACAGAATTGATTCTCATAAGTATACATTCGGTTCTATTTAACTGGTTTATTATTCAAGAATTAAAGAATTTCTGTCGGAATAGTGTGCTTAGTTAGACAAACATTTGTAAGGTACGAGTTATTCTCGAAGATAACCACTTCGACATATCTTTTGTGCTATTTATTAATATTGTTGAATAAACGTTGAACATAAATCTATGTGTAATTCTTTATAATAGTAACCTATTCTTTTTGAATGAATCGCCTAACATCAGGCAATATTTTAACTTTTATGGTGAAATGTAATATGAGTTTCTGTATTTGCTTCTGTTGAAAAAAGCACTGAGACCGTAATTGCTTATTTGTCATCCGTTATTCTCTGAATTATTTCAGTTTCCCCTATGTTTTACTGGATTAAGTGCTTTTAATACAGAACGGAATTGCTAATAGTGCTTTTCACCTCCGCCCCCTCTTCCAAGGACTCTCAGGGTGCTCTAAATCTTTTCTATTATTGTGCAATAAACAATATTTTCGTCTAGACTGTATAAATATATCATAGGTCTAGGTATAGGGGATTCAAATTTAATGGCGTTGTTTGCCTTTATGTGTTTTGTTTTATAACTTATTTTCTAGCTACAATTGCTTCTTATGTCCTGGGGGATGCACTGATGTTATTTTCCCCGAACTGCTTAATGGCCGTCGTGTATGTGTTCCGGAAATTACTGGACGTAGACAGATTTATCTCTATGGAAATTTTGTGTACAATTCTGCACTAAAAATATATATTGCTAATGGTAACATTTTGTATAGTTATTGCTCCGTTTACCGATCATAAAATACAGATCTTAGCTCAAGTATTAAATACCACATAATTTAACTATTTTTTGCGTTCTCCTCTCTAAACCCAAGGTCTCTTGAGATATGAATGAATGCGACAGTATCGATCGTGAACGTTGTCTAGTCGATCATGCTTATCTAATGTTCAAAGCAAATATTGGATCAACGCATACCGAGAATTTGGACACACTAAATTGTTGTGCGAAGGGAGGCCCGCTTAAATATTTAAAAGGGTGGAGGATTGGATACGATACGCTGCTGGTAAATGAATGTCCATGTTGACTTCTAGCTATACTTATAATCCAGACTGGATTTGTTTTGGTTCGCCTGAATAATACCACATTATTGTGTAGTATTTGGATAGCATTTGAGCGTCACCGATGTCGTTACTACAACTTTTGTCAAAGAATATTTAAATCTAAATGATGCAATTTTTCAATGTTTTCGGAGCCTTTAATGCTGGAGAGAGTTTTTATTATCTCTGGCGGCATATTAATACCCAGATAACAGCTATTGTCATTCAAACAGAACTTTCTTTTCCGTATTACCGATTTATAATAAACCTTGTTGTTCGTACAAAACAGACGGGTGGGATATTGTTTGCTTATGTCCGATATTCTACCGATAGGCTCTACCTGCCGCTATTACCTGACCATTGCGTATATTATTGTATCTGTATAACTTTCCATCCTTTGCTTTTGTACAGGAATATTTGAGGGTATCGGAAATAATATTATACCTTGTATTTTTTTGTATAGTAGCTATTGCATATTCTCTTGTTATCTATAATTGGTTAGGTGACAACTAATAGATTTTATTGTTACTTATGTCTTTCTCTGACATATTTATGGGTTTGTCTTGTCTGTGTTATCTTCAACATCTTATTTTCTATTGTCCAGGTAAATTGCCAAAAAGATTTCAAACAATGAAACATGTAGCAGTTATCTGTAAAATATGTGTTTAAAATGATAATATTTGTTTAAAGACTGATGTCTTAGTTGTAAAAAGTCTACTAGTTTTGTCCATAGCGTCGACTGCTACGTACAGCAAGTTGATATTGTTTTTTTTGTTTTGTCTGTGAAATTCTCAGTAGCAATTCTGAATTTTGATTTGTGTCCTTTTTAATCCCCGGCGCAAAAACGACGGGGTGTTATAAGTTTGACATGTATGTGTCTCTGGTTGAACCGATTTAGTTTTTTTATGTCGGGTTTTTTTTAAAATATTTAATTGAATTTTATACATGATTACATGATACATGGGTAGGTTGGGTACCTCAGTGCGCCTTAGCCTAACCCTTTGGGGAATTCAAACGTGATGATGATTTGTGATTTCTTGCAACAATAACGGACGGACAGGCATAAAAAAACATGCATGTAGCAGACACGGATACCTGTGTGTACGTTATACACAATTACGCGCGGTTTATGAGCGGCACACCGCAGTAACTTTGTAACGTCGGCCTGCTCCGTCAGAATAAACACGCAACGTTATACATCCACTGATTTGATAACTGCACTAACGATGCAACGTTAAACTGAGTACGTTGATCGTAAAACGACCCCCTGTACAATGTTATTAAACGTATCGTTTGTTTTACTGGCGCATACTAAATTTGAATTGACTTGGTTTTATTGGTTTTTGGCGGGTGACGTCATTTGTTGCTGAAGTGATTGTGGGATTAAGTTTAATAATGATTTTCTTAATTCTAATTAAATAATTACCCTAGGATATATGAGTATAATAGCCCTTATGCTTAGTCGGAGGAAGAGGGGTAGAGTGTAGATTCCTAATGACAGTACTGTACCCCTCTACACCGTTGTCTACACCGTTTAGGAGCTCTTTACGCTAGAAAACCATGAAAGAAATGATAGTTTACAAACGGTATTCTGTAGATTAGTTAAGTATGTAGTTTTATTTTGTACCAGTTCTTGACCGCGATCGCTCCCATCTCAAACAAAATTTTGTCAGAAGATAGTTTTATAACTTTCCTTAAGGTGTGCAAACTATATCTTTGCTTAATTTGATCGAAATCTGCTACCAGTTTGATATTAGTGTGGCAGAACAAAAAGAATAAGTACCTAGGTGTTTTCCCTAAACAGTGAATCATTGACATCAAGTACATTCAAGTACTCGTTACAAGAACCATGTGCAATTAAAATCAATCTAAAATTCAATTAGATACTTTATATCAACTGCCATACGTTCTTCCCCGCATTAAACCATAGATAAACACATCACGCTTGCTTCACGTAGAAGAACGAAAAGATTTTACAAAGTTCTTGTTTCAAAGGTATGTGTGGTATACCAGGGTAATTAAAAAAATACTCGCTGGCTCTTGAATGCTTTTTATAACCACTAAGAAAATTACAAAAAAAATTACGACTTTTTTTGGAATATACAACCTACCAAAAAAAATTCTTTCAGTAATTTTTTTAAGAAAAATGTTTTTTTTTTTCGTTCGCTAAGACGCTTACATGTTCTACATCCTACAGTTTGTAATACGAGAATAGTGAACGACTTGAAACCTTTTTTTCCATAACTCTGTACTTCTAGCTCTACCTTTCAAAGAAATATTTTCTTAAAAGGTCAGCGGTCTCTTTGCTGCCGTTTTATAGTATCGTTAACCTTTCGTTTATCAATTTTATGACGTCAGTGTGTTCCGGCAGTAAAAGACACGCATCAACCCTTTGGATGCAGGTGTTTTCTCATGTTCATAGCGTTATATTTGAAGTTATTAAAGCGTTTTTTGTTCCGCTGGTAAGACATTTTGTAGCATACAGTTCTTTATTTTATAGTGCTTTGGCAATATCCCAACTACCTAAATATTAAAATGAATTTTTAATTAGGGTTGTCCTAAAAAGTCTCTCTTTCGTCCTTTCCTATTTCTGAGAACTCGAGACCCAAAATAACAAGAGTAACCCTTTTCGTAGTAGACTTAAAAACTTGAGTGGAATTATAATTAGTTGAATTAATATATTCTACGCTATTCTCTCACACCTTGAACAGGAAGAGAAGTTAAATTCTGATAGATTATACATTCAGAAGCATACCAGTTTCTTAATAATACAGATTTCAATAAAACATGGAATAATAAATCCACTCAGTAGCTTACTGTATGTGAACCCTCCGAGCGTGACGCTGACATGGATTTTTGCAATTTCGAACATTAAAATCAAATGCGCATTCGCCATGTATGTTAAAAAGTTTAACAAAGTTGTCTGCATATTAAAGAAAGTACGTTGCCCGTAGCCCGGTAGACCGTGCACGAAGTAATATTTTGAATAAATTACAATTTCCCATCGTAAAGGAGGTATGAATAAGAATTAAGGGGTTTTATTAACTGCACTGCTGTTATACGTGTTCCAGAATTATTTTTGAGTGCATGTTGAAATTATTTTAATAGTCCTTTGACCTTGTAATGGGTTTTATGGCGCATTTAGTTTCCATGCTAGAGATCACTCAAAGAAAGAAAAAATTTAAGTGCCATTAAAGTCTTATAGCCGTATAATAATGTAAGTAAAAGAGTTTACAGACGTAACATAATCCTTGCCATTAAGGGGTTAAGCGAGAAAGCGCTTAAAGCGCAGTAATTAAAACACATCACTTTTACTCTTCATAGATTAAAATAAAATAAAGATTGCACGTACTTGTGTTTTTTAATTAACAAATATGTTATGTGACATTTCATAATTCATTTATTTCTTTGACATAAATAACACCTTGAAATACTCAACGGTAACTTTTAACTACAATAAACACTCGCCAAAAGACGGTTAAACCATCACGCGAAATATATTGCACTACAATGCGCCCCATCTTTTAATGCTCTAAGAAATTTATTACAGCAAACCGAGCGATAAACTCAAAAATAAATTGGGTGTCGCCATAATACCGTGTTGCTTATACCCATAGACTATTATTCGTATATAGAACGTATGGGGGTAAACGGGAGGCGATTTCTTTACGAATTTATTGTTCGCGCGCCGTTTTCGCGTCGTATTCAAAAAGAGTTATCGGTTATTGTCGATGGGCACGTTATTGTTCGACTTTAGAGGGGGGCGCTCGACTCCGTATGTTATCTTTTTCGAAATGGCAATAAATTTTAAATGAATCGCCGTGTGATTGCTATCGTTGAAGTGGTTATCGTTTTGAGAATGTTCCTTTGTGTGTCGGTTAATGTAGCCGACGCCTTTTATTGGTGTACACCGTACCTTAATTGAGTGTTATGTTCCGTATGGCTTTAATTAAGAATTAAAAGCGGTGCGTGTGTTGCGGTGAAGAATGTAGGTGTTATTTTGTTTTGTGCTTTGTTATGTTTAATATCAAGCCGTTGTAAATAATGTGGATACTGAAAATATTTTTCTTATCAAGATTTTGTTGCAATATCAATTAATATAACTTAAATTAACCGACGAAAAAAGTAACTGGAAATAAAACTTTTTAGTCTTAAAACCCATACTTGAATCGGTGCCTCCTCTTTTTTTCGTCGGTTAAAAATTCAGCTTTATTTTATTGAGATTGCTATCAATCTCAATAAAATAAATCAATCAAGAAACAATTAGCCAAATAGCAAGGTACAAATCCAAAGTATGATTGGATTGATGAGAAAATGTTGATTTCTAAACTTAGCGATATGAGAGAATCGATGAGGCGAAAGTGCTGTACCAGGATAGGAACAAGTGGAAATGCATATCTCTGCCTACCCTAATGGGAAAGAGGTTTGAAAATATCTATAGAACAGTCTATTAGTCAGTATTGTCATAAAAAAATGATTTACATGGTAGGAATGCCGGAAACAGCGGCACAGCTGTTAATTTTCCCGCGCAAATTGAAGTGTCAACTAAGGGCAATGAGCTGCCATGGTAGGTACTCGCAGATGAGCCTTGCAAAGTCAATGCTCCTTTAGCACTAGTATTTAGTCATCACTGTATAGGGTCTATGATGGCCTGTTTAGCTAGGTAAAATAATGATTGTTTATTACTGTAGAACTGCCTCGTTAAAATAGACATTGATTTAAATTGTAAAGAATGAATAAATGAATGAATAATGTTTATTTGTGAACAAAGTAATGAGACACTAACATGCTGGGTTGGACTAAATTAAGCTTATAATTACTAATAAAATAATAATTACGAAATACTTTTATTCGTGGGTACGTGTCTCATAATTATGTTGTTCCAAAAAGGTTTCCAGATCAGCTGAATGTCAGGCACAGTATTTAGGTATGTACTTGACTCTGGTTTTCATCTGGAATGAATTCTGAATCCGAATTTCATAAGTTAGTATCGTATGGCATTTGTTTTTTAGCCGATCGCGGACTATTTCACTTCGGTTTAGAGAAGACCATTTTGGGACCACGTTCGGGGTCCACCAAGTCCTTATGCAATTATATCTATACAAGTTATCAGTCAACGCTAATGAGGCTGTTACACTAGAGATACTGGGTTTGATTCCCAGGTGCTCTGATTACCAGTGTTATTGGGTTTTCTATAAAATTATCAGTAGCAGAGCAGCTCCAAGTTTGGATTTGTGCCCGGTTAATGGCAATAGGCTCAGGTTAAATGCAACACTGAGATACACCTATAAGTACATTAGTACACCTCTGCCTAGTCACTATGAAACGATGGGTGTATCTCTATAAACCTCTATGGTTTATGCTTGTATGGAATAAAAAGGTGAACTGTTCCCTACATACCAGGGAATAACAGGCGTCAAATAGATCTTTGTACCTCAATGGAGTGAATTATTATTCCATTTATTCATTTACTCACTACATTTTATATTTTACAAAAAAAGGTGAGATGTTCCCTACCTTTCAGGGAATTACAAGCGTCAAAGAGATCTTTGTACCTCAATGGAGTGAATTATTATTTCATTTATTCATTTACACACTACATTTTATATTTTACAAAAAATACATAAAATAGAAAAAACATTTAAAAATATAAAAAAATATTGTTATTATTATGAGCGTATTACGTTGTGACTGCGTATTTAATATATTTAATTTAAATAAATTAATTTAAGTATTCCAATGTATTTTTTATGGACTGAAATAAATTATTTATTTACATAATATCACTAAACACCAGTAAAGTGGCACTAATGGGCCATAACTTGTGTTACACTTGATCAAGCATAATGTTGTATTAACATTCTCTATCTGATCTGCACTGTTTGTTTACCAACATGGCCGCGGAAATGCGTGCATACTTCTAATAAACGTTACATAAAATACGCACGTGCCCGATTTTTATAGTATTTGTTTGTGGGGTGGCCATAGTTCATAGTAAATATTGTATTAGTACACTTTCAATATAGACTGACCTCTGCTTGTACGACAAGCTGAAACAAAGCGAGGTCAAGTTACACTGGAATAGTTTAGCTCTATATTTGGTACATTGATTAGTGCGGGGAAATTAATCCTGATTATTTCATGTGTGTATTCGATATTTTTTATTGTTTTCTTAAATGCGGTGCGTGTTTCACGTTACCCGATAACCGAGGTAGTTGGTCTTGGTAATAAATCAGGAATAATTTATTAGGTCAAAGTAGCAGGGCGCAGTTTTCCATTAAAATTTTTGTAATGTTTGATATTGTTTGGTAAAATCACTTAACATGGCCCATGGGCAGCGATGATTAATTACAAGAGGTGGGTCGTCTATCTTCTTCTTAGCGTGTCGAATTGTCGATGGCAAATAAAAATATAGATGTTAGATAGTATTCAATACAAACAAACAATCAAATCTTTCCTCTTTATAATATTAGTATTAAGAAGACCTGTATAATTACCGTACACTTTCATCAATGACACGGAATTCGAGACATCCGCCAAGTGCCGTCTGCCGTCGTAAACCGTTGCGCAGCCGCAGCGAATTAATTCAATAATTGTATTATACTCGGCTGTTGCTAAGGAATATCGTCAAGTTGATATTCCGCATTCCTAGAGGTTGGCTCTATAAAGATTCAGCTAATAGTCTACATTTCGTCCCACGTGCTGCCGCGTTAAGGCTAAGCGTATTTAGATTATTTATCGACTTGTGCTGGTTTGTCTGTAAAAATTTCAACGGTGTGCAAAATGTTTGTTTTTTGCATACAACCCTTGTCCGGATAATAAAAAACAATCTAATCGGTCGAGTTGTTCTCAAATTCTTTCTGAAATTAATGATAATTTTGTAGATTTATTTAAATTAATTATTTATTACTTATTAGTTGGCTATTACGTTGACATTAAAATAACATCGGTACCTGTAGTTCAAGGATTGTTCGTGACATTAATTCAGTTACCTACTTAATTATAATTAATTAAGTTAAAAATAATTCAGCAAAGGGGCCCCAAAAACAATAGATTTTGCATTGTGTTTGTAATCTGTTATTTGAAGGAGTATTGGGTACATGCAGTATTTTTTATTTAATTTTCATAGTTTGTTCCAAGTCTTATTCTCGATTGGTTTGCGTTTAGAGTTGGTTAATATTGTGAAATTATAATATTTATTTATTTATTTATGCTTAATGTACAAATGCGGTCTTATAAATGATATTATTATATATTATATAATTTTATAGCTATATTAAGTTGGTTTATTAATAAGGATACATTATTACATTAATATTTAGTAAACGAATGAAGTGATATAATAACGAAGGGTTTTATAATATGTTTACTAAATATTCAAATAGTGTTATTATGGTTTCATAATATCAGCCAAAAGAGGTCCACTGCTGAACAAAGGCCTCCCCCCATAGACTGGAATATTCTACCAGACGTAAGCGACGTAGGTAATAACAGGGCTTAACCAAAGTCTAGTTGTTTCGTGACCTTCAACCTAATTAAATGGTATTGAACTACTGAATGAAGCCGCAGAAGTACAGACGGATCCACTTGGCCTAGAAACAAAAAGGAATTACTGTCTTTAGCTGTCTGGATTACTTGCCTCGGTTACCTATCGTACAACAAATCGACGAACAAATCGGGTGAAATTGTGTGGAACAAACTGGGCGATACGAATAAGCATCATAGGTAATGTTAACGATTTTAATAGTAGATTGAACTGCGTGAAATTACTCCTAGGAGGAGCTTAATTGCTTAGTCTAAGAGATCTCCGGGAATATTAGTACCTAGAAATGTGGCCCCATCAAAAACAATGGCTAAATAATCTTAAAAATGGTAAATAACAATTTTCAAAATTAATTTGAACGTACCATTCTTCTAGGCAAGCGCGCACCATCGTAGACCACAGCGTTACTTAACATCAGGCTAGTACTGGTCAAGTGCAAGCTTATCTTATATAAAAAAAACCTGTCAAGGAGCAATTGAAAAAAACTTAGAGCTCTTCATTGTTTAATTCTGTTGGACGTCTTTGGTCTAGTGGTTCGAGTACCGGACTGCTGATCACGAGGTCGTGGGTTCGATTCTCACAGGACACAAATATTTATGTGATGAATATAAATAAGTATTTGTGTTTGTCGGGGTGTTTCTTATTTCTTTATAAGTATGTATTTACAAATAAAGTGTATATAAGTATTGTATCCATTGTCTAGTACCCATAGTACAAGCTCTGCTTAGTTTGGGACTAGATGGTGCTGAGTAAAAATGTCCCAGGATATTTATATAAAAAAAAATATATAGTAACATAAGCGCATTGACATTTATTTACCCAGTAAACCACCTTAAAACTTACAACGACTACGTAACTGTTACGCATTATTAAGGACCATTTAAAGCCTGTCACCACCACTGGATGGCTGGATAAATTAAACAATGGAACAATTTTTTATAGAATTAACTGCCTGGCCATATTTAAACAAGAACAAGACAGGCCCTTAATCCTTTAGTACGCGAAGACTACGCTAATACGTTCCAGTGCGCGCCAGTATTGCTTCGCCTTAACCAGTGTTGTATGTAATTGGGGCAGGATGTCGGGAATAACCGGGTGATTCATACAATCTCGTGACTACGCCCACCGACCACCAACTGAAAGTGTACCGGCTTTCAGTTTGTCTATAATGTGGGCACAGCTGGTACAGTCGATTATTTCGTTTCTATTAGGTATATTATTTATTTATTTATATTTTTATGTAAACTAGCACATAAGTATATATGTAGCGTAAATTTATTTAAAAATAAACTGAGGACATATTTGTTGAAGAATTATATTAAGTGTTTTCTATACTAATATTATAAAGAGGAAAGATTTGTTTGTTTGTTTGTTTGTTTGTAATGAATAGGCTCCGAAACTACTGGACCGATTTCAAAAATTCTTTCACCTTTGGAAAGCTACATTATCCCCGAGTAACATAGGCTATATATCATCACGCTACGACTAATAGGAGCGGAGTAGTAATGAAAAATGTTGCAAAAACGGGGGAAAAAATTATAAGACCACGCGGGCGAAGCCGCTGGCGGGAAGCTAGTTAATTATATTTTAATTATATTATAGTGTAGATGAGTTCATTAATGATAAATTACGGACAATGTATTCTTGAATGTACTCGTATTTTTGTAATTTGCGTATATTTTAATTATTATATTTAATTATGTAATACAATTTTCAACACAATATATTTTGTTAAGAAATAAATTACTTATGACTTAAGGCGGACTTAATGCCATAGGGCATTCTATACCAGTCAACCTTTATATTATCGATATCGATGAGGAATATTATTGACTAGTGACGGTTCTAGTAGGCCGGTAGTAGTCTACTGCCTACCCCTGTGGGAAAAAGGCGTGAGTGTATGTATATTATTGTCTAGCTGTTTCGCGCGGTTTTTTTCCCTTTACAAACATCAAATTACTAAAACAAAATTGAGACATCTTAGTCCCACAGGATACAACAGTCTATCTGCTTGCTAAATTTTATCGAAATCTGTCTTCGCTATTGGGTAGCTACTATTATCTAATGCTGTTATTTTATATCGAGAAAAGCACACCCCTTTTATTTTTACAATAGGTTGAAACTGAAGTTTAAATTATAAATTATCACCTATTTTAATTATAATTATCCTTTTAAAGAAAATTATGTATTTTTATGACAGAAAAACGCATTAAATAACAACTCAAGTCATTTGTCATGTCTTACTGTCTTGTTGATTTTAAGAAAAAGAGTTTTCCAATTCCGACGCGTATTATTTTTGAGCTTCCTTTAAAAATTATGGTTCAGCTACACGATGACTGATGAATGCGTGCCGTCAGTTGCGACAGGCCATAAAAACATTGGCTTGTAAAATGTCTCTAAGATCTACTTACTTACATAAATAAATTTAAAATATAGGGGGGATATTTTTATAGCTCGTATTTTATGTAAGTTTGGTTTGCCTCTCTTCCCTTTATTTCTAAGCTTGCATAACTACGTTGTCAGTGATTTAGTACATAATATAGGAAATAGTACTTTTTTAGTACTTTATTTCAAGAAAATGAAACTGTGTTTAAGGGGTGGGAACCTGGTGTCCTGAAATACAGGTCCAGTACCTAGTTTAGGCACCAGTGTCCTACTATATAATAATATACTTACCTGAACTATGTTACTTATTAAACTGTTTGTTGTCAAGTGATAGATAGTGATAGAAGAAAGATAGTGAGAAAATAAATGATATTATTATTTAAAAATAAAAAGCTTAATTCGTTCTGCCATCATTGGAATAACGGAATACCTTCATCTGAAACGCGTACGTTTTACACAAAGGGGAAGCTCTCGTTTAATTAGCTTGTCTACCTTCAATTCTGGAGATTTCCAGTTAAGCCAGGTCTCAGGAATACTGTACATACCCTACAAATTGTGTTTCTAGTGCACACTGCACTGATGACGACACCAGTATAAAAGTTTACACAAGTTTGTACACTGGTTCTACGCAATGAACTACTAAGACAGATAATTATAGATTCTCAGTTACGCATGCCTGCGATAGTTTATTTTAACGCCCATAAAACAACCTTAACCTCGAAGATTATTTAATTTTAATGAGGGAAGCGAAAACATAAACTTAGATAAAATACTCAAGCTAAAGTACAGGGCAAATAAAATGTTCTAAACAAAGAAGGTCAGATTACAACAGGTGAGACTAACTATATTCTATCTGTAAAAACGTTGTATTTTTAAATTTCGAACGTTAGAAAAGTCTTTATTTATGCGCAGACGCAATCGCGGAAGCAGCTCATATAATACTGGACTGCTAAAATCTACGAAACATGTGTCGTAGGCGCTGGATTCGTCTTACTACGCCGTAACCGGTTCCTTAAATACATTTTAATATATTGCGGTTTTTTTCCGAATCGCGCGACACTCGGTATATATATACATTATGTAAATTATCCCGCCAGACGACATTTCGTACTTTTAATTCTAACATTATTTTCTTATAAAAATGAATGGGATTCACAAATTACTGATTTCAATGCCACGCCTTGTATTTAGGTTGGACGTGCCAATTTCTTCAGTTAGGCTCAAGGTCTAGTGATAAGTGGGCGAATATAGGTTAGTAGGATCGTCCAAAGATACCGCATTGTGTGCTCTGGGGAAGCTATTGGTTTTGATTACAGCCTTTTGTGTGTCAAGCCGAGATATGATTTGAGAGGAACCGGTGATGTGTTGACTGAACGTCTATTTATTTAGGTCTCTTAGATAAGTCTAGGAATTTCAGAGAAATAAGATAGGTGTTTGAGTTTCTTTTATTTATTATTTTTGTCTAGCAGAGATAAAATCGCTGAATTTACTGAAACCATTACCTTTTTAATACGTTTTTAGGTACTTCTTTGTCGATAGTGAAATTTAGCAAGTGATTGAATTATGTAGATATCGAATATAGTTATGTTATTATTTTTTAAATATACTTTTAATAAGTTTTCAGTAAAAAAAACTGCGGTAGCGAAAAGGACAAAAAAATGGGTTATTCATTAAGTAATTAAATATTGTTGAGAAGTTCTGTAGAATATTTCTAATTGGAATCATATCTTAGGTGTCAAACTGTCACACAAGTTACACTTATTATCATCTTTTTAATTTTTCAATCTTCTTTTTTTTTGGTACATATAGAAACATTTTGGAGTTTGTGCCCGGTAATGACAAGGCTCATCCCACATTTCACGGAATTCAACTTTCATTAGTAAGTACACGTTTCGTAACATATAAATTTGAATCTTCAACAGACGGAAACCAAATGCAATGATGTAACTACAAATTCTCCTAACTAATGAGGAAATATCTTTAGCATTACCTCCGTAAATATTTATAAATACTTTGCACTAATATTTTCCTCTAGTTTCACCTTCCATCGGCTAAGAAAACATAAACGTCGATCAAAGACGTCTTGCTTTAATACATAGAAATAAATACAGACATACTACCTATATTTGCTATTGAAATGTTTGAATACTCCTAATTCTGCTTACGGGGAATTCCTCTGAGAAGAAGATTATCATAATTATAAGTGCATGCATTATCACTACAGTCGATATTCTCACTAGTTTTATAATACATAACTAGGTAATACAAAGCGGCTTCGCCCACGTGGTCATTTATATTTTAGCCAATGTATACAAAATCTTGACAAATTATATACAAAATTCCCTCTATCATTGGTGATAAGCGTGAAAATCAGTGCAGTCGTTTTTCTAGAGAGACGCGGCGGAGGACTTTGTTTTATAATATGTAGTGATGACTATGAGACTGGTACTGATAGAGATTTTTTGACTTATTTTAGGCTATAGCATAGGCCTAAAATAGGACAAAAGGTCACTTCATAAGAAAAGCGATGACGGTAAGTGTGATTTCTTTAACCATTTCTCTCCAAGTTTGAGAGTGGGGTTTATTAGCCTTATTACCAACTAGCTTTTGTGGTCTTGATAACTTTTCCCACCGTTTTTGCAAAATTTTTCATTGCTAATCCGCTCCTTTTAGTCGTAGCGTGATGGTATATAGTCTATAGCATTCCCCGATAAATGGGCTATCTAATACTGAAAGAATTTTTCAAATCGGTCCAATAATTTCGTAGCCTATTCAATACAAAGAAACAAACAATAATATAAATTAATATAATAAAATATTAGTGTAGATAAGCAGCCTCAATATCACATGTCATGTGCCTAAGTTTAATTTTTATATATTTGGCATAATATACTTAATATAATTATGTCCCTCAATATTTACCTTCTACCATAATATTATCATGCTGTGGGTGTGTTATTAACAATGACGTCAAGAAAATAAGCACCAGCTTCCTCGTGTGAGATAATCACAAGTGTGTTCGCCAAAAGATACACGTTCTGCACACAAAAATCGGGTGGGATGATAATAAATTGTAAAAAAAAACTTTTCCGCGATTTTCTGTGAACGAAAGAAATATTATGTAAATCGAGCGAATCAGCTGTTCTCACATTTAGAAAAGAAATTGCCAGAGATATAGGTCAGAAGTGGTAAGCCATGATCTAGTAACCTGGGTCTGCCCACATGCTAAATAATTTTTTTGCAATTTTTGTACCATAGCGACAAGCTACGGCCATTTAGCCCATTTATTCTTAGATTCATTAAATGGAAAGCCGCAGAATTTATCTATACTAATACCTATTATAGAGAGGAAATATTTGATTGTTTGTTTGTATTGAATAGGCTCCGAAACTACTGGACTGATTTAAAAAAATCTTGCAATGTTAGATATCCCATTTATTGGGGAAGGCTACATACCATCACGCTACGACTACCAGGAACGGAGCAGCAATGAAAAATGTTGCAAAAACGGGGAACCTCCCTCCCCTCCCTGATAACTTTTATCAAGACCACGCGGGCGAAGCCGCTGGCGGGAAGCTAGTCGTTAATATATGTTTCAATTCTTTATCAATCAAAATCTTATTAAGATTTTAGAAGGCTAGAATTGCCCGAAGGGTAATGCAGAGGTGTACGGCCTGAAGGACTGTCTGAAGGAGAAGTCGGCAAGAATCCACTTGTATAAAACCTACCGGTACTGATAAAGTATTATTAGTTCCAACTAAACGCATCGCAACATTCAGCGTTCAAAGGTAAACGGCATACTTCTATAAATACAATGACAATCATACAATGTTGTGCATTCTTACGTGTGCCAAGATACAAGCGACGCCGGCAGCTCAAAATAGCGCTTGATTCATTGCAAACCATTGTGCAATCTTATACGAGTTTCCTTATGCAGGTTAGACGGAGATGTACCCAGACCTTCCATGTTTATTAACGTTTTTGTCTTAGGATTTTAAGACTTTAGAATCAGGTTCATATATATTCGTGATTGGCTTGGCAACTGTCCCATTGTCCCGACTGTTACGCTAGATTTCCTTGATTCCCGGATCGAGCAGTGTTGTTGGGTTTTGTAAAATTCCCCAGTAGCAACTCGGAATCTGGCTTTGTGTCCGCAAAACCTTTCTAAACCTTTGATAAACACTTCAGGGAATACAGGCGTTATGGTATGTTCTGTTCAGCTTGTTTCTTGTTACTTGCCTTCCCGTGACCTATCATGTTAACCAAGTGCAATTTGGTAGTGTTATCTTTTTCTTAGATTTTCAAGTTTTCATTATATCTATTTCTCAGAAGTTTTATGTTTTGACAATAGAAATTGGAAATGATTTATTGGAATCGTAATTACATTTCGCTGGCAATTTCATTTCAAAACAATTTTTTTCCTACCATAGCCCATTAGCCGGATTCACAAGAGACAATCGGGCAAAGAACCAATAACACACTCCTACGATATACTTTATAAACAAACGAAGATGTTACAACAGAACGTAGGGATTTACGCCCTACAACAATTCCATTTGCTAATTACTTAGTTAATATTCAAGCGGTGATTTTCCTTGTCCATTGTGAATTATGCTCGGGCGCAGGTAATTAACGATGTTGCTTCTGCCGGACTGTATTCAATAGCACGTGAACGTTGCAATGTATAGCTGACCTAACACTCTTTTGCGGTGTCGCTAGATACGATGTCGTTAGGTCGGGGCAAGGGACATTTTTAGTGTGGTTTTCAACTCTATTGCGGTGCAGTAAGATTTACAAAATCGCTTTAAAAATGAGGTTTGGAGGTCTTGTACTTGTATGTGCTAAAGCTGTTTTGTAGCTTATTGAGTAGAGGCCCACCTGAAGGCTGTAATCACAACACTATATAATATTGTTCGAATTCATACATACACTACAGCTCCACATATGTGTAAGCATCACTGTCACTCACGCCACAGATTGAATAATAGTTCTATCAAAGATTTGGGTGTTCCGTTCCGTCCCGGAAAATTACATGATTCTGTTATTGACGTAACTTTCAGGCGGGTATAGATGCAGGAATGAGCAGTAGAAAATAAGCCGCGAATATTGCATTTTATTCTTAAAAATATCAAGATTTCGACAGTTTTATGAGATGAAAAATGTCTAAGCGTATAAAAAATTGCGTAGCACGCGACATTTGCATGTCGCATGAACACTTCCTGCATTTGCGTCATCCCGAAAATGCACTATGAAATAAGCTTTTGTATTTAAAGTTTTATTGGTTCGCCTGTCCGTCTTAACAGAGATTAACTTGTTGGCACATTTATGAATGCATTTACACAATTTTCAGCGATTCTAAAGCTGTGTTGAAGTATGCAAATTTAAATGTAGTTGCTACGCGGCGTTTGTCTGTTCCGACATCAGTGATAGATATAGTTGCGGATAGTTGGTAGGTGCCCTACATGGTTGCGTCATCCGCCGTAGGCGCCGGCGGCGGCGGCGCTTGCTCGCGCGCATCTCGGTCACTGTGCCACGCGCACACGCTTCTAGTCACGCGCATACGCCCCTAGTCACGCGCACAGTGATTCCCACCAGATTACACATTTTACATGTGGTTACAGATAATACAGCAGAGTCCGGTCCGTAATAGAAAAAAGAAAATCTTTGATTTATTCTTCGGGAATATCAGTTTTTCTCGAAAGCTTTTTATCGCAGAAACCGGAAATCTAACCAAGACTTTTCAGCATTCAAAATACATTGATATAAAGTTAAAAATAAAACCCTTCCTTTTGGCTTTGCCGTATTCGGACACAAAGTTGTAGTAGCTGATTTTACGAATAAATAATGCTTTGCTATTAATGTAGGTGTCCTTTTTAAAACTCCGGTTCCACCGGTTTTGTTACATCACTGGGTTCAGAAGTAATAATGTTAGATTTATATTTGTTTTACTGTTATTACGTTTTATTAGAATTACTTTTGCAAACACATTCCGTGTGAATTCTTCCTCGTTGTCACACACAAGGTCGCTTGTGATTTTATTACTTTATATTTGCTATTTGAATCGAAGTTTCTGAAATCTATGCGTAGGATTAATTAATGGGCGGCGTGCCAAATCAGTTTCATTTTAATTGAAGTACCTATAGGACTGACTTTTCGAAATCATGTGCGTAATTATCACTCGTTTTAACGGTGAAGGAAAACATCGTGTGGAAACCTGCATGCCTGAGAGATTTTCTCGACGGCATGTGAAGTCTGCAAACCCCCACTAGGCTAGCGTGGTGGACTATAGCCTAATCCCTCTCATGCTGAGTGGAGACCCGTGCCCAGCAGTGGGACAGTATATGGGTTGATTATTATTATTATTACCTATAGGAATAAGTTTGATGACGTCAGTAAGTAGTGTACTTATGTCTACATGAACTTGACTATTTTTTTTTTCTAATTTTACGATATCTAATCTCGTTTTTTTTAAGTAAAAGTGCCTAACGCGAACAACTTTTGACGCAAAATGCATTTTTGTTGTCACTAGAAGGTGACGTTTAGTGGAAAATAAGTTTAGATGGTATAGCGGTATTGGATTTAAGCCAGATCCATGTTTTGTTATTTAAAAAGAAAATGTTGACGTTTAGGTACAATACATGACATAACGTTGTGTGACAGTGATGGAATTGTGTAAATTTTTAATTTTTTGTGGACCTATTGCACAATACTAGTTTTTGTAGCTACCTATGTTCCAACTCCACGGGGATTTTTATAGTACCCGCGTAGGCTGGATATTTCTTAGGATATGTCCTTTCTCAGGCTCTAGACTATCTGATCTGTATACCAAAATGTTATTTAAATCGGTTCAGTAGTTTTGGCGTGAAAACGCGACAAACAAAAAGACAGACAGCTATTCTCGCATTTATTATTAGTAAGTATAACATACGGTCCACTTCCTCATTGCGACAGTGATAACGATTCGGGATCCCGTGTTTAATAGCGAACCTATGGCCATTTACCGGACTCAAATCCAAACTTCAAACGGTTACAGTTAAATTTTATCACTCTGTTTAACCTGGGAATTTAATCCAGGACCTGATTCTTATCAGCCGTGCTTGAAACCACAAGACAAAAATACGATCATTACTACATAGTATAAAAAACACAATCGCTTTCTCTGTCCCTATATCCCTATATATGCTTAAATCTTTAAAACTACGCAACGGATTTTGATGCGGTTTTTTTTTAATAGAGTGATTGAAGAGGAAGGTTTTGTATAATAACATACCACGCGGGCGAAGCCGCTGGCGGGAAGCTAGTTCGATATAAATAGTGTCGTCAGTAATGTTTTGCGGTGAGGTGTGGGTCAATATAGCTATTAGATGGCGCTGCGATCGCACCTTCACAGACAGCCAAGGAGGGAGTACTGTGACCATGATTTAATGTAATTGAGAATCATCACTGGGCTTTCCTTAGTTTATTGTTTTATGCCATGTTATGTATTCTTCGGGGATTAATGTTAGAAGAAGCTAGAATTATAACTTCAAGACGAAATAAGGTTTATTGTAACAGTTGTAATATAACAAATCACATAAAAATAATCTTGGACGACGTCAGAACTGATCTTCTCTTTCTGATCTAGTAATTAAAAGTTTTTTTTATATAAAAAAGGTAGTAATTTATGTTACGTTTATCACTTATACACAATAACTTGCAAATTAAGAACTACTATGTAATGTATGTAAAATAGTATTCATTATATTGTTAAGTACCTACATATAGTGGTGTTGAATATTACCTAGTGTGTTGTAGTTTAGTTTGACTTTCCAATAACCTATGCGGTGTTGACGTGAATGTTAATTCAGTGTGTTCGTTTAGTTGAAGATTATATTATATTTTTGTTCTAACTCTATAAGTATATTACCTGTTTTGCCTTTTAAATCAGTCTGGTGTATTGTCTAGCGGGAATGTTCTATGGGTATTTTTTGTTTTAACTTTGTTTTTGTTGGAATTTGGTATAATAATTATACAAGTTAAATGCAGAAATAAAGGTATTCGTATCACTAGAAGTTAGATCATAAACTCATTGCCAACATCCAAACGGTTTGCATAATGTAGGATATCTTACTTAAGCTACTGAAAAAATAAGAGTCGAGGAACCAACAACTGCTAAACATAATTTTAAAATAAAAAGGCAATTCTGGGTCTTTTTCCCAGCACTTACACTATTGGACAAGTCTTCATTACTATGTGAAAATTTTTTGGAATTAGTCCGAATTAAAAACTCCCTACGTGTGAAAAATTCGTCATTAAAATGATGAAATAATTGGGTCATTACAAATAATAATAGCAAGCTTACTATATCAAGGAAAGGTTACCTAAACAATATCAATTATTACCGCCAAAAGATAACTTTTATTAGCAAAATCAAGTTAGTCAATGTCCGTACTTCTTAATGGTCACCCTTGTTAGGGCAGGAGATAACACTACCAATTTGCAGATCTAATATCCGTGGTCCCAAATTATACCAGGATAGGGGAAAAGGGCCATGAGTGATCCATATGGGCCGTCTTCATGGCGTGTTGTGAATTCCCTGTTTCTGTATTAATATCGTTAATAGAGAAAAATGGCCCTTTTCGACTTCGTTTGGTTGAGGATATTAATTTGTGGTGTTGTGTGAGTGGGGATTGTGTGAATGTCGTGTTTTGTCAATTTTATTATCTGTACGTGATGGGTCATGTTTTCGCGCGTTTTATTCGCGATTCTAGTTTCATTATAACTAGGGAAACAATTAACTTTTTACCGTTAATTTTAGTTGGACGGTAAAGTAATATAGAAATAGAATGGCCTCACATTGGACCAATACCGCAATATGTACCTATCCATTTCGACAACTTTTTACTCTTTGCCAGGCCTTCAATAGCAAAGGGTACTACCGGCAGAATACATAGATAGATAGAAGGACAATCAGCATGAATCTACCTGGAGAGTTGCGGGGTTATTATTTATTATAGGCATACCTACAATACAATGACTTAAGATGTAAATAAACTAACTACTTTTGAGTTGTAGTGATCATGTAAGGTAGGTTCGTAGTAGTCATTGCAGACAATATTTACGCAATTGTGTTTTCACACTCATAACGATAAAAGTAAATACATAATTGAAGAGTTTAGTAGGTATAATACGCGCCTATTCGAATCGGAAATGTGTGGGTTTTATAACGATGATAGATTTGTGCCGTTTTCTTTGTATATGGGCGTAATAAACTGGTTTGAAGCAACCTACGGGATACCCCACTCAGCTCGTAGTTGCAGACGGAATCGAAAGTGCGTAGGTTCTAAACCAAACAAACCATAGATTAGATAATAATCACTTAGAACTAAACCTTTATTCAAATTTAAATATTTTACTGCTTTTTTACAACTCCACAAAGGTCGTATTTTTTTGGATTTGCTACTGATGTTCTCTGCAGGTCGGAGTATGTATTTGTGCCCTCCTATGCAGGCAATAGGCTCGCCTCCTATAGCAGGAGACCTATACATACCGACGAACTCTGGTTTTACAAGTACATAGTACAACTCTGTCTAACCCTTCCAGGCTTTCGCAACTCGCAGCCCTAAATCCGACCTAAACTCCAAAATAATTTATCGTTTCCTCTTCTCGAAATATATTTTAAACCGATAGCGCAGTTTCCAATATATTCTGTATCTTATCGTCCGGTCCCCCTCTGTCATTACAGGCCATGCCAAGATACCTTCTACTGATAAATCTACTACAAATTGCTTTATGTCATCGATAATACCCTTTAGTTAATGGTCGTGGACGAACAAATTGTGTTTAGAAAATTGTTTGACTGTACCCACGATGCCTGTGTTAAAATGTTATGATTTGTATGAGTTTTGATTTCTAGTCATGTATTTTGATGGAGATTAAGGCACATAGCTTGTAGAACTGATGGCCGCTGGGGTAGAAAGGTTCTCGAGTGGAGACCACGCGAGACCACGCTCTGGGGAGCGCAGCGTAGGATGGCCTCCAACGAGATGGACGGATTATCTGATAAAGATCTCCCAGAAGAGGACTCCCCACGTTTTCCTTCACCGTTTAAGTGAGACTGTGAAAATGACGACCGCGTGTAGCAAGTGGCAGTCTCTGGATTCTGCCACACTACATATATTGGCTGACTTTCCTTATCACTTAAGTCAGGATAAATATTTCATTATTAATGTAGGTACATTTTTTCCATCCAATTTACGGATTCCACTTACTCATAGAATACCGACGCAAGGACATCCATGTCTGAACAGATGTATGAAAAATTCATCAGGTATTTATCTAAGCGTATAAGGAACGAACCATAAATGATTGTCGTATATTCTACAACCTAAAGTAATATTTGCTTACCTTCACGCTTCATCACTTGCGAGGTGATGACTCAAGTTTTTAATTGTTCAAGCAGAGTTGCAAGCACAGCTGGTACTGTCTGGCGATTTTGGTGTCTTCAATGAGTTTGATGATTTCTTCTTCACTTCGATGACTTCAATGATTTCAATTTATAATATGTTTATTATACAAGACTCCATTATTCAGAACCTCAATCACGTGGAAGTTTTGAAGAAGTATCCATCTTCGTATTTTTGAGCGCCAGAGCTTTCACCAGCTTTGGCTTACCACTGGGTTCAGCAGATAATAACCTAGTCAGCCATTAAGTTTCTTTTTGTCTCTGTTTGGAATAGAACTTGTTTTACGTAATATTGAGGTTGTAATCGATACACATCATACTAAAATCTGTAGAGTCTACTCAGTTTGAATTGCTTTTGAACAACACTAGCTTAGAGATGTCTAAAAGGGATGATGACTCGAGTGGCTTTTTTTCTCTCACTCAGGGAGCTTCATAACATTGTAATAGATATGCGTCACTGATGGCTTATCTCCTCCCTTTGATCCCTACAATTTTTACGATAACCCACATTATTAAACATTACTTTTACAACAACGATTACACCATACAACATTGCAGTCAAGTGGAGCAGCAGATTTTATAGCTATGTCAATGATTTTAGTTTTATATCTAGTCCCATTTCAATTCAAACCCGCATGCGTGAGGAATGCGGTCGAAGGACATAGCTTTTAAATACACACTGGTGTGCTAATAAGACTAATTATAATTGCTCATACATTTAACGCTAGCGTAATGACGCATGTTTCGGATGAAAAGCAAGTCATGCACTTGGCAATAGATTTACATATCGATTACGTTAGTAGGCATGTTGGGAACGTTGTCATTTGCCTTTTGTGATTGTGATTGTATCAGTAGTTCTACGTAACGTTTTCAACTGCTTTCAAACGAGAACATTTGATGATTATGAAATGTGTGTTTGGGAGTTGCATAGGAGGCGATAAGGGCCTTTTTGAGAGCTGTCGGGAATGTAAAAAATTCGCTAAAATGTTACATGGTAGTCCATTTTGGATAAATAATTTTGATTTTCACTTTGATTTGATAAGAGGTTTCTCTAAATGGTCATTATGAATTCGATCGTCTTTCGACTATCGATTATGTAGATAATTTAATAAATGCTTGAACTAGGCAAATATAGTAAGTAATTCTTTTGTGGTGTGGTTTTGCGTAAATCTGTAAAGTAGAATTTTCTTTGAAAATTCCTCATTTTAGTATTTTAAAAAAAGCTATGCTTTAACAAAATTACACCAATGACTGCAGTACCTTTAATCGACTACAAATATATCAGCAGTTTCCTAAACTATATCTTAAACGTTTTAATAACTTTAAACATCCTGATGCAGCATCCGTTATGGGTTAACGTTAATCGGAACTTAAACGTTAAGCTTGTATCGGTTCCTGTTAATGTTCTATGTGGTCTTCCAAACTTGGAACCGTCAAAATTGTAAACGAATATTTTACAGACACAAGTTTGCTTCAAATAAAGCTTAGCATTTCGTTGTTGAAAGGTGTTTTAGTATTTGATGGAAATCATTGCAGTTAGCCATCGTTTTAAAAAGTAATTCCTCAAATAAAACCCTAATATTAGGGTCATTTCATCACTAACAGTAGCAGTCCAATAGTGTCAAGAGATAATTTAGGTTTTAAAAACGGTTCTACTCTGATTAATACCTATTTAATGACTTAGTTCATAAAATAAAGTAATCTTACTTCATTTTAATGGAATGAACGCACTCAATAGCCACTCCCTACATATAATACTAAAAACCAAGTAAATTACCCAACCCCAAATGGCACCCATAATGCAGTTATGACCTCTCCAACGATGTCCTTAGTCTAAGGGGACGGGGACGACATGCCCCTAGATGGGACTATTAATTGTCCAACAAGCGTCCGGTCTAGACTTTTCGGGCACTTGGGGATACTCGAGTGGACGTAAACTTTGTCCCCTAATCCGTCTGTCCCTATAATTTTGGCAATTAATGTGTTTTTCATCATTTAGAGTAGTTCATCATGTTTTTTTGTTTTTGTTTCAGGGTGAGTACTTACGCAATGGAATTTGTTCTTCGGTTTCATGGTGAGAAATTATTTTAATTTTACGCTGCAAGCGTGTCTCCTGAGCGTGAGGGCCACACGGCGAGCAGTTATTGGGGTGTTCAGTATCAGGTCGGAGTTTAGATTTATCTGGTTCTTGGCAAAAAACTCGTCTTCTTTGCGAACTGTGACTACAAACTCCAACTTATGTCTTTGAAACCTTCAAATTAATTAATTTATTGATTTTAACATTGTATGATAAAAGATACTGTACTTTTTAAATAGCTGTTCTATCCCATAATATTATCTTAAAGCTCACGGTCATAGACAAGAGTGCATTGACACTGCACGGGAAACCCATTGATGTGACCAGTTAAACTATTTTACCTAAGTTTCATAATACATGTATGGGAGAACCCCAGTTCAGAGATACTGCCTGCATTCTTAACAATAATTATGTTAATTAAATTAGTTCATCAAGTTTTATGTATTTGTTTATCTATACACTTTATTATAATATATACTAGCTGTACCTCGTGGCTTTACTCACATCCCGGATGGGCTTTTTGATACGAAACGTGTCCTTACTCAAAATACAATTCTCTGTCTCCCAAATATGATCGAAAGTTGTTCGGCGTTATAAGCTTGAAAAGGTACTTTACAACAATGAAAAACTGATCATATAGGTTTCATTACGCATGTGTTAAAAAGTATGTGATTAATTACATAAAGAGAACTTTACAATAAGTCTAAAATAACAGATTGCAAGTAATCAATTAATATTATCAAAAAATAATGTGTTCATAAGTAGGGCTTCCAAAATTACGGACTTGCTAATTACGTAACTGGTTACGCATTTTTATCCCCCAATTACGTAACTCCGTAATTACGTAACTGCTTTGACTTATTTTAGTCACGGTATGTTCTAGTCTATTACCTATCTATTTTTTAAGAAGTGATTGAAGTGAAAATTCAGAGCCTCAAAAAATATAATTTATTAAATAAAAATGAAAATAATCACAATAACATACCTACTTAATAATAGGTCTTTACCTATGAAATTTCCGTTCTGCAGTACTGGCCATTTCAAATCAAAATAATTTTTGTTTGGCTAAGAATTCTAATTTCAAATTAATTTTATTTTAAAAACATGGAATACTTTTTCCAAAAGTAGTCATTTGTTTATTGATTAGTGTTTTCATTTCCATCATTTCAATCTTTTTCGTCATCATGGATACGTTAAAAATTCGAGTAATTATGGAATATGAGTACCGTCGTGGCAGCAACGCGGCACAAGCGGCACGCAACATCAACGACGTTTACGGAGCTAACACTACAAACCAACGCACCACCTGTTATTGGTTTGCTCGCTTCCGTTCTGGGAATTTCAACCTGAAAAATGAACATCGCGGTCGTCCGAAGACTTTGGTCGACAATGACGAATTAAAGGCGATTATGGAAGCTGATGATACACAATCGATGGCTAAATTAGCAGCAGCTTTCGACGTTAGCGTCAAAACAATATTGGTCCATTTGCGTCAAATTGGCAAGGTAAAAAAGCTTGACAAATGGGTACCCCACGAACTCAATGATCGCCAGCGCGAAGTACGCGTCGAAACGTGCCTTGCACTGCTCAACAGACACACAAATGAAGGAATTTTGAACCGCATTGTTACCTGCGATGAAAAATGGATTCTGTTTGATAACCACAAGCGCTCAGCAAGTTGGTTGGATCCTGGTTCAGCACCTAAACAATGCCCTAAACGAAAACTTACCCCTAGAAAAGTAATGGTCACTGTTTGGTGGTCTAGCGCCGGTGTGATTCATCACAGCTTCTTACCAAACGGGGTAAGCATTACTGCAGATGTGTACTGTGAAGAACTGAACACAATGATGGAGAAGCTAACACATCTCCAACCAGCATTGGTCAATCGCTCGTCTCCGCTGCTCCTGCGCGATAACGCGCGACCTCATACTGCACAGCAGACGGTCTCAAAGTTGCAAGAACTGGGGTTGGACGTTCTCCGTCATCCGCCCTACTCACCAGACCTTGCGCCTACAGACTACTACTTTTTCCAGAATTTGGATAACTTCTTGGCGGGAAAAAAATTCAATACCCGAGAGGCAGTACAAAATGCCTTTGAAGAATTTGTTGCCTCCCGTCCAGCTGATTTCTTTAAGAAGGGCATCAATAAACTGCCATTGCGTTGGCAAAGATGCATTGATTGCATGGGTGATTATTTCGATTAATACAAATAAAAAATACATGAAAAAAATTGTTTAAATTTTTTCATACAATACAGCAATTTCATAGATAAAGACCGAAGATAATATATATAATGTTAGCAAATTTACAATTAAATCAATAAATAAAGTATGAAAAGGTCATCGATCGATAATGAGTTTTTTAATTGTGGAATTTCTGTTCTTGATAATGTGATCTCAAAAATGAAAAGAATGCAGTGTTGTATCTTCTGAGTTTATTGCATAAATAGCCAGCAGAAGAAAAAGCTCGTTCAGCTTCAACACTGGTAGACGATATGGACAATAAATAATTGTAGGCTGCTAACTTCACGGCCGCCACCAGTGCTGTCGTAGATACACATTTCTACTCTTATGATGGATTCGAAGTCCACGTTTTCTACAGATTTGTTTTTCATATTTGCCTTTTGTATTTCATATATGATAATTGCATATTTGCACACAGAACAATAAAAAAAGTTTTGATCAAGTCGGTTACTTTAGCACATTATGCAACGACTGACTATTTAGTAATGAGACAGGACCTAATTTTTCTCAGTATTTACGAAAGTAAAGACTAATTTTGGGCATTCCCCTTAGGTTGATTAGTTTACAATAATAAACTCTATTTGTAACCTAGCAGTAATAATTATCGAATAATGTTTTAAAGTCTACTACATTATTCACCATCAACACAGGATTCCTTTTGATTCCCGATTATTCAATAATGAATTATTTTCTTTAGAATTAGAACTCAAATATCCTTGTAAACTCTTATCTAGAGAAAGTTTAAATACAATAAGTCAAGGGGAATACCCAATTGTACGGTTTTAGTGTTGCCATCATGTCTAGTGTTGCGATGTCATGTAAGTTGAAAATTAAATTGTTAGTTATATTCATTAATTTATATCCTATAGTTATGTACGTAATTACGTAATTTAGCCCTATAATTCCGTATTTATGAGTTTTCTCAAATCTGTCCGTAATTACGTAATTCCGTAATTACGTATTGGAAGCCCTATTCATAAGTAGATAATTTAATGTAACTCCACATTAAAATAGGATCGGAGCAAAACTGTGGGTGAACATTAGTACACCTCTGCCTAACTCGGAATACAGGCGTGATGGTATGTTCCCAGTACTCTCCAGCTATCTCCATCTCTATTAAACTGCCGGCATCCTATGATTTACATAGATGTATACTATTTTTAGACAGGGCCCAAGGCACGAGCTCACGTAGGTAACGCGCTAGTATTTCGCGAAGTCGTAAAATAAATATATGTCGTTCCTTTTAGTCTTTATGAATTGTTATTCTTGTTCCAGCGGTACAGGGTTAAGCTAAATCGATAAATCTTCCTTGATTACGGAATTTATGTGTAACGGGAATATAACCTGTTGCTCTAACATATAACTAAGACGGTAAACGCGACGCTGGAGATCCTGAGTTTAATCCCAGGTCAGGCAGTGTTATTGAGGTTTTGCTGTGAAATTCTTAGTAGCAGTCGGCTCAAGCAGTTTGGGTTTGTGCCCAGGGCATGGCTTTAGTACGTACACAGTACCAGTAGAAAGTACACAGTACCACAATATGGTGCATCCCCTATTGTTGTACTGTGTATTTTAGTACAGGATCTTACCCGTCACTGTTTAAAACTCGGCTATAGGTCTCGGTAAAAGATGTTTGTACTAACTTATACAGTCCCATTGCTGGGCAAAAGTGAGCCCCATACCTTTATCTTCCTTTTACTGGCTTTCTCCGATCGATCGTCTCGCTAACTTTTCCTCGGTATGCCGCGGCATTGACTACTTTCCACTGGCGTATGGCACCCACTATGTAGCAATCTTAGGCCCACCTTACCGGATGCACGTGTCCCGCCCACTATATTAAAAAACCATAACACGCTTTAGGATTGATCTATGCTCTCGCTGGAATGGAATGAAATGGCCTACTGTTTGTTTCGAGCAGAAATCGTACTTTGAACAGTGCAAATACGGAATACGAATATGTGGAAGTCATTCTACCAATCAAGCAGTCAATTCTTGTCTTGTCAAATAAATATCAAAATTGAATAGCCGTCCACTGTCCGATGAGCTTATTATCTCAGTTGTTTTCAGAGTTGACCTCGCCAATATTTCAGGTAAACGTTAACAGTAAGTAAATATTTTGAATTTCCTCCCAGTGACCTCATTTTCTTTTTCGCGAAGCAGTTTTTTAAATAATTGTTTGTTGTAGAAACTTCACAGGCAAAACAAAACCTTGCATTCGAGAGAATTATATTCGAATGTATAATGTTCTGCAGACAGGCGATTTGTCAGCAGTTTCGAAATATTATCTAAAAACGATATCCAGACCAATAGCTGTAACGCTAATAAAATTCTCTTTTCGCTTCCAAGTCAACACACAGTTACACACATTACGGTTAGTTAGTGTACAATTTACAAAAAAATCGTAAACAAAGAGATCTATTTTTCGACTTGAACAATATTTCAATCCGTCGCTTCCAGCTCTTCACTTGAAATCTACGATCATTCAGGCCTTGACATGCAACTGTTCAGCGCGGAGCAAAACTAACGGTACATTCGTCTTCAATCTTATTTCTAGCTAGTGATGAGTCATATTTCCTTGTTTTTATGATGATGGAATAGGATAGTAATAACGCAAGTTTTGTGGAGCAAGTACAAATCATTCATGAAATGTGTTGAACTGTTTGATTTACAACCGTTTGCCGTGTGTTTACTCGGCATTATTGCTCTTCAAGGTGTATTTGCATTGGATTTTTACGTACACAAGAAAACGTGGTAGCTACACTACAGTAAGGTTTAACTCAATCTTTTCATACTGAATCGAATTTTCCGGAATAATTTATGAAGCATTTGTTTGAGTAATATGTTCTTGAAAGGTTATATAATAATTATGTAGAAAAAGGCACCTGAATGTCATAACAGAAAAACATACGACTTAAGTAAAACTAATTTTGCATTGTAATTTATATTAGAGGTCATACATTGCCGTTTACGAGCGGATTTTTACATGATATCATCCATTTCATTTTAGCTATTCTAAAATGGCTTTAATAGAGGTCCTTTTAGCTAATGCTTAGAATTTTGCCGATGCTTATACTATTAACCCACATCCTGCCAGGTCAAACTGTGCCCTGTTGATTTTCCGACGGATTAAATATTAATAAACAAAATGGCTTACGTTCGGGATAATTTGGACAATGTAACCCTCTTAATTAGGATATTTATAAAATAGTTGGGTTTTTGCACATAAACGATGAAAGAACTTAACGTAGCGTTAAAGAGGCCAGATTTAGTTTAGTTCGGCATACGTTTAATTACCTACTGTGGTGAATTTAGATTATGTTTATTGTTTGTGCAAGAAGAGCTTTATTTTTCTCCTTGTTTCATCTTTGCGACTATTAAATAAAATTTTACAGAGAAGTTGAAGGCAAAGAACTACTCGTAATCTCTACACATAACCTTACTTCAAACGTAGCTTGAGGCTGTTCCTTATCATATGGGTTTGTCTCTGTTGCAGACTGCTAAGTAAAGATTTTTTAAAGCAAATGAACTACAATGAGTCCTTATATGAAATAGAGCTACTTTCTGAACACTGGGCTGATTAATTGGTTTCCCTGGTAGAATATTTGTTTTGGATACATCATGGCTTTAAAAATTACATAATCATAAATGTTTGGATCATACGTATGTTAATCAATTTTCCCGTCATAGTCGTGGTGCACGTTCCGGCCATGACACAAAGGGCAAGTGATGCCAAGTGCGGTTTTTAGTCGGACATACATACCCTGTCGTCTCCCCAAGTCGCGAGGATCTATGAGGATTTTCCGCATCCAAAAAACGTTAATCAATTTCTGGAAAATTGTTTATCTCTGAGACTCACTTGTTTGTGGTTGCTTTGCATTCTTATTGAATCATAGTTAAAGGATCTGCTTATGCAATTACCTTTGAATGCAAGACCCGTTACTTTTACGGATCTTGGCAAAGGGCCGGTGCTCAAGGATGTACACGAACAAGTAAGAGTCAAAACTATTGCGTTTGTACTTAGTGAAAGTAGCGATATATTTTATCAAGTGTCAATTGAGCTGGATTCTTGGCAATAGGTCGACCATTGTTGTGGTAACAGATTCTGGCTTACTTTGTTCTCTTAGGTCATTACACATGATAGGAATTAATAGACTACACGTGTTTAGCGTTAGTATTTGACGCTAGTGATGCTATAATTGTGTCTGTATCGAAATAGTTTGGTACCTCACGTTGTTGCAGTCCCATTTCGATAACTATGTCTTAAAAGGTACTGCTTGTTGCTTTGATCTTTTGTGGGAAAGAAATGTTAGTTGTCTTTTTGGGCCGCTAGACTATCTCTGGGTCAATTTTGTTTGTCGTTTCTTCTCTCTTCTTAAGTAAATAGAATCCAATATGTTCCTGAAAATGAAAAATCACATTTCTATACTAATGTTAGAAAAGGAGAAGATTTTATTGGTTGGTTTGTTTGCATTGAATAGGCTCCGAAACTACTGTAGTACATCTATATAAGCTAGTAATCAATAAAATTCAACTTTAATCCAGCATTTTCCTCGAAATTCTTCGCAATGGAGGGAAAAACACTTTCCACACCCTACAAATTGGCCTTTGTTTTTCCCAAACATGAGATCCAAACCATTCGTCCAATTGCGACGGCGTAAACACGATGTTGTGACCCTATTGAATAAGTAAACTTTGATTTTTAACCGCCATGGGGTCTCATAAAACATTCACGCGAGGGTTTCCCTTTATGGGCTTCATAGAAAATGCGTGTATCAATAATGAATAGGAACTAACCAGGTATTTTCTACTAGTTGATGTAAATTTTGAATGATCTTATAGCGGTTTATCGATCGATTGATCGAATCGACGATTTATCAACACATTTTTGGCAAATTCCTCTTCTTCGTGCGGGTAAATTTAAGGAAGCAATTCCTCATTTCATTACTGTAAGGTTATGTCTATTGTAGGAAACTTCTACACAACCTTTCCGTATCCATAATTGATTTTGAGCTTTGGAAATGCACCGATTTTAGTTCTGAGCTTTTGTTTGTGTTTAGAATTTCATCGATCAATGCTGTTGACTCCTTGAGCCGAGTATTGTCAAATGCTTAGTGCATTTGACAATACTCGTGATTCTTATATATGGTGGAATTAAGAAGAAATACCTGATTAATATAATTAATTAACGACGTTTGTTTCAATCAAATAAGTGAATGCAAGTTTGAAAATATTTATAGGTAGGTACTATGTAAAAATAAAACCAAAACCACAATTACGTACGCAGTGGAGGAAAATTGTCTACTTCCTTATAAAATAGCAGAGCTAAGTAGTTGAGTTACACATTCCACCCGATACAGTCACACGGAACGATCGGTTTTGTTTATAATAGTGAACTAGTGACCGAACGGGTCATTACTAAGCGCCGAGATTTTCTACTTCACCGCACATGTTTTTAGTTTTCGTTGGATTGGTTTGGATTGAACACGAGTGTTCTGCTGCATTGTTTTACGAAGTATTTTTATTTTTCTACGGTCTAATTTATGCAGCTCTGTTAATTAAAACATGAACAGTTATTTTGTGAATTTAGTTATTAAATGTATGATGTTCAACTGTTTTCACAAGCTAATCTATTCCCATATAAGATGCAATTCTAGTTTTTTAAACGAATTTCTAAAGTTATGACGCTAATTACATAATAAACTCTCAGATTTATTTAGCTTCCATATCAACAGCTGAAGTTGTTTGAAATAAATAACGATAATAAGCTTTTGAGGCACGTAATTAACACCCGTTGTTTATACTCAGAAGTCGTGGTAAATAAACATAATATTTTAATGATGACACGGAAATCACTGTAACAAATGATCATACACAAATGCTTATACGCAACCGGCGTTTATTCATGATTGTCATTAAAAACTTTACAATCGTAATATCGGTCATGACAATGGTTGACGGCGGTTCACACAGACTGTTTTGTTTAGTTTTCACGCGTGGCGGAGTCGTACAAATTGCGGCAGATTGTCGTGTAGTGTGGTGCGGCCACATTAATCATTGTAAGCGTCGGGAAAATGGTATAATGGTTGCTAAATCCACTACTTATCGGCAGTCGGTTTGTCGGCGGCTGCTCTAGTTTGGTGCTGTACAAGACGCGAGCTGAAGCGGATACAATTATAAGAGATAGCGGATGAGACAACCTTGGATAGGTAGATTTAAGTAGCGAAATATATCAATATATATTTCAAGTAAATGATGCAACAGCAGTCTTGTCAAGACAAGAGCAATAACCTAATATTCCTGATTGCAATGCTGTAATTTTGTTTATATTATGATATGTGCTTTATACGAAGCTAGTCATTAAAACGTTAACAGATATGGTAATATTACGAATCAATTACATCATCTATGTAAATTATTGTATAATGCATAGTGACATTATGTTATATTGTTGTTAATAAAAGGTTATAAAGACTAGATACATTAGTGTTTATAAACGACCTGTCAGGTAATAAGGACATAGGTTAATAATAGATATCGCGTGGGATGTCGGATTTAATTAAAATATTTTAACAGAATCTAACAAGAAACAGCCTTTAAGACAGATGATTATATGAGTCACAAACGTTCTCTTCATTGAAAGCTTTAGTCAAGCAGGTTTATTTCTTAGGTGCTCATGACGAAAAACTACGTATTGTGAAACCTGAGGTCTCGTTTTTTAGCTCGAGAAGTGTTAAAGGAACCCGTATATCTCCTCGAGTCGTTCTCTCTGCTGAGGGTCGTCATCTCTACGCCGCCATTCCTTCCGCCATTTGCTCTAACAACCCGTAGTCTTAGAACGAAATTCATATCTTTAAACTGTATGTGTTGATGATTGTACTCCATCAGAACACCTCTTCATAACTTTTGGGGGGTTTGTAGGTATGTCTGAAGGCGCTATCTTCTCTTCCTTGCACCACACACCATCATTCTTTATTCCTGTTGCGACCCTCAAAAGAGGACAAGTGACAAATGATGTACAATATTGGAAAAAAGCACCCCAACTATTGTCGCCACAATCGAATATAACTTGTTTGTTCTTTAATAGTTTAACGGTTATTTTTTGCAAACGAATACAAAGATTGCAGATATCGGTTTCATATTTGCCGCCATTTTAATAGCGGCCATATATTAAGGCTTACTTTAATACTTTGTAATGTAAACAGAGTTGATTAGGTTTGTTAATTATTATCTTGTTTTAGTGCATGCAATCTTCATAAACTTAGGTAAGTATTCCTATATTATAATCACATAGGTCGAACTTTTGTTTATTCTGTGGTGATTGTAGTTCGATAGCTATGGCTTTCACCTGTTGGAAATATGAAATAAAAATAGATTTTTATCTGTAGTTTTTTGTCTCAAGTTTCTATCAATGTCAACGTTACTTGATACTTCTTAACTCTGCGAATTATAAAAGCTTGCCCCTTAGGTGCATCTAAAGTTTCAACTAATGATTTGTCACCAATTATTTATTTACGTAATTTATCTAGGATCATTAAGTGTGGTTTAATTATATTAAAAATAAATAATAAATCAATGTCTCGCAACTTTTTTAATTAATTGTGTGAACAAAAATATGTATTTCGTTCCATTTAAGTCCCATTAATATTATGAATTGTTATTATAAACCTAATTTACATGGTATAATAATCTTTGAATGCTCTATTATGTGTACTTTCTCACATAATCAAATAAATAAACTTTTTAAGTGGGACACTTTACACGGCCACAAGACTTTTTGTACAGTTGTATAATTAAATATCAAATTAGCAGATTTACTATCTATTAGAAAATAATGGATAAATAAAATAAAATAAGTAGGGTAGTAAATTGTAAACAAAACAATTTAAAAACTGCTAGCTACGTCACAGCACATTACAAACAGCCGCAGAGTTACTCAACTATCTTGCACGAACAAAAAACCAACTTTGTTTAAAGATGCATTCACCAAATTCTTTTTGTAGTTTTGTTAAGAAGCCGAAATGAATTTATCATGAGAGGTCTTTTGTGTACCTCATAGGCGGGTGGAAAGACCGACACTATTACCATATATATTGTCCTTTAGTTGTGTGATTTATAGTCGCATTTCTTAATGGGTACGCTTGACAGCCCTACTTTTGAAGCGTATGTACTTTGTTATTATGCAGTTTTATACGTCGATTCAGGATTTATTAGTCTGAATAACTAGCGGGTAACAGCACTAATCGTTTACAGACTTTTGTTGGTTAACGTTTAAATAAGGGGGTTCATTGTGAATTGTAATTCATCTTCATTTAAATAATTGGAGCAGAAAATATTACATCAGTCATTACAACAGAGTAAGGGTAAAATACAAAACGAACTCTCTCGGTTTTTCAAAATGATGTGAAAAGATTTTTACAGGGTCTACGCGCAAGTGATACCCCTGGGTGGCTAGACAAGTTGCATTTTGACATTCGAATCGAGAAACAAAATGTATGTAAATGACATTAGTGACTGCCCGATTTGTCGAAAGCTGGTGTCATTTCCATACATTTTATTTGTCGATTCGAATGTTTTGATTGGGATGAATTGAAATCGACAAATGAATAGAAAGAAAATGTATGGCAATGACACAAGCTTTCGACAAATCGGGCTGTCACTAATGTCATTTCCATACATTTTCTTTCTATTCATTTATCGATTCGAATGTCAAATTGCGATTTGTCTAGTCCCCCTGGTGTTGCGAGCATCCATAGGCTACGATAACATTAGGCGGGCCATATGCTAGTTTGCCACTTTAGTGGTATAAAAAAAACTAGTTCTAAACTTGATAAAAACAAGATCCAAAAGTTACCATGATAGGTACCGAGCTACGTATATTTAATTCAATTTTTCGTGTCGTGACAACCCTGGACTCGATGAAAACCATATCCAAAAGCAACAGAGTTGTTTTTTTTTTAATTACTTATTTTTTGAATCGTCGCTTTAAGTCGCGTAGGGCCGCCAATATAATTTAAAGTGTTATCTGGCATCGTACATCAGGCCCCACATAATGATATGTTGGCAATTGGACATAAGTTCATATGTGGGTATGTGCATATTGTCACTGTGTGACTCATGTAATTGCTGCTTGCTCAAATGATGTTAATGATACCAGAATCGAGGAATGATAAGGCTAACAATGTAGATGCTATCATTGTGGGGCCGTTGACCGATATGTTTTTGCGATGGTATATTTAATGGTGGTGGCAACCTTATGGCGTTGCAATCCTTACTTCCTAACTAATATTATAAATGCGAATGTAACTCTGTCTGTCTGTCGCGCTTTCACGCCAAAACTACTGAACCGATTTAAATGAAATTTGGTACAAAGATAGTCTAGAGCCTGAGAAAGGATATAGGCTACTTTTTAATGCGAAAATAGGGCTATAAGGGGTTGAAAGGTATAAGAAATACCCAGTCCATACCCGGTGAAGCCGCTGGCGGAAAGCTAGTTATTCCAATTTTATGTTATATTAGCGTTAGCCTAGTTAAGCCTAGTGCTTTTAAGCTCGAAGTCGTGGGTTTGATTCCCAGGTCAACAGAAAAAATCTCTCAGGCATGCAGGTTTCCTCACGATGACCTTTGACTTGGTAGTCCAGTAGTCAATGGTCCCCTAGGCTATCACTGCTTTTACAGGACAGTTCACTGATTACAAATTGGTACCTACGGCTTTCTACTTGATAAAAATAATTAAGTTATACTAGCGGACTGGTTATAGAGACACATAAAATAGTTGTTTACGGTAGTAAAATGTACCGATAAATACTTTTTCGTCATTCGCCTTCGTGATGGCATAGCAACCAACTCCCACAGTTTATTTATTTACATTTGCTCGGAGATAAACGTTTGACGTTGAAGTATTTGGTTCCTCAATAGCCGCGGAAAATATAGGTCAGGTCGACGTGTTTACAATTCGCTGAATTTTCTTCTTCATTCGTTATCTGTGTCTATTGCTACAGACTAATTTTCATAATGGTTGTTGACTGTTTAGATATTTTTAATGTAACCTTACAATAACGCCAGTCTTAGAAGGGTTAGGCAAAAGTGGAATTTTGTCGGCATGTTTTAGGTTTTTGGGTGCGAGCATGTATTCGAACTTGAAGCTAATACAGGTAATCCTAGTAATATTATAAATGTGAAAGTTTGGTTGAATGGATGTTTGTTACTCTATCTCGCCAGAATGGCTGAACGGATCTGGATAAAATTTGGCACAGAGATAGATTATAGTCTGGAATATATGGAAAGTATGGTTCTGTGTCCCGTGGGATAGATTTGTCTTAGTAATATATAAGAAATACCCAGCCAACGTGGGTGAAGCCGCTGGTAGAAAGCTAGTTTCCTTATATAAAAACTCAACAACGCTTTGATCGACCTGGAAATCAAACCCAGTAGCAGAAGTCTCGCTTTACAGTCTGATGAGGTTGTCTTCACTCTAATTGGCACCGGTCAGTTGCCCATTCCTCGTTCACTGACTCCGAATAAAACACGGAAACATAATGAGCATATCGTAAGCAAGACGAGAATGTCAATCCCACATATATCCGGTCCACGGCCGTTAGATCTTATCGGCTATATTTCATTTAGATAATTATCTTTTGAAGAAAAGAAAACCGATACCAAGCGTTTAGTTGTGTATCTTAAGAACTTATGGTCATACATAATACCCCTATTATCTCTCTGGGCTCGGCATAGGGGCTCGTGGCCAAGTTGTAACTACGCTCTGTCTAGTCAGTCTGTGGATGGGTAACCATTCTTTACATATCCAGACCCCGTGCCTCGGAGTGCACGTAAAGCCGTCGGTCCCGGTCGTCATACGAACACCTTTGACAATCGTTAGTGGTAGTCAGAAACCTAAAAAGCCTAAAAACCAGTCTTTCCTTCGAATATCGGTATTGCCCAGAAATTGGGTTGCGGAGGTCTGATGGCAGTCGCTTCGTTTAAAGTACTGATATTAAGCCGCATCCTGGTTAGACTGGAAGCCGACCCCAACATGGCTGGGAAAAGGCTAGGACAAAGAAATGAAAGACATTAATATACTTAAGTGCGAAACATACAAATATCCAAAGAGACTTCACGAAAGGTATTTTGAACTAAATATACTAACTGGTAGAGTTTATATTCATAGATATGTTGTCATGCGGGCTATTCAATACACATTTTAATCTAACACTTCGTAAACAAAAGTCGCCGTCAATTGAAATTTCTCGAATCCCACCGGTCTGCACAATACGGGATCATTCCAAACATAATGACTGGACGATTATTATTAAGTCATTAATAAACACAGTAACGTATGTCTGTAGAATGGTACCCGCATAATGCGCACGCGCCGGTAATGAATTTTGGAATCGGACCCCATATTGTATTTTTTTTCTGGCGTTTAGAATTGACTGCGTGTGGGCACGGTTCGGGTACAGATTAACTCAAATTTCTATTGAATTATTTTGGCTTTACATTTGCAATGGTAAATAAAAAGCTTTTGTGTCTAACACAAGTTTATTTTTAACTTTAAATTATGGTGCTTTTATATTATAATGTCTATGTTTTGAAAGCTATTCCAATAATTCTTCATTATGTATTTTTAGCCGTAACGAAAATGTTACAATAAAATAAATGTTTGTGTTACCATACATAAATTGATAAATTAATTTAAATAAACGTTTATATTTAAGTTTATGATCTTTATAATGTCATTATTTTATATAAAATGCGCCGTAATACTCTGAAATGTTTATTTTTAAAGTAGCCATGAATGAGTTACCACTTCGAATCCATTCAGCTATTTTTATCGCGTCTTAAAACCCTCCGAGAGTATTTCTAAGAATATACATTTCTTATATCAGACGTTAATATCGTTTTTATTTCAACCATGGGGAATTTATGCCCCTCATGGGAATCACTCAACGGGGTCGTGCCAAAACGTTTCTGACGTATGTAAACAGACCCCAGATTTAAGAAAAAGTTAAACCGGAAACTATAGTGCCCATGTCAACAAAGTCCTTCTACGAAACTGCAATTAGCCAGTCTACAGTAAAAAAAAGTCGGCGTTACCAAATAATCATTGTAAAAACACCCAAATAAAGTTTTACCGCTTCTGTTGACATCTGCACTCGATTTTTAACTTTGTGCTCACGTAATTGGGTTTCTTTTAGAAAGGTTTGTTGCTATCAGAAGCTTTACTTACAATGTCTATTCACAACATGTATAGTGTACAGCATCTATTTTATTTGAAAGTTGCTAAACTTAAATTAGGTTTCCTATTGTTTGTTTTTATTTTGCATTCAAGCACTAGGTTCTAGAATAACTGTTAAATGCACCTTTGTTAGTTTTAAATGAGAAAGTCTGGAGTAGTTTAAATCTTTTCAGTATTCTTTATATAAGTCTGAATGCGTCTTTTTTACAGTTACGGTAAAGTCCCGTTTTTCGTAATAAACTTCTCTTATCAAGTATCCAAACATATTTATCGAGGACTTTACCAAATTACCAACATGGCGTTACAAAATTCGTGTAGTAATATCACTTTTTGTCACTCTCACATTCTTGTTTGATAATGATAAGGGCCATACGTAAAGTTTCCATTGCGCCCGCTGACGAAACGTTGAAATGTCGCGACCTCCCATAACTGTTATCTTGTACGATAGCGTTATGTACAACGACCGATAACTGTGTGTCACACGTCTTCATCATTTATAATTTTTAACGGTTTAAGCGCCATCCCATAAATCTAGAGCCAAGCATCACCGGCTCTAGATTTATGTCTGTGAGAGATTTCAAATTCTATGATGTTGTTTTTGGTCGTAAGCGAGACAGCTACTCCTGTGGCCCTGGCTTGTGCTCACCATCATCGTCATCATTATAATATCAGCCAACAGAGGTCCACTGCTGAACAAAGGCCCCCCCATTGACTTCCACAGGGACCGGACGTATGCTGCCTATATCCAACGGTTTGTGCTCAGTTTATGGTTTGGCGAACTTTGGGTATAAAGCTGTACAACCTTGCCTACCCTTCGAGTAATACAGGGGTGATGGTGTGTCTATATAATATCACGAATTCAAACTCCGAGCTACTAAGGGGTTTTTCTTTTAAACCCAGGTTATCTAGCGTACCAGTTGCGATTGGGATCACTAGAACGAGTGTTCTAATAATATAATAAAAGCTTGTAAAAATAAATAATTCCCCTATGCGTTCTTTCCTATCCCATTCATTCGATTACGATGAAACTTTTAAGTTGTTGTGTTAAAGTTTCCTGCAAAGCTCCGCAATAGTGGAATTTAAAGAAAGAATGAATGAATGAAAGCATTATATTTAAGAGTTGTTCTAAAGATTCAAGTGAATAAATTTCTATGCAGCTAGAGCTTTTGAGAACAAATTAAGTTCTTCGTTAGTACAGCAAGTATATTCAATTCAGTGAACACCAGATTTAAAGATAACCTTATATGCAAAACAAAATTGCGTCTCTATAAGGACCGATGCATCGGGGTATGGTCTCAGGATATCGTGTTGTAAAACCTACCCAAACATGGTATGACATGATAAAAAATACATTTTGTTGGTCGCATAACTGTAATAAATGCTATGCATGACTTATTCAATGTTGTTACAGCCTAACATGACGTATGAAGGGTGTTTTATGTACATAGGTACCTACTAGCTACCATTTGCGTGATTGACTTAGAGATAAAACAGAAAATTATGAGCCATAGTGGCGTTGGGTAACAACCAATAAATTTATACTGTTTCTAATTTAGAAATGGATACTGAGTGCTTTAGTGGGCAGGCGATCGTCTTTTTGTAACAAATGCCAGTGCTTTGCCAGGATTAGTGTTTTAGTGCGAGTGGTCTATCAGGATCTGCATATTTTCAGATCACGAGAGGCTGGATTTGGACGAGGATTACTTCAGTTATCTCGTGTAATAACTGAAGTAATCCTCGTCCAATTTCCTTTGTAAGCGTTGGAAAAAGAGCCTATATTGTAAATTGTTGCCTGTGTTGAGTAAAGAATAGTGCCCTTCTGTAAATTGTCCGTCTTGCTTTATAATACTGCTTAAAATACTTACTAATATTATAAATGCTAAAGTTACTCACTCTGTCTGTCTGTCTGCCGCTTTCACGCCAAAACTACTGAACCGATTTAAATGAAATTTGGTATACATATAGTCTAGAACCTGAGAAAGGACATAGTGCTAAAAAGGGCTGTAATGGGTATGAAAGTTATAAGAAATACCCAGATCATGCAAGTGAAGCCGCTGACGGAAAGCTTGTTATATATAAAATAGATAAGCAAGCATAATAAAATAAATTCAAAAGAGGTTTTACATAATAGTTTGATAGCAAACAGACAAGTTTTATTAAATTTACGTAATTCGAGATTGCAGAGAAACCTGTAACAGTATTTTATCATGAATACCTTGCAGACATTATTCAATTCCTTCAAATAAATTATGTAGATTCAGAAAAAGCACCGTTTCTTTCGATCTGTTTCTTTTGGCAGATTCATGTCATTCGCCTGAATTCTCTGGACCGTTGAAAATGTGTAAACGGACGTGACACGTAATGACTTCAAAAGATGACCGGTCAAATGTCTTTTCAGCGTAATTGGCTTACAGTGAAAAAGTCCTCGATAAAACGAATTGGGATTCTCTGTCGAAATGTTGACGATATCTCTTACAAATTTCTTGTTCCGTCCAAGAGTAATGAACTAAGCAATACGGAAAAGATGTAAAGGCCAAATTGGATACTTGTATTAATTTGTAATACATGTATCTGACATGTAATTCTTCACAAAACTGGCAATGTGTATGAGGTCTAACGAGCTAAACGTCGACGAGCAATGAATAGTACAAGAGCCACGAACAAGTTGCCATTTACAGATAGAATAGACCTGGCATTCTAAAGCGAGGGGCCAAATTTATACTCAGCTTCCTTTCGGCGGAAGAGTAATCACGATAAAGCAGAGATTTACATTGAACCTCTTTAGGATAAACCGACCGTGTTGTATGAGCCCTCTGATCTCTTAAATCTGCTAAATGAACAGGTTTGTCTGAAGTTGCCGGGGTCGATACCAAGGGCAACAGACAATGTCACTTCTATTTGTCTTTGGGCCGACGGAGGTAAATAAACTATACACGCGTATTACTAAATGGAGTGCTGTTTCACTACGAAGCTATTAATTAAAATTTACAGTGTTGTCTACACGTCAAAATTCTTTCGCGTGCCTAAATGTTGCTGCTGAAGTTTGATTAAAGTCAAATTAAAAATGTACATAAAATTTGAATAGAAACTCCTAATATTTTATTCTGAGTGGCCTCTTTTTCGTTTATTTGACACAAAGAAAAACGGTGCTCAAAATACCCTCCATATTAGGCCGTGAACAATATATGTGGGCGGATTAAGATTTATGCCTAAACGAGCTTTGACGTTATATTCAAATTCTTGCACTAATACGATACCTACAATCCAGTTCGTTCAACACAAAATTTAAATATTTCGCATGAAAACGAAACACTGAACTTGACATTGACATCATTCCGGTTGACACGTTCATCAGGCAAATGTATTCAATCCTGGTTACTTAGGTTCCCACATCTCGCGGTCCGCTGCATACGATTGACCTTTAGGCTGTTTGTACACCGCGTAACAAGACACTCATAAAACTGTCAATAGAAATGTAATCATTTATTGTTTGGGAGCAATATCAATGATCGTTCAATTGTCCCCGTGTGAGGCGACAACCACTTAAAGTTATAAACTGCATTGAACCTTGAACGTCTTCCAATAGACAATTTTATTAGACGTTGATTGGCAGTCACAAAAATATTGTCAAATATTAAGTGATGTTTAATAATAGCCCAGAACTGTAAACGAGCCTATCCTGACATCCATCTACGTACTTACTAGTCGTCTGACTCCTCTCTCTGACTCTTTACTCAGAAGAAGAGACATACAATGACATTTATGACTTTATCAAATGTAACAATAACTTGTAATCTTAGCATGGAAAATGCTTAAAAAAATACAAAAAGATATTTATCAAATGTAATTTTAATTTTATCTTAGATAGTCTTGCGCTTGACCACAACTCGCCTGATGTCACGTTTGGCGACATTGGTCGAAAAAGCTTTTGTTTACCTGCTGGTGTAGCAGTGTGTAGCAAGCTTAGTGCTTGACAAATGTCAAGTCATTGAATTTCGATTGTCACGATGAGAATGTTGTTATACAGATTTATTCGAAGGACAATGTATAATTTGATGTTTTATGATGGTGTCGCCCAAAGTCCAAACCATTTGCAGATCTCCAAAAGGGGATTGGTGTTCAAAACACATGTACGATATTCACTCCGTGCGTCATTACTTGAATATTTTGACGCCGTAAAACGATTTCCTTTTAAAATGCTAATAACATTCAAGCCCAACGAACGCTCTTCGTTACGATGATGTAGATTTTTGCCACAGATAAAGACGAGAATAATACAAACAATGCCTGGAGGCCGACGTAAATGTTTTAGTTTGCAACTAAGTCGGCCATCTTGCAATTTTGTAGTAACTGCATCTCGACCGCCATAAAGTTGACCTTCATTAATGGTGCCTTATCTTCTCCATTGTTTATGGTCATGGTGCACCTAAATATTACACAGTATTGCCTATGTTAATATTAATAAGATAATTTATTGTGTTTTGTTTTAGAATTGCAGTAAGTTACTGAGATATATGGTATTACTCTTTCAGTAATTGTACTATTTAATGTTAGTGTTGCAGTTGAGGCATTGTTCTCTGCCTTCATAAAATGTTTGTTATTATCACTTTAATTGGAGAATTTTATCTTATTACAGTAAGTGTTCGTTCAGCATGAATTCGTTATTCTTAATGGCAAATGAAATCCGAAAATAATAAAACCGAAGCCATTTTCTTTCCACCTCAAGTCTAGCCAAGTCCCCATCCAAATTCACTTTGGGCGCTATTTTCTCACGCTAATTTCAGCCACGCGAGCTTTGCCAAACTGTTTTTGTCTAGTTTTTCTGAGAAGGAAAGTTCACTGCACCCGCTTTCGGGGCGCCCTCTGCGTTGAAAATTAGATTTTTCAACTTTAACGTTATGTTATAAATAAATGTATGGTAGTTCGAGTTTGGTGTTTCGGGCGTTTCGAGATTGTCTGTTATTACACTTTGCGTGCAACTTAGTTTCAAGTTGTAGAGTGGTTTTTAATTTTTTTATTTTATTTCATCGTCTGTTGTTTTTAATAATGAAAGTTCCACTTTTGGGTATCGCGTGCACTAAATTACATTTGTTGATAGTTTTATTAGCTTTATGTTATTATAATCCTAAGATTGTATCGTAGGTATTAAATATTAAAAAAAAACAGCAATTTACCTTCAAAATGTAGTTAGTAATTATAGAAATAAAATCGAGCAATTTAATTGATAAACATCTGGGATAGCCCTAATCCATAATATATAGAAAAAACCTAAATTATTTTATTCTGAATATAGCAAACATAAACCCTGTTAAAAAAATAGCAACTCTTGAAAAATATAAAGTAATTATAGAAATAAAATCGAGCAATTTAATTGATAACCATCTGGGATAGCCCTTATCCATAATACATAGAAAATACCTAAATTATTTTATTCTTATTACTACAAACAAAAACCCTGTTCAAAAATAACAAATCTTGAAAAAACTAAGGTAGACGTAACCGTTAAAAGACCGCATTCGGCTAAAAATCCCGCCGCATTCTGCATTGCAGCTGTGGGTGGTAGCTGCAAAATTGTTGTTTATGCGCCACCCCGCGGCCGTTGGCGGAATTATATCACGAATTCACGATGCATTACCGACCTGTTTGCTGAACTGTTCGTATTGATGCCTCCTTAGTTACTTATTTTGGATTGCTGTTACATTTTTTTATAATTACTTTTATATGGACTTGGACTAACTTTAAGGCAACCGTGGTTGATGTAGAATCTTGTGCTTTCGTGTGTGTTGGTAGGCGAGGCGATGTATTGCCGAGTGATGATATTACCAACTAAAAAAATTACAGTATAATTGAGAATCTCCTTTTTTTGAAGTGGGTTCAAACGTATCTTTTTTGTAGATATAGTGCCACTAACATCGTCGGTATTGGCTATTAACTAAAGTATTGGCTTAGGTACTTTCTTTCATCTGGCATTCAAATATTATGGTTGTCTGTAAGTGCACTATTAATGAGACCTTCCTAAGCATTTAAAAAACCTAGTTTGAGGCAAAGGAGAGTACCAACAATTCCCGGTTTCTAGAAATAACAATAAAAATGGTTCAATTGTCTTTGTTGAAAAAAAAGCAAACAGGATGCCTGACTGTTCTGAATATACAAGTAAATCTTATAAACAAATGTTATTTGTGTATCATCATGACAGATTAGATGTCTGTGTGGACTGTGACGTATGAGGGCACACTTAGTCTTTACACACACATGCACACACACTTATTACTGACGCACGTCTTACCAGCACAGAACGACAACTAAAGTTCGTTACACCCGCTTGATACTAGATAAAGTTTTTATCGTGCCTATATTTTTTTAAACCATTAGTGATGCCATATTTTTTGTTTGTATTGTTATGGTAATGAGCTCAACTTAAAATTATAATTTCTTTAGTAATTATTTATTCTTAATTAGTCTTAAATCCTCACGTCTACTTATGCCCAATTAAGTCTTTAAATCATGTCACACATGACGGAAACCTGCGTTACGAAGTACATACACATGAGAAGACTAATTGAAAAACTCGGTAAAAACGTTGATTACATTTTAAACTTACGTTAATTAGTTTAAAGTTGAATTTTGCATGTAATGCTTCGTCACAAAATGTAATAGTAGGTGTTGCCGTACACTTGATGTTTGCCCATCACTTGAGCTTTGATTTCGTCAGTAGCCTGCTGGTGTAAATTGACCTATTATTCTAGATACAAGTGTTTAAACTTTGACGTGGTTACGCAGACCAGCTTATACTGGTGTTCAAATACGTGGAAACTTCTCATCCATCCATCATGTCGGCATGATACTGTGTGAACGGCTTTTGTTGAGATAACGTATCGGTCGGTAACCGAACGGAATTAGAATGAACGATATACTTTTTTCAAATTTAGAATATGATAATTCGCATTAGCAAGTTTTTCATGATAATATTTAGAATTCTAATTCGTTTCCTGTACCTGCCAGTACGAAAAAAAAATTATGTAAAAAGTATTCTAAATATAAAATTATCATTATTCATTTAAATATTAACTAAGTAAATGTAGTTTTTGTAACCGTTCTGTTCACAGGTTACTATAATGAGTGATTAAATTAACTAGCTTGGGATTATTTTAATGTGATGTAATAAATAATTGTCACTTAATATTATTTATGAGTAATTTTTATAATAAATTCTTTAACTGCGTGTTCCCGTGTTCGGAACCCGAATTCTTAGTTTTTAATTACGCTTCTGGAATATTAAATTAGGAACATTACAATGGGCATTACATTACATTTATCATGACGTTCGAATTTCAAATTCTATGAATAGTTTGAATTATTCTAGCAGGATTCCATTCCTTTTTACGTTATTACGTTAATCGTGAGAAATTGAGGTTGGTTTCAATGGCATTTTAATTCATCAATCTGATATGTAGTTTAAATTTACCACGCATCTTTAGTCTAGTGGTCTTTAACGTAACTGCTAGTCTAGTGGTCCCGGATTCGATTTCTGGGTCGAACAGTGTTTGGGTTATTTAATTACGAAATTCTCAATAGCAGCTTGGAGTTTGGATTAGTAGCAATAGGCTCGTCCTTACGTCCCATTGGATGACATGTTAGGGAACAGACTGTACACTTTGGCCTAACTCTTCTGGCAATAGTATATTGTATATTTCCAAGAATCTCTTCAAGGACTCGAGTCTTCTATCTAATATTATAAACGTGTTTGTAATGGTGGATGGATGAATAATTGTTACTCTTTCACGTAAAAACTACTGAACCGGTTTTGATGAAATATATAGAATTCTTCTGTACGTGTTTTTGTTACGTAAATCCTCCTAAGCAGCTGGACCGATGTGGTTGAAATTTTGTATGTATGTACATATTTCAACGGATGGTTTGCGAGCGAAGCCGTTGTCAATAGATATTAAATTAAACCTATCTTCAAATCTTCCTAATTTAATGTAACGTGTCCAAAATATCCCTTTATCTGTCACCTACAGTTGCCGAGTCGATATCCGTAATCGATCAGTAATATTCCATTTGGTTTTTTTTTCAGATTTATCGAGTTCAGTAGCCGATAAACTTCGTGTGATAACGTGAGTTTTTTAACATACATTATGTGTTTAGAATAGGCATTTTTTTGTTGAGAAAATACTGTTGCTATGCGCTGGTTTATGATAAAGGAAGTCGTCTAGTAAACCGTAATAATTTATGCAAACATAGTATAATTTTTTTATGTATGTTCGCCGATTTTTCCGCCAATTATGGACAGATTTTGAAAAATCTTTTTTTGTTCGCAAGTGTATACACCCGAAATGGTTCCCATTTAATTAAAGAAAAAATCATTGATGATTGATTTTTTGGACTGAATGTGAAGCAATTGTAAAGAAACTTGGCACTCATATGTAGTTCTGATGTCCCTACAACATAATGGACACTTAGAGTTGATCTGATGATCAAGACGGGAGACAAACGGAGGGAACCCTCAATGATTAACAGCAGCTATTTCGTGTTTGGGCCTATTTAAATTAACTTCATGAGAACTTAAGACCTGACTTAGTTAAAGTAAGGTAACTAAATAACTTTAAATTAAAAATAACAGGCTTTTGCTGTCTTCTGCTTCTTTCTAACAAACTTTGAGTCGGTGCCAAACAATCAATCAAGAAGATCATATAATAATATAAGGTAAGTTGAATTTCTTTGGCACTACACCACAACTTAAGTCTTCATTCCTCATACTTTATAAGAAGAAACTGACAGACTGATTCACAGACTGATCGATCAACGCACAGCTGAATCCGTTGGGTCTAGAAGCATGAAATTTAGCACAAATATTCTTTGGATGACGTAGGTGTCCACTAAGAAAGGATAGTACAAGGAAGACAAGTACAAGCTAGCACAAGCTCTGCTTAGTTTGGCACTAGATGGTGCTGTGTAAAATGTCCTAGGATATTTATTATTATTATTATTTTGGGAAATTACCACGGGATTGGGGAAACATTTACGAACGCGAGTAACATCGCGGGGAACAGCTAGTTCAAGCGTAACTGTATGTGACGGTGGATACTTTTTATGTATTTTTTCTTGGCGGTAACAGGACTAAACAGTGGAACCATGTAGCGTGTACTGTGCTATATAATTTGTTTAATAATAAAAAAAAACTGATATTAGTTCACCCATCCGATACAGGGACTGTCACTGGTCACAACGGTACTTTGAAATGTAATTATTATGTAAAACTCTTTAGTTTTATTAATAAAGTTATATTTATTTGCATTCGCATTCGCGGATATTGGATTCAAAAATTCGCATTCGCGAATGTGAAAAATCTAACATTCGTTACATCACTATTAAGAGTCTAATGCATGCAGGGAAGGGAGATACCACCCTATTGGGTTAAGACCTGCGATAATAGTGTACCTATTTCGCGGCACTATGCTAAGATAGGGGACCTTTTTTGGCCTCGCACAGGGTTGCTATAATTTTAAAGGTGTCTGTGTTTTAATTTTGTTGTGCGAGTCCAAAAATATTTTTTTTTCTTTATTTTTATTTGTGAAATAAATAAATAACTTTAAATTGTATAACCTTGAGCCGTAGTATTATGGTTATTATAGATATTGTTATGTCTATGGTTAGACTGGAAGCCGAACCCAACATGGTTGGGAAAAGGGTAGGAGGAAGATATAGATATTGTTAATCATAATCAAATTTCTTCGCTAGTTATGATTCCCTGGTCGAGTAGCTTAGATTCGTGCCCGGTTAATGGCAATAAGCTCGCCCCTACATGGCACCTAAACATACCGGCGAACTATGAGTGTACATCAGTATATACATCTCTGTCTAACCCTTCACGGATAACAGGCGTGATGCTTTTTATGTTAAATTATAAACAAACCATTGTAGATCCAGCTAAAGCTCAGCCATCCATAGTCTGACCGCGGCAAGCACATCGGTCGATCAGCGTAGTTGTAACATAGCCACTAGCCCATCATGTAAAATAACACCTACTTCTTCCTCTTCTTCTATTTAAGAGGTACGCTCTTGTCGGTGCAGCGTCTTCCACTGCTCTCTGTTGAGAGCCAACTCCTGGACCTCCTTATACGTCGCGACTTTCAGTTTCTCTTTTATCTGTGTTATGTACTTATTACGATAATTAATATGCGTTCATAAATGCCGTGGGAATCACATGCACACTTGCCTAAATCACAGCGTGTGTGTTAATTTCCGTTAGAGATAAGCCAATCCAACACTGAATTGTTAATGAAGGGATAAAGATACAGGCCCGTTCCAACGGGATTATCTAACTTGTTGCTATGACGACTAAAATTATCGTTTAACTGTTTCTCTTTTCTGACACTTACGCGAATACTAGACATTGAAATAAAACTACTTTTTAAGGGACCGAAACGTCGGGATTTAAATAATATCAATATAACGCGATAAAATCCGTAAAAAGTAGTTTTATTTCAATGTTTCTCTTTATTAAATATCAAAGAAACCCCGCTGGTCTAGTGGTCCCAAGCGCGACTGCTACGCTAGAAGTCCTGGATTCGATCCCGGGTCGAGCAGTGTTGTTGGGTCTTCTGTGAAATTCCCAGTAGCAGTTCGGAGTTTGGATTTGTGCCCGGTTGATGGCAATAGGCTCGCCCCCTATTACCTGAGGACCTAACCATACCGGCGATATGGGTGCCCATTAATACGCTTCTGCCTACCCCTTCGGAGAATACAGGCGGGATGGTATGTCTAATCAAGGCTTCCCATAATATTATTTTTTTCAGTATTTATATTTTTTATGTACCTCTACCTACAGTTACGAGCATAAAAGTCACTAGACAAAATTCAAAAGTGATTTTTTCCTAAAGTACTAATAGAAATTTTGTGGCATTACTAACTAAAATGCTGGCAGAACTTTGCAACCATTGAAGAAATTAAGTTTTCTAATCGCTAAATGGAAACTGGCTAGCTGCTCATATATTTAAAACCAGTGATATCTTCTCCGTTCTATTCTCTGAAGGGTGTCCAAGTGATTTTAAACGAATCGTGGAAATAGAGGAATTACTCTAGTCCGATGTTGTTACGGAAATCAATCGAGTAATTTCATAATTTCTATCGAGTTCTACTCGAGTGGAGGTCGAGTCAGTCGGGAGGTTTTCAAGTCGATATTTTTTTAATAGTGTTGTGTAGTAGTTGTCTTGTAGTTAATAAATAAATACTTAGTAAATCTAAATTAATATTATAAAAAGAGAAAAGATTTGTATTTTTGTAATGAGTAAACTCGAAAACTAATTGACCGATTTCAATAACTCTTTTACCGTTAGAATGCTACATCTTTCCTGAGTAACATATTACAACTACAAGCTAGAAGTTAATAAATAAATGTCGTTCTTTCTGTTCTCTTAGTTCTAGTTAAAGTCGACGAGCAACTCTAGCAAAATTAAGGTCCGGACGGTAAAACAAAGATAAAACTATTCATATTCATATTATTTATTTGCATTCCACAATGTAGACTTAGGTGGTAGATACAGTGCTTAAAGCTTGTGACAATCATGGACCCTGTAGGGCACAGCAAACTATAAATATAAATCACAAATAAGTATCCTTCCTTCGGAAGTCGGGTAAGGATACATAAATATATATAATATCTAATTATGCATTAAACTAATACTTATATTTTAAAATTTAATAAATGAGATCCCTGCGTATACTAATCATCGCGGTGACATCGTTGTCACCCTTGTTGCATTCTTTTAAACTTGAAATCCATTAAATTTGATACACCCTAAACCTACCACAGTTACAAAATTCCTCAACGTAAGCTCTTTGGAATTAATTGGCATTATTGCCTTTTTCTCAGTAATAATAGCCGATGGTATCTCAGTCCGTTATCTCAGCGTGCCATAAACCATTTGTTTGCTTTTAATTAACCCCCCAACGTAAGAACAGCGGGGCGATATAAGTTTATAATAAAAAAAAAGATATTTTCTTTAAAAATCTCGTATATTATATTGCTGTTCCCCACGATGTTGCCCGTGTTCTTTTTTTTCCCAATCGCGGGAATTTCCCAAAATCCTTTCTTAGAGGGATGCCTACGTCATAAAAACTGTGTGCCATCCGTTCAGTGGTTTTGAACTGTGCGTTGGTAGATCAGTCAGTCACCTTTACCTTTTATATAGGTATACAGATTTGCGTGCATAATAGCTAGTTACAACACGACGTATATACACCCTACAAGCGATAGGGTGACGGCAGATAACATCAGATGTATTGTTAGTGTTTTTAGTGTAACGCGACACGCGATGTAGTTTCACAATTGAAATTTGAAATGGCATCAAGAAATCATAGGTAACATTCCTAAAATTTATGGGATTAATTGAAGTTTTTAACATTATATTTTTACATGAAATGTGTCGAAAACTGCTTAGGGGTATATATCCGCGCAGTCCTAAACGAAAAATATAAAAACCGACGTAAAATTATTATTTAGTGACCATACTTTAACTAAGTCAAGTCTTCAGTTCTCATAAAGTTAAATTAAATAAGCCCAAACACGAGATAGGTGCTGTAAACTGTAGTCCTTCGGTTTTTCGTTCGTCGTTTAAAAAAATAGTCGACATTAGTCAGAATAGAGGAGAAGAATTGAATGGAAGAGGCACGAAGAAGCCTTGGTTCTTGCAGTGGACAGCTGGCTGATGATGCTGAGTCAACGATAAGCATGAAAGCTTTTACAAAGTTGCAATATGAAAATATGCAATCAGATTTTTGTAAAAGATTCACGCTTTAGATGTAACATCTGTTCATCATGACACATCGCTATAAATAATAAATAAATATCTTAGGACATATTTTTTTACACAGCACCATCTAGTCCCAAACTAAGCAGAACTTGTACTATGGGTACTAGACAATGGATATAATACTTATATACTTTTTTTTTGTAAATACATACTTATAATATATAAGAAACACCCAGACAAACACAAACACACAGGTTCATCACATAAATGTTTGTGTCTTGTGGGAATCGAACCCACGACCTCGTGATCAGCAGCCCGGTACTTGAACCACTAGACCACAGACGTCGTCAAATCGCTATGTACTATCAATATGTAAGCTAACTGCCACCCTCCGCTAGAAGCTAAAAGAATGTGAAATAAGATCTCGCCCAGAATAATATCTCGCAATATGTTATTGTTATGTTACTGTATCATCCTTGAAAAACCTATAGGCGTTTAATGATAACTCAAAATCGCGTGAAAAACAATAGCTACCAACAGTATCTAGTGTCACCCTATGCGGCGTGCCGTACCTAGCTATGTCGCGGATAACTGCTGGCCGGCTAATAGCCGCGACATGATACCGCTGCACGTCCGCTTTTGTCGACGTGCCAATTTATAAGGGTCGCTGTATCGAGGGTGGTAGGCGCAGTTTTTGAGCAACTAGGGTCGATATAGGGTGTTTGGAATCTTGTACACTCTGCTACATATCAAAAGCTGTACATTTCTAGAATCGCTTTTACTGTATAGCTTGTTTCTAGGAAGTTTGTTGTTTTGGTTTTTGACCTATTTGGCCCCTAAAATGTTACTTATGTATGTTTAGCTCACGTGAACATAATACCGAGCCTATTGACACTAACCGGGCACAAATCTAAACTACGAGCTGCTAGGCCCGAATTACACTGTTCGAGCTGGAAATCCAACCGAGGATCTAGAGGAATGAGGCCAGTAATGACGATTAAAATTTGAGAGTTTAAATTGTTTCAGGAATATTCTGCTAGTTTGTAGGTACATCAAGTAGCGTGGCGGCTGTCCTCGTAAGTACGTGCGGCGTTATAGGGTGGGGTGCAGATAATATCAGATGCATTGTTTCCCTTTGAATCCGTCACTTAGGGGTAGCAATAACGGTTTTTGCACAATATTTGGTACTATAAAGTCAAGTTTCTGCAAAATTGGTTTCAACCATATCATATTTTCAAGTTGAGTGGTTATATTACTTTTATATTTTCAAGTTTAATTAGTCTTTGAATCGATACGAGTATCCTTTTCAATAAGGAAGCTGTTGTTTAATTAATAGAAATAATAGTATCCGAACTCATTATCATAATTCTTTCGTCGATTATTAATATATATGTATCTTACTGTCATAATATAAATCCATTTGAATTCCTCCTAAGCCTAGCCAATTACGTGATGGTATGGTACTTCTAACTTTCCAATGACTCTCCTAGCAACACAATCGATTGTGTCATCATTAAGTATTTGTAAAACACATTGTCAGCACAGCACTATCGTACCTTATTTTCCTTGACAAGGTAATGAATAATGTATCCATTGATGATGTAAAAGCTTATTGCTCGAAGCTCGCCTTCCAAGAATACACCGCGTCATCGCCCACTGTTTAATTCTTATGTTTCCATTGGTGATAGGAGAATTACCGTGACGATAGTGAAATCACTGTTGTGGGGAGACTTTTGTTGGTTTACTATGGCTATTTGTCTGTATTTGCTTCTATAGATCTTCACTTAGCCATTAGAGATACTTAGTGAATATCGTGGACTGGCTAACCCAGGGATAGGCAACCTTTTGAAAGTTGCGGGCCAAACCTTAGAATAGGTAGGTACTAGTGAAGTGACAGACCATAGCCCAATAGTTACAGAGGTAGAGAAGAACGGCGTGAACCAAAGTTCACGCAAGCAATTAATGAAATGTATCCTATTTTTACACGCGATTTGAATATATTTCGCGGGCCGGATCAAAGGTCGGAGCGGGCCGGGCACGGCCCGCTGGCCGGGCGTTTTGGTTAGCCGGGCGATTCGGTTAGCCCATAGGCAAACCGAATAGTTCAATCATCATCATATCAGCCTATTGCTGTCCACTGCTGATAGTTAAGATATAATATATCCAATAATTCTTGATACACAAGTACTTTATCGCTCACCGACAAGCGGTGCTCTCAATATTACTCTCAATTAGGAAAATCAGGATGCTAGCCTGCTCCTGGATGGCGTGACAAATGAACTGCGAAGTAATTTGGATAAAAAGTTTACTTCAACCAACTTTTCAGTGCTCTACCGCGCATATATTCTACAAATCCTTGTTGGGAAGAGATTTATATCACAAAACATAAAGGGCCATGTTTAATCAATATCTCAACGAAATTGCCAAAACACTTATTATTCCCGTCATATCGATGGCTCATTGTGTTCATACATTCGACATTTATTTGATGATATATTGGCTCGTAAAGTCGTGCTCAAAAACGCCGGGAGCCCTACATACAATTTACTTCGAGTACTTACAATTTTCCCCTTGTTCGGTTTGCCGTGTGTGAATGGAAATGCGATCTCCATCCATGGGGTGAATAAATTCCATACATCTTTGGCCAACGTACTTTTAACGGTTTCCTAAGTATTATTGCGTGTTTTTGTTATGAAAATGATGTGTTTGAGCAAATTTTCTGGTTGAATTTTGAATTGTTTGTTGGGGAATGGAAATTCTTTATTAGTTTATTTTAGAAACTGTATATTGCAATTATAATGTGTATTCTGTGATTCACACATTATTGTTGCCGCCTACTGAAACCGTTACTGTAGTGTCATGGACTTAACATAATTTTTGAGTGACCACAATGTAAGAAAGGTCATATTGTTTTTGTAGCAATGGAATGTAAACTTTGACGTGCATGACACTAAGGCTGATATTCAGAAACGAGACTCAGCATGAACTTATGCTTCCGTATGTCAAAATCGAGTGCTTACGTTCAAATTTGTATTCAGAGATGTTCGGAACACTGCTTAAACTTCGCGTAAACTATGCTAAGCCTAAGTAGTCAATATCGGTTACTTTAGCTGTCTAAGCAGTGGATCTAGCGCCACCCGGCGGACAAAGCTGTAGTTATTTTTGGTAGTTTGATATATTTTTATTTACTTAGATTTATTAAATAGCTGTTTCATATCATTTTATTTAGTTTTTTTATAGAATAGATAATATGTCGATGTAAGCAAATATTGTTTGTCAATAAAAACTTTTTATCTTACCATATAACTTTACATTAAATGTGTATGTGGTGCTTTTGTTGTGAAACCAAATCTACTTAAAAATATTATCATTATTATAAAAAAAAGATATTTCTTGGCGAAAATAATAAATGTTAGCGCTGTTTACTGTGACAATGTTGCAACAAAAACAATTTCTATCTCAGATATTGTTGTTTCGCTCACTCTTATGACATTACATATATTGCTATCCTTTATTTATAACAGAGCGTAGGCTAAGTTAAGACGGACGAAGTTTGAGACGTACTATTTTTCTGAATACCACTTTTTAAGATGCGGTAAGCCGATTCTTGTCTTAGACTGATCTAAGCCCGTCTTACATGAATATCTCTGAATGTCAGCCTCAGGCTAATAATATTCAGAGACGGCGCTAAGCGTAAACTTACGCTTCCGTATGTCATATTGTAATTAAAATACGGAAGTATTACTTTACGCTTAGCGTCGTCTCCGAATATTAGCCTAAGATTGTAGTTAAAAATATGTATACCCAATGAAGTTATCAGATTGATTGATCTTTAGTGTATGTGATTTTATATTACGTTTCCACAAAATGTGCGGGTGACTTTGCACCCTACATCATTGAAATTACTTGTTTTATTTTTGTAGGGCACTGTTGAATACATCTTTATCCAATACAAGTAATGGAATAGTGTATCTATACTGTCCACATTATCGTAAAAAATGCATTACCTATGGGAATGCCGCCCCAGGAGATACGATATTTTTATTACACGTAATATCATATATATTTCTATCTATACGTTACTCATTTGCTTTGATCTAAGGCATGTGTCGTGAAGAGGGGTGCCTTGACGGCTCGCTTATGTGCGCTATTTTAGTACCCCACTAGATATACTGACATCGATAAAATGTATCCACATCGACCAGCATATATTCACAATAGTAAAAACACTATACTTAAACATTCTTGCGTGTCTATTGTTGAAGAAATGCATACGGAAATGTACACTCGGATACATTAATATGTAAGATTTTGCAAAGCAATAAATCTGGAAACACGATTAAGGCAATCTATAAACAGCTGTTCAGTGAAGCACAGAGGTTTTGACAACTGAACTCGTCTGATCTTACCCAGCCATGTTTTTCACGAAGTTTCTTGTACACGTCCGGTGTATAATTAAGATTACGAACAGTGCGGTAATCTTGTTGTATTATTCAGTAATATCTATGCGGGTTGTATTGGAATCCAATTATTTAAAGTCGGAATATTTCTTAGAAAAAGTTATCGGTATCTGGCGTGTCTTCTTTCAACAGTTTCCTAGTTTTTCAATGTCTAGGAAGCTAAACACAAAGCCTAATGGCGCTTGACATTGTAACCTTATCTGTGTAAAGAAATAAAGTATTACATTGTTACCGTACTATAAACTACGTGTGTAAATGAGTTCGGTAGCTTAAGTGAGACACTGTAGTCATAGGCTAATATTCAGAGACGATGCTAAGCATAAACTTACGCTTCCGTATGTCAAATTGTCATACAAATTTGACATACGGAAGCGTAAGTTCATGCTTAGCATCGTCTCTGAATATTAGCCTGAGGCTACCATTCAAAGACGATGCTCAGCGTAAAGTAAGGCTTCCGTATGTCAAATTTGTATTACAATTTGACATACGGAAGCGTAAGTTTATGCAGAGTCTTTTCTCTGAATCTCAGCCATAGAGTAGTGAACGAAAACTCTTACTATTCGTTAACGATAACCAGCCTTCAAGTTTCACAAACCTTTATTTATTTATTTTGGGATAAAAAACAGTTACACATTACGGTTAACATATCAGAGCTTATATATATGTAGATGTACAAACGTATAACCCACACTATTATCTACGGATTAAAATGAAAACGATATTGAGGAAAGGACGGACGGTCGAACACTCATTACTAATAAATTAGAGGTACCTAATAATGTTACTATAGATTTTTGCCAACAAGAAGTGTGAAAATCATTTTTTTTTAATTTAGCTTGTGAATACGCAAAGATATCGACATCAATAAAGTGTGTGTTATAGGTTACTATAAGATGGCGGAGAAGTGCCCTCTCCCCAGCGTTTGTTTTGCACTGAACTTTACTATCCGTCAGAAACGAACTCATGCTATCGTTTTTCATACAAGTCCTCATCTAACTACTTGAATACTTAACTATAACTACAAAAACGAATGCTAGAAATTTTTTAGTTCCATTGACATCCACAGCAGCGCTGATCACTGTTCCATCTACACTAATATTATAAAGAGATTTGTATTTTTGTATGTAACGAATAAACTCAAAAAGTACTGGATCGATTTGAAAAATTCTTTCCATGTTAGATAGCCCATTTATCGGGGAAGGCTATAGGCTATATATATTTCACGCTACGACTAATAGGAGCGGAGTAGTAATGAAAAATGTTGCAAAAACGGGGGAAAAAATTATAAGACCACGCGGGCGAAGCCGCTGGCGGGAAGCTAGTACACAATAATACGAACTCGATACGATTACGTTAACTACTCTATCACTACATTAACTCGAGCTACGGAACACGTGTAGTACCGAAATACTACAATAGTATTCGTCTGCGTATATAGTGGCGTCCATGAAAACATTTCACGGTCATACCGATACCGATAGTATATAGGTCGTATAATATATGCGCCTCGATAATATGCGGGTCGGATTATAATTGACGTTCGGATAATATAATTCCGTCTCGTAATGCTACAATTGGTGCCTTGTTCAAAAATTACGATCTATATTATAACTAGTAGTTGTTCCCTCGGTTTCACTCCAGTCTCAAAATAATTATTCACAATTTTTTGTTGAGATTTATGGCCATATCTATATGTATATATCATGCCAATTTAATCGATATCTGTTCAGCGGCTTAGCTGTCAAAAGATAGAGTTATTTACTTACGATTTTTGCCCTGTTGGTAGCAATAGGTTATCCTTCTATTACAGTATAACCTCAGCAGCGCGGATTCTTTAATAAGTCATATTTTTTTAGATGGGGATGGGGCCAATAAGTGTAAAACCATTGATTGCCAAATTGGACCTTAATTGACTAAACGAATGGTTCATCTTTTTTTTTTGTAATGAACTCGGCATTTTTTAATGCAACGTACTTGCATTCCCTTCGGTGTTGTGTGTGTCAATGGGACGGTGATCAACTTATTTATTTTATGTACTCTTGGTACTTACTATCATGCGATCCGCTTGATCGCTTGCCTCCCTCTTCTATAAAAAAAACCATTTGTTTACATTATAACCTATTCAAAGCGTCAATGAAATACGTTATTCTTTCGCGGCATCTAAGTACTTTGTTTTTGCTTGTCTGGTCGGAAAAAGAGAGAAACAAATGAAGGCATTAAAATATGTTAATGCTAGTACACTATGAATAAATGAATGGTTAATTCTTGGTCCTTGAGGTCGTGAGTTCGATGCCGTGCAAACAACGGGGAGGGCTCATGATTTATATCTGCAACGAGCTTTTGTGGTTGGTGGCAATTTCTTTTTTTTTAACTTAATGTCGGTAAAGGTCAGCGTACACTGGATTTCCGTCATTCTTGCATGCTCGCGTGCTTGCAAGCGCATTTTACTTTTATAAAATAAATAAAAATGTCAATGCTAAATTGTGATGCTTTAAATGTTTTATTGAGGTTCCTTTTTACTGTAGTACTAAGTTTTTTTTGTATTTTATAGTAGACTAGCTTCCCGCCAGCGGCTTCGCCCGCGTGGTCTTATAATTTTTTCCCCCGTTTTTGCATCATTTTTCATTACTACTCCGCTCCTATTAGTCGTAGCGTGATGATATATAGCCTATGTTACTCGGGGATAATGTCGCTTTCCAAAGGTGAAAGAATTTTTGAAATCGGTCCAGTAGTTTCGGAGCCTATTATTACAAACAAACAAACAAACAAACAAACAAACAAATCTTTCCTCTTTATAATATTAGTATAGATAAGAAGTCATGGCTCGGCGTAGATATTTATTTTATTTTAATAATCGTATCATTAATTCGCTTGGTACTTATTCCTAAAAAGTTTGACATAAAAATAATACCCATTCAATAATTTAAACAAATAAATAAATATCTTGGGACATTTTTACACAGCACAATCTAGTCTCAAACTAAGCAGAGCTTGTACTATGGGTACTAGACAATGGATATAATACTTATATAACTTTTTTTTTGTAAATACCTACTCATAATATATAATAAGGCTATTATGATAGTAATTTTTATTCATACCGATATATCTATAAAAATAAATGTTTGCAGTAAATAGAAATATTTTATCAATTGTTGATCTCTTTTATAAGTTGTGTTGCCAAAGTATCAAAAGCTTGTTACTTTTGTTTTTGTCACATCATGACGAGTATACTTGATGTGTTCGAGTGTCGAAGTCTATATTAAAGTTGATTTTATCTCACCTTTTGTATGATTTTATCTTTATCTAAGTTTTTGTGTTACTTTGATGCGTATACAAAGAATGTATCAGTGCGTATGAAAAATAAATTTCACTTGCAGATAAGTACCTATGTTCTAAGTAAGTATGGTAAAATTAAATCCTAACAGATTAAGTTTATTTAGTTACAAATCACATTTAAAATCTACACATTTCTGGTATTAAAACATTTCCAAACAAATATTCGAGGATCACACATATATTTTGTCTCGTTTGACAATCAAACCCACGACATACAACCCAAATGTGTAGGCAGATGAGCCTATCTATCCAGTCTATACGGTGAGTATTTAATTTAAAAAAATATTTACATTCCTCACACGCACGCACACAAACGCTCAGTATCCGTTTCCTATAAAACATTAAGTTCTAAAAATAAACCGAATAAATTAGTTTAACTTACATAATATATAATTACGTGTGATTCGTGATTACCATCCCCAACCATTAAATGTGAGGATCGCCTCAGTTATGTATGTAATACTAGGTCTGTGAGGATTTACAAACGTGAGGTTTAATTGTCGAAGTAATTGAACAGTTTTATTACGAGCCACGACGATTGCGGGGGCCCGTACATATTTTGTTTGCACTACTTCAGAAGTAATGATCTAAAAGCTATTTACCTTATTGGTTCCCAAGATACAGGCTTGTCTAGTTTGGGGCCAATGGAAAAGCTCAGTGTGCAAATGTATTATTTTTCTTGGTCAATAAACAATTAAGTATCTTATCTTTATTGTTGTTAGATAAATAAAGATACCCGTCAAAGGTTATTCAGAGGCGACACTAAGCGTAAAATAACGCCGTATGTCAAATTTGTATTACAATTTGACATACGGAAGCGTTACTTTACGCTCAGTGTCGTCTTTAGTAAGTAGCAACCGCAGCCTAAAGATGCAACCCTAGTGGTATTACTCCTGCGTTCTCATCTTCAGGCTTCAGTTGTCAACCCTCACCTGTCCAGTATAACCCGGCTACATTACCCTTGAAATCGGAACAATTGTGTTTATCAGCAGAATATTTGGCAATAAAGTGGTACCAACCCAGACAAACTCAGCCGCCGAGTTCTACCACCTCAATATTTTTACAAACAAATTTTACCTGTATTTTAAGATTTATCTGTTAAAGTCTGTAAATGAGGGGTGTAGGTAAGAAGCCGGAGTAAACAAACAAAGTCCAATCAGTAACCTCCCTGTTTACGCGGTGTGTTGGCTATAATTACCTTGCACCAACTAATTAATGCCTTAATAACAAGACGGTGAGTCTCAACTTTTAATAATTGTCTTCGGATTGCAAAGGCTTCCGTGTTTGTCCGCGGACCCCCAAAAATATTCGGCTCCAGTACAAAGGGCGCACAAATTGTCATAATTGAAAGTTAACGTGCGTTAACTGACGTAATTACACGAATTGTTTATAATTAAAGGCGTTACTTTTTTTCACTAAAACAAGCACCGAATTATACAAAATTATTAGTTGTAATGCCTTCTGGACTTATCATTATGTCCCGGGAAAATTGTTCCTGGAAAAAGTTATTATCGAGTTCTATATAAAATTATAGCAGTATGAACCTTATATGCTTGATAATAGGGTCGTAGAAAAGCAATCTTAGATAAAAAGTGCACCAATTTTGTCCAAAAAATAATTTCCAAACAAATCAACAAACTTGTCCTTAACTATATTTAATTCAAATTTGAGCCTTAACTGTTAAAGGATAAGGTTGAGGGCATAGAATTTCGGTGACAAACAAGTTGTTGATCGACAGGTCAATTACCTAAGGGCACGCGCACAGTGTACAAACAGACTGAACATGTTTAAATTTGTGTACGAACAATTGATGTATGAGATCGGAACCCACTGAATTGGTCATTATAAAACCGTTGGGTGGTCACTTATTAATTTTTTGTAAACTTTTTATATACAACACAGAGACAATAATTGCTTACACCTTACGCTGTAATTGTTTATAATGAAAGGAAACGTGTATGAAACAGTGTAATTGATCTTAATATGTTCAAATGAAAGGGTTTGAAGGTAATTTTTTCTGACGTCAATAAAGATAGACCGTCTTGACTGAATATAGACTTTGTTTTTATATAATTTGTAAACAAACTCTAAAGGTATTTTAAATTATGTACTAAATGGCAAATAAAAGTTCATTAGTGAGCATTCCATGTGTTAGTGACAAAATATAATAATAGTTTTTAAAGAATATTTGTTTATACTACTGATCCCTACATATGCATTAAATTTTCTAATTTTTTAGTAGATAGTAAAAAATCTGGTCTGTAAGGTACTCTTACAGACCCGATTTTTTGTCTTTATACAGAAATACACGACCGACGACCTCTGTGGTCTAGTGGTTCGAGTACCGGACTGCGGATCACGAGGTCGTGAGTTCGATTCCCACAGGACACAAACATTTATGTGATAAACTTAGGTGTTTGTGTTTGTCTGGGTGTTTCTTATATATTAAGTATGTATTTACAAAAAAAAATGTATATAAGTATTATTCCATTGTCTTGTACCCATAGTACAAGCTCTGCTTAGTTTGGGACTAGATGGTGCTGTGTAAAATGTCCCAGGATATTTATTTTATACACAGATTTGTGGTCTGAGCTCTGGGTATTTGGTGTGTGTAAAATGTTCAACTACGGTGACTCTATGCCTTTTAACCGTCCATTTGAATCATAAAATCTATTATATGATTCATCATTTCCATTATAGTGTTCACACACCTTAAAAAAATCTCTCAGGTATCGTCACAATTTTTCCTTCACAGTTGTAGGAAAATAAGTGACGATTAATTATGAATTCGTGCAATATTTCGAAATCAGAGGTGCTTTAGATACGAATAGGAGACATTGGGCAGTTCGTGGACATATATCACAAGGCTGTCACCACCTGCGTGCCATTCGTTTATGTATTTTTTAGGTTTATTGGAATTTAGTGAGGTTTTAAACTGTCGAAAGATTGTAAACGAGATCTGGAATAGTCAATTAAATTTAATCTCGAAAAGGTGCACTACAAACATCACCGATATTGTGACGGAATAAGGGCGCCCACGGCAAACTATATAGATTTATGTGCTGTCGTGTGTACCTTACAACCCCACAAATCACTGGGCTGCCACTGTTCCCATCACTTCTTAATCTACACAATAAATTTCTATGTCTTTGTCACACATCGTTAAACCAATCAGTTTAAGTACAATAGTCTCTTAATTGTGAGACAGCAAGGAACAGACGCACCTGCGGCTGATTTATAACGCAAAAAATCGGAAATCAGCAAAAAACTTTAACAATCGCAGGTCCTACATTAAAAACCCATTGGTAGAGATATTAACAAATGTTTAGGAGGTTTAAGGGCTCATTACTACGAAGACGGGAAGTAGGGTGACTTCAGATCTGTATCAACCCTTAGATACACCTGTCCAGTTGCCCAGAAAAAAAATATTATTAAATTGAAAGGACATCGCTTTGTTTTATATCGCGTTGAGTGTTGCCATTAAGATATGGGATTGTAAACGAAAGGTGGTGGATACCTGCTGGCATTGCTATTTACTGATACAAAGAAAGTGTTCCTATATAATTTACTAGCTTTCCGCCAACGGCTTCGCCCGCTATCCTACGGGAACCATACATTTTACCGGAATAAAAAGTAGCCTATATGCTATTCCAGACTATAATCTATCTCAGTGCCAAATTTTATCCAGATCCGTTCAGTAGTTTTTGCGTGAAAGGGTAACAAACATCCATCCATCGATCCATCCATCCATCCATCCTCACAAACTTTCACATTTATAATATTAGTAGGATTGCTCGCCTAGTCGTGTTTACCGCTGCGTGTACTTTAAGGGCCTGTTCCACAATCTCTGGATACCCTCTACCCGCCGGATAAATACAAAAATGAAACAAAATTTTTACTAAATTATCTGCACTATAATTTAACGGAAACTTATCAGTAAGCTGTCGAAACAGGTCCTAAGCCTCACACTTGCATCTATTTTTAGCAGCCGATGCATCGATATGCTGTAAAATATGTCGAAATTACTTCGTATGTGCTGAAGGTGGTCCCTGGATAAACCTATTATCGTAGATATCATCGTCATAATTTACAATTTTTTATTACATTCATATTAAAATCGGGCACTACTATACTAAATTCTATATTATTAGATACTTCAGTCGTAGCTAGTATTCGATAATGTTCGAATCGACGAACAAATTAATGAACGTTTGATTTATCGAAAGTTTTTGTCAGTTCCATAATTAATATTGCTTTGATTTGAACTTTGAATTCAAATTTGTTCAGGTCACCAAGTATTCAATATTCAGTGTCTTTTCGATATGGAAGTCATCAATCCCTTTATCCATTGACCTGAAGTCCTATTCCTCAAATATTATGTTATCTAAAGTTTTACAAAAATGTATCATTGTTTTGTGTAAATATTGCATCGATGCAGTCGAGTAGCATCGTTGTGCAACATAACAGATGTCTTTCCAATGTGACCTACTTAACAAAACACCAGGCTGACCTAAAAAACAGTATCGCTTTGCCAAATTTTCACCTGTAATGCATTCCATTCAATACGAAAATAATTTCTTAAACAACAACAACAATTAGTTCTAGACGGGGTTACAAAAACTTCGCAACTCAACTGAAAATGTGTTAAACACTCAAGGATTAAAAGTGTGAAAGTCTTAAACCGCGCCGAAGTAATTAAACGAAGATCGTGATTGGCAGTTACTAAATTTTCTAGACGTCTGCGAAGTTTCATCTATTATCACCTAAAATAAGCTGGTAATACCGGGTGGCATTGTGTTTGTTTCATTACCGTCGTTCCATTTAAGGTTTCTAGGGGGACTCCCCCGTGTAAACCTCCACGAGCGAAATTATTTGAATAAGTCCTCGTATTTAAGTACATATATATATATATATTCTATCAAGAACTTATATTGATTATATGTAATGTGTATTTTTACAATCGATTTAAAGTGATATTCAATATAATTATTACTGGTTCAACAAATCATAAAACTAAACATAAAACTAATGAGAGGGTATTTTACAAAATTGTGCAAACGTTGAAATCGAAATTCCCGTACACCGGATGCGAATCAATTATTAATACTAATTTGATATTGAGTCCTCTACTTATAAGAAATAATTTACTCCAAACACAATGCTATTAAATTACACGTAACAAGGAAACCCGGAGCAGGTGATAGCAATTACTGATAGATACAGATGTAGGATGAAACAAAACTCTACATTAAACCGGACCACCTTACCAACACCTTTTCGTTTCGAGCGGGCCAGCTGCCATCATTAAAAAGGGAAGTGTCATAAATGACGCCTGGGATAATGTTTGTTTTACAATGGCCAATGACAAGACAATAGTTGGGACTTTCCTTCACAATGTTATTATTACACAGAAAAATGAGCTCTGCCAACATACCACCCATAGATTCCGATTCATGAGCGCGAGTACCATAAAAGACGCCAGCACAATAGATTCCGTTCATCCTTTGTTGTCGAGGGTGGTTGGTGAAATGGCCGCGTCTTCCCGGTAAGAGGATTCGTTTTTGTTGTTACTGATGAATAAATTTTTATTTACCTCGAGGGAACAATGTCAGCACCGACAAAAGTTAGCTGAGGGACGCCTCCGGTGCGTTCTTTCAATTGTTTTTCAAGTACCAACTGTTTTTGAATTGCCTTTTTTACTATAATTATATTAAAGTACGGTTTTTCCAGTAACATCAAAGTGGCTAGCAATAAATGCCCATAGAAAAAAGATTGTGAATAGGTCAAGTGCTTCGAGCCAAATAAATGGTGAACACTTCGATCAATAATAGTATTGATCGAAGGGTGAACACGCAAAATCAGTAGAAAATAACAAATATGAACTCTTCGAAATCTAAATCTGTTAGAAGGAATTTAAAAGAACCAATATCGCACATACACTATACAGATAGGAACGAGTTCCCTTCATATGATACCGCATTCGCGCCAAATTTTTTAAGTCTAAAGAAACAGAGGGCTTTAGGTAGGCGCCATAAAGCCGTCAGTTCTCAGAATCAGAATGAATGAAAAAAACCATAAACTAAAGCTACGCCTCACCGACAAACGACTTCACGTGCCGATGCACCAAAGTCGAAGACCCTCCGATGCCTAACAATTTAACGATAAACGCAGAATTGGCCCTTTTTTGTGTGTGCCTTATCTGTGCGCTTGAGTGGATCAGTGTGGCGATTAGAAACTCTTTAATTACGGGGATGTCATGTCGCTTTGATGTTTGATTGCTTGGCTGAAAATAAAGAATTAGCGGAGAATTTAAAAAGGAAGATTATAGATAACCGTTCTGTTCCATGAGCTATTTTGAATGAAACTGGTGGTGGTTTTTTTTTTGTCACTGGTATCAACAATATTTTTAGGACAGGGGCCGCCGTACCGTCAATGCGGTGATTTTTAGGTTGTAAGAGATGAATGGTACTTAAACCTTCTATAACACTGAATCGTGGTATAAAAAGAAACTCCAATTCAGTTATACCTAAATCATAACAAGTCTCATTACACTACTAATTTATTTCTAAATAATGTAGGCCACAATTCACAACAGTAGGGATCCATTCTCATCTTTATTATATTATCTGGGTTCTCCTTTGGGAAGTCTATGATTATTTCGCCATTTCGTTTGTGGTCTACCGCGACGTCTCACGGTGCCTTGGGAATCCTTCTGTGGTTGCTTGTAAACTAGAGGGTGTATTATAACTATTGTTCTTATTGCTATCTTGGAGCGAGGCTGGGGTTATACTGAAGGCGTATTGCTTTTGTTTGGTTTGATATTACCTATTACTTACATTATGTATTTATTGCATTACATATTGTTGTTTACAATGTTTAAACTATTTAGAGTATTATCTTCTCGTACTTTCATTGTGTGTGCTGCGTAGTTTTATGTTTAAACACCTGTAAATTGTATTATTAACCCAGAATATATCATATCTTAGAATTAAAAAAAAATGTAATGGTAAGTGTTGGATATTTTATGTACAGAAAGAATTTGCAAAACTTGTAATACAAAACTAAAATACAAATGCAACTCCTAACATTGGACTCCTCGCTAACATTGAAACCTTTACATCAATTTCTAATCTAGTCTTCCTGCTAATTTGTCCGTACCCTCCCATATTAAATTGGCTTTGTTCACATTGTTTGGACAACTTTGTGCACTTCCTTTTCATTCATAACTTTGATTAATAACACTTATGACGTTCAAAAAATTTCGACAGATCCTTTGATCGAAAATTGATGGCATAATAATTGCACGGTGCAAGATTGAAGTACGAATTTTGGCAACCTATGCACCTGATGATCATTTGTATAAGTCAATCAGCGGTACCTCTTAAGGCTTCGGTAATTACTGCAATATCATTATTACTGATTTTACAAAGAGTGAAATAATATCATCAGAGCTTTCTCTTGATGTGTTCATTACGAATTGCTCCTTTTAAGCAGAATATTAAAGTTTTACCGTATTTACTATCTTCAATCAAACTGTTATCGCATTACATTCACCTATAACAGCCATTTATTCTGAATATCGCCCAATTTCGAACACTTCGTTTCATATTTTTTCGCAGTAATAATTTTGTTCTGCGATTGTTATCCATTCATACCCTAAAGATATTTTGGTGTATGAAAAAAATAACGAATTTAAAAACCCATTATTCTGTTGGTTTAAAAATCGCGTGCCCTTTTCCACCGAACGTTGGAACAATAAGATGATTAGCAACCCTTAGGCCAAACTCGCTCCCTTTTAAAACGATAGAATTACTTCTTGGAACTTTGTTACGTTGTTTTCATAGCCGGAGTCGTTATACGCTCAGAAATCTTTAAGCCCTCGCGATTTTTCGTTTAAGTTTTTTATTGAGCCTATTAGTGGTAATTTGAGATTAACTTACAATTTTCGCAATTTCATAGCATAAGTTGGTTACAACTTTTGTCCACCGTCAATAATTTATGCATTAAAGTAGCTTTGTGAGATAAATTTTTAAAGAATATCATCATCGTAAAATGTGTTTAATGCTTATTATGGAATCATATTTCCAAATGGTCGCGGGGCGTTGACACGCACACATAGAAGCTATGCGGTAATATCGTTCCAAATTGACAGCTACATATATTTCATTGCCAATGCAAAGGTCGGTCGTTCACAGTCTACATTCTCGTTTAGATCGTGTCAAGGTGAAGCTGGGTTGCATTAATTAATTAATACATCTGAGGGGCCTCTTGCACAGATTAGGAGACGTCCGGTCTGAAGGTTAATACGACAATTTAACAGGCTATGCGCAGAATTGGTTCGGGATCAATTAGAAGGTTTCTGGATGATTGGGGTCGATTGATAAGACTTTAGTGGGGGTTTGATGTACTTGTTGAATCGACTGAGAAAGTGGAATGAGCAATTGCAGGTTCCAATCATTTGTTATTAGGGCCTCATTTATCATCATCATATTAGTTTATTATTCATTTAACATGTGGATGGATATAAGGGAAGAGGAAGACCAAAGAAAAGATGGATGGACTGTGTGAGAAAGGATATGACCACAAAGGAAGTAAAGATGAGATGACGGCTAATAGAGATGTATGGAAGAAAAAGACATACTGCGCCGACCCCAAGTGAATAGGGATAAGGGCAGGAAGATGATGATATTCATTTAACACGCAAATAAATAGCGGTGGTAAAGCAATTGGTAACTCTCATGCACCCAGTATATTCCCACAGCTGTTATTATAGGTTTAAGTATTTGCTACTTGTCTAGATGTTAGGGTAGTGGTGTTGAAAGTAAGGTTGAAATATTGCACTATTATATTATTGAGTCACACCCATAGATGTACCTAAATCAAAGCCCGCAATTTAACTTTGGGACTAAATTGAGATTAGTATGGGTATTAAGATTTCTAAAATCCCTATTGAATAGTTAATTATACATTATTTTAACTGTATAAATTGGGCGACAGTCTTTGGTTATTATTTTATCAGTCTATCTGAGTTGTTATGGAAAACAGACAATCCAATGTACTCAGAAGACGGTACATTCGAAGTTATGCGTGTACAGTTAGTCAATCTCAATATCTAACTTATCTTCGATTGCATTTCTAATTTGAAATACGCACCAATTACATAATGGACAGGTTATGATAATGCTAAAGGTATTAGGGTCGTTGGTGATACGTCTGACAACGCGAAGAGAAAGGCGGTGCGGGTGACATGGTTCTAATTGTGAAATGTACCGAGAATGCTCTCCGATCTTTGGATTGAGATTGACACTTCCTATTTGAGGCTCGAGTGCTTTATTTGTTCCTTATGGTTCTTAATACAAATAAGGTTCATGACTCTCATTGCTCTCACAGAATGAGATGGATCCAAAAATGATTTAGTATGGTGTACGGTCAGTAAACTTCATACTATTTCAAAACGAAGAGTTCTTGTCGACAGTGCAGTGATTGAAATCAAGCTCTAAATTGAAGCCTTGACTTACTATTATGGAACACAATAAATTATACACTTGGTAGCCAGAAATATCCATTTAGAGAGCAGAATTTTTGATTGTCATCATTACAAAATATAGTACAGTACAGTTCTTCCTGTTGTTGTGAAGTCTAGTGCTGCAATGTTGGCTACGATTGCCTATTCAAAATGATATTCATCAACTATTTTATTAATTACATCTTTCTTTCAAAAACTGGTAGACGTAACACCAACAAATTCACCGTCATATTAAACTACTGAAGACAAATGGCCTACATCATAAATCAACTCAAGAAAATCCTCGTATATCTCACGCCTTAAAATTGATTTGAACGTATTCCCTCGCGGACAATGATTTACGCTTCTTCCGCAGGCTCGGGTTACGTTCGGATGACATAACTTTCTACACCATATATGTCATGTGTTACAGACATTGTAGCGGTGTCTATTACGGTGTGAGCGGAGGGTGTCGCGTGTCCAGAAATATCTGGCTATTTAACGTTGGACGCGTTCACACCAACGCGTAATCGTCTGCTAGTTACAGTTCAATCACCCGAAACAATTACTGAAGTTATCATACAGACATAAATTCGTAAAGAACGTTGTATCACTTGGAAAATAATTCTGAGCCTAAGCGCGCAACAGTATCGATTTCATTATAATCTTTCATAAACATTAAACAGAGTAAATCAAAGCAAGGTTATGGAAAAGTTTTATTCTTTCAGAAGTATTTGCAGACAATAATCATTGTGATCACGTTTTTTATTGTAAGTCCCCTTCAAAATACCTTTTGGTTTGTTTGTTTACATTTTAAGGCTTCTGGGCTCTTTTTCATTATAACAAAGATTTGATTAAATCTATTTGCCGGAAATGTGCATTTTGCGTGCTTTGTACCTGGAACATGTAAACAAACGGTTGATTGTTTTGTTTCGAAGAACTGTGTTAAGAACAAATAAATCCTTACGAGCGTCTTATACAATAACATGTGCTTTTGGGTTACAAGAAAAATATTGTGGGTTTTACTTTCACTTGATTTGAATTTAAACTTATTTCTGTTCGAGAATCGCTAGAAACGTGTGAATTTGAGAGTCATATATCAATTTATGAGACATATTCGGTGTAACAAGAGATCACGTTAGTCGTTTAGGCGCGCCGGTTCCTATGTACTTTTTGTCCCGGGGACAATTCTAAATCGGGCCGGGTCGTTGCCGGTCTAATTCCGTACTATCCAAGCCGCCCATACTATATAGTACTGTGGACTTCCTATTACGTAATACGAATACAATTGATAGCGAATATCAGACACAGTGCACGCTCCGATGACGCGGTACAACATGCACTGTGTTCGCTTCATTACGAAATGTATGTCTTGTTGGAAAGTGGCATTAGTCATCTTGATAGATAAAAATGAATGTTAATATTAGAGGATGTGGGTGGGTTCATCTGACATATGATAGCTCTGTTTGTAACACAGATTTGGAGATTAGATTCGGCATGTAATTGTGAGGATAACGCTGTCGACTGGCAGTCTCGCTTCCCGATGGATCCGGTCGCGTGAATACAAATTAAATTTAATGTAGGATGTCGACGATTGGACAACGATTATGAGATCTGAATGTTGTTTTATACTAGTTTTGTGAATGGGTCACGTATGCCATTCTAAACTTAAATTCTTAAAGAGTAATAGTCATTGAAACATTGGTCTAAAGGTTAATTTATGAATGCAATAGAATCGGACCAGGACAACAAATAAAAAATTGACATCAGCTGCAACACTTAACGCTTTTGACAGACAAAGTGGCATCTAATGTACACAAAGTGCATGTAATAAATACGCTACTGAAATTTCCATTAACTCAATTTCCTTTGTGCCCACATTATATATTATCTGTAGCCACTCGAACCGTATCAAGACTAGAATAGTTGACAAGGAATGTCGGGCGGCCATGTTGGTCGGCGCACGCGCCGGTGAGCGCCAACTAATTAATACATGCCCTTCCAACTCTTCATTAGCGAGCAGACGCGTTTTTGTTGCAATCGGTGCACAAGCGCAGGTTTTTCGCGTCCGCGCGTGCTGTGGGGAAATGGACGCAGTCACACATAGATAATATTTTTTTTTTTCTATTTTGGTTAATTTATTTATTTATTAGTGTATACGTAAAATTTTTGATCGTTATCATAATTAGATTATCCAACCTGTGTTTTTTGCTGTAAATTCGTAGGCTTCATTTAAGAATAGGTACTACAAATCCTCTCACGCATTTAAATGAGAAGCTATATCAATAAATAATAAAAAAATCGCGAACTATGAAATTACTCTGTAATTAAAATTGTTTAATCAATTTTAATTACGATCAAGTTAGTACCGCGGGGGCATAAAGCAATTCTTTACTACTCAAAATTTAAAGTTTTTTCGCTAGTTAAGAACTACGAGTACCTGATATTAATATGGCGTTTACGATTCCCTACAGCGATATAAGTTAAATGTAGGTTTTTATGTGGTTATGATATTAAGTTTTTTTTTATAGTTTCCGGTTTTTGAGTCGGTCGGTTTATCTTTATGTTCTATTTTATTACTGTCTTGTTGACCGGTACGAGTTTTTGTGATTGTTGCCAGTATTTTGGGAAAACCTCTTGTATATAAATTATCGGGTATGATCGTGGAGTCAGGTTTTTGATTCGAACTTTATGGTCGTGCTCTCTGAATGACGGGTGCAAATTAATTGAAGTTTTTATGATTCTTTATTTGAACATTGACTTGTGGTCATTCATTGTGACTTCATATATTGTTCTTAACGCATCACGGATATAATCGTAATTTACATATTAAATACCTGTTTAGTGTCTATTTATTTTATAAATAGATTGCTTACTGTGTTGCTGTGTGATTCAATTCTATTTATAAAATAAATAGCACCTAAAAAGTTCTAGTCTAGATGAACGACTCGTAAATATCTAAAAGTAAATTCTACGACATTACACTAACAAAAAGCGCTATTTTGAATGTCAACGCTTTCAGAGGCAAGCCGCGGTGAATGCAAACGATATTATTGTTATAAAAAGATCTTGATTGATATGGGTTTAGTTGCAAAAAGTTCGCCACGTGCAAACTTTTGGCTATCAAGCGGTGGCGTTGACCGTGCCGATTGATTCGATAGATATCGGACGGACAATAAGCCAGAAATAAGAGCTTAACTTCTCCCAGGGTTGCCACACTCGCCAGAAAAGATTAAAAGTTACACAAGTAATGGAGTAATATAAAGTTTGAAGGGTGCTTCGAAGTTGAGTGTTTTGATCCGACTCCTTGTTTGCTTATATGTTTATTATCCTTAAAGATATGACTTCTAAGTATCAAAGAAGTGTTTAACTTGGTTTGTGAGTCATTAATGAAGATCGCTCCGTGATAGCGTTGTAAGTTTTGTACTTAACGAATTATAACTGCTTTTATTTAAGAGCCAAGACAGAAATAAAATGGTTAAGGTGAAACGTGTAATAAAATGAATGTTTAATTAAGAAGTTGTTAATAAAGGAGTACCAACTGTTTTTATCAGGATTATTAGATTAAGAGCTTAGTGATATGATTCCTATACTTGGTATGGATTCGAATGTACGCAGCCCGATGTAAGTAGGTACCAACTACGTATTTTTTAAATTCAAGTACGAATATTAATAACTAGCTTTCCGCCAGCGGCTTCGCCCGTGGTAAGTATAGGTATTTCTTATAAATTTTAGACCATGTTACTCGGTTAATATGTAGTTTTGTAACGGTGAAAGAATTTTTCAAATCGGTCCAGTAGTTTCGAATCCTATTCAATGCAAACAATCAAATCTTTCCTCTTAAAATATTAAACTACTAGCTTTCCGCCAGCGGCTTCGCCCGCTATCCCACGGGAACCATACATTTTACCGGGATAAAAAGTAGCCTATTTGCTATTCCAGACTATAATCTATCTCTATGCCAAATTTCATCCAGATCCGTTCAGTAGTTTTTGCGTGAAAGAGTAACAAACATCCATCCATCCATCCTCACAAACTTTCACATTTATAATATTAGTAGGACTAGCTTCCCGCCAGCGGCTTCGCCCGCGTGGTCTTATAATTTTTTCCCCCGTTTTTGCAACATTTTTCATTACTACTCCGCTCCTATTAGTCGTAGCGAGATGATATATAGCCTATAGCCTTCCCCGATAAATGGGCTATCTAACATGGAAAGAATTTTTCAAATCGGTCCAGTACTTTTTGAGTTTATTAGTTACATACAAAAATACAAATCTTTCCTCTTTATAATATTAGTGTAGATTAGTACTTATAGATATTCACTCGCATAAACTGTGAAAGAAAACATTACGATATTTCGACGGTGTATCAGTATACGACGGACATGTAAATATGGTTTTTAGGTGGTAGGTACCCCATCTCTCCTTAAACCAATGTAAATTTTCCGCTCTAAAAACACTATTCGTCTCACACAATAAATCCCATCCCAGAAACGAGGGGCGTCACCTAAAATCCCGAAATTAATTAATATAATTAATCGTTTTGTTTCCGCATCACCGGCTGACATTGTCACTTCAATCGAAAGGTATCTAATTAATCACGTCGCCAGCCCTACTAACGGAGTAAATGCAAAAACTCGACGGGCGGTCGGTTAGGATGTAGCTGTGTTTGCTCCTACATCCGTCTGTCCGGGCCTGCGAACCTCCATTTGAGAGGAGAATGTATTGTAAGATGATAATGACAAACCTCTTAAAATTTGAGTCAATATTGTTTAAGGTGCCGTTGCAGAGGCATCCAATGTCAGGTTTTAGCGCATTATTATAATGTTACTAGCTGTTGAAGCCGCGCGCGCCTTCACTATAGTCTGCGCGGAACTAGTTGGCCGCGCCTTAGGTATGTGAGCGGTGGGACGGAGGGGTGGGGGCGCTTGCTTTTATTCACAGTAACCCGCCGCTTCACCCCCGTCCCTACCTAAGGCGCGGCCAACTAGTTCCGCGTGGACTAGAGCATCCTATGTTTTATTCTGATGTGTAGCTGTAATATTGTAAAGGTTTATCAAAATCCGTTTAATAGTTTTTACGTGAAATAACAAACATCCATCTTCACAAACTAACATTTTATAATATTAGTACAATAAATTATTCGTCGTATCATAAATATTAGTGTCAAGGCTGCAAAGTATTAAGATTAGTGCTTAACTTATTTTGATTAAGCTATAACAAACTTTGATTACGACCATTGCAGTGCTTACCTTATTTATTATCCTTAATCCTTAATTAAAAGTAGCTAATTATATCGTAACATTTGTTTGCCGTCTTCTCTAAATCTTAATTACGTAGGCATTTCTGTAATTGGCACTGTTGTTCCCAGTAGGACGTTTGTTTAGTCTAAACATAGGTTATCAAAATACCTACCCCGTTTCCCGTACATGGCAAACACAAAGCAGGCCGTTACATCCAGCTAGACTCGTCACACTTGCTTCTAGTGATTTAGTCATAACTTCCGACATATCAAACACTTCACTGTTACGTCAGGGAAGTTGGTTTCCGTCCTCTGCATCACCATCTATACCTAAAACTTTAACGTCCTTCACATAGAGGTCAAAATTGAATACAAAAGAGCAATGTTCGTCCCGCCACAAACTTAATTATACTGTTCACAACTGAAATCTAAGCCATTCTACCAGTGTCACAAGTCACATTAGCATATTCGACGGCGGCAAACACAATTTTGTGTGACAGTACATTTGGCTTACCATAATGAGTGGTTTATGGCGTGTGCGGTGTACGTGGGTAGACTGACACACGCGGTCAAGGTCAAACCGACGTCCGTCGTCCTGCGAAGGTCACGACCGAGACCCTGTTTGTCCCACGAAATTCTGGGAAAAATGCTGAGCCTGTTTCCTTTGAGATGGTTATCCTTTGAGATGAAATGTGGCGCACACAAGATTTATGGGGCTCTTATCAAGATGGTGTTGTCTTGTGTCTCTGGGAATAGAGGTGTTGAGAGGCAGTAATAGAGGTTTCCATGATGTCCTAGACGAGTATAAATGAGGCTAAATTATACGAATTACAGCTGCAGGCTGAGATCGCTCATTTTACCGTAGCAATCGATTCGAAACAGCCAATTTAATTTTGTTGTTGGACATTGTAAGAGACAATGTTTCTTTAATACAAAATTAGGATTAAGAGCTAAAACAACGTCTCTCTTTACTCTCAAATCTATTGGGCTGTTGGCAAAACAGTTTCTTATGAATGAACCATCAACGCAAGTAGTAGAAACTTTGTCACATCACATAATTCATGTATTTAGTTATCACTACACCGTGTTATTACGAGCAAACATATATTTTAGTATCAACGTTATAATTTGCGGGCAATTTAGTCGCTACAATGTGGACTGGTGTAGATATGATCTGTGCAACATGATGATACTATTATATTTTTACTGCACAACCTACTCACCATAAAATACTTACCGAGATACTATCTCACACAAGTATTAAGTATATGTTTATATGAATTTGATACTCAATTTAGCAGTTCTTTTTAACCCGAAATTCTACAACTCATAGGTCAAGTCGTCCATCATTGTCTCGTAATGTAGTTTATGCCAGCGACTACCAGCTATACTGTTCTATTAGGTTAGAGGTTAACGTGAATTTAAGTGGTAAAACTGAAACATACCTTGTCAGATGCAAATACTACGATATTTTGGAGCTGTATCCATACCTAATGCGAAAGTAACTCTCTCAGTTGGTCTGTAAGCTTTTTACGCATAAACCGTTGAACAAGTTTCGATAAAGACAAGAACATAATATGCATCCTGAGGAATGCTATTGCCTGGCTGCCTTTTGCCTAAAATTCTCTGTGCTAGTTTAGAATTAAGCATCTAACTTTGACTTATGGGACTTTAATTTCATGATTCGTGATAAAATAATGTGTTACTTTAATTTAAATAGGCGTGGCAAAACACGTTGTAAAACGATTAGCAATAATAGGTTCCGGATACATTAATAAATTATTCAGTTCATTCAACTTCCCGCAGGAAACAAAGCAGCTGTTGATTGAAAATTATTCCATTATTTCAAAATTAGCGCGGGATACCAAAATGCAACCCCCTTTTTGCATTGAGCTATTATTAGAACATTTGCTATTAAGAGAATCTAAAGAGTCATTTATTTTAAAAATCGCTCCTTCATTATACCCTTTCAGAGCATTGTTTCGTACAAAATTGATGATCGCGATAACGTATCAAAACACACCACTTTAATTCCGTCTAAAGGAATCCATCAATCTATTTTCACCGCGGCCTTGGTCATGAAAAATGTTAGTGGCTTCACTCGGGTCGATCGACCTATTATAAATACGGTTATTATGGCACTGTATCGATCCCTCGGGGTTCAAGGTAGGCCGTATTCGCCTCTCCATTCTTCTTTGTAGCTGTACTTATTCTTTTTGAATAATGATAGCTTTCAACGTTCGTATAAAATACATGTTGGGTTTCGTCATCTGAAAATGTTCAAGTTTGTCATCTTTTTGCTGTTGAATTTGTAATTTTTTCGTTGGTTTATTTTTGAGCCAATGGATCCCTCATCAGGATTATTAGTAAGATTATTTTCAGAGCAAAAGTTTGCGGGAAAATTGAGAATTTTAAATGTGTTTTCATCCTTTTATGTATCTGTTACATCCGCTACAATTAGTTATTTATGTTTTTTTTATACTGCTAAGGTGGCAAACAAGCATACCGCCCGCCTGATGGTAAGTGGTTACCGTAGCCTATGGACGCTTGCAACACCAGAGGTATCACCTCGCGTTGTAGGCAACGCGAGGGTGATACCTTAGTTTTTAGGGTAGGCCCTAAAAACCTATTAGAGGTTTATGGAGGATTCACTGCGCCGACAGTTTAAGGGAATATTCAGCCAGCGCAGCACATCCTTAGAAGGAGCTCTGGCAACCTTACTCACTGCTGGAACACAACACACGATAAAGTGTGTTATTTGGCTGCAGCTTTTTATAAGGTGAGGAACTTCCCCAGATGGGCTGCTTCAAATTTGAGCCATAAATGGCAGTGCCCTACCTCTCTTATGAATTTCAATATCCTTAGTCGTAATTCTCGATACTAAGACTCACTTAGATGACTGCTTTGTATACAATCAATAACAGATCTTTAATTACCCTTGACCTTGTTAGGTTCATTGTTAAAGGCAAATACTTTATACGTTGTTGGCAACTTGGCACTAAGGCCGCCTTGTTCAGTTCAGCGACCGACACCACGAATTAATATGGCTTTGGAATATTACCGTCAGTATTTAGCAAAATTACTATATTCGCTGCTGACTCTGGAATTCCCCGTGCTCCTAAAACACTTCATCATGAATTGATGAATTGATTCTTACAAATTCAATTTGTTTTGTAAGTTTGGTAATTTAAGGGATATTTTCTAGATGGTGATGTGTAAAATGTCCCAGGATATTTATTTAGTTATATTTTCTAGGTAATAGTTGTGGTACATTTTCATAAAATCGTTTTCGCATTCAATATTATGCAATTTATATCCATCCTCATAACACTAGTAGATCTTGCTGAAGAAATGATCACGTTAATTTCATATTTATTCTCAATTCTACTAATAGCTTGTTATCACTCAACATAATTATTAGAAACACGTTACCTCACTCATGAAACGACATCCCATTATACCCAGCGCACAAGGTTACGTAACGTCAAACACCATTACTTCGTTCCGGTCGCAAATCCATCGTGTTTTTACGGGGGAGTTCATGAAAAACGATCGTTTCTTCCGAAAGCGCCGGTTTATCGCGTCGGATGCCTTGCCAACTGTCTATCATACGAAGTTCAAGGCCGGCCATGTCGAAACATTCAGCTGATGTAAGTACTGCTGAATCTTAATAAAAATATTCATCCAAAAGTTTGGATGGTTGGGTTTGTTTGTTATTGCGTTCCTTTGAAATTGCTTGGAATTATATTTTGGTACAGAAATTGGAGTGCCTGTGTTGCTTTGTGCTAAGTTTTGTTCGGAAGCATCTAAAGTTCTAAAGCATCTCCATCCGTGTTTGAAAGTAATTCTACTATTATAATCTGGATTGTCTCAAAGAATGTTTCTAGTTACTAAAGGAACTATAGAAACAGAAAGTTACTTTCCGAAATTCCGGAGCACATCATGAGATCATCCAGGCGACATCAAATATCTGTATAGGTACGTGTAAAGGTACGGATATAGACTGGTTCTATCCAATTCCATCCAGTCGCGCGGCATGCCGGATTACTGCGTATCATAAAAATTTATGCCAAAAATATCTAAACAGTGCAGTCGTGCCGAGGGCAACAAATGGGCTCTTAAAAGCCTGTTACGATTCCTCTATGCATTTGGAATTTACTCTAGTAGCTTATTTATTCTCTACCAGTATTTCTAGCGATCTTTTAAAGATAGTATTTAAAATGGCGACTTTTCTTTGGCGTTGTATATTGCTCCTTTTATATTGGAATGTTAAAAGGCTTCTTTATAGCAAAGCAATGAAAGTCATATATTTTGCAAATCTCATCGTGAGCTCATCACAAATGGTTCTAATCGCAGGATGGAAACATGAGCGTCATTTCATCTAATAATAATGCATTCCGTAGCGAACAGTGGACCGGCGCGGGCGCGGTGTTTCCTCTCTACAAGTAGTTTACGTGTTGAATGTTAAATATTGTCGTCATCGTCATGTCTTGTCTGTTCATGCACGTGTTGTGTAGGTTCAAGGGCAGTTCGCCGGTCGTTACACTTCGGTTTTTGCGCGTTTGCGTAACTACCTCCCCAGACACATAGATTGATGACTAAAACATGTAAACATGACATCGTAGCTGAGACAAGTTCGCAACTAATTTTGACATCCGGCATTGTTAAATCCTATCATAACTCAATAGAAATTTGTTAACTATTTTGTATTAACTAAGAAAAGTTGTCAGTATTCCACACAAAAACTTTTCTCACGGCTACCTTCGATTGCTTTATTAGATCACTGATGTCTTAGTGACTATTAAATTATTTATACATGTGTACCAGCTTGATAAACGGGGACGTAACTAGGTAGCTTATGTTTAATTCAGTATACGGTCGACTCTATAAAGACATTGACTTTCTAAAACGACCAATAAAATCTCTATAAATGTCTTATTTTTCAATTCACATACATTATGTCATCGATCACAGCAGCTGCTAGTTCGTAAAATAATTTCAAAGCTTCTATAAGAACATTTATAATGGTAGCATTATTTTATTCAAGTACCTCGGCGACTATAGCGTTAGTAAAGTAAAATAAATATGCAATCTGTTAGTCTGTTTGTCTTTCCTTATGTTTGCCTTGCCGGCGCCCCCTGCTGGCGACAATGTGTATTTACTACACAAACACAAGCATCAACGGCTTCCGAATCAAATCGACTTTTGTAACCCGTTCCCGTGGTCTCGAAACCTCGACATACCAAAAAAATAAATGGATGGACGTGCTCTAATTTAAAAAGCACAGTAGCGGCTCTGTTATTATGTCTTTCACACCTTTTTGTAAAGGATTCTCATACTAGAGAAACTGTTTAACCTCTTGATTAGGATTTGGAAGTGTTCCTCACTTAGAACCTAGTATTATTTGTAACCGGTGAATATATTTTGTCTGTATTCAATTCAAGGTTGTAGAATAAACTTAGCATGTATGTATAATAAATCAACTCAATACACTTTAAATTCGAATAATTTATTTTCACACTCCTCAAAATACTGGAGGGGAAAAAGGATTCCTGTCAATACTCTCACAGCCTAATTTACATTCAATGACAGTGTTTTGGTGTACCATAACATTCAAACACGTAAAGTTTGGGGGTTCTGCGAGTGTGGCGACAAATGTAGTAAAGATGGTGGGCGTGTGAATCACTCAACTACTTCTCAATGTACCTGCCAAGGTCGTCTCGAGACCTACGCGGCAATCGAAACTTTTTGGTGCCGCGTACTTGTACGTACATCTAAATATAGTTAATGGTTCGCCGCGAGCGAGGCCTTTTTAGGGGTTTTCTTTGTCCGTCCGTATTATATTGTTTGTTTTACAAGTAGTTTGAATCAAAGTTGCCTGTCTGTGCAAATAGTTTGCTATCAAACTTCTTCAATTCCTGTTTAGATTTATAACAGGAGTTTCTCAATTCAACTGTATTTTGTGACACGATATCTTCGACGATCGTTGACCAATTTTGAATATAATCATTATTTCCTGGGCTGGCTAAATTTGGTTGGTGTCTGACATCGGTTCTTAAGATACATGACAAAACGGTTTTTATTGCTTCAATTTCTGAGAAATTCTAGTATTACTTATCGCAATAAGTCAACGGACAAGAGCAAAAATTTTGGTAGCAAATAATGGTGTTTTGACACAATATAAATAACATACTTAAAGATTATGGTTAATAGGTAATAAATGGTTTCCTGTAGTGTGGGTTGGAGATTGTACATGGCGTCTCCAAAACATATTTTTTGTTGTGAGTTGCTTGAACTGTTTTTATTTAAAAGCTCTCGTAATTCACCATGGATGAAAATGTATGTGTCAATTTGTATAGTTCTCAGTATCATGTTTCTAGTCGCGGCACAAGAATCTAAGATCACATCATCATTCATGAATGCAGAGCAACTGTTCGTTTGCAAATGAATCATAGTATCGTCGTCGCCGCATTGTGCCTACATCCTTTCTGGGAACTCCACACTCGTAACATCCGCACCGCTTTGTACTCACTCGACTCAGGGTTCAGAGGTCGGAACTCGGCATAGCCAAGTAGTGTAGCTTGCTTGCTGCGGAAGCGAGGGTCACCAAGTTCAAATCGGTTTATGAAAACTGTGCCGACGACCGGCGGTCGAAATTGAATTAAAAGGAGTTCTGTCACGAATTATAATTTTCTTGATTGCTTGAATATGCCTTACCAGTTAGTTTACGAATTGGTTTTTAATTGCTGTTTATTGGATGACTGCCTCGTTAGCTTAGTGTTTGTAACTTTGTAAGTGCGACTTCTACACTAAAATTCTGGGGTTCTATTCCTGTTCAGATTTCAGATTAGTGGCATCTGAGAGTTTTGTAATTGATTGACATAACAAGCACATACCGGTTACCAGTTACCAGTTGTCAAACTGATTTTTTATTGAAGAAAGCTGCTGTGATGCACATCGAGTCGCGTAGAACGAAATCTGTATCTTGAGTGAGTCAGTTTAGCAGTACTTAGGATTTTGTTGATTGATGGACCTTTACTAAGATTAACCAGACAAGGAATCCCGCCAAATTTGCCATAGTGACAAAATATTATAAATAATGTCGATATTTTTTACGGTATTTTCAATTTTGCATGATATTTTACTATCAATTATACCAACAAGTCAATAGAATTAATCTTGTACATCATAAGTAGGTTTATTTAATTCCGCCTTCCCAATAAAAAATATTAAATCAGCTGTTATTAAATATGTCTGTTCAACTGAGCAGGAAGAAATACCTTTAGCATTTCGTGGGGTCTTTCCTGATAAATTAATTAAACGGCCAGCTTGCTCTCAAACGGCCGTGACCTCACGCTTCCGTTCCGGTTTACAAGTTTAAGCGACGCCATTTTTCTTTTACTGCATTGGCTCCAAAAAGATGGATCGAACAGTAATTGCTAACTGGCTATGTTTATGCAAGATCCGTAGAAGAATTCTTCTTCTACGTCTGCCATATCCTTAGTGGATGTTAGACTACACCACGGAACTTATTTCTGTTCTTGTACCAGTCTGTACAGAGTAGCAACATCGTTGATGTTGATCCAGCATATGACATCATCAATCCAGGGTCCTTCTTCTCCTAGTCTTTTTGCCCTCCATCTTTCCTTCAAGAAAGACGTATTAACGAAGTAGAATAGGGGTCTTAATTTTTTGTACCCACACCTCCAGCTTGGTTAATGAACCAAAACCACACACCACAGAACCCCACTTTATATTCATTGTAAGATTGATGTACATTTAGCAGTTTTTTTTAATCACCATTAAGGTCGATAATTGCCTAGTTATTCGGAGCCTGTTATAATGGTTTGGAAGTGCCGCTGCTAAGTACGTTGCCCAGTTCGTGAGGTAGTTAATGAAAATTTGGCGGAATAGGACCAGACACACAACCGGGGCTATTTCACATTTTGCCTTGATATGTGTATTCTGTTTCTGGAGCAGAAAGGCTCTAGAGTGGAGACCATGCACCCGAAACTGCAGGACACTGCTCCAACGAGATGGAGAGATATGACAAGGGTAGCTGGAAGTTGTTGGATGCAGGCGGCATAAGACCGGTCTATGGGAATGGTTCACCAGTGGACCTCTTTTGGCTAATAAATGATGCTGATGATTATGATGTGTGTATTCGCACTGCAGGCATTTCTGTGCTTAATACGTTAGTACAATTTTGGATAATTAAGGGTTGTCCTATCAGCCCACAGCTCACCACATACATGTACGATTTATATCATATTCCGCCAGCGGCTTCGCCCGCGTCGTCAAGTATGATACATATAAACCTTCCTCTTGAATCACTCTATCTATTAAAAAAAACCGCATCAAAATCCGTTGCGTAGGTTTAAAGATCTAAGCATACATAGGGACAGACAGACGGCGGAAGTGACTTTGTTTTATACTATGTATTGATGATCCTAGTGTGGACGCTATTTTAGATTACTCTTCTCGTTGTTTACAATCAAATCTTTTATAAAGATTTTAACGTTTTCCAGATCATACGATCTTGTATCGCATCTGAGCTTTGTCGATACCTACGTGAGATTCTTCCATATTGATGCAGCATTACATACAAGTTTAGACCTTAAATACCACTTGTCCGCGGAAACCCCAAAATGCCGCCATCGGAATGGCCATACCATTTTCCTCTATAGGTACCTCAGCCGACAGGACTAAGACTAATCTAAACATTAACAGTCTTATAATATTATCCTGTATGATTAGTTTTCCATGAACAACATTAATATGCGACGATTTGGCAACAAACACTGAGTCACGGGCCATTCAAATACCGACGCGAGCGCTTGTGACTCAATACATAACACTTGTTCTTTATTAATTGATACCAATAATTGAGTTATTTTTACACGTGATAAAATTGTGTGACACATCTAGTTAAATGACCGGTTGCTATCAAATCGGAGACTAGGAGAGAGCAGTGGTGTAAGAGACAGATTGTTTCATTTCCATTATATTATAATGGAAAGGAGATTTTTGTTAGCTCAAGCGGAGATGTAAATCCCGATCTGGCAAGAACTGGCTTCATTCCTTTCTATCTTTCCTCACAATCGCTTCGCTTCCTGCCGCCGCCGCCTACTAACAGCAAACCGCATATCATAGTATCGCGTATGTATAAAAATCTACAATATCTCCTTTCCAATGAAGTTAAGCCAGAATAGTGGGTATGTGGGAATACATTGGGCTATTAACGAAACCTGTCTTCTCTTCCTTACTTTCTTTTCGAAGAAAAAGAAGCGTTTGCCCTGCAGTTGGATGATCAAGGCTAAACAATAAATAAAGTAATATCTCCTCCGCCTTATGTCGCATAGGTCTGACTCATTTGTCTTAAATTTACGGTCTCGAGAAATCTTGACTAATAAACTAGGTACAACTACTATTGCTATAGTGTTTCTAGAAATATTAGCATCTATTAATGCATGGTGTTTTAAATATAGACGTGTGGTCATGGTTGACTAATCAGTTGCATAGTTGCTTGTACGGTGATAATTTCTATTAGTCAGTTTATGGTAGAACTTCGTTTGAGAGTTTCCTTTCCTTATCATTAATTCTCCATGTCTTCACAGAACAGGTTTCTGAAAAAAGGAAGATCAAATTGACTATAATTAGAAGTGTTTATATTGTGTTAGTCATTTATTAAAATAATATGCCACGCTATTCAGTTTTGAGTTATATTCATAACAAAAAAATAATTTAAATGATATAGTGTCAACATTTAAATCCGTTTGATCTGATCATCTGATGCACGACAGTGTGTACAACAAATTAGAATTTATCGACGTAACATATTCATATTAGCATCAAAATATATTTGAGATGCTTTTTGTATTATCACATCTCATATATTTGATATGCCAAGTTTGGACATGATAATAAATTGGACGTGTGTATACATTGCCGATTAGTGTTGCAGATCAATGATCGCTTATTTTTTTAAATATTTTTTGGCACTAGCCCAGTTTATCGACTTCTCCGTCTATAAAAGGATCGTGTGATGTCTGGCTATCATTATAATATGATGTACCTCTTAATTGCTCGTACATAATATGGGTTTTATAGACACACCGTGAGAACGGCCGCTGATGGCATTTCTGTATATTATTTTACGACTATGTTTTATGAGCGTTGCAACCATTTAGCTCGGAGTTTCATTTAATAGCAACCTTTCTATGATTATAGTTATCTGTTGTGTGGTTATAGCTTTAATTGTTCTCAGAGGCTTGTGAAGATTGCGGTGCCTTCTCGTACTTTCATATATTTTTATTATGGTACGAAGTTTTCTTTTTTCAGTCCTGTAGTTCGCTTTTCTGACGAAGCGCGTCACCCAAGGTGCGTTCACACTGAGGGATCCGTTAGGAAACGTTACATTCGAAAGTAAGTCAGTAGAAATATGATTGTATAAGAAATCCAAATGTAAACGCGTCCATCGGTGATGACTGGCATCAAGTTTGAACAAACACGGCTTGTTATATCGTTACGCTACGGTAGCAAAGCGGTGAACTGTGGACTCGAAGCTAGTAAAAAGTTAATTATTTACGACACGTACTGAAAGCTCAGGGTTCTTTGGTTAATTATAAATCTATTTAAATGTCGTGAATACATACGAAACACGATTACAGTACCCTTACGAGTATTCTACAGCATATTTGCATACCAACATAGCCACTTGCATGGCTTTCCAATTGCCTGTATTGGAAAGAAATTTTTGGTCTAGGTTGGACCTGCCATCTTTTTATTTGTTTCGATTTCTGATATCCAACATATTCTTTATTTATTTACTAAGTCAAACCAAAGAGCCTTGCTATAATTCTGCCCATATTAGTCACGATAATATAATGGTCCCCAGGTTTACCATTCTAGCTTAAAGATTATCTTCCAAAACGTGAATACTAAACTGATAGGTACTGATTTCTGACACTTACGCGAATACTAGACATTGAAATAAAACTACTTTTTACGGATTTTATCGCGTTATATTGATATTATTTTAATCCCGACGTTTCGGACCCTTTACAGCGTCCATGGTCACGGGTGACTAAGGTGGTAGGCGTCTTGAAATTTTAATTACTAACAGCTACCCTACATTTCTGTTAATTATTGGCAATCCGATTCACGCAGAACGAGCTCACCGTATCCTTCGGTCTTGCAGTTTTAGGCTTGGATTTAGATTTAATTGAATCTATAATAGGGTTCCAAGCAGGTGGTAAGACCCAGCCATCTTCTCTATTGAATCTTCTCTATTAATATCAATATAACGCGATAAAATCCGTAAAAAGTAGTTTTATTTCAATGATAGGTACTGTTTTTAAATTCGTCACACGGTACCCTAAAACGCTGACACTTTAATCACTTGACACCGATGGCGTTTTGAAAATCATGTTTGTTTTTGGTTCCAGATGAGGTTCATGGCGGCCCCTTTATGACACCCATGGTGAGTTGTGTTTTTATTTTAATATGCTTGTTGGAATAACTAGGACTACTTACAATATAATAACAAGAAGTACTTTACAATACTAACTTTGTTCGTGTACATACTGTACATCTGGAATACGTAGGACATTTAAAAACTCATAATTCCTCTACCCTAGCCTTAATCTATTTAGGGCCAGCGCAGCTCGTCCACTTCTTCGGAATACCCTTTATTCCACGATGCCATTCTATCCAGTATACGGCTGGATGTTATTATGATATTCATGTCAACAACCACAAAGTTTATTTTCGCTTGCAAAACCAAAATGTATGGTCAATACGCTTAGCTGATTTGTTTCATTTATAGTTTTCAACAAGTAGTTATTTCTCCACATATACGAATTGATGCCGTTTTCGCCTTTCCCAGTCAATCCCGTTAGATTTTACTTCGTCCGGTATAGTTGGTAAGGCAATTACGTTAGAATCGTGGTCGCGTAGCAGATAAAATGCTACATCATTCTCCGTATTTACTTAAACGTTAATTGTTTTTGCTTCTCACAAAGACCGATTCGAGTAGTGTTACACTCCTTTTCCTGTTCGCAACAATATTTTATTTTCCGAGAAACCGACGGAGCTTTTTGTTTGTTATAAACTTCAAATTGGAAGTTTATTTTCACCAAAAGCGCCGCGGGTTCCCTGGCGACAAATTTATATTGGCAATTAAATAACGGTTGTTGATTCATTCACGGTTTTGCACTTGATGTTTTTGAGTTTGCGTCAAGCTGTTTTGGTGCAGTTTTTGTGCAGTTTAGGATGTTTGGCCAAATAATTACGGAACACCGGCTTAAACTGGAAGAAGCGATGAAATTTACAATGCTGAAAGTGGGGGAAATCCTAAGATTTACTATTTATTATACGTATAAGAAAAACGGATCTGTATGCCGTAATATTAACATGGCTGTTATTTCGAAGTCGCTGACCTAAGCGAGTTATTTCTTGCGTCTAATTCGCAATTCGTGTAAACCTAGATGTCAAGGTTTCAAAAAAACAACTTATCTAATTTTCTACATTCTTCACGGACGGTTGCAGTTTGATATTGTCGATCTATAATAAAACATCCTAAAATGTTGTTATAGAATTCTCTGAAGACGTTTGGGGGTCCATTTTCAATATATAAATTCGTTTTGTGGTTTCAGTTGTTGAAATGAAAGCTTTCGGTGAAGGGATCTAATTTAATTAAATTTGTTCCTTTTGTATAAATAAGTGTCGGAGTATTCAGCTGAAGTACTTGTTACTTGAAACGTGTCAAGGTATTTTTTTAACTATGTGGTTAAAATATTTTTTATCGTATTTGTGTTTGATTCGCTTCACTTCAAATAATGTGCCTATGTTCTATCGTTTAGAAAGGTACTGTTTATTTTTTTTTTTGTCACAAGTTTCTACGTCAGCACGTTCCAATTTCATTGAATGTAAGGTCTATTTTAATGTCTACGTTTTGTTTTTATGACGGCTACTCAAAATTTGGATGATTACCTCAGCCCATTGTTATTTACCAGGTGGGAGTATAAAGGTTCACGTTTGCCATTTTATAGCTCTTCTTTATTTCATTGAACAGCAAATAAACGTAAAGACAATGTGTGGGTTTATTTAAAACAACTCACCAATGTTTAGAGGATGATGGAACGTTTATAACTGTTCCAGATTTCTATCTACAATATTGAGAATATTGAGATATTAAGTAGTGTCTTATCAGAACAGTTGAACAACCTTTGTTCTTTTATAACTTTATGTTCACCAGAAAATGACATTTTAAGGATTCTTTTTAATCCAGAATTTGTACTAGGTGCTGCTATAGATTGACGTACTTCAGTGAGTTGTATTTCCAAATGATTTAGCAGCTCTAGAATTTGCAGATAAAGATTCTTGTAGTCTTTTCTAGCGTTTATTTTAACAAATAATTCAAATATTTCAAATCGTATATAGTAACTAAGTGTATGTGTATAGTGTATCCTTTAGCTGTTGACTTTACGATATGCTTCAATGGATCAATAAATTGGATATTTTCATGAGGCTTACAAGAGATAAATTAGGAATTCGATATTGCTGTGTATCATTGCAATTTTACGTGTAGTACCTGGACTTCTCAGCTTAACGTTATTTCATGAATCGATGACATGCAGTTAATGGTTATTAACAACTATAACTCGACAGAGTTAAGAAGGCAATTCAACTGTAAATATGGCTCTTGATTTACTGACAATAACTTGTTTAGGTGTAGACATCTATGACACTAAGTTATTAAAGGAACTTCAGTCGCACAAATATGCAAATTGCATTACCGCTCCTAGTCTTTCTCAGCAATTTTGGGGTTTTCTTCTATATTCAAATGCGACTGAATATCTTATATGAAACGAACTGCCATCAGATCCTCAACTTAATTTTTGGACAGCAACGATATTCTGGTTGTCAGGCTTTAGAGCCTTCAGCCTGGGGGGCTAGACAAGTTGCATTTTGATATCCGAATCGTCAATCAAAATGTTTGGAAATGACACAAGCTTTCGACAAATCGGGCTGTCACTAATGTCATTTCCATACATTTTGTCTGTCGATTCGAATGTCAAAATGTAACTTGTCTAGCCCCCCAGGCTTCTGACTACCATTAACAATTGTCATAGGAGTTTGTATGACAACTGGGACTTACGGCTTTACGTGCTCCCCATATCGCATATTGGTGTGTTAAGAATGGTCACCTATCCATTGACTGACCGCGGCAAGCGTAACCTTGCTGATCGATTGATCAATCACGAGCCGCTCTTTGTGCAGTTGTCTTAAAATGAGGGAAATGTCGCAACAGTTCAGGCTAAGTCAGGCCATCCATTAATATTAACTGTCCCACTGCTGGGCACGGGTTTCCTCTTACAATGAGAGGGGTTAGCCTATAGTAGTAGTAGTAGGTGGCCTACCAGACTTCACCTTCACCCTACCAGACTTCACACGCCGTCGAGAAAATCTCAAGCCAACATGAACCCATCCATCCCACGCTGTAATTCACATCCGTAATCGTCACAATATCCTCAAAAATCCGTTCTCATGATTGGTTTATCATATAGAGGCCACTCGTATCGATAACCCTGGCTTCCCAGAAGGGCGACCCTCGATAACTGCCGATAACAATGTAAATAGATAGCGACATTTGGTGAATGGAGCCCGAAAGCCGACCAGAGGATGTCACTTCATAAATATGTATTTTTGTAGCGTTTTGTATCAACCTATTTACAGCGATTTTATTTTTTCTGCTTTTGTTGATAGGCTTATGACGATTTAGCTATTTTGTTATAAAGGTTTGAGCTGACTTCGTAACTTTGGCGTGTATTGTTACAGAGTTGAAACTATACATCATTGTGTTGTTGTTTTTGTTTGTAAAATACTATTTCTAATCAGGATTTAAGTTAAAGATACTGCAGACATACAACATTTTAGAGTAACCCGCTAGTCGCTTCCGTGCTAGGCGGTAACAATTCTTTTTTGGCCTACAAGACAGACAACATGTTTTTTCTATTATGTCTGGTAATTGTCCCTTATAATTTAAAAAAATATATTAACTTTGTCAGTTCATCGTATAGGATTCATATGCAGCATAAAATAACTGTATTCTCACCACATTTTTTGTTACACCATGATTTTGGGCTTTCGTTCTATAACAGAGCTTCGTCATCCTGTTTTTTTTTTCAACCTTATCGTCATTACACCGCCTTGTTGATCCCAAATAAATTAAAAAGTCATCATAGTACTACTCCAGTTTTTGTTTATACGCCTCGTAATCACTACCGGTTGATAGATTTTTTTTATAAGTAATAAGGGTGACCGCTGATTATCTACTTGGTCGCTTCCGTGATAGTGTGGTTTGAGTATGAAGGTGGTACAAAATAGATTAATCCTGAGGCTTAATTCGACCTTTCTCTATTGCTAAATAGGTAGTATTCAGCAATTACCTTAATATCAATGTCGAGTTTGTGACAACGGAACAGAACTCGAGAAATGTTAGACCGAATATACTTCCAATTAATATCGTACATAATATTAACGATTGCTAAAACTTAGGGAACTTAAAATATATAAGGATGAGTAACGTAAAATATTGCAAAAATTTTACAGTGTGTATCTTTTTCTTTTTATAACCATTGCGGAATATTACTTGGATCGTTCGTTGCCTCGGCAGGCGATGGGGTAGGTATGTCGGACTTGATATGGTCGTGAGGCATGTCATGGATCTTATGGCCATGACTTAAGTACAAGGGAAGACAATTGCGGTTTTTTGTCGGTACGAGTGCTATGTGCTTTCCTTTGCCCTATTGTCGGAGGCATAAGGACCCCGACAGATGTGTAACAGCTTTATAACAAATCATTTTGTTTCATCAGATTCTTCCGTTGCGTGTTCCTAATTTTGATGATTAGCTACAAATGAGCGACCGTTACGTAAAATGATAAATACTTTATTCTTAGCTTTATTGTTTTAAAACGGGCTTATTAACTTATAAAGAGGACAAGTATACTTAAGGACATGTATTTGAGACGTAATGATAAGTAATAAGATCTTCACCTTAATGTTACCATTGGTGCGTAAAATAAATTCACGTCATCACACAAAAAAATACAAGTACATACTCTTAAAGTCATCCACAAAGTCGAACATCTTCCTTATTAAACGATTATGTTGAGTACCCATTATTACCATTCGTGGTAATCAAATTGGTGATCGTATATCGAGATAAGGCAGGCTCCCAACTCGATAAAAACTGGACTAGGTACTCATATCACGATAATAAAGTTGTATGCAGTATCAATGACTCACACCAGTCGAAAATCCAAGTTATTCACAGACTATGACGTCACCGTTTGTGGAAATTGGTAGTTGAACTACCCACGCGAGCTAACAAAAATATTAGTACTTATGTTAGTCATTCGGTAAAAGCCATAGATTTTTGTTTGTTTATTACGATTTCTTGTGTCGCTTCAGACAGTTGATAAACAGCTTTTCAGAAATGTCTGACGCTTATTTTTTACATAGGTATTTTTAGGGATGCTTTTGAAAATAATACCTCTGTACCTGGTTAACAGGTTTTCTTCAGTTTGTGAGTGAAAAAGAGTATATTAAAATTGTATAAAACAACAACGGTTAACAAAGCAATGAGGTCGAAATCTAAAGCGTTTAGTAGTTTGTACCCGACGACACGGCAAAAGGAAGGAAGGGTTTTATATTAGGCGGTCTATGCATCTTCCTATTTACGTATGTTCCACTATAGCGCCCAAAGTACTCACCTGATTTTGATGAATGAGGTGTTTTGTTTGTTTTGTTTTGTTCCTTACACCGGGATCCAGACAACACTATCAAAATTACTCCAATAATTTACCCAATCAGACCGACCCTGTCTGCGCTGCATACGTTACAATTATTTTTTTGCCTATATAAAACCGCAATGGCCATTTCCACCATCGAAGATTACGCTTGCGGCCTGACATTTACTTTTAGAATTCATTTTTTCCAATTATAGTCAATATTTTACGGGATGTTGTGACCTTAACCCGTACGATGGCGCGTTATTATCTTGCTGTAGAGTTTATAATATTTTACGACGAGAAAACAATTAATGATACGTTTATTTGTTTTGAATGGTCCAAATATTCGTTAAAGGATTACATACTTTGTTTATTTAGTTATGAAAAGTTTTTTTCCATGTCATATACATGTCATGTACAGAGTTAATGCATTTCAACAGCATTTGTTAGATATTGTGTTATAATAGTCTCCATGAATCATGATAACTATGGTCGTCCTACGTACTCTGGGCAGTCGGTTAACATCGCTATTGTTCGTCAATTTCACGAAGACGTGTGAATTAATCAAATTTGAACCCTATGTTGGCTAGTGCCTTAAGAATCACGGCGCGCGTCATCATGAAATGAACTTACTATAGGTACACCTGCGAACTAGCTAATCCTTTTACCGAGTATGAACTTTTATTGAACAGTCCATGCCGACGAAGATAAAACCTTATGTACCATTAACCAGACCACGCCATAAATGTAAGGAATGCTCACACTTTTACGACCAGTTTCGTTCGATGCCCACGTACTCACCTTGCAGAAATGACAGAAAATAATATAGGTGGGCACTTCAAAATGGTCGGAGCCTACATTCTCTATACAACCTCCTATCGCGTCTGGAGTTCGTGATATATGGTTATATTCGTATGCGTGTGCGCAAGGTCGCCGCAGCATCTGCTGTACCGGCCCGACCGGACGCCGGCTGTGTTCCACTCCTGCGGGGTTTACATGACGATGTCGTTGGTATTTGGTGGTTTAATTAAATAAAGATTGTTCTCTAGAGCCTAAATCTCAAATCAGAGAGCGTTTCCTATTATGTTGATTGGCTATTGATTCGAGAAGATCAAACCTCAAAAATATTTCTCATTAATTCTTCTTCCTCTTCGAAACTACAAATAATATTGTTTTCGTTTAGTTTCGTGATATACATTGTGAAAAGCTAATGTTGACGAAAGATCGAACGAAACAAAAAGTAACGTCAATGACACTTCTACGATTTATTTGAGTTCACATTCAAGCCAAATACTTGGCACGCGGCACATACTTCCCGATAGGTCAGTTCAGCTACATATATCGTAAGTTGATAACATATTATGTAAAATAACGGTACAATAGTAGTTGCCAAGGCAATAGCGTTTCATTGCGGCACTGGCCATCAATCAAAGTTATCACTGCGCAAGCCATGTTTGTGCAAATATCTCAACCGGAGCTGTACGCCGGAGACTAATGAGCCATCATACCAATAGATATTCCTCGACGAATGATGCCTGGATTTTGTGCTAACTCATTCTAGGATTTCAGGCCGGCGAACGAGATTCATGTCACGGAGTGAATGATTAGAGTTTGGCGCTAAGTTAGAAGTATATTTGGGCGTGTTTGTTGTACGGTGCCAATAAATTCCGCGTCATATAACACCATGTTAGTGCGCGCGCGGCGACGCTGCGTGCGAACCGGGTCACCGAGGGCTCTGACTCATGGCGCGTCCCCCGGCTCTACCTTGTACTGCAGGGGTGATTGCTCTCCCGACCGCCGCTATGCGCTCGAAACTTTTGTCGCACAACTATGCAAAAAATACTCAAGCACAATGCAGGTGCGCCAAATCAACATTCATTGTGCAAATTACAGGAACCAACGTCCAAAGTAAAAGAGAAATTCTAGAAATCCGTCCCATTCAAACTATAATTCATACATTTGCCATCTCTGGGCGTCGCTATTGAACGCAGCTGCATTATTCGAGAGATATGAAAACAAAATCTTGCGTCCTCACAGTCGGATGGATGCATTGATCGCTGAACAAGTTGGAACATGCTTTTGTGAATGTGGAAAGGCTCGATTTTCTCCGGTGCATATCGCTAAAGCGTAGCGTTTACACTCGAGCCCAAAAATCAGAAGTTTACCTTTTCACGTAGCCACCGCAGGTGTCCACGCGGTATCATCTCGTCGAGACTGCATTGTGCGTCTGTCGCGATTGTACCATTTCATTCACCTGCGCTCTGTCCGGCCCTTATTAGCCCGTCTATCGCGACCGTCGTCCTCGCGTCCTGTACACGTCGCCGCATCATCTCAAACGATTGCAGCGCCTGTCATTACAATTTGGTACATGTAATTTGAGTGATAAGATCCAGTCTGGCGTGTCAGTGCTGGCGGCAGCGTTAGACCGGATGGGAAGCCGAGATGCTGTAATTTGGCCGCACAATACCGCGCAATAATAATCGCAGCCATTCGTAATTGCGATGACATCCGTTGTACGAGATGTACATACATCTATACTCCGTGTGAAAGTTCGAAAGGGCCACTCTTTACCGGACCAAGTTTTGTTATCAGAACCTGTTTTACGCATTTTAGATATATCGGCTTTCTTTACCGCTCTACACTCGAGATAACTCGTGCACCGACAATTTTATTGCTTTTAAATTGACGAGATCTTTTTGTATGTTCATGCTCGTTTACTTAATAAGGGATTAGGCGTCGTTTCACACCTAATACGGCCACCTGATAAAAAAACAATGTGTTGTCGTGACAATGGAGGGCCTACCACAACATACGGTGGATTTCGTCTGACCGAAGCGGTTATTGCTTTTGTTGGTTTTTACGGGCGGAAGTCTCATTGTCGCGGCTGTCGTGTGGTCACTGTCGAATTTGATTTGTGTGCGTGTTTTGACAATCTGCGTTAGATAAATGCACTGATTTACTATAGTGTCCGATTAGAGAGACCATGATTTCCGATGACGTGAAAGGACTTGTTCCGAAAGCTGTTTGCGCAAACTCAGGTAGATGTGGATGTTTTTTTTTAATGAAAAAATCAATTGTATGTGAAGCTCGAATCGATAAGATCTGTTTCCGACTGTCTACGCTCTTCAACAGATAAATGTAGCATGGGGTTTAATTTTGTAATGTTATCTATTGAAAAAATACTTTCGTTGTGGGCGTGGGATCGAAAGATCGAATGAAAAAACCGGATATCCCCTAGTCTTTAGTATAATGTTATGGAAATAATACCCTCTATCCTTTTAATTCAATAGGATTAAAAGATACTGTATAATTTGTACAGTCTAGCTTTTTATGTGTTACTGTATTCTACACCCCTCTCAGTTTTCGTGTTATTGAATTGTATAGGGTTATAAAAACTACGAGCATCTTTTAAAAGAGGTACAAGACTTAATCTTTTTTTAAATTTTGTACTCTTAATGCGATATTTTTTTAATGTTTTTTTTTCTTGTTTACAAGAATGGTAATTTGATGAAGATGATGTCTACCGTTATCTTGAACTGTACTGGGTTCCTTAAAAATACCTGAGTTCAATATTCATGATACCTGTTATTGATTGCCCTAATTAGTAAATCGCATAAAAAAATGTTTAGGTATCCAAACACAAACATAACATTATTGTAATACCCTTCCCCGATATTCTTTTTTTTTTAAACCACTATGTTGGCAAACAAGCATACGGCCCGCCTTATGGTAAGCGGGTACCGTAGCCTATGGACGCTTGCAACACCAGGGGGATCATTCAATATTTTTATTATCCTACAACATATTGATCGGTCATAATATATATAACCGGGCACACGTCTAAACTCCAAGCTACTAAAAGTTTTGACCACTAGACCTATCCTATGGTCATACCATTTGGTAGGTATGAGGTCATACGAACTCATAAAGAGATTGTGCCACTAAAATGACATACAGTGTCCTGGGAAGAGAGAGACGGAAAGCTTTTGTCGGTTCAAGACCCAGTTGTGGGAACCGACAAAAAGTACCATACCAAATAGTTTCTTTTACCACACAATCAATGGAAAATACCTCACTCACTAACCAGCTAACAACAAATGGACATAATCCGTTACTCCATACAAACATGACTTGTAACAACCACATTATGACCATCGCATTGAACCGTCAAAAAAACTAATAAGCCATCATAAAACCATAAAAAACTATTAAGTAACTATACATCTATCCACGTCTGACGGTCTTAGATGAAAGATTCAATCACGAGCCGAGACGTTTCTTAGAAGCCGGGTTGGTTTTTTCGCTAAAGTTCAATAGTTTTGGGGCCCCGTGCACGGAATCGAATGATTTCGCAATCGGACGGTTACTAGCTACGTGCGTTAGTACTTTTTCGTTTTTTTTTGTGATTTTGATGGTATTCGGATTGAATATGTTTATCAAAGAATGTTAGTTGTTTCTGTATTTGTTAATTGATTGGAAACTGTGGCAAAAGTGTGTGAAGAATTGGAGCATAAAACACTTATGCAAGATAAGAAAAAAATACCGTTAGCGATAGAAAAGGTTTGTGTGCTAATTTTAAAAATCCCATGTCTCATTTTAAAAGTCTCAATTATTTGTGTGCATAAATCAGGTACAGAAATTTTTTATAATAATTATACAGGTATATCATATTCTGATTTAACTTAAGCGTGTAAAAAACATAACACTGATGCTTTAGAACGAGGCGGTAGTGGATATATGTTTACAATGTACGGGACCCGCCGAATTCTTCATTTCTATCTTGCCACATTTTTTCTTAGCCACCAATCACTCGGGAGTCGTGAGCTAAGTTTTTTCAACGAGACCCGTTACTGACCTGCACCCTACACTCCTCCATCACAGATTCACAACAAGTATAAATAGTTCACACTACATCTACCTTGTATATCAAAACATCATTGAATTAACACTTACAAACACAGCGTTGGACGTTGAACTTGACAATATCATCTACTAAAAGTTGCTCGTATATTTTGTGAATGTATAAAGTGCTAAGTGATTTTTTTTTAAGTTTCGACGAGATTTATTTAGTTTTTTTCCCGGACCACCTCGCAGATGACAGTTCCATGATTAAGGGTTGCGAAGACGAGCATGTGTTGTGAATGAAACGTTTCTTTTGGACACCAAATTGGGGTGTGTGTCGTGGGAATGTGTGTTACGAGAAAATGTTTATTAGTTTAGTTTTTGTGTTACAGAAAAATTATACTGACTTAGCAAATTGCTAATAATTGCAGTTACTCAGTGTAGGTCACTGAAACTAGTTATTTTATTATATATTATAAATTATAAATGATCTTCTATATTAATAAAATGAATCGCCGAAATAATTATAAGTACAAGTTCGCGCCAAACTTATTGTCCGGGTTGAAGTTGGCACGAGCAAACTTTAACCCGGCCTTAAAAATCTGAGAAAGAAAAATATTGGATTAGAATGATTCAAAACGACAGACTACGACTTGAGCTTTCGTTTATATTTATTAAAATCTTAAATGAAGAAACATCTCCGATTTTAGGTTAGATTTAAAGTTAGCACGTGCCAACTTCAACCCGGACAATAAGTTTGGCGCGAACTGTACCAAATTGGGTAATTATTCTTTTGTTATGTTCGTTATTGTGTAACTTACACACATACAAACCTTGTCGGTTTGTGTGTGTGTGTGTAAGTTTTTAAATCCACCGAGAAACGCAGGTGAATTTGCGCACGGATCACTAGTATTAGATGTTTGATGAATGAATACGATTAATTTCAAGAATCCCTTTAAGACTCAATATAAATTTAGAATGATGCTATTAATTTTATGATTCGTTTTAATTGTAATGCTATTACTTTTGGCAGGCATGAATTTGAGTAAATGCAGATATACTACGTAGGGTAGTAAGGTTGATGAATGCTTACGGGAAACGATACAAACAATTTTATCGGATTAATTTAGTGCTGTAAATATACAAGGTGGAAGGGACATCGACGCACATTCGAATACCATGAGTTCAGTACATGATTCTGGATTTTTTCATAAATTTTTCAATTTTTCTGCAGTGTTTTTTACTTAAACGTGTAAAAAAACATTATTTCTATGTACCCAAATTAGATTTATAATTAAAAAAATGTTTTTTTTTTTCGGATCAATAACATTCACCGCGGAGCGTTATAATCGCGTTTTTAGCAATACACTGCGCAATCAAAAATGCCCATATCTGTAATAACCGATCATTTTCTACATGAATGACCTAGGTCATTTTATTTTTGACCTTGAGTAAAACCTTGTCACGACGTTTGTGCGTTGATGTCCCTTCCACCTTGTATTTTCACTTATCCAGTACATTGTAATGGAATTAAAATGGACGCTAAAGGTGTAAGTTAACAAGTAAACAGTGGTTATTAAATAAAAGAAAACATAATAAAGAATATAGTCCACTGGAGCCATCAATGTCATTGTTGATCTAAATAATTGATCATAAAACATGGAATTTATTAAATTTACCATTCACTGTCTTATGAGTCTCCATATAATATTTGTTTATGTATTTTACCTTTTTCTTGTTAAGTTTTAAATTAATACAGTCATAATATTGGTAATTTCATAAAGATTTTACGTTTTTTGTTACGATTTACGTAAATTTGTAAAAATGATTATTATACCTGCCGGGTCACCCAAATGATCTCGATTGTAAATAAGTACTTATATACTTGTTTCCATTTCATTGAATGTTTGTTGTTTGTCATAATTTTAATAAATGTCTCCAACCTTTTAGTGCGAGATCCGCTAAATATAAAGTTCATTTAAACGTTGTAATGAGTTCCTATCGAAAAAACAATTTTATTAAAGTGTTTTTTCGTTTGTATGCGTTGACTCTTATTTCTCACTTTCAGTTTAATAATAAGAGATGTTTTTTGGAAAGTATCCAAGTTGTATTTTCTTTGGCAATTCGATTTGCAGTTACAAGCCAAATAAGGATATTTTGGATATCAATAGCTGATACGACAATAAATAAAAATATCTCGTAAGTAGACTGATTCTTACATCAGAATATTTACATCAGACATATTATTTTGAAGGTTTACTACTGACCTACCTTTCAGGAACTTGAGAACCTTATTACAAAAGATGCTCTTAAAAATCAAGGTTTTAAAAATAAAATAGTCTTTATTTCATTTGTGATAATGATGACATCAAAAAGAGGTGAATAATGGTTATACGTACGTGTACATATTTTATTTCTGAGTTTATTAGACACATTATACCTATAACGTGATAAATGCGTAAAAAGTAGATTTATTTCAATATGAAATATTTGCGTCAATGTCAGAAATCAATATCATTTAGATAGAACACTATTTGTAATTGATATGTTATTTACAGTTCACAATAAACTATCTAATAAATTATTTAAACCCTTTATTATGGTAAATGAAAAAATAACTACATGCCACATTGTGTGACAATAAAATAATTCAATTCAAATTAAGGGTTATGTACCTCCATAACGCCCTAAAGTAAACACGGCGGAGGCAATTGAGTTATTATGGTATAAAACAAATATAATAAATAATGTTCACAATAGTACGGTGTATTATTCGGCTCATAGTGGCGTGAAGTCTACTGTGGTAAATGCTTGTTGGTGTCGTTGTTTAAGTAGGTATCGGGCCTTTTCGATCCACGTTGCTGAGTTTTAGGCCCGACAAGTCAGCCCGATGATAAAGCTACTGAATTGCATACGCACTACGCTAGCAAGTGCAAATGTAGGAGTTATTATCTTTGAGTTTACTCGTCGTTTGAACACTTACTTTAGAGCACCAATTGATGGGAATATAAGCTTGGTGCCCAATGTAGAATTTTTGGCCAATGCGGATTAAACGTCGACCAGACTGTGATTATTTCTTATTTTGAGAAGAGTTTAGAAATGTTATACTACGCTGACTTATTTGTAGAATGGTAAGACCAAAAGATTATTCTCTGTTACAATACATTGGTAGTAATCTTTACTATCATGTGTCAAGATAATATTGCATTATAAACAAGTTTTACAAGGAAAATGATTGGTCTTAGACTTAGCACGCGGAAGGCTTGCTCACAGATTATTATACAATAGCTTTGTTTGTAAACAACACATAATTGTAAACAGTACTGGAATTGTTGATAACATTGTTTGCTAAGGCTTACTCTATCAGCAATTGTGAATGATTGATCATTATGACATTTGCTGCCTAGAAATTGGGTTACGGATGTCTCATCTGATATAATTTAGACGCGTCTGTTATATTGAAAGCCGTTCCCCATAAAAATGGTAAGAGGACGATGATGGTGATATGAACGTTGTTTTGTCAACATAAGAAATACCATCACGCCTCTATTCCCCGAAGAGTTAAGCAGAAGTGTACTAATGTACACCCACAGTTCGCCAGTATGCTTAGGGGAGCGTGCCTATTGCCATCAACCAAGCACAAATTGAGACTCCGAGCTGTTACTGGGAAATGAACAGAAAATCCAACAATACTTTGGTCAACCCAGGACCTCTAGCGTAGAAGACGCCCTGGCGCCATTAAACCAACGAGGCACTCAAAGAAAGAAACGGGAATTATACCCCTAAAGATCTTTTAATATCTGCACATTAATCCATGAAGATATCTACGCTGAAAACAAGGAAGATCCCGTGTTTTCTCACCTAACTGTACCTACAACTTAGCGTTCTTGCTACACTCTAATCTGTGAATCTACTCGTACTCGGCGAGTCGACGTACACATACACGCCGTTATCAGTGTCACAATGCGGCGATACCGTCGCCGCACTGCGCATTCAGGCCGACTCCCCGACTATAATATTTAAAGCTCTAGCGAACGGCGCGATACATAATTTAGTGTTTGAAGTAGTTTTTATAAATATCTAGTGAGGATTGTGTAAATGAGAATAAAGAAAAATTAATGTTAGAATGATACTGATTCCTACTTCACATAAAATTTATGAAATGAAATGTCGAATTTAGGTGCACCGTTCCAAATTAGTCGTTTCCTATGGAGAAGAACCGGAAAAAACGAAGAAGAAAATTAGTTAAAAAAAATCTGTATTTACTAAAGGCCTGTTTCAAATGTTGTTCCATTTTTTTATTCTGGCTTTCCAGAGTTCCAGGCCTGCCATGCATTCCAAAATAAGCCTTTGGAAATAAATTTTATAGGCTTCAAAACATCACAAAGGGCCTTTTGCACCACCTAGTAAACTCCCTTTAAATATCATACGAATTTCGTTCCATTTTTTAATTTATCCGGCGTCTAACCAAAGTTGTTAAAATAGGCCCTATGTCTTTTGGAATAAAGGTTTCAAAAGATATCAACTACATCTTCTCACGACGAGGGTAAACACCGCTATGACTAAGGTCTCCTTCAGATTACGCGGTGTCAACGGGTTGGTGACCGAGGAACAAGTCTCTTGCCCCACTGACATCAGCGGGACCGCCAAACTAATTGAGCAACATTATAAGGTCAAAGTTATTCCTCGTCGTTATCAGCTGACATCCGTTGATCATACGCACCGCTTGAATTTTTTTTCGATGAGAAAACTTGCGTTGATAGTGTGGTTGGCGAATAATAGATTTTTACTAAATTCTACTTTAATATTGACTACTGATAATTATACTAGACTGTCTCGTGAGCTTAGTGGTTCTAAGCGCGACTTCTACGCTAGTGGTTTTGGGTTCGATTCCCAGGTCGAGCAAAATGTTCTCTCCACGTCTGTATTCCCCGGATGATAATAATAATATAATTTAGACCCACAGTTCGCCTGTATGTTTAGGTCCCATGTATAAGGGGACGAGTTCTTCACATGCAAATAATTGCAATATACTTCATCGACGCAACAATCGAGCAATGTAAACGAACCATAAACAAACAAACTCACAAACATAACAAGGCATGACATCAGTGTTTCTCAAAACTGTTAAACCAATGCCTCGTTCAGTGCACTAGACAATTAGCTGGCACTCGACAAACAAAATATCGTAAAGCCAGTCAACCGATATTCAAACTAAGACTTGACACTGATATCACGTGGTACTTACAAAATTTTAATCTCCCTTATCTAGATTACCTTCTAGTTGCATAAAACTAAAGGCTATTAAAGATGCGGTGACGTGACAAAGCGGCGGGTATTTTATGAAGAGTTTACGTGCGTGACGTGACGTCGGCTGTTCTGCGGTTCTAGTACAAATTTTGTACGCATCGCACATTCTTACGGCCCTTCATAATTGTTTGTCGAGATACATCACGTTTGTTCTGTCTTAGCTTGCCGCTTCCTGTATTGAAATGGTTCATGTTGTTTTTGAAGGTATTTACTATGGTTTAAAGTCCAAACTTCAACGTAGTAAAATTTACAATGATGGATTTAGATTTCATAAACAGACGAAAATTTTGATTCAAATTTCTTACAAAAGTGTTGATCAATAGTAACAATGCTACTTTATTTCCGCAGCCAAATTGTCCTTTTCCAGGGTTTTCAGTGTATCAATAAAGTTTAGCATTAGCAATATTTCTACCATGTATCTCGCTGGCCAGTGCAATACACTTATGTAATATAATGTCCGACGCGCACTTGACCTTACGACCTATGCGATATTTATTGCAGAGTTAATAGGCAATAGTGACTACTAAACACCAGAGGCCATTTATCACGGCCGTCACTTAATGTGTACTGAAGGAATACTTTAATAATATTTGTATTTCCTAAGACTGACAAATGTGTACAAAATTTTTTGTCGTCGCTGGAATCGTGCATTTGTCTTGTAATTCTCACGAGAAAGAGCGAGACAAAACAGTGGAGCAAATTTAGTCGTAGCGCGCAGAAAGTTAAAGAAACCTTACGTTATGTATAGCTTAAAGACTCTTAGACAAACAATCATATTGTAATATGGTTCCTACAGCTTAGTCCCCAAGCTCGTTTCAATGTTGGCCTCGCAGACGTATCATTTAGTCGCAACGACTTAATGACATGTCGTGCCTCTTCAATTGTAAATATATTTGTACACAATACAAACGGATATCATTAGTGCAACAAGTAGGGCGAACCGTGTTTGTCATAGAAAAGAATAGTTTAATATTGTTTATTTTTAATGGTAGAGACCTCATGTTTTATATCGCTTATAGGTCTAGGTTAGGTCAAACAATAATGGTTAGAATCATAAAGATAGACTTGTGTATGTGAGAATTGTGTTTCGAACTAAGATCTGTATTCAATGATCCGTTTGACGGATGATCGGATTGTGATCCATAAGGAACTGAAGACACAAATAGTGAAGAAGTATCTAGTAACAACTGTAATGCCTCCGCAGAAACGAATGAGGTTCAATCAGATTTTATCCTTGAAGAATCAGACATATTTGCACTGGTTTAAGATAATAATATTCAGTATCCGTTAAGTTCTGCGATTTTGAAATAGTGTGACCATGAATAAAAATTGAATCTCTATTATAATCTTCCAACCATTCGGCTTAAGCGAGACAAATTAAACGTTTATATAATCAACGTGTTTGATTTAAATCGATTTTGGTTTTCATGTTATTCTTAATGGTACAGGCGTTTTACTGTGTTACCAAGGCCGGTAATGCCTTGATATACACCGGCCTGTCGAGGCCACGGTAAATGGGAAAATTCTTGCGTGTTGGTAGATATTTCAATATTAAGTTTACCCAATCGCCATTAGAATGACTTAATGCCATTACTTATAATAACGAATTAATGTCAAATGAGGTGTGACACAAATACCATATTCTGTGGTTATTCTTATGAAGCAGGATCCTCGACCAGATCTAAGCTAGGGTTGTCGATGTTCTGCTGTAAAAGATTAATCTCTCCCGAAATGGAGGATCATGATATTTATTTGCGAGCATTATTCTACGAAACCAAGTAGTGTCACCCCCTATCTGTTTCACGTTTTTTCTCCTCCATGATTAAACACGTCTATGTAACAATTAACTACTTAATAGTAAAAAGAATGACTTCAGGAGACGTTGATGTATGCATAAGGATACGAAGAGACACTGGCCTTATCTAGACATAGAAACCATTTTACGAGTAAAAGTTTTTATTCACAAAGATCCTTTATCACTTAGCAAGGAACAGCTGGTCATGGTGATAAACTCGAAGTACAAGCAAGAAAGTGATAACGGGATGCAGGTGAACGGTACCAAGGATAACGGAATTTCCCCAGCACCTCCATTTCCGTGAAACATTTCGTGAGAAATTATTCAATAGATGCTTCTACCATGAACTAGGGATTGAATAAAAACAGTGCGAACTAACCGCTTATCTTTCCGCGCAATTTGTAGCTGTAATGGAGGGAAATGCAAAAACGTTGTCGGAGAACGTTGGACGAACAAACCATCATTATTCATGCGCTACTGCAATTTTAAGAGTTTACTTGACATGCATTTGTAATGTTACGATATTCTCCCATGGAGAGGTGGAAAGTACAATATCACATGTCCAGGACGCATAGCATAACAACCTTCAGGTTTTATAGTCTTCAGTCGACATTAAAATACATTTTTGGTGCATATCGTCAACAAAACTCGGGGCTCGCGGCTAAGTTGATCAACCGGTACTCTACAAGTTTTTCGATGTTACTGATACCCTAGTTAATCAGCCTTAATCCTAGATTTTTGGATAACCTACTAGTAGCAAAATGTTTTCTTTACTAGTATGTGTAGCGTATCAGTTAGCTCTATGATAATGATCGCGATATCTTTATCGTAGTGCCCTGCGCCTACGCAACCTCGGCGATTACGGGTTATCGAATATAGGCCGATGTGTTGGTAACCTTACCGTGTTCTCATTGATTATTTTATTATGTATTTTAGTACTTTATAATATCGAAGAAATATTAATCGACTTGCTAAGCGTTTGAGCGAACTTTTCAGGATATGCAGTCTTTCTGGTCGTAGCATTATCAATTAATCACTTGTTGCATTCTTCATAACCAAGTTCGTGTCAGTGTTCTACTTACAGTTCTCGCCAATCTTACTGTCCGGCTTGAAGTTGGCACGAGCTAACTTCAACCCGACTGTAAAAATCTGCTAATATAAGCCTTGTGAAGTTCACCTAAATTTCTCTTCTAAAATCTATCTTCAATAAAGCTTTTTTTTTACATGTAGTAAGGGTGGCTATTCGAGTTGTTAGTTGAACCTTATTCTATGCGCAGACAATTTAAATGTAAAGACATACTGTGTACTTATTCATTGCAATTTGCACAACTGCACAGAAGTACTTATTGCACCAAGAAGGCCTCACGTCTAATAACGTTTTCCTCAATGATTTCTACTTACAAATCGCCACACGCAATGCTACAAAAAATCTACTCGATAAATGAGTAGCAACTCATACAACTTCATTGGGGAGCTGTCTAACCACTACATAAACAATCGATTAAACTGCAACCAACAGTCGACCAGCACAACTTCACAACTGTCGAGCCTCCCTGCAGCCATTAACTGCACCGAGCGCTAAACTTAATCGCTATCTATAAATAGACACGTCTGACTCGGCAGACGTCTCACTACACTCCAATCCAGACAGATACTAACGGCTTATGTCAAACTTTCTCACACACGATATTCAACCTTATTGAATACATATAAAGTTGTATTTGTGTCCGCAGAACTGGATTGCAAAATATAAAATACAGTTTTCTTAGGCATGATATCATTGAGCTATTTTGAATCGTATCTTAATGTGATAGAGTGGAATTTTCGTTGCTATGCTACAGTTGCGCTCAGATACGTAGGCTGCAAGTTAGGTCGGAAAATGAAGCGCCGTTTATAGTACTCATTATAGTACTATCGTAGTATTGTGTGAGTGTGTGCGTGACGCCGTGTGTACGACGCGAGTTGCGCTGCAATCGGCTGCATCGGTTGCATGTGTGGGTGTAGAGTAGTTATACTCTGTGAATGGAGATTGTATTTATGTTTCCCTGTCTGAGGTCGGAGTGTGGCTTTATTGATTTTTTTTCATTACGCTCTGCGTCGGATGCAGGGGAATGGGAAACTAGTAATGGAATAGTAGTTGCTTGTCAGTTTGACGTTTACTTTTTTATTTCCTTTTTGTGAGCCGCGCGCATTAGTGGAGGGAAAATGGGGGTTATAGAATGTATTCCGTGTCTACGGAATGGTTTGGTTGTATGAGTTTTTCCATAATATTTGGAGTGACTAAGTAGAGTAAATACCTAGATAATGACTGATTAAAAAAACACGTACATTTTATAATTGATATTCTCTTCTGATTGCATTTCCTGATTCATAATTTCATGATTAGCGTTATCAAACGATTTTTCGTTTACAAAATACTTACCTTTTATGATAAGAACGAATTCATTGACCAAGAACGATTCAACCGATTTTGATTTCGTTTTTTTTATTTGAAAGGTGAATTAGTCGGGAGTGTTCTTAGCTATGTTTGAGGAAAATGGTCCAAGATGGCCGCCGCCACAAAATAGCGAATTACATATTTTTTCACAACTCCCTCAATATGGGTATCAAATAAAAGGGCTTCACTAGTAGAATACTATATACTTTGATAAATTTCAAATTCAAGATGGCCGCCACCAACAAAATGGCAAATTACATTTCGTGTCGGGGGTTTTCTAAATTTTTAATTTATAAACGACAAATACCTTGCTCCTTTACTTTGTGTTATTTAATGAATATAAGGTCGACAATAAGTATTTGTTCAACTTACATCAATGTTATCATTTACTTATGTACTATTGTCATTTGCAGGTACTCGCCAAGCGCCACCAGACACAACTTGCAACAATGGTAAATATAATAAATTATGCACACTATTATTATTTATGAATATGTTCATTATTAAATTAATAATAATCACGATGCAACATCGTGATAACACTCTACATAGTGATGTCACCGCTATTCATCATTATTATGTCGATAAATATAATTTTATTAATAAATTTATATTATTTATGTATCTACACCAATCTACACGCGTTATCAGTGGCCTTAGTAACGCCACGTTGGATTATATGTTTTATGATTAAATTAGTCACGTGTATTCGTTTACGATTCGATTTCATTTTCTTTTCTATTCCGACCGTTGCGAATGTTAACAATGAATTGTAGAAAAAAATCGCGATTATGTTGTTGATTTTTGGTCCTTTGGACCGTAAAGGCTCAAAGGACTTTATGAACGTACCTAAACTTCAAGTCCTTATACTTAATAGAAAAAACATCGAGCCTTAAGAACCTGGATGCCTGTTTATGCTGAGAAAAAGCTCGATTCCTAGGTACCTTGGTTCCTAGTCGGGTTTATGAAGAATGCTTATTCTTGGGCCTGATACAAGCTCACCTATAGTCGGTTAAAGTCGGAGGTAATCATATAAAAATTATCAGGTGACAGGATGGATATCGATACGTTTATTATAATAATAACTTCGCAAAAGATAATGCACTGATAAAGAAGGTGTTCCTATCCCGACGATATGTTCGTTCGTGGTCACCGCAATATCTGAGTAGATACTTGACTAGTGACGCGCGAGCGATGGCCTGGTCAAAGTATCGAAACCTTGACCACATTATTAAATATAATAGCGGTTGTACTTAGCTAGCTAATTCTTACTATAACTATACTGTAAAATTAAGTAGATACCATAATGCGGACTCAAAATATTTTATTTTCACATAGACCTTATACAGGCACTTATGAAATGTCGAAACTAGGTGCGCGGTTCCAAATTAGTCGTTTTCTATGGAGAAGAACCGGCAAGAAACTACATGGTTACTCTTTTAAATTTTTGGTTTTTTACAATGAGATCTTATACAATAATATATGGAAACTTACACAAGTATGAGAAAACAATCTAGAAACGTTTGCCAAATCTGATACAGGATAAATTTTAAAAGAAAAATAAAATACAGCTAGGCTTGAAATATACGTCTAAAGAGTTTTCCCATTTACAAAGCGTGAAGCTAATAAAAAATATATTATAGAAAGCAACTGGCAATATTTTAGCAGGGTATTGTATTTGAATAGACTGTTGAATACACTCCTATGAAAATACATCTCCATGATGTCTTTTTTACGAAATAGGCCAGAGTAGTTCACAGACCATAAGAAGTTTCTGATACTAAAACTAGGTTAGACACATTAATCCTAATATAGTATAAATCTTTTTAATCTAATCATTCAATGAGCTATCTATGTCAATAATTTCCCCCGGCCTTCAAATTGGTCGATACGTTGCCGTTTATCGATAGATAACGCATCGATAAAAGGGGCCGCAGTAGTCGGTTAAACAATTATTCATGTAAAACAACTATTTTTATTCAACAAATATTTAACTTAGGTAAATAAAATACAGTCTAGGAATGAGTCACTATAAAACTATCGACTAAAGAGCAACTGCAACTATATGTTACAGTCGTGTTATATTTGTATTGTACTTTTTCTTTTAGTTTCAAAGTTTCATTAGAATTCAATTTCATGGTGACGAGAGATGAAAGCATTAGTAAGTGGGCAAGAAAACCTCGTGATTGAATTGAAAGCAGTTCTAGTAAACAAATAAGGAAATCGGAATAGTCACAATGATGTTTCAAAATATGATATTGAAATTACTTTACACTGCAGTATTACTTTACACTGCAGTATATTTGAGGTGATAAACGGCTTCGTTAGTAGATTTGCGGTAAAGCACCTCTATTTTTACCCGAATGCCGAAGGAGGTGTTTGACGTAAGTATGTATGTATGTATGTATGTCCGTACCTATGTCCGCTCGTAACCACTCAAAGGCTTAACCGATTTAGATAAATGATACGTTATTGGATTTGTCTTGATAGCCTGAGTGTCACTGGGTACATGAAATTTAACCAACTAACTCTTTAATGCTGGCTAATTTTGAAAATCATCTTTAAGTCTATAAGTTTTCTTTTCAAATGATCATTTTTATTGTGATTGTTTCTGCATTCAACCACTCTCCTATTATCACTTCTTCCCAGTATGTGTTTTAAATCAGCGGAAAAGTAATTTAAATTCTTCGACCGTCTTCGCCTTAAATGATTAAGACTTTACCTGCTACAACATCAATTAAAACTGTTCCAAGTAATAGCGTTTGCAAATAAAATATTAATCACCCGGCAACACTGTCTTAGAAGCTGTAATAAAACGATGTTAATAATTAAAATACGTAATCACTATAAATAAAACATGTTAGATAATGAAGCACGTGAATAGATAAGAATTTCAGCAGTAATGATAATACTGATAAGGTTTGGTTTACATATATTTTCTCGGAGGCTGACCGACTCGCCAAGTTAGCTGCGATTGGAGGGGTACGAAAAAATATTTCACCGACCTATTTGGAGTTTTTACCTAGATACAAGATATGTTGTCATCGATCGTGGACAGAATATTTTGATGAACGCAGTAAAGAGAAAGGGATATGGTACAAAACCATCCAGTGTGAGCCCTCTCGCGTGCCTTGGTTTGTAAAAACTAACATGAGCAGGTTCTTGTTAAAGATTGCTTTTAGACTTCGTTCAGGACATTATCCGCCTGCAAAGTTTGCATATCTTATGAGAAAGGCCGAATCTCCGAACTGTTCGGATTGTGGGAAAGTTGAGGATGTGCAACATTTGCTTATGGAGTGTGTCAGGAATAAGGGGGAAAGAGAGTTGCTGCTGAAAAAATTCAATCTTAATCGGACCGATGTTGGAGTTATCCAACGTGTGTTGGCTGACCCCACATCGGAGATGGCTCAAATGTTTTATCGATTACTGCCTCCGAATCGGCAGCAACTCTCCCAATAGTATTTGTGTAGTAATAGTGTAGTAATTTACATAGTTTAAGTGTTTATCATGTTTTTAGTATGATGGAGCTGATGTTTCCAAAAAGGAAAAAAGCTCCGAAATAAAAATAAATTAAAAAAAAAATTATATATTTTCTCGTTTAAATTGCAGTTTCGTTTTGGATGAACACGATATACTGTGCAAGGACACAACATATATCGAAATAGAAATTGCGAACATTAAACAAAAAGAGACTGAAAAGAAAATACATATTATATTACTTATATTCTGTATTTACGATGAATTTTACTTTTTTGCTACATGTTAATAGTAGGGGAGGTGGGGCAGATTGATACCGTTTTTTTGTTTCGTCGCTAAAAAATATAGTTATAGAGATATTGCAACAAAAACTATTATTCTGGATCGAGAATGTATCTAGGTACAAACGTAGGTAGGTATACATTTCACTGCAAAAAGGCACGTAATTTTTTTTTATGACGCTTTTTCTGAAAAATGGGTTTTGTATCAAACTACCCCATGTACGGGGCAGTTTGATTCGCTTATATATCTTCTTACATAACTTATATACATTTGTTTAGAAATTAAATAAATACATTTTGATTCGTTTTTAACTTTATTTATGAATTAATCACAGTTTCATTCTTATTTACCAGAAATTAACTTCGTTAAGTATATATATTTTGTATATATGTATTTTTACATTTAATTAGTATCAATTGTTTTTATTTTTATTTTTTTATATCCCAGAATGTTAACTGGGCCCATTAGTATCAGAATTAGCAGAAGCTCTCTTCTTTTTTTTTTTTACTCGGTACATTAATACAGGTATCAATCTGCCCCATTGACTTCCGTATCAATGTGCCCCGAAGTACTTTTTCAAATTCAAAGTAATATTAAATAAATACTGGAAGTAACTATGGAAAACTGATTATTTTATAGAGTAATTCACAGTATTTATTGACTACATAATGTAGATGCCTTTAAAAAACAACATTAAAACTGCCGAATTATGCACATCCTAAAGTTGACGAAATTTTTCTTGCGACCTATAAAAACATATTTTTGCTTGTCGAGTCCAGCGAAACGACCGGGCGGCAGCGTTCTTCCGGTAGCTTTTTGGGTGCGTCTGTGGTTTCTATGTGTGAGAAAATTAATAGTAAACTACCATTCGTTTAGTTTAAATGACCGCCGTATCTATGTGCCCCATGCATCAATGTACCCCGCTTCCCATTGATAAACGAGAACTTTTAAAAGACAACTTTTAAATATTACTAACACAAAATGGCGTCGAATTCTGTCCCAATATTACCTAGTTACTTTTATATAAACTGTGCGTAAGACAGAGGCACGGGCATTCCTGTCAGAATAAAAAAAAGTTTGTTTAATCGAAATCAATTTAATGATTCTCATGAAAATTGTGGAATGTAGCCGAATGGGTACTTAAAATGTGATTTGAACTTTGACGCCTCACATTTGCCTTGGATTGGTGCGTTATAATAAGAATTATTTGCGTCACAGTCGCACCAACACGTACTGAAAGGTTTATATGAGCATTGTAAACGATTTGTTCAGCTGGGCCGTTGTGTTGCCACGGTAAATCCACCTATTGTTCTTACAATGAAATCCACTCAATGTATGAATGTGTGTCAACGGGTCAGTTTCTATGGATTATAATTAAGACTATGATTGTGTAATGGCGTAAATTAAATATGTTCGTTAGCCCGTTTATGTGGACATCGGCTCCTAGAATTATATCGATTACTATATGGATTCGCGTAATTTTTGCATTGTTCGGTTAAATGAGTACAACATGTCGATCGAGTTTACGATGTTCATTCAGGTATAAAAATGCGCAGTGCCAACAAAATTCCACTTAATGACGTAGTTTTACTTCCATGGAAAAGATTTAATAATACAATCACGCTTGTAGAGTGGGCAGAGCTGTACTGATTTAACCCACAGTGCCTTGTGTTTTTGTGTTCCATGACATAATGACACTACTCGGGCACAACTTCCAAACTCCCAAGTTGCTGACAATTTCATAGAACAACCCAGTAACACGGCTCTTGGCTGCGTAAACCAAAAACTCTAGCTCAGCAATCCACCAACTCAGATTACCTTTTAAGTTATTACCTTTTAAATGAATTTATTTTAATAGTTAAAAGGACTGCCTCGTTGGTCTAGTGGTCCCAAACGCGACTGCTACGCTTAATATCCTGGGTTCGAATCCCGGGTCGTGCAAAGTGTAGTTGGGTTTTTCCGTGCAATTCCCAGTAGCAGCTCGGAGTCTAGATTTGTGCTGTTGATGGCAATAGGCTCGCCTCCTATTATTACATGGGACTTAAACATACCGGCGAAATGTGGGTGTACATTAATACGCCTCTGCCTACCCCTTCGAGGAATACAGGCGTGATGGTATGTTATGTTAAAAGATACTAATAACTTTAGGTTTTAACGTGACTGAGTAATCAAGTTGTACTGTTTATGCTAATAACTAGAAGCTAAATTGTTGCAATTAAATTGTTATGATAAAATTTAGATTAAGACTTTATAAAACTGTTCAGACACCGTTACGAGGTATGATGTACATGCAGATAAGTATATAATCTTGAGAATGTGCAGTCATTGGATATAAAAGTGCAATTAAAACGTCTAGATTTTGGCATAAGATGGCTAGATCGCTAAAGAATTTGTAGGTAAAATTAATATTACAGTAATATAAGTTTTACAGCAACAAAAATTGGAATAGGAAATATATTTCCGGACGACCTCGGTAGACACTTTGACTGGTTTTAGGAAGAAATTGGAAGAACTTGTTTAAGTTTTGGTAATACATACCTACGCTTAATGATTCATGTTTAAAAACCGGAAAATCAAAAGGTTTTAAGAGATAAAATGAAATATTTGATAGTAGATTATGCCGCCTACTCAAGTATTCAATATAAAACCAATATAACAGTTTAAATTCGTTGAATTACCTAACAAAACTTTATTAAAATATATCTGCGAAGGTAATAAATACCAATACTCTTGAATCACACATAAATACTAGAACGAAACAAACTTTAAGTATGAATATGTGATTGTACGATAGAGGTAAGGGAAAAATATTTGAAATTGAATCAAATCCCAGTCCAAAAACTTCCCCAGTATAAAAAAAACCGTTCTAAATATAACTTTTATTTTTAAACCATAAACTTAAGCAACCCATTCACTCTGTAATGTTGACAATATATGTATAAAGCGAGCTATTCACTCCCACATAATTGATACTAAAATGTTACAATTATTATTAACACTATAAAATCGAGAGAATCATACCATTGAACTGGGCCACGAGCCCACGACCTACAACATGTCTGAAGTGATAAAAATAATCAAAACTAATTTGTTTTATTATATAAACATACATTATGGAATATTTCGAAGTGTCTGCTTTAATTAACCGATTAATTAATCACGAATAAAATAAAAGTTTAAAAACTAAAATCCGACTGCCAGAATAAGATTGGTGGTTTTGTATATATGAGAGAACAGATGAGAATAATAGTTTGTGTTAAACCTTGGGTTGCTAGAAAAAAATGATGTATAAAATATCTTTCAAGATAAACGAGAGGAAAGAAAACAATGAAGAATTGGACCAAAATCAAAATTGAAACATGTATCAGTGTTTCTGTCAAATATTTAAAACTGATAGAGACGGCAAGTCGCCCTTAAATTGAGATAAAATTTATATTTTTTCTATCACAAATAATAAATTATATTTTTTCAAAGATAAATACAAAAAAAATATATCTAAAATATCTTTGTAAATAAAATTGCTACTAAAAGATAATTTCATCCCATCGTATAATCCCAACAAACGACAAAACTCAGTTCCCACTAATAAAGTCAATTAATTTTTATAGTCAATACACCCACAGCATCAGTCCCCTCCACAATGTTAATTCACACTAATTATTGTTGACCATTCGTTAAAGTTTACCTTAACGCGATCAGAAGACCGATAACGACATTCCCAGGCTTATTCCAAGACAGTGTTCATGAAATGCCCAATACTATTACCATAGAGATAACATCGGAAATTTATTATGATACCAGCTTTACTGTTTCTATAAATATTATCGACAATTCAGAGCACATACGATAATCAGAATCTGAATCAATGGGAGCCGTAATCAGGAAAAGGGATATTCTGGCCAAGTTTCTGTATCAGAACCAGTATTGATGACACCGGTATTTTAACACATTGTCAGGATGTGAAGATCTTAGCTAGTTGGACGCTAAAGCAAATTAACGAGACCTCCGGTTTAATTGTCAACCAGTATTGTGCGGGGTTCAAGTTAGTTTGGAGGTACTGTAGGATTAAGAAACGGGGTAAATAGTCAAGATTACGACGGGGCGTGGGCGAAATCGAGGCCATGACGAAACTCTTGATTGATAACGTTCCACTATACGTATTCTGATAAACGTTTCTTGTTGCTATGCGAGCATACGCGGCTACAGCTTTTTTGTTCATTGTATTTATGTTAAAATGACACACGTGACGTATCGGTCGGGTGTGCTTGCCCACCGCTAGTGGGTGGACTTTTGTGTAGGATATGTTAAAAGTGTTGTTTCTTGTTGTAATATACGACGACGGCTCACCATCACAACGTCCCTGCAACAGCAGCTTACAATAAACATCACTAATTCACTCACAACGGATACTAAAAATTCTTGCCCCCGAAATGTACGGAATGGAAACTTCAAATAAGAATTCAGGATGAGATTTCGTGTGAATAGAACAAGGCCATCGAGTCTTCGTCACACTTTAAAAATACTTAATTTCTTTTTTATAGCCATGTTACATAAATTCTCATGAATGAAGTGCTTCGAACGAGGAACGAAGTTTTCCATACGTTTCAACGGCTTCCCGCCATCTATTTCTGGGCGCAATATCATAAGAACTCTTAATAATGTCCCACGTCTCTGGCGGAAACGTGACAACCAGTGGCAACTGACACTAAAAACTTGCCTATCAATTATATTTAAAGCAGTTAACTCTCACGTTAGTGACCGTATAACTAAATAATATATTTCAGTGTCTATGCTAGCGGAGTTTTAACTCCCAAATTGAATTCAGACATAAAAAGATTTAATTTTGATAAGCATTGAACGCAAACTGCTGATTGTTTGACACAGAATCTTTTTCGTAAAATTGGCTTGTTGTTGCATCACTCTTGATATCACTTTAAATAAAATAATGATGGCATCTTTGATCATCAAGAGCCATTATTTTTTTTTTACTTTGGCCATTCACTCGTTTCGGGTTGCAGTTATTGATCCAAAAGTTGACTAAATGCTGACTCATGAGGTCTATATTAATCTTTCTTCACCCCTTCCCGGATTTATTGCTGTATTCGTCACAGCGTAATACAACCAATTTAAAATGGCAATGCATTTCTCCGTATCGCAAAACTTTTTGTTACCACATACAACAATGCAACATGGATTATTAAATTTAATAGCTATGATACGTCATCATTTTCGCTTCAAGCACGAGGGTATGGAGTGTGGAGGTCGTTGCAGTGACTTAACAGTTTTGCATCTTCATTTTAATGGACTACAATTGAAGTTCTGCCAGCTTACTTTTTTCTTTTCGTCGAGAGCCGCAGATGCTTTGCTTTTATTAATACAGTCCCAAGGGATCTCATTATTATCAGCTTTCGGATCATTGTCAACTATTGTGCATTTGATATCGTGTCACATGAGTGAAACATCACTGTTAGGCCAATTCTCTTGAGGCTAAACTCTCAATTTTATTGTGATCCATATACCTGTCCTTATCATTCATATGTTTGCCAGTTTCCTAGCGATTTACTGTTTTATTTATTTATACTTTATTTCTTATGTGATTTGCTTTTACTTTTCAAAATTCTAAATGAGTTCAATATTCTTGTTACAGATCCAACGCGACACGTCTGAAGCCGAGACTCGTTACATCTAGCATTTAGTTTATCTCAGTCCACCTATATGTTAGACTCTCTATGTTACGATCATATTAACAAAGTTATTTGATTCTCCAATATCCTACTTACATTTGGAATTTTACGAAATTTGCAGTCAACACTTATCACCGGACTTGGTATATTGTTATTATCCTCTGTATTACGTGATAGTGCTTTACTTCAGTTTCGTATGTTCTTAGGACTAATTGATTTTTAACATGGAGTAGTCCAATAATGTTATGCAAACAGTACATTTACCATTGTGGTACAATCCCGGAGGAAAACGCAAAAATGATCCTCTAGTTTATAAGTTTTATGACTTGAAACAATTTTATGATCTTTATCACGTTTTTCCGTTTTCCTTCGCGGTCCTCACAAGTCCGCAGATTTTCATTGTTTTGTTGCTCAATTCTTTGTATTTGTGTTGTCCAAATCTACGTGTTTTGAATTATATTGACTAACAAATACTAAACAATTCTAACGCATGACTCTTTATTTTTACGATATCAACTCGCGAGTATGCATGACGTCAAATAATCTTGTTTTAATAGTTTAATTATTTTAGTAATAAATGTTTTGTTAAATATTTAGACAACCTGCTACACTGACATGTTTATATTTTAAATTATTTGATTGTTTAAATGTATTGATTGTGAAATGTTTACTTCAACAATTTGTTAATTTTATTGGATTCAATCAACATAATGAGATCAGTCGTATTAAGGTCGTTGGCCTTGCTCCATAAAACTTGATTTTAGGTTAAATTCTGATCGCTTAAATTCGAGTTTTAGTTTCTGCATGGCAATACCCGGGGGTTGCTTTCTAGTTTTTTGTTAAGAAAAATTTGATTATGCAATCTGTTAATTACATCAATCAGTCAATTATGTATTATAGAAGTTATTCTTTTAATTTTATTGATTTTATATCGGATTCTAATAAACGTTTCGGCATGAATATTGGTTTCATTGAGGCTCCATGTAACGGCGTCTGTTCCCACAGTTATTTCACATGTCTTGTGAACGTTGAATAGCACGTTTAGAGGTCGGACATAAAGTCATTTTTCAATTAATCCAATGTCATCAGGACGACGCGACCTCTGCACTGAACCGGCTAAGTACCTATGTTCAGTTTGCAATTCCTTAACGATATTAAACTTTATAGGAATAATATTAATGATGAATTTGCCTTCTTTACACAAACGAGGTCAATATAGACTTAAAAGTAAATTTGTACAGTTGTTTCCTTACTACAATGAACTTTTCTAAAGGCAAGTTAAATAATGGGTATGAGATCATAGAAAGGTTGGATGTTACTACGGGAATGGTATGTACACTTCATACGTTGCTGTGGATCGGCTGTTCGAAGTATTTCTGTCTGAAATGGGTCGTTTTTGGTGTGAGCAGTTCACCATTTAATGTACTCAGTATTTAAGCTTTGAGAAACTAAAAAGTCTTTTCTAGAAATGCTACGTATTATTATTCTACAAATACCCTAGCCCTTTCCAGACAAATTGGAGTCGGCTTCCTGTCTAACCAGAGACAACAGCAGATTACAAGAAGTGAGTGCCAAAAGACCTCTGCAACTACGATATATGGCTATTGGTCTTTGCGAGTTTCCGACTACCACTAATAAGTGTCATAGGTGTTTGTATAACTTGGTCCGATAGCTTAATGTGCTTTCCAAGGAAAGGTCTCGATGTAGTTACCCATAAATTGAGCGTGGCAGTCTTTTAGATTGATCGTTGAGCATAGTTATCGCTTAGCGGCCTTCTGTTCAGTTTTTTCTATCAATGTCTATGTAAATGCAGGTTTTAAATAAATTCCAGTTTTATAAGATAGTACCGTCGCTGTACTAGTTTTATTGCTCTCCGTTTTAAATAAATCTTTCATGTTTTGATGGCGACGATGATTTATAATATCAACGGGTGCATTTTTATTTCTATGACGAACGTGAGTTTTAATGAAAAATATTAACTGTTCAAGAGATGTATAAATATTATTTCTGGCGTTAAACTTAGATTAAAAGTGTTTTGACACGAGCTCTAGAGGATTTAGTGCACTAAAAAATTAAAGCAATTAAAATCGCTGCTACAGCAACTCTTAGAGAGTTTTCAAGTATCACTTAAAGAACTAGCAGAGTTATATTATTAATTTTACAATAACAAGTCTAGATTGTCAGCAAATACTTCCACAACAAAATAAATAAACGCACGTAATATAATTTGATGTGCCTATTTTTTTTGTTAATTCAGTTGAAAATCAAGTAGCAACATCTTGGCCATGTCAGCGTTCCAAAACCTGTTAAAAGTAATAAAAATGTTAAATCTGCAAAATCATTAATTAGTTGCTGGTGCTGATAGATTTTTGCAACTAGGCCTCAATAAACAACCTATAATATCTTACAGCTCAAAGTCCAACACAAGAAATAAACGCGTTTCAAAAATACACTGCTCTAGATCCTTCTAGATAAATATATAAAATATTATTTGTTTTCTGACACAAATATATGAAACATGTATTCGAAAATCAGTTTCAAAGAGAAGATTGTTATGATAAACTGAAAAATTTTAACGAAGCAGCTAATGTAACGAAGAGTGAAAATTAATTCGTTCGTGTTAATCTTAGATTGGATCTTATCGGGTCCAATCTAGGCGGACGTTGACCGGGGTTTAAAGTCTGAAAGATCTTTTTAGACGAGATGACTAATGTAAGAGAGATATTTTCTGAATACGCAACTCTTTTTATTCTACACAAATTAAAATGTCAGACGAGTGAGTTAATTGAAATTATTAATGTGGGTAGGCACCTAGTAATTGAGGTAGGTAACGTTTCTATGTCTTGTTACCGAGGTCAGTTAAACTTTTAGTTAGTCGACAAAACATATTTAATTTTAGAACGTCAACAAAAAACAAAACATGATGCTGATAATGTCACAAGTTTTTGGTTATGTTAGGCCTTAGAAAATCTCGTACGGGATTTTTTGCACTATAACGAGTTGGTCTGTGCTGACGTATATATCTTTTACGACATCAGCAAGAACAAGTGATGGAACCTTCTCTGTCATTAATCATGTGTCATCTTTGTCCAGTTTTATCTCAAGGGATGATGCTTGACTGCCATTTTGAATACCGATCTAAGGAACCCACGGAAGAGGTGTTAACATGTTATTCATATTATTTTTCCAAGCAAAAAAAATATTTTATTTATTTCGTTTTTACGGGGAAGCCTTGGAAAGGCGGTCAGTTTTCGCAGATTTATCGACCTCGGTGACTACCATCAGCATAGGTGGCACTGAGTCCTCTAAAAAGACTACTCCAGAACTTTTGCAGGACATCTCTTGGGGTGCTATAACTACGTGGAAATGTAGAGAATATAGTATACTTATCGGCAAATGCCAGTTGCATCTTAGCTACATAAATAACGCAATTCTACACGTCAGAGAACGCAAATACAGGAAGTGTAAACATGCTAATTATTGCAAAGATCTCTGCGAATCACTGTTATTACATAAACATTAGGACAGGCCAGCAACGAGGGTGCCACGCCCTCTAGGTGCGATTTCGTTGAAACCGCTCAATTCTTGTAGGTGAGTGACATTTCATATAGTTGCATATGGCCGTCGAAAGTTAATGCCGATAAATAAAAGTTGTCCCGCCGGTGACTTTCATGCTTACGAAATTTGCTCACTTAATTGGGTTGCCTGTCAGTTATGGTATGTAAGGCTTTACACCAGTGATTGGCGAGCGAAATGCTACATTATTTGCTCTTGCTTTTGAGTATCAAGTATGTAGGTACTAGTTTTATATTAATGGATTTTTTCGGACGTTAAAAGGACGCATCAGTAGCGTATTATTAGAATGCAACGAATTCTCATCTAAAATAAAAATAATAAATCTTATTCAAAGAGTAAGACAAGAAAGTTCAAATTCGACATATATGAGCATAAGTTTACGCTGACAGTATTAAAACTTTGTCCTTAAAAAGCAATTGGGTTGTTTAACTGGTCTCTCACCAGTTGGCCACATATGGTTGGTTTATAATAAACTTAATAACCTTCAGTCAAGAAAGTGGCAACATTTACTAAACGGCTCTTCTTGAAGCAACCTTATTGCAGCAGATCATCAATAATTAGTCAGCATTCGCTTTGTCAATTCTATCGCATATATCTTGCAATACAACACTACTGTAAATCGAACGTTGTACCCAACAAGAAGTGTAATGCATTTTTTTCCCCAAGACATATGTACTTACGATTTAACGATTACATTGTAATGTACAGCAACGTCTATATTAACTTGCTTTTGTTGCAAAAAATATTCTTTATATTATTGTCTTTGTTATGAGACGAGATTTCGAAATTACCTTGTCTGAAAAGAGATGATACTTATCGTAAAAACTGGAGATTGCTGCAACCGCAATGCAGATGGCCTACGGAGGATGTAGCTCATTTAGGCAAGCAGGTCACCTGGATATAGGATTCGGAGTAGAAGTAGTTTTTTATGTATTTTTCTAGGCTAGAGTGGTGGTTAAGTTAAAAGCTTTACCCGCTTAATTATATAAAACACTATTAAAGAATTGCAACATACAGTACAACCTCGTTTTGACAGCGACTAATTGGCTGTGAAGACAATAAAACAGCTGAAGATGTTAGCAAATACAGTCGGCCGCTCACTTATGGCGAACTGCGTTCGCTAACTCAAAGTTGTACAGCCAATTTTCAGGGGCCTTATGTGAGAATCTGCGCCTTATTTTGCATTTATACATCTAGCAATTCCTCTGGAATCAAATCATATTGGGAACCATCAGCATCAGTAATTATGTGACTCATCAAAAAACCTTGTTACGCCTTTAGATCTTCTGGATCGGCAAAACAGTAAAAACACAAAAAAAACAGTTTCGTTGAAACATGTTAAAATATAAGTAGGTCGGTATTACGCGTATAATTTTCAACTTTTTATTTTGTGCTTATCCTTCAATCACTCTGTCAATTAAGATAACAAGTTAAGGTGATTATGTACATCTGTACACGAAGCAAGTTTGTTTGTCGCTTGGTTCATATGTGTAAGACCGCCACCAAATAGTTTTGCTGTATGTTGCGCCATGTTCAGTAAGAGGCAAAGCTCGAAAGGGCATGTATTTACTTTATTATACAGAAGAATATTAGATCTCATCAAAATATGACAAGCTTATGGGCTGCCTGATGGTAAGTGGCATACCCAGCCTGTAGATCCCAGCAATACAAAAGTGGTGTCTCTCACACTTCAGACTTCAGTTTTCAAGCCTCATTTGTACAACACAACACTATAGCTTAGCAGCATACATAAGGAATATTTTTTATTATAATTATTCAGTCATTATCGTCCCACTGCAGGGCAAATGCCTACCTACCCTCTTTCCATTCCTCACGGTTTAAGGTAATTGGGACCAATCCTTCCAGAAGGAATCAAGCTCATCCCGCCATCTTCGTCTGGGCCTCCCGCGCTATATGTAATCACCCCAGACAAACTAGTGCTGAAAGCCTACCACCTCCTTGGACGCAAAGTATTTTTTTAATTTACGTGATGACAAGTTGTTTAGTAACATAAAAATCAAAGACACAAATATTTTAACGTCAAGTATATGACATTCCACCAGCTCAAGTTATTCCAAAGTTCATAATAACCCGACACCTATGGAATTACATAGTTACTAGAATTTCGATTTGTTTGCAAATAACGTAAATTAATTGAAATATACTCACTAGCGTTTGCGTAATAAAACCTGCCATACTTATTTACAGATACATTGTAATTGAAGATTGACGAATATATTATGATGATGATCCTGTATTCCCCAAGGCTTAGGCAGAAGACCCAGAAGACCCTTGTAAACCCGCAATTCGCCGGTAGGTTCTAGGCTAGTAGCTACACAAAATATCATTGAATAGAAAAACCTGATCGACAAAGCAGTCGCGCATTCAACTATTACAATAATGAAGATGACATTTTAATTTTAAACAGATTTAGCTGATGTTAGCAACGATTCAAATTACGGCCAGTGTTAAACTTTCCCCAACTGAATCTCTACGGTGTGAGGTTTGGGATTCACAAACTAAAGCGTAGATAGAGGCTTCTTGGAGCTTTAGTTTGTGAAACCCAAACTTCAGCCAGCTCCGAAGCCAGTAACATTTCCGCAATCGTTTTGAAGTATCATCTTTATGTTACCTTATAATACGAAGATGTTATAATGTTTTTAAAACCCAACTTCAAGCGATTTGGTGTAATTTTGTAATCTATGTCTGAACAGAACAACCCAATTCAATGGCCAGTCAGATATGAGGTCTAAAGGCCGAGCAAGTCAGATATTTTCTCGCTTCTTACGAGATGTTGATCTGAATGGCAATGACGAATTGTACTTTAAACCAACCAACCAACCAACGGAGAAAGACTAACAACACTGTTGTGTTGACCCTGGCTTGGCAACCTGGGATTTTAGTTTTGATAACATAAAAGATTTGTCGAAATTAGCGACAATTTTTTTATGGTTATGTGGTGGCCAAGCCAGGGTCAAGCACACGAGACTGTTTCAAAAGCGTCAAATTACATATCGCTTTAGCACATCTTTAATTAAGCTCACGTTGGTAATCAAGCTTTATGTGGTCGCTCACACGACTGACGTATGCATTGCAAGAGAAAGTGCAGCCGACAAGCTGACAATGCGTGCGAATAATTATAGCGCTTAGCTGTGATTGGAGGAGAGACTGATCGCGGCTCAGCTGGTATTACTATCAGGTTAGGTTTAGAAGTAGATCTGTTAAGATTATTGTGTATAGTTTAAGAGTGGCTTCGCTTGTGCTATTTTTTTTTATATATTTGTACATTTTACACAGCTCCATCTAGTCCCATACTAAGCAAAGCTTCTACTATAGGTAATGGATAAAATACTTATTTTTTTTTGTTGTAAATATATACTTCATAATACATAAGAAACAAACAAACATTTACATTCATCACATAGCAACAGCAGCAGTCTGCTCTTTTCTGCATTAATTGCCTGTATGTCGCATTTCAGTCGAGGGGCTCGTGGCCAAGTTGTAACTACGCTGATGAACCGATCTGCAAGGTTAAGCTACACTTGCCGCGGTCAGTCTTTGGATGGGTGACCATTCTTAACATATCAAGACCCCCTCCGTGCCTCGTAGAGCACGTAAAGCCGTCGATCGGGTTGTCATACGAACACCTATGACAATCGTAAGTGGTAGTCGGAAACAAAAAGCCTGACAACCAGTCTATCCTTCGAATATCGGTATTGCCCAGAAATTGGGTTGCGGAGGTCTGATGGCAGTCACTCCGTAAAATACTAATATTCAGCCGCATCCTGGTTGACTGGAAACCGACCCCGACATGGTTGGAAAAAGGCTAGGAAAAAGACCTATGTCGAATGTTATTGTGTTGTAATTGTTATTATATTTGTGTTAATAGATTAGTCCTTTTCCTTTTGGAGACAGATTGCTTATTAGATTTATCACTATATTTCATGTCTCATTCATTATCTACTCAATTATAGACATAATAGAATATTAATTGTTATTGAGGTTTGGCGCCGCGGCGCCTCGCTGCAGTACTTGAGGTTTGAATGTGTTAACTCAATGATATATTACATTATGTCTACTACAAGATAGACCTTATGTAGATACTGGAGTCGAGCTGACTTTTCAATACTCAATACATCGTTTGTCTCAATGCTTTGACCTACCTAAGTGTTATAACTTCTGCCAATAAACACTAAAATCTACAATATATCCATCATGCTTTTATTCCAAGGTTAAGTCAAGCTATTGACATGCTTTTTTATCTTAGATAGGCTTGCGCTTGACCACAACTCGCCTGATGTTAAGCAACGATGTGGCCTACGATGGAGCGCGCTTGCCGAGAAGAAACCGATTCACTCTCTTCTTGAAGACACCCAAATTATAGGTCTCTGGGAATAAGGATATTTTGAGACTTATAGAAAAACCCTATAAAATACTGCTTGGTCTGGGTATCAAACCCAGGACATCTCGCACAGTAATTGCACTGGTGCGACTTATTAAGGAGTCTAAAATTGTATAAGTATATTGCAAATTTAACAAAATGTTGATACATACACTCTTACCCTTTTCCCTTAGGGGTAGGCTAAAGAATGGCATTTGCTACGATTCTCGCAAAAAAAAAACTGTTTAAATTTTCTTCCTCGTTCCCTCACTGATGAGGATGACAATATTATGTTGCTTGCTTCCGCAGACTGCGATCATAAGACGTGTGGACCTCACGATGGATGCTGCCGCCAACCGACTTCCTCGCCACGTCCGACCATCTTGCAGATGCTCTACCCCTAACACGTCTGCCTTCCACTTGACCCAAGATAATTTGCCTCTCCAGACAATGCCTTGGGGACCGCATAATATGTCCGAAGAAACTGAGGGTACGTTTTCGGCAGATGGAAGAGAGCCGCGGGGTGATGTCGAGGTCTTTTAATATGGACTCATTTACTGTTAGAGTTTAGTATAATAGTCTAGACTGTAGAAATACGTAATATTAACAACAGTGACTCGTGTTAAGAAAAAATACTTGAAAACAAAATTTATAATAATATTATAAAGCTGAAGAATTTGTTAGTTTGGTTTTACGCGCTAATCTCAGGAACTACTGGTCCGATTTGAAAAAATCTTTAAGTGTTAGATAGTCCGTTTATCAAGGAAGGCTATAGGCTATATATCATCACGCTACGACCAATAGGAGTTTAGTATCGATTAAAAATGTTGCAAAAACGGGGGAAAAAATCGACTTCTACGAGAACGAAGTTGCGGGCAAAGGCCAGTTATGATTATAAGTGTTGATTATTATACTTACTGAAATATGGTTACTTTAATTTATGACACTACTAGCTTTCCGCCAGCGGTTTCACCCGCTATCCCTCGGGAACCATACATTTTACCGGGATAAAAAGTAGCCTATGTGCTATTCCAGACTATAATCTATCTCTGTGCCAAATTTCATCCAGATCCGTTCCGTAGTTTTTGCGTGAAAGAGTAACAAACATCCATCCATCCATCCATCCATCCTCACAAACTTTCACATTTATAATATTAGTAGGAAGTAGGATGTTATTGCAGATTACATAATTATTTAAACTTAACATCCACATCGTGACTGTTTATGATTAACGATACCTATTTCATTGCAGTTCACTCGAGTGATAGGTTAATAGCAGTACTAAGAACAGACTAAACCTTAATTGCTCAGCCTTGAGTCTGGATTAGACGTCTAGAACCCAGACTTCTAAGAAATGTCTACCTAACCTCCGAAATCTGGTTTTCTTAAAGGCCGCCCTGGCCTTTCAGTCTCGCTACACTTCTTTTGTTTTTGTATTTTATCTTTACTAATATTATAAACCTGAAGACTTTGTTTGTTTGGTTGATTAAACGCGCTAATCTGAGGAAATTCTTTCAGTGTAAGATAGCCTGTTTAACGAGGAAGGCAATAGGCTATGTATCATCACGCTACGACCAAAAGGAGTTAAGTATCGATTAAAAATGTTGCAAAAGCGGGGGAAAAATTTGACTGCTACGGGTATGAAGCCGCATTCAAAGGCTACTAACATATTTATAAATAACACTTAGTTTAAAAAACACGCTTTTACAGAAAATCAAACTAAAAAGTAAAAACAATTATTGTGAAAAGTGTAATTTATAACTCGACAGATATTGGTAGAAGTAGTAATAAATATCTTATTAATTTTCTTTAAAACCGTGTTTTTTTAAAACTAAATGGTTATTATTTATTTTCAACTTTTTAGTTTGGTTATCTACAAAGACAAACTAAACAAATTATTGCATTGTCATCGGTCTTTGATAAATGTTTCAAAATTTGCAATCAATCTGTTGTTTTGAAAGAGGTGACAATCACGTTCAATGATGAGATACATACCAAGCTAATAAAATTCTAAATCTAAAAGTATTCTAATTGTCTATTTTTCCCTGCTACACTAGATTATACAATCAATGTACACATCTGCCTAACACTTCGGAGACTACAGCCGTGATGATATATCTTATGAATATTTATTTGTTTGTTCCTATAGGATGATAAACTATAGATCCGATTACTATGAAACTTTGGGAAGTTGCTATGTCGGTATTGCGGCATCAGTATTCCTAAAAAATAAGATATAGAACTAAAAAGAGAAAAAGGCATTGCAACTCTCGCCTGTGGCGCCGGCTACAAATAGGCAACACCAAATTTTGCCTCTGAAGACATCACGAACTATGATTTTAATGCATCAGAATACAAAAAGGCTTGGCTAGCTTATTGTTGACGAAAATAAAAAAAAAACATGATTGTGTCTCACTTCTCGTTAGTCATAAAAACGTATCGCTGACTCACGCTACTTCATTAAACCAACGATACCGCGAAAATGTAAAAGCTTTGGCTTCCGTGGCTTCCGTATGACGTCATCAAACTACCCCAGACTACGTCACAGACTGCGGCTGTACAATCGATAGAGCGTCATCATCCCATTGAAGGAATCTCCGCCCATTACGATCGCCTGACCACGATAACAGGCCATATGTTCTGTGAACATTCAGTCAAGAATAGCCTTCAATTGGTCGAATCAGCTGATATAGGTACTTACGTTTGTAAACGGTGTTGTTGCCATTCAGCTTGAATAGAGATCAATCTTGCGAGTCCGCGATACACAGAATATAAACTCACGTCTCTATAACTTAAAAAAAAATATGACAATGTGACGTGTTAGCTTCAAAGACAGACCAAAATAATATTTGATTGGTGTTAGATTTGTTCAAAATAACAGGCTTGGTAAAAAATAATTTAAATCGATTCATAAAGTTATGAAATATTAGCGTTTAAAGTTTTTGGTGAGGATTGAGGGGGGATGCTCTGTCCCTTTCCCGCTTAGCCACACGCAGCTTTTGACGTCACAGTCCGCTATAGTACGCACTCTGTCTAGCATAAAAATAAAATACGTAAATAGACTCACGCCTTTTTCCCACAGGAGGTAGGCAATAACTAGAGACAGCCATTTGCTACGATTCTGCATACTTCTTTAGCTTTCTTCACGTTCATACATCTTGTTACACACACTACTACTTTAAATAAAATACTTATAACTTCGTTATTAGTTATCAGATTTTTGTTTTCGATAATCTGATCTATATGGTCATATTTTTCATTAGACTGAAAAATATATTATACGTATAAATTAGTCTTGTTTTACTGTAATTATTATCATTATGTTCAAGCTGCATTCCAAAGTGATAGAAAGAAATATCGCCGAAACATTCTTCACAAATGCAAAACTTGTGTAGATTTTATGAAAACAAGAATGTGTTTTAATATGGAAGTAGTTATACACGCTTTTGCGCTCTAGTGTAGAATGTGATTTACAACTGTTACTAGAAAATATGTTTCAGAACTTATTGTAAGAAAATTTACGTAAAAGCTTTTATGAGGTGATCCAAAAAATGCTGCTTAAGAAGCCACGTACTTTACATTCAAATAAGAATCCGTTCAATCAGAGCAAGTTATTAATAGGGAAAAAACCCATTGTCTGTCCAGCTCATGAATGAAGCTGGCCAACATTCGATCATCGACTCATTCCCATCGATCAAAAACTGACTCACGACTCATAAATACTGCCTATTTGTACACGGACATAGAGAATAACTGGATACGGCAATGTTTACAGTTTTTTGCGCACCTATATGGTGTGATTGACGCTGCCAGATGGTGAAAACTTACCATTTATGGATATCGATAAATAAAACTTAAATGTCTGTTTGTATGTAATTTCAAATTAACAGCTTTTCACTAAATGCATATGAAAGTATATACGGTACTTACAATTTTTTTTTTTAAATGTTGTCTGTCTGTCTGTTTATTCCGGCTAATCTCTGAAACGGCTGAACCGATTTTGACGGGACTTTCACTCGCAGATAGCTACTGTTACATGGAGTAACGTATGCTACTTTTATTTTAGAAATGTTGTTTACGCGAGTAATAATAATAATACCGCGTGGATCAGTTAGTCGGTAATTGAAATACCGTCAAGTAATAGATATAATGTGTGCTTAGATGCGGCTTTCACTCGGCGGCACATAAAGCTTTAATTATCGTGCTTTCCTTTAGTAAGTATTTACTAAGCTGTCTCATTAAACAAGTCGACGAGAAAACATTGTTTGTTGAACTATCAAACGTTAATATTTGTTCACAACGATCCCCTGCGACCGGGAACCGTGTTCCGTTCAAATTGGTTTAACACGAGACATTTTTTCGTTCAGATACAAAAAAAACGCAACTGCCGATTGAAAAGTAATCAATGTTACAATGCATTCTATTTGGAACCATCATGCCTATATATTGTTGTATATTATATATTATTTGACAGAGTAGTACTAATTGATACCTACAGTTCGCCGGAATGTTTAGGTTCAATGTAATAGAGGTGAGCCTATTGCCATTAACTGAGCACAAATCCAGACTCCGAGATGCCACAAAGTCGGGTTTGTTTCAACACTTATAACTCGAGAACTGCTGGACCGATTTCCATGATCTTTGATTTATTGGATTTGTCTCCATCCCGAATAACACAATAACTATGAAAACATAAGAAATATTCACAAAAAAAAAACGAATGGGGTGTAATGGGGTTCAAACTTGACGCGAGAAATGCTGCGGAAAAAAGCTAGTTTCATATAACTTAGACAACGAGGCAGTTGAAATGTAGGTACTACCTACTGTAATTAAGAATGGTAAAATTAAAAAAAAACTGCCCAGCTGTGGCACAGTGGGCTAGAAAAAAAAATTTGACGGACAGTTTTGAGTATCCTGCATATCTGTTTCTTGATCAATGTATGTAAAATATTTGGTTAATCGTCCGTGTCCATCGAATGTTCTAATTGGAGTTCAGATCGATGCGTGTGGAAAACAATGAGCCTCGATTAGCGTACAAAATGTTGAGGCGAGTGGCCGCACAGTGATGCCAAGTTGCTGTGTTGAATGTTCGCAGGTAACAACCGTACAAACCTCCATTTTTACGGTTTTATTTACGTAAATAGGGTATTTGACTGATGCCTAATTTATTATAAATTATTTTTAAACAAAAAACAAACCGCCTCCAAAAAAACACCTAGAAACTAAAAAGCAAAAAATAACGTGTACATTTTACATCTAACTAATTTGGAGGCGGTGCTAAATTACTAATTTCATTTAAATACTAGCTTTTGCCCACGGCTTCGCTTACGTGGATGTAGAAACAAAATTAGGATTAGAAATTGAACCCATTTATAAAAAACTTGTATTTTGAAGTAGTTTTTCAGAGGTTACAAACCTCTAAAACACTACTTCAAAATACAAGTTTTTTATAAAAGGGCCTCGTGACTAAGTTATAACGGCGCTAAGCTCAATGAATATTGTGGGTTCGATTCCGGTCGACAATTATTAGTCTCGGTACTGAGGTACTTTATGAGGTACTGAGGTGATGCTGTTTGTGAAAATATGTCCAAAAGAAAACGGAAGCTTCAGTTAGTCGTAATAACTCGTAATTCTAACCAAACTTATAACTATTGTTTAATTTAAGTCTATACCACTTAAAACGTTTATAACTAATCAACAATCACGATTTCTGAGCATATGACAACTTAATTAAAGAACCAACAATAATGATCCCTTATATCAATAGGAATACATACTACAGAGAGGTCAAGCTCTATCTCAGCATCTACGCAACCGAGTGGAATGAGATATACCTCATTTTTTTAGTTGAACGATGGACTTTTAAATAGAAAATCAAAAATTAAAAACCAACAATTTTGATCTCTTCTTTCTATGGGCTTGCATACAACAGAGAGGTCAAGCTGTATCTGAGGTTCTATACAAATAATTGAAAAAAGCTTTACATCAGTTTTTAAGTTGGAAATTATGCTTTACAACAGTTAACACAAAATTCAAATCTATTCAGTAGGTTTAGCGCCAACCCCTAACAAACAGACAAACAGACAAACAGACAAGAATTCTAAAAATCACATTTTTGGGTTCGCGATCGTTTATATACTCTAACCCAATTGTTTTTTTTTTAATATCTTCAATGTACAGAAACGACTTTTTTACAATTTTATAATAGTATAGATGACTCTCGTTGATGGCTGTTTGGCACCGACCGACCGTTGTTCCGTTCCGTTGTTGTACCGTTGTTCTGAGGTAACAAACATAAAAAACCCTCCTCTTTTTTTGAAGTCGGTTGAAACTAAGATTCCTATTGAACAAAAATATTTCTATACTTAAAAAATAATTAAAATCTAGTTAAAAAGTTACACTACTGCATTTGAACTTTTGAAGTTCATTGATTAAAAGGGGGGGAAGAAGAGGTGATGCTCTGACCCTTTAAGGAAGGACAGGATAAGGACCTCTTTCGTCACCTGGTAGGTTCCCATTAAATTAATTGGCAGATAATTTTAAACAAATATTGTTCCATTTTTTTATTAAGCGCTTATCCAGATATCGTTATCCAGATATAGTTAAACAGACCCTTAGTATATAATTTGCTCTGTTATTTTATAGTAAACTAACTTCCCGACAGCAGCGGCTTAGCCGCGTGGTCTTAGATTTTTTTCCCCCGTTTTTGCAACATTTTTCAATACAACTCCGCTCCTATTAGTCGTAGCGTGATTATATATAGCCTATAGCCTTCCCCGATAAATGAGCTATCTAACACTAAAATAATTTTTCAAATCGGTCCAGTAGTTTTGAAGCCTATTCAATACAAACAAACAATCAAATCTTTCCTCTTTATAATATTAGTATAGATAAGCCCCGTGTTTTTAAGGGCGACCTTATTGCCCATTAACCAGCCAAAAATCATAGACTATTGAGAATTTCAAAGAACTATGCTATCTGAGAATGGAAACCGGATCTCCTATTCAGCGGCAACGCTTGAGATTAGATCAATGAAACAGAACAAACAAATAAATCGGAATTTATCTATGTATATTTATGTTCTTTATAAGTCTAGACACAAATAAGTTTAAAAGTATGCTAAGTGCACTTTGCGGAATATTCCACACTTAAAGTAGTGTACATATGAGTTTTTATATATTGAACTTATTCGTGAACTGTGTTTGTATGACAACGAATTCTTCATTGCATAGTCTCAAGAATATACTGTGGGGTTTCATAACGTGTGATCCTTGCTATTGACTGTTTCAGAAGCAGCCCATAGTTTATTAGTTATGCCCGGTAAATGGCACCTGGCTTGCCACCTGTGAGTTTGGGTCAAACATAATTTAAATGTTACGTGTCATCAAATGATATCGGGGCCAAAGCTTTTTATATGAAAATATTCCTAATATCAGTTCTAAAACCTTTTTAAATCAGTAGTTACATTAGACAATTCCGAAAGACCTCTTTAGACTCTTCTAGTCTCCGCCACAAAATATACTCATCTGTAGTTTAAATAGGTTTATTAAATGCCTGATTCTCAGAATTTGATGAACTAATTTCAATGGAACTTTCCGCTTACAACTGGAACTGTATCAATGGATGTGCAAAAAAATCAAATCAAAATAGCTCCAGTATTTTATTATTTATTTCTCAAGTCTTTTTGTTGCACATTGTCTCGTATATTTCTACGAATCTAGAACCGGTCGGACGGCAGAATGTGTCATGAGCTATGGGACTTAAAAGTGCTGTTTACATTTTAATAAATGATTTCGGCTATGGTGACTACTACGAATTAGTACCAAAGGAGTAAGGATGATCAATTCTCGCATGTGCCCTTTGATGACTACAGTATCCAATTCTGTGAGTAAACGTGCGTGAGCATTGGCTGCACTTGAGGACACCGTCGACATAGTTACATATTATGGCTAGTGGTGGTTTAGCTTTAGAGCATTGCGTTTCGTATCCAGTTCATATATCCTCTGCTCTTCAAAGTCATTAAATTAACTTTGTTCTTTACCAAACGCCTCAACTCCCATAAATTAAGTGAGATGTCAAATCATCGGAATCTTTTGTCATGGAAATTGTGTATGTCATAAAAAAACCGAGTTACCAATGTAGCTTCTACAACTTAAATAGCTGCACTAATTTTAGCCTTATAAATAAACTACTCATGTTGCTGTTGTCATAACTGGCTTGTGAAACTTTTCTCTTGCATTAGTCACCTAGTTATCTGACTAAATGTCATTTGGTCTGAATTAAGGTGGTCTACATTTGCGTAATTTTAATGATCGATGCTAAAAGTAAAGTGGCAGTATCAAGTAATGGATTATTATAGATAAAAATGAGCAATTATTTAAGATACATCCGGGATATTGGAATCAAAAGAAGTAGATGGACCGCGTTTTCCTTTAAGATGCCCATTCCCTCTGGCCTTGAAAAGACCCTAACACCTGTAAAGGAACACAACCGCCGGAAGAGAATTCCACAGAATGGGGATGGTGGTACAAGTTCACGGAGGTCTTGTGCGCATTCCCTGTGAAACAACCCGTAGAAAACTGACAAGCATGCGACTTGACGCCGCTGGCTCAGGGTAAGTAGCTGTCTAGGTGGCTCCAGTTCTTTACCCCTGGAGGAAAAAGGGGTGAGTGTACATCCGGGATTTGGACTTCTTGTCATCGCATCGGCAGCAAATGGAAAAGAAAGAGTAAAAGAAAATGTTAACTAGATTAGCCGTCCGCTACGCGCTCGATATTTTCTGTAGCGGCTATTAGGTCTTGATTTGTGCTTATGGAGGCTGTGACAGCATATATGTCCATATCTTCTACTACACCACACTTACAAAAAAGTACTGCTATAGAATCCCCACCAATTTTCATCCAAGTTTTTCGCAGCAGTCGTAGCCCAGTCGTAGCCCAAACAAAGCTGCATAAAAATCACCTCCATGGATTTCAGCTTACCACACCATAGGTGACGTTGAATGAAAATATGGTGTGGAAACCTTAGGAATGACTACATATGGCTCAAATTACAACCTCAACGATCGAGCGTGTCGTTTTTACAAGGGAATGGAGACTAAACATTTTTGCTAAACTATAACTATTTCGCAGTATTGCAGAGGTGAGTAGTCTATTCTCTAAGTACATGGGTACTACTGACACCTACAGTTCGCTAGAACAACTTACCCAGGGCCTCATGCTTGGCTTTGACAGTTAGGCCAATTATCAGACCAAAATAATATCAGTTATTACAAATCATGTTTGAGACGCTCCCACGTCCACTAGAAAGTGTATCCTTGTAGGGAACCCCCACACAATACGAACTACACCAGTCATTGACAGTCGCGGAACCAACTTGTGTATGACGTATATAGAACAATTCGGTGAGAGTAGATCGCCTACAGATCATTGTCGTTGTGCTCCGAATGAATCACTTTCCATGCAACCGGTCGAGAGCTTTGTTGCCTTGGTACAGTCGACAAGAGTTAGGCATCGGCATTAAATCTGTGTTTTGATAAAGATTGTGTAAAATGTATCAAACATATGTCAAAATGTAGGTGCTTACATGTCAAACTATTTGAATAAATTTAATTTGCACGCCCCAAGAAGAATATAAAACACATGTAAAAACATAATATTTGAGCGAGTAAATAATTTCGAATTGATTTGATTAAAATTGAATATTGTTAGATCGCGATGACCCGTACTGCGAGGAACCTATACCTGGTTCTTAGAAAGAGTACGAGAAAAGAGTACCTACCTAAAAGGATCTGAGGGAGGTTTTTGCACAGCAGTGGCTAAACAGCAAGACAATCAAGACGCAAGTATCGTTTACCGCCTGTAACCCTAACTCTCCTGTCGACTGTACATAGACTGTGTAAGCGCCCCGTTCACTGGAACCAATCGGGAATCTTAACGCAAACTAGTTTTAATTATCGTTCAGCAGTTTTTGGAGTCGTTACGCTCGAGTGTTGGGAAAAACATTGTTAAACCAAAAAAAATTGGTCATACTTGGAGACCTGTTTCTATGGGTGTTTGTTTAGTAAACAATTGAAGCCTTGTTTTTTCATAAAATTACTGAATGGGTAGTGTTAGATCTGGTGCAAGACACATGAGTGTTTTACACAAGTTCCGATGTACAATTTTAGATATTGAGTCTGTTCTTTTAAAGACAATTACCAAGGTAATTCTCCTCCGAAACAAACTCAGAGAAACATGGTCTCTTTCTAAGTCCAGACATATTAGTATTAAATATGTCTGTGCAGGGAGATGTCTGATATAGACCAGTCCCTGCCGAAGACGGTACACATACTTCAGCCATTGTGTAGCTCGACCATATAGTAGGGAACTCAATTAAAAATGCAGTGCAAATTTTCTAAGCATAAAAAATAAGCCAATAGTCTTTTGTTAATAATATTAGTGAAGATGAAGCTCGCCTTCTATTACATGGGAACTCAAAATACCAAGAACTGTGGGTGTATAAGTACACCCCTACTTATTCTTCGGAGAATACTGGTGTGATGATATGTAAATTCATTTTACAACAAAAACTTTCACTTGCGTATAACAATCAATATTTTAGATCACCAACTAAATGAATGGACGTAGCAACGCACGACATAGCCTCGAGTGTTTTATTACATTGACTTAACTAATCGGAAAATTACCGAGAAAGTAACAGTATGTGTCAGTGTGCGCCGCGCCGACGCGTAGGTGCGCCCGCGCGGAGAAATGTGAACGAAACAAGCGCACAAATTAACAGGCAGGTATACAGAAGTTCCACTTACTATGCTAGTCGTTGGGCAATAAGTAAAAATCTTTTTATTACGACAAGACAGAAGAAATGATCACTGGATGCAGTGTCTGGATCATGCCGAGTCAAATGTCTCGAGTGCGAATCCGAGGCTAACTTTTCGAAATCATGTACGTAATTATGACTCGCTTTAACGGTGAAGGAAAACATCGTGACAAAACCTGCATGCCTGAGAGATTTTCGACGGCATATAAAGTCTGCCAACCCGCATTAGGCCAGCATGGTGGACTATAGCCAAATTTTTTCATACTGAAAGGAGACCTGTTCCCAGACGTGGGACAGTTTAAGGGTTGATAATGATGATTACAACAAGGGTGGCAAACAAGCATGCGACCCACTTGATGGTGGGCAATACCGCCTACGGACATTTACAACACCGGAGCATCACTCACGCGTTGCCGTCGATGTGAAAATCTTTCAACTCCCGTGGCTTATTGTTATAGAAGTTATTTATGTCGAGTGTTGTAGGAAGTGGAACTTCTGTCTTTTCTTCATATGCGTTGTTAGTTAATGTGCTTTTGATCAGTGGGTGGGTATTTTAACATTTTCTTGATTGACGTTGGTTGACTTTATTTACTTTATATTTTGAGGGCAATGCTCTCATTTTGGCAGATGTAGCTATTAGGTATGCTTCGTACTAATATTCTTTCTTGTATTTTGTAATATTACCGGTACAATTCTGCTAGGCAATTATGAGAATTCCAATATTCATAAACACTTCGCGCAGTTCTCTGACTCTGGCAGTTCTTGTAGCAGAATAAGCTCTGCAAAATTAGTTTTTCCGTTTAAGATGTCACAAATAGAACGCCAAATTAAAAATACTACCCACAGATTTTCTAATTTCATATAGCTCTCCAATGTCCTTATTTCGGAAGTGAACTTACTTGGCTGAACTGGCTTTTTCAAATCGTAAAAAGATCAAAGTCGCCTCACAAAAAACCCTTATGGAGTGATTACATGAAGGTACCTGCCATCTCCAGCGATCTGATAAGCTTACTAATTACGAGGACACAAAGGGATGCGGTGAGGACGTAAAAAAATCAACAATAGTACCATGACTGCATGTAAAGGATGCTTCTGTACACCTACAGTTTAATTAAGTTTCTCCTCCCTAGCTCTTGAAAATGCTACTTCGGAAAATCGGTTTTTATTTCGCCTTCATAAAGGTTCTCCTTCACTGGGAGCTTTCGCCTGTAATGTAACGTTACAGAGTCATTTACATATACAGCATTAAATAAATAAATAAAGATTTTATTTCTCTCTTCACAAAGGTTGGCTTCATCATAATTATATATCTAAAAGCTCCTTTGCGAGAGACTGGAGCCAGTACTAGGGAAACTCTGTGTTACGGATCAATAGGCTCTCACCCTACTTATAAGGTGTTTTCACCAATACGTTGTTGCTTGCAAAACACTTTAAACAATGGAAGAGAAGGAAAATCCTATTTCATTCATCAGCGGACATTACATGTAATATTTTTGATACAACTTGTAACACAATGCACAAAATCGAAATCAAATCTGAAATGTTACATTACAAGTGAATTCTCCTCAGTCAGGCAGTATTGTAACGTAATGCTCAAAACAAAATAGGTTACATTACGGCGGTAAGGGACTATTGAATAACCTCTAAAGAAATTATTTGCTGAACGCTTGCCGTGATGACTATAAGAACCAAGTTGGAAGATAAATCACTGAGGGACATATATCTATCTAAGAAAAGATTTTGCTATATTACCACGGGATTGAGAGATACGAAATCAATGCAAGTAACACAGGTGTAGCTAGTATAGTATTTTATATTACGGGATAATACGATAGTTTCGCTTCAGCATAATATACAGTTAGCTTAGCAGTTGGATAAGCTGTGATAGCCTAAATGACCACTGGACTCCCAAGTCAAAGGTCTCGAGTTCGAACCGAAGGCACACACCTCTGACTTTTCGAGATTATGTGCGTGATATCACTCGCTTTAACGGTGAAGTAAAACATCGTGAGGAAATCTGCATGCCTGAGAGATTTTCTCGACGGAATGTGAAGTCTGCCAACCCGCATTAGGCCAGCGTGGTGGACTATGACCTAATCCTTCTCACACTGAGAAGAGACCCGTGCCCAGCAGTAGGACAATAAATGGATTGATGATGACAATATACAGATATAGTGATTGATCATTTTTCATCCGATGTCGTCTGAGTGTGGCAGTAACACGTAAAAATTAGGGTTATCACATAATTATGCACCGAAAGCATCTGTTATAATGATATTTATAGAAATTTGCTGTTAGTTAGCTGTAAAATTTATTTTTGTAATCGTAAATCATCACTGGTTTGACACACCGATGATGTAAGTCAGGCTAAAAAAACTATAACATTTCCTAAAGTAGATATTAGTCATAACGATATAACTAAATGTTCATTTAACTTTGACAAATTGCTTAATGTGTTAGTAATATTTGTATTGTTTTTACAAAACGTACCTCATCGTTTTTTGGGACTGTAGAACAAGCAATGTTAGGTTTAAGGCTCTATCCTTCATCAACCCATTAACTGGCCCAGTTATATTTATACATTAGGCAGAGGCGTATTAAAAACGCCTCTGCCTAATCCTTAAAAAAACATTTGTATTCACGCCTGAATTCCCCAAATGGTAAGGCAAAGGTGTACTAATGTACATCCACATTTTACCGGTATGTTTAGGTCCCATGTAACAGGAGGCGAGCCTATTGGCATTAACTGGGCACAAATCAAGACTGCCCAGACTTTGCCATTGAGAATTTCATAAACACAATAACACTGCTCTACCTGGGAATCGAACCCAGGACGTCGAGCGCGACTGCTATGCGAATGCAAATGCTATACATATAATTTAGTGCTACCAAGGCAGAAAATACAGACATTAAGTACTTATATCCTAATTATTATTTATTATAAATTATTATCTTAATATCATTACTTACTTTTTAATTGACTGATTTGTATGTTTAAATAAATGTTTTTTCATTTTCATTTTTCATTAATATTCATTTCATTTATAACGTAGGTACTTCAACCAAAACATCAAAGAGCTATGACATTCATAGAAAGAAATATTTAGTTCCTGCTCGCATGTCGGAAAATTGACTGACTGGTGAAAGAAGCTCAATATATTTGCCATAGACACAGGTCGTGGATGATCGATGGAGCGATTTAATACCGCTGCAATAATTTTATCTTCAATGTAGCCAACGATTCTACGAAACACTTAAAAATACTTGTACTACTAAGTGTTTGAACCGCTCCCAATCGGTAAACATTAGTATTTTTTACACAAAAACGTTCTAGAATGATATCGTCGTAATAAGTGCCGAGTGCTGAGGTCCATTGCTCCCGATAGCCTGTATTACCTATTCAAATAATAGACGATTCATCATTAACAAGAAATGGACAACAAAAAATGTTGTAGGTAAGTTAATCCGCGCGCGAATAGTTGGTTCCGTCAATATTTTGTTTCTGTTTGAACAAATTATAATATTAGCTGTTCCCAGCGTTACAAGATACAAGCGTTCATGTATTTTTCCCAATACCGTGGGAATTTCTCAAAATATTGTTATTTTTAGTATATGTTATTCTGATGAATAAACAATTATTACTGTAAAGTTTCATTAAAATCCTTTGTTTAGTGTTTGCATGAAAGAGTAAAAATCATGGATGATTAGTTGCAATTGCATTTATATAAGCACTAGAACGTCCAGAATTTCAGATTTGTAGGTTTTATAATATTTTTAACTTGAAGTTAAATTAACTTCACTTAAATCATCACCACGGAAGTCCACTGAACATTTGCTTGTTACTTCTCTGAATGGTTCAGGAAAAGACTGCCCTACAATAGGAAAATTTTCAAATCATCAGGCCAAAAGGGGAAATGCCTTTTTATATTAGGTTTTCAACATGAAGAATTATTTAAATGTAAGCTTTTTTGTTTTAATACTGTGTCTTAAAGCTAAGTAGGCTACGTTTTTTATTTATTTTTAGATGTTGTTTACAGGTTTGTAAGTACAGGTTGATTCTTTTTCTGTAAATTGAAAACTCAACTGCACTGAAATGGTTTTCTTCGAGCTTGTAGGCAGGCAGGGAGCCAAAGTCTTGCTCCGCCCGAAGCAGTAAATTCAACAATTTAGACATGCACACAGCGACTTTTTTAGAATTTTCCATTATTGTTTTCTTTTCAGAGCAAACGAGTCAAATGTCGCAAATATAAAGTGCGATTTTAAAATCGCTAAAGCCATTTATTCGTAAGCAACACGGCATTATTGATTTTGCATCGCACCGAGATTTATTGTATTTTTGCGAGCGATTTATGTAAATAGATTCTTACTCATAGATAATCGGGATTTCATACATTTCTTTAAGTCAACACTTCAATATAAGTGCTAACAAGTAGGTACCTATTGAACACGAGTATTTATCTATAAGAATCGCATCAATGAAAACCCAATGACATCACTTTAATAATGACTTAAATTCAGAACACAAATTCGGAAGGATCCAAGTTTTTCTTAAACGGATTCCGTTCCTACTGAACTCTAAAAAGAAAATATAACTCAACGTATAAGTGTGGGAGTGTGGTTCTTTGAACTGCACAGATTGACAAATTACTCAAACACTAATAAGCACTCTATCGTACAGTAATTAAAGCTTAAATTTCCGTAACCGTTGTCGACCACCTGCGCGCTGCGGGCATGGCCTGCTAATTTCTGTTCCATTTGCAAATGTTATGAGCTAGTCATCTAGATTTTTTGTTTTATTACAAGATTAGATCTATTTCTTATTATTTTCTCCATGCACCGTTTCATGTATTGTTCGGTATTAAATAGTAAGGATGTGCTTTTAATTGACGAATATAGCCCATGGGCTTTGGCGTTTTTATGATAGTTTAAAAACATTTAGATGGAAGTTTTGTTCTGATTAACTTATGTATCATCAATAGATGTTGCTGAGGTCACCTTAAGGTGGATAATGAGGAAGAGACTTTTCCTTTCTTGATAGAAAACACAAATTAGGTCTAAGATAAGAGGAATGACCACTGGACTGCCAAGTCAAAGGTCTCGAGTTCAAATCCAAGGCACGCACTTCTGAATTTTCGAAATGATGTGCGTAATTATCACTCGCTTTAACGGTGAAGGAAAACATCGTGAATAAACCTGCATGCCTCAGAAATTTTCTCGACGGCATATGAAATGCGTCAACCCGTATTAGGCCAGCGAGGTGGACTATAGCCTAATCCCTCTCACACTGAGAGGAGACCTATGCCCAGCTGTGGGACAATTAACGCGTTGATGATGATGATGAGGTCTAAGATGGAGTACGCTACAAAGAGACAGTAAAAGGTATTACTTTTTTATACCCTTCTTAGAATACAAGCGAGATGGTTTAATAAAAAAAAGTGTCAAGCATCCACGGTTATTGTGATTAATGGCGTCGGAAATGTTAATTTCTCTTATCTACTCGTAATTTCCGAAGCAAGTCTCCTTATTTCTGTATATCTTATTTGCATATTTTAAATGTCTCTTACATTATCTTTTTCTATTTTAACTTCCTTGTATTTTTTTTTTATACAGGCTACGGTTCTATCTGACATCGTCGCGACCTGTTATCGGATATGGGAGTGGTCAGAAACGGAGGTCTGTAGCGGTCCGTCAAAATTATCTGCCGTGAAACAGCGCAAACTTGTCTCTATGTCATTATGTATATGTAACAAGAGAAGCGTGTCTGTGCGTCTGCGTAGGATTTTGACAGGAAAAAAACGTAGTTTGTTGCTGAGTTAGTTTTGGCAACTTTACGATGCAGTCGAGCGATGATTCTTGTAGAAGCGAAACTTATCGACGATAACACGATTTACCATTGACATGAAAAGAAGAAGAAGTTCAGTCCAGTAAACTATGTTTCTATAAGTGTTTGTCCTAATAGTCGACGACGTCTGTGGTCTAGTGATTCGAGTACCGGACTGCTGATCACGAGAGCGTGGGTTCGATTCCCACAAGACACAAATATTTATGTGAAGAATATAAATGTTTGTGTTTGTCTGGGGGTTACCTATGTATATAAGTATGTATTTACAAAAAAATATATAAGTATTATATCCATTGTCTAGTACCCATAGTACAAGCTCTGCTTAGTTTGGGACTAGATGGTGCTGTGTAAAATGTCCCAGGATATTTATTATTTATATTTATTTATTTAATAATCTTTAATCAAACATTCAACATAGGTAACGAGCGAGGAAGCGAAATAGACGGTAAAGATCCTGGATTCGAATCTCAGGTTTTACAGTGTTTTCGGGATATCTAAAATTCGATTACGAGGAAGCTAAACACACGAACTGTACATGTACATTTGTACATCTCTGCCTAACCCTTCTGGAATACAGGCGCGATATTATGAAGTTAAACAAAAAATATTTCGCCAATTAACGAAACCTGTGCCAGTGAAATTGCGGGCAAAAACTTGTATAATACACCTACATTGCGTGTGCGCAGGTAAGATGCGATACGCTTTTATAAATGGAGCACTTTAATACAGCTTTAAAAGGACTTTATACTTTTAGTCAGATTACTCTTAATTATAAAACTCTTTTTGTGTGAGGAGTTTATTATCTTTAATTAAGCACATGAAGAGTTATTTAAATTACCACTATTAATTTTGAATGTATAATGATTTCCGATTTTAATGAAATATGAAGTATTTAAGTGTTCTTTATTTTATTTATATTTTATTATATACCCTTATCCCGCTCATACTGAGAGGAGACCCGTGCCCAGCAGTGGGACAGTATATGGGTTACTTTTTTTCTTTTTATGAAGTATTTTTGTTGATTTTATTGATAGTTGAGCAAGACGAAAGAGAGAGTAACATAATGAATTTACTTTTTACTGTCCTAGGAATCACAATACTATTTTGTGTATAAGTTTTTGCATAAACAGAGGTTTTATTGTTATATATTTTAAGTAATTCAACTGCTTTAATTTCAAACAAGATTTCATAACATTTATGAAACGTTAATATAACTCTAGTTGCGCGGTTCCAAAAAGGTGATCCTAAGAAGAAGTCCATGAATGATTTACCAATGCTTTCAATGCATTAGTTAAACATAATGTATAAAACCATAGTAATTATTAAATGTGTCTTACATTTGTCTATTAAATGGACAAATGTAAGACACGATGTAGAAAGGTGAGGAATCAAAGAAATATAGCAAAGAAATATGGACAAGTTTTCCATAAAACTGTATAAAATTATATTAACGCTTCCAATTCTCATTACTGGCTAAACCTACAAAGCTATACAGTTACAATTAGAAATCCGAGGCCGAAAAATTCGCTAAAACGCAAATCTAACGGAAACAAAGTATCAATGTTTTAAACTAAAATCGCACATTTATCCTGCGCGTGCGCAATACGACACTCGCGTACTTACGTACAGTCGCATTGTCGAAATACTCGCCCCGGTTATTGACCTCGACCGTGAGCCTAAAAACCAGTACCTGTCGCTTTTCAGAAACTTTAAAGCACCCACGTCAAGTTGGCGTGTGAACTAAATCCACTTTGTTTCCAACTGTACCTGCGCCGATATAGATGGGTGTGTAGTGTCTGGTCGTGACCGGTCTCGGTTGAAGGCTGGATAGATTCGGGTCATCCCTTATCTGATTTGCATGCCGGGGGAACTCGGCCTTTGTTGAAAAATAGGTACGGTTTGTAGCCATTTCTATAAGTTTGAAACCTATCCGAGGTATTGTTAGTTTGGTATTAAATGTAGATGGATATGAATGGATATGAATGGATATGAGACAGGTTTGTAACACTTAGCGATTATTAGAAATTAAAAAACATTTCTTTACATACATGTCCATCTGTGGATGCAGTAAAGATCTGAAACGTCGGAAACTAAATAATGGACCCCTAAAAATCTTCAGAAACAATGTCAACAGTAGATAAAAACTGTTTTTAGATTAGTTAGTACAGTCCGGGTTTTTATTCAATTTTGTTTTTGTTGCAATATTGTTTATAACTCTGCATACTTAGCTGCGCAAAGCAAACCTGCTTAAGTTTTTATCATGCTGAATAGCACTTAGGAATGTCGAAACTATGTTGTTGTACTAAATGATATTATTACGTCTTTAAAACGAGACTATTATTTTTAAACTATGTTTACACGGAAGTGACTAGTTAAGTTGCAGGTCTTAATTTGTTTTGGAGAAGGGAATGTAAATATGATTTTTGTCGGTAACGTCTTGGTCAGATCTTCTAGCAGCATTCCTGAAGATTCGAGACTATAAAAATATCTATATTGGTATATTAGTTATATTTTTGACTATCTATGTTTCGCGATGTAACCCACAGTTTCCCAATACCACATATAATTAACGAAACTTTAAGTTAAAATCGAACGAAAATTTAAGTTAAAATCCGCCAATTGAGCCATTTCGGAGAATACCTCTACGAAATGGCTCATATGATTTGAATGGAATTTTAAATCCTAATTCAATCCAAAAAATTCCATTTAAATCATGCGAGCCATTTGAACGGAATTTGATTTGAATGGAATTTTTTGGATTGAATTAGGATTTTAACTTACATTTTCGTGCGTTTTTCGATGATTTCGATATCTTGCAGGTTCAGAAGACGTGAATATAATTATATGTGGTACAAGAAAACTTTCGAGACAGACAATAATTCTAAAATGTGTCATTTCAGATATGGATCGTATAAATATCGGATTTAATAATTATTTTGTATTGAAATCTAGTAGGTGGTTTAAAAAAAACTCCTGTTGGATTTCCAAATGTTCAAGCATCAGCCTTTAATAACAAAGCTATCAGGATTCTGTATATTAATAATTTTCCTTGTAACGGTCACGTTGGCGGAAAACCACGATCTGTGGCCATATGTAGGTATGCAGGTATCTAAAACATTCGCATTTTGTATAGATATGAATGTTATGAGGAAAAAATTAAGTAAAAACAACGGTTGCTTAATGAAATTTAGTCTGCCCTTTAGCGACACTGAACACAGGAAATGGATTACCACCTTTTTGCTGGCATAGCAATGTATGTTAATTTGTTTTTAGTTATTTGTGAATGAAAAACTTGTAACGCTTAGGTCATAATAATCTTCATTGAAGAAACTAAAGCTGTTTGCGACCACCTAGGTTTAAATTTCGAATTGAGGATTTTTGTTTTTCATTCAATCAAATAAAAAAAAATTAAGAAATCATTTTTCTATTTTTTTATCACATTTAAACATAACTAATATATTGTCACGCGCAAAAAAACAATATTGACACTTCTATATTCAAATAATTAATCGCAAAACGTGACAGTATGACAACATACATAATTAAATATAAACATACACACAGTGTCCATTATATCTTGACACTTCATTGCGGCGCTAGTTGCAAAATCACTCGGCCAAAATACGTCAAATTTTGAACATTACAATTTAGTTTCAGATTTGACCGTGCGTCAACTTAAACTGGTCATTACAGTCACGAGACTAAAAACCGCCATACGACAGTTTACAGACAGTGCCGATTGACAATATATTTGTAGGTACTTGTAATGGGTTCAATGAAATCAAGACTTGTTGCTAGTTCAGCTAATTTTGGCGGGAAACCGTATGACGTACGTCAATGGATTACGAAAGGGCCAGCTGATTCCAATTTTTTTTCATTGTGTAGACAGCTAACGAAATGTTTCCACAAATCGACTGTTTTAAATCATGAATTATTATCTGACACTTATCTATCCATTGTCTAGTACCAGCTCTGCTTAGTTTGGGACTAGATGGTACTGTGTAAAATGTCCAAGAATATTTAACCAACCTTTGCCCGCGACTACGTTCCCGTAGAAGTTGATTTTTTCCCCCGTTTTTGCAACATTCTTAATTGATACTCCGCTCCTATTGATCGTAGCGTGATGATATATAGCCTATAGTCTTTCTCAATAAACGGGCTATCTAACACTAAAACTGAATTTTTCAAATCGGACCAGTAGTTCCTTATAGCGCGTTCAAGTTCAACCAAACAAACAAACTTCAGCTTATAATATTAGTATAGATTATTATTTATTTAAGTTCTATTGCCTGTATGTTGCAGTGCTTGCAGTGTAGTCAAGATGGTCACCACGTCAATTCGCCTGTCCAATTTGAACTCTGGCTTGTTACCTAGTCAGGGAGCTATTGAAAAAATTACATAAGTATTCTTATAGTTGTTAGGCAGAGGTAAATATCGATACATTTAACCACAACCAGTGCCCAGTGGTGATGGACGGTATATTTCCGTGGACAAAGTCAACGTTCCCGTGTTCCTACCCGCGTCACGTCGTTAGCTGCGCGGATTAGGAAATGCTCTGAGAGGGACCACCAAAACTGTGAATCGCGTAAAATTATGCGTGGAAATAACTGAGGCAGAACTGGGATGCGGGAGTCCTCATGGGTCCCTGCCACTAGGTCAGGTCATGTAGTACATCCAATGGCATCACCACGACCGTGACGTGGTAACTGGAAACTTATTATACTGGTTTCTGCCACTTACGCGAATGTTAGATATTGAAAAAAAAACTTTTTACGGATTTCAACGCGTTATATTATTATAATTCCGAGGCAGATGAATGGGAGTTTAAATATATGGACCTGTCATTTTTGAGCGTCTAATTTTTGGAAAATGTACTAATGTCAGTTACCCATTTATAAAAAAAAATAATTATACATTTTACTTAAACATTAAACATCACAACATAAACAGCTTACATCAACAAACGACATGATTCTTGTTGTATAAATAGGCATTATATGTAGGTATATAATTAGGTAGAAAGTAATTGAAAACATTATTAGTAGTAGTTATTCTAAAAGATTAATTTCTAGCCGACCCAGTATTATTAGTAGAAAGTTTCTTTGGGGAATTTTAGAATATAGTACCCAATTAGATGATATAACTGAAATTTAGAGACAGTTACCGTTTTACCGAATTTGCAAGGGTTTATTATAAGGAAAAGTTCGAAGTTCAAGTCTATTGTGCCGTTATTATTCATTATTACTATTCAGAGTTACATAGGCACACACTGTTTCATTCAAACAATGGATTTTACTTCAATTGTTTAAGTTATTTTGGGATCTAAAGTTTCTAACAAGGTAATGTATTTTGTCGCTACATAGATTCTCATTCTTTTAAAACAAAAACAAAATGTACATATATACATATAAAAAATCATTTCAAATAATATAATTGTTAACAACGCGACTTGTATTAAAGAAATGCACGTCACAATATTTTGTCTCCTTCTTGTAAAAGTTTTTGTCAACTTCTTTAATAAATTAACTCGTTCTCTAATGAGCTCATTGTGGTTACGGTATCAAAACTTTGCCAAGTCGTAACTGTTGGTGGTGGCCTCGCCCAGCTAAAGTAGGAGCCACCCACGGCTGGCGGGCGGGTGAAAGAACTCCGCAATATTACACAAACTCCCAACTCTGATCTCATCCAGGACTTAAACATTAAACGTAGGAGCAACAGAAGGCTCGCTCCGGGAGTACACCGAGTTTTAAATTCTGTTGCGCCTGCGCAGGATGTTCGATATGCGAGCCAGTCGGAGAGGTTTCTTTGTAAGTATATTGTTTTTCATCATCTGACAAGAATTTATGCCATTAAGGCTAGATTCAGAGAAGAGACTCAGCATGAACTTACGCTTCCGTATGTCAAATTGTAATACAAATTTGACATACGAAAGCCTTACTTTACGCTGAGGATCGTCTCTGAATGTTAGCCTAAGAAGCTCAATATGTTATATAGTCTGTGCGTGACTGAGGATACTGTAAAGCAAAAATTTACAAATAAGTTAATGTACAATTATTTAGATCGTAGGAAAAATAAATAGTATAATGTTTTGCGTATCAATGTGAGAATTATACAGATTGATGTGTATGATACATTTAAAAGACAAACAAAATGTATGGAAATGACATTAGTGACAGCCCGATTTGTCGAAAGCTTGTGTCATTTCCATACATTTTGAATCACTGTATCTATCGCTGAAAACTGCATTAAAATCCGTTGCTTGTTAAAGTTGCGTAGTTTAAAAGATCTAGCGTACAAACAGCGGGAACGACTTTGTTTTATACTAAGTACTAGAGACCAGTGTGCACCTTCGCCTGCGATTCCTATTGTATTTAAAAAATTACCCACAAACCTTGTCATGACAATAACAAACAACAACAAGAATAATCTAATTTGATGGAATTGTTCAGTACGTCAACCATGAGTTCTATCGAATGGCTTTCGATAGGTTTTTTACGCATCGAAACGCTGTAATCTCATAGCAGATTTTAGTTCCTTACGTAACCGCTAGAGGCGCTGCGAGGGTTTTCCATACAAATATTTTACGGCGTCGCTAGCGAGTCTAGTGAGAAAAACTCATGGTCGAGGTACTGAAGTTACATGCGTATAAACATTTCGGCGTTTGTATTTTTATAGATGTAAAGAAATGTGGCTGTGACCATTCTGAACTGAACTTACTCTGTGTCTTCAAACTATTTCTGGATAAGGAGTTTTTGGGAAATCATTTAGCTGGACGTTTATAGTATATAGCATTGTGCTTGCCAAAAACTTTCTATTTTTACTTTATACTTTGAGTCAGCCGCGGAATTAGCTAGGAAGTAATCCATCTTACTGACGGTAGTTTGATTATGTGTATCATCAACCTGTTCATATTAATGGGGTGATTGAAATTCTAAGTGGTAGTTAGTGTCGATTTACACACTATAGTGTAGGTGTTGTGGCCTAGACATTTATTTGAACTAAATATGATTTGTATTTAATCGGTGTTGACAATATAAATTAATTGATTGATGATTAATTTATCTTTGAGAATATTTTGGTACCTACACTGCCTCTTCTTCAAAGAGAACGAGCTTAATATTTGCGCACACGCAATTGGTACAACTGCTGACTGAATAATGTCAACAGTCTGATCTGATTGATTGATTAATAATGACAAGAATGTCATATAAATCAAAGCGGTGGGTCGTTGAGCTCTTTATATTACGGTTGACCTACAAGACGTCACATGCACATGATGTGAGTTGAGACAGGTCAGCTTAAAGCTCAATTAGATCTTGCTTTAAAAGATGATTCCAGAAATGACTGTAGGTAAATTACACTGGCATAACTGCTTGCATGTTGTCCGGACGCAAAAACGACGGGGTGTTATAAGTTTGTGTGTGTGTGTGTGTGTGTGTCTGAAGCATCGTAGCTCCCGAACGGATGAACCGATTTTGATTTTGTTTTTTTATTTGAAAGGTGAATTAGTCGGGAGTGTTCGTAGCTATGTTTGATGAAAATCGGTCCAAGATGGCCGCCGCCACAAAATAGCGAATTACATATTTTTTCACAACTCCCTCAATATGGGTATCAAATGAAAGAGGAGAATACTATACACTATGATAAATTTCAAATCCAAGATGGCCGCCACCACAAAATGGCAAATTACATTTAGTGCCGGGGTTTTCAAAATTTTTAATTTAGGTTATATTAGGAAAATTTGTCACAATTTTAAAAGTTGGCAAAAGTGTACAACCGCTTTGCAGGATTTTGCTCGACCTATAAATCGACTTCGGGACCTCACACTCAGCAGTCGTCAATAAATAATTCGCCTTAAACAGCCGGAACATATTAACATATTATTATTTTATTAAATGTGTTTTATCACTCAAATCACCATTTATAGTAATTAATGCTTCGCAACTGGCAAAAAGAGCTTTCGATCGCGCCGAACGGTATTTCGAATTAACGCCAATCATGACTGATGCAAAACCGCCACTTCTTAAACCGGACATTGCAACGTCGTGCCGTCTCTTTCACTCACCGAAAGGATGACCGAGCCAGGTAGACTTAAAAGTCGAAAGTTTTCGCTCAAACTTGAGTACGTAAAGGCGCTGGAATGCAATATTCAGTTGAATATAAAAATAAAGTGGGCCGGATTGTGGCGATGTTATCGGACCAGTGCGGCGGCCAATTATTTGATCCAACTCTGTTGCCATGGCAACGGACGCTTGTTTCAACTCCAATCGATTTTTCGGTCATTAAATAAGTTAGTGGCATACTTGTTATGGAATACTTCATCAAATTGAGCGTTACCTTAACCATTTTATATTATGTAACTATTAAATACAGTTTCTGTGCTTTACTAAAATAGATAATTGGTTGAAATAAAGAAAGTTTATGACAACATTAACACTACAAGAATAAAATAAATAAATGAAGAATAAAATGTTTGTGGTTGTTGGGTTTATAATAATAAAGGACCTTATTGACTTACTAAAAATTTTAAACTTTAACACTAAAAAGAAACATTAGCGGCTAGCAAAGATTAGTTCGTAAACTGTTATTTCTTATTCTTTTTTCCTTTTGTTATTCTTATTTAAAAATTTTGAACTATTCCCGAAGAAATTCTTTAACATAAATACTACAGCAGAGAATATAAAAACGAAAAACTATACCGAAAAATCCATGATACATCAATCGATCCTCAATCCATCTAACTTTTTATTCGATAAAAGATTAAAATAAACACACATTTCCTCGTCTAAAACCCACTACCATCAGTCATGTGTCCCAAACCACTGCATCAACACGTAATAGTATGTGTACATAGTAACACAAATTGAATAGTTTCAATATCAAATGCACAGTGGACTGATGAACCGGAGAGAAAGCGTGGCAGGGGGTGATAAAAAGCTCACCCACTATGTACAGACACAGAAAAAACGCAAAAAAATATATTCATTACGCTGCCTGTGAGTCTGAGAGACTCGCCGACCGGTACCGTCGGCAAAAGTATAAGAAATTAAGATATAGTTTTAAATACAATTTTCAAAAACAATTGTAAACAGTACCTACCTATGTTTCGACGGCTTAGAAACTTGGAAATTGGATGAATTTAATCCTGGTCGAGGTTAGGGCAGGCCTTTGCCCAGCAGTGGGATACAAAATAGTCGTTTCGAGTTTCGAGTTTCGACGTTAGTCTGAATGTTCATGTTAGGTTGTTAATTTAAGGCACATTTAAGGTCCTAGTCCTAGAAGATAATTTAATAGTATTATTCACACTGGTGCAATTCAAGTGCCTTCACATTACGAGTTAAAATTTATTAATTCAAAATCTATCTTCTCGTAACTTTTTTCCTTTTCTTTCTGGAAACGTGGTTTTATTTAATTAATGTAATTTAAATTTGATAAATCTAATGTGTTGTAATTGTTACATTAAGCCGCGCTAAAAAAAAATGGTTAATTTTGATATTATTAAACAACTGCAGTTAAAGAGAGTGCCTACATGAATAGGTATATTTTTTTGTTTATTTTGTGTTGTTAGTTTTTTTGTTAAAATTGTGCAAACTAAATAAATTTATAATTTTCTGTAGTTACATTTACCTGAAGTATTTATCCGTATCAAAACTATTCTGCTGTCGCTACAACTCGCCTGGCCAGTGTCCAGTGAAGCGTGACTTTACCTTAGTCCTGCGCAGGAAGCTGATTGTTATGTAATAATTTTTTTTTCAACTTCAAAACACCCTATGCATCACGTAATAAGTACACTAAGTACTGAGTGTGGCCTACTGTACACGGTAGACTAACATAACATACCAACGCGCTTCTATTGCATAGCATTGAGCATGGGGCAATGCGGGCTAGCAGATTTCTCACGAAAAATAAAAATCTGACCATGATTTTCCTTTTCCGTTTTGAAGAATGATTTTTCATTTACTTCTTAAGAAGTCTATAGTCATATCCCTTGGCGGCCATTTTAAAGTACTATCAACTAGATCTTCCAAACCTGACCTACATAAAAAAGGCTTCATACAAAATACCGTATAACAAAATGTCGCTGGTTCCACCTTCAGTCATGTGTGACGGTGATACTCTGATACCAATCGATTCCTGTCAAACATGTGCCCGAGATACCATCTCATCATAATTAGACGCGGTTTCTACAGAGTAAGAACCTCTTTTTATTGTCAATGTGACAGTCCTTCATGTATCTACGCAGATGAGAAGAAAAAATGGCGGCCTCTGGTGAGTAAAAAATTGGCCGATGGAAAGATTAACGATTGAATTATAGATGAAGCACGTGAGTACTTACGTAATGATATAGATCGTAAGCCCACTGTAGGGCAAAGACCTTTGCTTTGTATAGTGGAACGGCAATAGCTATAGGCTTGTTTTATTGCGTGACATAAATTACGTTTTGTATATTTTCGTCATCCTCAAATCGACTTCGTAACCAGATAGGCCAGATATACCCAGAGCCAATATGTGCAAATGGGGATTCAGAGATCCAATCTGTCTGGTAGAAGATGCCCAAGGGTATATGCTGAGCTATGACGCTTTTGTACGCTATTATTGTACATTAAGAATAAATAATCCTCGATTCAATATACAATATGTTAAAAAACCCTGTCCGACCCGAAAGGGGTTTATAGGTCTCCCAATCACATTACCAAATAAAAAAAATATTCATAAAAGTAAGGCTGTTAATGAAGTTTTAAATTCACGATTTTTGTAAAAATATACCAAAATTACCCAAAATCTAGTAATTTTCTTGAATGTGACAACACTATCACCTGCCGTGGTATATTAGGCACCTGTGAGATTGCCCTTGTAGCTATTTATCTAAGTTTCATCGTTTTATAAAAAAATATTTACTTTTATTCGGAATATGTTTTTTACTTGAAAACTGAAAAGGATTACATAAATGTAATCCAATATCGATACCTAAGAATACCTTCACGGGTCGGACAGGGTTTTTTTAACACTCTCCTCCTCCTTTAGTCGCATTCCTCAATGCTGAGGGTCGTGACCTTCCCTAGGAATCACTTTTTCTCGGATGATACTTCGCCACCCGTTTCGGTCATCCGCCGCCTGGACAGCATCGTGAACCGTAGTTGAAAGAGTGGAGCGGATCTGGTCTGTCCAACGCGTGGGACTGCGGCCTCGTTGTCTTTTCCCTTTCACTTTGCCAGTGACAATAAGTTTTTCTAAATTGTCACCAGGCTTTCTTGCGATGTGACCGAAGTACTCCAAAATCCTGCGTAGGCATATGGTGGATAGTCTCATGGTGATTCTGAGTTCTTTTAGAATTGAAACATTGGTCAGTCGTGCTGTCCACGGTATACCAAGCATTTTCCGCCAGCACCACTGCGTCTCAAAAGCATCAATGCGTTTTCGGTCACTCGCACTTTTTTAACACATTGTATGTATAATACAATAAATAATCATAGAAGTTCAGGCAGAACTCATAATAGCTTTTCAGGATAGTATGCTGCATGCCTCACCTGGCCACATTCGCTTTTATTATTCGTTATGTTAAAAAGTTCGTTGGGCCAACATCTAACTAGCAATGATACTTCGCGGTTGCGCCCTTTCAAGCAAAACATGGTAATAAAGGATACAATTTTTCTCCATAAATTCGTTCCAGTCTATCGAGCAATTGACACTTCAGCAAAAACTATTCTGCCTACCTACAGAAGGCTGTAGCGTGACTTTGAACATACAATTTCCGGTAAGCTAATCCGTATGTTAATCGCGGTACCCTGGTTACCATACTTTAGCATTTTAATTTCATAGTCGGTAGGCAAACGGCGTATTAAAGGTTGATGCTTCTACCTGGCGCCGGGTTTTTGTTTAAAGAATTTTTGTTATTGCATACTTTAATTGAAAAAACGGTGATTATATTATCGTGTTAAATGATGGTGAAGTACAATACTGGTTTAGAAAAAATAGAAGAAATAACTTATCTAATTTGGAATGGAGTTTCTTGGCCTGACTGTTCGTAGTCGTGCACCTTATTTGTCAATAAAATATGAAATTTTGTAGTTTGAACTTGAAGCAAAATTTCTGCATTATCAAAGTATCGTTTCATATTCGGGACCACGGGAAACTATATGCTTACCGCGGTTAGTCCTCGGATAGGTCTATCTTTCTAGACATTAATCCGTGAACCTCTATAATAATTACACTTGTAGACAATCTTTTTGTCGCGATTTTCCGCATCGAATCTTAGATTTACCTTTAGTTTTAAAAAAGCAATTTATATGTAAATTTTACCTTCAGGCTTCAATGATGGGAAATAAAACGTGTTCTAGACTGTCCTACTCGACGTATTCCTCGATTATTTATACCTTAGAACAATGCATGTGAAGTATTTATCGATTAATTTAATCGATTATTTAATTTGTGGTTGTCACGTGTTTAACTAAACTAATGTGCCTCTTCTGTACTACTGGGCAAAGGGTTGCATCTATTTTCTATTAATTTTGAACAAAAATGCACCTAATGCACATGTTAATATGACTAAAGTCCAATTCAAGAGAGTACCATGCTAGGTAGGTTGGCTTGTTAAAATCTAGAAAATTTAAGAATTACTCTATACACGTATTTTACAACGCAATAGGCTACCTCAACTGTTCCAGGTATTCAAAGATGGAAGGACTTACAAAATCTCTTAGATACACACACTAATATAAAATACCGTCACGCCTTTATTTCCTAAAGGGTGGGGCAGAGTTGTACTATCGTGCACCCTCAGTTCGCTGGTGCGTTTAGGTCCCATTTAGGGGAGAACTTTATGTTTCTATTGAGAATTTCAAAGAAATAACACTGCATGACCCAATCGAACCCAGGACTTTGGGTCACAGTCGCGCTTAGACCACTAGGCTATCGAGACAGTTAGAGCGGTACATACACTTTAATTGAAAATACATTTGATGTGTAGTCATCAAAATTATGATTATGATATGATTCTAAAGATCAAGGATCACCTGTCAGTTTACACCTGCACCCAGTCTCTCGTGTCCTGAAGCCAACATCAAACATTAAATCAAAATAAATTGATCATGTTTGATCCATCTACACATACCGCTCCCAACTCTATTAATCATTACTTGTCGTACATTGACGAAATCTATAAGAAGTATAAACCAACCAACTTAACTGTGTAGGTGATATCAGTCTTATTTATAAACACATACGGTTAGTTTTTATTGATTTGGACTGAGCAAGTTTTTTATCTGTGAAAGGCAGTGCTGATCAAAACGATATAAATATTGTAAAGAATCTAGACACACCGTTAGCAATTCTAGAACTGGTTTCGGTTGATCGGAATCTGCCAGCATTTGTATCCGGAAACTTATTTCGTGACCGAAGAAATGTTTTTAATTGTATGGCCATTGTGTCAAGACATTAAACTCTTGGCGAAGTGTTTGGGAAGACCTCCCAGTGGTCTCAATCGTGTACTGTTTGGTCACAACGCGTTTTTTTTTGCTCAAAAAGTTGTTCGTGTAAAGGAGATTTTTTCACGAAAAGGTTTCAAAAGTTCCTGTCTAATGGGGCATATTTGCACACAGTGGCCTAATTGGTCTAGTGACGATTGACGATTTTAAGTCCTTAGTTCATTGATGAACCGGGGTAGTAATGAGTTTTTCTTCTAAGGAATTGTCAATAGTAAGTCTTAATGTTGATTTTACCCCGTAATTGGCAAAATACGGACTCCACAGTGCCTCGACCATGAGTTTTTCTCACTAGACTCGCTAGCGACGCCGCAAAATATTTGTATGGAAAACCCCCGCAACGCCTCTAGCGGTTACGTAAGGAACTAAAATCTGCTGTGAGATTACAGTGTTTCGATGCGTAAAAAACCTATCGAAAGCCATTCGATAGAACTCATGGTTGACGTACAGACCTTAAAACCTAAACCATCGGCGATCTGTAAGTGTACAACAGTACACCACTGTATATCTTTAGGGAAATACAGTCGTGATAGACCGATCACATCAACTGATGAATCATCTCTGTTATTCTGCGGAAAAGTTATAGTGCACAATGTTTTGTCTTCACGCACTTGAGAGGTCAACACTTCCATCGCGTGTTGGCGATTTGTTACCATTATGTATCAGTTTCCTAAGGTTTCCACGCCATGTTTTCATTTACCGTAAATCGGGTAGTGTTCTTATTACGTTGTAGTACCTGCATGTCGGCAAACGAGCAGAGAAGTCATCTGATGGGAAATACAGTTCTCGCCAAACTTATTGTCCGGCTTGAAGGTAAAGATAAAAATATTGGATTTAAATCATTTAAAACGACAGCCTACGATTTGAGCTTTCAATGTTTATTTTTAATGAAGGAAAAATTCGGCTGGCGGGCATGATTCGAACCTGCATCTTCTGGTTCGGTATGACCAGACGCTTTGACCACTAAGCCACCACGAGCCACCGATTTCGACTGGCGAGCAGGGGGTTAGCGGTGGCTTAGTGGTCAAAGCGTCTGGTCATACCGAACCAGAAGATGCAGGTTCGAATCCTGCCCGCCAGCCGATATTTTCCTTCATTAAAAATAACTTGTAATCTTAGCATGGAAAATGCTTAAAAAATACAAAAATATACTTTTAATGTTTATTTATTTTAATCAAATATTTGGAAATCTATAGTCTCTGCCTACCCCTATGGGAAACAGGTGTAAAGCGTATGTATGTATGTAAATATTTTTCTCGTGCCAACTTCAAGCCGGACAATAAGATTGGCGATAACTGTGTCATCTGTCATCGCCACTATTCGCTACCCATGGCCACCTACAGCACCAAAGGCGTTGCTGGTGCGCTTGCGGTCCTTATAAGCCTTTACAGACTGCAAAGCAACTGAGATAGGAACTGGCTCTAAGCGCCTTCCGATTCTGTTCTGTTCCCGTTGTTCCAGAACAGAACAGAACAGAACAGAATGCAACCGGAAGGCAAGAATGCAATACAAAATGTATCACGCGTCACACACCTTCCTTTAAGAACCGGCAACAACGGCCGGTTAGCAAGCAACCGGCCTACGTCGCCGATCAGAACGTTCTGGGGGGCTAGACAAGTTGCATTTTAACATTCGAATCGACAAACAAAATGTATATAATATATAATCTTATCTTACGGGGTATGTATGTATGTAAATATTTTTCTCGTGCCAACTTCAAGCCGGACAATAAGATTGGCGATAACTGTGTCATCTGTCATCGCCACTATTCGCTACCCATGGCCACCTACAGCACCAAAGGCGTTGCTGGTGCGCTTGCGGTCCTTATAAGCCTTTACAGACTGCAAAGCAACTGAGATAGGAACTGGCTCTAAGCGCCTTCCGATTCTGTTCTGTTCCCGTTGTTCCAGAACAGAACAGAACAGAACAGAATGCAACCGGAAGGCAAGAATGCAATACAAAATGTATCACGCGTCACACACCTTCCTTTAAGAACCGGCAACAACGGCCGGTTAGCAAGCAACCGGCCTACGTCGCCGATCAGAACGTTCTGGGGGGCTAGACAAGTTGCATTTTAACATTCGAATCGACAAACAAAATGTATATAATATATAATCTTATCTTACGGGGGCTGGTACAACCAGCAACACTTCGACCCAATGGGATCTTTTGTGTTGTCCCCATTACCGTATATTCCTTACTCTTTGAAGACGTGGTTTACGAAGGCAGCTAACCCACTGAGAGGAAGGAAACTAAAATCTTTCGGCTTCGGGTATCCGTTGCCGAGAAGACTCATCCGTTTCGTCGCCAGGACGTCACAATCGCAAGGATGTCGAACAAAATGTATGGAAATGACACAAGCTTTCGACAAATCGGGCTGTCACTAATGTCATTTGTTTGTCGATTCGAATGCCAAAATGCAGCCCCCCTGGCCGGTAAGAAAGAGGCGTGGCTTACGTATAACTTACAAAAGTCGGAACACACAGTGTTGTTTTACGACTGACTCCGATGTAAGGGTGCTTACCAGCCAGTCAAATCCGAAGGTTCTACCAGCAAAGGTCTCTTATGAGGTGCCGATCTGAAATTCTTGTTCGGTGTTAGGACTTGCGCCTGGCTTCTATTAAATGGGGATTAATTAAACAACGGGGGAACTGTAGATATATCTACATGAGTTAGTACCACCCTGGATCTGATCCTTTCGCCAGCGGCTTCGTCCGCGTGGCCTTGATAACTTTTTTCGCAACATTTTTTGCAACATTTTTCATTGCTACTCCGCATCTATTAGTCGTAGCGTGATGGTATATAGCCTATAGCCTTCCCCGATAAATGGGCTATCTAATACTGAAAGAATTTTTCAAATCGGTCCAGTAGTTTCGGAGCTAATTCAATACAAACAAACAAATAATCAAATCTTTCCTCTTTATAATATTAGTATAGATACTCGTATAGATGTTATGTATGTTTAAAAATCTTTTTCCAATAACCTTGTTCCAACAAGCTTATTCAAAACGGATTTATAATATCCTCCCAGGAAATAATAAATATCCATAATGACACAATTTGAAAATCTACACACGCGTAGAATATAACAACAGAGTATACTATTACATTAAAACCTTTGTTGGTTTGTGGAGTTCGCAGAAATATAGAACAGTGAGGTAATCCCCGGTCATGTAATTCGAAGAAGTTATGAAGCTAAATTCAAGTGTGAGTAGGCACGTCAAATTTGTCTGGAACTTAAGATTCTGAGCTTGATAACTGTACATAAATACATACACATACCATCACGCCTACGCCTGTATTCCCCGTAGACTTAGACAAAATTACTAAGTTTTTAACTAAGAGAAGAAGAAGACGTATGAATAAATCCAATAAACTCAAATTTCGGGAAGACTTATCTGAACATACATGTATATTGTTACAACTAAGTAATACTGGTATTCTAGAATGCTTTCAAGGATCAATTAAAAGACAGAATAGCAAAACAATTGCTTCGGACCGCTGGAGGGTCATGGTTTCTTTGAAGTTCAAAGAACAGAATACCACTCCTTGGTCTTATAGATTTTTCTTCGTTTATGACGATGAAGGTGTCAATGGTGACATCCAAGCCGATTTCGTCTAAGGCGACTTCGTCTAAGACGATTTCGTCTAAGGCGATTTCGTCTGAGGCGACTTCGTCTAAGGTGACTTCGTATTATGAGTCGACTTCGTTTCTGTGTTTACTTTGTTTTTGTAAAATCGCAGTAAATCATCTCGTCGCATCATTATCTCTCATGGAACAATTCACAACAGCAACTTTTTTATCTTTTACGGCAATTTTAAAACAAACTAACTGTTAATTACCTCGAGGGCTGTTCCAAGAGCTTATTAGCAAATTATAGTTCACAGCCTCAAACCTGCAACCCTGTTAGTATTACCGATGGCGGATCATTCAAAGAGGTTTTTTCGCTCCGATATTTTTTTGGCAAAAAAACTGGACAGCTTTTTCGGCGGACGAAATAATATGGGACTAATGGAGTACCTGGCCGCCTTGGTAGGGGGCAGTCCACATGGGTAACTGATGTGTTACTTTGATTAAAATATTATGACAGTTCATCTGGACCGGACCTTTGTATTTAATTTTCTCTTTTTTATTGCATTTTAGACGTAGGTATAAGTCGAATTTATTTTAGTTCTGTTTGGGTCTTTTAAGGAGCTTCAAAATGTACCTACAAAGTTTTCAAAGATTGTCTGTAAGTATTCAACAAAATTAAACAACTCAACAGACGCGCGATAATGACTTTCAAACTGTTTGTCATTTAATATTAAAACGCTTCGAACATTTATGAATAAATTAACAGTCAAAACATACATCCGAAACCGCAGTAATGACAAGCAAACCACAAACAAAACTGAATCAATGAAAACAGCCAAATAACTAAATAACTTAATATGTTATTCGTGCAAAGTGCATAACTGTTGTGTAATAAAAATAATCATAATATAGTGCATGTGAACACCGTGGTAACTCTTTATTACATTGAAAAAAGCAAGTAAAAAGTTGCATTCAGCCCGAAGCGAACTCATTAAGCTAATATAAACGAAACGTCGGCCGAATGCCGCCAAGCTTCGTGGAAATGCAACACGGCCACAGAGTGGCTGTGACCAGTGTAACAACGAGATGCAGTAATCAGAAGATAAAGCAAGCACCGTGACAAAAAATACAGTTTCGTGTAAAAAACGAAAAGGTACTTTAAATGATCATGACACCCATTATCCTAAGCATTCCACATGCCTTACTCAATATTGTTCTTAAACTTTAGTGCATTTTGCCAACCCGTTCTATTGACTAGGACAATGTGGCAGTTTGTAGCTAAACCATACTTTCCAACAACAGTGATAACCCTGCCAACCTCTCAACTTATTTTGATCCTGAGATCAGTAATGTACTGAGTGTTAGTGTTATTGCAAACGTATTAGATTCACCCACACTTTCACACTCCATAATGGCTTGTTCAACTGTTTAATCTTACACTGTGGCGCTATCCCACTATGGTGGTACTCCAGATTTATAACCCGACAAAATTAAATCAACTTATAACGTATGTTGTGCCCATATCTCTATTGACCAACACTTTTTGGCGGTGAACAAATTGACAAGTTTATCCGGATATATCGTGGAGGACATTGAAAACACTGCTAGTGATATACGACCAGAAATTTTTGATTTATTCGGGCTATAAAAGAGTATGCGTTTTAGGGTCCCACATCGACCGGAATCAGGAAAAATAAAATGATATACTTACAGACTTTTCAGGATTTATATGCGACCGTCTATTTTATGGTGTCTAAGGCGACTAAGACTTGACCAAGGCAAATAGGAAAATGCTATAATAATAAAAAAAATTGTATAGTGGAAGAAGGTGTTATATATTATTATTCTTAGTCTATGAGCAGGCACTTGACTAATAAAGTACATACCGACATTTAATACGGCAGTATATAAAACGCCTTTATGGTTCTAGGCCACAAAATATGTGTGACATATCTTCTACCGTACCAAATTCACATGATACATTTCTCCCGCCCTAGAAAAGCGGCGGAGCATATCTATGAAATACCTAGATTGAATCTACCAAAAGTTCCGTTTTAAAAAAGGGATTTTTTTAAAACTCACACGTTTGACTTACGGAACTCATTGGCACAGCTCTGTCTTGGCAGTTCCTTAACGATTTCCATCATTGGACAAGTCGGTGATCCAATTAATAATAATAATGGGGAGGCAAAAACAACGTTACGATGTGCGATTTTGGAGTCGAAATCAGCCCAAATACCACAGCCTCCAGCGGCTGGGGTCAACGCTCGAGAACTGGTTCAGAATTATTTGCCCAAAAAAGCCCTTGATCGTGAGACGCTAAGGGTTAGGCGGCACGGCCAGATTTTTGCAAGTTCCTTAACATTTTTGCGTTATACTCGCTCACAGTATATGTCTCCGACCTGTTTGAGTTCCCAGAATGCACCAGTCTCTTTTGATTTTGGTTTATACTGATGCGGTATTTGAATGCCCATAAAAGGCGAAGGAATTATTTAATACCGCTCAGTTACAATTTTCTCTTTATTTGTCCAAAATGAGTCGTGCGTTTTTAATCACTGCGTGTAATATAAGTACCAGACCGCGTCTGTCTGTCTGTTCGAATTAATGTCAAAAATTACTGCGTTTAATTCGATGCATTTTTCAATGTAGGTACAAAGTTTTCTTTGTCGGTTAAATGGTTATTGAGGGCGTTTGTTTATAATAAGTAATGATGCAGATTTTACTAAAACAATACTAATATCTTTTAGGTAGCAAACAACACCACCTATTGGGACAAAAATTTAATCAAACCGTTTTGCGAGATTCTTATCAACTAAAATTTGATAAAAATATTCGTTTTTCGGTATCTTTGGGTCATTTTCCGTACATTCCAGCGTAATGCCATCACTGATTGTCAGCGCCACCCAGGTCGTATACCAAATTATCCGATCAGCATTAAAGAACATTATAAATTATGATATAATTATGACTTCGACATAAAAACGTCGCGGGCAGAGCCGAAACGTGTTACAAGACAGTTTTATTAACGGTAGGGGACTTGTTTAAGTTTTGCTTGTAATCAAATTCTTGAGGTTGGGAGTGCTGTCAATAAAATTTTATTTTAGATCGTTAGGTTAAATTTAGAACAAGCTGTTCGCGTTCATAAATTTTTTCAATATAAATAAACTTTCTACAATAAAAGTAACCTATGTTACTCCTTAGTAAGTACATTAGCTATCTGTCAGTGAAAGTCGCGGCAAAATCGGCCCAGCCGTTTCACAGATTAACTGGAACTAACAGACAGACAAAATTTAAAATAATGTTTTTTTATGTACGTAAGTACCGTACCGGTTAATGTGATATTACAAAGAGACACTGAAATTTTATTTATTTGTATAGATTTACAGATTGTATTTATAAATTTCAAATCAATCGTTAAACATACCATCACGCCAGTATGTTCCGAAAGGTTTGGCAGTCACACTTCGCCAGTATGGTTGTTGTTTTAAGTCCATAGGGGAAAGCTGTGCCTAACCGATGATGGGGGCTGTCATATTGAATACTGATCACAGATAATGTACTATGCTGGTATAAGGAAACACACAATCACACGTAAGATATTTATGGAAATTGAGCATGCTTTTAAACTAGGGGAAAAACACATATTACCGTATTTTGACCGACATTGCTCCTAAAAATATAAACATAATTATACGGGTTACTGGTAAATGTTACACATAGTACTTTGAGTATTTCCTTATAGAAAAATCCAATTTATAATGTCTCGATCTAGGAAACGAAGTCAATTTATTCATTGGTAAATTTAGTGTCGCGCTTGAGACCATTGAATAGACCAATAATATAAGAGATGCCATAGATAACAGTCAAAGAGAGACGAGAAGAGAGAAGTGAAAGACAAAGATCTATCAGAAAGAATTCGAACTCCGAGGAGCGCGCCTCGTATTCGAACTTGAGTCCTTTGACTTGGTAATGCAATGGTAATAAGTTTAACTACGTTATTTTATCACTGCTTCAAGCTACAATGTATGAGATAAGGTTAGGCAGAGGTTTACCTACTAATATAAGTCCTCAGTTCGCTGGTATATTTAGGTCCCATATAATAGGGGGCGAGCCTATTGCCATTAACCGGGCATAACTCTAAACTCCGAGTTGCAACAAAAAACCCAATAACACTTTGCTCGCCCTGGGAATCGAACTCAAGTCCTCGAGCGTAGCAGCCGCGCTTAGGACCACTAATTAGTAAGTAATAGTAAAGCTAGTGGATTGCATGGCGTGTAGTGCGCAGCCGCAAACCGCAGCGGTAGTGGTACGCGTGAGAACAGCCCGTTGCGCCTGCGCCAATCGACTGGACGCGCTGATAGCGTTTCCTCATTGTTGTATGCTGTTGCGGTATCGATATGATATTGTTAACAATGCATGTGTGTGCAACTGCAAAATCTTGCGTGACGCACTTTTAAATTTGAAAAAAGAACAATCTATTCCAGAACGGTGTTCAAATGTATTGAGTATTTATTTTTTTATTTCGTACTTTATTGTACACAAAATAAATGTTAATGTATAATCGGCGGCCATATTGCTTGAATCGATTTCTTTCAGGCAACCAAAAGAGTATGCAGAGTATCAGAGTAACTTACCCTGCAAATAAGGGGGTTACAGTCTTGGTCCAGCCCGACATAGGCTCCGAAATAAGGCTGTGTAATAAATTTGTTAAGAAAATACTTATTAATGGTCAACCTAGCCCCAATTCAGGGGTGGGGGTCGTGACTCTCCCTAAATCCACCTGTTTAGGGTGATATGCCACTGGTCAAATGTCTTTTCCTAATATCTTGCTCTAAGAATTGATAAAATTTATTTTATGATTTAAAATGATATTCTCAACAAAATAGTAATTGACGATCTGTTATTAAAATGAGAATTGAAGGGATTCTAAACTGTTCCCTTTCTTCATAAATTAACAATGTTATAAAGCTGGATCCCTCCAACGGCTTCGCCGCGTGGTCTTATAAATTTTTACCCCGTATTTGCAACATTTTTCATTGCTACTCCGCTCCTATTAGTCGTAGCGTGATGGTATATAGCCTATAGCCTTCCCCGATAAATGGGCTATCTAACATTGAAAGAATTATTCAAATCGGTCCAGTAGTTTCGGAGCCTATTCAATACAAAAAAACAACCAATCAAATCTTTCCCCATTAGTATTAGTATAGATGAGACCCGCAAACCACCAGCGAAGCGTAGTGATGATCTAGCATATGCACACGATGCCTATACACTTAAATGTCGCACTGTATGCATTTACAAGTACATAGAGGTATTCAGGCCATTGCATTGTAAGGAAAATAATGTGATGATGTCCCGTCTTATCTGCTTACTGCCTAATGCTTCAATGGCACACTGTTACGCAAGTAATTAATTAAACTATATTTAACAGTAACAAAGTTTATTAATGAGTCGATAAGTATTATAATTTAACTAACTTTACAATTTAAGTACAACGAATAACATGAAGGTCTTAATTTATAGTCTTAAATTAACATAGATGACGTATGCGAACATGTAAGGTGCCAAAAGTGGTTTCGAAATAACCAGCATAACAACAATAGTATCAGAAATCTCAATAATATACGTACAATATTGTACAAATGTGTATAAATAATGAGAAAAGTTATCTTGATCTTTTATTATCACAAAATGGTTTCCATATCACAGAAATTGCAATTTACGCAACCAGAAAATTCATATTTGGGCAAAAATCACGTCAAAATTGCCGCATTGAAAAAAATATACTGCTATTCTGACACAACCCTGAAATAAAATTCGGTATTAAAATTTCACCTGTCGCCTTCAGAAGGGGTAATAAGTAGGTATGTGTTCATATTGGTATCAGTTTCCGAACCTGTTCTCGATTTTGCATCAATGGGCGACTCCGGCGCAAGGAACTGGCCGCCTCTGATTTCGAACGTAAATTTCTTTTGCATTAAACACGTTATTAAAAAGCAATGTAAACACAGAGTAGGTGTTTACAGAGACGGTTTTGAACTCGTCTTTAAATTTTTTTGCTAGACTTTGTATATACCCATTATTCTGTTCCAAGTGATATAAATAGTGCAGCTTATTTAATTCACACAATTTGTAAACTCCAAACTTGTATTGTAACCCCTACCGAAAACCAAGGACAATCAATCTATTTTGAGAATTGAATCTGCGAATCAAAGCGCACAGAAATCAATCGCTACCATTTGAATTACATATTTCATGCAACTTTAACTTTAAAAGCAAAACTTTTAAAATAAACCAATCTACATTTTAAGTAGAACATCGTCGGTGAGCGCAGTATCTGGGGGACATTACTCTGCTGCCCCGGGGACCATCTCATTTGATCTGGAGCGCGTCTTGTACTTTTTTCAGTTTCGTGCAAGATTCGGCAGTCACTTAGTTACAGCGGAGGTCGGACCGGCATTCAAACGAAGATTTAGAGTAACAAGAAGAGATCTGGAGATCTAAATGGAGATTTTAATGGAGACAAATAGAACCTTTTGTTGAGTACCTACAAACATGACTCAGATAAGAAACTTTAGCGATAGTCTTTTAAAATTGGTTTTTTTACACGTCATTGGAACGATGCGAAAATAAGGTAAAATTGACTTTTAAAATAAGTTTCTGTTACAATAAATTGATAAGAGCATAGCACACAAGGTAAAGCTACTTTTAAAAAAGGTTTTTGTTATAATAAATTAATTAGACCAACGCGAAAACAAGGTAGAATTAATTCGGCAAGAGATAATAGGGAATATGCGTCTGACTTAAAAAAAGGTCAATTTTTTTTTTATGGACTTTATCGTTTTAGAATTATGTCTTTGTAGATATTTTTTTATATTATTTCTTTTTTGATGAGAAAATAATTATTAAAAAGTCCAAAAAAACTGTTGGAAATTCAAATCACTTGAAACGCAACACTATCGGTCAAATGGAATATGACGTCAAAGTCTACTAAAACAGTGTCTGTTGTACGTGGTTGTTTGGTTGAGAGAACGTAGACTTTGACGTCACGGCAAGCGCGCCAAAATCGCGGGTGTTTAAAATGCCAATATCTCATAATTTAATAAATTTTTGTTGTTACTTAATTTTAGTTTTAAGGCGCTGGAATTTTTTTTACGGCTACATAACGATATAAAGTATCGTTTAAAAAAATATGTGCATATTCCCTATTTAGGTACGCGATTACTAAGCGAGGTACGCCAAATTTTGACAAACGTTTGAATTATCGCATTGTCAAAACTAGTTTATGAAATTTGTAACAGACTAGCTTTCCGCCAGCGGCTTCGCCCGCGTGTTCTGGGTATTTCTTATAACTTTCATCCCCTATTTCAATCCCTTACAACCCCATTAAACTTACTTTTCGCATTAAAAAGTAGCTTATGTCCTTTCTCTCTCAGGCTCTGGACTATCTGTGTACCAAATTTTATTTAAATCGGTTCAGTAGTTTTGACGTGAACGCGCAACAGACAGACAGACAGAGTTACTTTCGCATTTATAATATTAAGTAAGGAGTAAGCATTACAAGATAGGTAGAATAAAATAAATAGAAGCAAAGACGTATGGAAGAATCGTAGCCAGTGGCGTTATATAATTTCTGGATCTGGAATTTACCCAGGAAAAAGCGCGAGTATATGTAATGTAAGTTTTTTTACTAGCCCACTTTGTCCCACTGCTAGGCAAAGGTCTCCCTTCCCTCCTTCCACACCGCTCTGTCTGTTGCCTTAAAGATCCAGTCTCTCTCGTGGGAGAAAGTAAGTATAATAAAGAAAAAGTAAAAATGGAGAATTTATTTATTTAATTTATTACTACGGATCCACCAATTACAGTTACTAAAAAAACTAAATTTATTAAAATCTACAAAACAAAGCAAAGTAAATAAAAGAAGGTAAAAACACTTTCATACCTTCCTCTCACAGTACTTCTGACATACCAATATAATCTTCGTCCACTCATCCGCAAACAGATTGCCTTGAGAAATGTAAGTAGAATAGTAAAAATATTTTACTTACCTACCTTTATTTACTTACCTACAATAATGTAAGAAAACATCTCGGCCACATCCAGTCCGCTAGTTCTGTGTCGCCACTACCAACATTATACACTTCGCAATTTTGTGGTGCACATAATTGCATAGCGTTTTCGACTCAAATTTTTATGTTAAGTAGTTAATGTTTTCTTAAAATAATGAGTAGCTCCACATAATTGGGCGGCGTTGCGGGGCGTAGAGGAAATCGACCGATTTTTATCGCAAGTCTTACGCTTTGGCATGCGAGATCCTTATACTGTTACGTGTTACAAGTAGTTCAGTATAGTGGTACTGTTGCAATTTAAGTATTTTTGTGACGTGGCCCAGCATTATGCTGAACTTAAACGCTCATTCCTTGCGGAGACAAGAAAACTATTTGTATCCACAAATGTATCATCCATCCATCACGTCCTTTATAGGAATCCCGGGAAATATGCCATTTTTCGGTTTAAAGATCTTTATTACTCATTAAGACCGTAGTCAATTACATGGGAACAATACTAGAAAATCCTTATTTAATATTATAAATGCGAAAGTAGCTCTGTCTATCTGTCTGTCTGTTGCGCCAAAACTACTGAACCGATTTAAATGAAATTTGGTACACAGGTAGTGTAGACCCTGAGAAAGAACATAGGCTACTTTTTAATGCGAAAAAAGGGCTGTAAGGGGTTGAAATAGGGGATGAAAGTTATAAGAAATACTCAGACCAAGCGGGCGATGCCGCTGGCGGGAAGCTAGTTTCTCTATAAAACATAACGCGTGTACGAGATTTTGTTTTTTTACCCGATGATGGCAAAAAAGCCGAAGGAAGGGTTTTATATTAGGCAGTCTATGTATCTTCCTATTTACGTATATTCCACTACAGCGGCTAAAGTACTCATCCGATTTTGATGAATGAGGTGTCAAACGATTTGTTATTATGGTCCCGGTAACAATGGCTACATTTTAAATAAACAAAATCAATACGACGGATGTTACATGCAAAAAAAGCGATTTTTTTAAATTTTTAACTGGACACAACAAAAGGAATTGTTGTGACCAGTTTGTGGCCGTGGTCGCATATCCGGGGGATGCAAACCTAAGTATAATAAGGGTGGCATGCGATCATGGCTATAATTTGGACGCAGCAGTTTCTTTTGTTGTTGATTTCAATTCAGTAGGTAAATTGTTTATCAGGATCAGGATGGTGACATAGGAATTATGTTCTTGTTACATGATTTTCAGTTGATTTCTTTCGTAGTCGGCGGGTTGTAGTTTTTTATCGTTGTTGGGTTGTAATTTTACCGGACTGAGGTTAGCCGATTATATTTATATGTAGTATTTGGCGCAACCAAATCCCTAACTTCACTGCGGCCAACTTATGCTGCGCGTACTGTACGTTTTCTTATCCTCACAAGAACATTGTGCAGTAATGTGCAGTAATCTCAAACTAATAACACCAAATTAATAACTCTGCTGATACCGTCCTACAAATTCCTAATAACAAACTTCCCGACTGCACAAGTCGAATAAAAAAACGCATTTTTTCCGCACAATCGGTTACCCTAATTACCGATTATCGGAAAAAATCCACTCGACCGGCCTTAATGCATTTCTTGTGATCCTTAAACGAGTAATTAATATATTAATAAAGTAAATAAATCTTGTTAAACGAGTCGCAAAAGTCATTCGGACAGACTTGTCCGAGCAGCGGCTGGACTGGAATGCGATTGAGTTTCCTTTTTTTTTTCAATTAGCACCAATCGGTGAACCGATATTTGAAATATATTTTTTGTTTTTTTCGTTAAATGATTATGATTTGGGGAGTCTGTGTTTGGGCTCAATGGCGGGGTCATGTAGGAGGTAAAATATTCAAATTATAACTTAATGCATGCAAAAATTTGAATGGTTGTTATTAGAATGTAGTTTTTTACTTAACAATTAACGATACCTTGCATATTCTTAAAAAATAAATTAGATCCCATCAACATACCATCACGCCTATATTCTTAGAAGGGTTCGGTAGAGGTGTAATAAGGTTTACCTACAGTTTGCCGGTATGTTTTAGAACCTAGATGTTACCGTTGGCCAGCTTATTACTACCAACCAGACATGAATCCAAACTAATAAGTAAGTACTGCAAATAACATTTCACTCAACCTAAATCTTCTGCAGCCGCTGATCTAAGGTCTCCCCATCGTATTCTTGACCTCTGTTGAGTGCTACCTGCTGCCAGTCTGTTCAGAAACCGTCATTCGGCGTCGGCAGTATCATCATCATCATCATCATCAGCCCGTAACCGTCCACTGCTGGATGTAGGCCTCTTTTAGTGAACGTCACAGAGCCCGATCTTCAGCTCTTTTCATTCTGTATCGTCTTTTTTTAAGCTATTGCATAGCTTTTATCGCGGGCCTTGAGCGTGGGGACCGAATCCAGAAATTCCGTAACGAAAAAAACCTAACACCCCCCACTCCGACCGGTACAGCGGTGTGTGTGTGTGTGTGTGTGTGTGTGTGTGTGTGTGTGTGTGTGTGTGTGGCTGTAAAAAAAAATACTGCATTTAATAATATAAATAAATAATTATGATAGAAGTTGATAAAAAATTCTATGCAATAGCTTTACCGCGGCAGTCTCCGAGTGCCACACGTCTTTTTAGTTACTGTAATTGGTGGATCCGTAATAATTAAATAAATCAATAAATAATTACACAATAACGATTACATTGCTTAACTTTTGATCTAAATATTCTCGCATGGTTACGTCTACCTACGTAGGTAGCTACCCACATGTAATATGTCTTGCTCTCAACAATTATCAACGAACTCCCTTGACCCTACATGTAAACCATTGACACTACGATTCAAAATCAATTAAATCATTCTTTAAAAAAAATATTTTTCTTAAAATAAAGAGACAGAATAAAGTAGTTTATTTTGTTGAGACCCAAGATGATTTAAATGTATGTATAACACAAATAAATAAAAAGTATAATAATATTTTTTATCCAAAATAAAAGTAATGTCTAATACTTTATTTTTTAACTAACCAAATATTAAATAAAGTATAAGTATTAGTATATTTTTTAGTCTAGGAATTATTTTTGCTCAACAAAAGTAAATTACTCCTGTACACATATTTCAAGTTAAATAAAAACTTGTAAAAACACGTATTATTTTTGTACGCTTATTTCCCGTTATAATTGAGTAAAATACCGAGTGAGGTGTGTCAAAACACCAGAGGAAATGCCCTTTCCGTGTTTCATTTCACTTCGACGGGGCAATAACTATTGCCCCGGATAATTGCCCGCCAGAATTACCGTACACACATTTATTTCCTTAATTCAATGTAATTTACACATACACAAAGTGTCGATTAAGTAATTTCGTATTCAATTATGCTGATTTTTGTGAAATAAATGTAAAATTGTGAGTAGGTAATTTGCCTGTCAAATGTCAATCAGTTAAATAAAAAATGCTCTTTGATAAGTTACTCGTGCCTCAAGAATGATAACAGCGTTTATATGTAAAAACAATTGAAAATTAAATGACCTAAAAATATAATAAATAATAGGAAAATATATCGGGAATGGTTGACGATTTTGGCCAATCGGTCAATTTGGCATATACTTCCTTAGTTCCTTCGCAATTCTGATAATTGGTGATTTTACACGTGTCCTCGGCTCAGGTGGTCACTGCTCTTTTGTCATAATCCCCTAATCGTCACTTGCGACATTAACCGGCAGCGGTGCGTCGTCGGCTGTCAAAAATTCGAGGCTATGAATAGCGCACCTTTCTATTCCGCGAAGAGATCACCTATCTATTCATAGTCAGACCACCATGGTGTCAATGAAATAAAACTTTTTGCTGTACCAAAGCGAATACCAGCCAATTAAAACATATGACGTCACGCGAATTCTTCATTCAAACTTACTGTATCTTAATAGCCATTTTTTATTGTTCCATATTTAACTGTAACATTTGACAGATTGGCGATGAAGCCCCCAGCAAAACGTGATCATGTCCACATGATTTGGTTGAAATTCTCTACTCTTTAGACATAACCTTTATTGTCGTGACAGTAAAAATTTGTTTAAATGGTTTAAAATTTTCATTGGCGGAATTATCGTATGACCAGCTCAAGATCTCTGCGTTGCGTTGGTGTAGACTACAAATAGGAAGTAAGTAGGTTCTCTATTTTTATTCCTACGATTTTATGTCATAATTTAACATTGCATAATGTTACTTGTCCTAACATTAGTTATGCATAATACTCATTTGCCATAACTATTTAATCATAATTTTTTAATCCTATTTACTATAAGCCGTAATATTTAATAGGCATACTATCCAAAAGCATAGCATAACGACGCATAACCATAACTATTATAAGCATACAAACTATACTATAAAATAATATTCAAATAGCTATAAATAACATAAAAACCTAACCTAACCTAACCTAATAGCTATAACCTTTAGACAAAGAAACAATATGCTATACAACTTTATGCATATAAAAGTTATAAAATAGAAACATAAGGATATACAATATTTATACTTAATAACACAATATGCTAAAAGCAATTATGGCACACTATTATTATGACAAAGAAAATTATGCCTAACTTATTATGACAATTTAAATTAGAACAAAAACCATTATGAGAAAAAAGGGATCCCAAGTAAGTAGTACCAAATTTCAAGATGATTGTGTTGTAAAAGCTTTTTCTGTGAAGTTTTCAGTGGCAGCACGGTGTTAGAATTTGTGTCAAACAAATTGACAAACTTTGGCCGTGGAGTCTATACCTCTGCCTGAAGGGTGGAGGGTGATGGGTGCAACTAAGTTTAGTTCTAAACATTTAAATTCGTCTCAGATAGGGTTCGAACCTGGGTCCTACCGGTTTATTTTTTGTACTTAGATTATGAATTACGATTATTTCTATTAATTTAATCTAAAAGGTCGAATGTAAGTATTCAACCTTAAATACAACCTTAAAAAGACAACCTGCTATTTGACAACCGACTTAATTAATTTCGCCTTATTAAAAACAAAACGAAAACATCAAAACAATAATCAAGAGTTCAAAGGGCATATCTTATTTGATTAACGATCCGGTGTAGCGAGTTTTTACCGGTGATGTATTGAAACATACATACAACACTAGCCGGTGATTAAGTACCGTGGTGATTAAGTAGTGCGGTGATTAATTATTTTGTAGTCCAAGTCATTGACACGTAACTTAGTTTTGATTGTGTTATTGTTTATGTATAGCAGCTATTGATTTGCGGTTAATATATTTTGAGAACAAAAAAATTACAAATCATTGATTCATTTTTAAAACCGACTCATTATGGTTTTGTGGTTTATTCATAAAATAACATGCCATCAGTCCATCACGCCTGTTTTCCCTGAAGGGTTGGGCAGAGGTGTACTAATGTACACCCACAGTTCGCCGGTGTTAGGGTCCCATGTAATAGCGAGCCTGTTGCCATCCACCGGCCACAAATCCAGACTCCGAGCTGCTACTGGGAATTTCACAGAAAAACGCAACAACACTGCTCGACCCGGGAATCGAACCCAGGACCTCTAGCGTAGCAGTCGCATTTGGAACAGTCAATTTATGCTTGGGACCACTAGCCCAATCATTTTTCTTATTTATTAAGTATACCAATTCGAATTTTATATTCATAGTTAAGACAAGACAACGTCGGTCGGCTAGTATTTTATAAAACAAATTTCTCAATACAGTCCTATGATGTTGCAAACAAAGGGAAATCGTGCGCCGGCGCAGACGCGTGTTCAAATTATTAACACGCTCTTTTAAACTGTCTGTTATCACGACGCGAACTGTTAACCATTGAAGACACTGACCTATTATCACTAATTATATTTGAACAGAACTGACCGATAAGAAATACCTTATCTAAGTTCATCTGTACTTTTTAATCGGCGTGAATTTGACTACACGTTTGGTGTAGCGGTTAAAGTGGTCACCTCGCCATTACCGTTACGCCGAGTGGTGTAGGTTCGATTCCCACACGAGACAAATATTTGTGTGATCTAGAGATATTTATTTCGAGTCTGTGTGTAGGTACTTTGTCCCCCCCAGGGGCGTGCCTTAGCAGTCGTCGCACAGGGGGCTCCGGCATGATCTTTAAGAAGGAACAGTGCCCCTCTCCGCGTGCTGATGGTGGCTTTCGTGGATAAAAATCCCATACTTCCTGGTCCAATTCTGTACCGGTAGCCCTAAAGGTTTCCCCCGTAAACAAAAAACGTACTCTGTATCCTTTAATTGTATATTTGTAAAACTGTGACATAGGGTTTTTTCCCTAGCTTAGTTTTAAAAGAAAAAAATCCTCTTATAATTCAAATTCTGTGGGTATTATACAAAAGGACTTGTGAAAAGTCACAGCTGCTTTAAACCACTCAATGGTTTTAGGCAGTCCTGCGGGCATGTGTTTGGGCATATTGGAAACCAGCAAATGGCCACTTTTCAGAGCCAATTCTCTCAAAGCCAACTTTCAATATCTCATAATATTATCAACCCATTTACTGTCACGCATCCAGCTGTGGGTTTTCTCCCAAAATGAGAGGGGGTTAGGCTATATAGTCCACCACGCAAACTTACAGGTTGGCAGACTTTGCACGCTTGCGTCGAGGCAATCTCTGAGGCATGCAGGTATTAAACTAAATGTCATAATCTTTTTTTAACAACAAATATGTAGCTCCTACTTTCAGCAACGCTAACACCATACATAGGCAATAAAAATGACGTCACGGAGTGGCCATTTCTCAGAAATAGACGTCTCACTGCCAATTGGCAGTAGCTGTGAATACGTTGAACACTTTCTATAGGTCGCTAACTCACGCACATTCTACCGACGAACGGTTAGCGGCCTATCCTCATAATTATATGTATTTATAGTGTTAAAAACCCAGTTTTTATAATTAGAGCTCTTGAAATGACTAATGCGAAAATTTATTTAGGCTTTGGAACTAAAATTCTTAGATAATGAAATATCTAAGGCAGACTGACTAACATCGCACAGTTTAAACCAGTCTACTTATGGTTTAAGCCAGCAAATGAGCAGACCATCCACCTGATAGTCTATAGTCCAGGTACTCCTGCAACTCCATGGTCGTTGCTGATGCGTTGTCGGTCCTTAGGGGCTAGACAAGTTGCATTTTGACATTCGAATCGACAAACAAAATGTATGTAAATGACATTAGTGACAGCCGGATTTGCCGAAAGCTTGTGTCATTTCAATACATTTTGTTTGTCAATTCCAATGTCAAAATGCAACTTGTCTAGCCCTCCTTAAAGCCCCTACAAACTGCAAAGCAACCGAGAGGTGGAACAACGGAACATTTCAGTTGGTACATTTCCGATATACCACTCTTTCTCCCTAAGGATTTCCATGAGGATTTCCCGAAGTCAAAGAACAAGTATTCAAATCTGCTTCCAATAGACCAGATTGTTGTTCAGTAGACCAGACGCTTTAGCCATGATCAAGCATTTCCCTTCCACATTTGTTCCTCATTTGTCCTCATTGACGACGACTGTGGTCAAGTGGTTCGGACCGGACTGCTGATCCCGAGGTCGTGGGTTCGATTCCCACAGGACACAAACATTTATTGTGATGAACTTAAGTGTGTTGGTCTGGGTTTTTCCTATGTATTATAAGTATGTATTAACAAAAAAAAAGTATATAAGTATTATAACAATTGTCTAGTACCCATAGTACAAGCTCTGCTTAGTTTGGGACTAGATGGTGCTGTGTAAAAAATGTCCCAAGATATTTATTTATAATTTTATTAAATGCATTTAACCAAGGCACACCAGGCACTCAAAACAAATGGCGGAATGATGTAGTCGCAACAAGTTTCTCAGTGTGTCATTATCTCGTTACCGCCGGTGTGGCAACAGGCAACTATCGCAATTATTATCCACCGAACTATGAACTGATAACGAACTGAAATTACTAAGCAATAAGGACAGAAGTCCCGTACACAATGACATGATGAAAAATATTCACTCCGTAATGGATGAGTCCATGTGAAATTTTGTGCACATGATATAGTAGAAAATTCAGAGTGTTGGGCAACGTAAAAACAAATCCCGAGTCCAGAAAATTTCACAAGAAAGCCCAATACTTACCCATATAGCGGAACCCGGAACGACAAATGTCCTGTTATCAACTATAAGTCATCCAAATATTCCGTGCGGGGATCGAACGCACATTCCTAGGTGCAGAAGGTCTTTCAGGGATACAGGCCATCTTGGAAACTGTATTCTGTGAGATTATAATAATTTTGTTATGTGTGTGTTAGGTATATTTGATTTCAATGGAACTACTGCCTTCACGTTGTACTAGTCAGGTTAAGTTGTCGCCTCGATCAGAGCCAGTCGACCACAAAGCCTTGTTTCGTTTTCGACATCAACTGTCGATGTTGACAATTTTGGTATATTGAATTTCTTAACAGTACTAAGTGCTCAATGTACTAAGGCAAAATACAGTCTGTCATTTGTTTCTGGAAAATAAAGATAGCTTCCTTTCGTGGTTCCTGTGAGAAAGTTCCAATATGTGGTGATTGCAACAGAACGACTTGCGGTAGCAGTGACATTATAGCTGAAAAATCAACAAAATAATATAACAAAATAGTTTTATCACTTTCAAGGGGTCTTAAGCATACATAAATGTAGCATTTGAACCGATTGAATTCAGAGGCAAAGGGATAGCACGATGGTGTGCTATCCAGCAGTACCGCCATAAGCTAACAAAAAAGGAACTTAATCCGGTAATTAATAAAGTAAAATTTTGAACGCCCTTCCTATCTATGCTTTTCAAATAAGGAATCTTCGTACAAAATTTCTAATTCTTAAAGCTTTTAGAGTTATCTGTAGATCAATACGTCATTTCGTTTCTGCTTTTCACAAATGCAAGTTATCCTTACAACTTTGTTTTAGTATAGGAAATTAAGAATTGAATTCTCAGCCAACTTAGCTAAGAGACACATGCTTGGGTGTTCTCCTGGGTATTTTGACTAGCAAGTTAGGACAAGTTTTGGAGTTTTTGTGATGATTATATTTAGGTTCATTGGTAATTCATAAACATACTACTTACTTACCTACTATACAGGGTGTTTGGTAGAACGTTGAACATACGAAAATGGTGGTTAGTTGGGGTCATCTGCTACCCACTTGGCCCAAATTATTTGACCTTGGCCGCACCGTTTTCATTTTTACTTTTTTTAATTTCACAGAAAATTACCAGTTTTTTTTACTTAAAATTCGAATATAATTAGACATTAATACAAAACAACATCCTGCCTGTTTTACCCATCACAAGTAAAGATATTCGAATTTAAATTGATAAAAAACTGATAATTTTCTGTGAAATAAAAAAAAAGTAAAAAAAAAAACAGTGCGGCCAAGGTTAAATAATTTGGGCCCAGTGGGTAGCAGATGACCCCAACTAACCACCATTTTCGTATGTTCAACGTTCTACCAAACACCCTGTATAAAAAGGGAATTTTCCACATTCCACAACATTTAGCAATACACTCGATAGATAACTGACACGTCATACAATCTTGCTACATAGCAAAAGAAATTGAAATGTCTCGACTACCCCGCTCTTAATAGCTTTTATGTATGTAAATAAGTGTTGCACGATACGCGATATCATTTGCTTTCACGTGCGAGATACTTGTTTCTATCACGACATGGATACATGATAGAGAAGTTATATCCTTCCCTATTCCAATTCTAGCCTACTTCCAGTTGAAAATATTCCATTTTGATAACAAATTCATGGAGTTGTGTTTCATGAGAATGACGAATTGGCCTTATACTATGGTAATCATTTGCTAGGTCCCTTTTACCGGCTGAAAACTTTAACAAAAATTCTCGATCACATTTCTACCAAGATCCGTGAGCAAAACGGAACCATAGACAGCTGAAGGGTTCTGACACCATACCTCTATTTAATAGGGTTCAAAGCTTATGTCATTTCCATACATTGGTTTCTATTCTCGAATTCTCTATTTGTTCTCCGATTCGAATATTAGATTGGCCTGCGACAATAACAATGATCTTTTTATCAAATCTTTAAAATAATAAGAACAATTTTCACTGCAGAATACGAGTGCTCAGGTAGTCTAAAAGCGAAGACTTATATACTCGTTGTCTAAAAGGCATTTAGCAATTGCTCTGGAATCAATTCATATCTACAACTACATTTACCGTTACCAATTTTCATATGTGAATCATATTATGATACATCAAAGAGCCTTGTTTAACTCAGCTGGTCAGATTAATTTATATTAGCCGCTTCTATCACTGGTACACCCACATTCAGACGCCTTGGACACCACACTAAGACTTGGCGACTTTTCTGACGTACCTATAGTTAGTTTTGGCTCAAATACCCAGACGGAAATATGGGAGAGAATTCAGAATAAAATTAGTAAACGACAAATGAGTGACGAAAGGGTATTTGAGGAGGAACTTCGAGACAGTCTGGCTTTTTAATTTCAGCTAGATGAGACTAACTACCACCATTAGCGTAGTCGTCGCTACTGATACGCTTGAGGTCCCAGGATAGATTCCCAGGTCGAGCAGTGTTATTGGGCTTTTCTGTGAATTCAACAGCAGCTCGGATTTGGATTAGTGCGCTTGAATTGAATTGCGATATGCAGGACCACTATACGTGACAATTTATAAGTTACTTTAGTTGCTTCACCTCTGCCAAACCCTTCACGGAATATGAGCGAGATGGTAAATTATGTTTGTGTTATATTTTGAAAAGCCTTTATGATAAAAACTCTTTACTGAAACCGATCCTGAACAAACACGACAGCTGGTTCTTTGGACGAGAAAAAAAAACACAATAGAAAAAACGTCTTCATATCTTTAGCACTCGGAAAGTCCAAGCATCTATTTCGACAGAACAGTATTAGCTTTCGCCACAGTTTAAAACGGGCGGAGCCGGTGACTTTCCTAGTCTCACGCCAGGTCACTGACCTGGAAATGGAAAAAGAACTATTTGGCATCCGTTTGAGCCACTGTTACGTGACGTTTCTTTCATGTTGCTTTTAGGGTTGCGTAGGGTTAGAAGTTTTTCAAATTTTATAACGGTTGAATTTTTCAAATCAAATTAAATCAAATTTGTGATACATGGGTTACATAAAGATGAATGTTCATACCATGATCAACCAATTGGGCATACAAATTATTAGATAATAAATTAATACATTGTCAATTTTTTACGGTACTTAATGAGCAACTTACACATTTTCTCACATCTTTCCAGAATTTATAGATAGATAGCCATATTGCGATTTTTGCTTTCTTCTTTTATACGTCTACGTTTCTTAATTTTGTCTTACAAACGTACCGGTTGCGAATATCACTTGACATTTTAGGCTGAAATGTCGGGAAATGATTTGTGATTCCTCTGGTGTTAGGTGGTCATCGCTTACCGCCGCCAATAAAAAAATAATAAAAAATAAAAATAAACGACGGTACGTTCAGAAATTTCAGTTAAATTGCATATTTTCAAAATTAATCAATTATGTCTGTGATCAGTTATACTTGGAAAACATCATTCTTCTAGCCTTTTCTAGCATTTTCTCAACTATGTTAGGGTTGACCTCCTTTCTAACCAGATGCGGCTAAATACTCGTATCATTTAAACAAAGCAGCTGCCATCAGACATTCGCAACCCAATTCTGGGCAATAATGATTTTGCTAACTTTTATACACCTACATAATTTGTACTTTGTAGAGGTACGTACTTGGAAAATAACGCATAAAATTGCAGTTAGAAACAGTCAAGGAAAACACAGCGTTATTTTATTTTATAAAACGGGAAACCCACGGAACTTGCGGCCATTTGTGAGAACACACTTATCCATTTATTTTTACGTACAAACTGAATGTAGAATGTGATATTTGAGAATGTTGGCAGGCTGATTGATCGTGGACATTTTGAAATAAAATATTCTTTATATATCTAGCGTTTTATGAATGAACACTATGAAGAATTTAGTTTACAAGAAAAATATTTAAGTTAGTGTGCTAAGCTTTATTTATTTATTTTTATGAACAACAATTTGTTTTTCGGGAAATGAGAAGACACGTTCCAAGAAATTATTTCTAGAGGCAAAGCTATTAAATAATTGGGAATTTCCGTCCGGATTCTAAGATGCTTTCTTATAGCTGTTTAAACATACGTCTGGATTCCCCGAAGGGATCACTGCTCGACCTGGGAATCGAACCCAGGAGTTCGAGCGTAGAGTCGCGCTTACGACCACGACTTACTTACAGTTATAACTGTCTGGTTATATAAACGTTTATAGCCGCTGGTTTCAACTGAGGCTATATCTATAAGAAGAGAAAAGATCAGAAGTGTTTGACCAATTAAGATTTGATTGTGACGGATTAAATCATTTATAACATAGCATGCTGGAAGGTTAAGAACTATGCCGCTGAGTTATGTCTTTTAGGTGACACCACCGCAATCAAATATTCTGTCGCTAAGCAAGCCAACATTATTGTGTTCTTTGAAGGGTAATTTGGTCAGTGATATAATTGAGCAAATGTAATCAATACTAAGACACTTATAGTGCATTTTGCAGCATCTTAGATAGGCTTTGGTTGCAGCTTATCATCAGGCAACCTGTACTATGCTATGCTTGTATGCTTGCCCTATGCTTGTCATCTAAGTACAATGAAAAAAGGATAGGAATTAGGCAGCTTTTGCCCATTCACTGTCATCTCTGCTCTTTCACATCACGTTTCTTTGGAGAAGAACAATGACACAAATGCCATAGCCTCTTTATTCTTTTAAGTGGTTAGGTGAGAACCATGTTTTCATAGCTGACGTTTTCAAGTTAGGTCGGAACGTTTTTAGTTGAACAGACTGGAAAATGAGAGCAGATGCCTTAAAAATCATTTACTTTAATTAATTAAATTGGGGAACCGTCTTCAGTAAATTTAAGATGTGTCTTAAGAACTATGGTAAGCCACGGGATCTCATAGGAATCTATTCTGTTGCTGCTGTAATAAAGAATAGCCAAAAAATTACAAATAATTTTGTCAGTGTTACTAATGAATTCTATATTTAAACATTCAAAAGTAATTGCGAACTTTGTTTAACGTAATTATCATCTACACGTATTCTCTTACGCAACGATTGTACATACGTCAGCGGAGTTAACAGACCCATTAGTGACGTTGGTGGCAGGTTATTACCCCATTGCGGCCATAATTCACCAAATTGTTGGGTCAATACCCTAGGTCTTCAAGGTTTTAGTCTGTTTGCTGTTCACCTTCGATCAATCACGGGTTGAAGGCGCGGTAGGCACCAAGAAAGGCAGATAAATCAACTCTTTCAGAAGGTAGTGGCAGATTGGTGTGATTAGAACTGTTAAGTAGGTTATGTGTTCCTATTTAACCGTAATTTCCTTTATAATAGCCACATTTGTAGGTGGCTCACATACTTCTTCGTTAACACAAACGTCGAGAAGGAATAGAAATCATTATTTTCATATTTTGTTAGAAATATCCTCCCACACACTAGCTTTTTCTGCCGTACTTATTACTGTAACTATATTTATTATAGTTTTATATTTAAAAAAAAAAAAACTTTTTTCATTATTAGTAAGTATAAAAACTATCTCTACTTCAATTTCGACACATACTACGAATATGTAACATATTGCAATTTACTGATTTCTGACACTTACGCGAATACTAGACATTGAAATAAAACTACTTTTTACGGATTTTATCGCGTTATATTGATATTATTTTAATCCCGACGTTTCGGACCCTTTACAGCGTCCATGGTCACGGGTTTCCCAATATAACGCGATAAAATCCGTAAAAAGTAGTTTTATTTCAATATTGCAATTACCAAAAAACTTCATACAAAATCACCAAACTTCATTCCAAAAACTCCTAGTAAGTTCGCGTTAAATTAACTGGCAGATAATTCCATACAAAATTTATCCGACAGTTAGCCACTATCGAGAGGTGGAAGCAGGCCCTTATTCATTCTAAAATGTTGAATGGCCATAACAAAATGTATGAAGTATGGCTCCTTACCGGCCGGGCAGCAAATGAGACCCATTCATTACACAGATAGACGGGTTTACTTTTATTTTCCTCTACTAAGTGAGAAGCAATAGCATCCTGTGTCGGGTGCGACAGCAAATTAAGTCTGCGATTAATTTGTCGCATGATGATAAATAATTTAATTTTTAACTGTCACAGGTTTTTACAACGCTATTAGGCTACATTACATTATTTGTGAGCTAGAATGATCCGTCTCGAACGTGAGAAAATTGGTTTTGCAATTATTGAAGCATTCAAAAATAAAAAACAAGTGTCGTGTAGCAAGATTAGCTTGATGGAAAGTATTAATAACATTGTACCTATATAAAACCTTGTCAGTTTTATGTGCAAGGTATTTGGTGAATCGGAATATTGTCGGATCGGAAAAAATCCAAACTACAGTAAATTTTCCTGAAGTAAATTTAAATTAAGTACTTACCTAATTATTTTTATCATCTAAAAAAGCACCTAGAGACTACTCTTCGAATTTATTTGACATCTATTCTATTTAAAGGTTGTCAAATAGATTAATATACATATGTATATCAATACCTATTAAGCGACCGATAACTAATCTAGTAGGTTTAAAAAATATTAAACAATGACTTTAAGTGTATTTAAAAGATTAATTATCAGAAATAAATATCATTTAGATTTTTATTTATTAATTTATAAAATTTTATGCACCAGCGTTTTCTACCAGACAATCTTAGGGTGATGCAGAGATAATAAAAACACAGTAGAATGCACTAGCAAAATTAGTAATGAAATATAAACTAAAAGAATTATACATATATAATACAAATCAACTTAGATCACTTACGATCTACAAAATCGTTGCAAAGAATTGTCGTGGAGGAAAATATCAACAAACAAACAATAGAAAATAACATTCGGAGCTCTCGCTACCGTGTGAAGAATGCATCTGCCAAAAAAATCTAGTCGCAACTCATATTTTTAGCCTACACTTCTTCAGAAGTTATCCTAAAATATGTAGGTCAAGCAGCTAATTATTAAACGTAGTCAACTATATTTACTTATATTCATTAATACTCATTAGTATCTTTTGTTGTTTCTTTGATGGGGTTGACTGAGAAAAATTCGCCAGACGATCTCTTGCATCTTCACATCCAAAAATATGGGTCATCTTTGACTTCTGGAAAACATGTTTGTATTATTAATTAATAACCACCTTGCATAGGTATCTTAGAAATTCTTTTGAAGGCATGTGAAGTCTGCATTCGCATTAGGGCTTCATGAAGAGTATGGTATAAGAGACATGTTTCTTACAATTGTAACATCTATTTAACTTGAGGAGTGCAATAAATGATTGAGCATTGAGAGGTTAGGCTCTCATTTTGATACATGCAGACCCGTGCCCAGCAGATTGACCGTAGTAAGTACAGAACTTACAGTTTTAAACACGATTATAGGTAATTCTTTGACTATTTCGATATCCTCTTACCTATCTAAAGCTCGGAGGAACTATTTGTATTCCTTTTTTTTATGGTAAACTAAATTTCCTACAGCGGCTTCGCCCGTGAGGCCATTTATATTGTAGCCAATGGTATACAAAAACTTGACAAATTATATACTAAAACCTTCCCCGAGAACCACTTTATTCATTGGTGAAAACCGCATGAAAATCGGTGCAGTAGTTTTTGAGTTTATCGTGAACACAGCCAGACGCGGCGGATGACTTTGTTTTATAATATGTAGATAGTAAAGAGGTTTTCTTTTTCTATATAGCCTTTGAAAAATAGAACGGTCTAGCCAAGTTGCAATCTATGTTTGGATCAACGAACGAATAGAAACAAAATGTATGGAAATGACATAAGCTTTCGACAAATCGGGGTGTCAATAATGTAAATAATTTATTAATGCAAATATGTACTTATTTATAAAATAAAGTCCTTTATTTCTTTGCTGACCCTCCACACTGCACACTTGTTATGTGTGGGAAAATTGCGCAGGCGTCATCGCTAATTTAGCGCAAACATGCAGATGCGCGCGCATCTTTTTGTACAGCCGTCCTGTTTGTTTCGGCTGGTCGACGTTTGTACTACCCACATTTTGTGTTATGCAACGCATCCGGTACAAGTGTATCTTAATTGTCTTGTATTAAGATCGTTATGGTTTGTTCTTGTTAATGGAGGATATAGGTGATGTTTTATTTTGTGTTTCAAGTTAGGTAAGAATTAGTTTTGCAAGTTAATTTAGTTAAATGTGTTTGTTTGTTGCAGATTATATTATGTGAAATTAGTTGGTAAGTAAAGAATGATGGGTAAAGTTGGCCGGTATATCCAATAAAAATAATTATGATATGAAATGAATCCTTATATCATAAGCTTCAATTTTTATTATTGGCAGAACACTGTAAACTGCCGGAGAAAAAAGATATCACCCCCCAAACATCTATCGAATTAACCACTTCCGTACATATGCTATTCTCAAAAAATATATACACAGACGTTTATCTTCGTGACTCTTCATAACAACGATTTGTGATTTGATATGAATTATGTTTACTTCTAAACCTACCCTCGCGGATGTGTATACTGGACTCAATTACTCCTGCTGTGAACTTTTAATTCATTCTTTAAATGTAACAAATAAACCGGTGATGTGTTTTATGCCCTCGATCTATACATCGAGCTGTACAGCGACAACTATATATACATATATATGTTATGTTTGTTGGTTCATCCCCTTTTATTTAGGCGACATGTAAGTATAACCAAATGTTACCTAAAGTTCTGCTCAACCCTTGTCGGATTATAATCGTGATAGTAATGTATTTTGTAATAATTTTAGCCGTATCTAGGAGTACCGCTTTCTGTATCAAACTCTTGATCCACTCACCCAACGCGAGTCTCCTTAAATGTTAGTCGAGGTTCTTGATCGGCTACGGCAACGATCGGTACTATAATCACTGAATTCACCTCCCACACAACGTCAAGTGCCAAATGAAGATACTTCTTACCTTTCTTGGCTTTCATGAGGTTCTTGTCATGCGGGATGGCGATATCAACAATAATTACACTACGCTCTTAACGGTCTATCACCACAATATCAGGCTATTTGGCTACAATAGTCCTGTCTGTGATGATAGAGCGATTCCAGTACAGTGTGGCATGACCATTTTTGAGGACTGGGTCGAGCAAATACATTTATTATGCCAGAAAAAAAGGTCTGTGCAAGTTCTCGTCGTTAGCCAGACGCGAACAACCAGAGGTACTATTATTATATGTCGAATAGACTCTCCCGGACGGTGGCATGCCCGACATTATGCCAACCGGACCATCGTCCATGATATATTTCCGGTAGTTGTTAGTCATCATGACTTCGTCCATAATTGCACAAACAACACCTTGGACATCTCCGATATCTCCATGGCCAGGACACGGACGCTAAAAGTCTTCTCCTGGTTCATGGAGAGAGAGAGAGATCTTTCTTTGCTTTGCCACACCTCCCTGCGATCGTTCGTACTCAGTACTTTAGGTTTCTTTAGTTCTCTTTAGCTAAGAAGAGCGGGGTAAGTGCCTTGTCCACTTCAACCACAACTCGATGCATCCCCACTTCGTTTTTTTTTCATATTATTCCTATTGTCCACTGGGTTGCCAAGTCAAAGATCTCGTGTTCGAATCCAAGGGCTGGCCACCTCTGACTTTATTTCAACTTTCTAAATCATGTGCGTAATTATCACTCGCTTTAAGGGTGAAGGAAACCATCGTGAGGAAATCTGCATGCCTGAGAGATTTTCTCGGCGGCATATGAAGTCTGCTAACCCGCATTAAGCTAGCGTGGTGGACCATAGCCTAATCCCTCTCATACTGAGAGGAAACCCGTGCCCAGCAGTGGAATAGTATATGGGTTGGTGTTGATTTTTATAATACATATGAAACACCCAGACAAACACAAACACTTATGTTCATCACATAAGTATTTGTGTCATGTGGGAATCGAACCCTCGACTTCGCGATCCTGCTGATCCCGAAGCACTCGGCAATCAAACCACGGGACCACAGACGTCGTCAAATGATTTTCATTGTTTATCCGCGTGAGTTGTTAAGTACCATATTAAATGTGTGTTTTATTGTATGCTATCACCCTAAGATTATTTACCCAAGTGATAATCTGGCCAACATACAGCATAGCGTGAACTTTTCCATTGTAGGTATGATTTATACAAAAAAATAGGAGGCGCAGAAAATGCACCTTTTATGTCCCCGACTGTACATTTCCGGTCGATTCTTAACATGAATTGTTTCGTTTCAGTAACTGTAGACTAAAAGCAATAAGCTAACATACATTAAAACTCTATTGGATATCAGGCCAGGGTCCATACAAAAGTGCCCATCATTCTTTAAATTACCTGCTACTTCGGTTGATTGGGAGTAGTTGTGAATTCGAATCATAAGTTTTTGGGATTTTTTGAAACAAAGCGTGACTAGCTCATTTATTTATATATTTAACTAGCTCGACCTATAAGGCCTATGTCCTTTCTCAGGTTCTAGACTATCTCTGTACCAAATTTAATTTAAATCGGCTCAGTGGTTTTGGCGCGACAGACAGGCAGAGAGTTACTTTCGCATTATAATATTAGTAAGGATTAGAATTAGCAATATGTGTACAATTGTACATGATTTCGAAAGCCAGAGGTCTATACCATGGCCTCGAACTGAATAACTGGTCATATTCTACACTGCTATACGTATAGTATATTGAATCGTGTAAAACCCCTAAAATCATAAGGTAAACAAGCACAAACTAACTTAATAAACTCGCAGGAAGATTCAAACGTGCAAGTATCACTTAGCCGCGACTTGAGAGTTGAGCTAGACAGAACAAATAACTTATTTAGCTGCACAAACCCGCCGCGCCGCCATTCACTTAGTTCCATGATTGTTAGTTTGTCAATTAAATTCCATATTGTTGTTCAACCAGACGTTTGTCTGGATTGGGATTTGAAGATTACTCGCTACTTACTTAGATTAAGAAGGATTTGCTAAATTAACGCTGTAATTCAATTATTGCAGTTGTTAGTGTGCCTGCTAGAGTTGTCAGAGGACGAGACGGAGTGTGTTAGGCTAATATTCAGAGACGACACTAAGTGTAAACTTACGAAGTGTAATACAAATTTGGCATACGGAAGCGTTAGTTTACGCTTCCATAGTGTAAACTTACACTTAGTGTAATCTTACGCTTGGTGTAAGCTTATGCTCAGTGTAAACTTACGCTCAGTGTAAACTTACGCTTAGTGTAAGCTTACGCGTAATGTAAACTTACGCTTTGTGTAAACTTACGCTTAGTGTAAACTTACGCTTAGTGTAAACTTACACGTAATGTAAACTTACGCTTAGTGTAAAGTTACGCTTAGTGTAAACTTACGCTTAGTGTAAACTTACGCGTAATGTAAACTTACGCTTAGGTACTCTAAACTTACGCGTAATGTAAACTTACGCTTAGTGTAAACTTACGCGTAATGTAAATTTACGCTTAGTGTAAACTTACGATTAGAGTAAACTTACTCTGAATATTTCTTTACATTTCTAGGTCGAAGGCCAAGCAAGCGAACAAAATTTGCTTCTGATATCACACGAAAACATACGAGGAGTACACTAGGTGTATTTTATCTATGTTTTGTCAATGTGTAATGATTTAAAATTAACAGAAAAGAAATGAGAAAAAAAATCACTAACTGCACCCAGTTAACATATTTATTTAATAGGCGGAAAATGAAAGCAGTAAAATTGATAATAATACATTATCCTTAATTGTTACCTGTTGATATTAATGCAACTGCAAGGCCATTTCAATGGATAAATTATTTATTTCTAGTAAGGTCATGTACCACAAATAAATAACAATATAATCAAGTGACTGTTAAAGTAACTACTTATATGTGGATCTGCAATATTTCTTCTAGCACTTAAAAGATTGAAATATAGTTAAGCATGATACAGCCCAGCCCAGAATTTTGTATGTAATTAAATTATCTTTTTTCAATTGTTTTTTTTTTCAATATTTACTTTTTTCTAATTCCAAAAGGTACTCCTTTTTCCGGGCATTTTAAAAAAAAACTTAAGTGATACCTCTACTCCTCTAGTGTCGTTAACCAAGCGAATCTTAAACTTCGAACCTGAACTCCGCCATCAAACGTTCCATATTTAAAAAGGTTCGAATTTCAAAGGTAAGATAATAAATCAAATTTTGTACTCCCGTCATTCCCTGAGGAGGGTAGTGCAACGGTCGTACGTCACGCATTGCGTGTGAGTCGTCTTTTACAACTAGCTATAAAACTCTGTGACATTACCTAGTAGTACGCAGTTTATATAGGACTTTAACACGGGATGATGGAACGTTGTACTTGTATATTAATCCATTTGAAGAAAACTTACAGGGGCACGCGATGTTCGGCGTTTAATGAGTGCAATAACTATGGTTTCCTACGGTAATGTGTGTGAAAAATGTCATGTTAAAACGAATTAAGTTTATCGAACACTTGAACCAACTGCTCAATTACTTTAAAAAACTGGACAAGTGCGAGTCTGACTCGCGACCGAGGCTTCCGTACAAACGTGTAAGTGGGATAATTCGCCTATCGAGGCAATCGAGTCTGGAAGATCCTTGCCGACTTTATTAAAGGTATGTTATGATATTGTATCCTTAATAAACTGTGTTCACTATAACTATATTTACATAATGAACGTTAATTCATATCATAATATTCGTAAAATGAAAGTTACTCTACGATAAAAACCTCTTTTTTAACTATATAATGACATTAGCTACAAGAAAGAAAATAATTGTTAACTATTTACTCTATTGAGGTAACAACGACATTGTATTTATGTCTAGGGTCTATTTCGAAATTACCAAAACCTTACCTAGGTACACTAAAATTCTACTTTAAAATAACTTTTTCTATATCCAAGATACATTTTCGCGAAAAATTGACACACAAGATAACATAATTTTGGTTTATCAACGACATTGACTGGTGACCTAATGACCAATAAACATAATTTGTAATGAACTGTCTAAATACTAACCTTTTGATCAGGAGTTTTGAAGCCAAAAATCACAAGGTTATCCATGCAAAAAGATATGATAAAAACAGATAGCAATAAAGACTTCTGGCCCATTCAAAAGCCAGTACAAAAAGACCTCTAAATGCGTGATATGTGTATGGGCCGAGAGGTCATTATTACTGTTATAAGTGATTTTAGCTAGGACGATAGTCGTTTGTTATCAAACAAATTTTTGCACACGAATCTAATAGCTTTCGATAATGTTATAATTCAAACAGTAACAATTCTTACAAAGGGCATTATTATTATAACTGGTGACTTATCCCCATTCCATCCCATCCCATCCCCTTCGCACAGGTTCGTAAACCATAGCCTGTGTAACCTCCTTAGATAATCCTTCTGTCTATTGGTGAAAGTCATATAAAAATCCGTATACCTACTTAGCAGATTCTGAAATTATCCCATCATCTGCCTGTAATCCCCCACTCCTGGACGCAAGCCGAAGATCTGGATCAGAGTTACTTCACCTGGAAAATTCAAACTTTCATAAAAATTACGAAGCATATATTTATTTGGAAATAATAAATGTGTCTGGGGAACCAGTTTGAAGTCCATTTAATATCAAGGGAACTAGTTTAAAAACATTCTTGGAATCTTCTTTTGGCACTGTCAAGTTATCACCGAAAAGCGGGACTGCGCCTGTCCCGCGCGGGACATTAAATTTTGCGCTATAATCGGGACGTCTAACAATACGGGTCGGCGCGGTGTCACACTGATTTGTGTGCAGAACTTTTACGAAAGAATAACTGTTAACGTCATATTAGCTACAAACCAGCGGGGTGTAGGCGAAATGACATATTTGATAACAATCTATACAATAATAACATTTTCTGTGTGTTTGTACGCCCGTCACGCAAAAACTACTGCACGAAATGGCATGCGTTTTACAGTTTTATTGCTTAAGGTTGAGTTATTAATAATTAATAGGAAATTGTCCTTTTGGGCCTAGAGTGAAACCACGGGCGAAGAAGTACATTTTAACCACTAGTTAAAATGGGTGAGTCGAGACGACTTTGCAAAGCCCATCATGATTTTGTTTTTAATAAAGAAATTGTAGCCATCCTTGAAGTAGGTTTTTAATATTGACTTTGCCGCCACTCGGCCGGTCTGCACCGACCCTAATGTCCCGTATCGAAATCACACGCTATTTGTGTGGAATAAGCCTTTAATTGTTATACAAATTAAATATTTATTTACAGCAGTCGGTAATTACATTGTTGATATAGGTTATCACGAATGTATTGTCGAGGTCATGAAGCAGGAAATCGCGACCACTTATCTATGTTATTTACGCCTCTTTTGACATATTATACATTAATTACCTTTTTTTTACATTCTGACGTTAAATGAAGATCTATAAGGTGCTTTTCACGCACGGAGGTTTTCACTTTAATGGGTTCTACTCACAATAGGCCATCGGCCATTTTTATAACTGTAAGATATTATTATTGTATTGTCATAGTGTGTGCATAGATTAGCTAGAAAGTAATCGCGTATGTGTGCGTATCAATTCGCAGAAATGCCTGTTACGATTGTTATCTTCTAAATTCCCAAATAAAATGTAAATATCGTTAATAGTTTTCTTCCATATGTTCCCAGTTTCGAGGGGAATAAACAGACCCACTAAAGCCTGTATGTATTCCCTGCAGGTTAAGGCACACATTGAGGTAAATGAGTCTGCCATCAATATCATCATTCTAGTCCTTTTCCGACAATGTAGGAGTCGGCTTTCAGTTCATACAGATATGACTAAATAAAATCAGTATTTTACGATTACCATCGGACCTCCGTTAACCAATTTCTGGGCAGAAAGCCTTACAGGATTTAAGATAAGTTTTTTTGACTACCACTAACCATTTATCCATAGGTAAATTTGTATGAAAAGGTACGGACAATGTATTGTATGCTACAGATCGTCACAAATACAGGCATGCTCCAAATTTGTACCAAAAACACCTTTCATAACACTATTTCCTTACACTGTTAAACAATTATCACTATCCTAAGTACTTTCATTTTCTCACACATAAGTAATCCTCAATTAGTTTATTTACTTTAGTTCTTTGTGTATAAATAAAGTGATATGACCAGTTAAAGAAAATTCTGCCATAGCTTTTATATCTTAAAGTTCAAAATAACTTACATGTTCGCTTATCAAGTGTATCTTATCATGAAATGTGATTAACCCAGTTGGCTATATGTATGTATAATGTTTCAGCTACAAATATTTGCTAAGGAATCACTCAAAACTGAAAATCTGTGTCGAGCTTTTCTGGAATGTAAACTTTCGTAGTTTCATTGTGAAATGTTGCGCAATGGTATGGTCGTGACTCGTGTACACAATGGCCGGTGCTGGCTCGACAGTGACCATCATTGAGGTATTATGTCTTGGTGTATAGAATTTAGTCTTTGTTTTATTCAACGAACTAGGTTTACAGCCATACCTCGGAAATACAGGTATAACATGTTATGTTATTTTAAAATAAATAAACAATATTATCTACAGTTTTGACTGATATCTATGAACCAATTGTGTAAGCTCTTCCTTCTTGTGTATATGATGACAGAAGGCCATTGATAATGTCTGATTGTGATATATCAGCTTACTGACGAAGGTCTTTACGGAAGGTTTGTTCTACCATAATATTTAAATACAGGGTGAAACAAAAACAGTTATTTTTTAGGGTTGTAAAGTACACAATTAAAGTTTATTTGGTTATTTAATTATGTAATTCCTAGCGTAGAATATCGAATACATTTTATTGTTATAAATAATAATAGTATTTTTTACTTTGACAATATTTTGGATAAAAATATCTAATATATAAAATTCTCGTGTCACAGTTTTCGTTGCCATACTCTTCAGAAACGGCTGGACCGATTTGTATGAAATTTTGTGTGCATATCGGGTAGGTCTGAGAATCGGCCAACATCTATTTTTCATACCCCTAAAGGATAAGGGTGACCCACCCCTATATGGCAAAACAACGTTTGCCGGGACAGCTAGTTATTTTATAAAATACTAACAATAAACAAAATTTATTACACATTACGTTGCATCGTCAGGTGGAGCACTATTTCACTGTAAATTTATAATATTTTAAAATTAATGTTTAATGTTAGGGGGATAAAGATATTATTTGTATAATTATGACACCAAAAAAATATAAACCATGGACCACAATTTATTATTGTTGTTCAAAAATCATCTTGACAATAATAAGTGAGGATGTTTTATAGAATTATTAATAAACATCGTTATAAAATGGCAAAATAATAATAACGTAACAATTTCAAAGTTATAGAAATTAATAACTCTCTGGCGCTAGTGAAATAAATATATCAGATGGTCATAAAATGACATAACGTTATAAAATATATCTTAAAAGTGCCACATTATGTATGTTGGCACAATATAAAAAAATCAGACGTTGACGTTTAGTATAATGTAATGTGTTTTATTTAATCTTGGCTATTTACAATATCGTGTCATTTTAGGCTATCATATATTTTTCAACGTCTAGGAATCTTCATGCTTCCGCATTGCAATGGCGAGGGTTATATCGGATTATATTTTTTTTATACCAGTAAGGTGGCAAACAAGCATACGGCCCGCCTGATGGTAAGCGGTTACCATAGCCTATGGACGCTTGCAACCCCAATAAGTAAAAAAAGCCACTGTATTCGTCTATACTGTCCTCAGACACCAAACAGTAATGTCCTTTCTACATAAACTGTAGCTTAGTAGCCTACCTTAAGCGTCCGGTTTCTTGACAGAACCGAAGGAAGCAGCTTTGAGTCCTGAATGAGGTCGAACTCTCTTTCACAATAAAAAATATATTAGCATATATTTCTTATCAACACAAAATCTCACCGTGCCAGCCCTAACTCCCACACTGATACCGCACTATCAGAAAATACCTCTGTATAATAAATAGATTGAAATTCATTGAGATATGAGTATATTCACGGATTAAAAAATAAATACGTCTTATCGGGAAGTGGCGCCGTTTCTATTTATCACAAAAAAAAACCCGCTCGTGTACCACATTCCTTTCGGCATATCCGCATTGTGCCTTTCCTTGCCCCCTTTATTGCAAAACCCAAGGCAGGAGGCAGGTTATGTCGGACTCGTCTCGATTCGACCGCAGTTGCCTCACCTTGCACACCAGTTACAGGTCACGGGGTTCATGACATTCACAACGACCATGCTATGGTCCAGTACCCCTACAAATACCGGACCAAATCACAGCTCATGGAGCCCTAAGATCAGTCTGCAAACCGCACCCGATGCGTCTACTACTGTCTAATGCTTCTCCTTTTCACCGTTCTTTTACAAGCATAACTAGCTCGCACTGACGCCCGACCCAAGTGGAGAGGTCTCTCTTTATTCCAGACCACTCTCTCTTCTGCTCAAACAAGACATTTAACTCAAGCATATGCTAAGTCGTATTCAAACATAATGTCAACCAGCGGGCCTAGCCAAGTTGCAATATATCCTTCGAATCGACGAACGAATAGAAATTAAATGTATGGGAATGACATTCGTAAACGTCAGATTTGTCGAAAGCTTATGTCATTCCCATTCCCATGAGTTATGTCTAGTTTGAGCAGAAGAGAGAGTGGTGACCTCTCCATTCGGGCCGTGCGAACAAGTTATGCTTGAAGCATCTTCTACATCTTCCCTTCCCTTCCCGCTGGTGTCCTAGCAAGAGCGTTATTGTGTAGCTCATAGGTTCCCAACACCACAATAACCAATTGTGAGCGTTTGAACCTTTCAGTAAGTAGAGAAAGTTAGCTAGCATTGCTATATTACACGTTTAAATGTAATCTTTGTAATAGATGTTTCAGATAGTAAGAAAAAATATTCAAAAATAAGGTTTAGAACACTTTACAAGACGAAGAAAAAAAAAATTGTATTTCTCATTCGCACTTAGCGTCTACAACAAAAGAAAATGCTACACAACAATTGTGAAGTATTAATACATCAAAAAATGATTGGGATTAGCGCGTTATCGTTATCAGTTGCGCCGGCGCCGCGGAGCCGCGCGCCTTATCGTGATTTCCTAGATCTATATAGTGCACACGTGCTGACAGTGATCGCTTATCAACGTGTTCAGGTGTGTGCGTGAGTATGCGTTAGAATGCATTGGATTTAGGCTTAATGGTTCCGGATTATGTAATACTAGCTTTCCTCCAGCGGCTTCGCCCGCGTGATCTTATGATTTTTCCCCCGTTTTTACAACATTTTTCATTGCTCCTCGGAGTAGCAATGAACTACATCATATCAGCCTATTGCCGTCCACTGCTGAACGTAGGCCTCCCCCAAAGAGCGCCAACCATCCCGGTCTTGAGCAGCTCGCATCCATCCGCTGCCAGCCACCTTCTTTAAATCGTCGGTCCATCGTGTCGCAGGGCGTCCTACACTACGCTTGCCTAAACGTGGTCTCCACTCTAGCACTTGTCTGCTCCATCGACCGTCTGTCCGTCTGCAGACATGGCCGGCCCACTTCCACTTCAGCGTGCTTATTCTTCGCGCAATGTCGGTGACTTTAGTTCTTTGGCGAATAACCTCGTTTCGAATCCTATCCACCAAAGAAACTCCAAGCATTGCTCTCTCCATAGCACGCTGAGCAACCTTGAGTTCATGGACCAGTCCCATGGTGAGTGTCCACGTTTCAGCTCCGTAAGTCATCACGGGTAGGACGCACTGGTTAAAGACCCTTGTCTTTAGGGATTGTGGAATCGACGATTCAAAGATATTTCGTAGCTTCCCGAATGCCGCCCAGCCCAAACGTATTCTTCTGTTCTCCTCTTTCTCGAAGTTGTGCCGCCCCAGTTGTATAGTTTGGCAAAGATATGTGTATTCTTGCAAAACCTCGAGGGCAGCGCCATTTACGCAAACAGGTCCCGGGGTGACATGATCATTGTACATGACTTTGGTTTTATCCAGGTTCATCCCGAGACCCACCCGCATTGAAGAATCGCCAAGGCTGTTCAGCATCACTTCCAGCTCCTGCAGAGACTCTGCCATGATGACAATGTCATCCGCGAATCGCGAATCGCGAATCGCGAATGAACTACATGGCAACGACTAACAGGAGCGGAGTAGGCTACTCCGCTCCTATTAGTCGTAGCCTGATGGTATAGGTATTACCTATAGCCTTCCCCGATAAATGGGCTATCTAACACTGGAAGAATTTTTCGGTCCAGTAGTTTTGGAGCCTATTCAATACAAACAAACAAACAATCAAATCTATCCTCTTTATAATATTAGTATTAGTATAGATTAGTAAAATTATTGATTGCCATATAAATTTAATTCTACTTCTCATTCCTTTTTGATGTACAATGAAGAATATTGCTTCATTAGCCTGGTGAACTTAAGCGCGACCCCCACGCTCAAGTACCCGAGTTCGATTCCCAGTTCAGCTATTTTTTTAGGTTTTTCTTGCAATTATCAGTAGCAGCTTGAAGTATGAATTTTTGCCCGGCTAATGGCAATATGCACATTCTATTACATAGGACCTAAACACACCGGCGAACTTAGGGCGTACAGTACACACTCGTCTGCCTGACCCTGATGATGGAAATGCAAAAAAAAACAGTGTATCGTCAGCCTAACCGGAGGAAGTGACAAAAATGTTTTATTTACATAAGCATTAACTCGACATGCAAATAAGTACATTTCTTTATGTACATCGCGACTACTTTTGTGATAAAATCTGACATATTTTGTTCAGCACTGTATTGACTTCCTGACTTACTGGGAAAATTACAAGGTGAAACGGTTTCAATGTCAGAAGGTATTTAGTTAAAATCTAAATATTAATACGCAATGCGCGCACCGAGAAGAATTTTAAAAATAATGTAATAAATCGAAATTTATTCTCATTCTCATTCTATTCACAACAATTGTTACTGTTACCATACATTTTTTTTTAAAAGAGTTTCTATGGAGTTTCTTGCCGGCTCTTCTCCATAAGACCCAGTTTTTTTGGAACCGTGCAACTAGTTTAACGTTTCAAAAGTACCTATTTATATGGTCTAATTGAAATAAAAATATTTTGAATTTTAAGATTCGGCGATTGTCATTTCAACTAGTTGGTACTTAGTTTCAGTTAGTTGTTACTTTAAAATTGTCTCTTTTTCAGCCCTATATTTGAAAACATTGTGAATAAAACCTGTGTTGACATTCTGTAGATAATAATTATTTATGTAAAATGTAGCCATTGTTACCGGGACCATAATAACGAATCGTTTCACCTCATTCATCAAAATCAAATGAGTACTTTAGGCGCTGTAGTGGAACATACGTAAATAGGAAGATACATAGACTGCCTAATATAAAACCCTTCTTTCGTCTTTTTGCCGTGTTGTCGGGTAAAAATACACACTAGTTAGTAAATATGTGTGCCTCTTTCATTCGCACAAACAAGCATTATCTACCAACAAAATACTTAGTGGAAAAAACTAGGCGCCTCTACCTTAAAGGAAAACCTACATAGAAATACCAACACACCTATCGCAATTCCGCAAAACATTATCAAATCGCGAATCGATAAAATAGCAATTATAGCGAGCATTCACTATCGTTCGCGGAATCGAATAAAACGTCTTGTTGATGCAATTCGGTTTTATCGTTCGCGGAAAATCGTCGCAAACAGAATGCAACGCGACTTTTTGTTGACAGTCACAACACTAATATGACGTCAGTCCATTCTAATTTTAAATGATTCAAAATTGATGGAACAGAATGTTCTTTTAATTTTCAAATTCTATTAGTTTTAGGGATGGAACAAAAAATATTTTAAAATTTTTTTTTTTAAACGAGGATATTTATTCCCATTGCAGTATTAAGTACTTTATATGTCTTAGTTTGTCATTGACCAACTCTGTACTTGTTTTTATCTAAAGTTCGTCCCTGATGTATTTTTGCAATAAGATGACGATTTTAACTTTACAAACCAGTTAAACCAAGCTCACACAGTATTATACTAGGTATAGGTAATAGAGTTTAATGCCAAAGGTACTACCTATTCAGGGTAGGCTATTCTTAGCACAGAACAGTGTCTATTCTACATATGCGTTGGACTGATCTAGTATTAGTTCGTGATGACCGTTTGGCAGCCCACGTATCCGCGTTGCGCTAGTTCACGCCCTACACAAGCCCAACGTCTTGAGGGCATTAAACTCGTTCGCAATTTATTATTAACTTTGGCCACAGTTGGACAATGACGTTTTATCGTCTCTTTTATCGTATCGTTTTAGAATTTAGAATGTTTTAATAACTATGATATAATGTAAATTCGCACATAGGTTTGATATTTTTATCGAATACATCTTCTACATTCGTTTTTCCATAATTATCAATTTATATAGCAAAGGCGGCCCAATCTATTTTTTATGATTTGTTTTTTTTTTAAAGCCTGTATTTAAAAACTCCTCAATTCTAAATATTTTCGTTCTGAAATGAAACGAGTCACAATGATATAGCGTTTCTGTCACATCTAACCGGGTCAATTCACTTAACTACACCAAAATACCGATAGACAATAGGATGTTTAAAATAATCCGAAATCGCCGACAAAAGCGATCTATAGACGTTGTCGTAAAAATACATTTTCCTGGAATGATTTTGGCAAACGCCTGCCGCGGCCGCCGATCAGCGCCTATGTACCTATGTGATATTTTTAATGCATGAATCAAAACACTGGCCGAATGCGCCGGTTGCAACTCGATGTAAAAAAAAGAGAGAAAAAAATGTCGTTTCCGGACGCTAAACAAATTTTTGCAACGAAAACGTGACGGGAATGATGAAAATCTTATTTTATGCGTTGAGGTATTAGTTGCTATCTTTCTACAGCAGAAACACGTACAGCAGAATTTAAACGTAAGTAAATATTCACTTATGAATAACACAATATTGTACACAAAGACACATATAAAAGAATTTTATTCTTGTAGACAATGTGGCCGCTGTTGTCATGAATAATCTATACTTCTAATATTATAAAGAGGAAAGATTTAATTGTTTGTTTGTGTTAAATAGGCTCTGAAACTACTGGACCGATTTGAAAAATTCTTTCAGTGTCTGATAGCCCATTTATCGGGGAAGGCTAAAGGCTATACACCATCACGCTACGTCTAATAGAAGCGGAGTAGCAATGAAAAATGTTTGGGATTTTTTTTTAAGACCACGCGGGCGAAGCCGCTGGCAGGAAGCTAGTATTATTATAAAGTATTAGGGTTATCATTGACATATGTGTAATTAAATCTAAGTGAAGAGTTGTGGCAGTTACTCTGCAACTCAAAGAAACAACTCCCTTCGATGTTTAAGCGCTAGAGTATTATAACTCAATGTTTTTATGTATAACAATATATGAATGTGTTCGTGCGTTGGCCTCACTTGATATCGTCAAAAGGTTTTAATTCTGAATTGTAAACACGTACTGTAATTTTGGAGTATTCAAACTCTGTAGCTTTTGTAACTCATTTGATTAGAAGGGCTAAGAACTTCTTCGTACAAAACAAACATCCTAATTCTATTTCTGATATTAACAGCTACCTTATTTAGGCTACCGGAAAAATAAATGAAGTCCTTATAATATAACGTATAAAACTATAGATAGCAGATATACACAAACGATTTTGACCCAATGCTTGTGAATTGTATGTACTATTTCTAAATATAAATAACACTTTATATTATTTAAGTGATATTATTTACATTCAAAATATTTACTGGGTATTTAAGGACTTTTTTAAGTTGATTACGGCCTTTAAAGAAACATTAGCATAAAAACCCAAGCCCAAAAATAATAAGCTATGACGTTAATCATAAGCTCATAAGCTCTAGTAAGATAGTGCTTATTACCTCAATGTTTTCAGCTACTTTAACATATGAAATGACTAGTCGAAATAAATGAGGGTAAAGATGATAACGTAGTCGTAAACTAAAACGGCGCGTCATCATCCATTGTTATCTGTCATCATGATTACGTAAAAACTGACGGTAATACTGAAGCGCTGCCGAATAATTTTAAGCGCTTGTCGAGAAAATTCGTAAAGCGACAAAGCCGCTTTTGTTTTTAGTTTGATGTATATTATACTTTCCGCCAGCGGCTTCGCCCGCGTAGTTGGATGTCTCTTATAACTTTCATCCCCTATTTCAACCCCTTACAGCCCTTTTTTCGCATCAAAAAGTGTATACCTATGTGTACCAAATTTCATTTAAATCGCTTCAATAGTTTTGGCGTGAAAGCGCGACAGACAGACAGAGTTACTCTCGCATTTATAATATTAGTAAGGATATATTATCTGATTTATAAAATTCTACATTGCTTCAGTACTCGGGCCTAGACAAACTGCAATTTGACATTCGATTTGACAAACAAAATCCATGGAAATGACACAATCTTTCGACAAGTCGGGCTGTCAGTAATGTCATTTTCATACATTCTCTTTCTATTTCGTTGGTCGATTCGAATGTCAAATTGCTATTTGTCTAGGCCCCCTGATTATTTTATGTTTAAAAAAGCTGTCAAGGATTGGATGCAGAAATCTCTCCACCGAATAAAATGGTGCTGTGGGACGATCACGGTTGAAGATAACCATCATACCATCTGTATTCCCCGAAGCGTTCGACTAAGGTGTACTTATGTACACCTATCATTTGCCGATATGTTTAGGTCCCATGTAATAGCGGCCATAGCGGACGACCCTATTCCCATTAACCGGAAAAAATGTACCCTAAGCAAGTCAATATGGTGAAAAACGTCACTTTTAGAGATAAGACTGCCTCTTGCACAACTTTACAATACTTGTTATGTTGTAGGTGTATTTAATATTTATTATAGGTACAGATAAACAAATTGTTTGTAGTAAACACTACTACAGACGGTCAATGACAGTCTAGAAACTGTTATCACAGTTAGATAAACCGTTTTCTATACTTTCGCCCGATTATTGTTTCGAACTTTTTAGAATTTGACAGCTGTTGGATTCAAAATACATTTTCTTTTGCCGTCGTTGTGAAAAAAAGATAAGGAACCAATAGTTAAATACAAACGAAATGTGTAAGTATAGTATAGGACCAACCTAATTACCTAATAAAAATTTAAATTATTTCATAACTGGCGATGATATTGCGTCACAAATATTAAAAAAAAAAATTTTCAAGTCGGTTGAATATAACATGTTTTTGAAGTAAAATACTTAAAAAAAAATAAGTTTAGGTATCTAGTAGTGCGTAACACAGTTATGAAGATATTTTAATCTCGTCTCGCCATTCGGTATCGGTACCGCAATGTGTCATAGAAACGATAAGAGAATTTCTCGCAGATAAAATCTAAACTTTTTCTATCGATACCTACGAATTAAACTGACACATCGAACCCGGTCATAGATTGTAGCTAATTTAAGACAAAAAGTATGCTCCAAAATAAGATGTATTAACACTAATATTTTATAAGGGAAAGTAGCTCTGCTTGTTACCTATTTACGCCTGAACCGCTAAATAGATTTAAACAAACTTCAAGCATATAAGGATTACCTAGTGCATAGTGAAGAAGGACATAAACTCGAAAAGCCCTTTGGGATGTAAGGAAACCTCAACACCTTCCAGTTAATTTGCCGTTAAACCTGGCACATAATTTCATACAAATTTACATCAATTTTTTATTTATCTGGTGGTTAGGTATCCAGAGGTGGTGAAACAGGGCCTTTATTTCCTAGTTTGAAAGTGGTCAGCCGGGATCGTAGCAAAGGAAAATCTATAGTCTCTTTAAAGGGAGACAAGTCTGAAAGTATTAACAAGACCAAGTATAAAATAAATTATTTTTAAACAAAAAACGAACCGCCTCCAAAAAGACCTAGGAACTAAAAAGCAAAAAATAATAGGTACATATTTACATTATGATTTCTAACTAATTTGGGGGTCGGTGCCAAACAGACATCAACGAAAGTCATATTTAAATTAAATTTGTAGTTTGGCACCGCCTATTGGTTCACCCAGTCGAAAGTTCTGAGGTAACAAACATAAAAAAAAATACACTCGAATTGAGAACCTCCTCCTTTTTTTGAAGTCGGTTAATAAATAGATATAAGGGAGTAAACTAACAAAACAAAAAACATTCTAATGTAGTCTTTTAGTTTAGATACACTTGGCATGACCTAGGTCTTTACATTTCTAGTCACGTACTCTTATTCAAAAGAGTCGGTGCAACTCAAGAGACTTCCGAAATATCGCCACCTTCTAACCAAGAAGTATCGATAACGACATCGATTACATCTAAGATCGAGAAATCGTTGTCCAGTTTTGGACATTGCGAATGCTTTGTAACAATGGTTGATCGAATATTCATGGGGAGGAGATGGCGGATTTCCTCCTGATTCACGTCCGCCCGGCTGGCATCTGCGGTGCAATGACTGCCATACGTGATCTGCGGGAACAATTTGTATGGGTTTTTTTCATCGTGTATCTGGTATGTTTGGCGAGGTTAAGATTGTTGTGAATAAAGCTTGTTGTCTAACCGCCATCCTCAATAACTGAATGATGGATTTGCCGTCAGTAATATACACGCTTACTAGAGGTAGATTTTTTTAAATAGGGTCCTTATAATATCAATATGAATGACCCAGGTTTTTTCGAGCCCAGGGTAGATGCACGGGTCATCTACCCTCTGGTTCTCAATCTTCTGGTTCTTCCCCACGATTTTCTTCGAATAATATTCGAAACATAAGCATACAATAATTCAATTATTTCTCCCGTTTAAATAAGATTCCACTTCATACAAATGCAGTAAAAAGTGCACTTTCCTTTTAAAACAGCAAAGTATTAATTTTGTTCAGACTTCTTGTACATTAAGAGTGGAATGCAGTGACACGGTATTCTTAGTTCAAGAGGTGATAATACGTGTAGCTCCTTCTACGGAGCTTTATCCGTTGCATATTTTAGTGAGGTAAGGAGGACAGTTGTCGGCCTAGCGAAAATGGGTATATTTTTGGTACTAAGAAAAGAGATAGAAATTGTAAATAAACTTTTGTTGTACCTTTCCGTCACTTTTCAAAACACAACCCTTTCAACCCTCATCTGTTGTCAAATTCAGTGTTCACTATTATGATTAGTTTTGTTAATTTTTTGGTACGTAATCGATACTGATTAATTTATATTTCGCAACTGTATTACACGAATATTAATTAATAATTTATTGTTTGTTTAGGTCTTTACGTATAATCATACTTCTCTGTAGTCTTTATTAAGATAATATTAAATTACTGAATTCGGTTTTCGGCTTCGGCCTCGTCCTCGGCCTCGTCCTCGGCTTCGGCCATGGCTTTGGTAGCAGTCGCACCTTCGGCCTTCAGACAGGTGATACTTATTGCGAAGGAATACTCATTGCCCGATAGTTTATTTATTAGTCAAATATCGGTTATTTAACTTAAAAATAATCGAGTGTCGGTAACAGGAATCTTCACCCAACTCCCATAAAAACAATCACCATGGTTTGTTTTAACACAAAACAGATTGACGCAAAAGTACCATTTACTCAGATTTAGTTATTCAGATAAATTAAGTTTCTAGAAAATTTAAATCGATTTCAAGCATTTTTTGTATATCTTTAGAATGATAAGACACAATGACCATCATGGTCTTTCAAATAAAACATCGAAATCGTTTTTGCAATCAACGATTTATTACGATTACGATTACATGATTTGTTCCCGTTTCGTCTCACATCCCTAAAAATTTTGTTTTATCTACAAACACAATCTATACAAGAAATTTTAACACAAGATAAGTCATAAATAAAACCCTTCCTTCGGCTTTTTGCCGTGTCTTCGGGTAAAAATATTTTTTAAGAGAAACATGTACAATTTTTTTGAATAATAAATTTGAGTGAGTTTGGCAGCACCTTACCTGATGGTAAGTGACATATGCTGCCGAGGATGTAGCACGTTTAAATTAAATTTCTTTTAGGGGTTTTGTTTGTGACAGGGATGGATTTTCTGTTTTTCCTTTTATGTGGCTGTACTGCATGGCCATTGAGGTGCGAAATTCGCACAAATTATTTTAAACTCCTTATGGGACCAGTGTGTTTTCCTTTAATATTACCATAATACCAAGTATTGTAATCATGGGAAAAGAAATAATCCTTTAAAAGGATTGCATTGCATATCTTAAAAAAAAGTAGTTTGTGTTTGTTGTTGTTATTTAAATGCCAAAATTTTAACAAAACTAGGCTCACTATTATTATATATTATACACAATTTTTTAAGGTATATTCATATATATATGTATAATATATAACAAATACGTATAAAGTAGAAGGAATGAATGTACTTTAACACTGGCAACACAGCTTATCTCATCCTACAAATAAAAATAAAAAATGTCGGTACCCAAGATCACACACTTAAATATAACTTTTCCTGTTTAAACCTTTGAAAACATGTCTATCAGTTTTCATTTATCTTTCTCAACCGTTAAAAGTAACGTTACATCTCTCGTCATCTAAAGATGGCACAGCATGAGAAATAACATGTTTGTAATTGCGTTATTATACGTTTTACGATTTAGTAATAATTGTGTCGACACCCAGGTTCTGCCGGATATACGTTGGCGTAAAGTATGGGTTAGACTGAAGTCGAAACTTAAAGCTAGGTGTGTTAAATTGTTAACCTGAAAGTCTCTATTTCCTTTCTAAAACTGCTTAAAGCCGACAAACGTTCGATTTCCGAATCAAAAGGCCTTGGGGGCTAGACAAGTTGCATTTTGACATTCGAATCGACAAACAAAATGTATGGAAATGACATTAGTGATGGCCTGATTTGTCGAAAGCTTGTGTCATTTCCATACATTTTCTGTCTATTCGGTTGTCGATTCGAATAGAATCAAAATGTATGTAAATGACATTAATGACAGCCCGATTTGTCGAAAGCTTGTGTCATTTCCATAAATTTTGTTTATATTTGTTTGATTCGATTCAAATGTAAAATGCAACTTGTCTACAGGCCCAGGATAGATTCTGAATTCTGTCAGCGGGCCCCACATGTACCGTTTCCGACAAGAACGTCAGAAATCATTTCAGACCGGAATTATAAGAACATGTACGTACGTTTTAATATTAAACGGAACCCCGGAATGCATCCATCCGGGGTCCGAATTTGAACTGCTGCTTTAAAAATCTTATCAAGTGGTGTAACCTCGACCCGACGTCTGCAGCCAGCTTAAGAATGGTGGTGTAATTCTAATAATTAAGTAGTATTCTTTAATACGCCAGGCTTCCCTGTCCAGGACGTGGAATAGACATGTTGGCGAATCATGTTACCATCCTTAGGTTAGGATTAGGCACGTTACAAAATCGATTTTAAGATTTTTTCGCGTTATAAAGTCCCCCGCGCGCATTTAGAGTTCTTATCCGCACCTGTTATTTTTGGCATACATTACAGGTTAGTAATCGTCTTTCTATTTATTAAAAGCAAAGCAAATTGGATACATAGGTACTAAAATTTTATGTGTGCGTGAATTATTTGAGTTTGAAGTCACATGACGCGTACGCGACTTACTCATAAATAGGCAGAGCCTCGAAGTCTGATATATGTTACCTTCAATTCTGACTTAGCATAAGCGCCTAATAGCTGTTATTGGCTGAGCATTAAGCTATGCAGAAGCCAGCTCCGTAGATTGACTTTTCAATGCTGTGAAAGTACCGCTTTAATGTATTTACGAAATGACACTTCAGACTGCTTAGGTATCTTCAGTCATGATATATATTATATCGTTCATAACTTCTCAATTGTGCAGCGAATAACTTTTATAATCGATTTGTATCACGACATCGATTTATTAAGTCGTCCCGCGACTTTTACGCAATAAGTGTTGTACATTGCGCCGCTAATGTAACTTTGAGCGTAGATCCGTTTTTTGCATAACGTTGATAAACCGCAATGGAAGTTAAAGTCGGTGGATTCAATGAAGTCGTAAGTTGTAAAGTTATAATTAAACAATACGAAATGACAAGTATTTAAGAGAACAATAATACTAGCCTCCTTTCTCTTCGCAATGGTAAACCTAGTTCATGCTTATTAGTTATCTTAAGCTTCAAAGTCTAACATCCGTGTTATCGTCTGTCAGTATATTGTGTTTTTATGTATGAGTAGAATACACTCTATAAATAACTCATATCATAACATCTAAATAACAATATTTAAGAACCTTTTTTCAGTAAATGATCGGGAAAGAAAATGTCTAAAGGGTAAACGCGGTCCATCTTAGGCCACATTTACCTACACTTACCATCAGGTGAGAGTGAGAGGTGGTCCAGCGCTAACCCATCCAAAAAAATCTAAAAACTGCCAGTTATTTCAAACTCCAATTAATAACAAAACACCGACAGGTTGCAATTATTATTGCTGCTCAAAAGATAGATAGATATGTCTGCTCATGCTGTAGATATGTCCATCTAAAATCTGATATAATCTAATTCTATAATAATGTAAAATGAAATTTACTCAGTAATGTAGAAATGAATTGAGGACCAAAAATTTTTGAAGTCGGTTAAAAGACTTATAAATCCGTAGATCCGGTTAGGAGAAGTATCGATACACAGACACGCACAATGAGAGACAGACAACGAAAAGCTTCAAGCCTACTTGCAAATAAACCCGAGACCTCGCTTTTGCAGCTGCGCTTGCGACCATAAGACTAATGAAGCAGACAGTAAATAAGTTTTAAATCTTTCATTAAAAACTCTTTGTGACAATACTTGCTGAAATTCCTGAAGGCCATTTTGCAGCTGTGACCTTCTTTTTAATACGCGGATATTATTTGATTTTCGATTTGCGCAGGACTTTAATTTTGGTGATGTATTGTTTAATTAAATAAAACCTATTGTTCGAATTTTTGTTTGCAGTCAACCTTGGTTGTAAGAAAGACACTCCTATATTAAAAAATTCCGGTAAAATTGCTATGTCAGAAAATCAACTATGCAGGAATTATACGGATTATATGGGATTGTATAAATGTCACTCTCTTAAGTTTAAACGCTGTGGTGAAAAATACTTATCGCCGAACCCACGGAACACAAATCCAAACTAGTTGCCACTGAAAAACCCAATTACATTTTGCTCAACCTGCAATCGAACCCAAGAGTCCATCCTCACTTGCTCAGTTGTCGCATTAACGACCCCAGGCTATTGAGCAGAAACAAAAACACTATAAAAATAACCTATAATACTAAACAAAAATCAAATTTGACAGTAAATATTTTGGTGTTAGAGCTTTGACCTTTTGTCAAGTCAGTAATGTAATTAGGCGGGTTTCAAAACTAACGTAGGTCGTAAAATGGATATCAATAATCATTGTGTGAACACATTTTGAGTCTGCAGCTCATTTGAGGACTAATTTTTAAGAGATTTCCCCGAAATATTTTTGGTGAATTGGATTTCACGTGGATTTTAAAATGCTGGAAGTGTAAAAACAAAATAATATGAGAGATACATATTTTTCTACTCTCTACCCGTGATGCTATAATGGGTTCAAAACGTCTAAAATTAAATAATAGCAACGTAATAAAAAGTGTGCTCCGAACTAAAAAGTATTTTTTTTTTAGTTAATTATTAGATTTAGGGCCTCTTTCATCGCCGCTGGATAGCCGCTAACTGCCAGATAATTAAAAAATAGAACAATATTTGTATTAATTTATCTGCCAGGTAAATTAATGGGAACTTAATAGGAGGTGGCGAAAACCGTTTGATTATAATCTATCTCGCGAGATTGTAACCTGTCGAAATAATGTGTACATACTGCAAACAATTCAACGCATTATTATTCGGATCTGACATTGTTTGGTCACTGTTCTAACCTAATCGAAACAACGATGATCATCGTAAGGAACATTTCACAAAAAATCCTATCTAACCTACCATTTCCTATTTTTAAGTGTTCTTAAGACCATAGTAGCTGTGGTTTCATCTAATGACGTAACGTCGTATTTACCTTGTGTATGTATACGTACCGTCCAGACGTGGCTTCATTGTGGAAATATTTCATTCAATCCATAACCACATACGTGATTACGAGTCTACAAGAACCGTTTGTGTCAATATCAATATTAAATAGTAATAAACCGCTGAAGAAGCATTTCAGTGTATTTCTTGAAAGGTAAATAAAGAGTATCGATTGGTAGCTATCAAATGATATGAGCTACGTACTACCATGATACACTGTTAGTTCATGGTCACAGTGGCGCCTATCGATAACGGCATCGATACTGATAAAATTAATTATTGTTAATAATAACTAGTGTTGCCAACCAAACGATTCAACAATTACTAGGTGCAAACTGAAACTACTAATTCTTCTATTTTTTTTTTGTTATCTAGCCTGTATTCTCCTAGTTCCTTGGCTTCCCGCATTTGTTCTTCTTCTTGCTTCATTTAAATTCTTAAGAAAGCCACCCAAGTCCCAACATCTCCTCTGTGGTATGCCGCGTGTCCAATTAACGTTATCAAAGTACTTTTTCAATAAAAGGCACAATCTATATAAATAGAAAACTAAATGTGTTGCTAAGCGCGAAACTCGAAAACGGGTGAACCGATTTGCTTGATTTCTTTTTGTCGTGTTTGATGAAGTCTGAGAAAGGTTCTTATGAAGGGATAAAACTTAAAAGACCACGCAGGTGAAGCCGCTGGCGGAAAGCTAGTTTTCAATAAAAGGCACTTTAATAACCTTAAAGTGCCAAAAAGCGACGTGTCAAATAAATTATGCCTTTTATTGAAAATAGCCTAAGGTGTCATATTACCAACCTAGTCTATCAGCTACTTGCTACTTACTTATGGCCGAAACTTGAATCTATTCCTTATAAAATAAAATAAAATAAGCCTTTATTGCTGAGTTACTTTTTGATTACATAAATATGTATTACAATTGCGGTATATTGGTTTCTTGTTCCTCAGCTTGTCCTTCGACATAGGCCTCCTCTAAAGATTTCCACATATCTCTATCCTTCGCAGTTCTCATCCAGTCAGGGCCAGCAGTTTTCTTTAGATCATCTTCCCAACGTTTTGGTTGTCGCCCTTTACTCCTTTTCCCGTCTCTGGGGTACCATTCTAATATAGTTTTTGTCCATTTCCCATTTCTCTCTCTTATCATATGTCCTGTCCATTGCCATTTTAATGATTTACAAATTTTTCCCGCATCCTTGAATTTAGTTATACTTTTTATGTTTTCTAATCTTATCCTATCTTTTCTCCTTATCCCAATTACACTTCGTTCTATTCCATTTTGGCATACATTTATTTTCCTTGTTAGTTTTTCCGTTAATGCCCATGTCTGGCATCCATATGTTAAACATGGCAAAATGCACATATTGTATACTTTCCTTTTCTCTTTTATTGGCATGTCTTGGTTTTTCATGATTTCACTTAAAGACCAATACCTTTTCCAAGTATTGGCTATCCTTCTGTCGATTTCTTTTTGCATAGTATCGTTTGGCGCTATTAACTGTCCGAGATATAGGTATTCTTCTACATATTCTATTTCTTCCATATCAACTCTAATAATGTATGTTTGTGAACTGTTTGTCATAATTTTTGTTTTGTTTGTGTTCATTGATAGTCCTACCTTCGCACTTTCTTCTGATAATTGTTGTAGCATTTGTTCCAGCGTTTTGGGGCACTCAGAAAAAAGGATCAGGTCATCTGCAAAACGTAGATGGTTTAACGTTTCACCATTTATGTTGAGTCCATTTTTATCCCAATCTAGTTTTCTGAATACCATCTCCAAGGTTGCAGAAAACAGTTTGGGTGAAACGGGGTCACCTTGCCGGACACCTCTTTCAATAGGAAACTCTTCTCCTGTTGCCTCCAACCTAACTTGTGCTTTACTGTTTGAGTATATGTTTTTGAGTATTTGTATATATTTTCTTTGTATTCCCTGCACATGTAGTGCTTCCCATATAGAATCATGTTCCAAGGAGTCAAAAGCCTTATTATAATCCACAAATCCTAGATAATAGATTTTATTGTATTCTTTGTATTTTTGTAGAACTTGCCTCAGTACATGTATATGATCCACGGTTGAATATTTACTGCGGAAGCCAGCCTGTTCTTTTGGTTGATTGAAGTCAAGTGTTGGTGTGATTCGAGATAGAATAATTTTCGAAAAAACTTTATAGATATTGCTCATCAGACTAATTGGTCTATAATTACTTATATCACCTTTATCTCCCTTCTTATGCAGCAGTATTATTGTGGATGTGGTCCAATCGGCTGGGATACTTTCAGTCTCTATGATGTCGTTGAATAAATCCGTTAACATGTCAGCTATCACCGGTGCAGTCATTATTAGTATTTCGTTAGATATCTGATCGGTTCCAGGTGTCTTGCCTCTTTTTTGTGTATTGATTGCTCTCATTGTTTCCTTTGGTAGTATTTTTGGTATGACCTCGTCCTCTGTTTCAATGTTTTGGCTTAGCTTTATATTGCTGTTCTTGCTTTGGTATAGAGTTCGATAGTATTCGGTAGCTACTTTTAGTATCTCCTGCCTTTTGTTTGTATACTTTCCATCTTGTTTTTTAGCTTGTATCATCCAATCCTTTTTAATGTTTAGTTCTTTTAGAGCTTTTTTAACACCGCCGGTTTTTTCGATATGTTTTCTCAATGTTTCTTGTCTTTTAGTTTTCTTATCTTTCCTCATGTGTTCATTGATCCTTTTACTGATGGCAGATATTTTAGAGCGGTAATCTTTAGTTTTCTTTCTTCGTAATAATTCTTTTCTTTCTTGTAGCAGTTGATATGTCTCACTAGAAAACATCTTGTTCTTCTCCGAGTTTATTTTCTTTGTTTCAGTCGCTAACATGGTAATGAATTTATCATACCTTGCCTGGATTGGTTGTGTACTTTCTTTTTCTTTTCTAATAATAGCTTCTAAGTTGGTGTTTAGCTGGTCATTGTTACCGGTGCATATTATGGCTGTTTTTCTGTCCTGGTATTTTCTCACTTTCTTTATAGGTGTACCTGTTAGCTGAGCGCGTACCATTTTGTGATCCGAATAAAAATTTAAGTTATGTATAACCGATACGTCTTGGAAGTTTTTTGGCTTGTTGGTCATGATAAAATCAATTTCATTTTTGTATAGCCCATTTGGTGAGATCCATGTCCATTTCTTTGTTTCTTTTTTCTTATAGAAGCTATTAAGAATACTTAATTTATTTTCTAAGGCGAAAGTGATCAATCTGTCTCCATTCTTACTCCTTTTACCAAATCCATGTTTTCCCACTGTATTTCCTTCACCATAACTGCGACACTGTCCTATTTGTCCATTGAAATCTCCCATTACAATAAGGTTTTTATGCGCGTTTTGAATAGTGTTCTGTAAGTCTTCATAGAATTTTTCAATTTCTTTTATATCTTCTTTTTTGTTTGATTCTATTGGTGAGTAAGCTTGTATGATGGTCCATTTTTCGTTTTCTTTTAGTGGTAATGTAATGTTTAAAATTGTTATTCTCTCCGATATGCCTCTTAATTCTTCGATTCTGTGAGCAAGCGTCTTTTTGATTAGGAAACCTACGCCATACAGACCCGGGGTCTCACCTTTGTATTGTAAGATGTAGTTTCCATAGTCTTCAATTCCTTCCCCATATCTTCTCATTTCACTGATTCCTATTATGTCCCATTTTATGTCTTCTATGGCTAGTTCAAGTTCCTGGAGTTTTTCAGTAGTTCTTAGTGATCTTACATTGAAAGTAGCTATGTGTATATCTAACGTATTTTTATTAATCTTTAGAGGGTCGTGGTCTTTTTCCCCCACGAGGACCAGTCGGCTTGGGAGAGTTTGCTTAGTTTTAACTTCTTTATTATTTTGCTTAGTATTCGTTTTCCATTTCCGATCATCTGTGTTTAATTGCTATTGTTTTTTCTCAGATAAGATGTTTGAGAGAGAGTTAGATCGCCCTCTCATCATATCAAATGCGTTTATTCTATTATTTTTGGACACGATTAGTGTCTGCTGTTTTCTGGGCTGTAAATCAGGTTGAGGAGAGGTAGAAATTTCTCTTTTCCTTTTATCCTTGACACTAGTGTTTTCTTTGACGACGAGTTTATCATATTTTATGTATGCGAAATTTCCTTTTTTCCTTTCTTCCATGAGCTTAGGTTGTAGTGCTTTCCTTTTCTCTATAATTTCTTTTGAGTAGTCTTCTGATATATATAATTCTTTAAGTTTTTTCTTGTTTTTCAATATTTCACTTCTTTTCCAACCACCACTTAAGCCAAGGAGCGTTGGTCTTGGTTTCGGACCTATGTTTGGTTTTCCAATGCGGTAGAGCTTGGTTACGTCATATTCTTCAATTGTTATATCTAATTCGTCCAAGAAACATCTTTTCAGCTTTTGAAGTAACTCCAATGTAGACTTTTCATCTTCTAATAACCCATGAATTACTATATTGTTGCTTTTTCTATCTCTCTCTAGATACTCCACTTTTTTCTCCAAGTTTTCAACTTTAAGTTTCAGTTTTTTATTTTCTTCTACGATAGGTTTCAATTTTTCATCCATTTTATTCATTATTGCATTACTTAATTCCACTGTTTGCTTTTGCATTTCGATTTTCATTTTGTCGAATAGTAGTTGAAATTGATCTTCCATGATTTTTATATTTTGCGTGTAATGGAACGTTTTGATAATTAATTTATTTGTTGGCAACACTGGGCTGACGGATGACACTTGCTGTCAAACTGTCAATTTTGTGTGTTGGTACGGTTTCTGTTTCGTATGTTGGTACTGTTGATCGATTCTATGATTTCTAAGATCTAACCTCTAATAGTAGATTTTATTTCTTCGTAGTTTTCACTGTAACCCAGCCAAACGCGTTGTTTATTGTTGCTAACTTTCTTATATCACTTATTTCAACACTGGATGTGATGTATTCGTGCAAACTGTGGCGTTAATGTATTTATTATCAAAAACTTTTCCGGAGCGTCTATACTATGATGTTTACAATCCAAGGACCGGAAACAGACCTCTTCTAATCTATTCCTTATTTTTTTTTATTATTCTTTTGGCGCTTGCTTAACTCATGGTGTGTGGAATATCCAGTGTTTACAATTCCAAGACTTTTGTAAGTTTTACACCTATTTAAGATATCGTAGGGTGCTAAAACAAATTTCGTTCCATTTGGGTTTATAAACACTTTAGTGACACTATAAAGAGGTGGCTAACTGATCGGATGGCCACCGAGTGGTGTGCGACCAAGTTGATGGCCGGTTTATTAATTTTTTATGGAGGGACCTGCCATTATGGTACGGATTCAAGTAAATGAGCAGCCGGGGTTGGCTGCAGGTAGCTGGAGTAGTATGTCATCGACTGATTCTGGAATCTATAAACGTAAGATTCATAGGCTTGCGATAAGTCGATAACGGAACTGTCTGGCTGCCTCATTGGTCTAGTGGTTCCAAGCGCGACTGCTACACTAGAGGTCCTGGGTTCGATTTCCGGGTCAAGCAAAGTGTTGTTGGGTTTTCTGAAATTTCCAGCAGTAGCTGGTCTGTCTGTAGTCTGGATTTGTGCCGATTGATGGCAATGGACTCGCCCCCTATTACATGAGACCTAAACATACCGGCTAGTGTACATTAGTACACCTCTGCCTACCCTTTCGGGGAATACAGGCGTGATGGTATGTTATGTTATGATGGTATGAAACTGTTTCGCCTCCTAACACACGTTTTGTGAACTTTAGGTCCATCAGAATTTATAACCACATACCATCACTCCATCACCCCTGTAGTCCCTGGTAGGTAAGGTTGGGCTTACGCGATCCAGGAATCGAATCCAGGACCTCTGCGTAGAAGTCGCTCTTACGACCAGTAGATTATCATCGATCGATTCCCGGGGCGACTGATGTTGGTGGGTTTTTCTGTGAAATTACCAGTAGCTACACGGAGTATGGATATATGGACTGGAAACTCCAGTTGATAACAAATGGACTAGCTGCAGTATGATATTTGTTGATTAAATATTTTTTTTTATATATTGGTTTTATCGATAAATAAAGTTATTCATTTCTAAGTTATAATAGTGACTAAAACTACAATCTAACGAAACCCTTATCAGGTATCTAGGTATTATACGAATGTTTATTGTAAATAACAAAGAAATGACCTAGTTTTTCTATATTCTAATCTATGGAAAATGCGCGATCATAATAACACATGCCTACGATAAGAATAGTTTTTCTTTAGCTAATCTAAGTTAGTCATGTAGGCAAAAACAATAGGTTTTAGGCGATTCCCATGCTGTCAGTCCCACGGCCTTTGGCGAAGGTTGGGCTTAGTGACATACTGTCTCTATTGCCTAATTAGGGTCAAAACCGCTTAGGAGTATAGGTTTTGTCAAACGATCACAGCTTCATGGAAGGTGCTAAGCTACTACAGTTCTTTGCCAAACTTATTGTCCGGGTTGAAGTTGGCACGAGCTAACTTTAGCCCGGCCGTAAAAATCTTGGATTACAATAATTTAAAACGACAGATTACGACTTGAGCTTTCGTTTTTATTTATTACAATCTAATATTTTTCTTTCTCAGATTTTTACGGCCGGGTTAAAGTTAGCTATCGTCAACTTCAACCCGGACAATATAATAGTTTGGCGAGAATTGTATCTTACTAATGTTATATAGGCGAAAGTTTGTAAGTTTTGATGTTTGGTTCTTCTACGAAAGTTGAAATGGTGATGGCTTATACCTACTATTACCTACCTCACCAAAGTTCCTATCTCCACGCTGGCAAAGCCGCGGGCAAAAGCCAGTAGTTTCCATATTATGGAGTCACGGCTTATTTAGGCAGACATGAGTCCAAAATAGCATACTGCGCTCCAAAACTCAAATCGCTGACTTGGGTCAGAAAGCTGCCAACGTGGAACTAAGCTGGAGATGTTCATGTCAGACGACTTGTCAAAATCAAAATAGTTTTATTTTCATATAAACCATATACAGGGACTTATGAAATGTTGAATTTAGGTGCACGGTTCCAAATTAGTCGTTTCCTATGGAGAAAAACCGGCAAGAAACTCCATGGTGACTCTGGAGTCCATAAGGCGTTAGACGACGCGGGACGCGCAGACAGAAATGGCGGGACAAACTGGATACCTATTAAAAAGATTGGGGTCATAAAACCTTAAGGAGTGGAAGGAGGGTGGGGACTGAATCGACAACAGATCTAGTGTGACGAATATATAAAAAAAACTCTTGAGAATGTATAAAAAGAAGTTGTTATCGAGTATATGGAAAGTCAGATGTTGACGTACAAACAGACAATCTTAGTCATCGCAAATATATCAGATAGTAAATAACGGTTATTCCCACACAATGCCTAGCGTTGGCAATAACATTGTATTAGCGCTGCATTTTACGAACAAACATACAGAATTGCCATATGATAATAATTTGCAGTAGAATCACTCAGAACGAGATATGTGCTCAACTCTAACATTATGCTATGTCCAATAAACCGTCATCAACCGCCATTTTTAAAATGCAATAAAATATTTCAATAAAAAAAATTATAAATCTTTTTGTTAGTTATTTTAATCAAGGAAAAAACAGACTGGCGGGCAGAACGCGAACCTCTTTCTTTTTGTCATTTAAATTATTTTTTTCTATGTTTACCAAAGCCTTGTAAAGATGGCTCTGTATTATTTGCTTGAAAGCCAACAACAGTTTGCTTGTTTGTAACTGACAGAAACTTTGAAATGAAGTTACACAAGTTGAATTTATAACATTCGAATCGACAAACGAATAGAAACAAAATTTGGGGAAATGACACAAGCTTTCGACAAAACGGGCTGTCACTAATGTCATGTCCATACATTTTCTATTCGTTTGTCGATTCGAATGTCAAATTGCAACTCGTCAGATCATATCAAATAACAGGCACAAACAAATATGATGGAGATTACAGCTATAGTAAGATTTTACCATACGACATTCAAGTATAGACACTTGAGGTACTTCTGTATCTGTCTATGATGTAACATTGCTAAGGAAGTCTAAATTATGATAATGGCGCCCTTTAATTGTAATGACGTCACGCGAGGTGACATAATTGTCGCCACGCCAGGGCTGGCACTAATTGCACCAATTATATGAAATGGCTGTATCCTAAAGTTTGATGCCTGTGAGGTCTCTGCTGCAAAACCTAGCCTATGTATATTATATCCTTGTCCCATCGCTTTAGAGTGCATGGGCGTTGATAAATGTAATTATATGTTTTCTATACATTCTAGGGGGTATTATGTTATTTTCATTAAATATAGAACCGTATGTTGAGTTTATAAAATTTAACCACTGATGTTCCTATTTCCAAAAAAAATAATATTACAACTTTTGAAACAATACTATTTCAGAAAAGAGACTAAAAGCTTAAATGACTATAAAGCAACTCTTTTAGAACAAATTCATATAAGGATTCTTAACATTTTTCTAATTGTTAATGATGTCGACACCAAGAGCCGCCTTCCTAGCCCAGCAGATATCGTTTTCGAAATGACAATATGGCAAATTTCGTATCATATTACTAGTACCTACAAAACAAATAAGGTTGCAATTTTAGGAAGCAAAGATATTATAGAATCAATGAGATCTAACGCTTCGAATACAACGCCACCAAAGATGTGTCGATATTAAAAAATATTATAAACTAGTGGAAAAATCCCGATTCAATCATAAATTCTTAAAATAATATATTTAGGTACACCGCTAACAGCATTGACCTTAACATCACATTTAATATACATATAATCTTCCATATCACGTTCCTAATCAATTCCAAAAGCTACTTATCTTCGAATCAAGATCAAGACTCCAACTAGATCCTGAAAAGGGGGACAATAAAAGAAAGAAAGAAAAAAAGGACCATTTATTCAGCTGCAAAACATTGAGACAAGTATATAAAACTTACTAAGAAAAGAAAAAGAAATACAATAATAATAATAGAGACCATAACACAAATACAATAAAATGTGGGTACTACTAGGATTAGGCAATACAACAGAATATTTCTATGCAGTTACGAAAATTTCCATGTTTAGTCAAAATTACTTGACGCGCTACCTGCGCCCGCGACCCTAAGGTTCCGAGGTGCTAACACAAACTGTCAACAAATGTAAGAAGAACAGCCTTCTTAGCGACCTCGACGACAATAGACGCCATCAGTTCAGCCGCTGTTTGACTAGTGATGAACTTGAATGTAATTATCTCAATAGCTTGTACAAATTTCAAAATGGCCGCTATTCTAGATGTATCAATAGGAAGTTTTATGTTGTTTGGAGTTCTGCTTATTGTTTCTGTTTTGTAGTTTGTCTTCTTTTAATGGAAAAGTTGCTATGAAGACTTCTGCTTCTATTCTTCTTCTTCATGTCGAGTGAACTTGTGTCTTCTTTATCATAAGGGCCTGTATTACCACTTCCTGGTAAGTTGCTGTTATATTACTTGGCAGATAATTTCATACAAATCTTGTTCCATTTTTTAATTTATCCAGCGGCTTAATCTCTGATATTGAAATAAATACTGCAAAAAAGAATTTGGGATAATAATTTGCTTTCGCTTATTAAACGTCGATTAGGAAGCTAATAATTTAGGCCAATTTTGTAATATACCCTATATTTAATACCAGAAGTCAATCCTTTTACTCTTTTATCTAGAAAATATGTAACACCTGTTTCGATAAAAACGACTACAAATCTTATCATACTGTCAGGGATTTACAGAAATAGGAAGTAAGCTGACGAAGTCAAAACGTTCACACTAATTTTATTGTCTTCATTTTGTAGTTGGGTAAAGAACTTAAGTTAATTGGTAGTAACATGATCAGTTTATAGGCTTTTCGTCACTAAGGCGTGTGAGTCAGACAGACAGACGTTTATGTAATCCAACAACTGTGTTCATGATGGACAAAGAATTATAACATTAGAAATCTGGAAATATTCTTGATTCATTTTGAAACTGGGATCTTTATTGATAATAACAGAGCTTTAGTGTCTCCTGAACCCAGCAAGATACTGAAATGGAACATACATGAGAAGTTCCGTTCAACTAATAAAAAATCTGTTGAGCTTTTCGACAGACTGACCATATTTTTTTTCTGTTTCCACAATAATTTTGAAATCACAGACATCAATTTTATTATTGCCTTTGACAGATATGTACTTAAATAATTTAAGATTTGCCAGCTAAAAACATTTCCCTGATACAAGTGATAAAAATCAAGAATTTGAATAAAATATGTGTAAAGTAAAAAGATAAATTAATATATTTCTGGTAACAAATGCTGCATTTACATAATCGCGATAGGTGCGAGAGGCCGGTGCTGTCTGTATGTTTGTACAGCAGTCTCCTGGTTACACAAACATCTGGATATTCATAATATTTTATAGATTTTGTAAGATTCTCATAATCATAATCATTTATTCTGCATTCATTTTGTTGACATATTGGTGGTATCACAATGGATCATATGATCATAATGTATCACAACAGTATTTTTAGTAATTATCACTATTTTATTTATCTTGTTAGTAAACAATTTGAATGATGTCTCCTTGGAATTAAATAAATGCGAATCCTTTACTACGTAGTATTTTATTGAGAATACTGCTCTAAATAGAATTTAACCAATGCATATATCTACAAATCTTAAGTTTCTTACAACGATTAATATTACTCTTCCAATTTCTGTCTGTTTGTCAATAATGTGAAAATCGATTTTCAAGTAATTAATTACATTACAATTATCGATTAATTATTCATGATTTAATCAATCAATCACTCAATTGATTGACTCATGGATATTCATGTTTTCTTTAAAGAAGTGTCTATGGAGTTTCTTGGCTCTTTTCCATAAGATTCACTTTTTGGAGCCCTGCAACTAGTTTTTTATTGTCAAAATTACCTATTAATGGTCTGATTAAAATTAAACATTTCGACATTGGTTATTCAGGTTACCATCATTCATAGCGTTCTAGTTTATTATGACGGGACGCCATTTAAATTTTATGGCATCGTGCGGCGCCGCTTCATTCACGGGTTCCATAAAAATACACGTATTCCAGCAATTGTCTGTCACATAAGTTCAATCACTTGCTTTGAAAAAAGCAGACATTGCCGAAAGAACTTCCTCTACGTGTGCGGAATTGGAGCCATTGTCCAAAAGCCGAGATGATGTACAGAATTGTTATGTTGACTTGAATTGCGCACCGTTGCGTACCGCGGTTACGATGTGGTGTTGTGATTTTAGGGTTAGCAGGGGAAAATGTTTTTTTTTATTTTTTTTATCCCTTCAGGATTTTCCTGTTATTATAAATGTAACACATCTATTGTTATTGTAAGTACGCGTCCAAATTTTTCGGAAGTATTTTATTGCGTAGTCTTTCAATAAAGTCCTTTCCTGTTTATATTGTATATAAAGTGTTAAATAAGTAAATAAAAAAATACTGGGAAAGTTCCATGTCTCCTAAGAACAACAATTTCCATGATCTGTCCACTTTAAATTCATTAAACTTCCGTAATTGTAATACATATAAAAATTTACCAAGGTAAACGATGAAGTCCTAAAGTTAAGTAACAAATGTGGACTGTAAACTCGTAATAGTATTTATTTAGTGTCAGTATATCATTCTACGATTACGACTGTTATCAGCGGGATTTGTGGAGTTATACACTGTGACATTGTTTCAAGGCGAGTCCGCTTGATAGCCGGACGACATCTACATTAGATTCAGGGTTGACGATTTCACAATGCAATTTTTGTGTGATAAGATAAGAGATATTATGTAATAGCAATGATATTTTTTGGACGTTAACTTTGTAAATAATTGCCAGAAGAAATAAATAAGTAATAAATAATACTAAAGAGCTGCTTCTAAGGATGCGCTGCGCTGGCAGCAAGAGGAATATTCCCTCAAATTGTCGACAGACCCCTGGTGTTGCAAGCGTCCTTAGGCTATGGTAACCGCTTCTCAGGCATGGATCCTCTGCCGTACAACGTACCTACTAAAAACCGCCCAATCCTCCCTTGCCCGATGACCTGGACCATGTGACCATAAGGTCTATGGTCGTGTGTGGCTGCTACGCTAAAGATCCTGAGTGAGTTTCCCACTCCCAGAACGACCAAAGTTGGATTGGGTTTTTTTAAAGAATTTTCAATAGCACCTCGAAGTTTGGATTTGTATTGTACTCTCATTATTATTGTTGGACCGGCGAATTGTGGGTGTACTACAGTAGGTACATCGCTGCCTAACCCTTTGGGGAATATCGGCGTGATGGTATGCTATATAATTTCTATAAAGAATTGTTGAAGCTCACTCCTTTCTGACAGCAATGCGACGAAATATGACATACACAGTTCTTTTCCACAACAAAGCAAATGTAACATTTTTATCTCCGTATTACATAAGCCATTCAAATTATGAATTGTCGCATGGCAACAGCAAATTTATACTAGGCTTAAAAATCTTGATAAGTGACGTCTCGTCATATACAGTAAACACTCGCGCAGTACTAACCTAATTTCTCTCAGCTGTTCTTAACTGGCGCATGATAAAAGGTTGATACACTCTGTTTGCGTTTGATTCCTAGATCAGCGAGTTAGTATAAGATATCTTAATCGTTAGATACTAATTGGCGGACTTGTGAGCACGAAGACTGGAGGTCTACTTCATAACCCCGTCAACGTAGTTACGGGCCCTCCGAAAGTAGCCCAGACATCACTATCCGTTAAAACAAGTCAGGTAGGACGAGTAAAAACACATCGGGAGTAGGTATAACTGTCAAGTTATGTTGATATTAATTCTAAATTCGGGCCCCGAATGAATCATCTATCCGTAGGTGTTAGGCCTTCGTTACGGGCGTTTCTAACGCCCGTAACGAAGGCCGAAACTACGGACTTCGTGCTTAAGGAGTAGACCCCCTGATGTATCATTGAACACTTTATTCGAGGCAAAGATTTAGTAGAATTCCAAAATAAGGTTTGAAGATACGTTGATTTTAAACTAAACGCGATGCTAAGGGCTTGTTTTACCACCTCTGGATAGCCGCTAACCTTCAGATAAATTCTATAAAATTTAAGTTTAAAAAACTACAACCCGCCGACTACGAAAGATATCAACTGAAAATCATGTAACAAGAACATAATTCCTATGTCAGATTTCTGATAAACATTTTACTCAATTAAAATCAACAAAAAAGGAATTGTTGTGTCCAAATTATAGCCGTGATCGTATGCTACCCATATTATGAGTCCCCAGTCCCCATCCCCAGGGCATAGCAGCATGCGACCACGGCCACAAACTGGACACAACAATTCCTGCCAAGTAATTTAACGGAAACTTACTAAGGTTTTGGCTCCGAGGCCCAAAAGTTGCTAAAACCAACTTTTTGTAATCAAGTGACCCTGGTAGCTTTTTTAGAACTTTGAAGATCTGGACACTTCAATAATGATAAACTTGATGTGTGACAAGCAGTGATATTCTAGGTGAATGGCCACTGGACTGCTAAGTCAAAGGTCTTGATTTCGAATCCAAAGCAACGCACCTCTGACTTTTCGAAATCATGTGCGTAATTATCACTCGTTTTAACGGTGAAGGAAAACATCGTGAGGAACAACTTCCCATCTACTGCTGGACCTTTTCGACCTGAACTTCTCCCAGTAAGCACCACAGACTCTTTATTCTTTACTTCTATCATCATAATAATTATCATCCTCCTATACTTATCGCACTTTACTTGGGGTCCATACATCTCTATTAGCCGACGTTTAATATATGTAGCTCGTGCCTTCGATGCCTATTGGGGGCCTCTATATCTTCAGCTAATCATAATCAGAGATAACGTCTTCAGCTGCTCAGCTTTATCAATGTCCCACTCCCGTAAGAGTTTACTTCTTTGGTATAAAATACTTTATTGTCACTATCAACGATGATAAGTACAAGGTAATAGTTTTTTTTATCTAAGACCAAGCGATATCGTATCTCAATCCTACTAATTAGATAATACTTTTTGCCGCTACTGTCGTTATAAATTTACAACCTATTTTTGTACGTTGACGCAATAATTTTTTGACCTATATCTGCTCATATAAAAATTGTAAAATCTGAGATACAATTAAGCCTTTTTATTACGAATAAAATGGACTTAACGAGTTGTGTGACACGCGTTAATTTATTTTTTTCTAGAGATAATTTTCGTCGTAACATGAAACTCAGCCGTCAATAGTCGCGCCCACTTATTTTGAAATGATGCAATAAACTGACCTACTTATGTGACAGCCCTGGCAAAAAGGGCGCCAATCGAAAATGGCGCTTACGTTTGTCTGGGCGACGTCTGAGCGCGCGTATGCCGTGCGCATCCAGCCTTTCCGCCGGCGTGCGCAATGTCAACAAACTCAGCGAGTCAGCTCCCAGCGCAGGAATGCAACGACCACGGCGCGGGCGCATGTACCACTAGATACGAACATACAGAAGGTACACTCATTCTTAAATCCTCAAAAAGCTCACGTACACATTTATAAAATGACGTACATTGTGAAGGGGTTTCAGCCTAATTCAATGATAATTACGGGTCATAATTTCAGGTCCATAAACCGTCAGTCATTACGCCAAATCGACTCGACCAAATCCTTTGGACTTGGTCGAGGGCCTTGTAGGTTATTCAACTTCACACACATTTAATTTTTATGATGTCTATATATTTAAAGCAACCAACAACAGATACATGTGAAAAAGGTCTTACCTTTGAAGAGGCTAAAAACTAAAAAGAAAAAAAGTGGATGTTTGGGCATCGTTCCTTTAGTCTCATTGCCCATACTGGGCCCCATTTGCCCATTAGTCCACGAGAGTTTTATAAAAATGATCTTCTGTAGCCATTTACTTGGTGATACGACGGTGCATTGTGCGCCTGCGCTGTCACGCTATATGGAATATGAATAGGATGTACCCTTTTTAAGGTAGTTCCTTCTATGACGTCACTATATCGGCGGTATTGACAAAATAATATTGTCTTGATGTCCACCGTGTTGGATAGCTAGTTACTTTATTTTTTTTTATTTTTTTATTTACTTAAAGATCTCTGACAAAGGATATACACAAAAATATATTGCTAATAAGTCACATACATTATATAGCCAGTGTACTCCATCAATTATGAGAGACCACAGCATGCAAAAATTATACAAAGCAAACTATTAAGCTAACATTATGTAACATGTCATTGTCATAACAACACCGGACTGCTGATCAAGAGGTCGTGGGTTCGATTCTCAAAGGACACAAACATTTATGTGATGAACTTAAGTGTTTCGTTTTGTCTGGGTGTTTCTTATATATTATAAGTATGTATTTACAAAAAAAAAGTATATAAGTATTATATCCATTGTCTAGTACCCATACTACAAGCTCTGCTTAGTTTGGGACTAGATGGTACTGTGTAAAATGTCTCAGGATATTTATTTAAAAAACATAAAACATAAAAATTAAAAAAATATGTGCTAATGACGTCATCAGTAGATTTTTCACCAAGTTTTTCACTCTTTCTCTATCTCTCTCTCTCTCCACAATCGAAATCCGAAAAGAAAAGAAAGCTATGTAAAATCATACCATCACTTATTTAAACCTATCACTAAAACGTGTTCAAACGACCACAGATCACAGATACCGGTACTTCTTAGACCTCATGTAAGGTACCAAACACAAATCCAAACTCAATCTCTAATTGGGGATTTTCTAGAAAAATCCATAGGTATACCAACGCTTTGCTCGACCTGGGCATCGAACCACTAGACCAATGTGGCAAGTCACGTATTAGATAAAAGTTTACGTACCTACCAAATTAGATTTACATAATAAAATTGCGTTTCAATGTATGTCGGCATTCCGGTAAAAATAAATTAATATTTGCGTAACCCACATTGCTAGTAAATAGAGTAACTATATTTTTGAATTCTCTAGAAACTAAAATAAATATAAGTATACATAATTTTTATCCTTTGATGATATTTAATAACTCACTAAGAGCTTTTAGCTGTCCAACTGTAAATATAATTACTCGTTTCATTTTTAATCGTAATAAAACATTGAGATAAAGTACGTTTTCACTGCGTACAATTTTGATCCTTGAATACATTATTATTATTATTTATTTTGTACTAGCTTTCCGCCAGCGGCTTCGCCTGCGTGGTCTAGGTATTTCTTATAACTTTCATCCCCTATTTCAACCCCTTACAGCTCTTTTTTCGCATTAAAAAGTAGCCTATGTCCTTTCTCAGGCTCTAGACTATCTGTGTACCAAATTTCATTTAAATCAGTTCAGTCGTTTTGGCGTGAAAGCGCGACAGACAGAGTTACTTTCACATTTATAATATTAAGTAAGGATTGGTTTACCAACTACTTAAACTGGTGTTTATGACAAAGATAATGTTCTAGCAGATAGGTGTTATAATAACTTACAGGTAAACTCTACTCTTGTACTAAGTAATAAGTAAAGTACCTACCTACCAATGATAACTTCGTATTTATACTTTTATGATGCTAGTACAGGTAGCGCCAAACTTATTGTCCGGGTTGAAGTTGGCACGAGCTAGCTTTGAAGAAAAATATTGGATTAAAATAATTTAAAACGACAACCCTACGACTTGAGCTTCCGTATTTATTTATTACAATCTAATAATATTCTTTCTCCGATTTTTACGGCTGAGTTAAAGTTAGCTAGTGCCAACTTCAACCCGGACAATAAGTTTGGCGCGAACTGTATGTTGCAAATTACAATAAAATAAATATACTTACCTATCGCTTATATTTATTACTATCCTTTGACCGCGACTTCGTTCCCGTCGAAGTAGAATTTTTCCCCCGTTATTGCAAAAAAAAATCTTGATACTCCGCTCCTATTGGGCATAGCCTTCCTCGATAAACGGGCTATCTAACATTGAAAGATTTTTTCAAATCGAACCAGTAGGTAGTTCCACAGTTAACCGCGTTTAACCAAACAAACTCTTGAGCTTTATAATATTAATATAGTATAGATTAATAAAGATGATAAATGTAAAAATAAAATTACACTTAACATTATAAAAAATCCATTGCTCCAATAAATTCATAACATTTAATAAATTTACTTACGCTACACTACACAATTAAATGTGGAGAATTAAGATGTTCGAAATCCAACTAAAATTCTAATATTCCCGTCTAATTTAATTTGATGCGGGCAATTTAGTCGCTAAATACACGACGAAAATCATTAGCTAACCGCTCCCGTAGAACAGTAACCGTGTTACCCACATAAAATTATAATTTTAACATTCATCTACGCACGCTGGCAACTCTTTCAAATATTTGTACTACGATCAATATCATTTGGTGTTACCACTTGAATAAACAGTACTCTGACAGTGAGTAAATCATTAATTCTTTTGTTTTATTAAACCTACATTTCAATATGGCCCGTACTTTTCCACGTTTTTAAAATAGATGAATAGATTACATCATATGACTCTACATATGTTTAAACTCTGTATTGTACTACATTGTTTTAATACATTTCGTAATTCTAAAGGAGTGAGGTATACTTCATAGCGTATGAAATTTATCTACTATATATTAGAGAAGTCACGTGAAAGAAAATTGTTATCTCAAGTTTTACGTGTTACATAATATAAAGTCCTCAGTCTTTTAGATCGTATAAATGCATCATTTATGGACTTAACTATCTTACCTTACTATCTGTAATCAATTGGTGTGATCGTCATTTTACAGCCACAACTAAGTTGCTGCGCCAGCTCCGCAACTAACAGAGCAACAATTTGCAAAGGTATATTAAAACCATAAAAACTCCATTATGAATTTCTTGTACAGGAATTAAAATGAACGAGAATTAGGTAAATTTCGTTTATTTGATGTTTTTTTTTTCAGAATTTTCCATTCAACGCAATGTTTGATTTCATAATCTTGACGTATAGTATAGTATTGTAAACGTTATCGATGTGCATCGATAAATGATAATGTACATAAGAAAAACTTATCACTATTATGTTTTGACAGATTTAGGCGAAAAGTGAATGACTGCATTAGAATTTAGGTCAGCCTTGCAATATTCTTTTAGCATGTAGCTAGGCGTTTGAACACGAACACGATGTATTTAAATTTTCGTTTGGAACATCAACAAATTTAAAATAAGAATGTTATGTTAACAAAAAGTTTATATACTTTAACTGATTTTAATTACATTTTTTAACGATGGAAAACAAGCAAACTGCTTGCCTGAAACTCTTCCGCGGTATGCCAATGTAGAGAATAGGATATATCAACTCTTCCGTCGATGTAACCTTTTTTTATGGACAGAAAATGAAAACCTCTTGTAGACATGCAGAGGTTAACTAGCGCCACCTTGAGACGTCAGTCGTAAAGTCTTATTCTGTCCAGTTTAACTGCCTGCCCTTCAAACCGGAACACAATAATGTTAGCACACTGTACCTACTGCTTAGCGGGAGAATCTATGGCCGCAGCAGTCATACCGACCTAACAAAAAATGTTTGCAGTGTAAGAAATGCTTGGGTAGATCAAACACAATTTCTTAGTCATTCAAGGGATTAGAAAAACCATGAGTGACCTTGATTAGGTTTTAAAATATATTTCTTACTAAAGAAAGAACATGACCGATAATGACCATTTACATACATCATGATACAATTGTGAAAAGTAAAAAACATAATTTAAGTACATCGTAATACAATACTAAAACTAAAAAAGTTAAAAAACGAATGGCGAGTGGTGACATTCAGCCTTAGTGATTTTTATAAGAAGTAATCCAACCTTTATTTAAATACGCACAAACCTACACAGAATACATATGTATAAAATTAACATTATTTTCTTAAATCTTTCTAATATCATGAATGCGTAACTCTGTTTGTTTCAATGTTACCTTTTTACGCCTAAACCGCTGAACAGATTTCGGTTTTGCAAGGACATAGAATGTATCCTGAGGAGCACGTAGACATCTGTTTGTCGAGAAACCGCTTGCAACAGCTTGTATAAAATATTTTCTTACCATAGTTGGTTCTAGGCTCTATGGTAAATATGGTAACAGATTTTTATTTACCAATTTGTTTCGTGTTAATTTGATAACTGCGAGAACAGGCGCGGTTACGTTATGAAGTCTTGTCTTGTTGCTATGTGACCACAAACTTTCTACTTCGTTGGTTTCTAGGGTTCCGTACCTGATGGTTGCGTCAACGGGACCCTATTACTAAGCCTTCGCTGTCCGTCCGTCCGTCCTTCTGTCTGTCAGCGGGATTTATCTCATGAACCGTAATAAGTAGAGTTAAAATTTGTACAGTTTATTTTTTTTCTAGTGATAACTAACGACAAATAATATACCTACTAATTTTATTGATAGTTTAAAAAAATGGTACGAAAAACTTTATGTGCGGGTCCGACTCGCACTTGACCAATTTTTGAACATAGTATCAGGCCTGTATTTCGTAAAGAAAAAGAAAAGAAAATTGAATTCTCATGAAAACTTACCGGGCAAACTATGGAGATGATGCCCGGATGCCCGATATGTTTTCGTAAAATATTTTTTTAATTTTAACGAAGGAGGTGGTCTATCCTTATTTACGGCGCATAAAAAAGTATAATAAGGTAAAAGCTAGTGGCCAGCCACATAGATTGTTCATGTACATAATTTTCATTGTGTATCTTCTGTTATAATCTTAATTAAGCCTCGGTCACGGTGTATTAATACGATTAATGATAACTCCACGTTGCTCAGCGGTTTGTTGGCTCGTTGGGTTTTAGAAGTTGGCGCCACTGTCGCGACGTAAAGCGGCGATATACTGCAAGTTTTTATTTTTTTTATTAACATCATAGATAGCACCGTACTAGAACTTTCATGAGATATCGAACTGGACTGGGGGGCTAGACAAGTTGCATTTTGACATTCGAATCGACAAACGAATAGACAGAAAATGTATGGAAATGACATTAGTGACAGCCCGATTTGTCGAAAGCTTGTGTCATTTCCATACATTTTCTGTCTATTCGTTTGTCGATTCGAATGTCAAATTGCAACTTGTCTCAATTGCAACTTGTCTAGCCCCCTGAACAACTATTAACGCTTAGTGGTATGACCGACTACTTTGATTTGAGTTCAACTAGTTCGAATGCAATGGTTGCACGTAACTTTCAACGACGTCTGTGGTCTAGTGGTTCGAGCACCGGACTGCTGATGTCGTGGGTTCGATTCCCACAGGACACAAATATTTATGTGATGAATATAAATATTTGTATTTGTCTTGGTGTTTCTTATGTATAAAAGTTTATAATTATTATATCCATATTACAAGCTCTGCTTTGTTTGGGACTAGATAGTGCTGCGTAAAATATCCCAAATATGTATTAATTTAAAAAATATACAAAAAAAATGGCAATACGGTGGTACTGTTCCAGACAAACAAGTGAGAAGAAAGACAAGTAGTCTTACCACCTTAAAATATTTATAGAAACGTGAAAATCGATTTTTTTTTCAAAAAAAAATTCTACAACCACCTTGCTTGATGCTATCGGATTTGGCAGCCGCTATCTACAATCCAAGAAAATAAAAACGGCGATGAATATCGAGGAAACATACACAGATTTTTTCAGGTAAAAAATAATCAGATTAATCACCATACTCTTCCGCCAGTGTGTTCTCAGCCTTACCCGAGAGCAATGCGCGCGCGCACGCGATCCAACAATATTGAAACATCAAGAGCAGCCCTTCGGAACACTCGTTACTAGATATTTATACCAAGACCCAGAGAGCCTCGTTACGTTGGTACCAGTGGCATAAATCATCAATATTAGCTCGGCAATATCATCATTATAAATATTCTTTTTTTAAGTAGGTGGTAATTTTGAATGCGGTACTCGAAAGTGCCAAGTGGGTGATGTCGTGACGCGTCAGAAGGCTTGAAATTGTCATAGGAAAATTCACCAGTCCATAGATAATTAAATTAATATTGAATGAGGATCAATAAATGCCCCTCAAGGCCTCAATATTTTTAAAATCTATAATTTTTATTTATTTCTAGAACTTCCAATTTTCCGAGCTTTAAAAAAGTTAGAAGAAGCCATGGCGATAGCTCCTCTAGAGCATTAGAAAAATAAAAAAAGTTAATTTTTATCTTGATGACGTATGATTGCAAAATTTAATTGCAGTCTGCATTTGTCAAAACTGCTGAAGAAAATCTATCTGAACATTTAAGTTAGTAAACGCCTAGCTAAACAACTTCAGAAACCAATATGAAATATATCGTCTTATGTTCCATACTTATTACACAAAGTGCACCTTTATGACTTATGCATTCACATAAAAAGTAAACTTAACGGTGGTCGGCCCAGACGGAGGTGGCGTGACGAACTCGACTCCCACGAAAGAGACTGGATCTTTAAGGCAATAGATAGAGCGGCATGGAAGGAGGGAAGGGAGGCCTTTGCCCAGCAGTGGGACAAAGTGGGCTAGTAAAAAAAAAAAAAAAAAAACGGTGAAATAATTTACACACAGTTCCAAACAAATATCTCTGCCGTAACTTTCAGCTAATGCATTTCCAACGAATATCAGTTTATGCGCCGTCCTAACCGTATTTCTGATCTGTCCAAATATTTCCCACCCATACTTTATTTCGAAACAATTGGGTAGTCCGCCCCACCGCCCTATTTTCATAAACTAGGAAACATTTAACGACTATTACACAATTCCGAACAGACAAAACAATCGAAATTTCTATAATTAGATCGCGATGGCGAAAAAATTCCGCCGTAATATCTCTTGTTGAAACATTCATTGATAACTTTGTACTGCTTCCAATCCAAGTCACTTGTTTTGTCTGCGCAATGGATGATGTATTCAGCGAAACGTTGCGTGTTTTAGTAGGTAGTATTAAAGACATTATGGCCTAGTTGGCACCGAGTCCGCGCCCACGTCTGTCGCGAGGGAATCATAGAAATTTTGTATTTGTCGCGCGCAGAAATACTCCGCCTCTACTGATGTTTATACATTATGCCGGAATTGCAATGACAATATTTTTGCGGAAAATGCAGCATAAAAATACTTACTGTCTATTTAGTTTAATGATAAAGCCATATTGTCACACGACTGCCAATTTGATACTCAAGCTATAAAGTAGATGAAAAGAGTATATTTTTTAATTTGAATAGAGATTGCAATTGGATTAGAAAGTCAGTCAAAATTTGATCGACATAAGTAAATCGTATATATCTGGTTGGATGTACGTCCTATTTGATTCTATATAAATTTGGTTTCTGGATCCGGGTTTCGAAGTTAAACAAGATAGTGTTTGAGTCGGTTTTCTTTTTCACTGACAGTGATTTTCCATGATGATACGGTTCAGATTCGGTTGTATTCAGCTGCTGAGTGCAGACACCATTAATAATATATCTCATCTATTCGCGTTGCACTTCTAGCGATCGATGCTGCAGGGATCAATGCTTTTATACCTGTCGACTGCGCTGTTGCACTTAGGCTCAACAAAATAGGATCCTTTTAGTTATTAACAGTGATTTAAATAGCGAATGGATTGAGCGATTTACCTACTTTAGCAGTAGCATCGGTTCAATTTCCGTATGGAACAAATAATTATCTGTACTACGGTGAGTGTTGTAAGACAACTTACTATCGACAAAGGATTTCTAGGCCTCGGCAGAAATACAAATGCAGCTACATAATCTTCATCCGTCCGTATTCGTTCACTGCTGGACGTAGGCCTCTTGTAGTCAAATGCAGCCACAAGAAAGAAGAAAATCTAGCGTGGAGGATATTTTCTTACTGATCTGAATTTTAGAAAAACAAATTCTATTTCAACCTATTAGTGGTACATCTTCGGAGTCGGAGTCGATGGATCAGTGGTGTTATTAACATGGGACCATGGGGGCAGCACTTAAAAGAAGAAGACCAAATAGATACAAGAACAAGAACAAACAACAACCAATAGATAGAGAAGGATAAAATAGATACAGTAGAGCTTTATGGTTGACAAAAGCCTGCTGCCTCATAGCCACATTGAGAGAATAGGAGCTGACCAAAGTATAAATAGAGCCTGTCGATGGATCAATACAGTTAACAACAAATAATCGTGAAAGATTATAATCTTTTTGAACGGAAACTTTTATACTTGGTTTTTCTCCTATACTGAGGGTTTACAAGCAGAATTCACCTAATTTTCTTCGTAATCAGAATTCATTCAATCAATCTTACACCCAAACCCGACACTGTAAGCTATGCAAATGTTTTCTTCGTGACAACTTTTCAACGAGCTTCAAAAGTTCATACTTCAAAGATGTTCTCCAGTAGTAAATACTATTGTGATCACAAAAACTTACAGCTTACGTAAGTTCTACTATTGTTATTCTAAACCCGACGCAAATTACCTAGACTCACAATGCTACTGCGTTGAAAGCGGATGCATGCGGAAACAGTGAACGAACGAATGAATGAACATAACCTAGTTGTTGTAGCAACTGCGTCAACAACATACCTTTAATAAAGACGTGCGGTTGTTACGTTCAACACCACAAAGAAATGGACTTTGTGGAACTTTACTGCCATAGACTAGAAAGGTCCAGAGAGGACGTCTAAGCCTGCGATTTTTAAAGTGGATTCTGTAAAAAGTAACTAAGGTTGCTTAATTCGACATTTTTATATGATGTATAAAAAAAGAAAAAGAATAATCAACCCATATACTGGCCCACTGCTGGGCACGGGTCTCCTCTCAGTATGAGAGGGATTAGGCTATAGTCCACCACGCTTGCCTAATGCGGGTTGGCAGACTTCACATGCCGTCGAGAAAATCTCTCAGGCATGCAGGTTTCTATAGTCTCTGCCTACCCTATGGGAAACAGGCGTGAAGCTATGTATGTATGTATGTATGCAGGTTTCCTCACAATGTTTTCCTTCACCGTTAAAGCGAGTGATAATTACGCACATGATTTCGAAAACTCAGAGGTGCGTGCCTTGGAGTAGTCCAGTGGTCATACCCCTAGGCTATCACTGCTTATATGACGTATAGAAAAATAAAATATACCTTCTACTTATTGCGCCGATTAAGTTAGGATAAGGTCAGGAGGGCGATTATGATGATGACTTATCTTAAATTAAAGTATTATTAATTCATAGCAGTAGCTTGCCATTTTTTAAAGAGTTATTTCTTTCCGCGATGCGACTTAAATCCTTACCAAATATTATCGAGATCTGCTCAACAGTAGGATTATTCTTGAAATCAATTCCGATCCATTGGCATTGGGATTATGACGTTTCCTACTCTTGAATGCAACACTAGCGCCATATTAACATAATATTAGGCGAATCTTGGGTGAACTAAAAATGATTGGCCAATGCCGCCAAAACCGTATTTTTTTATTTACATTAGAAATAGTAAAACAGCTAAGTAAACGTCCCTATTTCCGGCAGTGTCCCAGTACCCGGTAACCAGTCAGTTTTTTTTGTTTTCTACCTTCCTATCAATAACAAATTAAAGTTTGTAAGCATTAACACATTCTTGCTAATATTTTGTACCGTTATAATAGCAAAACTGACCAAAAAGTTTAATGGTAGCAAAACTGTGCAACAACAAAAGTGTGCTCTGCGAAAATATTTAAAAAATTCTAAGTTTTGTCCCTGTACTATGAGATCACCCCTTCGTATTGTTGAGCTTGCCATGCTGCTACGGATGACCATACGGTAAAGGGGTTAATTTATTAAAATATTTAAGTAAACTATATATCGATATAACCTATAAAATAAGATGAATCTAATCGAAAAGTATTTATTTTTGCATGTCACATCTATTGGTACACACTAATCCCGACCTGACCTAATAGCCGGCATTTTTTGCCGGATATTGGTACACACAATGACCATTGTACCGATACCCGTTATTGTATCCTTATTGCCTTGGAATAGGTCTCATTTTCCTTTGGTAGTGGGGTATAAAGATCTGCCAGGTACTACAACGTAGATTAACAGTTGCATAATGATTCTTATTACCTTAAATTAGGACTTATTTTCCTTTGATTTCATTTTAAAACTGTACTTTATTTTAAAACAACGTGGATTTAATTGGTTTTTTAGTTTTTCTGTATTATTTCTAATCGATTACGCCTATAACAACTATATTCCATGTACTTACCACGCCACGCGGCATACCGCTGTACACTGGGACCCTTTCGTACAAGGTAGTGCTACAAACTGACATTTTAAAATGGGGGTATTTTAATAAAGACTCAGCTGAAGGTCGTCTTAGAGGGGCTTGTGGCTAACTTATAACTACGCTGATCAACTGATAAGCTACGCTTGCCGGGGTCAGTTCATGGATGGGTGACCATTCTTAACACATCGAAACCCCTCCGTGCCTCGGAGAGCAGGTAAAGCCGAACACCTATAAGTACTCACTCCAGAGAGCGGGGAAACAGCGACGCGAACTAGGGAAAGGATGCTACAAGAAGCGGCTAGACTTAATCTTTGTCTTCTCAATCAGGGATCTGTCGCAACATGCGTCCGATGGCAAGGGGATTCGATTTATCATGGGCGAGACCTAATGCGTCCCGTTTAGTGCCTGGGTGGAAAGTAGCGTAGGAGGTGGTCACATTATCCAACTACCGTTATCATTTTCGATGTCCTGATCCAGTCCTGATCAATTGAAACAAGAGACCCTGCAATGCCATTAATCCCTGAAGCAGCTCGTCTGAGATTTACTCGTCGCAGCTGCCTTTATCGCTGCGTGGCCAACAGAATCGAACACCGAATGTATCCTGCCCGATCCGGAAGTAGACGCAGCCTGGTATAGGGAGTAATGCAATACATCGATGCTTAGGGTAAGGTGCGCAAAGCTTCGGTCAGTGTATTGGTGGTCAGAAGACACAGCTGAGACAAGTATGCTTAAGGTCTTGATGGCGGGTGGTATTCGCGCACCCGGTGGCGACGTCGAGTTACAACCGACGAGATAAACCTGACTTATGTGGCATACGGTCTCGACCTTGGTTAGATCTTATTGAGGGACTGGACTGGATCCGTGGGGGAAATCATATAAAGTGGTCATGGGCAAACTGCGTCCTTGGGTCCTCTCACTTACAGAAACCCTTGACCCGGACTTGTTGGGCAGACTTGTTAATACGTTATTTCTAACAGTTCAGGAAAGTCACCCATTACCCTTAAAATCCGCGTCAGACTGGTTTAACGAGTTAGAAGGGACAGAAATGGAGCTGGACTGAACTGTAAGCGGCTTGAGGGTCCGCAACGCAGTGCTAGGCCCTGATGGATTTCCAGGTCGGGCATGGTTGCCGCCTGTGTTTGTTCTGAACCTAGGTTATGTAGATAGTAAATAACCGCTACACGGTTATTGATAAGCTTCCTTCATCATAGTATGTTCCACTCTAGCTAGAAATAAAAAAGAAGGCCTATATGCCTGCTTGATGAGGCGTTCAAACGGCATTTGAGACTGCTCTCTGTTGAGAGCCAACTCCTGGACCTCCTTATACGTCGCGACTTTCAGTTTCTCTTTTATCTGTGTTATGTAGCTCATTCTTAGCCTACTCCTTCCTCTATCTTTCCTTCTATAATATTTTTTATGAAGTCGTCGTGGCGTATAAGGTGGCCTATCATTTTACCCCTTCTGGTCTCTATGTCTTGTAGGAACCGCCTTTTTTCTTTTATTTTTTGTACAAATTCTTCATTTGTTATTTTCTCTGTGCAACTGATTCCTTCCATCCTTCTCCAGCACCACATCTTCTTCTAATCTTTTTATATCTTGTTTACGAGTCCGAAATAACTCTCTGGCTTCCCTTGTGGGAGACGGGGGTTATCCAATATCCATGAGGATTTTCACACAGTAAATAAAGGGTAACGAATGCGTTGGGTATATTTATAATAATTATGCCATTTTTCTGTATGTGTATTAATGCAGATTTAATTGTAATCTTGGTATTAATACTGATCCCTCTCTCTCTCTTCTAGGTTCGAATTATGTTTGTATTCAAAATTATAGGGGTTAGTTAAATACAAGGTGGAAGGGACATCGATGCGCAAACGCTGTGATAAGGTTTCACTCAAGGTCAAAAATAAAATGACCTAGGTCATTCATGCAGAAAATGATCGCGCAGTCTATTGCTAAAACTTCAACGCAGGGGGGTCCAGAATCGTGTACTGAATCATGGTATTCGGATGTGTGTCGATGTCCCTTCCACCTACAAGGTACTTCCCAAGTAAATTCAATAAATATAACTTTAAGTACGTTTCAAAAATAATTTCATTCAAAATTATAGGCAAGTCAATGTATAGAAATTTCATAAAAAATATTTGATGGTTACAATTTATAATAAGTAATTAATTAATTATTAATATATTTCAAGTACATATTTAATTAGAAATAATGTCTTTTCTCTGGATACACATAATTCCAATTTTACCCTATTTTTAATCACAAAAATGCAATAATAAACTTATTTTTGTGAACCTTAACGTCAAGCAATAGAGTTCATATTCGCGGTAAAAATTACCGGATTCTGGGACAGTAAAACGATTACTGGTACAAATCTACCGGATATTGGTACAAATGGCCCTTTTTAATTATTTTGTTGTATTATTGTATATTAACGTTTATATTCATTTAGAAAAAAGTAATCACAAAAGACTAGAATAAATTACCTATCCATACATGTAAATATCATTGTTGTAAGTCTACTGGTTTTAGCACAGCAGACCTTCAAAGTCAGCGAAGTTCAAAACTTAACGGTTATTGGGACGTTTACCTTATGTATTTCATCAATCCTTTGAATCCTTAGGGCACACCGCTACTGCGGATGTTAGTGTTGCTAAGTTCATGTCGAAGGTAGTTTGAGCGGTTTCTAATTTCAATTCATTATCAACCAAAATTGGTTTCAAGAGTACAACTTTATAATTATACTTGGATTTGGTTTGGAATTGGATTACTATTGCGATTGTTTTCAAGAGTAGAACATTCTGGGCATCCTACTAGAAAATATAGACGTGGCCGGGCTGCAACGTATACGGTACTGCCCGGTCACAAACAAGTGCTTTTTTTACAAGATATATTTGTGGTACATTTTATCTATTCATTGGTACTGCAAGAACAATTTAAAAACATTTAATTGATACGTCTTCATATTACGAAATCGACTGTGCCCGGGCTGTGACGCAACACATCTGTTTAGGCTGAAAATTTTATTTTGTACTCATAATAAGAACACTTAAAGATAGTAAAACATCGTGGCATCTCTGCGGTATCTCATCTGTGGCTCATATAGCCCTTAGTGTACACAAGTGGACATTCAGTACAGCGACACTACACAAATGTTTGTTATCTGCCTCTAGTTTCAACAAAGAATTCGTATTTAGGCAACTCTAGTGTATTTTAATATCAAAATAGTGTTGCAACATGATACCTTACATGTACAGTCAGCATCGAAAGTCGTTGAACACGGCGAAAGTTTAAAAACATCACAGTACCAAAACTATTCATTAGATTTTGACTAAGGTAAAACATATAATTGTCCTCTATTATGAGAATTTGTACTGCCTTCAAGGGTCAGTGAATTCTGAATATTAAAGATGTTAAAGCGTTTTGAAGATTTCATAGTGTTCCGCTACTTTTGTTGCTGACTGTACTTCTCAAATGTATGTCTCAAAAAATCTGAGAAAGATACAAAATTTTTTTTTAAAGGAAGAAGTTTAGGTTAATGGTTTTGGTAAGTACAAGTATATTGTAAAAAAGTGTGGTTTAAACATTAAAACATTATTTAACTAGCTGTTGCGCGCGAGTTCACTCCAAATCTAAAGGACTTCTTGATACAAAAGGCACCCTTTATTAATATAATAATTCATTTATTTTCAGGCATTTATGAGCCATACATATATATATACCTTACAAGCTAACATAATATATAAAATATATACAAAACAGTGGAACCTTCCAAGGTCTAAATCTATAACCACACCAAAATTCATCAAAATATGGTTCCGCAGTTTATGTGTAACAACATAACAAGTGTTACCGGTAACTTTCGCGATTATTAAAATTAATTTAGATAGACAAATAAGATGTTTATTTTATCCGTTTGCCTACAAAAAATATTTACATACCATCACGCCTTTGTTCCCCGAGGGGGTAGGCAGAGGCGTATTAATGTACACCCACATATCGCCGGTATGTTTTAGGTCCCATGTAACAGGGGGCGAGCCTATTGCCATCAACCGGGCACAAATCCAGACTCCAAGCTGCTACTGGGAATTTCACAGAAAAACCCAACAACACTTTGCTCGACCCGGGGATCGAACCCAGGACCTCTAGCGTAGCAGTCGCGCTTGGGACCACTAGACCAACGAGGCAAAAAATATTTATAATTTTCAAATACATGACGCGAGTAATGCGAACTGTCTCGGTACTTAGTGACAGTACATAGTAATTAAGAGGCCTGACCTATTTACCTCAATGGTCAGTTAAAATTAGAATGACTGCGGTAAACAACGGCTTATAGCTTTCAGTAGCGTCAATATTGTTCTAACATTGCTGTATATCGACGTCTGTGGTCTAGTTGTTCGAGTACCGGACTGCTGATCACGATGCCGTGAGTTCGATTCCCACAGGACACAAATATTTATGTGTTAAATGTAAATGTTTGTGTTTGTCTGGGTGTTTCCTATGTATTATAAGTATGTATTTACAAAAAAAAAAGTATATAAGTATTATATCCATTGTATAGTACCCATAGTACAACCTCTGCTTAGTTTGGGACTAGATGGTGTTGTGTAAAATGTCCCAGGATATTTATTTATTAATTTATTTATATAAGCATTTTTTAAGACTGCCTCGTTGGTCTAGTGGTCCCAAGCGCGACTGCTACGCGAGAGATCCTGGATTTGATTCCTAGGTCGAGCAGTGTTATTCGAATTTTTGGACTAGCAGTCGAATTTGTGATAACTATATCATTGACGTGGTTGAGGTCAAAATATAAAACAAATTCTCAAAAAATAACTCTCAGTAGCAGTTAGGGGTCTGGATTTGTCCCGGTCGATGGCAATAGGCTTGGTCCTTATTACATGGGACCTAAACATACCGGCGAACTGTGGGTGTACATTAGTACACCTGTGCCCAACCCTTTGGGGAATATAGGCGTGATGGTATATTTAAGAAAGATTGCCTCATTGTTCGAATGGTTGTAAGCGCGACTGCTACGCGACAGGTCTTGGGTTCAATTCTCAGGTCGACCAGTGTTTTTTTATTAAATTGTCAGAAGCATCACATATTTGGATAGTGCTGTCATCGCGGTAGCTTATTTCTTTTATTAATAGGCCAGGTAGATAACAGCTGATATCTTTTTTAAATTCTGAGAAGGATATCATAAATCAGCATACACAGTTAAGCGGCGCGGAAACATACAAGATTAGAAAAACCAAGTTTCGCCAATACAAATTACACGTATATTTGTTGCGTGATAAGGCCTGTACACAAGTTGCTATCTCATATCATATTTATATCGACGAACGAAAAGAAACAAAGTATGTTAAAATTAAATTAAACAAATCGAACAATCATGTCATTTCCAGACATTGTTATAGTGTAGGGTGATACCGCGATACGCACGTAAGGTGATACCGTGATACGCGCGTAGGATTATATCGTGGTACGCGCGTAAGGTGATACCGTGATACGCGCGTAGGATTATATCGTGGTACGCGCGTAAGGTGATACCGTGATACGCGCGTAGGATTATATCGTGGTACGCGCGTAAGGTGATACCGTGATACGCGCGTAGGATTATACCGTGATACTCGCGTAAGATGATACCGTGATACGCGCGTAGGATTATACCGTGATACTCGCGTAAGATGATACCGTGATACGCGCGTAGGATTATACCGTGATACGCGCGTAAGGTGATACCGTGATACGCGCATAGGATTATACCGTGATACGCGCGTAAGGTGATACCGTGATACGCGCGTAAGGTGATACCGTGATACGCGCTACGTTCCAGTCTGTACCCAGCCTAAAAATTTATCGAATTAAAAAAGCAAAAATTTCTTTCAACCTGTTCGCATTATCGTATGGCTTTATCTTACTTAACCCAATTACCTATAAATTACGAGTATTATTTTATCAATAATAAATTATCGATATGAAAGATTCTGGAATTGGGCCGGCTTATCGTATCATATGATTGTAACACAAAAATGTTTGATAAACAAACGCTAGTTGTATTGGAGATAGTTGTCAAGGAACTGATTATAAGAGACTTCGACGAATCGGGCGTTCTTAAATGTCATTTTCGTACATCTATTTTCGATTGAAACGGTAGTTTCCAACTATTTTTAATCCTTTCCCCGTGCTTTACCTACCGAAAATATGGATTTATAAAATGTAATATGTATTTATTTATTTATTCTTAAATTCTTAATGTACAAAGGCGGTCTTATGTCAAATGCCTTAGGCATTCTCTATCAGACAAGCTTAGTGATGCTGGGACGAAAAAAGTGGTAGATGTATTATTATTTAATTATTTTAATGTATGTATTATTTATTTTTTACGACTGCTATGCTTGTGATCCTGGATTCGATTCCAAGGTTGATCAAAGTGTTATTGGGGTTTTGGGACAAGCATTCGAATTTGCGATAAAAATAATAAGAAAATCTCGGTAAAATAGATTGTAAGTAATAAAAAAAAACATATTCTTTCTAATTATGTATGTAATTGTTGACGTAATAATAACAGCTATGTAAATGACGTGTACGGTGACGTAAGTATATAAGTGTATTTACTCTGCGATACGCTTTTAATCATTTGCTAACTAATCTTCAAATCAACACACGAATGGTCCCCTCTAGTAAAATTATCGGGTTCCGTTTATATATTCGAATCATTCACATTACATCAGCCTGTGTCTTTAGCGTTGTATCTCTTAAATTAATTAACCAATACTGAAAAAACTATATTTGCTATGGTAGATTTTATTTCGAAATATATAACATTGACATAAAGATCTTCTATCTGTAAAAGCGAAATGACAATAATAAAATCTTGAAAACTTTAACTTTAATCTGGCATGTAGTGTAGGTTGTTTGTAAAGTGTATCCATCCATCCACTAAGAAGGGATTCTGGGCATTTCCCACTTGGATGAGAATTACCAGGTGAAAACAGGTAACACCCCGGCACACAGCTAGTGGCTTTATATTAGCGGCATAACTCGAAAACGTAAGAACCAATAATTTATCGGAATAGCGTTATCAATCGCCAATAAAACATTTTTATCTGTAAGTACAGTAAGTAGTGCCTCTAGCCGCGCCTTCGGTTTCCGGCTAATACAAATATTGTAATTGCTTATCGACGATGTTACTGAATCAAGTATACACTATTACTAGTGACATCGCCTTTTTATTATAGTCTGTGCGGAACTAGTTGGCTGCGCCTTAAGTTTGTGAGCGGTGGGACGAGACGCGGGGGCGCTTACTTTTGTTCACAGTAACCCGCCGCCCCCGTCCCTAGTCGGCGCGGTCAACTAGTTCCGCGCGAACTATGCAACCAACGAACTGCGTGGAATGGTTACTGTTTATTTATTTTTTATAACATTGTAAAAAACGAAATTTTAAAAAAGTAACCATGGAGTTTCTTGCCGGTTCTTCTCCATAGGAAACGACTAATTTGGAACCGTGCACCTAGTTTCGACATTTCATAAATGCTTGCAGAAGGTCTATGTGAAAATAAAACTATTTTGATTTTGATTTTATCAAGTAGGCAAGTACCTCAGTACAGTTTTATTATTTTTCAACCGACTCAAAAACCGAACAAACAACAAACAAACTGAACTCCTAAGTATTTCAACCCCTTCAAGGTCGGCCGGATCTAATGATCCTCAAACTTTTTTCTCCTTTTAAATATTGCGAAAGATTTGATTCAACGTCTTTCTAAAAATGGCTATTAAATTAGTACAAAGAGAAAGTTACAGGAATATTTTCTTTGCAAATCCAAATTACTGCTCCCCTGCGTTACCGGGTAGGCTACCGTGTCCCGAAGTTAAGGAAATAAAAAAATTGATTCTTTGCTTGTCCCGCCTGCAATAAATAATAAATAAATAATAATAAATAAATATCCTGGGACATTTTACACAGCACCATCTAGTCCCAAACTAAGCAGAGCTTGTACTATGGGTACTAGACAATGGATATAATACTTATATACTTTTTTTTTGTAAATACATACTTATAATATATAAGAAACACCCAGACAAACACAAACACATAAATGTTTGTGTCCTGTGGGAATCGAACCCACGACCTCGTGATCAGCAGTCCGGTACTCGAACCACTAGACCACAGACGTCGTCAATACATTTTCCAACAACACAGAGCTTGTTTTTTAGGGTTTTAGTTAGTACCTTTTACGCAGTCGGGATTTTTGTTTCTTTTAATAATTGATTTTATTTCCTGCTTTTTAGGTTATGACTCATCATAGAATCGCTAGATAGATCCTAAATGATAATTTAAAATGAAAATTGATACAACTAAAGATAATTTTCAAAATCAGTTCGCACATTAAAGCGTAAAATAGTTATTTGTTATACAAGAGTGCAAAGTTGCTTTTTAACCGCGTGCTCAATTTTGATGACCGAGCAAGCGAAGGATTCTAAAATTGAATCACGAGCGGAGCGAGTGATTCAAAAATTAGAATCCTGAGCGTGAGCGAGGGAATTAAAAGAGCACAAGGTGAAAAATCTTTGCACTCGAGTGCAACACGTAACTTTTCATCCCACCTCAGCGAGGAAATGACAAAAAAAAACATTTACAACCACAAGATACTTTTATTTCAGTTTAGGTATTAAGTACTGTATGATAGGTAAGTTTTACAGAATACCTATTCTTTAAATTATAACAAATAATACTAGGTATAATTAAGAGAAATTGAAAGTAACGTTGCTACCATTACTGGGTGCAATATTTTTGTTAGGTATTGTAATGTTGGTGTTAGTGACTTAAAAAAGTACACCAAGAAAGTTCCGATAGGCCTGTTGAAAAAATATCGATACATCGATATATCGATATATTCTTTTTAATGTATCTATATTTTTGAGCGATATTTAATATTTCGATATATCGATGCATCGATATAATTCAAAGTATCGAAAAGGTATAAAAATCTACCAATAAACTTATAAAAGTTTTAAGATTATAAAATCCCAAAAAGGAATACTTTTTTTATACTAACATCTTTTTAACAAATTATATTTAATGTATTTTTTGTTTTTGGTCGACTTGATTTGTTGTTTTATAATTTGGTTTATAAGATATATTGCCCATATATCGATATTTTTAAATAAAAATATCAGTATCGATACTGATATTTTCAAAAAATATCGATTCGACATATATCGATACTTTGTTGGCGTTTAGACTCGGAACCTAGGGAAGGTTCCAAGTCTTAAGTTTTTAACAAATTAAAAAAAAGTTGTATGATAAATTCGGCGCCAGGGGGGTAAAAGCACGATGTTCTAAATTCAATTTACTTTGTCTCTCTAGAGGATAAAAACGACTTTTGCACTCAGATATCGAAGAGTAAAAATACTCTTTCCGAGATGGTGGGATGAAAAATATTTTTTAATTTCACGTACTCAGTGACACTCGCGTCATCAAGACGAATCTAATGAGGTGTCATTTATCTAAATCGGTTGAGCCGTTAAGAAGTTACGACCGAACATAGGAACGGACATACATACATACATACGCGTCAACCACATAACCCTCCTTCTCCTTCGGCAGTCGGGTAATAAGTAAGCACTTAAAATGTAAGTAAGTAGATACTCGTTGATTTCAACGTCAAAACTATATAATTTAACGTAGCGTGAAAATCACGTGTATAAAAATAATATCTATTCTTCTATTCTAATATTATAAAGCTGAAGAATTGGTTTGTTTCTTTGGTTAAACGTGCTAATCTCAGAAACTGCTGGTCCGATTTGAAAAAATCTTTCATTGTTAGATAGCCTGTTTAACGCTGAAGGCTATAGGCTATATATCATCACCCTGCGACTAAGAAGAGGTGAGTATAAATAACAAAAATGTTTCAAAAACGAGGGAAAAATTCAACTTCTACGGGCCTTATAAATGCTATCGCGCGCCTATATAAGGGTTAGCCGGAAATGTACTAATGTAGCCACAGTTCGCCGGTATATTTAGGTCCCATGTAATGGGGAGCGAGAAAATACCTCATTAACATTGAGGTATTCAGTATTCAGTATTCATTCATTTATTGCGTTCCACAAAGTTTTTTTGGATGGTAAGTATACATTATTAATATAAGTATATTGTGGAGCCTGTCGGGCACAGCAATTATAGTATTAATAATGTCTATCGTAGGCACTATAGAGTGGTCAAGAAAGCAATGATACATCAAGATAACATCGAGTAGGTAATTCACAAACTCACCGGGGAAAGGCCTAAACATAGTTTCTTTTTCTATAATTATTATTTATCGTATCGTAAAATAATTACATTTTGACATTTCTGTATTTTTATTAAGGCATAATGTATTCGAACGATTTATTACAAAGTTCCGGTGAAATTCGTTGTAACTTATAAGAAGTTTCGTTTTACATCGTCGCCGACTATTTCGTCTGTATTATTGCCTCAACGTTGTCAAAATGTTGCCCAGAAAGGCGACGTCGTAGATAAGGGCGGAAACACACAAGGTCAAACTGCCGTTGCGAGATCAAGGCCATGCGAATTATTCCATTTTCCTGGTGACACGATGTGTTTGAATATAGAATTGGTATACTTTTATTTTTTTACCGTATATTTATTTTTATCACTAGGTAGGTAACTAGGTAAGTACGTTTTTTATTTAATTTTAGTATCGCATCGTACAACACTAAATTAATACAGTAATAATTATTTAGTCACATAAGAAGGTAAGTACTACTTATATCTAATAACTAATTAGTACCTAAGTATATACGAAACTACCTAAAACAAAATATCACCAACGCGCCACAATTTTATTAAATTATTGTGAAAACTGTAGCCTATACATTAACCAGTTTTAAGAATTGTTGATTTTGCGGCATCTTTATCAATAATCATTTGCAAAATTGTAATAAATCTAAAGATAAGAATATAAATAGTTACTAGTTAATGACATTTTTGCCGCCAAACTGTCTGCGATACTATTGAATTAATACACTGGATTTTTTTCCATGAAAACTTTTTGGGACAAGCTTATTTCCACCTCTGTTTTGTTATTCTCTAGCATTTGTAATTTTATTGTTTTATTCATATTTTATTGCCAGTAATTAAAGAAAAAAAAACGCTGTTACGAATAAATTCGCTTGGAATGTCTTGTTTATTGCTTATTCTATGAATTTTAAAACAACAATAAACTCTCCGAATTTGTGCTGTTTTGTTCATATTTGCAGGTGATTTGTTGGTTCAAAAGATAGCCTTTTCAGGTAAAATCATATTCTTAAATAGTGTAAGTTAGAAAAATGTTGACTTTTGTTTTCTGTGATGTAGAAGTGTAGCCATTGTTTATAATTTTGTGTTGGAGAAACTTTTACTAATTCACAGATTAAGTAGGTAGGTATTTTTTTTTAATTTTCGCATTGGATTATTTTTTATTAGTTTAATAAGAAAACGTGACCCTTCAGAGTTTGAAACAATAATTGTTGTTCTTTGTGTCTAACTACCAATTGTTTTTTGACAGATAAAATTCTGACAATAGGGGATAAGACTGGTGTTGAAAATTTGTAAATAATCACACGCTCATTGAAAAATATCATTAGCATACTTTTAACATAGTTTATTAAAAATAAATATTAAATCGACCAAGATATTTCTGAGATAAATGCGTTAGAAGTTTTGGTGGGGATTGAGAGGGGATGCTCTGTCCCTTTCCCGCAAAACGAGTGTTAGTGTAGAATTAGTATGGCGGACGCTAGCTTTGACGTCATTTGTAAGTATAGTGCGCTCTCTATCTAGCGTAAGATTAAAATGCTTATAACTTATTTTTGAACCAGTTTAAATTTTGTTATTGATCTCTATTTATGGTCAACTTTTTCATGAGACCATAAAAAATAATTAGTCGCATAGCCTATTCTGTATGTTGGACATACATTTCAACATGTCTTCTTAATATTAAAAGAAACGGATTCTTTGACTTACTAGTTAAAAATACATATAACAGCTCAGTAGGTTTTTCGATACTTAGTTTATTATTTCCTTGACGAAATAACTAGAATAAAATATTATCAACCATCATTGATTTCCTGTTAATGAACGCCTAATAAATAATATTTCAAATAAGTCATGTTATTAAATTAAACCCAACGGAATCTTCGTTCAAATAATTGAATATTACGAGTAAGTTATCCTTATCGACCGCTGGGTTTTTTTTATCAAAACTTCTGTTTTCGAACTAGTACTTAATTATATCTACAGCCTAAAATGTGGTGGTTATACCTAATTCATAACGAATGTTTTCCTTAAGCTACTGGAACTGCCTAAATGAACGAAATTTAATTATTTTCTATATATTTGGGAGGTTATGATGAATAACATCAATAAATTATTCTATCTATTCCTTTAATTTGAGAGTGAATCGGTTTCTTCTAGGCAAGCGCGCTCCATCGTAGGCCACATCGTTGCTTTACATCAGGCGAGTTGTGGTCAAGCGCAAGCCGATCTAAGATAAAAAAATTATAAAAATCTAACGTTCTATAATAATAAGTACCTAGCCTTTTTTCTACATTGAGGTAATAATAATTAGGTGTATTAGTGTAGGTACTCAGTTACTGCCATTGACGTCTCAAATTCTCAATGTTTTTTTTTAAATAATATTCTAAGAAGTTTGAATTTGGAATGTTTTATGATTGACAAAATTAAAAAGAAGAGATAATCCGTTCCTAGTTTTCTTTCATTGAAAAGAGTTTGAGCAAGCCAGAGATTTTTTGTGTTAATCTGTATTGTATAAGATAAAGTTTAACAAAAAGGTTCAGTGTACCTGCTTACTGCGGTTGTTAGATTGAGGTGGGAACTGCAGTGATCTGGTAATAGGGAATAATAATACTTTTTGATGTCTCCTCATTAAAGTTATGATTAATTTGCTAATTAACTCTTCAAGGCTTAATGAGCAGACATAACACAAAACAATTGTTTCGACCCTCGAAGGGTAACCGTTCCAATAATTAAATTAAATTAATAACGTGTGATGTTAGCTAACCTCCAATGCGTTTTGCCGTTAACTTAAAAAATACACTTCCTGGTTTTCTTACCAATTAGACACTTAATCGCTGATAAAAAGAGACTATATTAATTGGTTACATCCCACCGATCCCCTGAAACGTGCTTCAATTGATAAAGTTATTAATAGACACAGGAAGGAGGTCGAAATGTATCGATAAATAAAAACTCATTTAAGTAATTAGAATTCTAAAAAAAGTTTTTGTATGTTATCTGTTATTTGTGGTACCTGTGATACGGAATCCGCTAACTGTAGGCAAAATACCAGGAATAGCCAGGTACCCTAATTACTACCACACTTACAACAATAGACTTATAATCCTTAACAAATCGGTAGGTGTTGTTTTGAATATCGGCAATTCCGCTTATATGTTTTAAAGGTTATATACTAATAGACTTACTGGAATAATATTAGGTACCTACGGAAAATTACTGATATTCATTTTTTATTAATGTCACTAAAATATTTTAAAAATTATACGTTAACCTGGCCGAATGTGTACGAACAATTAAATAGTTCTAAAGTCAACTCTAAATTTAAATAAAACAGGCTTTCAAACAGCATACCTATTTGTTTGCATTTCAAATTTGGAATAAGTAAGTATAACTTTCTTTTTATTATGCCAGCGCTTTTTTCGACGAATTTACCTGATTGTACAGAAATTGCAGCTGCGATCACCCGAGTCGTTTATAAAGGCACCGATATTTGTAATTTAAGATATCTATCCTGTCACTGTAGTGTTATCGTGGGAATGTAGGCAAGGTGTATTTTTGTATGTCCCGAAATTTGAAGGGTTTAAATCGGATATATTGATTTAACATTCGTACAAATAACAATTTTATTACCTGTAGTGTTGGAACTGAATAATATGTTAAAGTCACTGTCGAGATGTTTTAATAAAATACAATTTACTTATTATAGATGGGTCATTTTTATAAATGTTGACGTCTGTGGTCTAGTGGTTCAAGTACCGGACTGCTGATCACGAGGTCTGGCGAGGCTGGTGGGTTCAATTCCCACAGGACACAAACATTTATGTGATGAACTTAAGTGTTTGTGTTTGTCTGGGTGTTTCTTATATTTTATAAGTATGTAATTACAAAAAAAAAAGTATATAAGTATTATATCCATTGTCTAGTACCCATAGTACAAGCTCTGCTTAGTTTGGGACTAGATGGTGCTGTGTAAAAATGTCCCAGGATATTAATTATTATTTATAATATGGTCTGACACCATTTTCAACAATAATTACTTAAGCCTAAATGTTGAGATTGCTTTGTTGGTCTAGTGGTCCCTATAAATCCTCGGTTTAATTCCAGCGTCGAGCAGTGTTGTTGGGTATTTCTGTTAAATTGTCAGTAGCAGCTCGGAGTCTGAATTTGTGCCCGGTTATTGCGTAGGACCTAAAACTTACACTACATAACATTTTATTTTATTGTTTTCTTATTATTTTTCAAATTCTTGTAAAATTTAAAACATCGTAAATCTTGTAACATCGTACAGGGCTGATTGAAATACCTATGTTAAATAAGCAACTGGAAGGTAGCTGGTGCTTATACCTCAGGTTTTCCTTTTTTAAGCACTTCAATTGAGCGATAAATGGACAAAAATGTAGCCCAATTCTTTTTTGTAAAAATAATGTACTTTTTGGAAATAAAATAAACTTATTATTATTAGTATTATACTACGCAACTGTAGGTGTACAATAGTACAGCCCTGCCTAGCCCGGGGAATACACTTGAATACAGGTGTAATAGTAGGTATGTTAATTTTTAATAAATTACTTTTTCTACGAAATAGAAAAACAATTACTTCTCATTGACAGTAATCTTATTCACGATGACACTAGTCTACTTAACAATTAAAACTATGTAAAAACGTTTATAAAGTTATTATTAGCGGTCAATGTGACCAACAAACGTCGTTCCCACTTACTAAAGGGGATCGCTCGGGTCCACTGCAAAATGCATTGGGGTTAAACAAAAGGTGTAACCAAATAAAAAACGGATTAACGACACTTTCTAACACATAATGAGGATAATCTCTCTTCCTGTTGTGACAAATAGCCACCCTGCGCGCACGCAGTATGAAACCGTCTATTAGGGATGACGTATCTTTTGTATTAAGGGTTTTGTATATTTAATGTTATGTGACTCGAAATCAAAAGGATATTTTTTGCACATATTTTTTCACGGTCGAAAAGATTTACTTTGTTTAATGTATGCATACAAAAATTATGTCAATAATCAACTGATTTTACACGATTCTTATCGAGTTGCACGAATTATAATCTTGTTTTGAGTTCATTAATTAATTTTGAATTAAACAAAACATGTTTAGGATTGATAAAAACATACTTAATTGCTTTTTTTTACAAATCAGTAAATTATTATTTTATTTATTAGTGTATAAGTAACGAAAATTATACATTGGTTATAAATATTTATAGCTATCGTAATACAAATAATTTATACATTACCACATCTAAAACAACATAACACGAGAAGTTCAACCCTATTATGTATTCGGAAATAACTTGAAGCGAATTAATAAAACGTTTGAATCAAACCTGCCGTACACTTTGATCACCGGGGCAGTTTCACTTGTCAAAATAATGAAGTGACATGTCGTAAAAACGTGACAGTTACCGACCGTAGACAAATGAGTTTGACTGAGCCTCGGATTATATCGGGTTTGATGTTACCCCTTTTAAATTGTACATTCAAAGGGTTAAAATCTATTCCGACGGCCAGAGAGCACAGAATTGAATATTTTTACGCATAAGCAGGGTAAAAAGTAAAATTGTGGGTTAAGTGGCATTGTTTGACAACCCTAGCTGGCTTACGTTCGGAAGTGCCCGTTCTATACTTCCTGCTTATCTATTTTTTACACGAAAAGGGATGAATGAATGTGAAATTAATTGAAGGGCTATACGTGTAAAGGGTTACAGTTATTGGGGCGAGCTTGATCTAATTTTAAAAAAAAACTTTTTGGTAACGGTGCTATTATTTCTAATATGTATGCAGATATCAGGCAACAAGTTTGCTTTACATAACTAGCGACCAGTGCGCAGCTTCGCCTGCGAATCCCGATGGACGGACCGCAGCGCCACCTATCGGGTCCAATAGTGTTTTCAAACCATCCAGGAACCTATTGATATTATCATATTATACATACAAAATTTCAACCAAATCGGTCCAGCCGTTTAGGCGGAGTTAGGTGACAAACAAACGTAGGTACAGAAGAATTTTAATAAAACTACCTGGCTGATGTCTGTACACAAGAAAAAAAATGTATGAGGGTTCTATATAGAGAACAATAGAATCAAAAACAATTATTATTATGAATTTGTTTATCTGTATGTCTACTGGCATGTATGTTTGTATGGGAATAACTCAAAAACGACTGCACGATAAGTATGGGTTACAAAGTTGTATTTCTTGAGGTCGTAACTAAAAATAATAATAATAAATAAATCAATCAATGTCTTGGGACATTTTTACACAGCGGGAATCGAACCCACCGGTACTCGAACTACTAGACCACAGACGTCGTCAAAATCAAAATATGGTGCATGTTTATTATAAGTACGGGTAGGTACGTAGATCCGTAACTTAACTACTCGTATTTTACCATCGAGAACTGCAATTTCCCGTTGATGGATGATTCAATCGAGAAATTCCTATATAATCGAACGAAATTAAAATCCCACCGCATTTTATAGTGTAATTCATAAACGAAAGAGAAAGAATGACTTTTATTAGTCCCAAGGATTGCAAAGTCGATGCGGATTTTTATTTCTACGGGAATGCAACGCCAGGAATGCGGGGTCGTTGAACCTTGTGGCGCGAACGTGGGGTTGGTACTGCGGGATTACCTATTTGTTCCCAACTTTACGTATACCAACAATGCACACACAAATCACAATGCATTCACAACCCTTGTTAGTTGAAATGGCAATAAGTACTATTTTAAAATTTGACCCGCTTGCGTTGTTGTCCGATTTGAAAATTGCCGAAGTGGTAACATGCCTTATTTTGTCGCTATGGTGATAATACCTAATTAAACTGAACGTATATTTGTATAATAATTACAAATATACGTTCCGTTTTATTAGGTATTTAATGAATACATAGGTATATCCGTATATTCAGGTGGTGTTAAGTTAAATGGCAACACTGTTTAATTACACAATCCATACTGTTATGTAATGTTTTTCCTTATAGCATAGGTATGTTGCTATATTTACTAAATTAGTAGGTATTATTACACTGAGGTAGGTAGGTAGGTACCTAACCTTATTGATACGCTCCAGAGGAACGCTGTTATTTTCTACCCTGCCGTTATATCATAATGTCAATAGTCTTTTGTTTAAAATTAATGACGTAGGTAAGTTCAGGTTTACCTATGGCAGGTAACACAAAATTATTTATGCTTACGCAGAAACATACAAACAAAAGTTGTAAAAAGGCTCGTTAATAAAACGATCTCAGGTCCTTCATCTCGGTTAAGGTACACCTGTAGTTACAGCTGCGAGGACCTCACAAACGCTAATTGTTTGCAGTCTACGCGTCCAGTAAATAATACGCGGCAATACATCAGAATCGCTAAGGTATTTCTGCTTCGCGCCATAATCCGCCGCGTCTGGAATGTTGACCGTCTGGCTCCGATATCTGCAGCTGCTAAAAAACAAAGCGACACAATCTCCTCGCAGCGAGGCCCGCAGCCGAGTGAGGCTATAGCAATATCTAGCCGGTCGCCGGTGTTTCGAGTCCTCGATATTCAACTCGAAGCGCGACGCGCCGCGCACACACTCGCAGAGCACTACTACACAGGCATCCCTACTTTCGTGTTCTTTGAATGCCGCTGCGCTGATTTCCTTCTTCGAGCGACCCCTCTCCACCCTCCGCCCCTCGAGACAATCGGGGTTACTGAAATTCTTCTGCAAAATTCTACATCAAATTCGACAAATTGACGCTGAATTAGTTGAATAATACAATTTACGGTAGGTTTAGTCTGCGTTTAGGTATTATCCAAATAGGATAAGAGCGTATTTTCAGAGAATTTCGTGAATGACATCGAATTAGCCGGACGCGGAGCGCGAGACGAGAGGGGCGCTGCCGCTACCGCGTCACAGCGCGCCGATCGCGAACGCCGCGACCGGCGACGACCGCTAGTCGCTACTCACAGCGCGGTTCGTACAATACGCTATTTAGCTTGTAGTCGTGTCCACGGCGCCCATCGAATCGCACGCGCGGCTCTCCTTAGAACCGGCCGGCTCCCGAATAATGTTTCAGTGTTTGACAAACTCAATCGGAGGTCTCGGAAGAAGTATCGTATTTAATAATTTACACTGTATAACCGATCGCATATTCTCAGTGAGTGTTACGCAGTGTGTACGGAAAAAACTTTGTCGAAGATTCTGAAGAATCTTGTGTAAAATTGTGTAATACACCGGCCGCGGCCGGATTGCGTTTTGCACAAAACTTTTTGGTGAGTGTTTTAATGTACAGATATTATATGAAATACAGTGACAAGTGACAAATTTAATTTAAAAAAAAACAAGTTGGTACAATATACTTGGGCGCGCGGGGCGTTGCCGGCTAACTCCAACATATACTATGGGTTTAATGAGTTTTTCTGCGAATTGGCAGCGCCCAAATTCTTTACCGTAACGTTGAGGTAAAAAAAACTTACAATAAGTACGCAGTGGGGTAGGTAGGGAATTGTAGTGTATTATTTTTCTAAGAATCGATTATTTCTTAACTTTAACTGAAAAATAGGTACTCTTGTGGGTAGGTAATAGTTACCATCAACAGGAATATTGTGCGTAAGAAAATTTTACATAGATTTAAAATGTGTAATTTTAAAGTACTTACGTGATTCATTTTTAAAATAATAAAAATTTCAAATGACAAATTAAAAACTGAATAGTCTTTTTATTTTATAATAATTATTATCTTGAAATCTAAAAGTTGAAAAAAAATAATTAAGTTGTCATTTAGTAAAAAAAAATTAAGGTAAGTAAGTACTTATGTAAAACCTACTTAGTCTTTCTACATATTTTGTCAATTCGTTTATTTACACACTTATGTACCTACTTTTAAATGGGAAAAGTCTGTTGATAAAATTGTACTTACCTACCTACATTGATATTTGATTGTAATGTTTTGGCGAGATTGCTTTTGTTGTGCAATATTTACGAAATTGTAGGTAGGTAATACCTAGGTAGGTATCTTACATACCAACATAATACCCAATAAATTAAGTATATCTTTATATCTGTAATAGGGAAGCAGGAATATCATAAATTTTGTTACGTAAAAAATATAAAAAATCTATTTATTTTACCTAATAGTATAATAAAGTACCTACTTTTTAAATATATAAGTAAGTAGATAAACGTAACTTATTATACTTATACACCGAGATAAAAAAAATACTTACATAAAATTAATTTTACCCACTTACTCTAAATTTTTATTTATCAGGTTCACAAAAAAATTCTGTTATTGTAAAATATTACATAAAAATAATAAAAAGTGTAGGAATTCCACATTTTGTGTAATTTTTATAACGTTACCCTCTTCCCTCATAATCATTAACAAATTCGTTTGGATAGGTAATCAATTACCTACTTCGGTACTTAATACCAAAATTTGCCTTTTAATTTTAAATTATTTTTTGGTTAGGTTGTCTACCCGCTCACAAACGTGATAATGGGCCGGAACACAAAATCAACTTTTAAAAACAATAAATGGGTACCTATTGAAAGTTGTAAAACTAATCATAATTACGGTAGGTAGGTATGTCGCGCATTGTATTGAAGGCACAAATTAGCGGGAAAACGACTAGTTGATTTGCATTATTATTAGTAAACACTCATTTCGCGCCATTCTGCGCTTGTAAACAAAAACAGTTTTACGGAAATCTTTACCTGGTACGATGCGCGCAAAACGGCGGGATTAGTGATGCGACCGCTCTAGTTCAGGTAAAGACGAGGAGAAAAAAGTCGCGGGGGCGACTGGCGGGACAATGACTAATTGTTATTTCTTAAAAGTGGGATAGGGCCCAATACGATGTACACTTTAAAATTGTGCGATTTCACATCCAGACTTCAGTCTAGTTTCGGGCACCGTAGTGGACACTTCCTTCTGTCAGTTACTTGTGTCGCTGTGTATAGCTGTGTAGTATCCAACCGCGATTGTTTATAAATAATAAAAAGGGTTATTACCCTTTAGTGCCTAAACTTTTTAATTGTTTTTAATTTTTTATAAAATATTTTACGGACTATGAATTTATACCTGGTGCAATAAGTGTTTTGTGGACTCGTGTAATTTTTCGTAATACTTAATACGACAAACTTACAACATTGAATAATTATTATAAGGTACTTAAACATAAATATAAGACATTATTATAAAAAAAAAATTTAAAACAATACTTCAAATCTACATTTAATATTAATTTACCAGTATTTTAGGTGTCGCTCAACTTAATTTTTAAAAAAAAACTTCATTTATTTATTTTGAAGTCGCTCTTATTTAAAGATAAAACTTTGTGTATACACTAGTTAACTTTTATAAGAAATTGATACTAGTTTATTTTTATTGTTGCAGATTGCGTGCGTTGTACCCTACGCGCGCATCTTCCCTGTGATAAGAGGGTCCTGTGATATCGACGAGTTCGACTTAGCTTTAACTCTAGTTAGTCTCTAGGTATATAATAATTAAAAATGTCGCCGCCGTTCGACTCGTTCGTTCAGTTCGACATGTGGGAAGCCTTGGACGAGGACTCTCTTAGGTTGACACAAACGTCCGAATTTTGGACTCAAGTTCAATATGAAGCAGATAGATTAGATCTAGTCCCGCCTGCCAATTATTCGGACCCCCTGCAGGACAGTGATGAAGACTGGAGGATAATGGATACACCGGAGGAACCACATAAAGAAAACATAGTACACCATGATTGTATGTGGGCTGGCTCTTGTGTCGATTCAGTGCATCCAGGCAACACATTTGTCCCGTCTGACCCAATAACAACACCGACTACACCAGGACAGAGTCTGCTTCGACGAGACATGTCACCATCAAGACCGGAAACTCCACCATCAATAGACGGCGATGAACCCCCGCAGTTCCGTCACTCAGTCGATGTTGCTGGTACAGCTCTTCGTCTCTTGAGAGACTCGGCCGTGGTAGCAGCGGACCACTCGTATACATTGGCCAGACGGCACTTGGACTACCTCGGCGTGCAAACACCCTCTGACTCGTGTGAATCAGGTTAGTACAGTTCTATATTATTCAAACTTAAGTTCATAAATATAAGAACATTTCATTTTTATGATTTCTAAATTGCGATAAAACCCTGTACATATACGTGAAAGCCACACAGCAAAATTGACATGGTTGAAGTTAAGTTTAAAATGTCCATTTAAATGTCTTCGTAAAGTGTTGTCGTGTTGATTTGAATTTCAAATGGATAATGTTAGTAGGGCCTCTTTGGCTTATTGGGAAGCCGCTGATACCGGCAACGATCGGTGACCTTAATAACGAATTCAAAACGTTTATTTTTTGTTCCTCGCAGTTACCATAAATATTGTAATTTCGGTAAATCGTCTTTTAGATGCGAATTGAAATGACAATGGGCGCAATAAGTACATCTTTTTTCCACTTAATCGAAATTCATCAGGTACCTACGATATTATAAGGTGTATGTTGGATTCTGTTCTTAAGACGGCGTTGTTGCCAAGTTATAAGATATTTCTCTAAGTCTGTATTCGTCAAGTTGGGTTGACCGGGAATGTCGTGAGGACGCAGGCGCTGACTGTGAGCGCGGGAAACTGCGCATATCGACCGACATCTCGCGTCCCCCGCCGCGTCTAGACGCACCCGCTTTTCCGCTCTTCCGGAACCTTCGCCTACTGCGACCTTGAACGCCTCAACCTTCCTTAATGTTAGATTGCGCAACGTTAGTATCAGGCTTCTCATCTCTAGAGTTGCAGAATAAAACATATTAATATTGGCTTAATTAGATTGCCAATGTATGTAAAGTGAAAACTAAGTAAAAGGTCTTGCGGGGTGAACCGAAACTAGGGTCAAAAGTACGTCGACCGCGACGTTCTGACCTTGATGCATCCTCCGACTCCAAGTGACGCTTCCCGTTGTCGGCATCAACAGAGTTATCATGCTCTCGCATACTTTAAAATTATGAATTTATATAAACAAATTAATAGTAATACCTCGTAGTTATGATTTATCCATTGAATTCGTTATCGTAAATTCGATCAGATATTTTAGTTGAGAACAATATTTAAAACGGTGATACAGATTTTATTTGTCGATTACTATAAATTAATCATATTTTCATATCACAAATATCGCGCGTAAAATGATATAACACACGACCGTTGCTTGAGACACCATTGATGTCATGCAACTACATACAATGTTCATTTTTATTATACCTTACATACTTAGTAGCAATTGAGTTATCGTCGATAGCAATAGGTAAGGTCGCGATGGGCATGTTTGATTCGAACAGGCGCGAATGTTTGTTTACACTTTAACTTGTTGCGTAGCTTTGGTGGAAAATAAATATGTTGTCAGAAGTCTTAATTTAATTAAAACCCGGCGAAGTACAAAATGAATTGAACGAGATACGCGGCTGCGTCGCACTCGACACCCGAGTCTAGGCCGTTACTTGTGTAAGAATGCAGTGGAATGAAATGGAATCTCATTGAAGTGGAGCTTGGATCGCTGGACCGGTTTGAAACACGGTACTCACAGCTTGGCTGTATGACAATTTGATAGACAGCGTTTCGATAATCGAACATCAGTCAGCTAGCGCTTTTATCAGATAAATATCATATAAGTTAATAAGTAGTTACTAATCGTAACTACAATGCCTGCCGAAAATGACATTTTGAATGCGATATAGAAGTCGATTAAAATCGTGCGATGTCACATCACTAGTGCGCGGCGCAAAGAATTTACGACGCGTACGCGGTTTTATCGCTCCGTACGCCACGCAGCTAAGCGTACGGGTGTTAGTTGTCACATTTTCGCGCCAATTTAATTCGTAACGTTGTAATGATTTTATTTTAGAACTGAATTCCTTTTATTTAACACAAAAAGAATGGGTTACCTATCTATAATAAAATTATGTTTTTTATTATTCCTTATTTATACCGTTTTTAATCCGGAAATAATGTGTTTGGCTGTGTAGTTTATATGATTCTAAAATATTGATGTAGGTACTTATCTTGTTGAGATAGTAAAGTTTAAACAGCGCTAGTTGTCTTTGACCTGATCGCCACTATCTTGACAGATTGCACACGCTTGATTTATAGTCTATACTAAAATGTAGGCCACTGGCTTAGCTAGGAATTGTAAGTTCGATGGGGAAATTTAGGACGCAGATCCGGTTTGTCGGAGCCCTAAACATGATATTATATAGTACTAATCAGTGAGCCAAGGCTGTGCACTAGATTCTAAGCATGTGTATGTTACACTGTTAGTAGGTACATAATATTTTTATTTACGACAATAAGTAACAAGCTGATAGCAACAGTTGTTAAGGCTTAGAAACGAGTTACTTTTAAAATAGTTGAAATAAGTAAATCGGTATTAGTATTTTTCAAATTCACGACTCTAATTTATGTAGTACAGTTTTATACCTTACTGTACAATTTTAGAGTACTTGTTCCCTCTGTTTACCCGATGAGAAATGAAACACAACATTTGCTCTGACGGAGATAATTTATTCAGACAATCGCCTTGTACTTATGATATTTGCGGTAACGAAACCATAGCGCGATCTAATTTGTCGCCAACGCCATCTAGTTGCGTTTGGTGAACTAAAATAATTAAATAATTATAAATTACAATCTTGAACATACCGCCCACCAAAAGGCCTTAGTCCTTTTACTACCGCCCACCATAAACTCACATAACTTAAAATAGAACAATGGACTGTATAAGAATAAAACAATAAAATTAATAGATGAAATGAACGGCAGCTACATTTCAAGTAATTGAAAAACTAGACGGCATAGAATTTTTCCTACCAACAAATATATGCATCAAAAAGGTAAGTACTTGTCTAAATAAATTTCTAAAAATAAAACACTTTAATATAGAATATATAAAAGTGTAAATAAGACAAACTAGAAATATAACCTATTCTGTGACCGGGAGCAAACATAACTTTGAAGTTGGACGTTTTATCGTTGTGCCCTTCCAGTAGATAGTGACAACACGCATCATATTGTCTTTTCCCGGATGCAATTGGACAATCCTCAACAGACAGGTAAGATTTCTTAGCTTTACGTTTTCTAGGTAGAAACAGAAACCGCCTACATAATGCCACTCTTACAAATTTTCTCAGTGATGAGAACCTTGACCACAAACTTATATCTTCGGTTACTATTTTAGTAGCATGTAACTTTACCGATTTCTTCTCTATATTAGTACTTATAGCACTAGATCGAGAGTACTGAAATATATTGTCGTCCCGTAACCAACTCGGACCGCGTTTCCAGAGATCACTTCCCAGAAACGCTACAGGAGATGCACCGCGCGAAGCAATATCAGCAGGATTGCCTTTGGATAAAACATGCGCCCATTGTGCATTGTCTAATACGGTAAGTATTTCCGAAGTACGATTAGCGACGTATGTTTTCCATCTGCTAGGATGGTCACTTAACCATGCTAGCACCACGGACGAATCAGTCCATGCATGTAGGTTAGCTTTCGGTACATTTAATACCTCAGCTACTCCAGTTAACAACTTAGCTGCTAACACGGCTCCATTCAACTCCAAACGAGGGGTTGACACCTGTTTTATTGGAGCTACCTTGGTCTTGGATATGATGAGATTACAGTGGACCTGCCCCTCAATATCTACAATTCTACTATATACAACAGCAGCATATGCCATGTTGAAGGCATCACTGTAGGCATGCAACTCAAAAGTAAGGTACTCAGCCCGTTGGCCAATCCATCTGGGTAAGTGAAAATCTATTAAGTGTGTTAATTGCTCTCTATAACACTCCCATTCTTTCAGAAGCTCTGCCGACAACTCTTCATCCCAACCGACTCCAGCTATCCACAACTTCTGTATAAAGACCTTTGAGGTAATTATACAGGGTGCTATCCAACCCAAAGGATCGTATAATCTGGATATTTCAGAAATAACATTTCTTTTTGTTGCAGGTACAGCAGGAGGAGACATTTTAACCGTATAATTAAATTCATCAGTGTTCCGGTTCCAGGTAAGTCCCAAGAGTTTTGTAACATTATCTATTTTAATTTCTACACTTTTATCTGTACTTTCTTCTAGTCCTTCTAGTAACTGACTCCCATTACTTATCCACTTCTGTAATGGAAAACCACCTTTCTTTAACAATTCATTCAATTCGTTATATAATGTTACAGCTTCTTTTTCAGATTGGCAGCCCGTGAGCAGATCATCGACGTAGAAGTCATTCTTCACCCTTTCAGCGGCTAGAGAATATGCATGACCTTCATCAGTAGCTGTTTGTTGCAGCGCCTTTACAGCCAGGTAAGGGGCGCAGGATGTACCAAAGGTAACCCTTAATAAACGGTAATCTTGAATTTCTTCCGTAACATTGTCTCGCCAAACTATTCGTTGATAGTACGCGTGTTCATCGGCAACCTTTACTTGACGGTACATCTTGACGATGTCCGCCGCCATAACAACAGGATGTTGCCGCCATCTCATGACAATGTGACGTAAGTCTGCTTGGAGAGTAGGTCCTACCATTAGACCATCGTTCAATGAAGCTCCATTGACTCCCTTGCACGATGCGTCAAACACTACTCTCACCTTAGTAGTTAATTTATCATGTCTGACCACCGCATGGTGGGGAAGGTATACTGCATCAGCTCGATTACGATCAGACTCCTCCGTAATCTTTTCCATATGTCCAAGAGTCAGGTATTCATTGATGACCTGAGAGTACTGTTGCTTCAGTTCTGGATTCTTGGACAGTTTGCGCTCTAGACTGTGTAGTCTTTTTATGGCAACAGCCTTTGAGTCGCCATATTTGCAGGGTGGATCTACGGATCGAAATGGAAGTTTAACGATGTAGCGGCCTGACTCATCTCTTCGTGTGGTACTTGCAAAGAAGTCCTCACACGCCTGTTCCTCTGGTGTCAGAGGCTTTTTGCTTAGCGTTGGCTCAGAATCAAGCTCCCATAAACGCTTCAGCAAGTCATCTTGTTCTATTCGAGTGTGCATACTTCTTACGATATTATGCTCTTCTCGAATAGTGCTTATTCCGTCTACATGACCAGAAACAATCCACCCAAAACAGGTATTTTGTGCCATTGGCGATCCACTTGGTCCCTTAATCAAGCCCTCTTTTAAAATGTGGCAATAGATCTCGGCACCCAACAAAATATCAATTTTGTTAGGACAATTAAATTGTGGATCGGCTAGCTGCACAGTAAGTAGTTCCGGCCAATCATTAGCTACGAAACCCTTGTCAGGCAAAACCGATGTCAATGCATTTAAAACATGCGCAGTTACTTGCATTGTAAAGGAAGGGTCATGAAGCGACTGCATTTTTATCCTTACCACATATTTTGAGGTAATGCCGCCATCATGACTATCTCCAATACCCGAGATAGCACACTTGGTGTTTATCTTTTTTAATCGTAGTAACTGCGCTGCTGCTTCGGTTATGAAGGACGCCTGTGATCCTTGATCTATAAGCGCTCTCAATACTTGAAAGGAACCGTTATCTGCTTCAGCTCTAATGAGAGCTGTAGCAAGAAGGACCTGCCCTTGCCTCTTTTCCTTCAAGCAATGAGTGGCTACAGCTGTTGTGATCTCCGCCTGGACTGCATTAGTATGTCTGTGTGTTTCAACTCCTGAGGTTCCTGGTTCTACTGTGACAGCAACCTCACTAGTATTATTTGGGTTTTTGGGGTGCAATAAGGTATGGTGCTTGCGTTTACATATACGGCATTTGGTAAAAACTCTACAAAATTTAGTAATGTGGCTACTACCAAGACAATTAAAACACAAACCTAGAGATTGGACAATATCACGACGCTTGTCAATATCTTCTTTAGAGAACGTCTTGCAATATGAAAGTCTGTGATCCTCGGAACAATGTGGGCATTTAATATTAGAGGTAAGCATGACCTTGGGACTGGAAACTGCACTATGTGCTCCCTTGAATTTGCCTTTAGGCTCGACGAACTCAAGCGCACGAAATCTAGTTTCAAGGAAGTCAGTAAATTGTGCAAATGTCGGCAAATCCTCAGAGGACTTACTGACATGCAGCTCCCATTGCTTTCTTGACTCAACGTCCAACTTCAACGCTACTATGTATATAACGATGACATCCCAGGAACTTACATCAATTCCAATATTAGTTAACTCATGCATACAATCACTTGTCACATCTAACAATTCCTTTAAGGCTGATGAGGATTCTACTGACATATTTCTTTGACTAAATAATCTCTGTAATATACACGTAGACATAAACTTTTTGTTATTATATCTATGCACTAACATTTCCCAACATTTGGAGTAATTATTTCCTGTAATAGGCACGTGTCTTATTAACTGTTCTGCCTCACCCGATAACTGTGTCTTCAAATAATGAAGACGTTGAACATCGTCCAACCTTTTATTTTTATGAATTAAGGATACGAATAAATCTCTAAATGACGACCATTCAGTGTACTTTCCACTGAACGTCGGTATATTAATTTTTGGTAACCTTACGTTTTGGTCGGGTGAAACGTCACAAGCGTCATGGTATGATGATGATGATTCGCAAGATTTTATTTTTGACAAAGAATTCTTAAGTTCTACTTTATACTCAAGATACGAGTCAAATACACTGTCATAAACATCTTCCTTAAAAAAGTCCAGAATTTTCTCACTTCCATACTCACTAACCGCGTACTCGTGTTTCTCGGCAAACGTCTTGAACTGCCTCTCTAGTACATCGAGTCGGGCGTCTATGTAGTTGTGACATATTCTTTCCTTGGGTGACTTTTTAAAGTTGATAATTCCTTTTGCTATTTGACTTTTTAGCTCTGCTAATACTCGTAAGTCTTTTTCCATCTTGAATATAATAGATTACTTGAAGAGTTAGAGACAAGAAGATATGGACAAACTTTTCTCAAGTCTTGTAAAGAGACGATTTTTTCCTAAGTCCAATGAAGCGAATTTTTCTAAGTGTTTTCACTTCTTATGTCGCTAGGAAATCGGGCATAGGTTCCCCGTCTCGTCGTTTTTCTTAAAATTATTCTAAGTCCATACTTCTAATCTACACAAATTATTCTAAGTCTCTAACCTTCGCAATTTTTCTAAGTCCCTGACACTTGCTCTTGAAATAATTAATGTACTTACAGTTTGCTTGCACTTAACCACAGTTCACAACGTTTTCCAATTTGTTCGCCTCGGAAACTTGACGATGCTTTGCCGTGCACTCCAGATGATCTCCAATACGGGAAACTTGGCTGCGGCGCTACCAAGCAGCCAGCAGTACAACGTGCGTCCAATCTTCTATAGGTTGCACAACACTTAGCACAACCTACTAGTAGTGCCCTCTATACAATGGCTTTCACTCAAAAACCGTCCTTCGGCTCGATGGACCATGTACAATTTTAGAGTACTTGTTCCCTCTGTTTACCCGATGAGAAATGAAACACAACATTTGCTCTGACGGAGATAATTTATTCAGACAATCGCCTTGTACTTATGATATTTGCGGTAACGAAACCATAGCGCGATCTAATTTGTCGCCAACGCCATCTAGTTGCGTTTGGTGAACTAAAATAATTAAATAATTATAAATTACAATCTTGAACACTTACACTATTATTAGTACCTAGTTACAGTACTTAGTATTTATTAAACGATTCGTAAGTTTCGTGACTACTCTAGTGCCGTGTCGCCAACATAATGATGTGTCAAATTTTCGCACATTCTTCATTCGAATTATTTTTACTTCTTATCAGACAGTACGTGTCCGATATAGGCAATGTGTTACTGATTCCATCTATCTGTACTTTGGCTATATTACATTTTGTCGTGTCACCAAGCGTAATAATAATAACTGAAAAGCAATAGCGTGGTAAAGCAATTTGCTCGGTTAATAATAAAGGTACACATATAATAGTATAAGGCACAGTTTATAATATCTTCACGCTTAGGTAATTGGTTGGCATGCGCCTTGGTCAGCAATCAGCTTTCTTCATGAATGCTAGTCAGGACAAATAGACCAATGAAAGCTCTCTTGTATCAACCGGGAGATACGCCATTAATTTTATTTCAATTGGTGAATCGCGTCCCATTCACAGGAAACATTGCGAGATAATAATTATTTAGTTCTTAGTTTAAATTATATCGATTTCTGCAGTTGGTAATTGTGTATAGATTTTGCTAAGTGATAGTTGACACTACGCTTGTCCTAAATAGTATGTCCGGCGGTTTAGTCGATATTTAGTCGCCTAGCCTTGCGCCACCTAGTAACTGGGCCTGGCCCACAGTCGGTCTCAATAACTTAGTGTGCTTTGCTTGTATGATATATTCTAAAACGATGTTTAAATCAACACTAGTGACAGTAAACATTACTCGAATATAAGAATGTCGTAATTAATTATCAACATTGTAATGTTCAATATTATTGCCTATAAATATGCAATGATTAATCAATAGCAAACATTACATTTTCTATCTACTAATGTGAAATTAACATGAACAAGTACTTTACGTTCCTGATAAGATTAAGAAACGCAAGTTCAATCATCTATTGAAAAGTACAAGTACTTCTTCAATTAGTTAAACAAACAATTCAAGTAGGTACCTATCTGTCACACGCTTCATTGATCACAAAAGATAGAGAAAGTTTTTTTTATTTGTAAATATTTCCATGCGAATCGCATCACTAGGCCAGTAGGGCAGTGTAACGAAAAAAATATAAAATGGCACTTTATCAGCAGCGATAAAATAATTTCACTGGTCGATCGGCATGCATGCACATACGTAGTGGAAAGGACCTTGGGCCTTATCGCCACAGAATATGCACTTAGATATTTAAACAATCGGTATGAATGTGTTGATACGCTCACATCGCGATCGTAGCGCCCGCCATCTTGGCCTCCGCGCAACCGTCGCATTATCAATGCCGATAACAATAGTACTTATTACAACGTGACACCCTAACATAAATTTGTATTGTCTTATCACGAAAAAAAACTAAAGCCACGCTGACGACTGATAAAACGACATCGCAACAAGATAACTTTTTTATGTAACTATTTGATCTCGCACAACGAGGTCCGGTTTCAACTCACGCGAATGCAGAGCGTGGTGGTATAAATCGCGAGCGCTTATCAAATCGCGAAAATGACCCTAAAATGTTGCAGATAACACGTGACTGTCTCCGCGATACACGTGTTATAATGAAAACTAATTTGAATACAGAATACTTTAGTTCATTAACATTCTATAGCACAATTTAATTGCGTATAATATAATATGTCGGACTTTGCCAAATTCGTCACAATTACAAAGTACTACGTTCTGAATTGTGACAGCACACTTATTACGAGTTTTAGGGGTGTCTTTTACACATTGTGGTCGCGATCTGACCACAGCTGAGAACGGCGTTTGCTTGGGACATGACATGTAGTAATAATTACGATCCGGTTTCTTATTCGGTCGTAGATGGGCGTGGTGTGGCGACTGCTCGGCAACCCAAACTATGTACAATGACGTAATAAACTGCCCATTTGAATGTTAAACACTAAGGAAGTATCGTTAATATACTTAGCTTTAGCATAAGTAATGTATAGAACATGTTATGACATCTCTTGTGTATACGTTTAAGCTATATTTACATCACTTTGCTCGTAAAACATTGTGTTATTTGTATGACAAGTCAGAGGTTGCCGAGTCATTCTTGTATTGTTGTCCTTTTAGTAACGAGTAAATTATTATTATTTTATTGAAATATGCGTCTACATTTAACTCGATAGAACTGTACAAAATCCTAAATAATATATATTATGTTCCCCGTAGGTACTATAGTTTTGCTATTGCAGATTAGTTTCGCCTTCTACTTACGGAGAATTGTAGTTAAGACATCGATCTTAAATGCTTGTATTTTACGATAAGCAGTTGTCTCATACATTTTAATTCTAATAGGAATTCGCATGTAAAGTGTTAATGTGACTTGCCTCATTAATTGAGTAATAAAAAAAAGTTGCGTCACACATTTTGTACGCATATGTACCGTCCATGAACTTCCGCCCGGGCGAACACCATTCAAGGTCACTGGCTGATGGTGGATCGATGCGCCATGCGATAAATTACGAACTACTAGTACCTACCAGCTAACCAGATGACCGAATTTTCTTAGTTGCGTAACGTACAGAAATAGTGGCAAATGGCTATCTGTATATATCGATGCTTACGCTATTATTTGGTACATACTTGCGTATCGCTCGCTTTATCAGTGATAGCGTACGTTTTTAGTTTTGTAGGTAGCTAGTTACTATTGTATTATGTACTGGTATCGTAGATAGAGTTTATTAATGAATTTGCGGGAATGGGGTCACAAGTTTTCTTATTAGTACCTATTAATCTTATAGGTTTGGCAAAATTGGTTTCGTCTCTCTTTAATGAGACATTACGTTAACAATAATAGATAGTATAATAGTTAATAGAAACACTCGTAAGTCTTAACTAATACGACAATCATTCTTCTTGACGTTGCAACTCTTTTAAACCAGAGATTTAAGGCTGGACCGATATTAAAATACTACCGCTACTTAAATAAATTACCTAAACCCAAAGTGTAACTTTCAAGGTCGTCACACTGTAGGATTATCATTTTATCACGTCGACGAAATCGCTTCAGATTAAGCAAATAGGAAAATTTATGATAACAACTTCAACACTATCAAAATTTGCAACTACAGTACAGAGACCGAATTAAATTAAACGGTACGTTCAATTGTTCACATTTCACAAAGGCTTTCATCGCATTACATGAAAAAAGGTTTATTTATTTTTTAATTAAGCCGGCATTACTAGCACGCTGTAAGATGGCGTGCGCCGCGTGCGCGTCACGATAATTTTTAATTATCGCGCTCAAATGCCAGTGAACTTGGCCTCAAGCCGTGGCCAGCGAAGCGTGCTCTAGCCCCCGCCTCACCAGGTCATACTTGACGACACCATTGTGGCGATTGCATTCCGTTTTCAAACGTCTCAAGTTGTTTATTTTGACAACTGCAGCGCGCGGGTCCAGAGAACCCTCGGGACTTTCTCGAATTTCGATTTCAGATCAACAGACGTGACGAAATGACAGTCAAGTGTTTCTAATTATTTAATATTTTCCCTTACCTGCTTAGTTTATCAGTTAACGTGAAACTTTGTAATTAATTACGAATTAACTTTAATACCGGCAAGAAGCGTCAAGCTCACAAAGTTATAGGGAAAATGTTCAAACGTTTTATGGTTGGGGAAACGTTGTACCGGTTTAGCATAACAAATACCCGTCGGCGATTAATAAGTTAGTTAAGTCTGTGGATCTATGACTCATTGTTTTCTCACGCTAAGGCTTAGACTTACCTAGAATTTGTGACTAATCAGCCTCGGTGCAAGAGCCGACGTAACTAATAACGCCTATTCATTGTTTATCTTTGAAAATAAAAATTCAGCATCATTATTATTAAACATTGAAACATATGGCTAAGTATGAGAGAAAGCTGGTGATTTTTTACCCTACCACTCGGATACCGGTTGGTCGGGCGAACAATAAAAAGCGGATTATCTCTGGTATAAAATTGGAACGGCGGCGGATCTGAGAATCGCGTCTCGAGTGATGGAGATATAATAGATATGCACTAGACCGGATCCCGGCGGCGCACCGCGACAATACCGGCCGTATCGCCTTACACGCAGACCTGAAACAAATACTCTCTCGGCGACCGTTAATCGCGTTGGCGCCACGGAGAAAATCGTCACGCGAAAATTGACTCCCGCCTCCCGCAGAATAGCCGCCTACGCCTACTGCGAAAGCTATTTTCTTTACGGGTCTCACTCACCCTGTGGTATTCGATCTCGATTACGCACTTTAATCAGTATTCTGTTACACTCACTAATTTTGTCACTTTTAATCGACATAGTTTATCGTTCGTTTATGCATTAACGCTTTTCAGTAATTTCTGCTTTAAATTTGCTCTAAAAATGGCGCTACGTAGTACTTAGTGGTAATGGTACTGTCTTCTCTCTAACAGGGTGTGTAAGTGGCTCGATATAGCGCCAGCAATCTTATCCACGCCTAGATTTAGACGTAGGCGAGGCGTGTTTGACGACAGGCGCCGATCCTCGAATTAGATCTACGCGTAAGCGATAAGCGGCCGCGTAACTATGCGGAAATGTAGTAAAAAAACGCGTTCGTGTATATATTTATCGTCCCGCCATTCGATAAATGTGTCTGAAACGTATTTTTTCGCGCAAATCTGCGCAATTTAATGAACCTATTTAGCCGTGTCCCTGACTCGCTGTTTCGTAATCGAATCAGCCAGCTGCCCACGTAACTTGTTTCTATTTCTGCACTGCAGATTTAAGCGGAAACTGTCGTCCTTGTTGGGAACGTAAATAGCGCTGCACTGCAAGCAACATGTTTTAGCGCGGAGCCGGTAACCTTTAATCATAATGAACCACTGACATAATTATTTGTTGGTGTAACCGGATAGTGCGGGCGAACGGATTCCGCGAAACATGCACTACGGCGTAAACACGAGTCGGCCGAACGTCCACATCCGCACTTAGATGCAATGCGATCGTGAAATGGAAGCCCGCACCTATATAGCTCATTCATAGAAGTCGACAATGCACTCTCAGCATTCGTATTGCTGCATTGCTGCATGCACCGGCTGGAATTTAGGGCAATTCTGCAACGGTCCTTGGCTTCAAATGAAAATTTTAATTTATGCTTACTCGTAGGATATCAGATTTAGATTTTAAGTTGATAGGGCTTATCCTGTTCATTTGGGAGCCGTACGCCTCTATGGTTGCGGTTCTAGAAAAGACAGGTATATTATACCAGAGAGACGCCCGTGTTGAGGCGGTCTCGATTGACGCCATGCAACTCCGTACGTCTCTCACATTAGAAATACCAAACGCAATGCATCGTGATCGATAGTGCGGCTTTTAGCTCGCCGACCGAACCGGTCCGGCTGGTATGTCAGTTAGGAACGTGAAGCCGGCCGGTCGTCGTTATCGTGCAACTCTCACGTGACAGTTAATTTCGATCGATGTTTTGTTAAATGGTAGCGGTGGAGGCCGGAAAGCGTGTCCACCGCTCGGTAATCCGGACTCCATTGAGTGCGGACGTTGCGACAGCGCGCCGCGCACGCGCTCTCGTTTTGGCGCGAATGCCGCGCCGTGACGTCAGGCGTCTGGATCGATGGCGGCAGACGCTGCGGTAGTACGATGGGGTCGACGCCCTCCTCCCCGCCGTACTCCGCCTCCACCCCTTCCCGCGCACCTGACCACTGCAGTCGCATCTCCCCGACTAGATCTAGCCCCCTACGATCGTATACAGATGTGGCTACGACAATCGACGCCCGCCTTTTATGGTGATGCGAGCGTAATGAACGGTATGAATGAAAGTATGCGAGCAATGAAACTGTAAAGCAGGACTTCGATTAACTAGTCGTGCAATGGGTTTTTCTTGATTATGTATCATTATTCTAAAATAAATTCTCCTTTGTTGCAGAGGAGGAAATCGATGTGGTCTCGCTCGGCACACAGCAGCCACTGCCTACGACGCCAACGCACGTCCGCACAGACTCGCTACCTCGCGTGCCGTCAGCCCAGGAGCGCCAGCACATACAGCGAACAGTGGAAACCGCTATCACTCCCAGGTCTCCTCGACCAGCGGCCAGGAAGCGGCTGGTGCCACCGCCCAACTTAGTGGCCGCGTCACGCCGTCGGGCTCGAGGGCCTGGCCGCCGTGGTCGCCGCTCTAACACCGACACAGACTCCGAAGCCGAGTCGCCTGAGATAGAACGCCGTTCCATACACAACGACATGGAAAGACTTCGGCGCATCGGTCTCAAAAACCTTTTTGATGAGCTCAAAAAGCAAATCCCGGCAACGAGAGACAAGGAGCGCGCGCCTAAAGTGGTCATACTGAGAGAAGCGGCCGCGCTGTGCAGAAAGCTTAGCCAAGAAGACCTCGAGAGGGAAAAGCTGAAGAAGAAACAAAACCAACTGGTGACCAAATTGAAAAAACTCCGCACGATGCTCTCAGCGCGCTACCGCTCGTACTGAGCGCCTCGCACTACCTGACTGGTAATCGATTTGTTCCGACCGAGGAACTATGGAGTCTACTCGACTGGACACTTATGGACTGGTAACTTTTTATGTAAGTCGCTTCTGAACGCTCTAGTGAACGTTAGAACCGTTTATTCAAGGCGCGGTGGTGCATTGAAGCCCCTATCCATTCGGTACATCCCCAGCCGTTTTGATTGCAAAATTTCAAACGATATCTTAGTCGAGTCGGCAGTCGGGAGTATGTTATAATTCAATGAAAATCCAGCTTTTACGGCTTACTCTGCTTCTGGCAATGTCTCGAGAGTAATATAGTTATGGAACAATAACCGCAGGTTTGTTTTGCTCAAAACGATATTTTGCAGTGCCAAAGTGAGCCATAAAACTGTTAACGACAAATCCTAGGTCTTCAGTAAAATATCTTAATAGTTACAGACTGCTTCGTGAACTAGTAGACTGGTTATACCTCTAAAATGTTTTTTGTATTTATCATTAAAGTATACATAGTTGAAATAGCACATAACAGATTTACTCCGTGTTAACAGATCGAAAATGATATGACATTTGTTAAAATATTGTTTCGAGACGTTGATATGAAGATTTTTTACTGGACCTTCCATTAAATATTTAAGTATTGCGATGTCACATTTTTAAAGAAGCATGAATTTGTCAGTTCTGTAAATATGATGAGAAACTGCAGGTAGTTGAGCTTTGTGTCAGAGGTGGTCAAGCGCTTGTTGGGAGCAGATGGAGATGTATGGCCACTATATATGTTTTCGGCCCGATTTGCAGGATTTTTCAATTTTAACCCTTGACTCACAAGAGTGGGGTTAGTGAAGTGATACATCTAATTACTATTACTTTTAATTGCTTTAAGTAAACTATTATTTTAACTGCTTTAAGTAAATTGCATTTTAGGATAGTGCGCTTGTTTCATTAGTTTATTTTTTTGTTATTTTGTAAATTTTTAACACTTATTGTTTTTTTTTTTACATTAGAGTTACCCAATCACTCGGTACCAGTTCTAAATAATTTGGCATCGATCAATAGATTTTGGGTCAGTTGGAATCGATCTAGTTTTATACAATAAAAATTATTCACATACAGCTTCCATAATTGAGATGTTTGATAACAATTTTATGAGTAATGTGTATGCAATTTTATCTTATGAACTGCACCGTACGATTAGCATGCGATTGTGATAATATAGGCATTCTATCGCGACTTGACCTACGAGAAAATACTGACGCTCTGTATAGGCTTCCTTCCTTTTCATTACATTTTGAATAAGCCCGCGTATGTTTTTTTTATAAAATGCTAAAATCAGAACGATCCAGATTTTTCTCTATTGTATCACTTCTTTAGGTACGGAATGTTGTTCACAAAATTTTAAAAATGGTACATTTTAATATTCGTAACACGACAATATGGGTTTTACATATTTTATTTGAATTTGTTAAAATTCTTGTGGACAATGTTCGTACTTAAGAAAAGAACTTAAGTCGCAAGCGCATGCTGTCCGAAGTTGTTAAGTTCCCTTCATTTTACGATCATCGTACCTTATAATTATATTTGTTAAGTCGTTTAGAATATTGAAATCAATATTTTAATTGTTCACATTACAATGGAAAAATACCATAATGATTTATGACATTAGGTAAAAAAAAAGTTTTGATGTAAATTGTATAATCTCAGTGACAGTCATCGATTCGTAAGAAAATAATAGACTGTGTATTTTGATAATAACATCAAGTCTTATACCATAAATGATGGTCCCAAAAATGGACCGATAAAAAAATAACCAAGACATAGTTCCTCATAGTACCTACTAATAGTAAATTTTGCATTTTTTCTTTATAATATTTTTTTATTAATGCAGGTAAGTTAGAAAAGTACTCGCAATAGTTCGTGTTAATTGAATATTTGAATCTGATCAGAAAAATAAAGGTGTCAAAAAAATTTAAGAAAAAAAAGTATAAATTGAGGCCGGCCGGTGTTTCTAGTTAATAAATTGTTTTTAAGGAGCCGTGGATTTTATTTTCCTGGTCAGGTTCACAAGACAGTTGATGTTTTATCAAGCACATGGTCAGAATTTCGTGAGTGTGAAGGCTTTAATTGTGTGAGGAATGTGCCTTGCTATGTTCATGTACATTATTATATATATTAGGTTTATACTCGAATTAGTTGCAAGACATATTTTTTGTGAAGAATGTCTACGATTAGCATAGCGCTGTTCTAGGTAGTGTACATACACATACAAAAAGTTATTGATATTAAAGATGTTTATCTTATCTTCCACTAGGTGTATAGTAATTGTACATACAGATTTAACTGTAATACTAAGTATATTATACTTTGATCAATCTTTTTTTACTAACGAGTTTTTTTCCTAGTAATTGTTTAGTTTTCTTTACTGGAGCGTTACGGATCCTCGAATGTTGTACCTGCATTTATATTTTTTGTTATTCATATCTTGACATAAATAAATAAAGATAATAATGGTTTTAGTTATCCAAAATGTAATCGGTTGCTTCGGTGATGACCAGTGTAATTAGACACATAAGAAAAAGTCAGTAGTTAAATGATTAATGGTAAGAAATGACAGCTTTATAAAATCGGGAGACAGTGAATGTTGTTGAAAGGTGTAAAGCAATGCACACTGTTGTAACCACTGTGACAAGGCACATTTCCACCACTGCCAAAATGGAAAAGGAATTATTGATAATAAGTTTAGGTTCAACTGTATATAGTTAAGGTCGGGTTATAAAATTATAAGTCCTGTTATATATAAAAGATTTCCTTTTATTCTTTGTATAGTATCCGTACGTTTGTAACATCTAGCCGTCGCCGGTATCAGAGCCGATCGGAGGGTGTAATTATTTTTGATCGTACGGTCGGTTAATGATGACGTCACTGATGTGTGCGGCCGGCGATGGTGCGCGTGCGCCGCTACAGGGAGTGCAGGGCGCAACATAGATTCCGCCTAATATTAATATTGCCCTCTGCAATCTGTGAAGCGGCGCTCTTATGTCTAAGGACCTTTGTACTTATGTGGCAAATTTTTTGGATACTATTGTAACACAGAGATAGTTTTTTTTTTGGTTTTGTTCCTCTATGTGTATGGATACACTGATACATTGTATTGCATTGACTATACATAATAAACGCTTACGTCGGACCCGGAGAGAGCTTGGGAACAGTGGGCTAATTTTTGTGATTTTTATACTTATTCGCTGTAATTTGGGATAAATAAAATCATTGTATTGTATAGTATAGATTCTGTGATTATGTACCTGTGGGGTACGTTTGGGTTTCCATAGCCCTCATCTGGTCTGACTAATAAAAAATACTTATTTGAATTTTGATTTTATTTTTTCATACATAATTGGAAGCTTATATTGAAATAAATAGTCTTCTATTTATTTGGATATCTGTGACTTTATCCCTGCCCTAATCATTATTACGCAACGCAAAGGAGGATTAATGTTTTTTTTAATCAAATGTACACACACCACACAATATTTACTCAACTTGAATATTGGTAAAAGTTTTGAATAATTAATACAAATACATACACACGACATACATACGACACAAATGATAATAAAAGAACATAATGATGGATGTGGGTGACCCTCGCTTGGCCACCATCAGGGATTTTAATGATCCAGGACCGAGAAAAGTTGCAGTCAGGCTGACCAAACGTTATAAAAAAATTATTAGGCGCTGCCCATAATTAGGTAAGTACATAATTATAATATTCGTCTCTAACACAATTAGTAAGTACCTAAGTAGCTAAAATAAACTTCTAAAAAACTAAAAAGTTTTCTATGACTACCGAGTAAGGAACAACGATTGCTACGCACAAGGCCCTGGGTTCGATTTCGAGCACTGTTATTAGTATAACCAAACAAAATTGCCTACCTTAGCCTGCCAGGTTAACCTAAACATACCAGCGGTACGCCTCTGCCTAAGCCCTTCGGGAAATATAGGTGTGATCTTATGTATCTAGATAATCCCATTGTATTAATCAAAATTAATTTATTCATATAGATAAAGCATAATATGTAGGTAGGAAACTATTCAACTTTGTACGTAACAAGTACTTACATTTAAGAAACTAGTAAAAAGTTTCCGTATCAAGTTAACGATTGTAATTGATGGCACGATTATCGCCACAGGAGGTAGGTAGCTTAGTCAAACATAGTTAACATTTAATTTAATTAAAACAAAGTAAATTACTGGTATAACAATAATGCATTTAAATAGCTTATTTCACACGTATTTTAACTAATTACTTAGCTTAACGCAAATTACTTAAATTAACGAAATCGATTATTATTCAGCTCAGAAACGCAGTTTCATAATTATTAACTATACCTACCTTAGTAGATAGCCACCTACTCATTACCTACCTACCTTAATACTTTTGGGCTAAGTCATTTAGCGTGACGTGAAATGTTATTGTTTTTTGGAATTAATTTCTCTCTGTTCTATTTTAAACACGATCCGATGAATGTTGATCAATCCTCAGCTAATTGACTCCAAAGCTCTTACTCCGATATTTGTGAACTGTATGTAGATTATGTACCAATGTAACTATCTCACTAGACGCAGAGAAGAAAGTCCATATTGCGCAATCTGCTACAATGAAATACTGTTTTCAAAACAACCCGTCTAAGATTCTAAGTATATACCTACCTAAATACCAACCTACTTGCCTTTGAATTTTCTTGTATAAGTAAGTAAACCAAAGGTAAATAAACAGTGCCATAGCCCATAACTATTAACTACTAATACCACGATAATACTTTCTGATTGTAAATAGATATTTCTATAAATAGCAATAGATATCGTTTGGCTGTAAATAATAATTCCTTTACCTACATAAACACAACGAAGTGGAGCGAGAATATGACAATTGACAGACGTCAAAACATGAAAACAATAGTGAAGTTCGCGCGTTTGGGTGTTACAATGGCTCTCCGTGCCGTGATATCTTCAAAAGTGCCTATGGTGATAATTTTAGGTGCTACGGGGACAGGAAAGACAAAGTTAAGTGTGGAATTAGCACAAAAGTTCGGGACGGAGATAATTAGCGCCGATTCTATGCAGGTTTGTTGATTTACTCATATGTTTTGGTCGGCTATAACCTCAAAACTACCATCGCTGTTTCCTCTAGATATAGAGACGGAGATAGTGTAAAAGTTGTATGATTCTACAAATAAGGATGAGTCTAGTCTATACAAGTCAGAAGTATTCTGAATTTAGGGAATATTGTTTGTGTTCTGGTAACATAACCTCAAAATACTACTTTGTGTAATGATACTTTTATATTAAAAATATTCAAGTGATTTTTTCTTCAATGAACGTTTAAAAGATGAGTATTATTATGATAAAACTAAATCTAAAGTGTAGATTTGAATTTATCATCACCCATCATAAAATTTTTATAAAACTTGAAAATGAAAACAAAACTACCTAAGTACCAAGTGTACCATCTGTTGAGAAATTTTATTGGCACCGCACAATACAGTGTAGTTATATTTTTAAAACTTTAAAACCCTTGCAAACCTTGAACTTAACTGTTTTAAACATTCACTCAGCTTCAACTGACTTTCTTTATTATTTTTATTTTTAAAACAAATTGTTAAAATTCTATTAATCTCAAACTAAACTATTGACCTATTTTATGAGACATCACAATCCTATAGCTAAATACTACATTTAATTCTTTTCACAAAATGGTTCTTAAAACAAACTATGTTAGTATTGCACTCAGCGGTGACTATTCATTTTGTAAATAATGTAAAAAAAATTATTTTATTTTTACTGGAACCCTAGCATAAGCCAATTTTTTTTTTTGAAAATCTTTCCATTGGTGAAAACTATATAAAACCTGTACAGTAGTTTCTGAGATTAGCCGGTGGTATAAATACAAAATCAGTGTATCGGGGCACTTTCATTTATATAATATAATATATTGTACTAGCTGACCCAGCAAACATTGTTTTGCCATATAGGGGTGGGTCATTTTAGGGGGATGAAAAATAGATGTTGGCCGATTCTCATAGATACCGGATAAGCACACAAAATTTCATACAAATCGGTCCAGCCGTTTCGGAGGAGTATGGCAACTAAAACTGTGACACGAGAATTTTATATATTAGATATACATATGATGATATGATGGGTTGAGTTTCCATAAAGACAATTTGCAGATCATCCAGTGCATCTTAGTCAGACAGTCTAGTTTTAAACCTTCTGACTTAATAGATAGAATATTCTTTATTGCACACCAAAAACCAATCTAAGGTACTTATTATCTGATATATATTATCACAGCCTGAACTTATTCTGTGTAGGTCAAACCAACTTGATAGAAGAAAAATTAATAAGGAAATACAAATTCTTAGTATAGTAATATTCTTAATATAGTATATAGTCTGGGAATTGAATACTTATTAGCGAATTTAAATATCCATGCCATTCCATTTTGGTGTTTGAATGGTGAGGATTTGTGTTTAAATCCCAAGTCAAAAACAAAAGTGTTAATGGAAAATTATATAGAAAATTATCAGAGCATAAGTTCACCATTTTTTTTTTTGCTGTTAACAATAATTTTGGGTCCAAAATTGTGTATTTTCAAATCATGAGAAATAGTGCCACTTTCCAGTGTGATTAGACCTTAAGGTTTTCCTTTCTGTTTCTCATATCCGACTGATTTGATTTTTGACAAAATCATTCCTTGATTGAACCCCATACTAGTAACATCATGACTCTTTCCCAATTGTTGGGGTAAGCAGTATGGTGCTCAAATCTTTGCAATACAGACAGAATGACTGATTCACTAACAATATGTTATTGTGAGAGGAGAAATTCCAATTATATATGAAAAAAAAAATTACACACATATGCTGATAGCTTAGTCCTCTGGTGGAATATTGCCATTAACCAGGCACAATTCCAAACTCCGTGTTTCACTGAGAATCAGAAAAGGAGAGGAAAAAAATAAATTACATTGATTGGCCTGGGAATCGAACCAGAACTTCATGCTCACGCTCAGTAGCCGCGTGAGTCACTAGACTACTGAACTAGTCGTGTTAAAATTAACGAATAACGATGACTTGGAACATTTTTGTTTTAAATAATTGACAAGAGTACTGTTTTACGTAGTCTCACTGCTCGAAAATATAACCCTCCTTCTGGCGCAGTCGGGTAAAAACAATTATTCATTTATTTATTTGTATGTAGGTACTCACTAAATCAAACTAAAGAAAGTCACAAATTTAGGATTACACAAAAGTTAAGATACGATAGGATTAATTTCACGAACTGTCAGTGTTAGTTTCGTAATGTCAAACGCACGCCATTACGGCAGATTATTATCAGTTTCATAGTGATTTCATGGTAAAAACTATCATCTTGACAGCTGACGTGTACCGCCGGTACAAATTTGGGCTGAGTTGTATGGGCTTTGATGACCTCCTTTTAGCTCAGAAACTAGAGACTGTCGCTTTGCTAATGTGACGTTTTGCGATGTGGCGTTTTCGGAATATGACAAGAGAATGTGACATTCTGCGAAATTTCAAAATGTCATTTTGCGAATGTGGCATTGTGCGCCTAATCCCTTGATACAATTCTTCCACATTGCTTCTTCCACGTTCAATGTTTAAACATCTTGTCGTACACACGCGCCAGTGGCGAGTGCAACGCACCTGACCTTTTTACCTCACTAATTACTAACAAACCTCATAACTGACCCGGTCAATGCGACTACAGCTGAACTTTGGCACTACAAAAAGAAACAATACCGTGTGATTTTTCAAAGCAAGTAAGGTTTAAAATTGCATGTAATTATTTCGATCCAGTTTGACCCGCCTAGAACAAAATGTTAGTGTAAAAAAAGTTAGTTTAACAATGGGGCGTCGCCTGTGAATCATTCGGAGGTTACTATCCTCGGTTTATAATGTGGCTGATAATAAAAAAGATTTTGATTTGTGGACAGATGTGTAATGGTGCGCCTGAGGCGATATTCATTTGCAAATGGCCGATGAATGACGGTCGGACATTTAAAAGTTAGTTAGTGGAACTGTAGCAGCTCTGTCAATTTATTTTCTTTGGCAAATGGACTAGTGTTTAAGTCCTGGTTATTTTTTTTTATTTCTTCGCTTGATTTTAGAGGTACTATGTCGGTTTTATGAGTATCTAGCGACCCGCCCCGGCTTCGCATGGGTTTGAATTTCTTGTATTTTCTGTACTATAATATGTATGTATTATACATATAAAACTTCCTCTTCAATCACTCTATCTATTAAAAAAACCGCATCAAAATCCGTTGTGTAGTTCTAAAGATTTAAGCATACATAGGGATATAGGGACAGAGAAAGCGACTTTGTTTTATACTATGTAGTGAAGTGTTCTCAGTAGGATAAGGCAGAGCTTTACTGCTGTAAGTATAACTTCAGTTCGCCGGTGTGTATAGGTCCCAAGAGGCAAGCCTGTGGCCATTAATCGGGGACATATCAAAACTCCTTGCTGCTACTGGGATTTTTTATAGAATCTATTAACACTGCTCAACACTGGAATCGAAACCATGGACCGCTTATTCATCAGCGCTTACATACATTTAACTCGGCAATCAAGTAGGTATCAGACTCCGTAAAAACTTTTACAGTAACATGCATTAAAAGCATTCTTAATTCCTTCGTTCCATTTACCCAACCGGCTGAACTTCAAGCAATATATATAGCGCATTTAAAGTAAAAAAATTGCCCAAGTTACCTCGGAAGGTAGTTATGGCTCATATATGGGTACTGGGGCTGCATAATTCTTGGGAGTAATGAGTGGTTGTTAGGTTATGCCTTTAGGCACTGAACTGATTAGGCTTCGTCTAATTTTAGGTTTCACAGAGAATGGAGATTGATTGAAATTCCGTTCTTATAATTCTTGCCTGTCGGATTGAGCTACTGCAATTTTGTGCCGATAATGACTGTAAGGCTTAAGTAGGAAAAAATATTGAAAGTAGATTTATAATAGAACCCCAAATACTAGCAAGAATATTTTTTTTAAAGAATAAAAAAAAGTAATTTGCTATTCTATGGTGGCGGTCATCTTGGATTTGAAATTTATCATAGTGCATAAGAATTCTACTTGTCAAGTCCTTTTTATATCCATATTTAGGGAGTTGTGAAAAATATGTAATCCGCCATTTTGTGGCGGCGGCCATCTTAGACCGATTTTCATTAAACATAGCTAAGAACGGGGAAACAGCGTCAGGGGTTAAAAATGAGAGGAGAAGAAAGACACGTTAAGTAGGTACATTTTTGGAGGTACAATCTGCCTTAATTCACGCAGCACCTACTTTTGATTTGTTCTGATTGATTAAAAGAGTGTCAGGGATATTAAAAACACATATCGTGTGGCGCTTATGCGTTTTATTCGCAGCTGCGGTAGATATAGATGAAACCATTAAAGTAAATACTCTACAATTAAAACAGCTTTTTAAGAAGTCTCGTAAAAGAAAAAGTGCTCTTAAGTCACGTTAAAAAGACAAAAAGTTCAATTAAAGTTCGCAATCCACCGGATAATATTCCTTGTTCCTTTTAGGATAAAACGTGAACCAAAAGATATGACATCTCTATTTTAACTCCCCCATTTTAATTTCAGGGTTCATTAAGTCGTAAACTTGTTAAATTATTGGTAAGCTTCGTTCTACTCAACAATTGCGTTGCGTTCTAAAATTTCTTTTGAATCCATTTTTTGTTGGATTATTATTGAATTGGAGGGGCTCGTGGCCAAGTTGTAACTACGCTGATCAACCGATCTGTAAGGTTAAGCTATGCTTGCCGCGGTCAGTCTGTGGATGGGTGACCATTCTTAACATATCGAGACCCCTCCGTGCCTCGGAGAGCACGTAAAGCCGTCGGTCCCGGTTGTCATACGAACACCTATGACAATCGTTAGTGGTAGTCAGAAGCCTAAAAAGCCTGACAACCTTCCTTCTTTCCTTCGAATATCAGTATTGCCCAGAAATTGGGTTGCGGAGGTCTGATAGCAGTCGCTCCGTGTAAAATACTGATATTCAGCCGCATCCTGGTTAGACTGGAAGCCGACACCAACATGGTTGGGAAAAGGCTAGGAGGAAGATTATTGAATGTTCTTCTTTCTTTGACGATGTCTGTCGTCTAGTGGTTCGAGTACCGGAGTGCTGATAACGAGGTCGTCGGTTCGATTCCCACAGGACATGAATATTTATATGATGAATGTAATGTGTTGTACACATGTAAGCATTAAATACTTTGACTTTGTTTCTGTTTGTCTGGATGTCTCTTTTCTAGTATATTAGTATGACTAGCGACGACCGCCCCGGCTTCGCATGGGTTTGAATTTCTTGTATTTTCTGTACTGTAATATGTATGTATTATACATATATACCTTCCAATTCAATCACTGTATCTATTAAAAAAAAACCGCATCAAAATCCGTTGCGTAGTTTTCAAGATTTAAGCATACATAGGGATAGAGGGACAGAGGAAGCGACTTTGTTTTATACTATGTAGTGATCCATTGTGTAGTATCCATAGTACAAGCTCTGCTTAGTTTGGGACTAGATGGTGCTGTGTAAAATGTCCCCAGTTTCTTTTTTTAAAGTAACGACATCGGTATTACGATGCAATTTGGTTGTAGAGGCCATGATAGTTACTTTATACCAAACTTTCAAAATAGGAGAAATGCTTTCTTTACTCTCGCTACAACGGGAACATTATTTTAAGCAAATAAATACCCATTAAGTGATGCTTTAAATGAAGATAAATGTGCTTTATCTGTTAAGAGTGGGTTTGATCACAATAGGTCAATAGGCGGGAATCGGCACCGACCTCTCGGGACAATCTACACCCTCGCTTGTGGAGCATTGTGCCTTCTGCATTCAAACCGCAAATAGTTCTACTAATATTATAAATGTGAAAGTAAGTATATATGGATTAATGTTTGTTACTCTTTCACGCATAAACTACTGAACGGATCTGGATGAAATGGATGGCACAGAGATAGAAAATAGTCTGGAAAAGCACATAGGCTACTTTTTATCCCGGTAAAATGTATGGTTCCCGTGGGATAGCGGGCGAAGCCGCTGGCGGAAAGCTAGTTCAGTTATGAACGATATAATGAATGATAATATGAATGCTAGATAAAATGAAATTAGTGTTTTTTTTTTAATTCGATGACGTTTTGTAAAGTCTTCTTTAATTGGAAATATATTCGGCCATTTATGGCGAATTTATGGCCAAAATGCCCGAATATATTCCCAATTATAGGCATTCCCACAATGCCAGGCACATAGCCCATTTCTAGTCAAACGCAGGTGTTGTTATTAGTTGCCTATGCAGATAATAATTTTATTTAAAAATATTATCATTTTTGTCAAAACACATAATAATTACCTGTATATTTATATCTTTTGTTGATTGTACGTGTACAACTGTACACCATTGTTCGGTGAATAACATTTACCCTTCCAAGGTGAAAATGTTTCGAATTCTCACTGATACATGGTCTCTAGGCCAACTGAAGCATGTAAATTGTAGTTTTGCCTGCCTCCCTAATAGAATAAATAAAAAAAAACATTCTAGACAGACAATCGTAAAAAAATGTCACAATAGACGCAAAAAAGGGTAACAACAGTGCCTTAAAAATTAAATAAAAGAGTTTTTAGTAACAATCGATGCAGAATGACAGTAGGTAGTCATTTTTCGGCCGGGTCTGATCTGTCCATTTGTCCAAGTGTGGTATGGCCACTGATTTGTCATCAACCTATTGACAGCTAGGCACGGGTCCACTTTATAGGATACTAGCTTTCCGCCAACGGCATCGCCCGCGTGGTTTGGGGTATTTCTTATAACTTCCACCCCCTATTTCAAACCGTTACAGCTCTATTTCGCATTAAAAAGTAAAAGTAGCCTGTGTTTTTCCTCAGGCTCTAGACTCTAGAGCCTGAGGAAAAACACAGGCTACTAAAAACACAGAACGGAAGAACACAACAGATAGTCTAGAGTCTAGACTATCTGTGTACCAAATTTCATTTAAATCGGTTTAGTAGTTTTGGCGTGAAAGCGCGACAGACAGACAGTCAGACAGACAGATAGATAGGCAGACAGACAGACAGATAGATAGGCAGACAGACAGACAGATAGATAGGCAGACAGACAGCGCTACTTTCGCATTCATAATATTAGTAAGGTAAGGATAGGGGTTAAATGTTTGTTTTAGCACCTCTGGAAAGCCGTTAATCGTCGGATAAATATTTTTTTTATCAAAATTTGTATTCAGTTATCTGCCAAGTAATTTAATGGGAACTTATCAGGAGCTGGAAAAACACGCCCTTTATTTAGGCTATTGTGCACTTAGCTTTTCAATCATTTATGAAACGTTATGATTCTAGATGCACGGTTACAAAAAGTCGATGCTTATCCTATGGAGAAGAATCCGGGAAAACACTCCATGGACACTCTTGGCTATCCAATAGTCATAGCACTGGTTCCAAGTTCAATGGCCAAATCGTTAATCCTTACAGTTCTTGTCAATCTTATTGTCTGGGTTGAAGTTGGCACGACTTAACTTTAACCCGGCCGTAAAAATCGGACAAAGAAAAATATTGGATAAAAATTATATGAAGCGACAGCCTACGACTTGAGCTTTCGTTTTTATTTATTACAATCCTATACTTTTCTTTCTCCGATTTTTACGGCTGGGTTAAAGTTAGCTCGTGCCAACTTCAACCCGGACAATAAGTTTGGCGTTAACTGTACTTCCTTACTATAATATTATAAATACAAAAGTAACTCTGTCTGTCTCGCTTTCACGCCAAAACCACTGAACCGATTTAAATGAAATTTAGTACACAGATAGTCTGGAGCCTGAGAATGGACATAGGGTACATTTTAATGCGAAAAAGGGCTGTAAGGGGTTGAAATAGGGGATGAAAGTTATAAGAAATACCCAGATCACGCGAGCGAAGCCGCTGCCGGAAAGCTAGTTATGATATAAACGCGGCCAGTCGGTATAGAATAGATATTATTTTACAATAGAAAATACTGCCAGTCATAGTGATAGTCGCTATTACACCCGTGAATTTGATTTTGTCGGTAATTTAATTATGATTAATTATTCTATTCACAAGACAAAGTGTGTGACGGGCCTTTTATGTAAGATTTGTTATAGGTAGGTTGTAATGACCGCCTAGATATTGGGTTTGTTTGCTAAGTAACTAGGTTCCTATTTTAGAAATATAAATTACTAGCTTCCCGCCAGCGGCTTCGCCCGCGTGGTCTTATAATTTTTTCCCCCGTTTTTGCAACATTTTTCATTACTACTCCGCTGCTATTAGACGTAGCATGATGATATATAGCCTATAGCCTTCCCCGATAAATGGGCTATCTAACATGGAAAGAATTTTTCAAATCGGTCTAGTACTTTTTGAGTTTATTCGTTACAAACAAAAATATAAATCTTTCCTCTTTATAATATTAGTATAGAAGTATAGATAATCATTTAGTTATGTATCTATAGAACCGATGATCAAGAAGATTTATATCGGATCAACTCTGAAATATAACAAAATATCGAAGTTGTTTTATAGTAAATTTTATCATACACTAGCTTCTCGCCAGCGGCTTCGCCCGTTTGGTCTGGATATTTCTTATAATTTACACCCTATGTATCCGGGGGATAGTGTAGCTTCCTAACAGTAAAATATTTTTTCAAATCGCTTCAGTATTTTCGGGACCCATTCAATTCAAACAAACAATCAAATTCCTCTTTATAATATTAGTATAGATAAAGAAAAACACAGCCGAATTGTGGACCTCCGCCTATTTTTGAAGTCGGTTAATGACACTGCGCAGATTAGCTTACAAGCGTTACGTTAAACTGGTTACTTGACTCGACATGTAGATAATACTGGAATTCAACCACATCCGACTGAAATGGAAGAAAAAGGCTCTACTGACTAGAGCAATTCTGTAGCCTGCAGGATACCCGTCCTATATAAACCCTATACCTTGTAGGTATCCACTAGGGAGCCTGAAGGTTCTTACAAAAACTTATACGCAAGTTAAAGATTCCAGATTCACAAACATTGCAATGAATACGACCATAGCATTTTGGTTTGTCTTCGTTCAGTTATATAATTCGAGTAACCTTCGCTCAGGTCGGTGTCGTCATAGTATATGCAAAGATTTGAGATCAATCAAGAAATAATTATTAAGTTGCGTCGAGCTTGTCTGTCCGGAGTTATTGAACCAGTTTATGCTGTAAACCTCAGACTGGTAATACAGTACATGCAAAAATTTCAGATGAATAATTACTCCAAGTTGTCTGCTTATTTTAAATCAGACAGGTTAGAATTTCCCGGTACCGGTACAACGCTGAGAATGTCTGTAAAATTTTTATTACTTTTAATAAGGAAGTCACATTACGTTGATATATTATTTATGGCTTGTTTATTGGAAATGTTTGTATTTTTTCTATTGGCGGCTAAATTCTGAGCTCTGACAAATCGCTGATCGTATTAGAGTAAATCCAATTGCCAATTGGATTGTGTTTACGTGTGTTACTGCGATTTTAATAAAATTCTGATACACCTGAAATATATAATTTCGGGTCCAAATTATATACACAATACTGCAGCCATTGAACAACAATTTTGACACACCAAAATTGCAAAATTGAGGCCCAGCTTGCACGAGTGGCGGTACTTTGATAAATTATTATCGTTGGCCATATCTTGAGCAGTCTAGCTACTAAACAAGAACCGTTAACCTGTTGTCCTTATTGACACTTGAAAAAGAAGCGCGTGTTAATAAATATAAAAAACCTAAAATATTAGAGAAGTACTATAAACTTTAGACTTTGTTCTTCTCTAGAGTACTTTCGGTATTGAGTACTAACACGTGTCGCATATTTGGTTACGTTCGGGGACAATGACATCTTGAGACAATGTTTAAACAACTTATGGATAACTCTTCCCAATTTACGTCTAGGCACAAAATTGTCACATTAGCGTTATCATGCCACTTTTGTGTAACTACGGTAGTAACATTTGTTCGTATCCCTTTATGTTTTAACGTTAATTTTGTATTCAGCTTCGAACACCACTGGGTCATAAGTTTTGTTCATCTTGGGAGTGTCTATGGAGTTTTTTTGCCGGTTTTTCTCCATAAGTCCCACTTTTTGGAACCTTTTAACTAGTTTCTGACCTTTCAATAAGTTCCTATTTACGGTCTAATTGGAACAAAACATTTGACTTTGAATTATCTGAATCCTTATTCCAATTCTCTCCATCTAATTCAGAGTGAAAATATTTTGGAAATTTCTTTTGCCACAAAAGTGATTATTTTTAATTAGGGTACAGCGTAATCCGAGGATTATCATCAGTTGCACGCATACGGCTCTCCCCCATGGCACTCAAAATTAAAAACGTTGTTTTAGTATAAGAAAATATTTATGGAACTAATTACAGTCCGTTTGCTTTAATTTTCTTTGTCTTTGTCATGAAGACAGGAATTTAATGGGTCCAGTACGAAGTTTGAGATAGCAGTGTTAATTAAAGGTAATGTTATATCGTCCAAGGGTTCTAAGGTTTTTATAGCATAGTTTTCAAAGAAATTTGAGCAGGAGTGATTGGAGACTCTTTTCTCTCCAATCCACTCTTACTGCATTACTCAAGTAAAACTACAATGATATTTTAGTTAATAATAATAATTATTAATTGGACACAAATATAGGTTACAAATAGATAAGATTTCCCAACTCCAGCACTATTAGGAACTGTGTTACAGAAGCTGTTATTGTGTAGCTGTTGACGTAGTAGTTGACACTATCACAATTTTATTGTACCTTTAGATCCGAAAGACCAGTTCAAAAATTAACATTGATATCACTGATTTGTTTTGTATTTTTAGGTCATAGTGATCTCAATTCACATAATTTGGCCGCGGCAAGAGTTCTAACAAAAGGGTAGTGTGCTAATTATGTTGGCTGCTCCAATTTTGAACAATTAACAAGATAATTCGAACTATTTCAACAGAAAGTGAAAACTCTATGTAGGTTTTCACGTAATTTTTTGATGATTAACTGAATGATTCAGACATATTAAACGTCCGAAACGTTTAATATTCAGCTTAATGACAAACGTTTATAAAATATAAACGTGGAAACAGTTTAATCGGCAAATTATGCTCTGATACTTAGATAATATTCCTAAGCACCGGTTTTGGCTTCAGTGGTTACTCTAGCTAGTATGACATAACATCCTGGTAACCTAATTCCGATGATAGAAACCTTTCCGTTCACACCTTCGCTTAATTGAAGACGAGTTTCATCTGCGAATTCGCCACATACACACAATTTTCGGCAAGGCGTCCGCCAGTTCGTGTTTGCATTCCGCAGAGAGTTCGACGTCTCGTCCAAGGCCACCGGCGCGGTATTTTCCGCCACCCTGTGGTGCCTCCATAGACCTACCAAGCTGAGCATTGACTATATGGGCGAATCCTGCGACACCTTTAGGGCGAAATCCATAGGAAAATTAGAACACTGAAAAAAAAAACCGCCTTGGTTAGGATACCAAGAATTAAATCCGTCTACAATTTGGAAAAAATACATAAATTCTAAATCCTGCTTCAAAGTCGGTTCGAAAGACCAATTTTTTATTTTCAAATTTCAAATACCATCAATTTTTTTTTATACCGCCCTCCGATGAGTTAAAATTCCTTCGCCTAAAGAAACAAGTCAGAAATTTCGCTGCGCAATATAAGAGCGAAAGTTGTCGCTTTTGGGGGCTGTTCCAATATAATACTGACACATCCCTTAAATCCCCGAGCCACCCTTAATCTGTTCCAGTATTTCAGGCAGACGTACGTACGGTGTGTATCCCAACACTGTTTATGTTGCGTTGTTCGTACGCATTTAATAACCTGTGTAGTGTAATCCCAAGGTATTCTATTTCTGATGTTGTATTTTGACCCGTTTTCCGAGTCTGTAGAATAGATGGCTGTATGTATCGGATTGCAAATAGATTTTCTGGGAGGATATGTAGGTGAACAATTTTTTCAGTTGATGAGACTTGAATACATGTGTTGGGCGTGTAAAATACGCGTTGTCTTAGACATGTGTGTCGAAGTGCCTACGTGTGACCTTGGAAGGTTTTATGGGCACCTTGGAAGGTGTTAACCTTCGTATCTACTCTGGCTTTTTATGAATGACCGTGTCTCAATAGGTTTTTCTCGTTGTTCTTAAATTCTATTTATTAACCGTGCCATTTTAATTGCGCACGTGATTTCCGCTTTGGTTAAATAACCGTTTCCAACACAAAATCCAACCAAGAAAAAAATCATTTCCAAAGTTCTTAAAATTGTTCTTGCTTTTTATAAAGCCTAGGCCCTAGGTAGGCTTTAAAATTTGTGTAAGAAAATATAAACAGGCACCATGAAAACTCGAATCCTCGTAGTTTGTTTTATTAATAAAACCTTTGCCCAATAGTGGGACAAAATAGAGGCTACATAAAAATCGTTTTGCATTTACTATTTTGCCCCATATATTTTTGGGCACGCTTAAAATAATATAAAAAAATTGTGCACGAAAGCCTGAAACAATCAATTGAAATAAAATTTAATCGAAAATTAAAAATCGGTAATGGAAATCTACTAAAACAGCTGTTCAAACTATAAAAATCTATTCTTGTGAATTTTTTGCGAGCCGATGTTATATAATTTTAAATTTACGTCACAACTTGGATCTTTAACCTTATGTATGTAAATGGACGGACAATCTGCGTCGAATTTTCGGAATGCCAGTTTTCGCGCCTCTAAGGCGTAGTGTTATGTTGTCATGACATCATGCGCACGCCCATACTTAACTGATCCTGTCTCGTGATTCATTTCGTCTGTGTATTGCACTCAGCAATTATATTTATAAAATGTATCAGCTGTAGTGTATGTTACAATGATTGGTCATGATTGATCGTGGCCGTGACTGTAATAGAGAAAAACAATAAAAAAGCAGCGCAAATATGATGCGCATGCGATTCAAATGTCACCTTTTAAATTGTGAATAGGGAACTCGTGCGTCTATTTATGGGTACAATTTTTTTTAATAGCCTCATTGGGAGTTATTTCCTTCGAAGCTGACGGCCGATGACAGTTTAAATTTTGATGGGTCATCAGTAATTAAATTCTTTTGCTCGGACAATCAGATGGCTCACACAGATCATAATTATGTTCTATATATACGATTTGAGAAATCCGTAGTCATCACGACTTATGATATTTGTTAAAGGATTCTCAAAAGCTTAAAAAACTATGTTATTTTTGCAAACAGTTTTTTTCCAATACTGTAATATCTATAAACCTCGACAGACCACCTACATCACTATTCGTCCTATTATAAGACATCAAATATTAACTTAAATATTTAACCGATCAGTGCCTCGACCATGAGTTTTTCTCACTTAACTCGCTAGCGACGCGGTAAAATATTTGTATGGAAAACCCTCGCAGCGCCTCTAGCGGTTACGTAAGGAACTAAAATCTACTATGAGATTACGGCGTTTCGATGCGTAAAAACATATCGAAAGCCATTCGATAGAACTCATGGTTGACGTACAGACATCAGTGGGTTTATCTATGTTACTGATAAACCCCGAACGCAGATAAATCTGAAAAGACTGAAGAAGATTCCGAAATGTCACATCATTTACAGGGTTTTCGAACTGGGAAAACCTCAATTATTTTAAGCATCTTCATCAAGAGCTCAATCTACGGCTTCTCTTATAGGATTTTCAGAATACCTTTAAACAAATTTACCAATGTGTTGTTTATTTTTTTATAAAAAACACAACTTTACCGTTCTCCGTTGTTAATGTGTCTGCTAGTGGGCCCAAAAAAAGTGGGTCGACGAGCGCAGCAAAGAAAATTTGTAAATATTTTACAGAAAAGAAATGCAGCTTTTATTTAGAAACAAATATACTTCACCTAGATACATTTTCCGAAATTATTAGTCAAGGTAGCTTAGCTGGAAGATATTGCGCGTTCGAAATGTTCTAATTCAAGTTAGTAATTCTTAACATTTACTTAATTCCAACCTTTGTTCGAGGTTTTGCAGTAACAATATGTAGTTATATTTAAAACTTCAATACACCGTTTAATACTGATTTCAGACACTTACGCGAATACTAGACATTGAAATAAAACTACTTTTTACGGATTTTATCGCGTTATATTGATATTATTTTAACGCCTACCACCTTAGTCACCCGTGACCATGGACGCTGTAAAGGGTCCGAAACGTCGGGATTAAAATAATATCAATATAACGCGATAAAATCCGTAAAAAGTAGTTTTATTTCAACACCGTTTAATGTTTGTGCTGTCTGGCTATTATTGTACATTGGCCAAGAGTGGGCAATCCCTTGGGTGATCTGTGCCAAATCTCCTTTGTCCAAAAAGAGATTTGTTGGTAATTTAACATTTCTATTATTAGACAGAAGTTTATAAACATTTTTGATGTGTGATTTTCTTTTTGGACTTTTTGGATTCAGTAGATTTAACAGAAACGTACTTGCTTCTAAAAGTAGGCTTAACCGTATTAACATTATCAATCTCAACTATATGAATATTAGCATTTATATTTAGTTTAGTTCTTTTAGACATTAATTGGATAAACTTGATAAGTCTAAAACTGAAGTTTAGCAAAGCATCTTTTCCTTAAAATAATATTTGTTACTGCTTCTAGTTGCTAGATTAAAAGTTAGAGCTAACACATAAAACCAGGTGCGTTTAGCTTCTGCCAGTCTGTTAAATCTCAGTCTAAATTTAAAATCTTGCCATCTTTGAAGATCTAGAAAAAAATGTTGGCATCAGTAGGTGGTGGGTAGTTGACACGACCTGACTTGCTAATTATATGGTCACACGTGAGTTTGGTAGACAGACAAATTATTAACACCATAGAATGTTCTATTTTAGATGTTTTAGCAACATATCTTGTAACGGAATTACCTCGGCTATTGAGGGCGTCTGCATTTTACATCAATGACGGCCACACGATTTTTAGTCCCTAGATGTTGACCATTACAAATTGTTAACGTGATTCTGCTAAATATTCTGTGGTTGGTAATAGCTAGTTGAGTGCTTTGATACGCCTGCCAATTTGTTACGTGTTTGAATTTAAACTTTGTACGAATGTGTTAACTATTGAATTTTATGATTCGTCGAGTAACTTTAGTTTAATCAATATTAAGTCATCATATTTTCAATTTTGATGTCTCATTTATTAAATATCTTTCATTCTAGTTTTAACTTTTCCTTAATCATATGAAATGTTTCTTTTGATTCTTGGATTTTTTTTTAATATTTATCTTGTATAATTATTTCTAGTGCTAAGAGTCACTTGACTTTACAATTGAATTCTAATTCATTTAAATTTATTCTAGAATTATCTTTTCTATTTAGCTGTAGCGTTAAAGTAGTTTAAAATATTAAAATACTTTCGTCCAGTCGTTTAGATACGGCAGCAATCACATGTATCTTGTTAATAACTAAACAACTTAATTGTTAGTGTAGTAACAGATCTTGAGTGTAGATAAAAAGAAAATGTTTTACGTACTCAGGTTATTGTATCGGAGTCAACATAGAAAAGTGTCAAAGAACTGGCGGAGGTGACGCGGTGATTCATTGGACGTTCACATGAAAGAATATTCAGCTGTTTAGAAATTTTGTATTAAGTAAAGAACGAAACTGAAAACTGATATTTAGAGAAGTAAGTAAAGATAGTTGTTGGTTTAATAATATAATTATTTTCTAAACGTACTTCTTAAATTTTTCGTTTTTTGTAAACGTGACTGCTACGCTTAAGGTCCTGATTTCTAGTTTCAGGTCAAACGATTTTGTTGGGTTCTTAGTAGCAACTCGGAGTTTGGATTTGATCTTCCTTCTTCATCACCCATTAGATCAGGTACACCTCTGTCGACTGTTTCTAGTGTTACATAGCCATCATGATAAACTCTTGTATTTGTAGTATCGCAAGTTACATAAGTATTGGTAGCGGCCCCAGCATCACAGAATGGCATAACTTCTATAAATAACGTGTCAAATGTATGCGTACGACAAGTATCTGTTCATAGAATCGCTATGCTGTCATCCTTAATAAAGATATGAGATTGCCACAATGCAGAAATTATGTACTATGTTTATTATATTCTATGGGTTTAAACTATTAGTCACGGTTAGTTTAGTTTTCTGACACTTTTTTTAGCACTTTTTTTAGATCTTAGATTCCTGCCCTGAGGAGTTCCAAGTATAAATAATTTTCCTAATCTTGATCATATTTATTAAACAAATATAATAAAATATTAAGATTATATAGATCTGATCTTAAAATGTTACGGTAGTTGATGGACCTAGTTAGAAATTATTGGTCCTTCGGTACAATATTTTTTCTGTTCAATCCTATTGGTATTATACTTCTGTTTTGAATTTATAAATTAACTTCAATTCTTCGTTTTTTATAATCGACAGGCTTTTCATTAGTTTTTTGTGTAAAATTCAAATGTAAGAATATAACATTACACGTAACAGACATTAAATTGGCAAATAAGCACTATAGTTTGTCTGTATTCAAGTTCTTAGAGGATGTTTATAAATAAAAAAATACCAAAGTATTGAATAGTAATCATTTACCTTGAAACGATATTAATTTATATATTTATTATATATCTTATTGTATACCAAATATTACATTTTACACAGAGCATTTTGTATTTTAAGACATACAATGCTGCCTTATTGCTTGACTGCGCTTTCTTCCAGGCAATACTATTAAATATATTATATCCTATATTTCTGTAAGTAGTTCTTTAAAGCTATTTTTTTACTAGAAGTCTACGTTATTTCCTAACTGATGCTCAGAATCAATATTGTTATTAAATAAATATTAATCAATCCTGTACACATTCGTCGCCACAGTTTCTACAAAAGTTTTCTGATTAATTAAGCCTTTTGTTAATTGTCACAGGTATGTTAAGTAAAACAATGGACGCCAAGGGTAATAGTTTTGATAAGTTGCGCCATATTAGGATCGCCTTGAAGTATCCGACCTCCAAACTTAATAGTTTATGACAAACAATTGGTTACGATCATTTGTGTCAATATTTTTGGTATCGATTTGATTATATCATGCTTTTTACAGAAAAAACTACGGCCTCATAGTATGTGAAAATTTTAAATACACGCAAATGCACGTACATATTGGATTTATACCATAGATCATTTATTTATTGATATTATTGTTCAGTACTTCCGTAATAACGTAGCTTCCATGTCTTTCACATTTTTATTTATCACGTAAAAAATGCATAATTGGGCTTAAAAATATTTATACCATTTAACATAAATTATTATAAGAATCTACTAAGATGGTCAAACTTCATCCTTTCTTTTTTTTGGGTGCTGTAAATCCTCATAGATAGTGCACCTGCCTTCCCGTGCCCTATATGTGATGGCCATGGCGGACACGATATTCACCTTCCCTGCTGAAGTAATAATTAGTTTCCAATCCGCTAATGATCCCCAAATGTCAAAGATACGTCAAAATAGAACAAAGACTAGGAAAATACCCAAAACCCCTTATAATAATACGGAAAACCGTTCTATGTTAATTATATTATAATTAATTTCATTTGACTGACGGATTGTATTGTCATGCAAGCGATGTACGCAATCACACTGATTAACAAGTAGTAGCATCTCTAAAACAATTGGAACTTCATTATGTTATACAATATAAGGTCGTACGCAAAGTAAGTAGTGGATTATCATAATTAGGTACCCAAATTCGCCGACACAATTTGATTTGTAGCTCTATATTTGGCTAATGGCGCCTCGTTCTAATCGTTGACTGTTTTAAGCATCATGATATATGTTCGTATCGTACATGATTGTTGATCTTTTTTTATTTTCGGTTCCTTTTTAATCTATTAGTTGAGATTTTGGAGTCACCTATTAGATTTAAGCTATATTTTGATTAAGTACCTTCATGATATTGGAATTTATCTATATTTTTGGTCAGTGCGAATAGCGTACTCTTTATTTTAAGCTTTTATCGGTTTCCAGCTATCGTTTACTACCGCTTCAATTTCAAGAGATGGTCGTGAGTTAAGCGCCTTTGTATATCATACCGATGTTCCAGTTTCAGAAACAATAACTGTCGCCACAGTACGATCTTTAGAATAACCAGGTTTCCATAGTTGGTGGCAAGGAACTATATAGCACTAGGTTTCCATGCATATTCTTGAATATCAATTACCCAAATTTATTCAGGCCTCCTGCCTCCAGTTGAGGAAATATTAAAAGTAAACTCTTTTGTCACAGTCGCTTTTAAATCTATAATTATCAACTATCCTAACAAACTTATTGTTTCATTAATGACAAATATATGCAAAAAGTCTGAAACTATTTACTCAAGTGATCTTCAGTCTGAAAGATATGAGTGCCTGGCAGTAATTAACTGTAATATTTAAAATATTACAATGATATATTAAATACTCCAGCTGATTTCCTTTAGTTTACTTTGGTTGTAAACTACGGCGCAAAATATACGTGAGGCGATTTGCATGCCTAATTTTGGTGTAAGCTCAGTATCTCTTTATGGTTAAAACTGGTAATATGAGATTTTATCAAATTCCCTGTATCGTGTTGTTGAATGCGGCCTTCAACGTTCACAGCAGACTGCACTAGACAAAGACTGGGCAAAAACGTGGTACGCGGGCGAAGTAAAACACAACACGTACAGGTGAGACCGAAGGCCCCCCGAAACAGTCTCTAGGCGGAATGTTTCGCGACATGACATCATGTGCCACTGACCCACCGAGGCCGCCGATTCTATTAGATTACACTATTCAACGTCGCACTCGCTCGCCGAGCCACTGATCTTGCCATGTTCTCGACTTTGTGTTCTTGCATTTCAATTGGGCGATCACGTTTTTTTGGAAATAAACAAATAGGTAGTCTGTCTCGCCGCGATGATTCTTTTGATGTAATACCTGGGTAATATACAATCGATATTACGAATCATTATTAATCATTATTATGTTTATCGATATTTTTGTAATGATGTATTCAGCAATCCGTATCGTTGTATTTTTGAAGCTAACGGTAACAATTACAACAGATAAATTGATACGATTTAGATAGTTTTTTATCAGTATTTTTTTTACCATTTACACATTTTATTTGAATTCGAGTCTCGATTTCATTGTTTACGTCTACATTCTTAGTAGTGTCGAAGTTTGTCATATCCCGTAGTCTTCAATAAACATTGAAACAAACGTCGTTTTAAGACACCAGAGAAATCAATAAATTGCGTTAGTGATATTTATTACTATTCGCGTCTCCTTTCCCACGTCGAACCTACAGATTTAATGAATGAGACATCATAAACAAGACTAAATCCCACGAGACGTATATTCGGCTAATTGTACGAGGTTTTACTGAGAAACGTAAATATTTTTATCATTACTTGTTTTATTGCTCTTAGTACATCATTATCTGTTGGTAATTGTAGATATAAAACCGTTTAGAAGTGAGAATATTAGACAAAATGAGGTTTCGCGGTGGGTTCTCCAGGGAACTATTTTTGGGCCAATGTTATTAATTAGCAATGTTGTGTTTGTAGGTTTTATGCTTATTCTTATTTGAAGTAGAATAATATGTCTACTTTAATTGCTTTTAGAAATTCTATTTTTAAGTACAATACAAATACGACACATATGTTTTTTCTAGGTGTCTTAATATAATAGCACAAAAACAATGGGCACTGATTATTTATTTTGCATCAGATCAGCGTTGAAAAAGTTTTAACTATGTAAATAATTTAAAAAAATACATGTTTGCGTATCATGTCTATAGATTGACGATACTCAAGAGGAAATGTTGACTGACTATTGTGACTTCTAATTTTTTTGCCTGATAACGTCTAATATTTGTGTTTTGTCTTTATTTGGACGACTATTTTTAATTAATTCAACATTCTGTACGAGGGCCAAAGTGCACAGCTTATTTATACAGGGTTACTTTTAATTCGACGTATATCCGCCAGGAGCTGATTGGGGGATCAAAATGCAACAAATTGAACACCACCTATGTATGGTCGAAGTTCAATAGTTTTCGAGATATTTGAATTTTAGGGAATTTTCGATATTTACCCAAAATTTTACACTAACATCCAAATAAAAAAAAAACTATACATTGAATAGGTACCATTAAAAAGTGATATTATAGCTGACACTTCAATTAAGCTACGTACATCATTAAAAGTGCTTCATCCAACAAAATATCTAAATTTATGAGCGATTTAAGAATAATATCGAACCAATATTTTCATTTAATGCTTAAAAAAATGTAGTCTAGTTAAAAAAATTACTATGACATGAATAGTACAAACAACCAAAAAAACTTCCCTATTCTCTCAGCTTTCCAAAAAGGTATAAAAGTTAATTAAAAAACACTTAATTCATGGCATAGCATGCGTTTGAATCGGCGCGGGGAGAAAAATCATCTGTGTTTGTGTTAAAAAGATACTAGCTTTCCGTCGACGGCTTCCCCTCCATGATTGGAGTATTTCTTATAATTTATACCCTATGTTATCCGGGCATAATGTAGCTTCTCAACGGTGAAAGAATATTTTAAATCGGTCCAGTAGGGACCGATTTAAATAAGATAATAGGTAGAAATAAGATTTCTTGACACCCATTTCTTGTAGTAAAATTTGAACAGCGAAAATTACGAAGAGTTTTCAAGAAACAACCTCAATGATTTGTTGGCGGATATTCCCGGGGAAATAAAAAATAACCTCATGTTTCCACATGATGGTTGCCCAACACATTACCGACTTACTGTCCGGCAGTGGCTAGACGAGAGGTATCCAAACCGATGGATTGGGAGAGGAGAACTAATTCCGTGGCCTGCACGAACAAGTTGTATAATTTTTTTGATAAACTACACGATTTTATCAATGCTTTTTCTACTAATATAAAAAGTGGAAAGATTTGTTTGTTTGTTTGAATTGAATAGGCTCCGAAACTACTGGACCGATTTGAAAAAATCTTTTACCGTTAGGAAGCTACACTATGGCCGGGTAACATAGGGTATAAATTATAAGAAATACTCCGATCATGGAGGCGAAGATTTTTCTCCCCACGCCGATTCAAACACATGCTATGCCATTAATTAAGTGTCTTTTAATTACTTTTATACCTTTTTGGAAAGCTGAGAGAATAGAGAAGTTTTTTTTGTTGTTTGTACGATTCATGTCATAGTAATTTTTTTAACTAGACTACATTTTTTGAAGCATTAAATAAAAATATCGGTTAGATATTATTCTTAAATCGCTCATCAATTTAGGTATTTTGTTGGATGAAGCACTTTTAATGATGTACATAGCTTAATTGAAGTGTCAGCTATAATATCATTTTTTAATTGTACCCATTCAACGTGTAGTTTCTTTTTTATTTGGAACTTAGTGTTAAATTTTGGGTAATGATCGAAAATCCCCTAAAATTCAAATATCTCGAAAACTATTGAATTTCGGCCATACATAGGTGGTGTTCAATTTGTTGCATTTTAGCACGCCAATCAGCTCCTGGCGGATATACGTCGAATTACAAGTAACCCTGTATAATTCATCTTGAAGATTGTTTTAACATGATTCGTACGTAACTGCGACGTTTTTCAAATAAATTATCAATACATAGATACTTTGTAAAATTAATTAAAAAACCGTCACTAAATCCGATCTATATCCGGGCTGTGGACGTTTTAGTCCTAAAAAATGTTGTTGTTACATTAATTGCTAAAGTAATAACGGCCCACGTCTCCATATTGATACAAACAACTCTTTCAGTCAACAATGATTCAATTAAGTCGCTAATAGCTTTGAAATTGACTTCGGTTACATGTGAAGAAATTGTTGCCTCGAACTTGACACCGAACAAATTCTAGTCCGAATCTTTGTTACTTTGTTAGACTCCAGTTTCACAGTTAGACAGCGTTTAGCCGTTTAGTTTTCCTTGTTACCAATCGTCTTACTATTTTATTTATGTACACAGTTTTTGCTTACTATAGGACATCGACATTTTGAGGTCATTCGCGTTTCAAGCGTCTATTTTGACACGTGTAAAAAGTGTTTTCATTGTCTGCATAGCTTTTTTGTTATTGCTTGGAATGGATAAACCCGGAAAGTAGTTTGGTCCTTTGGTCCCTTTGTGCTCAGTATTAAGTTGTAACAAGAAGTTCGTAACTACAGAAATTATCTGTTAATTAAACATCATGATCTTCAATTTTCGTATAATATATGTGATCTTATATTTAATTGTTATAACAATTGAGTCTTATCCACCGATATATGTATATTCAATTCAAAAAAAGATAGTAACAAGGATAATAAAGGTTAATGTTTGCAGTTGATACCGTCATTGTGTCATATGATTTACATGGCTGAGAACGAACTGACGTAAGGTGTCTGATGTTTATTATGAAAAAGAACAATAGCTATAATAAATACCAAAAAAATATATCATTTTTATGAAATCTGTCCTATTTATCGTACTTTTTTCATTAATTATTTTTAAATGCTCATATGAACATAATTAGTTGTAGCTTGGGAAGAATCTCAAGCCTTTTAATGGCATGGGGCATTATTAGAATTTCGTGGTCCTAAATCATGTCACTTTCATATCTTACTTGGGTATCTGATCTCACGACCATGAATGAAAACTATTTTTTCAGTGGTAAGTTACTTCAGATGTTTCCCACAAATTTGTGGGAAAAATTAAGCTTTATCAAGACGTTATTTATTGTGTATTTCAACTGTAACCGATTATAACACATTGGGCACTCACGGCTGAATTTTATGCTCGTATACGTTAAGCGAATTTGCCTTTACAACATCACAATTACCATCACTGAATAAAACATATCTACAAATATATTTGAAAAAATAAGTACGTTCGTCTTCTATAACCAAATGACTAGACCACTCATTCTAGTCCTCAGAATTAAAACTTTTCGCAAAGAAGATAATATATTAAGTGACTTATAAATATGTAAAACGCACGTTCGCCGATAAAAAACATTGTAACTTGATGTAACAGCAAATTGTCCCCAAATCTTTACCCATTTTTCCTTATAGCCTTTTTCCGCTAGTATTGGATTTTATTTGCGGTCCTTGGTAATGTGTATGAGTAGTTTTCCAAGCGTGTTTAAGATGACAGGCATAAAGTTTCTAAACAGTGTGGGAAGTCTCGGAAGATCTGCTTTACATTTGCAGTATGTGTTTTATGTGGGGATATTCCGTTCGGATATGTCTTTTTTTATTTGCATATCGATTTACGGCTTTTGTACAAATATTTAAGTTTACATTTGTTGTATTGTTGGCTTCAATATTTTGGGATATTAGTCATTAGTACCTGCATCAGCACCTCCCTGAACTTGGGCGGAAGTATTATTAAAAGCATTTCTTGCTAATTCTGTATTCTAATATCATATTTTGTGTCAAACATGTCTTTGTTCATACATTAACGTAACCCATATACCGTTACATAATCATTACATTAAATTTAAATCCTTACCATTCATTAATTTTCTTCTTTAGACTAATGACTCGCGTCCTGTTTCAGAATTTCAGCGAGACCTAGATCTGGAGCAGCATGTGTCACAATATATTTTAGAAATGTTACATTCCGCTTTCATTACTGAAAAACTGATTTTTCAGCTTTAAAGAAGAACTAATATCTGATTTCAAATATCTTATTGTTATTAGAACGGAGTGAAGTGCTCTTCATAATGTATTCTTTCTTATTATATTAAGGTTTTGGTATTCAAAGGCTGTAAAAACAATAGTCTTAATGTTTCTCAAAAGCTACCTACCGTTTATGCTCGGCTTTACTAATCCAATGATAGTATGATATGCTTTCCTTGAGCTATCAAACCTTCTAAATACGCCACAACACTACGTGCGTCACAACAAAATCCGTTCTAAATTCTAAAATCGTTCGCAGACACCATAATAGGCTGGTCCGCTTATACACTTTAAACTGGAATTCTACGCTCTGTTACAAACTATGTAGGTATTTGTATGAAAGTGAAAATGTTTGACTTCCCCGACCTGCTATTGTGATGGCTGGCCCGTGACATGACGGCCTTGATAGGTCATCGTTTCTCACATGGGGATTGTAAACAAAATTATGGTGTTTGTGTGGGTGTATTGTATTTGGACCATTGTTTTGTGGGTATTTTAGTGCGAGTGGTAACGGGGTGGACAGTTTTATTCGGCTGTCACGTCATGGCGGGAGCTCACCGAATTTGTATAAGCGTTGGTAGTCGTCTGGTGTTCCTAAGTCTAAGTTTACAAGAACTCTTTAACTGTGCTCAATTACGAATAATATTTTGGATATAAAACTTGAATATTCTTATACATCTCGTTTTAAACGAAAACAACAGAAGTATTTCATCATTCAGGCGTTTCCTATTGATTAGTTTAAATATTCTCACTTATTATGTATAATATGCCGATATAATCCATGATGTCGTTGTGCTTGCTAATGAACGTGACAATAAGGAAACAATCCTTCTTGATTTTACTGCGTAGTAACATTTCGTTTTGTTAATAAGACCAGTTTTATTGATTAACATAGCTATAACATTTTAATTCAATGTTTCTAATCGTTTCGCTCACGTGATTGTTCCCTTCAAGGGCGATTGAAACTATTTCATACATGAGAAACAATATTCTTACTATAGATTGACGCGCAGATGAGTTCTTGGATAGAGTCGGTCTGTGTGAAAACTTTAAAAGAGTTCCTTCTTTGGCAGTAGATATGAGGAGTAGGTGATATGATGTGATGATTCAGCGAATTGAATAAACGGGATTTAGTTATCCCGTCTATCCAATTTGCATCATCAACCTAAGCTACGACGATGGTAATGGTTTGGTTGAGCGCTGGTTAATTGTGTAGGGTGATCCAAATGTGTATCAATATCAAACACCGTTAAGTCTTCGAATTACCATGTTATGTGTTTATTATAAGAATCAAATGCTCTTAACAAAATGTAATTTGTATAAATAAATTATAAATCAATTTAAAATCGCATGCACTTTGCTAACAAACTAATAGATTTTATCGTATCAGACAAATGAGTGGATATTGGATAAGCACAGCTGTAATCGTGTTGTATCATCGTGAATGCTACTTTAAGTAAATTTAGAAATATGGCAAAGACCAGTTCGTGAATTTGCATAGCCATAAAATTACAATACATTAAGTCATATTGATGTTTTTGCTAAATGATTAGCTTTTAAATCAAGATGTTTTCTCAGAACTGTGGGATATGTTGCTTTTATAATGAGTTCTAGTTAAATATATAAGTTCAAGTTAAGTTAAAGATATAATTATGATTAAAAGTTCACTTACCTCAGTGACAGAAAATGTCGTAAGAAAAATGATCGTAAATTGCCATGTAAAATCATTTACATTCTTAGACAAATTTGAAGTATCTACGCTAATAATGGTTTACTGGAAATGCCTCTTATAATTTAAGAAATTGAAATGTGGTAATTCAACGTACATCTTTTATATTCATTCATTCTCATTCTCTTTTAGCATCCTCTTGCGCTTATGTCAAATACTTGAGATAGGAGGCGTAGTGTCTAGTCTTTTTCTTCCAAACCCTATAAACATCCGCCGTCATCTCTTCAGTTACTTCTTTCGTAACTATTATTATCATCTTTGACGCGATTTGTGTCTCTCTTTTGTTTGTCTTCAATAGTGACTAAAACCTTTCTGGCAAAATGTTGTTGTTCTCCATGACTTTAAATTGTACCCAATTCCTTGCACATTCAGAAAGTTAGTAACAAGTTAGTAAAACATTATTTCATGTTCACACCAATTATATTTAATCACTGGCCCAGTGTTATACGGGCGGGGCACATGAATATTCGTCCCCTGGCTCTCCAGTATGGATGTAGAAATTAATGAGGACAATAGAACCCTACGTCATATGGTAACAATCCCCCTCGGGATGGACAGTCCAAAGTTTAAATACCAAACAATTGATTTAGAAACAAACTATTTCGAAAATGCGCCATATTGCGTAAAAATAATTGCAGTCGTTGTTTCAATATCCTTAAAAATTGTAGCTGTGACAAATATTCTAATAATTAAACTCGAGTTAGATTTGTAATTTACCTGAATTGGACCAAAATAATGTACTTACTGTATTGCCAAATCTCCTATAAGAAGATATAGTAAGTTTCTTCTTGTGGAAAATGACGTGAAGTAGTTCCTGTAAGAAACTTAAACTTTTTGACTCTGGACTTTGTTCGTATTTAAACTTAGGCTATCAAATGACAACAACAACAGTAAGTATAATATTGCGAAGAAGAATATATGGATGAAGAGATTCGTGAACTGTAATTGTCTAAAGGGTACTGCTTCTCTGGTCTTCGGCATGTTCGTTGAAGTAAAATTGCATTCTGAGTAGTAGTATCTACGTTAGTAGCGATATCGCAAAGTAACATATAGAACATAAAGTTTATCTTTACGCTCTCTCTGCCACCGTGTCAGTAGAGAACTTCATGCGGAACTAACCACGACTTTTAAAAGATAGACACGAAGATTTAATTATTAATAATTGACAGGCAGTCCCGAGCAGCTGTCCTTTTCGTAGAGGTTCTAATAAAGCAAAGCAGAGTAGAGCGAAAAGAAAACAAACATTACCTTGACACTTTGAATATGAAGCGTGATATTGACCGCGAAAACGAAGTGTTATCGACTGCTACAAAACTCATGCAACTTTAAAGCATGAACACAAATAAACCTTGAACTTGAGCCGTCGTAATATTTCGCAAAATTATCTTTGCAAGTTCAAATGCAACGATAAAATTTCTTCAAGTACGATTCCTCCGGGAACTCTTCGCCAACCCTGTCTACCAACTTTGCAACCACCCAAACTGACCTTGAAATTAAAAAAATCCGGCGCCGCGTCACATCGGCTTCAATAAAACTTCTATGGCGTCGTAAACGGACGGTTTGGCCTTGTCGGGTCGTTGGCACAGCCTAGGTCTTGACGTCAGCCGATTACACGCTAGGCAACTGGGCTCGGCACGCTCGAAAATTTCAAGGCTGCGGGTTACGATGTAGGACGACGCTTCCCAAAACTTGTGATGTGTTGAACTGAAACTGGAATGCTGGTATTATGTTTCGTGTATTTTGGAACTGTTGAATTCTCATTCAGTTTGCTAGTCGCATAATTGAACAAGGGTTGTGAATTTTCACGCTTATTGACGCAACTTATTTTTGAACGATTTGCTGATGACATTTATAAGTTTATGTTTGTATGTTTTGTTACTCTACTACCGTTACAGGAGTCAAAACACTATTTTAATAAAGTGCAGTGCCTGTTCTGCTGAGCGCTAATGCTTGCTGCACCTTTTCACCGTGAAATACCACCTTATAAACATTTTGATTTCTTTCACCTGCGAATCAACGTAATTCCGTACGATCTGTTTCATACGCAAATGAGTAATAAGCTTTTGTTTTTAAGGTTCCGTACCTTAAAGGAAAAAACTGAAATCTATTAGGATCACTTCGTCTTTTAAGTGCTTTTTTTTATTTTTGTACACACGTAGAGGCCTGCTTCTAGTACTTTTCCAGTCTAGATTAAATTAGGTATTGATCTGCTAGTATCAAATATTGAGTATGTCTCTAAGGGTTTTCCCTCTTATCTTAAATTCTTTATCACGACCTCTGTGCTTGGAGCCACATCAACGAGATGGGACGTGTCTGGTAGTCAATGATTGACAATGATGAATTGTTTATCGTGTCGTCGGTGAAAGATTTGTAATCATCAGGAGCATAGTAACCTATATTCTCTTGTTCATGATCTAACGTAGTGTAACTGTTTCCTTAGTGATTTAATCGCGTCACTGACACAGTGATTGAACTCTTCGTCTATTGCACCTAATTTTAAGGATACACTTTATATTCTTCAGAGTTGGATAGATCTATATTTTATTTATATCATCATCAATAATATCGATTTGAAGTTTTAGAGTTTCATGAAGCAGAGATGTGTAAAGCTTCTCATACCTATTATAATTTATCCCTTCGTATATAATATTGTTTTAAAATGTCTAAATACTCAATGCCTGTCAAACCCTTGTCCATACTAATTATCCTCCTTTGTTTTTCTTCAAATGGTGTTATTTTTTCCTTTCTACACGAACCTAAACCGTAAAATTGCGGCGAACCGTTTTCCGTGTTTAGATTTCGCAACCTTTATGTGTCTGGTCTGGTTCAATTGAGGTTGTTTCGAAGGTTGCCTCCCCGGAAGTCGCTGATAAATAACCGGCGGTTGCTAAGGCGGTTTTAGACAAAGACGAATATGGTAATAGTCGTATGATTATATTAAGGAAGAAGTCTGAAGAAGTTAATAGTTTTGTTTGAAATCTTTGTTATATCGTAAAATATTGTCTTTAATTTAATATTCTTAAGTCGAGCATGGTCGACCGTGTCGCAAATTCATATAATATCGTGAAAAGCTGTTTTGCACATCTTTACATAGTATAAAACATAGTCGCTCCCGCTGTTTGTTCGCTTAGATCTTTTAAAGTACGCAACGGATTTTAATGCAGTTTTCACTAATAGATAAAGTGGTTCAAGAGGAAGGTCGAGAAATTCAAAGCCGTACGAGGCCGGGGCGGGTCGTTAGTACTCTATAAAACACTCTTGATTAAGTAGGTACTTACTTACTTACATAATTATAGACATTGTATATAAGCAGAACACAGCGTTTGCGGGTGCTAAGCACTAGGGGTAAAGCTACCAAAGATGGTATGCAAGTATCTTTACGTACCTATGTATATAAACCTTATCTAAATTTAAACAACGAAAATTGAAGCCTACATACATTATTTAAATTATTCAGTTTTCAAAAATAATTACCTATTCTGTAGGCGTAGTTGGTTAGCTAGTTTTTTTAGGTCTACCTAAGTTTTTTAAGATTTAAGATCTCTATTAAAATTCAAAGCTAGTCAGTGCTTGAAATAATAACTAGATTAATAACTCTAAATTTTAAAGTCAAAGATTAAATTTAGATTCGATTTTAGTCTGGTAAAACGTGGCCTTTTTTATGAGTTTCAGCAACTTTGTTTTAATATTATGGTAGACAACGCTATGGCAATTTCTTTAGTGCTGCAGAGGTTCGCTAGCGACTATAAAATACACCATCAGGTAGGCCATGCTTTTCCTTGTTAACCTATACTTAGCTATGTGTGTTACTATAAAAAAGTTATCGAATAATAATACCTAAGATAAAATCCATACTATAATACAAAAGTAACTCTGTTTATCTGTTACATTTTCACGCGTAGACTGTAGAACAGATTTCGGTGAAATTGGCAAGGAGTTAGATTGGTCGCAATCGGTTCTTATAAAGTAGCTTCTTAAATTTAAGATCAGCTTTTGTTGTTGGAGCAATTGCCACTGTTCTCTATCTTCTGCCTTCTGTTTTACCTCTTGATATAACTCAATCCACACTTTTTCTTTCACTTGTTCTAGTCTAGGTCGTCCCCTTCCTCGTTTTCCTTCAATTTTACTTTCTAGTTTAGTTTTAAAGAATTTATAGTGTCGTATCAAGTGGCCAAGATGTTTGGCCACTACGTTTTAAAAATTCATTACGCGTTTTAATACAAAAACTACATAGGTACCTAGCAGCTAATGTGAACGGACTATACAGGTAACATAAGGTAAACGGCCTCATTATGCAACTCGTAAAAAACAAATGCCTATTTTTTATCTTTTTCGCTGATCTTTGAACGAGTAGGACACGTCTTGATTTAGTTATCTAGAATTTATTGGTTACCTACCACCAAATTGTGATAAATTGCTTTAGAGGTAGAATTTATTGATCCACCCGGCTATGTCTGACTACCTGTTTAATAAGCACAAAATTGGAATTTCTTTAGTGAAACTCAAGAGTAATAATGGACTTTTGTGTATTTTGTCAGAGAAGGTACATACTACATTAGAAAATTAGAGAGAGCGAATTTTTGGCGTTTTTTTTGTAATCTTTAGCTAATGACAGTGTAGTTGACAGTTGACGTTTGACTTACAAATGGCGAATTTGCGCTTGTACATTGTATACATGTACACTACCCTTCCCCTCTCATAACTTTAAATCACTAGTAACTTTTCTCCCTCCCCCTTTTTTACATTCCAATACACACGTTTTCTTAACCACTCTGACATTGGCAGAATTGTCGACATCGGCACAATTGCCATAGAGAAAAATAGAATAAAATGTACACTACCCTCAAATGTCATTTCACTGTGACGTTGAACATAGTTTCACCGTGTGTAGCTGAGAGCTATACTTCAAAGGGGTATTTTCTTAAATTGCGTGCTTCATCATTAATTCACATGAATTCGAATAAAATTTAAGTTTCTAGTCGATCAACTGCTAATTCGCTTATGATATGCAACGTCTGAACAGACTCATCACTCAATAAAATGGAAGCAACAAAAATAGATTAATTAGAATTTTGCCACCTTTTAACTTTTGTTTATTCAAGTCTCTTGAATGATTCGACACGTTTGAACCTGTCCCGTTCAAGTCGACTTAATTTAATTTATATTATTTACTTAATTAGTAAATAACCATAAAGTGACCTGTTTTGAGATATTCATGTAGAGATGCTTTGGGCATGTCAAGAGAATGGATGAACGGCGACAAACAGTTTTTTTAATGCAAATGTTAGTGGAAGCACTGGAAAGGGACATACACCGACCTTATTGGTAACTTCCTTTAAAATATTTGCATTGTTGCATAGCCGTTTAAATAATTTTCAATTGCTATTGGTCAATAAAAAAAATCTATAACTATCCACTCAATTATTGTACCGCTATTCAATCTTAATGTTTTTTTTTATACCACTAAGGTGGCAAACAAGCATACGGCCCGCCTGATGGTAAGCGGTTACCATAGCCTATGGACGCTTGCAACACCAGGGGTATCACTCGCGCGTTGCCGACCCGAAAAACCTCTTAGAAGTTTATGGAGGATTCACTGCGCCGACAGTTTGAGGGAATATTCCTCTTACTGCCAGCGCAGCGCATCCTTAGAAGGAGCTCTGGCGACCTTACTCACTGCAGGAACACAACACACAATAAAGTGTGTTATTTGGCTGCAGTTTCCTGTGAGGTGGAGGTACTTCCCCAGATGGGCTGCTTCAGATATCTATCTCTCTTTGATGATGATTACTTAGTACTTAAAAATATGTAGGTAAGTACATATGTTTATTTATTGAATGAAAATAACAAAATGTAAAAAATTTACAGGCAGGCTTTGAACCTGGTATTTTTCTTTCGCTAAAAGTATCATTTAAGCATTTGTTAATGTAAAATACAATAAAAAAATACTGGAAAAGATTAGTTTAAGTTTAAACAGCGTTTCCCAAGCTATTTGTGCTGAAAATATTTTTTGTCTACGGACTCCTGTTTGAGATACTTTGATTGAAAAGATTTACAAGTAATATATTATGATGAATCAATTTGATGATTTTCACGAGTACGCTATTGATTGATTGTTTTCAGTTGTGATCGATTGTTATTTTTAGATGATAGTGGTTGTAAAAAAGTCGTAATAATTTATAGTTGGCGACCTAAATAGCAGTTGCTTGGGATACTTAATTTTTTTTTGCAAATCTTTGCTTGCTACTACGAGCTTAAAATTTTTTTTATGAGTTTACAAATGTTGACAAGGAAATCCTTGACTGTTTCGATATGATCTTGACAGCACTACAGCTGATTCCGGGGTTAATGCCTTACGTTAACTTGTTGAGGCATTGTTTTTTTTTTAGTTAAGTATATTATTCTTCTAGGTAAGCTTGCTTCATTGTCGACCGCATGTCTCTTAAATCTTAATATCAGATCAGGTGAGCTAGTGATTAAACGTAAAGTTAGCAAAAAAAAAACAAATCTAAGCTGCGTCCCACGGTTTTACCTGCCTTCATCTGCATACTAATACGGTGGTCAGCATCTGCGCTACAAAGATGTGTTTAAACGCCACCTTAACGCCTGACCCTACAACCTGGGAGGTGCTTGCATCTGAGAGATCCTCATGGCGATCTACCATCCACGCCAAAATTAAAACCTTTGAGGAAAATCGACTTGAGGCACTAGACTAAAACGCCAAGTTCGAAAAAGTAGACCTAAGCCCTCCTATAACTACACATATAACACACAAGGCCAACTCTACTGCATTACTTGCGATAGAGTTTTTAAAACAAAGTTCGGTCTGGCGAGTCATATTAGGACTCATGATAGAAAATAACAAAAACATAATACCTATATATAATTATAATGTTATTAGATTAAGTAGTTTAAAAATGTATTTATAAAATAATATAATTTAACTAGTCAGGGTCGCCGTCATTGAAAACGATGAGGAGGACTATATATATATAATCCCAAAAATATTTATGTAATATGTATATATGTATCTGAACCCTGCAAGACAAATGGAACATACCTACACGAAAATTTTCGTTTCAATTATTTAATTTTTATCTCTAAATCTAAAATTGTTATTGAATTCCGTCGTCGTACAACCATTTGGGTGTGACAGTTTTTTAAGATTTATGATTAGTCTTATCTTATTCTTAATAAATAGCAGATGTTATCAATTTTGAAATCACAAAAAAATCACTCCAATTTAATTGGTAGCTAAAGTAGATTAATGGATTATCAATTCCTGTCAAGTCTGTAAAATTATGGATAAAAGTAAAATATAATCATCCTACAGACACATTGTCATTTTTAACCTCCAACGCAAAAACGGTGGTGTGTTGTTTGAATAAAATAGCTTATTCCATATGTTTTTACAACTCCCTCAATAAGGGTATCAAATGAAAGGGCTTGACTATTATAGATAGACTACTAATACACTAAGATAAATTTCAAAACCAAGATGGCTGCCACCACAAAATTGCGCTTTTTTTTCATTTTGTTCCGGTTTTTTTTTAATTTAGTCTTTTTACAGGAAGAGGCGCTTGTAGGTTAAACTTCGGGATTAATCGCAGTTCGCTCACAAACGTCAACGAGGAAAATCTACCAATCGGCTGCATTTATAACGAAGCAAACGCAGCACATTGGTTGAATTCTTCCTCGCAAACCGCTTAGCTTACTCGCAAATTGCTGATGTAGAAGCTACCTTACAGTATAACTTGGATCTCAAGGGACCTAGGTTTTTTTTAATAATTTTTAGAGGCTTTTCATTTAGGTACGTAGTTACGTACCCAATTGCCAATAGGGACGAAATGTAAGACTGTTTACTGACTATTTTTTTTCATTTATAGAGGTGTATAATGCATATTTAATGTTGTTATAATTAAGAAATTCGAATGTTTGTAAACAAACATGTCTTAACTTGTCCAAACCTGCTAAATTATCAAATTTTTATACTACAGATTATTTAGCTACTAAATCTCAATAATAATAGTAAACACCAATAAATTCCTATAAATGTGATCTCAATTATAATGCTTTAAATTCCACGATATAAAATATACAGGTGTTAGATGAAGAATTATCTAGAAATGTCTTGTCGGTGTCCATGTAAATTAGTTGTAAAGTTAAATGCCAATAACCTTAATTTAACTTCCAAAATTTTGATGAAGATTATTTTAAAAGGTTTTGTTTTAAATCTGCATTTGACAGCGGCACATATCTACCTAGGTCTCACGTAGAAATAGATATTTATTTATTTATATTATAATATGTCTTCATTTATGGAGGAAAGCGTAGACTTTATTTTAGTTTCATTTAATCTATTAATAATATTTTATTATTAACTAGCGAATCTCACGCGGATATGCCTATTTTTTTTCTGTCGTAAAGTCGTATCAGTTTATTGCGTCAAGCAGATGGATTAGATTTAATATATTTCGATTTATATATAATAAAACCGCCAAACTACCGTATTTACTGGCTCTGAACTAAGAGCGGTTAACCGCACAAAATTTAATTTCATTTTTAAAGCATTTTTTACCATACAGATCCTCCTAACCCTTCCGCTTGCAAACCGCATTTGACCGTGGCGGTAAAAAAAAGTTTGCATGTTTATGAGTTAGGGCACCCCTAACCACTAGGAAATAAGGCGCATTCGACCCCCTGACAACAAGCGAGCCAGTTACGATAATATTCTAAACTCCAACATGATTATTTTTTCCTGGCATAAAAAGTAATGTGCTTTAGCAACAACCCTATCCACTCAAAATTCAAACTTAACCCTGAAATGTAGAGTTGAATCTTAATTGGGACGAACCAAAATTAGAATCTGTTTCACCAAAGGATAGGGGCTTTTTGCAAATATTTAAAGGGCCATTTTTGTTTGTATGAGTTTAATAAAAATATACGCGAATGTTGCCAATTAACGCTGCTATATGTCCGGGTGTAAGCACGGAAGTTAGGATAGGAGCTGATCGTGTGTCGTTATCAAACGAGGATTAACTTCTCTGAATTATAAAAGGTTCTCAAAATCGTTCCATTGATGATGTCAATGACCCCTCTAAAAGTAAATTAAAGTAAGTACCTACTAATAATTTTCATTATGAGGATTCGCTTTTATTAGGGTCTCTTTTCTTTATGATAATGTTATGGAAGGTTGAAATGTAGCAGAGATAAAACAAATTAAGTATGTTTCTATAACCTATAAAAAACTGACTAACTTAGATGTCAATTGAAGCCTTAGCAAGATATATAATGTCATTGTTAGCAAGACAGTATCTTGCTGGAATCTGAAAAAGAAAAACATTTCTATAAAATTTCCAAAAATATGTGTAATGTTATACAAATATAACAATAGTTTTAATTTATTCGTAAACTACACTAAACACTGTGTCAAAAATAACCCCCCTACTGCTAACAATGGCCGACGAATTTCTAGCCCCAACTTGTACATGGAAGTTTGCAGGAAACGCTTTTCACTCGCGATGCTGATAAAACGGGCCGTCGGCCTTCCCACGCAAAAATTGAACATTCCAACCGCATTTAAGGGTTAGTGTACAATATCGTGTCATTTTGGTGTTAACGCACACGTGCGCGGGATTTTGTGGTCGCATATTGGTCACTGATGCCATATTTATATGACAACCAGTAACGTTTCATAGTTGGGCATTATTACATTTATTTAGTTGTAATTTGTGACTGTATTCCTCATTTCATATACTTTTTCCATCGCTTAGATTTGGTTTCATTCTAATAAAATCTAACATATCAAACTGTACTATGCTCAAAACTCACATAAAAACTGTAACCATATTTTTTTTTACCACACATTTTTTTTTTAAAAAGAGTATCTATGGTGTTTCTTGGCGGCTCTTCTCCATAAGACCCACTTTTTTTGGAACCGTGCAACTAGTTTAACGTTTCAAAAGTACCTATTTATATGGTTTAATTGAAATAAAAATATTTTGAATTTTAAAAGAGTAACTATGGAGTTACTTGCCTGCTCTTCTCCATAAGTCCCACTTTTTGGAACCGTGCGGTGGCGCGGTTCAAACTTACTTTTCTTTATATCGTCTAATAAAATATCAGTTTTTTTTTTGAAAATATTGCTGTTATAGACCTCAGTGCGGGTATCTTTCACTCTTCTGTACTGTTTATTGTAGGCCTTCTTCAGGTACCTAATCAGAAATTTGGCCTTCACCGTTAGAAAGAGAGTTCTATAAGTATTTCAGTTTATCAAAGACTAAAAAGTACACTTAACAAGACTGAGCTATTAATTGTAGGTCTTGCTCGAAAGCTTCACCGTTAGATTATAAGTATTTCAGTTTATTAAGACTGAAAACTACGTACTGGTATGCCTACACTCCTATCGTAAAACTATTTTGATCCACACAAAATCTCATTATGACCTCACAGACATAACTAACGTTATTAATGTACAAGAACCTAATAAAAACCCGACCACACAATGAGAAAATTATAAAAACGCACAAGAGTTTTCCAAATCACTCAATGTCAATGGATTTCTTTGTACTAACAAGTACGCAATCAAACAATTTGTGGTCATCAAATTTTTTGAGGAACGCCACTTCAAACAACAATAATATCAATAGAACCTTTATGCTGATCATGTTTAAAAATAGAATACTATTGACGAATCACTGGCATTTCAATGACAATCTTCTTATCGTGTAGATGGTACAATTTTGAACCGTACATTATCTTGGTTTTCTTTGTGATGGAGACATTTAAGTTTGTGGGACTTTCAGCAACACCATAAGTACTGGGCTAGGTTTCGGTCAATGATATCGAACATTTTGGTCAATAGGTACCTACCTACTTACGATGCTGTGAGTCAGTGATGCTGAGGGTTAGCCTGACAATCGTGGTGCTTTCTAGCTTTAAATAATTTTCGCTTTATACTATGGGAAAAGCGACTAAGAAACTAGTGGCGCTAGTAACGTCTTGACTCACTACAAGTCTACTGATTACCTCTGACATAATTGCTAATGTCAATTTAACACGTTTTGATTGACTGTCGTAGAAAAAGAAAGAAATAGGTGAGTAGAACTCGCGGTGGCTTAGAGGCGATAGCGTCCGGTGTATTTAACCAGAAGACGTAGGTTCGAGTCCCGCCCGCCAGTCTATATTTTTCTTCATTAAACTAAAAAGAAAGAAATGTTTATTCTGAAAGTCACAACAAGGCAAAATACCAAACAACAAAACCCTCCTTCGGCAGTCGGGTAAAAGAGTTTGTTCAGATAAATTTGTTAAGACTTTTTGAGACGATGGGCGGCTTACCGACTCCTATAGATCACCATCAAAGCAATGTCAAATAACCCTAGTCATTTTGTCTGTCAAACCGTATTTCATGTGAGCCAACCCTAACACCATTGACGTATATGATTTCAGCGAAAACTCACGGGACGTAATTCTTACGACCCACTCATTCAGTCTTGTACGGCGCCGAATCGAATTAGTGTCAAATAGGGTGTAAATAACGTAATTACATCGACAAAATAAACGCGTTTACTTTATGTTACATTTCTTTGTGAAAATACGTGTTCTTAGGCATAAAAGGTGTTTGCGTTAAGCTTGTACTAAGTGGATTTTGGTAAGGCTTTGCTCTTTAAGTTCTTTATAAAGAATTTGGGGGTGTAGATTGGTGTTTTTACACTTCAATTCTTTATTCATACACTTATTCATCTTACTCGTGGGCGGTGAGTGAACCTTACTTAACTGTATTTAGACATACCATAGCGCCTGTACCTATTTCCCGAAAAGCTAGGCAGAGGTACACTCTAATATAATACATCTACTGTTAAATATACATCTACTGGTAATAATACATCTACTGTTAAATATACATCTACTGTAAATAATACATCTACTGTTTGCCAGTATGTTAAAATATTGTCAAAGCCGAGTTCTTACTGATAATTTTTCTAGAAAAATCCAATCAAGATCAAATGCAACACACTGTTCGACTTTGCGAATCGAATACAGGCTTAGACTAATTATAGTCCTTAGATATTTATCGATTCTTATTTATAATTCTGCTAAGTACGTTACTCACCTATAGAAGAATATCTATTAAAAAACATATCTTCTTTATGTCACGTATTGATAGTCCATTAGGCGTTGGACTAGCATTCGATGGTGGTAGGGTTATGGGTTTTTATTGCTACGAACTCCACTGGTTTGTGGTATACAACTTCTTTAAAGTTCTCGCCAATCTTTTTGTCCGGCCGTAAAAATCGGAGAAAAAAGAAACTGTACCTGGAATGGGATAGGGGGAAGTAATAGGAGCATGTATTTAGAAATACTGGTGTAAATTATATTACTCTATCTATCCCTTTTAGCAGTACTAGAAGAAAAAAATAAAAAATATTTGGAAACAAACGAAAGAGACACCAACATGCTGGGTCGGTTGATTGGGTTTCATTACTATTTACACAACAATAATATGTCACTAACCAATAAAACGACTAAAATAATGTACATTGGTGTCGTTATTTAAAGGTCATTACCGTAATCTTGGCTCTTTAACCATTGTTCATATTTCACAATCGCACAAAACAGCATAAAGTATCAATCAGCATCGTCAATTAACTACGTCGCCTTGACATGTGTCAACAAATTTGTGGGACGACGTGAAACAACTCACCTTGTGATTTTCAACCTCCATTGCTTGTTTTGTTCCGATTTGGAGTATGAAGCTAGTGCGTGAACATCACCGGATCGGGCCACTGTTGTTGGGTTTTTCTGTGAAATTCCCTGGGGGGCTAGACAAGTTGCATTTTGACATTCGAATCGATAAACAAAATGTACGTAAATGACATAAGCTTTCGACAAATCGGGCTGTCACTAATGTCATTTACATACATTTTGTTTGTCGATTCTAATGTCAAAATGCAACTTGTCTAGCCCCCCTGTAGCAGCTCGGAGACTGGATTTGTGCCCGGTTGATGGCAATAGGCTCGCCCTCTATTACATGAGACTTAAACTTACCGGCGGGGTGCTGAACTGCGGTTGTAAGTACCTACCTAACTCTCTGCCTCTGCCTAACTTTTCGGGGAATACAAGATTGGTGGTATATTAATGGATCTCGAAATTATAGTGCAGTATAGTGACTAGATTCGGATGAAATTGTGTGTTTAACGTGGGACCCGAGTAGAACTAGCAAGGCTGGCCAAATTGTAGCATGGCAACCTGATGTCCTTCATTTAATAAGTAGTTCCACTGAACAATAATTAGGGCTGCATTGTTAAGGGCAAGCTAAGGCTGATGTCAATTTTAAAGTCTTGACCGACTTAACAAAGTGGTCATTTTGTACATAAAAGTTTAAATAAACAAATAAGCAAATTTTGCCGCGTAAAATCATCATCTACAAGTTTTTTTAACCTGTATTAACCCAGGGCTAGGCATGGATCTCCCCGATACCTTCTAACTGCTGCAATCTCTGGTCAATCCGACAGATCCGGAGATCGGCCTTTCGATGGTTCTTAGATAATGAGCTGTTAAAAATATTAGTAAAGTTCTAAGTTGATAATATTTTCAACTTTCAAAACAACCAACCACCGACTTATGAAGGGTTAATGCGAATGTTTGAGCGTATATCGTGTACTAGCTTTCCGCGAGGGGCTTCGACCGCGTGGTCTTATATTTTTTTTCACCCGTTTTTGCAACATTTTTCATTGTTACTCCGCTCCTATTAGTCGTAGCGTGATGGTATATAGCCTATAGCCTTCCCCGATTAATGCGCTATCTACCACTGAAAAAATGTTTCAAATCGGTCCAGTGGTTTCGGAGCCTATTGAATATAAACAAACAATCAAATCTTTCCTCTTTATAATATTAGTATAGAAGTATAGAGATTAAAGTAACTGGCAAATCGATGTAGCGGGCCCGTTGAGAATGCCCATAATAACATGGTGGAAATCACGCAAAAAGCATCCCGCCATTAGACAGAATCGAATACTTACACTACACATGTTTTATACATATCCCCCTTTAGTTTACACATTATTAAAATACCGAGCATTTTACTTGAGCGTAGAAGGCTGAGTCGACATATCTGTAACTGAAAATCAAACTTTACAGTACAAAGATAAAGTTGCATTTTCCTCGATGCGTTTTCGCGCATTAGAAATTAGACTGTAATACTCAGATATAGAAGTTGTTTTAGTTCGTTTTTATAAAGTACGTATGTGTGCGCACTTTTATCACGTGCAGCGACATGAAGCGCACACTGTGTAATTGATTTTCTTTTGATAAAAATCACAGTGAACTTGGATACCATTAATATTCAACGTTTATAATTCGATTATTTCGCACCTGATTGCACAGAATCATGTAGTTTTATGCCTTAAAAGGATAAGCAGAGTTGTAAGCTCCAAAAAGGCAATGAGCTGAGAAGTGCGAGATATTTACTGGTATTAAGAAAATCTGTTTAAAATATTATCATTAAAAGTACTTATTACTATATGCGTTGAGATGAGTTATTGACCTAGTGGGCACAACGATGACTTATTGACCTAGTGGGCACAACGATGACTGTTGACCGTGAGGTCCTGGATTCCATTACTAATTGGGACAGTTCCATTACTATTGGATTTTTGCATTCTCTTCAACAAGTTAACTTTAAAAACGCGCTATAACAATGTTGACGACTACAAAAGTCGTCAACATTGTTATACCGCGTATTTTTTTTATTTCATTAGGAAGGGCTTTGTCACAATAACGACTATGTCGCCCTATTATAAACATAAAACTAAAATGATTAACTGAACATAATATCCTCCTAAAAAAACCTACTACAGAAAATTATATCAATTGTTCAATGAAAGAAATTAATTTAAGTTTGTCTTAAATTAATTTCTTGCATTGAACAATTGACATAATTTTCTGTTTTTTTAGTTTTATCCGAGAACGGATCGAATAGGAGACAATGACAGCTACTACGAGTCTACTAAACGTAATTACGTATAAATGTGTAAGATACATAGTATAGACCTACATTTTTAAACTTTTTAACCCACATTTTTCATTTCTAGTTTCTAGATTTGAATACAATGCCCCTTCATTTGTTTATCAATGTAACGAGTGTTATTTAATCTGAAGTAAAAAGTTGGTTATGAACATTCATGTTTTATTGAGTTTATGAATTAAGTTGTTTATATGAATAAAATTGTTTAAAATTGCATTATTATCTACAATTTTATTTAAAAAAAAATTACGTTGCAAGGTGAGAATATCAAATGAATTATAAATAGAAGTTTTTGAAAAAGTTTGATAAAGTTTATTTTTATTTACTTAATTTAATTAAACTTTAAAATTTATAATCTAAACTCGTTTTGTGTAGGTGGTACCTAATGAAGAGTTTAATTTATATTATCCATTATACCAGTTCAAGTAAGTAGGTATTTACTATTTTCAAAAAACTGTTTTGCATCGATATCTTAATGCCAAACAAAACGTCAATGTTAAACTTGCTGTTTACATAATTGAACAAAAAGTGTGTTTTTATGGACCTCGGAAACAGCTGAATTGAATTTGGAAACCGGAGTGATTCTTTATGGCCAGTGTAAAAGAGGTTGTTGTACTTTTTTGAAGCAAAAAGGTTTTGTAATTGGTAAAAAAGGGTTTTGATTTAGTTTTCAGTCCAAAGTCAATGCTTATTACAAATCTGCCGTCAATGTTTAACAAATAAAATATTTGAATTTGAATTTGAATTTGAATTAATGATCTAAGTCAATGAAGTTTTCAATACACCATTGTGGAGATTAAGTTGTATTTTATAGCGTGAGCAGCTTTGGGTCCCAATAGCGCAACTCGACCTGGAAAACCCGGGACCTCTTACACCCTAGGCGCACTAAGAAAGGCACCGGATTAATGAGACAGTCAAGTTAACGTTTTCAATAGCAATATTTCTGCTGAAACATGAACTTTCATCTAGCACGTTGTTTCAATTATTTGTGTATTGCCGGCGCATAATGTTTAATTATGTAACTCCCCTGCTGGTACCCGAACCGAATACCGGGGGAGACATATTTCAAATGTTTTTTTGGCCAAGGATCGAAGGGGAAAGATTGTATGAAAATACCGGAAAATGCGTAAGGGGTATCTGTTCTCCTATTTTCCATATCGGCGTTTGAGTGGTGTATTGTTGTTTATCATCACTGTCGAGGAATTTTGAGATGTATGTTGTGAAAACTGAGATTATAAAATTGCGTGGCAATCTTAGAACCAAGAATATGCTCGCCGAATAAATTAAGTAAAAACTTAATTTAATTTGTATTAATATCTTAAGCATAAACTTACGCTTCCGTATGTCAAATTGTAATACAAGTTTGACATATGGAGGCGTTACTTTACGCTTAGCGTCGTGTCTGAATAGCCAAAGACACCCCCGAACTTGGTCAAATGGTCTTCTTTAAACAGAAATTAACTAGTCCGCGATCAGCTAAAAACAAACGCCGTGCGATACTAACAAAGATGGCGTTAGTGTTGCTGTGTATACACTTGTCCGTAAAAATCGGAGAAAGAAAAATATTGGATTGTAATAAATAATAACGAAAGCTCAAGTCGTAGGCTGTCGTTTTAAATAATTTTAATCCGATATTTTTCTTTCTCCGATTTTTACGTCCGGGTTAAAGTTAGCTCGTGCCAAGTTCAACCCGGACAATAAGTTTGACGAGAACTGTAAAAGGAGCGAACCTATCGCCACTTATTGGCCAGAAACTCGAACTCCAAGCTGCTGTGACTTTCATAAAAAACTAAATAACACTACTTGACTTAGTAATGTCTCTTAATGGTAATGTCTTAATGTTAATAAAGATAATTTTAATTGAGATTTTATTTCTTAGATGTTTAAGTAATTATGTACTTATTAACTGGCACTTTGCAGGCTTATTAATAGCCTGTACTTAAGTGAAATAATTTATCAGTTTTGGACAGGTTACGACACGTTTGTTTACAAACATTCAACATACAGTAAGCATTTTTCAATTTTCACCTCAACTGTTTATTTATTTAATTAGGTACACCAACAGCATATATGTTTTGTTATATGTTTCACCTAGAGATGGCAATGAGGCAAATGGGCAATGACAATGCCTGAATAAATTCGCACTTTCGGCATAAATAAAATTATTTACGCCGAAAATGCCCGAATAAATTCCCAATTACATAAATACATTTATGCCCAAAATGTCAGGCACATTGCCCGCCTCAAGTTTCACCACATCTCGATAACCTTTACCCGCCGGATACATTCAAAAATAGAACAAAAAATTTAACGGGATCTTACTAGGTGTTAAAACAGCCCTTAGTCTCTTTATAATAAGAAAACTAGCGACCCGAGGCTTCGGAATCGGCGAATTTTTCAGTTTTTCTCTACTGTATTATACATTTATACTACTTAAAAACCTCTTGAAGCACTTATATTCCTGAAAACTGCAATATCACACGAATGCGTACAAACAGCGGGGACGACTGCTTTATACTATGTAAAAATTACTCAGAACTGTAATTTTCAACCTGCCTATTTAAAAAAACTGTGTACCTACATTAAAAGCCGACGACGACGACGAGAATTTGACGACGTCTGTGGTCTAGTGGTTCGAGTACCGGACTGCTGATCACGAGGTCGTGGGTTCGATTCCCACAGGACACAAATATTTATGTGATGAATATAAGTATTTGTGTTTGTCTGGGTGTTTCCTATGTATAATAAGTATGTATTTACAAAAAAAAAGTATATAAGTATTATATCCATTGTCTAGTACTGATAGTACAAGCTCTGCTTAGTTTGGGACTAGATGGTGCTGTGTAAAATGTCCAAAATATATTTTTTTATTTATAAAGCCTCAGTCAGATCTTTAGATCCGAGTTGTAGAGTTTTCAGTGTAATACGAGTACCTAATATCACCACAACAATCCACGCCGCAACGTAAGTTTTATATTTATTTGTAAACAACTGCCTGGGCGGTGAGTCGGTGACTAATGTCTGCGCAAAAACGCCTGATCATCCGACTAGGATCAGTCGCAGAACGCGGCTTCATTTACCAATCGTCACGCGTAGAACGCTCGGATTAAACTCAAGTTTAAATTGCAGAAGGTTCACTTGTTTGTTGTGACGCCGCCGCCCGTACTCGCGCCGCCGAAAGTGAATCCAAACTTTGAGTTAGGGGTGTCACAAACTGAAGTGAAAGCAGAAATATAATAAAAACATTTCTTAACTTAGAATCAGGGTTCTCACAAACGTTGCGTTGTTTTCGGGTTCTATTCTTTGCTCCCGGATCGGCCAGTGTTAAATTGTTCCCGTTTTGAGCTCTGAAATATTCTCAAATGGTAAATTAAAAAAACAGATGTTCTAAAAATATGTGCTCAAACGGGAATACTCCGAGTAATTCTATCAAATAAGAGTAGCAACCCGGAGTTTGGATTTGTAGTAAATAGCATTAAGCTCTACCCCGAATATAAAATAGGTTCTTTACCACACCGGCGAACTAACGTCATACCATACATTTGCACAAAAAAAAAACACTAAAACGACGCATTACGGGCGCTCCAAAGGCCATGCTAAATGTACGCACTAGCTTGATACGTAGCAGTTTGTACAGTAGGCAGTAGGTAGGATAGGCAGAGTTCTGCTATGTAGTTTGCTAGTATGTTTTCCTTGTGAAGACTTGACATTCTGCACCTATCTGTTCCGTAGTTATAATCAGCGCAGGTTAATGATCTGTCCGAATTGAAGGCCAACAATCGTTTGGTCAGTTTTTTTTTTACAATATTATTAGTACTTATTGCTTATATATACGTGTGTTTGTTAGGCCAACGATCTGAGACAAAAAATCTATGTATGTAGTTCGTGGCGTAGAATTTTATACAGCCGTTTTGAGGCCTTTTTAGGTAAAGTATATCAATGTAATTGTTAGATATATATATTACTTAAAATGAGCTTCATGAACGACTTCAAAAAAGGGGGAAATTCTCAGTTATTGTAGATTTTTGGGTGTATGTTATCCGGTGTCTTTACCGACTGTGAACCGATTTCTCGACTTTTGTTTTTTATTTGATAGAATATTGAACCTTATTGTACCATTGAAATTGGTTTTCTTTTCCCAGAAAGTTTTATTTATTAAGGTAAAACGTAGCTTTAAGGTTCATCAGTTTAATAGTTAAAACAATCTTGAAATTGCAAACGGATAGAGCCGAAGAAAAGTACATAATATGGCTCTTATTATGTATTAATGTGAACCAGTGTTGATGATTTTACTGTATTGTCAATCAACCCACATTATTTAAACAGATTTAAATAATGTATGGCTTCAATGCGTAATAGGTACTCCGAAAAAAACCTTGAAATTAGTCGTCACCATTTTTCAGTTCTTCTTGGAAAACGAAATTGAGGATCGGACATCGCGAAATAAGGAATTTCGTCGCTCCCTCAAGAATCCGCATATTACGAATAGAGCTGAATACAAAATAGGGTGGAACTACCCTCTGAATTTCAATCGTATTACACGTTTGACGTTTGTATATCAATGTTTTCCCGCGGTTTTATTGTCGTAACAGGTGGCCAGGATGAAATTTAACGTTTGTTTTTTTTTGGAGATATAGGTACCTATTCAAAATTCCAATGTGTTTCTGAATAGCAGCTATAAAGACTACAAAGACAGGCATGATATATAATTTTAACTTAACTGCAGAGAAAACAGATTAATAACATAAACGTTTTCATTGAGGAAAACGTAACTTGTTTAAACGTGAAAAGCGTTGCTGGGCGATTGGAGGACAATGTTTCATATGACCTTACCCTTATGCCAACTTATATGTTTCAACTTTGTCAATCGTATAATGTTTGTCTATTATGTTTGTATAACTTTGTCAATTCCATGTTTCAACATTGTCAATCCTTATCAACAATTTATATATTTTTAGATTGTGCGATATCTAAGTACCTACCTAGTGCCTACTAGGTAAGCTAAGTTAAGTTTTTATGTAATTAGAATACTAGGTTCTAGGTACTAAGGCTAACATTCAGAGACAATGCTCAGCGGAAAGTAAGGCTTCCGTATGTCAAATTTGTATTACAATTTGACATACGGAAGCGCACGTTCATGCTGAGTCTCTTCTCTGAATCTCAGCCTAAGTTCCTGTTTCAGGACATCATAGCCTGTCCGATAAATAAAAAAAAAACAACATTTGTATAAAATTATCTGCTAATTTAACGGAAACTTATCAGTAAGCTGTGAAACGGACCCGTAAGTACCTAAAAATTAATCAGAAAGTGATCACAAAAAATCTGTGTGAAAATTTAGAACAGGTGTAAAAACCGAGGTATTTAGTAAACACTTCCCATACAAAAAAGGTATTAATGATGATGATAGTAATTATAACAATAAATTGCCACAAAAACTGTGGTTTATAACTGTGCGTGTGATCGCGCTACGATTAAGTTCAGATCACGATTGTCGATGAATTAAATCTAATTGCGTCTAAAAAGTCGTGCGTGCGTTTAACGCGTGCTTTTTTGGCGATCTCCTTTCAAGGCGGTTAAGGTCTGGTTCTCAGACTGCGACTGTCACAAATTGACACTAATAAAACTATTTATAGCATATTTTAATTACTTAACATTTGTATATTGATTAGTCTATAGTATGGGCCTCTGGGTAAACAAATACATATATAACCGGTTGTATAACTTTAGTAATAAATAAAGAGCTTTAACTATTTTAAGGTTCCACCAAATTCTCACTAGGTCATCGTGATTCGTGAAGGCCTATGATATTTTTTTATACCTACTAAGATGGGACACAAGGCATGGTATGGGTTACAATTATTAAGTTCTTTTTTTATATTATTTTTTTAATACGTCGTCGTGAGGTACATACACGGTTCCGTAAGATATTTAACATGTAAAAACAAATATCGTAGTAAGTAGTAAAAAGTTTTTCTGTAGAAGTTGGAAATTAAAGTCTGTCGCAATAAAAAAATATTAATTATTACGGTAAAACACAGTAATAATTACGGTATTTCTTATTTGATCGTTTGAAGTAAGTATCTATGTGGTGTTCATCGTCGGTAATATTTTTATAGAGTTCAGTGATATTAACGATCTATTCTGTCTTTCAATAATTGATTTAATTTCCGAGTGATCTTCGTTGGTGCTATATAGTATATTATATTATATAATGTCATTAGTAATATATACAATCATTTAAGGCATGCGGTGCAAAACCTTTAGACCTTTAGAATAACTCACCAAATTTTCATCACAATCGAATGAATGGTTTAGGCACGCTAGAACAATCATACAAACACAGATCAGTTAAAAAGCCACCATTTAAAATTGAAATTTTCAATTTTAAAATGATGTAAACCCGATATAATTATGATATCAAATAATATATTTTCATTTTAACATTAATATCAAAATATGAATTTAGAAATATTAACACCCCAAAATTGAAGCCCCTACTCTTCCATATTGTTGTTATCTGGCAACGTCCTCAGAAAACTGGCAGCTTTACCATATTGAATAGCTATGCTAAATCGTTTGTCGTCCTTAAATCAAATAGAATTAAGACATCGTCACAGACTGGTTAGGTACATATAGGTATGTAAATTTGTTGATTGACTATATAAATTTTTATATATTTCCGCCATACTTAGATGACATTATTAATTTATTCGTTATATGTTATTAAGTTTGGTAATCGGCTTAATATGTTAAGTTTTTCGATAGTGTGTGTAGGATTGGTTGTTATTGATATTTACAAGTGTTGTTAGGCGGATCTCTCTCGAGATATGTAATTATTGATTGATTTTAATACAGCTTTTCAATAAATAAAAATAATTTATTTCGTCAAAGCCTAATCAAAACTGGCAAAAATAAATTAGCATCAATCATCGTGCTATTTTAAATCTACTATAATATTGGTCCTTAAGTAAGACCCACATACATAACTGATTTATGTATTTTTCGAAACTTCATTATGACAAATATGTCATGTATTTTTAATGCCCTGAAATAACATCCTGCGCCTGTGATTTATTGGAGAGGTTATTCAAAAGTGGTTTTAAGAGCTACTGTGGATTGAAGTGGATACAGTGGATTTGCAATAAAATTTTAAAAATATACCATTCCTTATACGATCCTGGATATTGGCAGAACAGAGAACTACGCATGAGGCGATTTGTTAACATGTTCCAAAAACGTTTAGGCGTAGAGCCCGTGTGGCATCATTGGTATATGTCATCAAATTAACAATCGCAGCAAGATTAGGATGCGGAACATTACTGTAACCCTACACCACTGAACTCCATTCCAGTACTAGGGTTGCCAGCGCAATAAAAGCAAAATTTCGGCGAATAATATTTTCTTTTTTTAATCGTTCCGATTTACCCGTTTTTACTGGATTTTTCCATCTCATTTGGTCCTCAACGGATATAATATCGCAACACTGTTATTATTTTTTAAGTGGAACTTGTAAAATTAATCCATTTATAATTTTCCACAGTCTCAAATAGTTTTCCAGGCAATTTTAAATGTTATTAAATTTAGTTGCACTGCGTTGTAGGTTTGGGACAACCTTGCATTTACTACCACCTACCTACCCCCTCGAACCCGTAGCGCTAAGGTATATAGAGGCTAGTGTTGATATCTCAAACACGCACGTCAATCGAGACTCAACATCAAATCTAGTTAAACAATTTAGGGGCAAATTCCTTTGGGTTAACCCTACGTGCGTAACCACTCCACGCTGACAAGCCGATTTTACAATCATCTCAAACACCAGGGCTGGCAACACCGCTATGTTATACAAACAAAACATTGTACGGAACCCAAATAGGATTCTTTAACCGGAAGCCGAGTATTAGCATAATGCGTGCCATAGAACGGGGACAACTGAAATGAAAAGTTGTTTTCAGATATGCCATTTAATTTTAGCCGTTTTTGGAAGCCGGTTTGGCAAGCCGGCGGGTAAATAAGAAATAGACAAATCGTGTTTGGAAATGTCGCATAACCTGCTTGGTTTACATGGAAAAGTGATTTTTGAGGAAAGCAAGTGAATATATGTTAGATAAATTATTGCGAGAAATTCTCGTAATAGGTACTCCTCAGGGTCAATCTTATTCCTTATACCTAAATAGTTAGAAACGAAAGGATTAGGAAGGAATAACAAGGCGACGAAAGGTATAGGTTAGCCGCCTTCATGAACCACGTCTTTAAAGAGTAAGGAATATATGGTACTGGGGACAACACAAAAGATCCCCCTCTGGGTCAAAGTATTGCTGGCTGGCAAGAATAAGATAATATTAATTACATTGTTTAAAGCCCAAACACTATGAATGCAAAATGTTTCATAATCATCATCAGTCCACTGTTCGATGTAGGTCTCTTTTAGTGAACGCCACAGAAAAACATACTGGAGTTTCCTGATGTCAACATTATATTTTTAGATGCAGATTACATATCTTTAATTCATATTTCACTTGAAATATATTGATGCGAGACGCTGACTAAATTAAATGTTTTTGCAAAACGGGTTACCTAAGGCGGTTTAAGATTTGACTTTGGAAAGTTTGCGATCAAAATATCGATGACAATATGACAAAATACCAAACCATTATCAATTGGTTTGTCGGTTTCATTCAAGACTTCAATCATTGTGTACAAAATCCCATAAAAATATATTACTCGTATTAAAATTAATTTTGTAGTTTAAATTTTAATGTCAACGCGCGTGATGCTGAGGGCCTTTGAGTCTATGGGCTGATGGTGAATAAAACCTTTTATCTATATTTATCTTTGGTGGGAAAATATCCAATAAAAAAGATACAAAAGATTGGGCCTGGCCAATAAAAAAGATTGGGCCTGGCCGTTTTAGGCTTATTGTCGTTGTCAAATGTGATTAAAATCTAAAGCATTTTGTAGTTCTGAGTTAAACGTGTTAACACTATAAAATTTTAATTTTACCGTCGCATAAAATCGTTTTTATTTCAATTTCCTGGAATCTGAAACTGAGATCTGAGTTTTCTGTAATTTATAAAAAAAAACACAAACATGTTCAAAGATAGAACCTATATAGGTAGGTACATTTATAACATAATAAATAAATAAAAGATAGGACGAAGTAAATATTATTATCATTACTCTACTGGTACTTAAAATAGGTTCCTCTGGGTTTATAAGTATTAGCAGTACTTTCAGTGTCGCGGTTAGTTTAATACACAGATAAAACATTTAAAGAATATTTAGACCTAAATAGTTTTTATTTAAACGCATTTATTCCAATAAATTATTATAGTCTACTTTTGCCAACCAATAAAAAATCAATTACGAACAATCTCAATTCACTTGTTGCACTAATGGAACTCCACCTTAATAACATACAATCTGTCACACATCACCTTACTTAAGGTGTGAGCCCGTGACACGGGTCTATTCAGCATGGACATCGCATGAACAATGCCTTATAATTCGGTCAATTATGGTTTCAATTGTAGTCGTATCTTGACCCCTGGTTCTGGCAAGTTGTAGGAAGTTTAGGCGGAACCAAAATACATGTCTTTACTATTTTCTGCAGTTTTATTCATGTCCCAAAATTACTATTCTTTATTATTATTAACAACTCGGTTTCTAAGGATGGCATATGCACTTATTCTCCTATACGGCTGTGAGAATCGCATCTAATTTCGTGTATTATTTTTTTCATGATGCGCGTACAAAGAGACAGACAAACAAATTTTTTTTTAATGATAATCGTTTCGGCTTCTTTTGCTGTAATAAAATAAATACCTTCGTAATACGGTTTCTTATGAATGGGATGTACAGAAACATGCCAGTTATAATTGTATTATAAACTAGCTTCCCGCCAGCGGCTTCGCCCGCGTGGTCTTATAATTTTTTCCCCGTTTTTGCTACATTTTTCATTACTACTCCGCTCCTATTAGTCGTAGCGTGATGATATATAGCCTATGTTACTCGGGGATAATGTAGCTTTCCAAAGGTGAAAGAATTTTTGAAATCGGTCCAGTAGTTTCGGAGCCTATTCATTACAAACAAACAAACAAACAAATCTTTCCTCTTTATAATATTAGTATAGACTAACTGTTCCGGCAGACCTTGTTTTGTACCCTTTTTTCTAAAACAAAGTTTTCACGTTTTTTTGTGTGTGTGTGTGTGTGTGTGTGTGTGTGTGTGTGTGTGTGTGTGTGTGTGTGTGTGTGTGTGTGTGTGTGTGTGTGTGTGTGTGTGTGTGTGTGTGTGTGTGTGTGTGTGTGTGTGTGTGTGTGTGTGTGTGTGTGTGTGTGTGTGTGTGTGTGTGTGTGTGTGTGTGTGTGTGTGTGTGTGTGTGTGTGTGTGTGTGTGTGTGTGTGTGTGTGTGTGTGTGTGTGTGTGTGTGTGTGTGTGTGTGTGTGTGTGTGTGTGTGTGTGTGTGTGTGTGTGTGTGTGTGTGTGTGTGTGTGTGTGTGTGTGTGTGTGTGTGTGTGTGTGTGTGTGTGTGTGTGTGTGTGTGTGTGTGTGTGTGTGGGTGTGTGTGTGTGGGTGTGTGTGTGTGTGTGTGTGTGTGTGTGTGTGTGTGTGTCTGTCTGTGGCATCGTAGCTCCCGAACGGATGAACCGATTTTGATTTTCTTTTTTTTATTTGAAAGGTGAATTAGTCGGGAGTGTTCTTAGCTATGTTTGATGAAAATCGGTCCAAGATGGCCGCCGCTACAAAATAGATTACATATTTTTCACAACTACCTCAATATAGGTATCAAATGAAAGGGCTTAACTAGGAGAATACTATACTATACACTACGATAAATTTCAAATCCAAGATGGCCGCCACCACAAAATGGAAAATTACATTTCGTGTCGGGGGTTTTCTAAATTTTTAATTTAGGTTATTTATTATTTACTAGCTGTCCCGGCAGACTTTGTTCTGCCCCTTGAGGAATATCTTTGGTATGCCAAGTTCAAGTTGATTAGAGGTTGCATATCATTTCTATTTCTTCCTAATGTTGTTTTGTTTTGATTGACGTTAAGTAAATGTTTGGCAGCCAAAGTGATTTCTATGGGAAAAGAAAGTTGTTGTTTTTACTTTTTTCCTCGTATTTTTTTGGTTTTTTCTTTCCATTTTTTTATTTATATAGATAGATATAGATGTATAAATTGTAGTTAAACTAATTTTCTATCTGAAATATTTGCCGTTAATGGCTACCTGGCTTAATATAACCGTTAACTATATCTAAACGACCCATTGCAAAGCCATAACCCATAACGCTTAACTTCTAATCTGCCTACCAAATATGGTGATTGTAAGAGCCCAATTTTGTGTGCGTAACCTTTTTTAAATTGATTTATTGAGTACAATTAAATTATAGCCTTTTATGTTAATACTATTAATGTATGTTTATGTGTTTTTAATGGGTTTTTGGTTTTCCTGATTGAAATAATTAAGAAGGTGTAATTCACGCAATTCAAGTTAATGGCCCTTCAGCCTCTGACTACAAAATGCTTGATGTTTGTTACTGACCCTACAAAAGTTCATGTTACCACAATTTTTTGATGCTGTTTCTTAAAAAAATGATGCTATCCCTTTGTATGTAAGCTTTAAGATATTATTTTTGATGCTGACGCTACATAAGCCCAATTTATTCAAATATTTGATGCAGTGAAAGCATCAAGCAAGCTGCAAGCAAGCTAGGTAGTAAGCATAAGATGCCATATATTTTTTGATGACGATTCTACATTAACCCAAATTATTAATTTCTTAGATGCTAATACGGTAGGTATGTACGGATAAAAAAGCATACATTATTAATGAACACTCGTATAAGAAATACGAGTGTTCATTAATAATGTATGCTTTCTATCCTGACTGTATGCAGAAGCCCAATTTATTCATTTTATTGATATTATTTACAATATGTAAGCATAAGACATTAATGCTGACTCTACATAAGACAAAACGATCGTTACTTGTGATGCCGACGTTACCCCTAGTAAAAGTACAAGGGTCATAGCCTCACAAGGTGAAGGGCGAGGTAAACGTTTACTGAATACATATGGGATCAATGTACACATGTATGTATACTTCCGATTGCGCAACATCCGGTCCCAGTTTGTATAGACGCGTCTGATATGAATTTTTATACGCTGTTTTTCCTTTCGATTTTTTGCGACTGCCATAGAATAGAAATAGAACTGCCATCTTGGTTTTGTAGGTATGTTGAAAGGGCATCTACACCAGTATTTCGTCTAGACTTTAATTCATCTGTTGCCGGTAGTTTCACTTACAAAGGAGTAATGAGGTTTGAGATATCTTTATTTCCCATAAGAATTACAAATTAACTTACATGAGAAATATTTAAACTAACTTACTTAAGAACGTATAGTAACAGTTTTAGCTAAAATTACAAATATAAAAGAAATAATTGAAAAGTAATGGTAGTAAACAATTAACAAAAAAAGCAATACAACTGTGACAACTGCATCCAATTTCGTGCAGTAGTTTTGGCTTGATGCGCGTACAACATAGACAGGTAAAAAATGGCTAAATATGTCTAATAGTTCTTATAGTTACCTAATATATTTCTCTTAAATATCTCCTATTGCCTTTGCCCAGCAGTGGGATACAAAAGAGCATAACAAATCTCTTCCAGAACTCCAGTATTCCCGTTTGAGTACCTGTTTTTAGCCAATGCATTGAGTACTAAATATAAAGTGGAGGGCTTCGTGGCTAAATAACCACGCTCATCAACGGATCTGCATGGTTCAGCTACGCTTGCCGAGATCAGTCTGTGAATGGGTGACCATTCTCAACACATAGAGACCTTTCGTGCCTCGGAGAGCACGTAAAGTCGTCAGTTGTCATACAACTATGTCAATCGTTAGTGGTAGTCAGAAGCCCAAAAAGCCTGACAACCATTTATCGAATATCGGTATTGCCCAGAAATTGGGTCTGATGGCAGTCGTGTATTCTTCGTGTAAAATACTGATATTGAGCCGCATCAAGAGGCTAGGAGGACGATGTATAGATTACCTTTAGAGGATTAGTTTTGATGCTATTAAATGAGTACAAAACCTAAAATACACCGGCGAATGTTATGTTATTATTTTAAAAACACTGTCGCTATAGAAACTTAGGTTTTCTTGATTCGCCATGTATGATAAGCCTTTGCTACGCTGTACAACTTCTTTTCAGTAAATTCGCCGTGATAATTGTAATCATTAAACACATTACATAACATTGCAATCATGGCCGGTCCAAGGTGACGCGCGTTTTTTTTTGCATTTTGAAGGTCAAGTTCAGTATTGACTGAACTTGACCTTCAAAATGCAAAATGCAACAAATAAATACTTCACAAGCCGATGCTTGTTAATTTGAAGTTGTAAAAGTCAATGTTGTACAAACTATCACGCTTGTATTCCGAAATAGATATAGGTAGGTACGGTAGAAGAAATTTTCTTGTAGACTTCGTCATATAGGCAAATAAACGAATACTCAAAAAGTTTTTTGAAATTGACTATGATAAGATATCGTCCATATTTTGCCAAGGCATTAAGTGATATTGGTATAGGGTGTCAATATAACCTTTTCTGTACCTAGTTTTTTTTATTTAAAATCAACTGTAAGTTGCATTTATAAAGTTATATTTGTTGATAAACCTAATAATTTGATTAAATCTATGTAAATGTAAATTTTATAATATCAGCTGATTTCGGGGTCAACGCCCTTTATCAGGTCAATGCATACCCTAAAACTTTTTTAATTTTATTATAATTAGATATATAAAAACCTGTAGTCAGTATTCTGACTTAGCATTACAGATAGCTTTGCATACAAGTATTAATATTAATTTCACTAGCAATTAACTAGACCCCTTAGGCATAAGCGTGATGATATCATTAAACTTAAATATTAATACTATTAATACAAGGCCCAGTTTTTATAACTACCAATCTAATTCTTGAAGTTTATCTCTGAATCGGTTTCAACTTTCAAATTATGAGCCAATGCTGTAGCGGTTAGTGGTCTCAGACAAAAAAACGACCGTTAATTCGAACCCGGACCTGGGAGATTTCTTAATGTAATGCCTATGTGTACATACTTATTATAGAGACTCGAACGGTATTTTTTTTTTCATAACGTAACATACCATCACGCCTAGATAGAGGTGTATTGTAGTATTACCACACCTGTGACACTCCATACAAACTTTCCGATACCGCTGCACACTACAATACCAAATGTCAAACTTGACAAAATTACGTTTGTACACGTGCAAATGCAAATGTGTGCGTCAGAGTGCGTAGGGTTTGTTGGCAGTCCGTTCGGCAAAAACACCGGCAGAATGCGGGGGACCTGAGGTATCTGACGTTAGGGAGGGGTGGAGAGTGGCCATTCTGTTATTATTTATTCTGTGGTATAATTACGGTTCGCCGGTATGTTTTGGTTCCATGTATTAGATGGCGAGTCTATTGCCAATCAATCAATCCAGCACGAAGCCAACCTCCGAGCTGCTACTGGGAATTTCACAGAAAATTTCAACAACCCACTCCGATTTTCGTTTTCTCTAAGCTCGTCTACCAATGTGACAGCAACAAAGAAAAGAAAACTAAAGTAAAACGCATACAAACTTCGCTTTAAATCGGCATCGAACTCGTAACCACCAGCTTCCATGTCGCTGCGATTATTACAGGTAAATACAACACTATCATATTGAGAGCAAACTATGACCTTAATTGCTATTATTCATTTAATTAAATTTATTTATAATTGAATTAAATAAAGTAATTGTAAATTAATTAAAATGTGTGTCATGACATGCAATTGCACGTGCATTTTCCTTATTTTCGCGAGATAGATCAATTATAAATAATCTAACGCGTACTGTAAAAAGTGCTTAATCGATTTTCTCCTCAAGTACTAATAGAACTTTTGTGATATTACGAACACAGTATTTACGAACCGATACTATAGTGACATTAATGTTATCTCAAAGTTGCAATGGTTTATTCATGAAAAAATCGCTTTAGCACTTTTGTTTGTGTATACAGGTTTTTGCTTGTGAATGTACAGCGAAGATTTTACAATAATAATACTATCAATAGTATTAATTTATTTAGATAGTATTGCTGCGTACCACACTATCGATAGTCCTTTCGCTACAATTTGTAGAGTATCGATACTCGGCTATCGATCTTCCACACCACTACTAATGTATAAATTCATGCCGATATGACAGAAGAAGATCAAAGTACAGTTGTTCCTTCAAAATTCCTTACATTTAAGCCCTTTCCATACAAATGGCCTTACCTTTGAATTCCTGCGCTCGTGTGAGGCACATAATTGCATAATAAGTACGTTTGTGTACATATGTTCTTGTTTGAGTATACATACTGTAAACGCACCGAGGTGACTGATTAAGACGGATTAACGTTTAAGTGGCCATCTTTGTTCGGATATTTCGGACAGTCCTGTGCTTTGTGATTTTTTATGAGTTTAAGGCTGAGATTCAGAGATACGCTCCCGTATGTCAAATTGTAATACAAATTTGACATACGGAAGCATAAGTTCAGCCTAAAAGTTTTTCAAATTACTCACTCAGTTTTGTTAATAGACTTACATTTTGTCCATATCTTGTCTTTGAAGATGTCTAAAGTTGTGCATCACCTACCAGTTAAAATTTATTTTTTTCTGTACACTTGTTATTAAAACATAAATTGTAAATCTTGTTCTCAGGAAGTGAATTATTGTTAATTCTTGTGAGGAATAATAAAGTTCTTAAAACATAAAGTTATTATAATTGACCAACCAATATAGTAATATAAAGGTTTTCCAAAAAAAACATAAAAACAAAATAAAAATAATATGTTTTTTTTAAGTATGGCTCTGCATTTATTTAGTCCTTATATTACTCCTAAAATGACAATTAAATAGCGGTACAAATATCTATAATAATTTCCAAAAATTTATCCTTATTCTTACGTTTGCTTGGCGACCGTCGTCAGCGCTGCGGTCATCGACTCTAACCTTGGCATTGACTACAGAATACAGATCTACACCAAACGAACGAACCGCCCAGCATATCTTGACACCTGGCGAAATACGGAACTACATTCAAATATACTGAAATTGACGTTTATTTTGACAGTTTCCTTACCAATCAGCGCCACAATAAAGTGTCATTGAATACTGGGCATTGTAAGTCCATACCCGAATGAAATTGAACAATTATACGGGGAATATGTTATTAAATCTGTCAGTTTATTGCCGTGGGATACTTTATTTGTTGTTGATTGATTTCAAAGATGTTATTGTTTTTTTTTGGGTACCTACTAAGTGGGTGTGTTGTAACACTAGCTTTACCAGCTAATGGAGACAGTGATGAAATGATGGACGGTGTACATTGCCGCATTTGTATACAAAAGGCGTGTTAGTGTTGCTTTTCGAGATGACATGGAAAATATTACTTATACATACCATCACGCCTGTATTCCCCAAAAGGTTAGGTAGAGATGTACTTATGGTAAGTCACGAGCATAGATATATATAAACACTTACAAAAGTGCTAAAGCGATTTTTTCATGAACGAACGATTGCAAATAACACCAATGTATGTAGTATTGGTTCGTAATATCGCAAAAGTTCTATTAGTGCTTTAGGAGAAAATCGCTTTAGCACTTTTGTTAGTGTATACATGTTTTTACTCGTGACTACATTCGCAGTGGGCCGGTATGTTTAGGTGCCATTTAAGGCGGCGATATACGTGGATTGCGCATTTTGGGGGTACATTAAAACGTTTTTTCTCCCTAATCTTTATCGGAAAAAATCCAAAAAAAAAATGTTAATCTACACGATACAGAGCAAGTGCGTCTCGGGCCAGAATTAAAAAAAAAACATTTGAAGTATTAAAAATAAATGACCAAAGTAGCCTCCGTTTTCTTCGTTAGTTAGCTGTAAGTTTTCCGTGCAATAAATAAATAATAAGCAAAAGGTTCCTTCAGTATCATATCTAAATTTCTTATAGAAAAAATATTATTCAACGAAAACATTTCTATCAGTAGAGGTATTATAAATTCAATACAAGTGTTTTTTTAAAGAACTCCAAAACATTTTATGCCATGCCTTTAAACTGGCAATTGATATCATATATTATCTGAAAGTCTAACACTGATAATAATAACAAGCAAACAAACCTTTGTATCATTCCGTATAAAAACTATAATATTTAAAATTATTTATTTAATCGGCCGAAAAATGTAGACAACCCTAGTCTAAACGGCAGTCGGGCGCCCAGTCAATGTGTGAGTGCAACGCGTAGTCAGTGCCGGGGGGTGCGGCAGCGCGCGCGGTGCTTTTCATCGGGAACGCCCACTCGAGCAAGGTCAACGGCGTATATCGCAGTCTTATTAGGGAGATTGATTTTGAAAGAGTCAGCTGATTGTTATTCTTAACCTCCTTATTTGAGCTACGCTCTTGTCGGTGCAGCGTCTTTCACTGCTCTCTGTTGAGAGTCAACTCCTGGACCTCCATATTCGTCGCGCCTTTCAGTTTCTCATTTATCTGTGTTATGTAGCTCATTCTTGGCCTACCCCTTCCTCTCCTTCCCTCGTATCTTCCTTCTATGATGTTTTTTATGAATTCGTCGTGGTTAATTAGGCTAATCAAAGTTAAACCAAGGATTAAGATAAAACAATAACTTCTAATAGGCTATTTTAATAAAATAATTAGGCAGGATTAAGGGTTGGGCAGAGGTGTACTGTACAGCTCACGCACAGTTCGTCGGTATATTTGGGTTCTATGTAGATAAAGGGGGCGAGTCTATTGCCATTAACCGGGCCCAACTTTAAACTCCGAACCAGAACTCGTATCATTGCAGTCGCGACTGCCTTGCCTTTAGATATCAGTGCTGCCAACTGTACTATCATCTTTTTACCTCAAAAAGTACCTAGAAGTTAAAAAATACTAAACCAATCATTGATATCATTGTTCAATTCAAAGGAAAGTACCTTATTTTTATCTACAACTTTTTCAAAATGTAGCTGACAGGGGTGCAAAAATTGCTAGATCTAGCTATAAAGTAGCTAAGTGGGCATTAGTGGCAGGTATGTTCAAAGTCAAAGTCAAAGTCAAATGTTTTATTTCAATTAGACCATATCAATAGGTACTTTCGAAAAGTCAAACTAGTTGCACGGTTCCAAAAAGTTGATCTTATGGAGAAGAATAAGAAATAAGAAGAATAAGAAAATAGAAGAATGGCAAGAAACTCCATAGACACTCCTTTCAAAAAATGTTGGTTACAATATTATGATTTCATTTACAATCTTGTTTTGGATAGCTACTGAGAATAGTGCAGTTTGCATAAGATTTACCTATTAAATAATATTTAAAGAAAATAGTAAAATATTGCAATAGCAAGTATGAGCTGACCAGCCCCGACAGACAGTTCTTTACACTTGTTCATTATTTGGCCCATTTTCTGGCTGTAATTGAGTATATTGACAATATTAAAGTGTGAGAGTTTGCCTATGGCTTTTTAAGTAGTAAATAAGTGACCATTCCTACTTGACTAAATATTATTTCTAGTTAAAAGATTATTATCTACCTGTGTAGGCCTCACCCCTCCAAACTAGTGCGCAAGTACACGCAAACTGGTCAGCCTTGAGCAGGTTTTTGCGTACTTTAAATACATTAACAGTAATTACCTAACAATGAAACAAGGAATTATCATATTACGATTTAATACTCCATTATTATTATATTTGTAAATTATTTTGTAGTTAATCTCAGGTCAATAAACCGTGTTTCAACCTCACAAATTCTGCTGAGGTCAATGCGTGAGATTTTTGTTGCGTAATACTATTGATCAATCATAATAACTATATGCATTGCTGAACATTTTTGTTGCTAGTGTATCAAAAGAACATTCATAAATTCGTAACACTAGTGGCCCATCCCGGCTTTGGACGGGTGGACACTGGATATTTATAAATATTTAAAAGCCTACAAGTTTTTTCCTGCGACTCGGTCCGGGTGGATAATTACTTTACGCATAAATATTTTTTAAAACATTTTACAAAAATGCTTGAACATAAATGTTTATTTATTTATTCTTATCAAGTCCCTAAATACGAAGTTTTATTTTGTCTTCTAACTCCTACACAAACTTTCATTCTTTATTTCAACTCAAAGGATTGAAAAGATTTCAAAATCAAAATAGTCAAAATGGTTTTATTTTCACACAACCTTATACCTACAGGCACTTATAAAATATCGAGTCTAGGTGCACGGTTCCAAATTAATGGAGAAGAACCTGCAAAATACTCCATGGTTACTGTTTTAATATTTTTTTCGGTCTAATTTATCTCTATAAGTACTAAATTCCATCAAAATCGCTTAAGCAATTTACACGTGAAAACATAGACAGACAGACAGTGTTACTTTCTGATTTATATGATAAGGATAAGAAATGTATTTGCAATAAATATGGGTACAGACAGTTCTAAAATAGGTAGCAGGTAAAATATAGTGGTGGGAATGTAACTAATGAGTACCTAATAATACTTTTATCATTCTACTGATGTAAGGATTTTTTTAAATTGGTCATTTTTTGAAATAAAACTACTTTTTACGGATTTTATCGCGTTATATTGATATTATTTTAATCCCGACGTTTCGGACCCTTTACAGCGTCCATGGTCACGGGTGACTAAGGTGGTAGGCGTCTTGACGTTTCAATTACTAACAGCTACCCTACATTTTTGTTAATTGTTGGCAATCCGATTCACGCAGAACGAGCTCACCGTATCCTTCGGTCTTGCATTTTTAGGCTTGGATTTAGATTTAATCGAATCTATAATAGGGTTCCAAGCAGGTGGTAAGACCCAGCCATCTTCTCTATTGAAATTTGGATGTTTTTTAATTTCAATGGCCTCACGAATCATCCTGGGTAGGAATCGGTTTTCTTTTGCGAGGACTTGTGGTTGATCAAATCTGATGTAATGGCGGGCCTTGTCAAGGGTGTGTTCACAAATTGCAGACTTTCCGGAACGGCGGTGTTTGACATCAGCGATGTGTTCTTTTACGCGGGTCCCTATGCTTCGTTTAGTTTGGCCTATGTAAGAGAGACCACAGTCACAATCAAGCTTGTATACTCCCGCATCTTGTAGAGGTATATGACACTTTACAGGTGGTAAAAACTGACTGATCTTCTTCAGCGGCTTGAAGTAAGTTTTAATTGAAGCCCGCTTCAAGATGTAGCCAATCTTGTCAGTGACTCCTCTCACATATGGTAGTACTGCAGGTAAGCGCTCGACTGTGGCACGTTTCACGCGGTTTCTGTGACGAAGGCGCGGTATTCGGAGCTTGTTGTCGTGCAGTACTTGCTTGACATGTTGAAGCTCTGCAGCCAGGTGTTGCTCGTCACAGATCCCACGTGCTCTCTGAAACAATGATTTACCGACGGTAGATAACTGTGTTGGGTGGTGGTGTGATTCACCATTTAGGTATTTGTCTGTATGGGTTTTCTTTCGATACACAGTGTGACTCAAGGTGTTATTATGATTACGAATAACCAAAACATCTAAGAAAGCTAAAGAGTTATTTGCCACAAGTCCTCGCAAAAGAAAACCGATTCCTACCCAGGATGATTCGTGAGGCCATTGAAATTAAAAAACATCCAAATTTCAATAGAGAAGATGGCTGGGTCTTACCACCTGCTTGGAACCCTATTATAGATTCGATTAAATCTAAATCCAAGCCTAAAAATGCAAGACCGAAGGATACGGTGAGCTCGTTCTGCGTGAATCGGATTGCCAACAATTAACAAAAATGTAGGGTAGCTGTTAGTAATTGAAACGTCAAGACGCCTACCACCTTAGTCACCCGTGACCATGGACGCTGTAAAGGGTCCGAAACGTCGGGATTAAAATAATATCAATATAACGCGATAAAATCCGTAAAAAGTAGTTTTATTTCAATGTCTAGTATTCGCGTAAGTGTCAGAAATCAGTATGGTCATTTTTTTCTTTACAAACACAAATACAAATTAGTGTAGGTAGATATTAGTGTAGAATTAACATACCAACTGGTGGTGAATTCTAAGGGGGACCCACCTTGACCTTGCTATTTGATGAATAGTGACTCTTCACAACTTTAACTAATATTACTATTCACAACAATTGTTACTGTTACCACACAAATGTTAAAAAAAGAGTGTCTATGGAGTTTCTTGCCGGCTCTTCTCCATAAGATCCACTTTTTTTAGAACTGTGCAACTAATTTAACGTTTCAAAAGTACCTATTTATATGGTCTAATTGAAATAAAATATTTTGAATTTGAATTCTACAATAGGGAAGCCGGGGGGAATCGGATTGTGTGGATATAAACTCTGTGTGTAAAATACTCACTTAGTTTTAAATACGTCATTTTTATAACTTTTTCTTCATGTTACTTAAATATTCTGTTTTGTTTACTTTATAGTTGCAAAAGCATTGTTATAAGTGTTGCTTCTTTTATAAAAAAACAATTAACTTTACAAAAAGAAAGTTACCTATATGGTTTGAGTAACTGGGTGTACGAGTAGTATTTAGTTTAATGTTTTTTTTACTTTCTACGATTCTTTGAGAAAATAAAAAAAAAATAACGGGATTTTACAGGACTCTTTTGAAATGTTTGCTTCATGTTTTGAAAAGTTGAAAATAATAAGCGCCTGTCGCCGCTTGTGCCTTGATATATTTTTTTATTTTAGCCCCCACTTATTAGTACGTATTAGGCATGGAAAGAGTAGAGCATAGATATCCTATGTTTTCTGTTTCTTTCATATTCTTCGGTTTTATTAAAACATTCTTGAAACTTTCGAAAGATTTTTTTAAATAAAAAAACAAACGTAACCGAAAAGAAAACGTTGAAGTGTGTCAAGTGATGTATTATACACGTGTTATATATAGATAACAGTATTCTATCCGTGAAGATTTCCGTAGTATTGTAAATCCAGTCCAACACGTTTGCCCGGACGTTTTCACTTGCTTCATAATTAATCAACCGTTCGTCCTTGTACAATTCACATTAAAAATAAATAATTATGTTAATGTATCAATACTTTTATTTACATACTCGTCTTTCTAACTTGATTGGTTTTACGGCTTCACGCTTCTTTCCTGAATGGAGTGAGGCTGATAATTATGTCGCGGAAATTTTGTTTCTGAAGTCAATCTTGCCTGTACGATAAGTAGGTATAAATGATTTGCGCATTGACTGGGCTGTATGTATGTTTGTATGAGTTGTATTATCATAATCAATCCATATACTGTTCCACTGCTGGGCACGGGTCTCCTCTCAAAATTCACCACGTTGGCTTAATGCGGGTTACACCGTCGAGAAAATCTCTCAGGCATATAGGTTTTCTCGCGATGTTTTCGTTAATTACGCACATGATTCCGAGAAGTCCGTCAGTGCGTACCTTAGATTTAAACTCGAGACCTTAGACTTGGCATATCATTAGGTTATAACTGCTATGAATTGTATAGTTGGCGTCCGGGACCCACTCCGGGTCTGGTTGAAAACCAGAGCTAGGCAATCTGTCTGGCATATGCTGAACCAGATCCCTTTCAGCGCAGTCGTGAGGCATAGTACATTTTACTTCTATTTTGGTATTTTATCTATTTTTTTTTTAGTAAGTAAGTTATGTATGTGTCTCGCTTGCAGCAGAATAAATGTTTCTTTCTTTCTTTCTTCTATAGCAAAAGGTAATTTTTCTGAGTCAATATGTGTATAAAAGCATCCACGATATTGAAGAAACCTTAGTTTGGGGAACGAAAATCCATACATCCATAATTATTACTCATCATACTAATGTTATAATGCAAAACTATCTCTATTTGTTACCTTTTACTCCTAAACAGCTAAACAATAAAATGTTGCAAGGAGATAGATTGCATGCATCCTGAGGAAAGATAGGTAGTCTTAGGCCAGGTAGTCTTACTAATCCTTATCCTTATAACATTATAAATGCGAAAGTAACTCTGTCTGTCCGTTGTAAGTTTTGATTGTTTGGATGTTTGTTGCTCTTTCTCGGCAAAACGGCTGAACCGATTTGGCTGAAAGTTCAAATGATGATGGCTTATACCTTGGATTAGGACATAAGCTACATTTTAATCACAAAAAAATTTAAGTTTCTAAGGGAAACGGGTTCAAAGTACCTAACTCTTCGGGAGCGAAGCCGCGAGCAAATTCTGGTAAAAACAATATCAGGAAACAATATTGAAATTCCGTTTTCCTTTTTCCAGGTACACCGGATTTCAAATATCGAATGTAGCGGAATGCATGGACTGGACACGTGCCGGTTACCACACTTCACGTAATATGATGAGCGCACGTTCATTTTGTCGGCAAAATTGACACTTACCACATAAATTATTGTAAGGCAATTCTAACTTGTAAGCAAAATTGGTGGAATTCGTGATCTACATTATAGGCATTGTTTTGTTTTTCTCATAAGGCATATGCACATGATTGTATTCAATTTAAATGTCTACTAATATTATTGATGCGAAAATAACTTTGTCTATTACGCTTTTATGCCTAAACAGATTAACCGATTTTGATGAAGTTTGGTACTTACAGAATTACAGAGATAAATTAGAAAGCTTGGGGAACAAGGGCTACCTTTTCTCGCGAATAAATGCTTAGAATACGGGCTGTAATTTTATTGTTAGGCAATTGTTAAAAAATAAATGAAAATTTGTTTCATGTAGCGTTTTTGAAATGTCTGCCTTCATTAGGTTGAAACTTGAGATATGGGATGAAAGTTCGAATAGATTTGAAATCGCGGGCAAAATCTAGTTTCTCATATAAAATTATATACTGACCTTATGATGACAATGAAATTATACGAGGCGATTTTAATGAAAATACATGATGTGAAGCTGTCACAAGTTTTTTAATGTAATTAATTGTATTATTGTTATAATTTTTGACCAACAATTAGTGTAGTACACTGGCATTGTTATGTAGACAATGCTACTATCTACTAATTAGTTTACTAATTGGGTCGTTTGTAAATAAACCCTTGTAACATTTACAGGTATTGTTAAAATACACTTGGGAACAAATAAATCGAGGCACTTACTTTTTTTTTGTATTATGGAACGCATCAATTCGAAACATCGCGATAATTTATGTCGCCTAAAAGATTTTATTATTTGCCAAATTTTGATTTTTGAATAAAGTTTAAAAGGGTAAAAAAATAAAATTATCTCATTTATTTTGGTTATGGCAATTTGATTGTACTCCATAAGAAAAGGTTAAATTGTTTTTTTTGTCAATTTGTATTTTTAATTATTTGGTGTTTTTCTGGAGTGTTTTGACCCTACTACATTTTCAATGAAAATTACCACTTTTCGTTCAAAGCGTTAATTTATCTTTCAATAATGTTATTACTCAATAATTTAACCTTATTGTGGGTTATTCCATAAACTTTCAGTTATATATAACTTTCAGTTATATATGACGACGTCTGTGGTCTAGTGGTTCGAGTACCGGACTGCTGATCATGAGGTCGTGGGTTCGATTCCCACAGGACACAAACATTTACTGTGATGAATTTAAGTGTTTGTGTTTGTCTGGGTGTTTCCTATGTATTATAAGTATGTATTTACAAAAAAAAAGTATATAAGTATTATATCCATTGTCTAGTACCCATAGTACAAGCTCTGCTTAGTTTGGGACTAGATGGTGCTGTGTAAAAATGTCCCAGGATATTTATTTATTTATATAAGTAAGTATATAAGGTTCGAATTGATACCTTTCATATTACCAAAAATATGAAGAAAAAGGAAGTGGTTCGATTTATTTGCTCCTCAGTATATTTTTTACATGTTGTCTGCCTGTGAGCCTGGATGATGTAGGTATTGTAAAGGATTCGTTGGTATCCGAAGGTACGAAGCGTTGGGAATTTTGGGATTGAATACTGTCGATACACAGCGATAAGATCTGAAAGCCAGTGTTCTGTCCTAAAGCTTCTATTTTCGTGGCACTGCATACACTAGGGTCGAAGTAATTTCAATTGAATCAGTACCTCAACCATGAGTTCTATCGAATGGTTTTCGATAGGTTTTTACGCGTCGAAACGCTGTAATCTCATAGCCGATTTTAGTTCCTTACGTAACCGCTCTCTAGCGGTTGCGTTAGACGGTTTTCCGTACAAATATTTTACGGAGTCGCTAGCGAGTTTAGTGAGAAATACTCATGGTCTTCGATACCATCACGCCCACTTCCCCGAAAGGATAGGCAGAGGAGACGGTATCTATAGGTCCCATGTAATAAAGGGCGAGCCTTTTCCCATTAACCGGGCAAGAAACCTTGCCTTGCCTTATAGCCAATTGAGTTCTAGTTGATGCGTAACACTGACTTTGTGTGGATGGTTAATTCGTCCTAGGCCTTAGCTATTTTTTTTTTATTTTTTTTATTGTAGATTCCAAACCATAGGTTGTGTCTATGCCTTTATATGACACATCAATATTTATACTCGTACGTAAATAAAGCCTATTACGCATTTTTATGTTGCCAACTTAAGTTTTCATAATAAACTTGGCTCGTAAATATTGTAGGAGACAAAATTGACGACTCATCAACGAAGGTCGAATATACGCAATATTGTACGCGAGGTCAATGTCCTAGGGAGTTACCATGGCTATTATGAGCAATTCCTCTGAAGTCAATATATTATCTGAATTAGTTGCAGATCTTTAGAAGTTCGGTACGATAAATGTTATAAAACATACTATAGTTTTGGAAATTCGTTCGCCGAACGCAACATAATATAGAAACAAAAAAACACAGTCTATTGTTTTATTTAGTGTCGTCGTGTCGTCGTCTCCAACCTGTATATGTACTCTTTCATAGCAACAGATACTATATCAGCCATATAAAATATAATTATTTCCGCGAACCGTCTCCAATGAGTCAAGATAAGAAAGAGGTTGATACTGTGCAGAACTTTTGACACGCAAGTAATTGAACTTTTCAACTGCAGATTCCGATATCGCCAGTTGTCAGTACGCACGAAATGTCCTATGCATATGGAGCTTGTTAGCATATCGTTTTTATCGCATGTTTAATATTATTTTATAGCTTTATTTTAATGATAATAAAAGTCGACCTCACAAGCCGATGACGTTCGGTGGTCAGGCAGATAAGTGTGCAATTTTGGGGGGTTAAATAATTGAAAATTGGTGCCTAGAGGGGCTCGTGGCTAAGTTATAGCAACACTGATCTACCGATCTGCAAGGCTAAGCTACGGTTGCCGATGTCAGTCTGTGGATGGGTGATTCTTAACACATCGAGACTCCTACTTGCCTCGGAGAGCACGTTAAGCCGTCGGTCCCGGTTGTCATACGAACACCTGTGAAAATCGTTAGTGGTAGTCAGAAGCCCAAAAAGCCTGACAACCAGTCTATCCTTCGAATATCGGTATTGCCCAGAAATTGGGTTGCGGTGGTCTGATGGCAGTCGCTTCGTGTAAAATACTGATATTCAGCCGCACCTGGTTAGACTGGTAGCCGACCCCAACATGGTTGGAAAAAAGGCTAGGAGGATGAGGATGATGGTGCCTAAAACTACTTCACAAAGAGTCTTCTAAGTATAGTACAATTCAAACTTTATGTCGGCTCGGAACCACTCATCCCCGATGTCATATAAATTCGATACTGCGGAATCACCATTAAGTTTGAATCGTACTGTATATTATTTCTTTAGCAAAATTTTGGTACATGTCAATTACAATTTATGTAAAATCAAAATACATTATGCTCACTGAGTAATCCTGACATTTGACATCTCTACGTGTCAAAAGTAGAATTAATCAAGTGGCGTTCTGTCTTCCTAATAGGAAAGTATGTACACGTATGTATAAAGTGAAATACATTATCAGTGATTATGTCTCGAAATCTAAAACTATTAAGCATACAAACAAACGTATGGTAGAAATTTTCCATCTGCTTTCGTAATTTTATCGAAATCTGTTTAGCGCTTTAGGCGTAAATAGTAACAGACAAGTAAACTTATACGATAGATATTCCACATTGTACAGGGTCCAAGAACCCAGAGAAAGAAGCGAGAAGGAACCTACTGCATATTATTTTAGTTTTATCTTTATTATTATTGAATGTAGGTCGCATCTCTTAAAATACGCTACTCTACATTGCACTCAAAACTCTAAAATAACAGTAGGTGTTTTGCCAGTTGCCAACCGGATCTAGCCTCATTATATCTTAGATTATGTACAGGTCAAGCTCAGGATTCAGAGCCAACGCCTATCTCGATCATGACGCAAGCCTACATGCAACAGATTTCGCGTTGTCTGTGAATGTTGTGTCTATCTGTCCGTTCCGACTAATCTCCGAAAGGGTCGGACCGTTTTTGACAAGGCGTTTACTGACAGCTAGCTGATGTTCTAAGGAGTGAGGTACTTTTATTTTACCTTTTTTATTAAACTGTTGGCAACAACTAGTTTATATGTAAGTATACTAATAATATTTGCTGCTAAACAGGCCACGAGTGGCGGATTCGATGACGGAACAAATGTTTTGGAACGTGATGTGCATATAAAAAATCGATTTGAGTATAAGTTTAAGTATAAGCCCTATCACTAAAGAACATTCTCTGTAATGACAGCCCTAACGATTCTGCCAACGGTGGTTGGCGCTATTCGGTCTGAACCAATCAAAAGGCCAGGTCCTGTAGTCAAGTTGCAATTTGACAATCGAATCGACAAGCGAATAGAAAAAAAATGTATTCGTTTGTCGATTCGAATGTCAAATTGAGCAAGCGAGCAAGCGTTGGGCCAACGGTAATTCACCGGTCTCTAGCATTGGCTCCAACATTGTGGTCAACGCATCGTGGCCAGTTGTACCATGCCTTTAAATAGGAGCTGGTGGAGTGACCCTGCAAAAATATACGACACCGGTGATGATTACATACAAACAATACCGCATAGGCGTTGTCGCGTGTGTAATTCCATGTTCCATGCATCTTTATCACGGATTCACGGCACTCTGCCGACATATTGCATGACTGGCGATAATTTTTTTCGCCAGGTCAAACTAATATGGCGACGAGAATAATATAATTGACATACATGCAAGTTTGTGTTCACAAAGACCACTATCTGAATTGATTATTTTTATGGATAGGCCGAATGTTCGAGAAAGATTGACAAGGCAGTTGCTAAGAGACCTAGATTTTTTTTTTGTCTGATAACTGTTATTTTAATTAATTAACTGTTTGGAAACTTTAATATATGTAGCATTAACCTTCGTTCCAATTGCTACCCAACAACAATATTCAATTTGTATTAATTTCATTAATTGCTTAATGTTCGGAAAAGTTCTTACCGACTTCTAACGTACCTACGAAGTTAGGTACCTGTAACTTCTTTCAGTATTATTAAGTATTCTGTGGACTACTAGCTTTTCTGACTGGACTTTTATCTATGTATTCGTTGAGAAAAGCTTCAGAAATTTAAGCACTCTGGTGGTACCTAACCTATACAAGTGTACACACATTAAATTGAGAATAATTTGTTTCGTTATCTTAAATATCTATTTCTTCTTACATATTTCAGCCTTTTGTCCAACAGTGGGACATAAAAGAGTCTATGTGTAAATCAACCCTACTGCGTAAAAGGTACTCAACTAAAAATCTAAAAACAAGCTCTGTGATGTTGGAAAATATATTGCAGGCGAACAAGCTGTTCGTTAATAAACAAAATTGTTTCTCTGCTTGTCCCGCCTGCATTAGGTACCTATATTTTCCAACATCACAGAGCTTGTTTTTAGATTTTTAGTTAAGTACTTTTTACGCAGTCGGGTTTTTTTTTCATTGAATATTTATTTTGTTTCCTACTTTTTAATTTTTAAATCATCATAGAATCACTATAAAGATTCTAAATGATAATTTAAAACTAAAGATCATTATCATAATCAGCTAGCGCACTAAAGCGTATAAAATCAGCCAATTTTTATTTTATTTAATGTACCCAGTGACACTCGTGCCATCAAAACGAATCTAATGAGGTATCATTTATCTAAATCGGTTGAGCCGTTGAGTAGTTACGAGCGGACATAGGAACGGACATACATACATACACGTCAAACACATAACCCTCCTTCGGGAGTCGGGTAAAAAAACTTCATAATAAACGCTAATTTGTAGATAAAATTTCCTGAAACTTCTTGGAATTTCTTGAAATCAGTGAGTGAATGATACATCGGCAATCGCCATAAAGGTTTTATTTATAAATATGTAAATACTTCATATGCCATTAGATGCCGATGGATCTCCATTCGTTATTAATTAGTTATTTTAATAATGCGCTTTCCGCCATTGCGCCCCTGGTCGGCTCGTGCAATTTTAAACATCAATACATTTTGTATGAGATTTTGCTAATTATTATTTATTAAAAGGTCATTGTATAATTGAAAATAGGATTAATTGATTTGATTTTTAGGTATTTATTGCGACTGGAGAAACTTGTGTACTAGCTACTAAACTAGCTTTCCGCCAGCAGATTCGCTCGTGTGGTCTGGGTATTTTATCGGGATAGAAAGTAGCCAATGTGCTATTCTATATCATATATACAGACTATAATCTATCTCTGTGCCAAATTTCATCCAGATCCGTTCAGTAGTTTTTGCGTGAAAGAGTAACAAATATCCATCCATCCATACATCTAATCTTTCACATTTATAACATTAGTATTTAGGTCGTTACTCGGTAAAGAAGTACTTTTCTAATGGTTAAAGAATTTTTAAAATCGGTCGAATTCGAGAGAATTTTTCATTCAGATTGAGAAATGACGCAAATTCCCCAATTCTATAGGAAACCTTACAAATAACTTGATTATGAGAGCCTAATTACTTATTTACTGGGGCTTTAAAAGTTACTTCAGAATTTCCTCATTACTTCGCCTACCTACCCACCCTATTGCTAAACCGTCGCACGTGCTATCCGAATGACGTCACAAGTCAGACACTACATAAAATGCCTATAACTACAAGCAAGATGAAATTTCTACATACGCAATTTTTTGTAGGCGGCAAACGCTACTGCGTAGTTACTCCCGCAATTAAGGTAGGTATCTGACGTTAGCTAGGGGTAGCCATTCAGGGAGGTAAGGGAGGTAGGTACTACATATTTATACTAGTTGCATTTTGACATTCGAATCGATAAACGAATAGTGAAACAAAATCTACGGAAATAACACAAGTTTTCGACAAATCGGGCTATAACTAATGTCATTTCAATACATAAGATTGCCAAGTCACCAAACCTTATAGCCGGACAGACCAGCCAGTTTGGCCGGACATCTGGATAAAAAGGCCCGGACACCCTCCCGGCGCGGCCGACAGTCGACTCGCCTGTGCTCGGCCACGCTCGGCGCTCGTTCGTTTGTGAAATGTAAAAAGCCGTTTATTTTGAAACCGTTTATTTTGGCCGGACCCGCAATCAAAAAGCCTAACTATGTCCGGCTTTATCCGGACGCCTGGCAACGCTATCCATACATTTTATTTCTATTCATTTGTCGATTCGAATGTCAAATTGCAACTTGTCTAGGCCTGCAAAGTACTGTTAGTTAATAAATAAATAAATAAATATCTTGGGACATTTTTATACAGCATCATCTAGTCCCAAACTAAGCAGAACTTGTACTATGGGTACTAGACAATGGATATAATACTTATATACTATTTTTTTGTAAATACATACTTATAATACATAAGAAACACCCAGACAAACACAAATACTTATATTCATCACATAAATATTTGTGTCCTGTGGGAATCGAACCCACGACCTCGTGATCAGCAGTCCGGTACTCGAACCACTAGACCACAGACGTCGTCTAAGTTCTTCTGAGATGACGTCATTGCTCGATATATCAGCACCTACGTCTTACGATAGCCGAGCTCCGTTATATTCGGCACTTGGTAGGTAACAAAAACTGTGGTCGGCAATCTTATCGGACCGCCTGTCGGCACTAAGACGTCTCGACATGTCCGACAAACGTTAGACCTGTATTTTATTGTTACCATTGACTACTTCAGTGCCATTGTGAACTTTCAAAACGTACACGGAACAATAACTTGTTTTATATTTTGTTACCAGATAGCCTACGTTACTCTCCAAAGATGTAGCTTTCTATTCCTTCTAAGGGTAAAAGATTTTTTTAAAATCGATCCAGTAGTTACGCAGTTCAATGCAAACAAACAAACAATCAAATCTTTCCTCTTTATAATATTAGTATAGGTGTAAACAAATACTCTTCAGAATATTAGTATAGAATACCTGAATCACATATTTATGACCATCAATTGTATGTATTGAAAATAGCTATTTTCTATGACGATGCGTACATAGCCGAAATGAGAATTAATGGTACTACACGATACTTTCAATGTAATTAGAGTATACCGAGAATTTAATGGAATAACTTCCTTAGACCTAGACCAAGATTTAAGATCCATTCTCAGATATGGTGTTATCTTTTGGGGTAACTCAACTGATAAAGAAATTGTATTTAAAGCGCAAAAGAGATGCCTCCGATCTATGTTTAAGTTGAAAACGACAGACAGTTGCAAACCATACTTCATCCGATATAAGATATTGACGTTGCCATGCCTGTACATTTTAGAAACTGTAACATTTGTTAAAACCAATCCGAATTTATTTCCGCGACAGGCCGACTTAGTTCACCGAAATAGACGGGATAATAGTAAAATTTGCCTACATGTTTCTAGGACTGCACTTATGCGCAAAAGTGCTTTTCTGTATGGCCCCAGTTATTTACAATAAGTTACCTAAGCACTGGAAGGAACTCAGTGATGTACAATTTAAAAATAAAATAAAGTCATTTTTAACAGAAAAAGCCTATTATAATGTCAACGATTTTTTAATGGAATCTTCAATGTAACATATTTATTTACATAATCATTAGAATTATTCACAGACAAAATTAATGTTGTATAAAATAATTTGTATTGAAAACTTGTAAATTTAAAAAATTTGCATGCCATGACATATGGCAAACATGTCGGACCTATTATTTTGTGTGATCTTGCATACCCACGATACCTTATTCGTGAATGTATACGCATGTTTGTGCAAATAAACTATATTATTATTAATATTATTACCAATGAGTTACTCGCAAGAGTACATCCTTACTTCCTTATTTATAATATTATAAATGCGAAAGTAACTCTGTCTGTCTGTCTGTCGCAGTTTCACACCAAAACTACTGAACCGATTTAAATGAAATTTGGTACAGAGATAGTCTTGGGCGAATCTTAGTGATAATTTCCATATTTTAGGTAGTACTTATTTATAGTTGTAAAATTTTGAGCCAGAAATAAAATAACAACTTAACGTTAGTGTGCGCATGTATTAGTTATTATGTGCTCTGAATAAAACCTCATTGCTAGGCTATCACTATTGCATACTGTGTTCAAGTTTATTTAAAAAGCAATAAAAAAGCTACAATCATTTGATTCGCCGAAATAATTCGGTCAAGCGTGTATCGGATCATCGGAGCAGAGGTTAATTAGTTTTAACTGTTCCGGTTGAGATAACTTATCGGTAACGTTTAAACCAGTGTCGGTTTTTACTGCGGTCCTTTAATTAACGATGCCGGAGGACACGCAAGTTTCTTTTGAAGAATGCTGTTGAAGTCTTTAATGAGGTGTCACTGATAGGAGGGTTTATTTGAAGGGGTTCGTTTTGAAATAGTAACCGTTAATTCAGTGGCGTACCCCGCTCGGTGGGGTAAGGTGGGCCCTGCTCCCTGACCCGAAGCTAAGAATTTTTAAGGCAAAATTAGTTTATTTTTTTCAAAATTTGTTAAAATTTGACGACGGTTGTGGTCGACGGTGGTGGACGGTGGTTCAAGTACCAGACTGATCACGATGTCATTCAATGGGTTGGATGGCCACAGGACACAAATATTTATGTCATGAATACAAGTATATGTGTTCGTCTGGGTGTTTCTTATGTATAATAAATAAATACCTATATATTTACAAAAAAAAAGTATTGTAGTATTATATCCATTGTCTAGTACACATAGTACAACCTCTGCTTAGTTTGGGACTAGATGGTGCTGTGTAAAAATGTCCCCAAAATTATAATTTTTTATTCCTATTACTTATATGTAAAGTTAAGATTCATCTGAGGATCTTCTGAGCCTAAGCACAGAATACACATCTAAAGATTACCACAAACTATGTGCTAAATTTCATATTCTCCCATTAAATATTCGGCGGGAAGTAGCGGATGTAACTTTTATGTTAAATATCATATCGGGGACTGTAGATTGCCCAGACCTTCTGTCTAAAATTGCCTTCAATGTACCCACTAAAGTGGCTAGATTTTATACTCCCATTCATTTGCCTCTGGTGTCTTCCAACTATCGGCAAAATGCATTCATGTGGCGAGCGAGCAGTACTGTTAACAAGAAATGTAAACAATTTAACTTTGACATATTTGAATCAAGTCTGCAATCGGTGAGACGAGTACTTAGTCAGGATTTCTTTTTCAAATATTAGTAGTTAAGTGTTACTTTTACTACCTAGTGTTGTTTTGAATTTTATATCCACAACTTAGTAATTGTATTCAGTGTCTATACGCGGAGATCTATTAATGGCTAAATGTTTTTATTCTTAGTGCTTAGCTTATTATTTCTGCTGTTGGTCTTCCAAATAAATAATAAATAAATAAATAAATACATAATACAGAATGGCCGCTCTCCGCCCCTCCCTAACGTCAGATACCTCAGGTCCCCCGCATTCTGCCGGTGTTCTTGCCGGACGTACTGCCAACGAACCCTACGCACTCTAACGCACACATTTGCTTTTGCACGTGCACAGACGTAATTTTGACAAGTTAGACATATTATGGTATTGTAGGGTGCAGCGGTATCGGAAAGTTTGTATGGAGTGTCTCAGGTGTGGCCTAAGGCTAATATTCAGAAACGAGACTCAACATGAACTTATGCTTCCGTATGTCAAATTGTCATACAAATTTGACATACGGAAGCATAAGTTCATGTTGAGTCTCGTTTCTGAATATTAGCCTTAGTGTTATTGGATTTCTCCATCAGAAAATTCTTACCCAGCTTGCCTCGAAGTTTGTTGGGTCCGGTTAATGGCAATAGGTTGATCGTTTCCCGTTTTTAGAGAGGTTTAATACTAGGATATAGGCTCACCCCTTATTACATGGGACCTAAACATACCGGCGAACTGTGGGCATACATTAGCACACCTCTGCCTAACCCTTAAGAGAATACAGGCGTGATGGTAAGTCTAAATTCTAGGAATCATAATTCAGTATTATATTAAGTAAACGAATCCGGTGTACAGTTCTCGCCAAGCTTTATATTGTCCGGGTTGAAGTTGGCACGAGCCAACTTTAACCCAGCCGTAAAAATCGAAGATAGAAAAATATTGGATTAGAATGATTTAAAACGACAGCCTACGACTTGAGCTTTCGTTTATATTGATTAAAATCTAATATTTTTACTTCTCCGATTTTTACGGCTGGGTTAAAGTTCGCACGTGCCAACTTCAACCCGGACAATAAGTTTGGCGAGAACTGTATCATGATATGAATCTTATACATTGGCGCCATTGAGAACTTGAGTCATCTGATACGAAGTAACGAACTAAAATTATCATAACTACATGCCATGTTTTTCCAAAAAAAACAAATCGTACCTACCTATTCGTATGATTCACAAACATATAAGCACTGTACGTTTTTAATTCCACTCAGGCGCATGAAAATGTCACTTCGCGATTCAAATATAGAATAAGTAATTCGTCATGTGTCGGGGAATTCGGAAATGGAACGCATTCAGTCTTAATATATCCGATATTTGTTTGCACGTCTGTTAGTAGAGTCGTTACTCACAATTTGTTTTTAGTATTTTCTGAATTTGAAAACATGTGACATAATTAGCTTACTAACTGCTTGTCTCGACTGTGAGGACAGTAATATAAAAAAAAAATATCGAAGATTATTTTCTTCGTTTAAAATAATTTAAAAAAGCTTGTTTTTAAAAATGATTCTTATTTCAAATATTTACCTTAGCATTTTTCTATAGTGAGTGTTTTCTTTCTTTCTACTGTGTACTTACAACCTACAACTACCCACATTTTTTACCGGCCACCTACCATGAAGGAAACGGGTATTTGTTTATACCACGAGTTTAACTACTAAACTTTAGGCTAAAACAAACTACCGTACGACCATTTTATTGTCCATAGAGATACCATTAAATTGAACCGTACAATGCGCATGGACCTTTTTATAGATTTAACTTTTGTCTGTGATCGGAACTAGGGTTGGCACGCGTTGGAATTTTACTGAACTTGTAAAGCTTTGTGGTGCTTTGTCCGGTTTGCAGTATTTATTTGTGGAAGTTTGTTGAAGATTTTAGATTATAATTTTGATCGAGTGACCAGTATACCTACATTACCTACTGAAATAAAACAACCTTTTACGGATTTTCTTAGGGGAGACTGGGGACACTTGATCCCCCCTTTTGTTTTTTGGCAATTATTTTGTAAATATTAATCCGATTTTAAATATTTTGGTACTTAAATATGTGGAATTTCATTGGTTATACTAAGTATAATAGCAAGTGATATGTGTACATAACTTTACTAACTAGCCCATGAAAACTTCGTATAGGGAATGATATCATGTGTCCCATATATGTGTCTGACTTGATCCCCCCTTCTGGAAGACTTGATCCTGGGGGGAACAAGTCTCCCACATTCGGGGACATATGATTCTAATAAAGAAGAAAAGGAAAAAAATAGGAATTTTAATCATTGATTTATTTGCTTTTTATCTACTAGCCATCATCTATTCTTTGACATTTATGACTATGCTTATTAATCAACTACTAACAACTTATTTCTGAGAACTCAAATCACATGTTAATTTGTTAAAAAGAAAATATTACTTAAAGTTCTAGTAATTTTTTTACTTAAAACTAAAAAAAAACATTAAATAATTTTTGCAATTGGCACAACAAAACAAAATATCCCTTTGGTTAAATTAAAAATTAGTTATTCTTTCTTAAAGTTAAGCAGTCTTTTCTTTTTATCTAATAGCAATTATCTTTTCACTTTTTTTTTCTCAATATTAACAGAAAATGTTACTTAAAGTTCTAGTATTTTTTTAACTTAAAACCAAAAAAAAAAACATTAAATAAATTTTGCAATTAGCACAACATAACAAAATACCGCTTTGGTTAAATTAAAAAATAGTTATTCTCTCTTGTTAAACAGTCTTTTCTTTTTATCTAATAGCAATTATCTTTTCACTTTTTATTTCTCAATATTAAATTTTCTTAATGATTTTGGAAACTTAAAACTTCTTTTGTTTTATATTCTTATTTTTTTATATTTTTATTTCTTTTGTTTTATATATTCTAGGCATATTGAATCCTGAAATTATTAAAAAAAATTACATTAGGGGACACTTGATCCGCCGGGATCAAATCTCCCATAAGAAAGTGTACCATGTGTACCCTAGGTATATTGAGGTTATAAAAGAATATTGTAAAAATATCTACTACTATTAACACTTTTCTATAAAACAGACGTTTAAACACATAGATAAGGAATAGTTTAAAATTGATTCTAGTACAAAATATGTTTCCTATCCAATTGCGAAATCAAAATAAAAAATTACGAAAAATATTTTCTGGCCACACGAAACACACAATCATCCGCCATCTGCTCAACTCTCAAATTTGACAGGAGTAGGTACCAACTTTAGAAAGTTTGAACGTACCATAGACTATCAATGTTGCTACTTATAAATCATATAGTGTACACAAAAGCTTTGTAAATCCAGTGTATCTAGTCTCCCGTAAGGATCAAGTGTCCCCAGTCTCCCCTATTATTACATAGGGTCCGAAAACCCTAAAATCTACTGGCGCGCACAGGGTAGTGGACTGAAATGTTATTATAAGAGAAGACCCGTGAAAAGAAACGGTTTTTGTTTAAATAAATAAATACTGAATATTAAGATTAAAACTTAAAAGAAAAACAAAAGTGTGGTGTGAAATAAACGACTCATACTACTTAACAATGTTTGTACCACATATTTGAAGTGTAGGTACCTACCTATGTAGCATTGATGTTAATAAATGTCCTTTATTCAAAAATATTAATATTGGCGTCAGCGCCAAGCGCGCCGTATGCGGTTAACCATTTTGTTTTTGAACGCAATACATTTCCCCTTGACTCGATACCTAATATAGGTTCATATTTTGTCCTATTTAAACTATTTTTTATCTAAGTATTAAAAACAAAACTAACAAAAACATTATGAATAACTTTTATCTTTATTGTTTTAAACCCATTAACGGTTACGTAATTTTAAAATAACGGTTATTTTCAAATCAATCAATCGCGGCTAACTTATTAATCATAGACTAGAATCAACATAATCGATAAAAACTTGGTTTCACTTGACACTTTGCCCTAGTTGCACTCCTGATATAGTGTAGGCTGCATCATGTAGATATAATACAGAAGGTCTACTCTATGACTAGTAGTTACTTTCACCGGGTGCGATAAAGAATTCACGCAGAAATATCGTAGTGACTGAGTGATCGGGTTCTTCGCTGCGTGTCACTATCAGCGCCGTAAGCCTATAAAGGTCTGTATAAATGTACTGTACTGTGAAATCACCTATAGAGGAGGTCTCTTAATCAAAATCACAAAAGAGACTTAATGCTAAAGGGCATTAAGTCCGCCTTATGTGCCATTTTATGAACATAAAGTTTAAATAAATAAATTAAAGAGGCGCAACAGACGCTTTATAAATTGCAACGTCTAAACCTAATAAGTACATCAATTATTTTTACTTTATTTTGAAACTAACAATGATGGTTATTTTTTTTAATCCATCTCAGTGATATTCGAATTATTATGAGGATCTTGCGTTTTGTGTTTCGAGGACTCCTAGTGCGAACTTAGTAGCGGTGACCTTTTACCATCAAGCGGTTGCTATGCTCGCATGTCATCAAATTACAATTTGAAGAAAATGCGTTTCAACCTCTGGATGGGTTTTGTACCAGTAGCCAGTAGGTGTAGAACCTTAATATAGTACACAGTACAGAACCTTAGTACAGTAGGGACAGAACCGTAGTACAGTAGGTACAGAACCTTAGTACAATAGGTATAGAACCTTAGTATAGTAGCTACAAAACCTTAGAACAGTACACAGTACAGAACCTTAGTACAGTACACAGTACAGAACCTTAGTACAGTACAGAGTACAGAACATTAGTACAGTACACAGTACAGAACCTTAGTACAGAACATTAGTACAGTACACAGTACAGATCTTTAGTACAGTACACAGTACAGATCCTTAGTACAGTACACAGTACAAAACCTTAGTACAGTACGTACAGAACCGAAAGTTACGAACTTTACTTGTTTAAAATTTCCCTTCTGACTCCAATCTGTGCAGGTACATACGTATGTTGCAACGCATATCTGCCGTACGTCCGGTGTAACGTTGCATTATTGCCCTCTGATTTATTTATTACCTATTCACCAATGTCTACGAGGCGATAATTTGAGTAAATATTATGTTTGTTAATTGATCGATTTTGTGTGCGTTCGGTTGTACGAAGTATGAATGAAACTGGATGTTATGTTATGTTATGTTATTAATAATACGAAGTTATAGAGATTTATTTGCGATATCTTTTAGAAGTAACTGTCTGTCTGTCGCGCTTTCACGCCAAAACTACTGAACTGATTTAAATGAAATTTGGTACACAGGTAGTCTAGAGCCCGAGAAAAAGCTAGTATTCTATGTACAGTCCAAATTTTGAACAGCATTTCAAAGTTTTGGATTTATTACGTGAAAGTACGGCGTTTTGATTTAATAATAACTACACGGTACACTATTGCGATATCAGAATGTGTGTAAGTCAACCTATAGACGAAAAAAAGCGAGAAATACGGTTCTTACAAATAAAATAAAAATGAAACTTACTATTCATGTACGCCTATTTCCTTTTGATGTCTCTGAATATTATAAAAATTAAGACTGTTTAGTTTGGGCCTATAATATAACCTTCTTATATTTTCCAGAACAAATACTTGTTCATAAAACAGTTAAAGGTCGGTAGTGTCGACAGACGTCCCCTCACCGCGACCCTCTAAGCAAAAAAATACAAGCAAAATCCAGAAATCCTTACAACCATCCATCATAACTCTAGTAAATGAATGTTATCGTTCAAACATTGAAATCCCCCAGCACTCGTCAGATCTACGTCACAGCCTGTCGCGATGACGTCACCGTTACACGTATCTCGGGGACGCCCACGCTTCCATGAGCGTTGAGATAAAAACGGTTTTATAACAGTTACGTGGTTTTATTATCTATGTTATCATAACAGCTTTTAGAGGTTAAGCTGCGGTGGCCGCTGTTAGAACGTCGATGGGTGATTTATGTAGGTACCTATCGAGACTTCTTTGTTCGAATTGAAACGTCGCGCGTCGTGTCAAACCATACCTACTAATAGCTATTTGTGTTGTACGTTTAAGTAGGTAAAATACCCGGCAACAGCTCTAGGTCGTTTGTGCGAGAGATCTTTAAAGAAAACCACAATTAATTATGTAACCCCAGACACAAAAAATATAAAAAAACCGGTTGAGGATTCGGTACCATTTTTAATTGGTTTCAATAAAATTAGTATTTTTCGTTGATAGCGGCACTAGAAAACACTGATAACAAACCACAAATATTCTTATGATCCTTACACGTTATATCTGCTGTAAGTTTCTGAGAAAATGAACATTCTGCAGACTATTTATTGCTAGAGCATCAGCTCAAAATTGGCATGTCTTGGACAAATAATAGTCCACCCAATTTCAAATCAATCGGGTCTGTGAAATTAAAGGCCATTTGTCGAGTAGAAAATGAGCTGATGCTGAACGACAGGATCAAAATCGTCCCATTCGTTTAGGAGCTACGATGGCACAGAAAGACATGTCAGTTTTAACAGCCCTCTTGGTGTTGGGGGTTAAAAATAAGCTTTATTTAGCGGCTAGCGCAATATATTTTGCGAATCTAGCACAGAACGTGCTAACAATTTTGTGTGGAAATCATAACATTTTATACCGCGAGCGCACTCCCGAGAAAAATACTAGCTTTCGAGGCGAGCAAACTTTATAGACGCCGTTTGGGATATTTGTGACATTGTACACCGAGGTTTTATTCAGTTGGCGTAATGCTCTGTATGTACTAGGAACTGTAGGATTGATGACATGATAGTATTAAATGAAAATGTTGCCAAGCCGAGACAAATATTTGAATTTGTTTGACTCACCACTGAAAGAAAACACCATTTATTGGCAATTATGACACAAAGTTTTCCGCACGCGGATTCGCCCGCGTGGTCTTATAATTATTTTCCCCCATTTTTGCAACATTTTTTATCACTACTCCGCTCCTATTATTCGTTGCGTGATGGCATATAGCCTACAGCCTTCCCCGATTAATGGACTATCTACCACTAAAAGAATTTTTCAAAATCGGTCCAGTATTTTCGGAGCCTACTCAATACAAACAAACAAACAATCAAATTTTTTCTCTTTTTGATTGTTTGTTTGTTGTCTTTCCTCTTTATAATATTAGTATAGATAAATAGTATAGATAGATAAGCGATATTATTAAATGAAACAGATGTACAGTTTGGAATTTTTTGTATAATATACTAATTCAGCATCTCAGGAAATTAATTTTGCCATCGCTTATCTCGTGCAGAAACTCTTTGGAGACGATATAATGTCGTAACAAAATTTTGTCGTGGCATGTATTTACACGTGGTGGACTCCGCGATGCTAAATTAGGAACCATTGCATTTAAACTGTAATTTACCGTCGAATTTTGAGTCGACATAATCGACCTACGGCAGACATCCTACGCCTGCAGTTAGAATACGGGTCTTGAAACGGATTTACTGCTACAAATTGCTTGCTTAACGTTTGATTAAAATAAATTGATTCTTGGACATTACTATGAGATACAAAACTGAATCACGACAACACCCACAGTAACTGCATAATCAATATGATAATATTGAGGTAATATGTCTTAGAGTTGGCATTGCTAAGTAAGTTTTACTGCAAAAGTAGAAAGATTGTTCGTAATCATCTAAATAAAAAAAACCCTCTAATAATCTTACAAATAGGCCTAGACTAGATGTTTTATAAGTAACACCATGCACCTAAATGCTAATAATATAATCACTAGCGCAAGAAAGTTATGACTTTATGAGTGACTACTCTCTGTAATACGGTAGTACTGAGTACTCAATACCTCAATCTATAATTATGACATTTTACGTCAATTCCGTGTATCTACGATTTCCTGATAAATTGCATATACGAGTATTTTGCATACTACTGGGGAAAACCATGCCTACAACCGGTTCTAGGTACAATGCGGTGAATTATGGTAATAAGAAATATTTTCAGTTCCTGCCGCCTTGCAGTTGGTAGTGGTCGTGATGCCGATGTGATTTGCATAAAATATGTTAAGTAATAAGCGGAAAACCGTTTATGTATGTATGTTATTTGCGGGTAGTTTGTGTTTTGGGTATAAATCTTTAGGATTTATGGCGATAAAGATGTTGTCTAGCACCCCACGTAGTTTGCTGTGTGGTCGGCTCAGTAGTGCCCGCTACATAAGTATATTTCCGATAGTATTTATTGGCAATAAATCAATAATAATGTAAATAATACTGTATTGAAATGAACTGAACTGCATATATGCAATAATTTATGGTTTAATTATTGTTATTATTGACTAATCAGTGTAATCGAGTAGTTTAGTTATTTAGTAATCGAGATCTCAAGCTATTTGGAAAGAGAGATTTTTTAGGGGAGAATCCTCATAGATCGATCTATGACTGGGAGGACTTCGGAGTAAGTCTTACTTGTAGGTACCGAATAAAACTCATAGACACAGAATAGGATACTCTAGTCCTACGAAAAGCTATAGTATAAGGCTCAAGACAAAAAGTAAATGAATGATAAGACAGGCCGTTTTTAACCGACGAACCAAAAACTGGAGGAGGTTTTCAATTCGGATGTTTATATATATTTTTATGTATGTTCGCCGATTTCTCCGTCAATTATTGTATATTTTTATGTGGGTACGGAGGCCTGGAGACCTGTTACACAGGTAATCCTAGTGCAGGCTCCAGTCTCTACAACATTGATGTATTTGTAAGCAAAGTCCTATCCTGTAAACTTTATTTTATTAAGTGGCGGAGAAAATAAATAAATAATTATTATTATTCTGATAGATCTCTATTTTTCTTCTCTTTTTGAGAGAGTATAAGAGACCTCACATGAGGCCGTAACCAAGCATTATTATTATGAATTATGGGCTGATTTTGAAAATTCTTTTTTATGTTTGGAAAGGTATACATCCGAAATGGTCCCATTTCCACCCTTCAAGGTAGGAGAATAGAATAGGGGATGGTTCATTTTGTTACTGAATGTGAACCGATTGTAATGAAACTTGGCACAAATGTAGTTTTGATGTCATACAACATAATCATGATCTGATGATGGAAGACAAACGAAGGAAAGCTTTACGGTTTACAGCAGCTATCTCGTATTTGGGCTTATTTTTGTATAACTCATGAGAACTTAAGACCTGGCTTAGTTAAAGTATAGTAACTAAATAAAAAAAAATTCCTTCATTAAAAATAACATTAAGAAAAATAACTTTTACTTTTTAGTAAGAAAGAAAGAAAAACATATTTATTCAGACACACAACATCCTACAAACACACACCACATTAGTAGCCACATTTTTTTTAAATAACAGCTTTTTAACAAAAAATTTAAACTGACGACAAAAGTAACTGAAGCGGTAAATATACATTTTGTGTTTCACCACCAACCATTTAAATTACTTAGCAGGTAATTTTATACCTACTTTGTTCCAGTTTTGAATTTATCCCACAATAGAAACAAGTCCTTTATATGTATTTAACCTTCTTTAAACATTTACTATATATTAAGCAGTGATAGCCTAGGGGTATGACCACTAGACTGCCAGGTCAAAGGTCTCGAGTTCTAATCCAAGGCACGCACCTCTGACTTTTCGAAATCATGTGCGTAATTATCACTCGCTTTAACGGTGAAGGAAAACATCGTGAGGAAACCTGCATGCCCGAGAGATTTTCTCAACGGCATGTGACGTCTGCCAACCCGCATTAGGCTAGAGTGGTGGACTATAGCCTAATCCCTCTCATACTGAGAGGAGACCCGTGCCCAGCAGTGGGACAGTATATGGGTTGATTATTATTATATATAGACAGCCTTTCGCAGACTAAAAAGAGCAAAAATTGACCTTTGCTACCGAGCCGTCATTTCCGGTGGCGGCCGGGCCGGACATGCCAGCCATAATCTGTACCCAGCAACTATCGGACCATAGCGTGATGGTAAAAAACTTGCTCCTTTCTATACAAACCGGTATCGATTATTGCAATTTTTTGTCTCGAAGGTAATATGAGGAAAAAGAAATGGTTTTATTGGTTCCGTTCATTGGTTTGTATCAGCTTGAAGGATTTCGCAACCGGTATAACCGTTGAACTGTCTCATTGGTCTGGTGGGCGTAAATGCGGCTGCTGAGCGTGAAGGTCAAGATTCGATTTTCAGTTCGAACAAAGTGTATGATGTTGAGTTTCGGTCTGTAGCTATCACCTACACACTACTAAAATTTATTCGACGCCCATCCATTGATTTAAATACTAAAGATAGGACCGTCTTAACATTTGACACACGCGTTCGCCGTATCGCATGGCATTTATTTGTGTGAAATTATCTGCCAGCTAATTTAACGGGAGCTTATCAGTAAGCTGTCGAACAGGCCGTAAGTGTGGAAAAACCCAGCTAAACTAAACTAAGCTCCTAAACCGTAGGTAAAACAATATACTTTTGCCTCTACGTTGGTTATTACATAATGAATTTTTAACTTAAAATTTTAAACCGGTTGTAAAGTAACTAAAAATCGAAAAATAAAATAAATATTTTGTAGTTTTTAAGTTTATAGCTTAGTCGGCGCCAAACAAACAACCAAAATCATAATTTAAAGTTGTATTTATTTATGTATGTACTAGCTATTACTTTTACTCATAATTACTCTTTTTATCCTATGTGTTATTCTAATGTATAAGCTACATTACTGTAAAGTTTCATCAAAATCCTTTCAGTAGTTTTTGCGCTAAAGAGTAACAAACATCCATCCATTCTCACAAAATTTCACACTTATAACCTTAGTGGGATGGAATAGTAAGGACCTTTTTTACAACCTCTGGATAGCCGCTAACTGCCGAATAAATTCAAATATGTACCAAAATTTGTATATAATTATGTGCCAGCTAATTTAACGGAAACTTATCAGTAAGTATTATGATAATGACGCCTTCCACCTTCTTTATAGTTATATGCGTCCCGTGAATGTTCTAAATGCAAGTGGAAGAGCAAGTTCCATCGCGATACCGTTTATATCCTGAAACTGGATACGTATCTAATAGATACAAGAACTTGTAAATCCCGTTTTTTACTGAGCAACTTTCGTTTTTACATTTCCTTATCGAATCGTTATTTCTGAACTACTCATTTATACCCGAGGGAGTGTGCGTGTGGTCTAAATCTACTAAATATTATGCAAGGAAGCTAGGACGGAAGGAAGGACGCATAAGGACTGGTTCACATCCACAATGCACTCATTACACGAATCAAGACACCCAAGTCTAGTATAGGTCGTCGATTTACAGACAAACCGTCGAGAAAGCCAATGCTTTTAACAGGTTTTAAATAATTTGGCAGCGGAGAGGAAATGTTTATATGGATACGACTAAGATATTTTCTTTTGTTTATTTTACAAACTGGTCTTGACTGCACCAGACCCTGAATGACTGCTAAATCTACAATATATTGTCGGGACTATATTTATAAACTTTATCTATATTGTATTCCAATCGATCAATAACTGGACAATTGGGTTAGATTTTAGGATTATTCGTCGAACTTAAAACGAATTTTGCCGCAATTTGACTAATTTACAATTCCTTTAAAATTAGTTTAGAAGGCAACTTCTAGTAATATACTCGTATTTACTACTTATAGATATCATGAGTCAACATCTACACCTAAGTGTGTACTTACTTACATATTTCATGCAACGTCATCAAATATTAGCATAAGAATTCGTCCCCTTCAATTCCATTGTAATCTGACCCCTCTATTCGCAATAAAACCATCCACCAAAAAGGTCAATATATCTTCACATTTTCTTCGCTGGCAAACTTTAAAACTCAAGTCACGAATGCGTTCAAAATAAAGATTCGATTGTTGACTCATCACCGTCTGAACCTAAACATTTTCCCGCGTAAAGTCCGCAAAAGGCAAGTATAAATAAACACTTCGAAAACTGAAACAGAAGTCCTTTAACACCTTTACCTCCAAGGAAATAAGGACTTATTTAAAGGCTTTGTCTCGAGCGTGATAGCAAATAGATTGTCAATGTATTAATAGTGCAACGGTGCGTTCCGCGAATTCGTTGCGTTCATTTTCCTCGTCGAATGGAATGCGCCTCCTGACGTCATTTGGAACGCACCTACAAATAACACGACCAAATTAAATTGTGTTCATTCTATATTTAAATTTGAATTGCAAACAGGCTTTAGCAATAAGTAGAATGTTATTAACCTGACAATTGCAGAAGTCAAAGCGTTGTGTTTAAGTTCTTTATCGTACTACGTATATTTTATTTGGTCGCTTATTGAGTGCAGGGTAACGGTTCTTATAGGTCATTTGAATGACCGATAGGAATGTTTTATTAGTTCTAAAAAAGAAGGTGTTTTTATTACTTATCGCATGTGGAATTTACGCTTATGGCGTGTTTAGGCAGGTGAAGTGAAGACATGCAGGTTATATGTTAATATTTATAAGGTTGATATTATTAAAAATTATAGGTATTTTTTATGATCCTTCTAAATGTCTTCATTAGTGACGCCACGTCTTACATTTTAATTAAAGGTAATGTTTAGGAAATAGTTGCTGACAGTCGACTATGTCATAATCACCCATCCATTCCCCGACTTTGTTGTAAGGTGTTAGAAGCATCAGTGCATATACAAACCATATAGTACATGATGGATGATTATTCGGGACTTAATTTCCAAAAAAGATACGCTTCTCCTCTCTTCTATTTATACTTTGCTGTGCCCGACAGGGTCCATAATTGACACTTAATGTAGCTTCCCAACACCTGTATACATTATGGAATGCAATAAAGAACTGAATTGAATTGACTCGCCAAGGACTTTTGATTATTTTTATGAGATGACCCAAACTAAGTATCTATCTACTCTACCTAAGATACCGACGTAAGATTCTGGAGTATACTTTGGCCACATTGCAAGAAAAAAAAACTCACTGTCACTGGCAAAGTAGAAGGAAAAAGACAACGAGGCCGCAGTCCGGGAGTGTTCTTAGCTATGTTTGATGACAATTGGTCCAAGATGGCCGCCGCCATAAAATGGTGGATTACCTATTTTTTTCACAACTCGCTCAATATGGGTATCAAATGAAACAGCTTGACTAGTAGAACACTATACACTATGATACATCTAAAATCCAAGATGACCGCCACCTTGTTTTCATTTGTGTCGGTGCTTTATAATTTTTAATTTAGTTAAACGTACAATATAAAGGATGCCAGTTAGATCTTATTCGCGTAGTGTCTTACAAGACGTCTGTCTTCGCGGTAAAATGTCAATTCAAACAAACTAAAATAGCCACAAAACGGTAAAACCACTGAAACACAATTAATCAACAAAGGAAAGCGTATGCCAGACGGACAGTGTTCTTAACAATAGATATAACATGAAACAAAACGCAAAGTAAAGAAATATTTCTAAATCATTTGTCCTCTTAACAGTCCGTCGTAAAGTAACGAATAGGCAATAATTAGTCGCCATTTTGAAAATTCAACAATGCATTGTGAAACCGAAACTTTCCTATTGAAAATGCCAAAGTTGATATTGCCATCCTCTCGCAGGAAACGCAAAGGATTTTCAATCTTATGACAAAAGTTTTACGGTTTATGAAATTGTTTGGGGGTAGTATCACAGAATGTCGTAAAATTATCGCTTGGTGGTCACAGACGAGTGTTCCCAGGTTAATCTTCATTGTAGTAACGGTAGAATTACTGATTACTTATGTCAGGAACTACGCAGTTAGAGAAAGACAACAAAACCTGGCTATTGTAATTTTAATGAATTTTCCTGTCCATCATGTACGACATAAATCATAGAATTATTTATGATTTTAGTATTACCGTACCGTATTTTTCTTTTAGTACCGTATTTTCAGTGACCGTATTTTGCGTGCCTCGGGGAGCACGTAAAGCCGTCGGTCCTGGTTGTCATACGAACACCTATGACAATCGTTAGTGTTAGTCAGAAGCCCAAAAAGCCTGACAACCAGTCTATCCTTCGATTATTGGTATGCGGAGGTCTGATGCAGTCGCTTCGTGTAAAATACTGATATCCAGTCGCATCTGGCTAGACTGGAAGCCGACCCCAACACGGTTGGAACATAGGCTAGTAGAATGATGAATACGTTTTGAATTTTGGGAACAACACCATCTATTTACAAGTCAATTATGTTTTGTTGTTCATCATAATTCATCAATCTATCCTTTTACCTAACTGTTGGGGATGTGTGCCTCGGTTTGTGGGAATAAGGTTGCCTTATTACCGGAGATTCCGGCAAACTAAAGGTATAATATATTAGTATACCTCTCTGCCCATCCCTTCGGGGATAGAGACGAGATGGTATGGTAAATTACTAACACAAAATCAGCACATTCCAACAAACACACATACATAACTAAAGTAGTAACTGACTAAAAGAACGCGCCCAAAAACAAAAAGAACGCAACTAAATATCAAGCTTTTATCAAATTTCCAGTATAAATTGATCTCTCACTGTAGGGAATGTTAATAGAATACGGGGTTAACTTACACTGGGATTGTAAGAAAAAAGGCTATGAGTGCAGAATTTTAAATGGCAACGATCAAAACAAGCCGATTGCAGTGGGCCAACGACCTAGGTATTGAGTAATATGCATATTATATATGCCGTGCATGTCTCCGCGAACAAGTCCGAATTTTTTGAATTCCACACCAACTGGTATTCCGGCTTTGATGATATTAAACGCGGGTGAGTGTGAGCTGGTAACATGATAATAATACTAACATTTTTAATATCTGGCATTACTGATACTAGCATTTTTGACGTTACGCGTAGGTATAACTCACGAGTGAATAGGTCACTTTCTAGGCGCATCTAACATCAGGTGATGTTAAGCGCTAGCCTATCAAACATAAAAAAGTACCTACTATAATAAGAAACAACAATAACAGTGAAATCCTAGTGCTTTGACCATTGGACTGCCCCGTCTAAAGTCACGAGTTAGAATTCAAGCCTCTTTTGAAATTATGTACATAATGATCAGGCGAAGGAAAACATCGTGAGGAAACCTGCATGTATGGGAGATTTTCTCGATGGCATGTGAAGTCTGCCAACCTGCATTAGGCCAGCGTGGTGAACTATAGCCTAATCCCTCTCAGTATCCGTGCCCAGCAGTGGGTCAATGACTCGATGACGATAATGATAAAAAACATCGACTCCTAGACTCTACCACGCTGGTCTAGTGGAGTTGGCAAACTTCACAAACTTTGAAGATGGTTCTGGCGTCCGTAATCACGATTTTTGAGCCCAGGACCTCACGGAAGCGAATTCTTAAACCTTTAGGTACACGACGCTCGTGCCAATATTTTAAGGCATTCCAAATGTCAATGAACGCAAACGATTTGTTTTTTATTCGATTCGAGTTGATACCCCGAAATACGTAAACGATTTTACACTAATTGAGTTACTACAACTCGATTTAGATTTTAATCGATATTGTGTATTTTTTGTTGCTGATCGTATCCATGATGTTCTAGATATAGGAATCATTAAAATTAAATGATAGGGTGGGATTGGGCTGGTCAGATGTGACTAAAAGAACCTCCGAATGGGTGATACCGTGGTACACCACGTCGAAGATGAAGAGACGAGCTTGACTCCTATCGTAAAGACTGGCCCTCATTAGCAGAGACCAGAGATCAGTGGAAAAGGGCAAGGGAGGCCTGTACCCTACAGGCTAGATAGAATGATAATAATATGGTGGACTATTCTTCCACAGTTGCCCAGTGATAGGGCAGTAGTGGGTCAATTTATTCCTTCCTACAGGTTAGGCTTCAGGTTATCTCTGGTTGAATAATTGTCAATCATCATCAACTTCTGTTCAACTGTAGTACCCGTCTGCAATAAAAATACGAAAATTAGGTAAAGCAAAGACGGAAAAACTAAATTCACCCTTATTGTTCTGTATCTTAATTAAATTACACGGTAGGTAACCCTTTACCATCAGGCCAAGCTTGTTTGCCACCTTATAGTTATTAAACGTTAAAGTGTTATTAAACGTCAAAGTGTTATTAAACGTCAAAACGTTATTACAAATAGACACCTAATTATATCGAAGTATTGTTATTTTTCTTTGGGCCGCAATAAATTACTCTTGTTTTTATTTTCGGAAGGCGGTGTTGATTACATTTGGGGCGTAATGTTTGTAAACAAGCATCTTCAAGGTTATTCTTACACGAAAACAATAATTGTTGTTTTACCGGGTGACGAAGTGAAAATAGGATCTATTATGAGATCTATTCTTATTATATTACTAGCTGTGTACAGATGATAACTTTACAATCTTGTGGCATTTTGGGAAAGAAAGGAAAAACTGAGAATTTAGCACAACATAACCATCAAGTTTGTATTCTTTAAAGGGTTAGACAGAGTATATGTACATCCATAGTTTGCCGGTATGTTTAGGCTATTGCCAATAACCGTGCATTACTTCAATCTCCGAGTGGCTACTGAGGATTTCATAGAAAATCCAATAACACTTTGACCTAGGAATCAAGACCACCAGGAGGCCTAAACAAGTTGCATTTTGACATTCGAATCGACAAACGAAATTAAACAAAATGTATGGAATTGACAATAGTGACAGCCCGGTTTGTCGAAAGCTTGTGTCATTTCCATACATTTTGTTTTTCGATTCGAATGTCAAAATACAACTTGTCTACAGGCCCAGGGGGCCTAGCCACGTTGGGTTCGACGAACGAATCGAAACATGTATGGAAATGACATAAGCTTTCGACAAATCTGACGTTTACAAATGTCATTTTAATACAATTTGTTTTTATTCATTTGTTGATTCGAATGTCAGAATGCAACTTGTTAACAGCCCCGGACCTCGATGGTACATTATATTCTTTACCGTAATAATAATTTTCATTACGTGTAAAGTAACTTGTTTCCTTTGTCCTTACCGTCCTTTATACTGAACGCCTACGATTGTGAATGCCCATAACACGGCTCACAATTCTTTTAACGAACTATTTTATTACACGAGGTTCAAAACAACCCAATTAGTGGGTCTTTATCAACAACTTAGATTATAGGCGGAAACACTGCTTCGATACCGAACCGCAATCTTCCTGCTTTTATCGCTGCCACGAATCCCATGGAAATGTGCTTAGGGGAAACCCGACGTTATTAATGTGTTATCTACAAAAATAATTAGGCTGAAAAATTGAGTTTGGTACTGCACCGTCTTAAGCTAATTATTCAGAGACGACGCTAAGCGTAAAGTAATGCTTCCGTATATCAGAGGAGGTCATCGAAATCGGGGCAAATGATGTACCGAAGGTACCTCCTCCTTTAGTCGCATTCCTCAATGCTGAGGGTCGTGACCTTCCCTAGGAATCACTTTTTCTCGGATGATACTTCGCCACCCGTTTCCATCATCCGCCGCCTGGACAGCATCGTACATCGTATCGACAAGCGTAACGCTTCCGTATATCAGAGGAGGTCATCGAAATCGGGGCAAATGATGTACCGAAGGTACACGTAATGGAAAAAATACCCTGTATTATGCTGGTTAAAACTCTAGTCGTACTTTTTATTTAATGTTTACTGGGGGGTGAGAAAAATAACTTTTAATTTGAAAAAAATCACGCCATTTTGGCACACTATTATGTTTCTTAATGATTTCATAGTAAAAACTGTTAACTTGGCAGCTATCTGCTGTCAGTGTCAGTTTCGGAATGTCAAACACACAATATTATCAGTTTCATAGCGATTTTATGGTAAAAACTGTCAACTTGACAGCTGTCATGTACCTCCGGTAAAAATTAGAGCTGAGTTCTATGGACTTTGTATTACAATTTGACATACGTAGGCGTTAGTTTGAGCTTAGTTTCGTATCTGAATCCATAGTGTTTCGATAGCAATTAATCGTCGCACACATCTATACCTACATATATACAAATTATTATTATTATTATTATTTTTTATTTATTTATTTCCATAAATAATATACTTAATACATTCATGTACGATACACAGTGGTTTCTGCACTAAGCTCTGGGTTTGTATCGCAGAAACCAATAAAAGTGACACTTATATATAATTTCACAAATATTGGACCTAATTTCACTAATAAAATTGAAGTGTCTGTTTGTATATAGCCTATTATAGCCTTTCTCGTTAAACAGGCTATCTAACACTGAAAAGAATTTTTCAAATTGGACCAGTAGTTCCTGAGATTAGTGCGTTCAACCAAACAAAGAAACTCTTCAGCTTTATTATGTTAGTGTAGATTCCATATTTCCCTAGAAACAACCGTTTAGAAACACAAATATAACAAAGGTCACATTACACAAAGGTGCGAATTATTCCTAACTTCATGTAACTTAACACTCGGTATTGTCCAATCGTATCCTGTTACGTGAATTCCATAATTGTGCTGTTTTTATACTAAACAATTCAAACTTCATTATAACAACTTATCAACTATTTCTGTACTCTAATCGAATTGCAACTGTAACTACTTGTAACTGAGATGCAATTTTGATTGTCATGTTAGGAGATAAAAACGTTATGACATGATAAGGTAACCTGTTGTAATGTTGAACTATGTAATTTGCGTGTTCGTCCTTCGGATGTACTCTGTTCTTTGTTGCCGTTAGAAAAATGTATATTTGAATCCTAACTAATTATCCGTTATAGTAAGATATGTTCTTAGCATGATATGTGGCAAGTATCACTCTATCACGCTATACACATTATTAGTTTAAAAAACTACAACCCGCCGACTACGAAAGAAAGAAATCAACTAAAAATCATGTAACAAGAACATAATTCCTATGTCACCTTTCTGATAAACAATCTACTGAATTGAAATCAACAACAAAAGGGATTGTTGTGTCCAAATTATAGCACCATAGCACCATGGTCGCATGCTAACCATATCCGTATCACTTTGCTCGACCCGGGAACGTACCCAAGACCTCTAGCGTAGCATTCGCACTCAGGACCACTAGACCAACGAGGCAGTCGAGATGATGAAGAATACGTGTAAATCAAACCTACTGCCCTTAGTACTGATGTCAATTGTTCATGCCATATTGCTTTCCGTCGGAACAAAGTACTTAAGACTGCGATATACGCCGTTGACCTTGCTCGAGTGGGCGTTCCCGATGAAAAACACCGCGCGCGCTGCCGCACCCCCTGGCACTGACTACGCGTTGCACTCACACAAGACTGGGCGCCCGACTGCCGTTTAGACTAGGGTTGTCTACATTTTTCGGCCGATTAAATAAATAATTTTAAATATTATAGTTTTTTATACGGAATGATAAAAAGGTTTGTTTGCTTGTTATTATTATCAGTGTTAGACTTTCAGATAATATATGATATCAATTGACAGTTTAAAGGCATGGCATAAAATGTTTTGGAGTTCTTTAAAAAAACACTTGTATTGAATTTATAATACCTCTACTGATAGAAATGTTTTCGTTGAATAATATTTTTTCTATAAGAAATTTAGATATGATACTGAAGGAACCTTTTGCTTATTATTTATTTATTGCACGGAAAACTTACAGTTAATTAAAAGCTAAGTAGCAGCAACTTGGTCAGCTGATAGCCGATAACAAGTTTTTGCTTATAGATATATTTTGTTTTTTCTAACTAATTAGAAAAAACAAAATGTGTAGGCAAAAAACAAGCAAGTACCTACTATTAACCGATTTTGTAATAATAACTCTTAATTATTTACTTAAAATTATTTTTTTACGTTTAACTCGCAAATCGCGAGACCTACCCCTCTTGTCGAGTATTGCCTAAAACTTCAGTTCAGTGCGGGACGAGACACTAAGCTGAATGGACCTGCGACACTTTTCTTTGTAAATCGAAGTACTTACATACTCGTAGTTTCGTAATACTTTCATCGCTTTTTAGTAATCATATAATGGGGTTATTTTTGTGTGTCTGTGTACATAATAATATTTAATATTAGCGTGTATTGGTGCTGTGTACATAAATTATTTAAATATACTTAGTCGTTATTGTAATTGTAATAAAGTAATTCTGTGCGTTATAATTATGTTTATTTATATTATCAAAATGGATGACAAAAGAAAATGTAAAAAACATAATTCGAAATTAAAGACTCAAGAGGACAATACAAAGGGTAAAATGGTAAATGGGTACGTTTTTAATCTATATATTTTTAAGATTTGATAACAATAGGCATAACCCAAATGGCTAACTCATATAGTGTGCGTAGACCATACTTCTTATATTTATACACTTGCCTATAGTTACAGTAAATCTAATTTACCTAGCTATCTGTTAATATTGCCGGAGGCCGTAGGTACCGCTGGCATCGCGTGCCCCGTGGAGGTATATTATAATGTATAAAGGATATTTTTTATACAATGCGCAATTTTTTTCAAAATAAATGTCAATTACATAATCAACACCCCTAGAAACCTCGAAATTGATACCCATGTCATATTAATGAAAAAATAATAATATCTGCCATCTTGGATTTCAAAACAAATGGCAACTTTGTAATCAACACGCCAAGAAACCTCGAAATTGATACCCATGTCACAGTTATGAAAAAATAATGTTCGCCATCTTGGATTTCAAAATAAAGGGCAATTTTGTAATTAGCACACCAAGAAACCTCGAAATTGATACCCATGTCACATTTATGAAAAAAAAATGTCCGCCATCTTGGATTTCAAAATAAATGGCAATTTCATAATCAACACCCCAAGAAACCTCGAAATTGATACCCATGTCATATTAATAGAAAAATAATAATGTCCGCCATCTTGAATTTCAAAATAAATGGCAATTTCATAATCAAAACCCCAAGAAACCTCGAAATTGATACCCATGTAATATTAATGAAAAAATTATGATGTCCGCCATCTTGAATTTCAAAATAAATGGCAATTTCATAATGAACACCCCAAGAAACCTCGAAATTGATACCCATGTCATATTAATGAAAAAATAATAATGTCCGCCATCTTGGATTTCAAAATAAATGGCAATTTTGTAATTAGCACACCAAGAAACCTCGAAATTGATACCCATGTCACATTTATGAAAAAAAAATGTCCGCCATCTTGGATTTCAAAATAAATGGCAATTTCATAATCAACACCCCAAGAAACCTCGAAATTGATACCCATGTCATATTAATAGAAAAATAATAATGTCCGCCATCTTGAATTTCAAAATAAATGGCAAATTCATAATCAAAACCCCAAGAAACCTCGAAATTTATACCCATGTAATATTAATGAAAAAATTATGATGTCCGCCATCTTGAATTTCAAAATAAATGGCAATTTCATAATGAACACCCCAAGAAACCTCGAAATTGATACCCATGTCATATTAATGAAAAAATAATAATGTCCGCCATCTTGGATTTCAAAATAAATGGCAATTTCGTAATCAACACACCAAGAAACCTCGAAATTGATACCCATGTCACAGTTTTGGAAAAAAAATGTCCGCCATCTTGGATTTCAAAATAAATGTCAATTTCGTAATCAACACCTCAAGAAACCTCGAAATTGATACCCATGTCAATTATGACAAAAAAAATGATGTCCACCATCTTGGATTTCAAAACAAATGGCAATTTCGTAATCAACACCCCAAAAAACCTGGAAATTGATACCCATATCATTTAATGAAAAAAATAAGTAGGTTCGCCATCTTGAATTTAATTTAAAAATTATTTTACATTATAAAGTTAAAATCAATAGGTACCTATAATTTAAAAAATAATTGCATATTAACACGCAAGGTAACATTGTACTTGAACTTAGTTAAAAATTAAAATAGTATCCCGAGCTGCTAAAATTTTGTTTTGTAGCTAGCACCGTGCTCACCCTATCAAAACATTGTAAGATTTACACACACTGATAAACCCTTTATACTACTACTAATACACAAAAGTATCGAGTATGTAGCTCCATTTTGCGGAAAAAAGTGGCACAGGTCCGTTCAGCACGGCGCCTCGTCCCGCACTAAAGTATTGGGCGACAGAGGGGCTGCTCAGGGAACTTGCGAGTATCGATTACGTAAAAAAATCGTATAAAATAATTAAAAAAGTTTTTCAAAAAAGTGAGCCGAGAGTACTCTCGGCATAGTACTATTTAATATTCTGATAGATTAAAAAAAATCCTACAGTTCATAGTTTAAAAGAAAAAAGGTTGTAACGAAGAAAACGGAGGCTACTTTGGTCATTTATTTTTAATACTTCAAATGTTTTTTTTTAAATCTGGCCCGAGACGCACTTGCTCTGTATCGTGTAGATTAACATATATTTTTTTTGGATTTTTTCCGATAAAGATTAGGGAGAAAAAACGTTTTAATGTACCCCCAAAACGCGCAATCCACGTATGTCGCCGCCTTAAAACCAAGCTTCACATAAATTTAATTAATGGGTCAAAAGTTGATGAAGTTGCTCCACATAGGGCAGTTTGCCAGCTCGTTTAGTAGTTCACCGAAGTTTGGAATAAGGTTGTACGTAACTAGAAGTGAGGCTAGTTTAATGGCTTCACAAACGATCATTGTGTAAAAAAATATTATGTTTTAAAGATATGTAGATACCTACTTGTTACTTTTAGATTTTTACCTGTTGATTTCGAAATCATGTGCATAATTATCACTCGCTTTAACGGTGAAGGAAAACATCGTGAGCAAACCTGCATGCCTGAGAGATTTGCATGCCTGCCACGTGTGAAGTCTGCCCCGCATTAGGCCAACGTGGTGGGACCATAGCCTAATCCCTCTTATACTGAGAGAAGACCCCCAGCAGTGCAGTGCAGATGCAGCCCAGCAGTGGGACCGTGTGTGGGTCGATGATGAAAATTACGGATTCGAGGCTAAGTTATAACTACGATTGACGATCAGAGTTCAGTCTGTGGATACGTGACCACTCTAAACAAATCGAGATCCATCTCTCGAAGAGCATGTAAACTTGTAAAGCCATCGGTCCTGGGCCTATAGACAAGTGGCATATTGACATTTGAATCGACAAACGAATAGAAACAAAATGTATAGAAATGACATGAGTGACAGCCCCGATTCGTCGAAAGCTTGTGTCATTACCATAGATTTTTTTTATTCGTTTGTCGATTCGAATGTTAAATTGCAACTTGTCTAGGCCCCCTGGTCGTCATTCGAACACCTATACCGATCGTGAGTAGTAGTCAGAAGCCCTAAAAGGCTGAATAACAGTTTATCTTCGTATCACGGTATTGCCCAGAAATTAAGTTGCGGAGGTCTGATGGCAGTCGCTTCGTATAAAATTATTTTAGAAATCATAATGTAAATATGTTCCTGTTATTTTTACTTTTTAGTTTATTTTAAAAGTTTTACAGACATTGACAGACAGCAAGGTTTCAGAGTAAACCATAATATCATCTATGTATAATTTTTTTTAAATTTTCGTCGATATTTTTACAACCGCCCACCGGATTTCGATAAAATTTATATGGGAACAATCTGTAACCACCAGCTTTCGAATAAAAAAAGAATCATCAAAATCGGTTCACCCAGTCGAAAGTTCTGAGGTAACAAACATAACAAAAAAAAAACAGTCGAGTTGAGAACCTCCCCCTTTTTTGAAGTCGGTTGAAAATACTGATATGTAACCACATCTGGTTAGACAGAAAGCCGATTTCGATTCGATTTCCATCAGGTGGCTTCTCAGACCACCATAACAAATTAGCATTATTTTGCGATGCATTTTGAACTCTTCATACACACACTTACGCCGTTTTCATATAAGGGTAGGCAGAAACCACAGGAAGCTGCCGCTTGCTGCGATTTTGCTTATGTACTTCTTTTACTTCGTCAACAACGACGTCTGTGGTATAGTGGTCGGGGTACAGGACTGCTGATCATGAGTGTGGGTTCGATTTTGAGACAAATATAAAGGTGATAAACCTTATTATTTGTGTGTGTATGAGTGTTTATTTTAAGTATATTATAAGTATGTATTTATAAAAAAATATGTAAGTAAGTAATATCCATTGTTTAGTACCCAAAGCTTTGTTTAGTTTGGGACTTAGTAGATGGTACTAAAATGTCCTCTTGAACAATTCATTCAAATAAAGTAAATTCCCACAGCTTTAAGAAAATATATACGTAAGATTGACGTAATACCGTTTCCCTGTACTAGTATATAAATTAAGTAAATAATGTTACTTCAAAGAACATTATAGTAAATATTTGTCGGTTATAGTTAAATCCTTGGAGCAACCTATGTAAATAAGTGACTTCTTAGAAGTATTGTACCAAGCCACAATCGCTTTAAGCACATTATTGTGATTGTAAGGAACTTAAGCGGCTCTATAGTAAAATAATTTATTTAAGAAACATTTATTGTTAGGCACGGCTACAACACTAGCGGCTTTGCTCGCTATCCCACTGAAGCCATACATTTTACCGGAATAAACCAGAATACCGGCTATTCCAGACTATGTTCTATCTCTGTGCCAAATTTCATTCACATCCGTTCAGTAGTTTTTGCGTGAAAGAGTAACAAACATCCATCCATCCGTACATACAAACTTTCACATTTATAATATTAGTAGGATTTTGGGAAATTCTGTAGCTCGGAGTTTGGATTTATGGCATGGCCCTATTAAAGTGACCTAAATATACCGGTGAACTGTGGTTGTACATTAGTACACGTCTTTTATCATAATGTTTAGTATTCTCCTAGTTAAGCCCTTTCATTTGATACCCATATTGAGGAAGTTGCGAAAAAATATGTAATTCGCTATTTTGTAGCGGCGGCCATCTTGGACCGATTTTCATCGAACATAGCTAAGAACACTCCCTATCTTTCAAATAAAAAAAACAAATTCAAAAGCGGATCATCCGTTACACACACACACAGACACGTGGAACTTATAACACCCGTTGTTTTTGCGTCGGGGGTTAAAAATCCAGTTATAATGTCACTTGATATGAGATTAATTCCGTTGGCCAAAGCCTAAGGTTTGTTTGTTTGAAAATAAAGTAACGTAACTTCATAAAATATATCTCCCGAGTATCTCTGGTAAGACAAAGGATCGTTCCATACACCTTAGTCGCTATTAACTTTTATTGAATGGTTCATACGGACACACGAAGAATAACACGATAGAGGAAGATTTATGTTTGTACTAAAGGTAGTATTTACTCGCGGCACCGCTCGGGTAAAATTCACTATTCCTGGTATTTCTTTCCGTGGGAACCTACGATTGAACCTATATATAAGGTTAATCCAAGGTATAAGTTATATATCGAAATATCAGCCCATTTCGTTGCAACATGAAGGAGTAACAAACATCGAAACAAACTCACATTTCATAATGCTAGTAGGATCATCTTCATTATATCAGCCAAAAGACGTCCACTTGTGAACAAAAGCCTTCCTGCCTGCATATGCCGCCTGCATCCAACGACTCCTAGCTAGTAGGATTCAACATCAAATACGTACAAGAATTCATAATAACAACTCACGGTCTTTACAAATTCTTAATGAAACCGTCCATTATCAGTGACCCAGTGTCGCCAGTGACGTAACATTTAATTTGATATTGGAAAATTCGACTCGTCGAAATATTCAAAAGTATTCAAAAGATCGTAATTCTAAACGTACGCATATTTTTAGACACTAATTTCGAGGTGCGTTGCACTGCGAGACTCCTCATAATATATTCGTCTACCGACGAAAATTACTAAATCGGATCCTAATATGACCCATTAGTAGTCGTCTAGCACGTAGCACATTAGCGAGTTTGACAGATGTCGCCTCTGCGAAGTAAAGGTCATCACACATTTATCAACACGGATTTGACACAGTGCGATGTCTTAATTTTTGCGTGTGATTATAAAAATGAGCTTTCAGGTGGGTGGTAAGAAAGAACACTTTACAATGTAACAACATCATAACATTTTAGAAATTTTAAGAAAATCCGTAAATAAAAAAATATTGCATATTTTTATTTTGTAAATGCGCTCATAATTTAGGAAAAATAAAATGCCATCTAAAAAGACTTGAAAACTTATATTTAACTTTGCACTTTGTAAATATTCAGCTAAAAACGCGAGATGCGAACTAGAATAAGGCAATGAATTTTGTTACGAAACTTGACATTTGATAGCGCTACGCAACTTTATTTAAAATATCACAAAATAAAAAATATTCAATACATTAGGGACTAGGGTACAAAACTGTCATCATTCTTAAAATCCGACGCTAACAAGTGAGTGACAACCCTCGGCATTCAATATGGCGGCCGTCTGGAGGTCAAGAGGACTGGTTGCCGTCTCTTTGTTCTGTTTTTGCGATGTACCCTGACCTACCTTTGTGATTTACTGGGGTCCGGACTCCGGACAGACTGAACCGTATTCAACATTTTTGTTGTTTAGGCCCCGCGATTTACGCCATTCAAGTTAAAAAAATTTTGAGACAGGATTTCTGGAGCGTTGTAAGGGTTAACATTCTTATGTCTACAACGGTTATCACTCATATTTCTTGTCAAGATTTTTGCCATAAAATCTTATTTATTCGAAAAGTTATTGATATTGTCAATAACTTTTCTTGTTTTGTTTCTTGATTGTCTCGTTTATCCTGCCGCGGCTTTGGGTACAACTAAGTTATAGCTGATAACTTTTCTAGATAATCATTCTTTCTATTGAAGAAAATGGTATGGAAATCAGTTTATTAGTTACTGAGATTATTCCAAACAAACAATCTCTGGCCGGAGACTAAAATATATATATTATGTGGTGTACTTTATTTATTAAGTAACGTAGTTTTGATACTTTTGAATGCTAGTTAATTAATTTTATTCTTTCTCTACTTCGCCATTTGCTTCATATTTGCATGTACCATACCTGTGTGTAATTAACTGTGAGGTCATAACGTACCTACCATCACGGCTATACTCCCCGAAGGTGTAGACAGAGGCGTACATCTACACCCACATTTCGCCGGTATGTTTAGGTCCCATGTAACAGGGGGCGAGCCTATTGCCACCAATCGGGCACAAATCTAGACTCCGAGCTGCTACTGGGAATTTCACAGAAAACCCAACAACACTGCTCGACCCGGGGATCGAACCCAGGACCTCTAGCGTGGCAGTCGAGCTTAGGAACACTAGAAAAAAGTATATAAGTATTATATCCATTGTCTAGTACCCATAGTACAAGCTCTGCTTAGTTTGGAACTAGATGGTGATGATATGATGATGCTGTGTAAAAATATCCCAAGATATTTATTATTTATTTGTTACCTGAAAATGGGGCAAAGATTAATAGAATAATAGACGGTATACGCGAATTCTGGCAGGTAATTAAGGTAACCGGATTACAATTTAGCTTGTAGGCAGAATATTTGCAGCCTAGTTTTGTTGTAATCTATAAACTAATTGTCTTATACCTTGTTTGTGTGAGTTAAGTATCTACAATAGTATTAGCTTTAGTGTTGCGCCGATAATTTTAAAATGTAAAGAAATATTTCACCACACGTTCACGCCTATGTTGCCCGAAAAGGTTAAGCAGATGTGTACTTAATGTACACTTACAATTCAATTCTTAAATATGTGTAGCTTTGTAATCAATATAGAAACAGTACACTATATCATACTCCTAGCCTTTTTTCGGTCGGCTTCCAGTCTAACCAGATGTGGCTGAATATCAGTATTTTACACGAAGCGACTGCCATCAGACCTCCGCAACCCTATTTCTGGGCAATACCGATATTCGAAGGATACACTGGTTGTCAGGCTCGTTGGGCTTCTGACTAACACTAACGATCGTCATAGGCGTTCGTATGACAACTGGGACCGACGGCTACATGTGCTCTCCGAGGCACGGAGGGGTCTCGATTTGTTAATAATGGTGACCCATCCACAGACAGACCTCGACAAGCGTTGCTTAACCTTGCTAATCTGTTGATCAGCCTTGTAAAATAAAAATTCACAAAAAATTACTACATAAAATAATAGGTGAAAAATATTTGGTCGTGGCTAAATTAATGGTACGTCATAATCGTGACGAGTCAACTGATAACGAGGTAAAAAGGGCGGCATCATTCTGCGCACGAGAAAACTTTGAACTGTTTTAAAATAGATTTCATTTTCTAGAACTTTAGGTCCCATATGGCAGCACTCACCTACTTTGTTATCTCATTTTTTTCCCAAAAAAACATGATAGCCTCTATGCTTTCAATGATGATAATAATCTTTTAATACCAAGAATTGTACTTGTAATTTTTATTGCGTGTAACGTAAAGTTATCCAAACGTAATCAGAAAAAATATATATCGAAAAGCGTTTTTAAATTGCTACAATTGAGAAAAGTTTACAATTTACTACAAAATTGAAAACAGCTGTAAAATTTCTCAGAAAACATTAACAAAACACAACAACACAGACGACTTGATTTCTCGTGACTCGTGGTTCGAGTACCGGACTGCTGATCACGAGGTCGTTGGTTCGATTCCCACAGGACACAAACATTTATTGTGATGAACTTAAGTGTTTGGTTGTCTGGGTGTTTCTTATGTATTATAAGTATGTATTTACAAAAAAAAAGTATGTAAGTATTATATCCATTGTAAAGTACCCATAGTACAAGCTCTGCTTAGTTTGGGACTAGATGGTGCTGTGCAAAAATGTCCAGGGATAATAATTATTTATTACTAGCTTCCCGCCAGCGGCTTCACCCGCGTGGTATGTTATTATACATATAAAGATAAACCTTCCTCTTCAATCACTCTATCTATTAAAAAAAACCGCATCAAAATCCGTTGCGTAGTTTTAAAGATTTAAGCATACATAGGGACACAGGGACAGAGAAAGCGACTTTGTTTTATACTATATAGTGATAAAAAAATAACACTGAGTACTTGGGTCGTTGTAAATCCTACTGGTTTACCGTAAGTCCATTTAGACTGTGATATGTGACACGCTCCGTCTCCAAGAACATGGATACTCCATGATATTCTGCACTTCAAAAACGTCTTCAAACTTAAATGTCAGTAATTGCAATTAAAAAAGGATTTAGAGTCCTTAGTCGGTAACTGAATTGGCTAAAGCGCGGTTTAACGTCCCGTCCGCGGCCAACGCGAGTTCTGGTAATAAATATAATTTCGATCCAATTTACTATAAAAAAAAACATCACAAACAAACTGATCCATATAATTATATTTTTAACATTTCTTTACCGATTTTATTGCGTTTCATTAATATTCTATTTTCTTTTCTTTAGTTATCATAATTCGTGCATATTTTTCTCTATTCAGCTTTTACAACTAAGATTTGAAGAAGTCTTGTTTCGATTTTACAGCATTAACTTCGCAGTTTTTGTGTTGGGCCTTAGTATCCGCCCACGTCCCGCCCGCCCACAGCCTACTGGGCGGCAGTGTTACCACGCAATTATACTCAGTGTGGTTTTACTATGAAATGATTACGTAATTGGTACGGTTATCTTCTGTATAATGCAAAAGGAAGAAGTGACTGGTTGACGCGACGGACTACTAAACTGGTCTATTAACGTACAGCTGAAACCGCTGCGCTGAACGAATTGGGGTGAAATTTAGCACACAGATAGCTAAGAAAGGATTTTGAACATTCGCACGAGATCGGGTAACATTAATTTCAAGCTAAAGAGTGGTAGTATGAAAAGTAGGTGATATAATTATCGCTGCAAGCCTCCAATTAACCAGTAAGTAACACTAATAATTATGTCTATGTCTCCCGCAAAGTATTAGGTACTTTGAACGAAGAAGTGTTGCCAAAAATAAAATGAGACATGTCAAAATACAGATAACTTTTTATAATGTTGTCGATGCACACAAGTAACCTTCAAAATGGGGTTTTAATTAATATTCAACACTTGGTCTCCGATTTTTTTTATAAACTTATAAACAACTAGCTTCCCGCCAGCGGCTTCGCCCGCGTGGTCTTATAATTTTTTCCCCGTTTTTGCTACATTTTTCATTACTACTCCGCACCTATTAGTCGTAGCGTGATGATATATAGCCTATGTTACTCGGGGATAATGTAGCTTTCCAAAGGTGAAAGAATTTTTGAAATCGGTCCAGTAGTTTCGGAGCCTATTCATTACAAACAAACAAACAAACAAATCTTTCCTCTTTATAATATTAGTATAGATAAGCATACGGCCAGCTTGATGGTGAATGCAGGCAACGTAGGTATAGACGGCAGCAACACCAGTATTATCACCGGCACGTCATCTTGAAACCTCAGTTTGTAAGTCTCCATTGCCCTTCAAACCAGGAGAATACAATAATCTTAGCAGTTTAGCACATAATCGTTGATTTTTGGCAATGCGGGTGGTAGGTACTGCCACAGAATAAATGACCGCGGTGCTGCCCCAGACGAAATCCAACAGAAGACTCGTTCCACCTTCAAAATTTGGCCGAAATATGGCACAATGGAAAATACTAAAGGTGAGTTTAGAACATACACACCAGTGGCTGTAGTGTGGGAATTTTAATGATTAAAGAAAGAACTTCAACCGCATTACGAAAAAAATTAAAACAAAAAAACGTAATGTTTATTTAGAATTAATCAGTATACAATTGTTTGCCCTCCCATGAACCCAGGCTGTTTAGAAAAGACCTTGGCAGTGAATGGACATGCCGCCGACAATCTTTGTCTGCCAGTGGTTGACCTACGTTTTAAAAAACCAATACGTCAATTCATACATTCACTTGTTAAAAAAAAACAATTGGCAAAGGTATTATGCGAGGTTCAATGTGAGCCTATTAAACGTTCATTGATGGATTTTCAAACTCTATTGTCGAAACTTTTTGTTCAAAATATCAAATTTGCAGATTTTTTAAAGTGTTTTAGTTACACCAGAAACCCTGTACTTAACTTGTTACTATTGTTGCCTAACAAAGAACGGCCTTAATTATTTCTATGTAATCTATTTACTATAATGGCCTTCAGAAAAGGGTACCTACTTATAATATCTATCCTTTATTCCTAGCAAATGAAACTTACAAAACCTTCTTCTTCTTCTTCCTAGCCTTTTCCCAACCATGTTGGGGTCAGCTTCCAGTCTAACCAGATGCGGCTGAATATCAGTATTTTACACGGAGCGACTGCCATCAGACCTCCGCAACCCAATTTCTAGGCAATACCGATAGTCGAAGGAAAGACTGGTTGTCAGGCTTTTTAGGCTTCTGACTACCACTAACGATTGTCATGACAACCGGGACCGACGGCTTTACGTGCTCTCCGAGGCACGGAGGGGTCTCGATATGTTAAGAATGGTCACCCATCCACAGACTGACCGCGGCAAGTGTTGCTTAACCTTGCAGATCGGTTGATCAGCGTAGTTACAACTAAAAACCATAAGCAAGCAAATTAATTTCTAGAATATAAAAATTGAACTTACAATAAGGCGTCTGTTCTCATCTTTTCTATTGCCATGTCGACGTGTTAAATTCAACTACCCTTTTCTGCCCAAATCACAGAGTTACTCCCCAATATACTCAATTCATTTCTTTATTTTATTCTATGTGCGCAGGACGATTTTTTTAATCTTTCGGTCAAATAAAATTGTCATAATGAGGATTGAGATCCCTTCTCAATATATATTTGGAAATGGGTCATCAAAAACATTGTTACATACAAGACTTTTCAATTGAAGATAATATTATACTAATTTAATATTATCTTCAATTGAAAAGTCTTTTTACCAAATTTTTTTTTCGGAAAATATTGGCGCCTTTTACAGCCGCGGTTTTTTGTGATTTATAATTTAAATTGCGAAGGAACTTTTATGGGTTCTAAATATGAATTAATTGTACAGTAATTTCAAATGTTGCTATCTATACTAGTATAATAAACCTTTCATAACATAGAAATAAAGTACAAAGCACGCCAATTCTCCGAAAAAATCAAACAAAAATATCACAAAACTTAGATCTCCTACAAACCTAACGTAACAATAATAAGAACTGCGTCGGGGGGAGATCTCAAAATAGTCTCCTACTAGGGCAGCCGGACACAGCGTGGGCCCATTCATTACTGGGTGACGTCATAGTACTACAGATATAATCTGTGGTGCAGTAGGTATGCGTCGATGTTATTGATAACGAACGTCAGTGTCTTGTTTGTATGAGTTGGCGGGAAATATTTATATGTATAGAGATTACATTTTGTTGGTAATAATTTGGAGTTGTAGGAAATTCTCTAGGTGTAATGGGATGCAAAACGAAAACCAATAACTAAACTCCATGCAAAAAGATTTTTAGCGAGACGGATATCTTTTATGACATTGCCATCTGCTAAGAAAGGATTCTTAGAAACTCAATCCCTAAAGGATCATCTATATCTCCATTGGATCAACTTTTTTTGGAACCGTGCAAGTAGAATCATTTTATCATCATCACCAACCCCTATACTGTCCCACTGCTGGGCACGGGTCTCCTCTCAGTACCTATTAGAGGTATTAGGCACACCACGCTAGCCTAATGCGGGTTGCCAGACTTCACATGCCGTCGAGAAAATCTCTCAGGCATGCAGGCAAAGATTTCCTACCGATGTTTTCTTCACCGTTAAAGCGAGTGATAATTACGCACATGATTTCGAAAAGTCAGAGGAGTGTGCCTTGGATTCGACTCGAGACCTATGACTTAGCAGTCCAGTGGTCATAACCCTAGGCTATCACTGCCTCTCCGTTAGAATCATTTAACGTTTCCTAAATGCTTCTAAAAGCTTTAAAATAAAATTATTTTTAATTGAATTGAAAGACGCATCGGAACTGCAAGCTTCGAAGCCGCAAGTGATAGCAGTATTAAATAAAAAATATACACAAATCCACACGCATAACTGTTTAGCAGTTTGAATGAACCTTACGTGGGTACTACTACAGATGATGTCGTTTGTATCTGCTGCAAAGGTCACTCTTATGGCGCCACTACTCGTAACTACTCTAACGAGTCACAGCTATCATGAATGAACGCCTACGTCCTCACTATTGATTGGTAGAGAGAGATAACGAGTACTTGAGTGCATTGCGGTAATACCGTCCGTTGGTATTGGAAATAATATCGCAACGCGCTTTGTTATTATTATTGACTGAAATGCTGTTAAATTCAAAATTCAAAATATTTTTATTTCAATTAGACCATAGGTACTTTTGAAACGTTAAATTTGTTGCACGGTTCCAAGTGGGTCTTATGGAGAAGAGCCGGCAAGAAACTCTAAAGATACTCTTTTAAAAAAATATGTGTGGTAACAGTAACAATTGTTGTGAATAGTAATGAGGATGATGCAGCTTGATGTGTACCCTGACCCCTGTCATAATTTAAAAAGCGAAGTACCACTCTTACATCTGTATTCCTCGAAAGGTTCGACAGAGGAACTGTGAGGTAGAAATTGTAAAACGCCACTTACTGCGAAATGAAAGATTTTTTTTGTTGTATCTCCCTTTGGGATCTCACGGCATTTCTTTTGTGAGGTAGGCTTGCGCGAGGACACAGGTCCAATGCGTAGACACCCCTGGAAATATAATGTGTGGCTGAATATCAGTTTTTTACACGAAGCGACTGCCATCAGACCTCCACAACCCAATTTTTAGGCTGATATTCGAAGGATAGACCGGTTGTCAGGCTTTTTGGGCTTTTGACTACAACAAACGATTGACATGGATGTTCGTATGACAATCGGAACCGACGACTTTACGTACTCTCCGAAGCACTGGCTAATCCGTAACTACATTACGAAAATACAGCCATGGTCTATCCCAGGTGAGTCCGTTGGCAACATTTGTAATTTATATACATTGCATCTTGCATCCTGATTCGACAAAATAATACAAAAATGCGAACAAAACCACGGGCAATAGCTAGTACTATTTTATATTCCTACTCTAGATCAAGAGGTGTTAGTACTTCTCATAACGCCTACACGAATCCCAAAGGTCGCATTTACAATCTATTCTAGGCTATATCAGTAAGACTGAGTAGTTTCGCCAGCTGCTCCCTATGACCTTTATTTACCGCGTACTTATTCAATTTTCTGTTTTATTTTACGAATATAAATAACCTCTCATAAAACCATGAAAACATTAATTTATCTTTGTTTTGTGGTTTTGGTGAAACAGGCCATTTGTATTCTTAATTATTTCGTAAATATTTGATTAATATAAAGTACCATTACGCCTTTATTCCCCAAAGGGCGGCAGAGGTATACTAATGTACTCCCACAGTTCGCCGGTATGTTTAGGTTCCATGTAATAAGGGGTGAGCCTATCGCTATCAACTGAGCACTCATCATCATCATCATCATGTCAGCCAAAAGAGGTCCACTGCTGAACAAAGGCCTCCCCCATTGACTTCCACAGGGACCGGACGCATGCTACCTGCATCCAGCGACTTCCAGCGACCTTTACCAGGTCATCGGTCCATCTCGTTGGAGGCCGTCCCACGCTGCGCTTTCCGGTGCGTGGTCTCCACTCGAGAACCTTTCTGCCCCAGCGGCCATCGGTTCTACGAGCTATGTGCCCCGCCCACTGCCACTTTAGCTTGCTAATCCTTTCAGCTATGTCGGTCACTTTGGTTCTTCTACGGATCTCCTCATTTCTGATTTGATCGCGTAGAGAAACACCAAGCACCAAACTGAGCACTAGCTGCCACAAAAAAATTTAAACTACACAGTGCTTATTCTGGTAATCGAACTTAGCACGTAGCAAGCTAACTCGAAAACTTACCGGCAAAGTGTGGGCTTTCAGCAGTACCTACTCCAGCAGGTTGTGCTCAAACCACCAAACCAACCACTGGCGCAGATCGCCCGGCCACTTCAAACATGTTATCAAGAACTTTGACGACGTCAGTGGTCTAGTGGTTCGAGTACCGGACTGCTGATCACGAGGTCGTGGGTTCGATTCCCACAAGACTAACATTTATGTGATGAACTTAGGTGTTTGTGTTTGTCTGGGTGTTCCTTATATATTATAATATATATTGTAAAGAAAAAAAAAGTATATATGTATTATAACCATTGTCTAGTACCCATAGTACATGGTGCTGTATATGTATAGTAGATATTTATTACTATACCATACCCAAGATATTTATTTTATTTATTTATTTAACTATTATTGCATAAGCCAGCACTACTCTGTAAATACTTGTGGCAAATACGAATGATCGCGTGATCGAATCAAATCATGCCATTCATTGATAACCTGCCGAGTAGGTAGTAACGTGGGAATCACATAATATTATTTGGTTTTACTATTTTGATTGTAGTAAGATAACAAACATGTAGGTTTTATACGGGCCGATTAATGGTAGCTTTTATGTCCCATTTGCTCAAAAGGTGTATACTATACCGTATATATAACTGAAACACAATATTAAGCACATTACTGCTTGGCGGCCTGATCTGGAACCAGCCCAGTTGATCTCAGCATCATGGTTCTTCCACCTCGATTAACACAATCCCGTGTCGGACTGGCTCTAGCCTGCACGGGCCTCCCATGGGCATAACATGCGGGCCGTTTTTGAACGAATCAACTGATTTCGAGATGTTTACACGAGATTTGACATTGTTTAAAAGATAAAAACATTATTTTCCGATATTATTCCATCTAACACTATTCCGTCCTACCCCGGGCTTTTGGGGAGGAGGAGCCACCCGGGCCCTTTTACTGTAAGGTCAAGCTGTCTTCCTGCCTCACAGTGCATGGATGGAGGACCATTCTAAATTCATCTCAAATTCAATCATCTAATATTCGCCAAAATCTGGTTACACTTAGAAGAGGATTCAAGAAATTCAAACAGGAAATGCTGTTGGAATTTTGATTATTGAATTCTCAGAAGAAATGCCGCCGATACAAAGTCAAGCATCATGGTCTCTTTTAAAGTCCAGATATTTCGGTATACATTGTGGATGAATGTAGGCTAATATTTAATCGGATCGCCTTTTGAAGAAAGTTCAGCATTTAGTTGACCTGCGCTAACTGATGGCACGCATACATCAGCAACGTACACTGTGATGCATGTCATAAAGATAACACGGCTTGTATAACAGGACCAAAATAAACATGTTTTGTTTTTTTCGACGACACCTTAGGACTCTGCTACTGGACTTCGTCAGCAATAATGTGGCAATATTATTGTGTTCCGGTTTTAATGGCAATGTAGACATAATTTAGGGAGCATCAGGTTGAGGCTTATATAAGCTCCGCAAATTGTCTCCTCTTCCACCTTTTTAGTCCCCTAAAGGTCCCATTTATTAGGGGGCGAGCCCATTGCCAACTTCAAACTCCTCATACTCATAGAAAAACCCAATAATGCTTTGCTCGACCTGTTAATCGAACCGCAGTTAAATACGCAAAACCGTTGGTATACATAACTAGTAGGCAATGAACTGAAGACCAAAATAAATATGATTCCTTTCTTTGTATCAACATCTGCATCCGTCTCGAAGTAAACAAGTTTTTGACCAATGCGGATTTGAGTGATAACCCAAAAGTCCGAAATATCACTGTCTCTTCATACCTTATCACCACGTGTGCACTCGAAAGTCACGTGATAACCTTGACCTGTTATAATTGACCAGCCCCTCGAGACAAATGACATTCTGTTTATTGACTTATGAACCAAGAAATGCACGCGAAATGTCTACCCCATACAATTTAATACTCTGTTCGTCGTTCTACTATAGTAACCTCTCATACTAGTAGTAATACAGTAGACAATTGCACGCTGAATGAATTTTGAAGTGCATGCTTGAATGAAAGATAGTGCTTATCGGCCATTTACTTTCTATAATTATCCAGTAGTATTGTACTAATTACTGTATTCAGTTGTGTGTCCTCATTGATATCAAAATTATTATTTCCTACTAGTTAGAAACGAGCTTTTTTGGAATTCTGGTACCGAAAGTTTACTCTTATAAAGCTAAAGCAGAGTGACTCTTGTCTCTTACAAAAAATATTTGAAGATAAACCTAGGTTTTAAAATAATCTCATCGCATTTAGGATACTACATTAGAAATGGATAGGTTTTAGATTGGACTACATCTGGTCTTCAACTGCATCATTTGTAATATGCAGTTTCATATAAAACAGGCGACTGGCAACTGAATTCTGTGGTTTGATGAATCAGTTCATACTTCATTTTACATAACATAACATACCATCACCAGCATCAGTTCTGCATTACCAGAAAGGCAGAGGATGTACTAATGTAAATCCACAGTTCGCCGCTATTTTTAGGTCCATATAGAGGGCAGGCTAAAAATCAAAACTCCTAGCTGCGACTGAGAATTTTATAGAAATACCCAATTACCAAAAAGGTTTTGAGCATGGATGTGGATAGATATAAAAGAGAGGAAGACCAAAGAAAAGATGGATGAAGTGGATGATGATGGTGCGAGAAAGGATATGTCCACAAAGGAATTGAATGACGAGAAGACGGCTAATAGAGGTGTATCGAAGAAAAAGATATACTGCACCCAAGTGAAGTGAAGTGAAGTGCCCCGAAGTAAATTGGGATAATGGCAGGAAGGAGGACGGCGATGACACCATTACACTTTTCGCGGGAACCCAGGACCTCGAGCGTAGCAGTCACAGTATCTACGCCTCTGCCTAAGCCTTCAGGGAATTTTATATGTACAAAGTTTTGTTAATACAACGCTACACAATAATAATATAGTGTAGTTTCGTCAATGACACATTGATATCGGGTACAATTCGGGTGACATTGCTTTAACTTTTGATAACACAGCTCTTAAGCGTGATACAAGGAATCTTGTTCGTTCTGTATCATTTATTAAATTGAAAAAGGCAAATAACATATTAACTGATTAAGCAGATAATAATATGCATGAGCTTTTGGCGTGCAATGAAGATTTAGATTGGAAGTGGAAATAGTATCTGTAGAGTCTATCACTTCTGACGCTGGTACAACCGAACTATATGCAACTGCACTTCTAAAATCAACCCTATAGTAATGAAATGAGGGCGACCCAAAGGGCACACAGTTGAACTTGATGTGTTTTCGGTACCAGAAGAAATGTTTTGATGAAAACTAACATCACAGCCTGAATTTCCCGAATTAGGAAGAGGTTTACTATACCATACATCTTACGCCATAAGTTAGTTGTGTCTTTTATTCTACAGAACGTTATAACAATGGAATGGAAGTACATAGTATGCTAGTCAGTATAAGAACGAGTTCAACATACCTGCCGCCATAGCAATCCACGTCTATGAGGACTTTTTTCAGAGCTCATCTCACCGAAATATTCTGCTGCTAAGCAAGGTAGCATTTTTGTATTCCGGTGTCCAGGGTAACGTAGTCAGTGAAATAACTGGGCAAAATGAGACAAGTACTGTTACCACACATATTTAAAAAAATTTAGTATCTATGGAGTTTCTTGTCGGCTCTTCTCCATAAGACCCACTTTTTTTGCAACCTTGCAACTAATTTAACGTTTCAAATAAAATATTTTGAATTTGAAGGAAATTTACCAACTGAAGTCTCGAGATGACTGCGCGCTAGAGATTCTACTGGCGTTCCTGGTGTCTAAGTTACCATATCACGACCTTTGCCCTTCGAACTAGGTGCTCGCTTGCCTCCCTCTATTATTAAAAGAATACTTAATTTGTTGAATACAATGGCGGACTTACCGCCATTTACCAGCAGAAAATCAGCGTGCAGCGTAGCGTATACGCATAACATATTAGCCCGACATATCCTTTCATTCGGCCCTCAGCAAATCCAGAGCAGGTCGCCACAGATAATCAATGTACCAGATTATGCCCAAGCAATATTTTGATAGATAATATGTAGTTATTAATATACTAATGAGCGGCATACGGCTTGCAATTACAGCGATAGGACCGGCCTTGGCAGATTTGACTTATCTAGTGAATTTTAAAATGGAATGTGGCGCGGCGTGTGGTGCCAGTTTCGGCGATAATGTGTATTATGAAAAAAAAAACGCCATAAATCTACAAGACCTGTGCTACATCTTCTTTCTTGACATTCTTTCATTCAATGCTAAGTGTAAGGACCTTTTTTGCATTCGTCTTGGTGTTTAGCCTTCTGCCTGTTACTAGCTGCTATCAACACTGAAAAGTTTGAGTTTTTTTTATACCACAATGGTGGCAAAGAAGCATGCGGTTTGTTTGATGGTAGACGGTTACCGCAGCCTATGGACGTTTACAACACTGAAGCGTCACTTACGCGTTGCCTACCTTGAAATAACCTCTTACGAGGATAAAGGAGCATTCACTACGCCGACAGTTAAAGGGAATGTTTATCTTGCTGCCAGCGCAGCACATCCATAAAAAGAGCTCTGGCAACAATAAAATATGTTATTTGGCTGCAGTTTTCTGTAAGGTGCTAGTATTATTATTAATACTAGGTATTTCCCCAGACGGGCTGCTCCAGATTTGAGCGATAAATTGCTGTGCCCTACCTCTCAAAAGTTTTTTTGTAAATGAAGTGAATTTGCGCACTTTGTTGTGTTGTGTATTGTCACTCGAATCTTTTTAGATTGGTAGTCTGTATACTTGTAGGTTAACTCTTCATAAGATGTGTATCCCGCTCCCACTTATAAATTAACCCCTCCACAGTTACATAGTAACAGATTTTTCGTCTCGCGCTTAAATATGTGTAAACTGATACTCATATCTGCAACCTGCATAAATATAATATATTATATCTTTATATAATATCAAGTGGACCAATTTATACCCAGAAACTGGTCTGAGCTAATTAAATATTGATAAATTTTCCGTTATTAAGTAATTATATATTTAAGTCGCACGTCTTGAATTCCATTTGGAAACTTGATGGGTTTAAATTAGATGTTTTAATTTGTCCGTATGTCGTCATCAACTCATTTAGGTAGTTACATACCCACTGATGGGAACGGGTCCCTTCAAATGAGAGGCAAGGCTTATTATTCACGCTGGGCTAGTACGGGTTGAAACACATTATTTACACACTGCTCTCAAAAAGCTCGCAGGAATAATGTATGCTATTATAAGTATGTATTTAAAAAAAGTATATAAGTATTATATCCATTGTCTAGTACCCATAGTACAAGCTCTGCTTAGTTTGGGACTGTAAAAATGTCCCACGATATTTATTTATTTATTTTTAATGGTTTCCTTCAAATGTTTAAAAGAGTGATAGATACAAATTAATTAGTTATTTATAATATATATGTATTTATAAAAATTTAAATCTAATTGCTATTCACTAGTAAGCCTCTTTACTTCACAGAAAATCAGGACAGATTTGGCAATTAGTAACTAATACGGATGTTGTTTGAGGAAGTTGAGGAAATAAATATTGTAAATACTGATATTTACCTGCATCTAGTTAGGTACACTGGTAGCCAACTCCAACAAACGTAAGTATTATGTAGCTCGAAAAGACTAGATTTACAGATCATGGAAAACATACATTTATGTAATGTTGTAATTCTCATGACCTAAAAGAGATTGCGCAATGCTATCTACGAGAAAGGTCCAAAGATTGATTCCGATAAACTGATTTATTGATTAATTCTTATGGCAAATAAATAATTAAAATCTCATCGCTAAACTTAACTAAATATTTTGGTTACCAACAAGCCAAATTATTACTATAAACTTTTTTTTCTGACTATGACGTCAATCGTATTTTGTTTATATTCTGATACTGCATAACCAGAAACGCAGAACCAAACAACAATATCATAAATACGGAGATAAAGACCTGTGCATATTGGCTGCACTTTTACACATACCCAGCGTAACAAGACCCCAGACTACGAACATTTATAACAAGTCGATGATTCTTTAATAAATTGGAAATTTAGGTGTCCAGTTATCATAGATACCTTCTGTGGTACGAAATAACGTTGGTCAGAGGTCAGGGGTTGGCTGTTCAGATACGAACATGTCCTACCGCAAAGGCTTACAATGTTGTCCAAGGTGACTGATATTTGGGTTATATAATTATTACATCAGATCATCAAAAAAAATAATGAAATGGAGTGTTCAGATTTATTGAACGACGTAAACAAATAAATAATTAATTACCTACCTAACTTCGTCTTTTTTCCTCAACGATGGAGTTATGACTATTAAATCTCTGCTCTCCATCCTCTGTCTTCCCTTAGACCTGATTCCCACATTCTTCTTTACTTTTAGTATAAGTAATTTCTTCTTAATTTTCTTCAATTTTTTTACTGAATAATAATAGGAGGAAAAACTCTATTTAAATCGCCGATTATAAAACGAATTCTACTTTTATTACAAAATACACTTTCATTATAGTCTCATTAAAAATATACCACAGAATACTTTAAGCTGTTTTCTTTAAAAAAAAAGTTAATTATGTTTACTAAAATTGTCTATAGTTGTCGTGTCGTCAAGTCACCAACCATCTTTTCTGTGCTGTTCTCAATGTTTCTCCGTAATTGTCAGAAATGCTAGTTTCAGCATAATTAACTTAGCACCCATTTTCTTAGATTTAAAAAGCATACTAAGGACGACATGGTCGCTCTTCTTTTGTGTACCAAGTCCTCTAAATAAAGATTTAAAAAAAAAAAGCATACTAGCCTACTGATGGTAAGCGACTATAGCAGCCTGTGAAATCATATCATACCATCACGCCTATATTCCCCGAAGATTCAGCAGAGGTGTACTACACAGTTCGCAGGTATTTTTAGGTCCCATGACGGGAGCGAGCCTATTGCCATCACCCGAGCATAAATTCAGACTCCGAGCTGCTACTGGGAATTTCACAGAATTACCAGCAACATTTTGCACGACCCTTTAATCGATCCCATAGGACCTCTAGCGTAACAGTTGCGCTTGGGACCACCTAGACCTAGGAGGCATCCCATGCTGAAATCATATTATTATGTCGAATAAAAGTGACTTTATAATGTAAATAATTTACAGAAGTTTTGAAATAAAACTACATTTTACGGATTTTATAGCAATATTATTTTAATCCCGACGTTTCAAAAATAATATCAATTTATAACGCAATAAAATCCGTAAAAAGTAGTTTTATTACAATGTCTAGTATTCGCGTAATACAAGTGTCAGAAATCAGTATTACAAAAGTTTTTTAAATAAAGTGTTCACATCAAGATTGGGTATCATGACATAGCTCAATTCGGGTCAATAATATTATTGATATCGTCAAAATTTAGGCAATAAGTTGTTGTACCTATCCTGATAAACTTAAATTCAGCTATCATACTCCAGCATAGCAACATGGTAATGACGACTGTTATTCAATTAACGGCCGAAATTAATAACCTATTTGTAGATTGTTTTCCCTACTGGAGATAGAAATTTGACATAACCTTCTACTGGAGATAGAAATTTGACATAACCTTCTACTGGAGATAGAAATTTGACATAACCTTCTATTGGAGATAGAAATTTGACATAACCTTCTACTGGAGATAGAAATTTGACATAACCTTCTATTGGAGATAGAAATTTGACATAACCTTCTACTGGAGATAGAAATTGGACATAACTTCGAAGTTAATGAATTGAAATCTACTGTCTAGTGGTTTGAGTAACGGACAGTTAATCACGAGGTCGTGGTATCGATTCCCACGGGACACAAATATTTATGTGATGAATTTAAGTGTTTGTGTTTGTCTGGGTGTTTCTTATATTATAAGTATGTATTACAAAAAAGTATATAAGTATTATATCCATTGTTTCTACTTAGTTTGGATCTGGATGGTGATGTGTAAAATGTACTTGGGTAATCTCCGGGTCTTTTCTACACTAATATTATAAAGAGGAAAGATTTGTATTTTTGTATGTAGCGAATAAACTCAAAAAGTACTGGACCGATTTGAAAAATTCTTTCCATGTTAGATAGCCCATTTATCGGGGAAGGCTATAGGCTATATATCATCACGCTACGACTAATAGGAGCGGAGTAGTAATAGTAGTAGAAAAATGTTGCAAAAACGGGGGAAAAAATTATAAGACCACGCGGGCGTAGCCGCTGGCGGGAAGCTTTTAATTAATACTTTAGATTGACGGTACTATTTCCTTTAATAGTGTTATGTCGTTACACAAAGAGACTGTATGGTGTATGGTGAAATCGTTATATTTTCTTTATTTTAAAACACACATAACACCACGCCTGTCTTCTCTTTGGGGTTAAGCAGAGGTTAAGTACCTTCACCCACATTTCGCCAATATGTTTACGTCCCACGTAATAAAGGGCGAGCCTATTACCCATTAACTCCGAGCTGCTGCTAAGAATTTAGAAAAACTCAATAACACTGCTCGACCTGGGAACCGAACCCAAAACCTGGAGTGTAACAGTCGCGATTACGGCCACTGGGCTAACGAGGCAGTTCTTTCTTCTATTCTATTATGATTGTTTTATCTACATTCTATGATAGATTTCCTGCCTACGTCAAACGTCCAAATCTAGATTGAGTAAGCAGATACTGTAGACACCAGTCTAAAATATGTTGTATTAGAAAGTAGTACCCCAGCCCACGGCGACTTTGACCGATGACATTTGGACGTTGTGGGACCTAGATCAGGACGTTTGACAGGTCTGCCTGATTGTGACATTCCTTTGAGTACAGTTCTCGCCAAGCTTATTGTCCGGCTTGAAGTAACACGAGCTAACTTCAACCCGGCCGTAAAAATTGGAGAAAGAAAAATATTGAAATAAAATTATTTAAAAAGACAGCCTACGACTTGAGCTTTCGTTTTTTATTTATTACAGTCCAATTTATTATTCTCCGATTTTCACGATCGGGTTGAAGTTATCTCGTGCCAACTTCAAGCCGGCCAATAAGTTTGGCGAGAACTGTAAAGTCTTTGACTAAATTATGAATTTTGTTAAAATTGGGCCCCAAGCAGAATACAGTGTCCACCGGTTTGATGTGTACATTCCACCGAAGAATTAGGTATATTTACAAGCATACAAGCCTTACTCTAGCGCTAAGTAATAAAATTAGAATAGAATAGAATATTCTTTATTGCACCCCAAAATAACCCAATCTAAATAAAAAAAAATTGAAAACCCCAAACACGAAATGTAATTTGCCATTTTGTGGTGTCGGCCATCTTAGATTTGAAATTTATCATAGTGTATAGTATAGTCCTAGTTAAGCCCTTTCATTTGATACCCATATCGAGGGAGTTGTATATGAATATATTGTATATGAAAAATATGTAATTCGCTATTTTGTGGCGGCGGCCATCTTGGACCGATTTTCATCAAACATACCTAAGAACACTCCCTACTAATTCACCTTTAAAATAAAAACAAAATCAAAATCGGTTCATCCATTCGGGAGCTATGCCACAGACAGACACGTCAAACTTATAACACCCCGTCGTTTTTGCGTCGGAGGTTAAAAAAATCGACACATTGTTGTTTTCACAATAGTTATAGCTTCCAATACTAGGCAATACCTTTCCTAACTCGACACATACATCAATAGTAAGCTCAGACTTTGGATTTGTGCCCGGTTAATGTCAACACGAGTCTGTAAAACTCACTGAAGGTGTGTATTGTACACCTCTATTGTGCACACATCTGCCTAACTCTTCGAGAATACAGGCGTGTTGGTATTAAAATGTATGTTACAATAACAATAAGAACATCCCAACAAATCCCATCTTTAATGAAACGAGAAATCATTCGTGAATTTATTATATTCCTTATCACAAAAATAATAAACTTTGACGCCAAAATAATCGAAAAAGACAATTTTTATCTCATTTGCGCAAATTAACCGCGTAAATATGTATAAAAATCATAATTACTTGTTACTGTTTGTGTTATCTTAGGCGTTGCTCAAGGCCGGCTCCCAATTCATTCACAAGATCAAAGTCACATTGGTGTTATCGGAACAGTTACCTACAATGTAAGTAGGTAATAGGTAGTGGTCACAAAAATTGTGTCATGCGTATAATGGGATGTTTTGGCTAGAAACGATTATCGTTTTGTATTTTTTTGCATGCCTCGTTGGTCTAGTGGTCTTAAAGCGCGACTGCTATGCTAGAGGTCCTGGGTTCGATCCCCGGGTCGAGCAATGTGTTGTTGGGTTTTCTGTGAAATTCCCAGTAGCAGCTCGGACTCTGGATTTGTGCCCGGTTGATGACAATAGGCTCGCCCCTATTAAATGGGACCTAAACATACCGGCGAAATGTGGGTGTACATTAGTACGCCTCTGCCGACCCCTTCGGGGATTATAGGCGTGGTGTTATGATGTATTTTTTTGCATTTTCAATTCGTCCAAATTCATACATCTTGTCAATTTGTCATACACACATACAGTACGCGCGATGTAACTTGGCCGGACTGAAGTTAGCTGTTTAGTTGCGCATTACACAATTTATAACCTAAACAATCAATTGCGCATTTAAACGACCAACTTCACCCCGGCCAAGATATTCGGCGCGTACTGTACCCGATAATTTTGAAGGGCCTCACTAATGAGGTATTGCTTTATTTTATTTATTTATTTGGCGTTAAACACAAAATAAATTATTTAAACAAATTCCACACTCAGAACTAGCTGATAGGCAAAAATGTATGACGCACCAGTAATGGTATGTTTTGCTTAATTTCGGATGACACTGAGTATGTTCAATGATAAGGTTTAAAATTACGCAATAGTAAATGGTGTTTAAGTAAGTGTTCATATTTTTAATGATTTTATGGAGAGTATTCGACCTAAAAGTATGAAGGAAAAGATGCTATTGTTATTTAATACCTTTAAATTCAACTTTTAAAAAGATTGAAACTCTCTTGGAGTTTTTTGAAACCCTTTTTAAGCGAATAGTGGAAGTTACAGACGTATAGAATATTTTTAAATGCAACATCTGGTCCAGAATAATTCCCGTAATCTAGCAATATAATTAAAGTAACTGAATGACCAAATTCGAATCGATCAGAACTGCGGAAGTTGCTCATAATCCCTATTTGCTCCCTTGATCCTAAAAAGAAAAATGATGATCTTTAAAAGGCTGAACAGATTTTCTTGTATTATAGAAAAGTTTCTATCACGTAAAAAACGATTAAATCAAAATCGGTTTATCAGTTTGGGATCTACAACGCTACAGACATATTTGTGGCACCCCTGTGTTTGCACCGGGGTTAAAAAGGACTATTTTCCGTAATTTTAATTATATTTTCCTCTTAACCTACTCCAAAGAAAGTACGTGCTAAAAATAGCTACACGTTCTAAATGTTCGAAGACCCATTAACCTTTTGTAATAAGTGAAAGATGCCAGGGGCATTATTCAAGCACATCTCTCCTTCGCCCCCATTACATACATTTCATGGTGTTGTATTTGAATTACCATAATGTCCCATGATACGTTGAAGGTGTAATAATATAATTTTTCTTGATTTATTGTGCGTTCCAATTTCAGTTCATATGGGGGTGTGTTTAAGGGGGAAATTGCAAGTTAGGGGAAATTTGCTGTTTCATTTTATGGGTGTGTTGTGTTCTGATTTACGGTTGTTGGGTAACTTAGTTTTACTTGTAGATAGATAGTCACGTTATTTTGTAGAGGACTAATATAGCCTGTTACGCAATTCCTTTGGAATCAATACATGTTTAGAACTTCGTAAGAACTTCTTAAGAATTCTCTTATTTTAATCATATTACTGCGTCGTTGCTCTAGTGGTCCCAAGTGCGACTGCTACGCTAGAGGCCCTGGGTTCGATTTTGGTCGAGCAATATTTTTTTGTGAAATTACCAGTAGCAGCTTGGAGTCTGGATTTGTGCCCGGTTGATGGCAATAGGCTCGCCCCCTATTACATGGGACCTAAACGCACCGGCGAACTGCATTAAAAAACCGAAAACATACATATAAATACCGAAGTTGCTGAGATAACGACTATACAAGTTTCCTTCACAATGTCCTGTTATTCTTGTTTCAGATCTACAAAGGACTGGATGTGGTGACAGCTAAAGCCTCCCAGAAGGAGCGGCAGATGGCGCCTCATCATCTCCTGGATATATTGGAACCGCATCAGATGTTCACCGTGGTGGACTTCAGGAACAGAGCGCTTAAGATTGTATCCTTTAATGTATTCAAGTACATTAACGTTGCAATTTGACATTTCGAATCGAAAATCGAACAGAAAGAAAATGTATGGAAATGACATTACTGACAGCCCGAAATTGCAGTTGGCAATGATCAAACTTTCGACAAATTGGGTTTTCACTAATGTCATTTCCATACATTTTCTTTCTATTCGTTTGTCGATTGGAATGTCAAATTGCAACTTTTCTAGGCCCCCAGGCCAAATTCCTATACTGGAAATGACATAAGCTTTCGACAAATCTGACGTTTACAAAAATGTCGTTTAACATACAATTTGATTCTATTCGTTTGTCGATCCCAAAGTTAGATTGCAACTTGGCTAGGCCCGCTGGTTAGGCTCTCGTCACAATGCACAAATTGTTCCAGTTCATTTCACCATGTTCTTAGTAAAAGCTCAATTAATACTGTTCTATCTTAGATAGGCTTGCGCTTGAACACAACTCGCTTGATGTTAAGCAATTAAATCGTTAATTGATATGGCCAAAATATCTTTATTCATAATGCCATCACACCTCTGGTAAGAACAAAGTATTTTAATTCACACAGCAACAGTTTGCTTAGTCGAACAGCTAATAATCCAAACTCCAGCCTGAGAATTTGTAACAGGAAAACGCAACTTGGCCCCGCCTGGGAATCAAATACGGGACCGCCCGTAGCTTCTTGTGACGACGTAAAACTTGTCATACACGAATTTATGACACAGAATTATATTACAAAAGTATCTAACAACTTTAAAACAAGAATTTTAACTTGACCATCAAATATTACACATACCTTTATTTAACACATTTGTTTAAATATGTACTTTGTAAATAACTCTTATTTGTAACTTTATGTATGGGACTAATGCAGTAACAATATAACGTTAATTTTACAAATATTATGACTGAACCTTTTCTGTATAAATAAGTATATTTACAGACATTCGGTTGCTGTGTTGGTGGAAGTAATAATTAAAATTTAGATTACTAAATGTACCTACATACAATCACGCCTATATTACCCGAAGGGTTGGCAGAAGTGAACTGTTGAACATTCACAGTTCGCCGGTCTCATGTAATAGAATGTGAGCCTATTGTCATCAACCGGGCACAAATCCAGACTCCGAGCTGCTACTGCAAATTTCACAGAAAAACCCAACAACACTGCCCGACCCGGGCATTGAAGGGCGGGAATAGAACATAGGAAGTCTGGCGTAGAAGTGACGCATACGACCACTACGGCACGGTGTCTGGATTTGCGACCGGTTGATAGCAATAGGCTGACCCCCTAACACATTATTTAATTTATGGAAAACTTACAGCTATTTTAACATAACAGTGATCATTCTAGTACCCAGATAGCCAATTACAAGCTTTCACTTATAGATGACATATTAAAAGAAGAGTGGGTAGAAAGAAAGAACACGGCAAACAGTGCCTTTATCTGCCTAACCCTTCGGGAAATACGAGCGTGAGGATATGATGGTATGCTCATCAATTGTCGGTGCAGCAATAGCCACTATTCCTTATAGGTGGGAAAGGAAAACGTATCTATAAGCAGCTGGCACTCCGCAAGCAGGGGTCAACTGCAGCAGATAATGTTGGTGTAGGCGTCAAACACGTCCTATGTTTAGTCACACCGCTTGAAATAATGTAACAGTTACCGTGAGTCATGCTGGGTTTTAACATTCTAAATGTTTATAGTCTGAATAGAGATAACTCGGAGGAACCTTTGATCAGTTATATTGTCGCAGAAAATGATATACGGGGAAGTAATGGAAGGACTCAAATGTAACCAAAAAGTCTCCGACAATAGGTGTCTGATATTGAAACCTTTGCAGATATTCACTTGTTTGTGATTCTTTTTAAAACATGGTCACCCTACGTACTTTCTTATAAAATATCACAATTTTAACGTATGTATGCAAAATTTCATACTTCTAGACACTTTAAGCGGAACATTGATTCGGTTAGTCAGTGTTAGTTTTAACGTAGAAAATATGAAGACAAGTTTCTTAGAAAATTCCACAGCGTGACGCTTGTCAATATGTACGATTTTCGTTAATCAAACCGTAGTAGTGCCGGTCACCTCTGCCAAGTATTTGAAAGGTTTACCGTCTTTCGCGTAGCGGCCATTCACCGCATAATCCTCTTACACTGACCAAAGTAGCTTCACATTTGGAACACTGACTTTTTGTATGTTAAAAGTATGTACGCTAACGAGTAATTTCGTCATTCAAAAGTGTATTGGGTGATCTGGCACTGGTAGGGTACCGTTGGGTCACTTGATGGCCAAAAGATTGGTAATTAAATTACCCTCTTACTGTCTCTATGTAGGGCAAAAACCACTGCTCAGAAATCTTCTTGTCATTACGAATTCGAATCAATCAAAACTGACAAAACGAACAACTGTTTAGCAATAAATAGATCCAGGTTCTGTAACTGTCATTTAATCGATGGGGTCCAGCAATTTTAATCAAAATCTGTTGGGGTTATGAAAGAAATCTGATCGCGAATCATATGCCTTTGTGGATAGGTACAAGTAAAATGCAGTATTTAATCAGTAGGAGTCAGAACTATGGATTCTCCTTTCGGACGTTCTTCCTTGAGTAATTCGTGGCGTAAATCATTGTATTTTCCAAATTAATTGGTGTCTCATGTAGTTTTGATTGCAGAATCAAGTTTTATTCGAGATAGAAATATTCTTCTTTTATTATTTAGCTATACTGTTTGCTTTAATGTCTGGGTACAAATTCTTGATAACCGTTTCCTACTTCATACTAAAAACATTACAATAAGTACATAATATATCTAACATCACTTATTCTTTGAAAGTAAATCATTAATACAATTCAAAAGCTTTCAATTTCGACATTTCCTTCATAACTGTTGTAAAACTTGCTTTATAAGGTACTTAGTTATTAATTGTTGACATGTAATTTTATCCAACACTTCCATCGACTGGGATATTTAGCTTAAATCGTTAATTAAAATTCGTTTGATAATTATAAATAAGTCGCGATATGATCAAATTAAAGATTCCAATTGAGATAGAAAACATCTTCGACAAACTTGAAATATTAAATGACAACGATTTTAAAACACGTGTAATATAATGTGTTAAAATTCATCATCATCACATTGGTGTGTCTCCTATGTTGATTTATACTATGACTGATTTCTACTATGACTGATACTCCGACTTAATAAAATCTTTTAACTTAATAATAACTTTTTTTTTTAAATTTTTAGGACCAATTACCATATTCCTTAACATTAAAAACAGATAGATAACCTAGCAGAACAAAGAAAGCTACCAATTGTTGTGGGTGGAACCAACTATTATATAGAATCAATTGTCTATAAAATACTTGTTGAAAATATGGATGATAGTCAAGCTCTGTTATGGGAGAAGAGTCGAAGAAAAAGAGATTTAGATGACGTTGAGAAAAACGAAAACACAGATAACAAAAAACAAGCAGTTGATGCGACTAATGCAGAAAATCTTGAAGTCCCAAATACATCCACTGTTTCCAATACAAGTGTAGATGCACCTACACAAATGACAAAAGAACAACTACAAAAAGATGTGGACAATGAGAAAGAGTTCTCCAACGAAGAGATCCATGAGAAATTGAAATCAGTTGATCCAAAAATGGCAGATCGATTGCATCCGAACAACAGAAGGAAAATTTTAAGGTAAGATAATAGTTTTTAAGTATGAAGTAATTTAATAGTTGTGGCGTTTAGCTTTGAAGATTATCTGTAGAACGTGTTTAGAAGCCTTGTTTGATTTTATAGCCATTCTTTATTTGGCATTGTATTATAGTCATTAAAACTACGGTACATTGCTTATGGATGTATAATTATATAGTTTTGATTGATATCGATACGTATTCTATTTCAGATAAATGTCATTATTATCATATTTTCTGTAATCAATAAATATTTATTAATATCCGTAAAAACTGAAATATGTCAATTTATATTCTTGGATACCGTAAAATTTCAAGGATTAAAGAAATCATTAGGGAGACGTATTTAAAATTGAATACATTTAAACTAAGTATTTTTTATTTATGCAAGCCAACAATTTGTTTTCGCTCTCACTAAAAATAAATCATTCAACTATATTATCCATTCAAAAACGACGAAGCGACGCAAACCGACGGCCGCGACCGGTTTTTATGAATGAATCCATCGAATATTTATTAGGCGACTATCAATAACTCATTACCAATTTAGATACTAACCTCTACCGTTCGATTTTGACCTCTATCACCTTCACCTAAGACTTCTAACGACAGCAAATCTATTCTTCTAAATAAGTATACATAATATATTATGTTTTATCAATTTTATCAAATAATGTCAATGCTAAACTCACTGTGTCAAATTGATCAATCCCGTTTTTTGGCTAGCGAATTTTATTTTGGACCTTTTGCACTGATCGTACGAGTCAAATTGTCAAAACAGTGTGAGGCGACGACAAACGATTTGGTACTTACGTGAGCTTCTTAGAATTGCCGTTTTATGATCAAAATCGTGTGTAGGGTAAATGAAATGTGTTTTGGTTATTCCAATATATAATGAAGGCCTAAACAATGATTGACGTAGGTATAATGTTTTAATTGAAAATTTGGTTTCGTTCAAAACCTTTTTCACATCAGTACTTCTGTCAGATTTTCAACCCTTATTCAACAAGTATTATTCAGTTTCTATTATGTAATTTAGTTGTTTCCAACATTCCGTAGGCTAACTGCCAATCAATCCATACCACTGTCCCTTTCTAGGAATAAATTACAATGAATTTTTATTCCAATTCAATAGTTAACAGCCTTGAACGAATAATCAATTTTATACTCTTTTTATTGCTACAGATAGTCGGTTTTCTATGTTTAATGTTTTATGAAGAAATCTTGTTCGACCTCATCAACCTTTAGCGCTTCCTGTTGCCTGATAACTACGTTCTTGATATTTCTATGATTGGGTCAGAAAAATACTGTTTTTGTGACTTTGGTATCATCTTCTTTGATAGCAATGTTATTCAATATTTCTGTTATACAATAAAATTATTGTTCATTTTAATAAAGATACCGTATTTATCTATGTAGTTTTGATGAGTATTTCTTCTTTTGTGTTATAGGTGGGATATAAATTACGTTTGTGTGTTCCCACTCAGGCATGAAGTTAGGGATGAGTAATAAAATGGCCTTCACAGCTTTATTTACGAACAATTTCATCATTATTTAGGATATGACGAAACTCTATAAAATTTTAATTTTAAAATTGACCATTCTTTATCATCCAAGTTACGTCGCTTCCATTTTCGTAAATCTCAAAGTCCGTTATGAAAAAGGAAACCTCAATAACTACGCCTCTTAAAAAATATGTAAAATGGTGGGATCGCATATCGCACGAGGCAGGTTATAATATAACATGATATATTCTCATATCAAACTGCCAAATTAGACGTAGTAGAAAAAAACACTTCCCCCCGGCAACACGTCGTGAAAACTTGTTCACGCGGTTTACATAAACATAGGAATTGAAGGCCGACTGACATGATGACATAACTTAGAACCAGTCAGGTTGAACTCCCTCTTCGAACGTAAAGTTGGTCACAAACGGGGAAGTTTATTGAAGGCGGCGGCTCCACTTACGCTAGATGTTACCACTTCCGTAGGTCTTTAACCGCTGCCAAGGATTTCGTAGATGCTTGCGAATGTGTGCGTGAAGTGACCTTGGCTTCACTACTCGATTGTAGAGTAGCCATGCTCACGGCGAGAATTCGCGGATTCGGTCGCGCCGTGACCGTATGTGGGTCGATCTAATTGGTCGCCTTGTTAGTACAAGTGAACGAATATTTTATTCGCGTTCTGTGACGAATTACCTACTCTTATTTATTGATTAATAATTTTATTTCATTTGGCTATTTTAATTTAAGTTTGCATTCAATTATTAATGCGAGCGTATGACATACATATTAAATACTGTTACCAAATACTTACCTAAATACTGCTAAATATTCGTATCTTTCTATATTTGTGTTACCAAGCCGTTCGCTCATTATTTCAAAGTCTAACATCATTGTTTAGTAAACAAATCCGACCTAAACATTTTCAATCAACCGTCCCATATCTAGTGTGAGGGATCATGGTCACACTACTTAGTATCGCGGATGGGCCCTTGATAACCCCGAATTATTTATCACGTGATTATTTTACATTCGGCTGGCTAGACGCGCGAGTAATATTTAAAATGGGAAATTATCATACTGCGCATATTTAATTCACGGACTTTGGTTTTGGAAAAATTTGCGCTTCGACACGTTTTTGTAGGAAAATGTTGTTTTGTCGTTGGTTCTTGTAGATTTTTTTTCTTTGCTCTATTAATTACGGATTAAATGGTTATACTCTCATTAAATAACATAGCCAAAGATTATTGCAAACATTATTATTGTCTTCCTTAGAGTAGTAGTCTTACCATCTGTAACTATAAATATATGACTATCACTCACTAAAGTGAGCATCTTGTCAATTGGTGTCCATAAATTTAGTTCCTCAAATGATCGCTAGAGGCGTTGTATTCAAGACAGTATTTTGGCGTTCCTGGGCATTCTAGCTTACCATCTTTAGTTCTACAATTAGGCTACATGACACTCACTAGCGTCCATTCCCAAATATTACCATAAAATAATATGTAAGTATAATTTTAGTTCGTTAAGTCACCCCTAGGGGCGCTGTAAGACATATTCCTATCTACCTGTATCATCTATATCTCTACCATGAGGATACGCGCGTAAGAGTCGCTACAGTCAATTCACATAAAATGTATCCATAATTTTAGTTCCTTAAATGACCGCTAGAGGCGCTAGAAGTCTTAATGCAAATTAATGTGTTTGGTATACATAGGCTTTCTAGCGACCATCGAGCGTCTTCTAATTGGGGTATGGCTGTAGAGCTATTAAATTGGAAAGAAGAAGAACCTTACATACATTAATTGGCTAGTACGGGAATCGAACTTGCAACCCCTGGTAAAGAAGCTGTTCCCTGATATTTTTAATTAATTTTCAAGCGCACCTAACAGGTGCGGTTCAAAGAATATGTTAGGTGCGGTTCAAAATGGGTACGCTCCGAGGAATACCCCGATCCCTGGACCACAGTGCCAAAATGCTCAACGATTATTTCGTTTCTTCCAAGTATAGTTAGTAATCAATCAGTGGTCAAGGTTTGCCCATCATGGGCCATTGTGTATACGTGTATTATCCATTATGATTGATGGCTTAGTAGTTGATAGATAAAAACTGAATTTACATAAAAAAAAACCTAAGAAACATATTGGGATCATCGTACTTAACTATTTGAGAGATGATTGTAACACACTATAGTATGATAATGTATTCATTGAATAGCAATTATTAACACCCGACGCAAAAGACGGGGTGTTATAAGTTTGACGTGTCTGTGTGCGTGTGTGTGTGTGTCTGTCTGTCTGTCTGTGGCATCGTAGCTCCCGAACGGTTGAACCGATTTTGATTTTGTTTTTTTTAATTAATCGGGAGTGTTCTTAGCTATGTTTGATGAAAATTGGTCCAAGATGGCCGCCGCCACAAAATAGCGAATTATATATTTTTTCACAACTCCCTCAATATGGGTATCAAATGAAAGGGCTTAACTAGGAGGATACTATATACTATGATAAATTTCAAATCCAAGAGGGCCGCCACCACAAAATGGCAAAATACATTTCGTGTCGGGGGTTTTCTAATTTTTTTATTTTTGCAACATTTTTCATTGCTACTCCGCTCCTATTAGTCATAGCGTGATGATATATAGCCTATAGCCTTCCCCGATAAATGGGCTATCTAACACTGAATGATTTTTCAAATCGGTCCAGCCGTTTCGGAGCCTATTCAATACAAACAAACAAACAATCAAATCTTTCCTCTTTATAATATTAGTATAGATAAAAAACTATGGTATGGTATGGTGCTATGTACATTTAATGTACACAAAACAAAACGGATCAGTTTACAGGGCACACCAACGTAGATGTTGGTGTGCGTAAACTCAACGCGTTATTACTTCGCCTATTTACTATTGTTAGCTTTACAATAACCCGTTGTCCACTCACACACTTGCAATTTCTTGTTGCTTCACATTATATATGAAACAAAGAATATGAAGCATAAATTCAAAGGTATTATCAACTGATACCGTGGCATAGGTGTATATGCAAGCGGCTGGTGTGACATTAGTCTTAGGATCAAATCACGCCGGCCCGGCGCTAACTTTTTGCATTATTATCATTATTTTTTTTCGTTTTGTTGAATTTTTATTTTTGTTATTTAACCTGATAATAAGAACATTATTCCAGAAAAAATGATATATGGAAGAAAATATTAAACAATGTGTAATATGATAACAACAATATTTATTGACATGGTTTTTTTAAATTATAAATACAAATTATAAAGTATGGTTCATGACAAATATTCTAAGTGGGACAAGAATTCACTTTGTTTTTCATATTCAAGAGGGTAATTTATTTATTAATGATATGAATAAACATGTTAGTAAGTTAGATAATAAGATACTGGCGATCCTAAATTGTAAATTGTAATCTCACTAACAATAACATCAATCATGTAATACAAATTACCCCCTGATATTTTTAATAGCCGATTGGTGCGCCATCACTATCTATTTTGTAAAACATCCAAGTAACCTTGACTGGTATTGCGACTATTACTTGTTGCAAACGTGTCCTCATGCTAGCAACCATATTCCAGCACAAAACCTGCACTAATTCACCGGGACCCATTGATGACATCCATCCCCAATAACCCAACGTAATGCGGCCACTAGACCTGCATGGAATAATATTTTTTTTTGTTATAGCGTTCACCATCTTTTCGCCATAATATTTTACGACCGTCCTTGTCCGACTTAAAACATTTTTCATCGCTTAATATAACTATATTATTGCACCAATCAAAATCCAAATATTCTCTTGCGAAGCGAACCCGGTTTTGCATGTGAATATCAGACAGTAATATTTTCTTGGCTGGCCTACGACATTTCACACCAGCTGCACGCAAGTGGTTCCGCACAGTTTGTAACGTCACGTCATGTTTAGTCGCCGTGGAACGAGTAGTAAGGAAGGGCTCAGCCAAATGCGTAGCAACTATATCACGGTGCCGTGCATTGGTATCTGTATATGCAAATCCAGCCTTTGGTCCCGGTCGGCAAGGATCAATGCTTCCCGAATCTGCATAACGATGGACCCACAATTGCACAGTTCTTCTCTGTGAACAATAATTAAATATTGTTACATAAAACATCAATAAATAAGATGTTGTATTATTGAAACATAATAAACTTCTAAACGTAGTAATAATATTTTGTTACTCACCGATATCTTTAAACGCCTCGCAATTTGACTAATTGAAACGTTTTGTTCATGCAAAATAATTATCTCAGCTCTTAAAAGTGTAGTTAAGTGATTCATATTGATTCACAAATAATAGCACTTCTCAAAATACGCAGGGTATAATGTCTAAAAACGTAACAGAAGCTCGATAGTCAATAGCATTATGACGATGAAATTAAACTACTAACATATTATGATTTGTCATTTTTAGAGGGTAGACCATTAATATAATCCAAACCAAATATAAAGAAGACTTACTAATACTATACAATGAATTGAACAAACAAATGTAAAATATTTTTTAAAACATACAAAAAGTTGAACCGTTGATACTAAGATTCGATCTTACGGTGCCGGCGACAAGAAGCGCACGCTAAACTAATGCGCCACAGTGGAGTCTGATTCATTAGCTAAATTTATGCATCATATTCCCTGCAACTTTAAAATGACAAGAAATTGCAAATGTGTGCGTGCTAACACTAGTAAATAGGCGAAGTAATGAACGCATTGAGTTCACGAAGACCTATAATTATGTCATTGACAAAAAGTACATACTTCACATCCTTCAATATTTTTTTTATACCACAAGGGTGGCAAACAAGCATGTGACCTGCTTGATGGTAGACGGTTACCGCAGAATATGGACGTTTACAACACCGAAGCGTCACTCACGCGTTGACCCTGCAAAAACCTTTTATAACTTCTTTTTTGAAGAACAACACGCTGTAGTATCCAGGCAAAGCCTCCACATCAGTTCATTCCACAACCTAAGCGTACGAGGAAGGAAATGCCTCTGAAATCGTTTGATGCGCGACCACATCGGTTCTAGGTTGTGACTCTCAACTCTCTGTGGCGTACCGTGCGATAGTAGAGATTGGCTTTGGCCAGTTTTGTTCCTAATATTTTCGCTTTTCGTTCCGTGCAGCGAACTTTATTTTATACACATATATACTAATCATTTACTAAAAATGGGTTATGCTATTATACGTGATGTTTGGCCCACGGTCAAAAATCATATCTTAATAACCGGGACACTTAGGACTTAACATCTAGGACTGAAACCTAGCAAAGTATCTCCCCCTCTAAGTATCTCCCAAAAAATTGTGTCGGTCCATGCGCCAAACACTCTGTATACTTCGTCAACATATCAGCGGAGTTATGTATGTATTCGGCATGCGAACCGTCGAATTTTTCCTACAATTATTATATGATGACGTCACTGTTGCTACGCGCCGTACAATGAGCATAGATAGCGTATGAGGCGGCACCACATAATGCGGTAAAAATTGTCTAAAGTTTTCGTTAATCGCAACATTTCCGTTGAATACTTAATTGTCTAACTAATGAATTGTATTTTTACCAGTTTTTACGGTTTTATCTTGTTCGATAACTTAAGTGGCATGTCAGTATTTTCGGAACCCTTTAGAAGTAAAATGTATGGCGCCATTGCAATTAATTATTCATGTTACACCGTACTAGATAGTAACACATCACTAATTTTAGTTTTTTTATCTATTTGACTAATTCCTTTAGTTAAGTTTTACCAAACACAATTAAAAGCGCTTTCATGTATAAATTTAACCTAAAATAATACTTTTTTTAATCAAAAAATATACATTTTATGTCGTATGCAATGTTACTAAATTCTACTGACCTTACTTTTTCGCCTGGTTTCCGTGATTCAGCGCATATAAATAGCAAGTCTAGCAAAAATGTTTAGGCAGACAAAGAGATCATTTTAGATTTTTTTACTGATCTAAATTGATCCACGCAATCGTGTGCACTTTGGTATGTACGCATAATTTTTATTTTAAGCTTGAAAGATAATACTTTGGTGGCTAAAATAAGAAAAAGCAGAATTCAAGGCAGTTTTTTTTTTATATTTAAGCAATGAGTTTGTTCCATAAATATTATATGATCCATATAAATATTATAATAAAATTATATATAGACGGTCTAGTGGTTCGAGTACCGAACTGCTGATCACGAGGTCGTCGGTTCGATTCCCACAGGACACAAATATTTATATGATTAAAATAAGTGTTTGTCTGGGTGTTTCTTACATATTATAAGTATGTATTTCCAAAAAAAGTAGATAAGTATTATGTATCCATTGTCTAGTACCTATAGAACAAGCTCTGCTTTGTTTGGGACCAAATGGTGCTGTGTGAAATGGCCTAAAATATTGATTAGATATTATTATATTCAGACAATTTTATAAAAGGCAAGTGTGGTTTTTAGTTTGCGTCTGACTTAAGTCGATAGTATACGAGTCAACCATAAACTTTTGCCTCCCCAGGCAGCAACCCATGAGGATCTGTACCTCAAAAATGTTCAACATACATCCTATCCTACTTCCTACTAATTCCTACTAATATTATAAATGTGAAAGTTTGTGAGGATGGATGGATGGATGGATGGATGGATGTTTGTTACTCTTTCACGCAAAAACTACTGAACGGATCTGGATAAAATTTGGCACAGAGATAGATTATAGTTTGGAATAGCACATAGGCTACTTTTTATCCCGGTAAAACGTATGGTTCCCGCGGGATAGCGGGCGAAGCCGCTGGCGGAAAGCTAGTAAATACATAATTCGTTTTTCCACCTAGTTACACAACACAACTAATACCATATTTGGTCTGTCTAGACGTCAGGGTCATCACGCGTACGCAATACAGCACACGCAATGATTGTCGTATCAACAATGAAAATTGGCGCGAAGTGGACACGCCGGTATTAATATATTTTAGCAACATTTATATTTTCACTTAGCGCAATTTATATTTCGTCGCGTTCACTTATGTAGTGAATATTTGAAGTATGTTAATGAATTAAAAAGTTAAATACAGCTAGAATTTGGTACATAGTACTCAAAATTTTTAAAGTTTTAGGATAGTAGGGCACTGCCGTTTATGGCTCAAATCTGGAGCAGCCCATCTAGGGAAGTGCCTTACAGAAAACCGCAGCCAAATAACACATTTTATTGTGTGTTGTGTTCCAACAGTGAGTAAGGATGCCAGAGCTCCTTCTATGGATTCGCTGCACTGGCAGCAAGAGGAATATTCCCATAACCTGTCAGCGCAGTGAATCCTCTATAAACCTTTAAGAGGTTTTTAGGGTCGGCAACGTGCGAGTGATAACCCCTGGTGTTGCAAGCATCCTAATGCTACGGTAACCGCTTACCATCAGGCGGGCCGTATGCTTGTTTGCAACCTTGTGGTTTAAAAAAAGTTAGAACCCTCCCTGATATCGAATTTTGCTTTCACAAAAATGTATATATTTCATTTTAGCCATGATCCACTTCTTTACAACACCTCTTTCTGTTCATTACTTTTCGGCTGTGTCGATATAGACTGCGCGCTGGGCCGCACTTGGCAATGACCTTACATCAATTTAGAAGCAGTTTTGAATCATACGAGGCATGACGTGTTTTCCCTCCCCTCTGTCTGTGTTGTAAAGGAATAGAATTACAAAAGAACTTGATAATAAGCTGTTATCTATTGTGTCTGGAGTCTTTATGGCCATTTATCGCGTAATAAATATGTTGAACAGGTTTTGGTAACAAAACTGGTATATTTTATGTGTCACCTACTTATCAATTATAGGGGGACTGAATAAGTCGATATGCGAGGGTAAGCTTCCTTTGCCAAGGTCAGTCCACGGTTTTATTCATAGTTAACGGCCTTATAATTTAGACCTGATTGTTACACGGATACAGATGTTACTGATAATCAACTTATCAGGCTGCTGAAAGTTTGATGTCCAGTCAAAACTTTAGCCATCAGTAGAGAGGTCTTATTCATTAATTAAGTTGTCGAAAGTCAATTAGCAAAACTGGTTCTCACCGTTGAGAATTTTAAAGCAAAAACTGTTTTCTCTTATTCTGTAATTTATCAAAATAATTGTCATTAACACTAGTTAATTGTGCATGATGATCGATGGCCATCTTGAAACCAGTTAATGATATCTTCAGGCGATGACATGACTTCCTGTAAAAATAAACAACGGAAATATTAAAGCAAATTTTCAATGTCACGTTAACTAATTCCCACCAACTTTCAGTGCGTGACCTACATACCCCAGATGTAGATTTGGTGGAGTCCCGCGGGGTGCGGGCGGCGGGCGCGCGGGGCGGGGGGCGTCACCAGGAGGATGACGCAAACCCTACAATAAGGAAGTGTGTTCAATTGTCCGTGCGTACGATGGGCTATTCTGAATCTGTTAGTTCCTAATTATGATTACGTTTTGATATGCAGAAAAATAATTAATTATTAAATTATTTTTTATTCTAGAATAAATGTGTTTCAATGAGCTTTTTAAGAGCGCTTTTTAAGTAAGTATTGTATAGCAATTAGCAACCGTCTGACATGAAATATTCATTGAATTGTAGGCCAAGAAAAATACGGAAACAGAAATACTATTAAAGATAAATATATCAAAATGGCCTCTGAAAAGGTTGAATATGAACGTTTACCTAAATTTAAATTAAGTGACGGATGTCACATCGCACAGATAACTGGATTTAGAAGGTTAAGGCGTTGGCTAGTCGCTTCATTAAATAATAATAAGTAGGTATAATATTAATTTATATTAAAATATTCTGAATATTGACACGTCTCGTCTGAAATCTATTTTAAACTTTCAAACATTAATTGTTTCATAATATTATGAAATCTGTACAACGCCGACCTTAGCACACTTATTTTACTCATAATATAATACATAAGACTTCAAATTTGATACCTGAAATTTCAACATTATGTAAATTATGTACCTACTTATCATGGTTTATTCACAATTTGTCAATGACGACATTAGGCCTTATGGCATAATGTGATAATTAAATCAATTTATTTGACAGATGTATCTGTTATCAATTTATTATTAGTAATTAATTAAATAAATAAATTATAATTTAATAAAACCATTTTGCTTTTTAAATTATACTGGGTAGACTAATACAGCAGTTTTTCTGGTTCTAATCTAGTACGTTTTAACCTAAACCCCGGTCTTGCCAATAGAATATATATGCGCTTTTTAATATTTCTATTATTAAAATTATTATTACATCTACGCATTTGGTTAATCTGTGGAATTTCTTGCTCTTCTCCATTCAATATACTTTTAAGAAATCTCTATGAAAACTTATAGTCTATTATAATTATTTTCATTTGTTTACCTTACCGGCTTTACTAGGAAAGTACTTTTTGAGACAAAAGGTAGCTTGAGTCCTTCATCGGTTGCAATCTATCTCCATGCCAAAATTAATCAAAATCCGTTCTGCGTACAGTAGTTTAGGCGTGAAAATTTCACAAACAGACTATTGAGTTAACAACAAATACACATATTGACAAAATGTAACAATCGTAGGTCCCAAGTGACTGTAAGCCACAAACTAGCAAAGCGTGTATCTTGTTAACTCTTAATAATTTTTTTTCGAGATATTATCGCATTTATGGATGGAGGTCTAACTACTATATTTTGTCGAAATAATAGGAGACTCGCCCTGCCAGCCGGAATGTGCTGCGTATTGACTGATTTATTGTAATGTAATGTACACCGCCGTCTACTACTGGCAAGCACTGGCTACAAGTACTGACCCACTAGTACCGATACTTGCAAATATATGGACAGGGAATACTTATTGTGGATTTTAATGCTATTAGTATAAGGATCACTTTTACTTATAAAATAGTAGTGACAGGTTAACAGGGTAGTTTTTTCTTTGATAATATCTACAGACATCTTTAGGAGTTTTTCCTTCACCGTAAATGATATTAAAGATACTTTTTACTATAACACTATTTTTAGACGTTTTACCACTTACCAACTGACTTATTTGTCTATCTTATGGTTGATCTATCTACAATATGTCTCATTACTGCCCAGAGGTACCTCGAACACCTGGGCCTAGACAAGTTGCAATTTGACATTCGAAGCGACAAATGCATAGAAACAAAATCTGTGGAAATGACACAAACTTTCGACAAATTGGGCTGTCACTAATGTAATTTCCATACATTTTCTTTCTATTCGTATGTCAATTCGAATGTCAAATTGCAACTTGTCTAGCCCCTCAGGTCATCTTTAAACTGTAGATAATTAATTAAATCTAGATATATACCAGTAACTGGAACAGCGTACGAGAATTTCAAGCGCTCATCAGTTCTCAAGTAGGCAATCATAATGATTTTCGCCAGACAGGCCTTGAGCTTCAGACAGATTTAGCTGGACGATGACATAACACGTATGAAGTCTGACTAAAATTATGTAATTAAATGTGTATAACTAGTTTTGACTCATGTCTACAAAGGCGTGCGTTTTGGTTTGAGAATAAGCCAATTATGTATGGTTTACATGGCCAGTATCTTCGCTAACTATTTTTGCTTTTGAATTTCGAATGTTTGGTACCTTTATGATTGACTAGCTTTTGTCATCGGCTTCACTCGCATCCTTAAAGATTTTTTCTATCCTATGTGTAATTCTGATGTAAACTATAATACTGTAAAGTGTCATCAAAATCCGTTGAGTAATTTTTGCGTGAAGGAGTAAGAAACTTTTATTTATCCATCGTCACGAACTTTAACACTTGTAATATTAAATAAGATAAATAAATATACTGGGACATTTTTACACAGCACCATCTAGTGCCAAACTCAGTAGTTTGATATGGCCGTATGGTTGTTGAGCTCCCTGTAAAATGGTTGAACTACACAATGACTGATGCTTGTTAGGCGTCGCCGAGACTGGTCTACTCAAAGCTACGGCTCTTTCTTCAAAAGACATTTTCCTGCATTAGACATATTTGATACTTCTATGTCTGGACTTTACAAGAGACTATGATTCTCTGAGTTTTTTTTTGGGCAGACGAGCAGGTGGCCGTTTTTACGGGGAAAAAAGATCTATTTACAGGAATCAAAGATACTGTTTCATCGAATTCATTATGGAGGCTTTTAATTTGTCTATCTAGACTAGGTAGTAGGTTTTTAAGTGGTTTTTCTAATTTTAAATCCATATCATTAGATCTAGTTGATAAAAATTTAAAACATTGACTTGTAAATTGTCTTTAAAAGGTCTACTTACGGGGAAAAATATTTATATACAGAAATAAAAGATACTGTTTGATCGAATTCATTATGGAGGCTTTTAATTTGACTATCTAGACTAAGTAGTAGGTTTTTAGTGTTTTTTTAATTTTAGATTCATATCACTAATCTAGTAGATAAAAATTTCAAGATTGACTTGTAAATGTCTTTAAACGTTCTACTTGCGAGGGAAAAAGATCTGTATACAGAAATAAAAGATACTGTTTGATCGAATTCATTATGGAGGCTTAATTTGTCTGGTTAGAGTAGGTTTTTAAGTGGTTTTTCTAATTTTAGATCCATATCACTAATTTTGATAGGTCATTGAATGTATAAAATTGGTTATCTATATCTACTTCTATGTATATCTATGTAGATTAATCTAAGATTACTTGCTAAATACATATTGGCTTGAAATAAAACTACTTTTTATGGACCTTATGGCGTTACATTGATATCATTTTAATCACTCTTTACAACGTCCGTGGTCACGGGTAGACTAAGATGGTAGACGTTTGGACGTTATAACGCGATAAAATCCGTAAAAAGTAGTTTTATTTCAATGTCTAGAATTCGCGTAAATGGCAGAAATCAGTACATATTGGCTTTATCCAAAACCAATAAAATTTCACAACCACACAGCATGCAAAACACTCGCTTTAAGTGTGTAGGTACATAGTGAACGGTTTTCATTCATTAAATAAAAATCCTGATTCATACGCTGCGTGTGAGATGTTTGCAGAAAAAAGTGCAGCCGGTAACAATGGGACTCGTAAATAAGTTGTAATGCTATTGACAGTGTGACGTAGGCGGCACAGTGCAGGGAATGCAGTAATACAAGACGTGTAGGTACACAAATCACATTTGGTTGGTTTTTTATACTGTGGAAATTGTTTAAAAGTTACAATTTCTGGGTATAATTGTACTAGCAGTTCCCCGCGGTGTTGTTCATATTTTTTTCTCAATCTTGTGGAAATTTCCCAAAATAGCGTTTAAATTATAGCCTATATTTTATTCTGATGTATAAACAATAATACTGTAAAGTTTTATCAAAATCCGTTTGGTAGTTTTTGCGTGAAACAGTAACAAATATCCATCCGTCCATACATACACACAAACTTTCATATTTATAATATAATTTTAGTAGAAAGTAGGGTTGTATCGTTTACTACTATTATTGTTCTTATTATATTTGGACTTTAAAAATAGAATAATTCTTTGAGTTTGTTTCGACGTTTCCTCTCATAGGTCGTTAATTGGGAAATGCCAGCGCCATCTAGTATTTAAAATTGAAAATCAAATAAATCTTGTTTAATTATCACTTTTATTAGTACTGTCGGCTTGATTAGCGCAATCGGTAGCTGCACTATAAATCGCGAGATCACTAAATATAACATTTTGTTTGTGGTAAAAATCTTTATGGATGTCTGTATGTCGCACTCAAACCGACTAAAAACCGCATTTGCCATCACTTGTCCTTTGTATCATGGCCATGGGATCAGGAACATTCACCACGACCACGACGGACATCACTAAATAGTCTACAAAGTTTTTCCGGGTTCTCTGAGTAATAATCTGAAAATACACACACAATTTACGAGTAATCCTTAGTGCAATGCAAAAAATATTTATTTCCTCAAACAAGGACTTACAGTTAAAAACTAAAACTAAATAAACCTTAAAGTAAAACATAAATAAACTGGCAACACCGTTCCAATGTCACACAGCGTTGACACACTGACAGTGACAATGACCTAATTATAAACGTCAACAAGACCAAGAAAAATCAATACATTAAAATATTTTCATTTCATAGTTGTTAATTAATATCTCTCTATATATCTCTTTCTTTGTAGAATAAAATAGTCGAAAGAATCATATGGAAAAATACCTAAATGTTATATGTTCATTGATTCAAATTGTTATAAGTCAATGTTCTTTGAAGGATACAAAACGAAAGATTTGCAATTTATCAATGGGTTTTGTTTATGGAGGCCCAAAAACGTGTATAGGAAAACTTGATGTTAAAACCTTTATGCTTAATTTATATTCGACGCATGGAGAACCCATTAATGTAGACTTCTGATGTACTTAAAGTTTATGGCCGTAGAAAAAATATTACTTTGAATTATATTATAACAAAGCCCCTTTGTTCTTGTCAATGAATAATTTTCATGTTTGTTTTTTTGATAAAGATTGGACGCTGCTTAGACTATATGCCTTAATATTATCTTGTAGTAGTAAAAAATAGAAGAAAAGGAATTATTTTTGGAGATTATTTAATGTATAATAATATGTAGGTGTTTATTTTTACCTGGAAAATTTTCCTTGATACCTAAATCAACATTTCGTTGAATTTGTGATATTCGTATTAAAAAAATATCATCAACAAGTAAACATTTTTATGAATAGATAATTAGATACCCACTGTAAATAAATATGTCTGAATCCAGTCTCATCTTCATGAACAGCAAGTATATTTATTATTTTTATAAAATTATTCTAAAGACATATTGTATCTGATTTACTGCTGATTATTATGTACGTAGGGTGCGTACGCGCGTCGGCGGCGCCTCGTTGGCATCGCGTGATGTCATATCCGCCCGCCATTCATGCCGAGACGTTCATTCATGAAACTTGCGCCTCGTTAAGCCACACAAACAAATTGTGACCTTAAACACTACCGTTTTAAGCTCATTTTAGCTTGGACAAACATGTCATCACATAATTAATTTTTTGAAGATAAAATATGTCTGCGTTCCTAGATTGTAAAAAAACAGGATATGTTCGGGCATATGATTTGAATTAGGACATTAGCACATTGTTAATTACTGCCGCGTGTTTAAAATAAGTATTTTGTGAAGAATTCCGTGAATTTAAGTTTCTTAAAATTGTTGGATGACATGCTTTTTATCTTGAATTTTGATGATTGTAGAGTTCATGATATGTACCTATATCTTTATCTTATTACCTATACCTTATTTACCTATCTTATTTTTTTATTATATTATTTTCAAGTGTTTAACTGTTGACGTAATCTACAAGTTAAATGTTATAGGTACTTGTGTCTTAGTCTTGACTCATTTAATTCCCCGCACAAAGCGGACGGTATCATGTGACAGAGATAAGTACTGTAAGATCTGTGCCTCAACCATGAGTTCTATTGAATGGCTTTCGATAGGATTTTTACGCATCGAAACGCTGTAATCTCATAACAGATTTTAGTTCCTTGCGTAACCGCTAGAGGCGCTGCGGGGGTTTTCTATAAAAATATTTTACGGCGTCGCTAGCGATTCTAGTGAAAAAACTCATGGTCAAGGCACTGGCAACTAATTCATGACTGCCCACGAATTTGTCCTGGATAATGGATATACAGGAATGGAATTCCTTGTCTATTATTTCTCTATATAAAGAAATACTGGTTAGGTTTTCAACCAGGAAAGAGGGTCACCAAAGATAGATAGACTGTGTGAGAGGATATGGTTGTAAAGGAAGGTAATAAAGAGATGTAATGAAGAGAAATACATACATATTTCTAGGGATAGTGGCATTTCTTAAATTAATACAATTAAAATGCTGTGTTGTTAAACGCAACATCACATTTTTTTTATAATATTCGTAATAAAACTATATTGTAAAATTCTGAAAAAACATAATTATAATAATAGGAAATAGAACCACGACCTTGTGATCAGAAGTCTGATACTTGGATTTTTAGACCACAGTTAGCAAAGCGCTTTAATAGACGATACATTACTATAATTAACAATATCTTTATTTATTATTAACGTTATATTATACCTACTTACTTAAAATACATAAAATTATATAATTATCACTATGTATATCTACCTAATCTTAATCTTAATTGTAAGTAGTTACATTATTTAAATTAAAAATGTTGGGCATACATTATCTATACTAATATTATAAAGAGGAAAGATTTGTTTGTTTGTTTGTTTGTTTGTTTGTAATGAATAGGCTCCGAAACTACTGGACCGATTTCAAAAATTCTTTCACCTTTGGAAAGCTACATTATCCCCGAGTAACATAGGCTATATATCATCACGCTACGACTAAAAGGAGCGGAGTAGTAATGAAAAATTTTGCAAAAACGGGGAAAAAATTATAAGAGCACGCGGGCGAAGCCGCTGGCGGGAAGCTAGTTGTTAATAATTATGTTATCTTAATGAGACATAAAAACTTGGGCGATGTCGTTTCGAGGAACGCATATTAATATTTTTAAATCTCATTACGTCAGGAAGTACTTTACCGAATTATTAACATGGTAACACATACCATCACGCTTGTATCGCACGAAGGTGTAGACAGAGGTCTACAGTTTTCCGATTCCCCCCTCGGTTTCTTTGCAGTCGGTAGGGGCTTTTCAGGGCCGGATACGCATCAGCAACGCGCCGATATTGCGGAGGACCAAGGGCAGCGATGGCTACGTCTACTATCTACTAGTTAACCGGCTTCACTACATAGTATAAAACAAAGTCGCTTTCTCTGTCCCTATATAAATATCCGGGTGTTTCCTATGTATAATAAGTATGTATTTACAAAAAAAAGAAGTATATAAGTATTATATCCATTGTCTAGTACCCATAGTATAAGCTCTGCTTAGTTTGGAACTAGATGGTGCTGTGTAAAATTGTCCCCATAAATATTTAATATTTAAATATTTTATATCCCTATGTATGCTTAAAGCTTTAAAACTACGCAACGGATTTTGATGCGTTTTTAATAGATAGTGATTGAAGAGGAAGGTTTATATGTATAATACATACATATTATAGTACAGAAAATACAAGAAATTCAAAACCATGCGAAGCCGGGGCGGGTCGCTAGTTAACCATAAAAGAAACTGTTGTACAGTCACGAGCAAAAACATGTATACACTAACAAAAGTAGTTACAGTAGTTAAAGTAGTAAACAGTTTTTTTATGGTTACGAACACCCTAGCTCCGCTCACCCTGCTGCCCTTATATTTTACGTAACTTCTGTACAATATTAGATACCTACACAAAAAATATTAAATTAAACATATTCTCAATTTCAACAAGTACTTTCGCGGCCATTTGCGTTGACTGCAAAAAAAATAATCTCAGATATTTTTGATTTTTTAGTTTCGATAACCCTAGCCCCGTTGCCCTTATATTTTACGTACCTCTGTACAATAAAATATACACAATAAACATTAAAATTAAACATATTCTCAATTTCAACAAGTACACTCGCGGCCATATGCATTAACTGCAAAAAAATCCGAAAAAAAAAACTGATAACTGTATTTGGTGTAGAGGTAATAGAGGTACGTAAAATATTAGATACACAAAACATTAAATTCTCAATATCAACAAGAACATTCGCAGCCATATGCGCTAACTGCAAAAATATTACAAAAAAAACGCTATGATATATTTGGTGTCGGTAACCCTGGCCCCGCTGCCCTTGGATAACATTTTGACAATAGCCCTGGCCCTCTACTATGTAGATATATATTTTTTTATGTTTCCGCTTTACTTCGTGAGTGTTTTATTAGTGTGTTGTATTCGTTCCTCGGGTTCCGTTGGGCTGTTTGTTCGGCAAATATTCCTGTTTACATACTTGTCTATTAGCTCGTTTCCTTCGGGGTGGGCAGTTTATGCCTTAAGTACATATAGGTAGGTAATACTGAGTGCTAGGTACTGCTGAGGTACTAATGAGCGCTTGATTGCTTCAAGTTACACCATTTATAACTCAAGAATGGCTGGACTTGTGATCTTTGATTTATTGGATTTGTCTCCGCCCCGAATAACTATTAAAACATTGGGAAAATTAATGTTAAAAAAATATAACTAATGGGGTGTAACGGGGATCCAAACTTAGCGCGAACAAAGCTGCCGCTAAAAGCTATTTATAAAATAAAAAACAGTAGCAGTCATTATTTACTTTTTTATTTCCTTTTTTTATTTATTCCCTTTATTTATTTATTTACATATTCATTGCATCTTATTTTTATAAAAAAAAATCAAAAAAGATTTATTTTTTTAAATAATAGTATAATTATTTTTATTATATTTAACTTTAAACGATTACATGATAGTTCAAAAACTACTCCAAAAATGCTTATAAAGTTAGTATTTGTTTTTACTCAGTCTTTAAAGTAAAATCTTTATGTGTTGGTACAAGTATTAATCGTACAAGTATTTTTAGTACCATATTAAACCGAACCTACTCCAAAGTCGGTCATAAGTCCATGGCTCCCATTATTCTACAACATGACTAAAACATGTGCTGTCTCCTAATTTGGTGCGGCATATTTTATGGGAATTATAATGAAACAGCCGGGAATGGACCTCACGACCTTGCGCGACCTAATCTGTGTGAATTAATCAGAGAATGTTGGCTGGATTGTTCAATATTGAGGTATAAACGGAATCTTATTAAATTCATTATAATTATACCAGTTTTATCATCACGTTGGTGTCTTACAAGAGTTAGGTAGAGTTATACTGTATGATTAGTCATATCGCTGGATACGTTTTATGTATAACTATAGTCCGCGCGAAACTAGTTGGCCGCGCCTTAGGTAGAGACGGGCGTGAGGCGGCGGGTTACTGTAAACAAAAACAAGCGTCCCTGCCCCTGTATCCTACCGCGCGCAGGTGACCTCGCCCCTCCGTCTCGCCGCTCACATACCTAAGGCGCGGCCAACTAGTTCCGCGCAGACTATAGCTGTTCCCCGTTCATCCAATCCCGTGGGAATTTCCCAAAATCCTTTCTTAGTGCAACCTACAACACATAAGGAACATTATTGCAAAATTTCATGCTTCTAGACCCAGCGGTTTCAGCTGTGTGTTGATCCATTAGTCAGTGAATCAGTCTGTCAGTTTTTTCTTTTTTATAGATAAACATAGATATAGCAAATTTTATATCGATTGTCATACCCATGCCAATCGATATGGCATCGTACAGGTTATACCATACCATGCCACTACTCATATAGTACAAGCACTGCTTCGTTTGGGACTAAGTGATGAGCATTCGAGAAAACATCTCATTTACTGGTTGGTGGAGGACCTCGATTCGTTCGATTTCGATTCGACTACACTTCCGACATGCCCCTGAGAGCTCTGCCGATGCCCCTCCTCTCGGCTGCTTTGAAGTCGGTAGAGGCTTTTAAGGACCGGCAAAGCCTCTGGTTGCGTATGATCAACGTCTACTCAAAACATTAAATACAAAAGTATTTCAATAGCTTTTTCCGCCGATCCGCGCAAGACTGCTCACACCGCATTAATAATGTAAAGCTCACAATTTTAATCACACAAATATAAATGCAGCAGACATTAGCGCTGCACGCGGCGACGCTCACACGTCACATACGTTAGTCGCAGTCACATTTACTATGTTAATATCCCATTGTTCGTCAGTTGGACGTTTAACGCGGTGGCAATTAATGCTGGACGGCTGGCTCGCCGGCTCCCACGCAACTCGCCATTCCTGACGTGTACCGCTGATATAGTAGGGATAGCAGACAAATTTCAGGAAACTAAAATATATTTATTTACTAGCGTTCCGCCAGCGGCTTCGCCCGCGTGGTCTGGGTGTTACTTATAACTTTCATCCCCTATTTAAACCCTTTAAGGGCCTTTTTTCGCATTAAAAAGTAGCCTATGTCCTTTCTCAGAATCTAGACCATCTGTATACCAAATTCTATTTAAATCGGTTCAGTAGTTTTGGCGTGAAAGCGCGACAGACAGACAGAGTTACTTTCGCATAGTAAGGATTAAAGGCACATTAACAAAGATAACATAACCATTAAAACATAAGGTACAAAGATGAAGTCTAATGCTATTATCAATTACAGACATGCACTAAAATAAAAAAATTATTTCAATTGGAACTTATCCACAATTATGAAAAATACAAAAGAAAATATATAAAATAAAAAAGTAAATAACTAATAAATAACTTGCAGTAACGCACTTGCAACCTCCGGTATTGTGGGTGTCGATGGCTGATCACTTACGATTAGGTGACTTGCTTGCTCACTTGTCTGCCTCTACAATAAAAAAAAAACATACTTGCCTTGTTAGCCTAGTAGTAATTGAAATTAAAAAAAAAATTGTATTTGAATTAGTGCAACGCTCGAGGTCTTGGGTCGTTTCCCAGGCTGAGCAGTGTTATTGACTTGTTCCGAGTTTTGATTTTTACCATGTAGCACCTCTCGCAGGTTTCGCAAGGTACCTACGTTTGCGACTTCAAAATACCAGTTCTAGGTAACTAAGTATTATTATTACGGTTGTTGCTGATAAAAAAATATTAAAGCTTAGCAAGAAAATCGTTCCGAGTTCCGAACGGTTGAAAATTAATCATCAGTTTTCAGCCCTAGACACAAACTTTTGAAAGTTGTTTTCAATAATAAATAAATAGTTAAATAATTTATTTTTCTATTTTGATTTTTACTTTTTCTGCGAACGCTTCAACGACGGCAAGCATTGTCCAATGTCCTCCGTAATCACTGTTCATTAAGCTTTCTCGTAGCATACTAGCTTTTTTAAATTCGTCCGTGAACCAATTTTGTATACGGTACCTAAAATGTGTTTATCATACGTAATAATAAGTTAGATGTATAAATAAGTAGTGCTCACAGTTGAAGCCCGACTTAGAGCAATAAGTTATAAGTAGTCGTGGGTTCAAGTCTAAACCAGCAGACACCAATGTGGCATATTTATCTACGACTAGCTTCCCACCAGCGGCTTCGCCCGCTTGGTTATATGATTTTTTCCCCGTTTTTGCAACATTTTTTATTATTACTCCGCTCCTATTAGTCGTAGCGTGATGATATATAGCCTATAGCCTTACCCGATAAAGGGACTATCTAACACTGAAAGAATTTTTCAAATCGATCCAGTATTTCCGGAGCCTATTCAATACAAACAAACAATCTTTCCTCTTTATAATATTTGTATAGACATAAGTAGCTTTAGCTTTAGCTGATAGGTCCTAAGAGCGACTCCTCCGACCAGTGTTTTTGGTTTTTATTAAATTCTTACTAGCAGCTCAAAGATTTTACTTGTGTTCGGTAATGGTACTTAATACTTAGGTTCACCTCTTATTACCTAGAAAGGAGGTAATATTTTATTTTCTGAAAAAAAAAACTTCAAGAAACCCAATAGGCACTTCGAATACTAAAATATTTTGTAATGCTATATTTCTCTTCAGTTTACAATGTTCTCTGCCATTCGGTATACATATAAATGTAGTGAAATTCTGTGTTCCCAAGGCAAACAATATTATTGGGGTGTTCTATGAAATATGGAATTGTTTCGATTTGATTTGAACACAATTTGATTTTTTCCTTCTTCCTAGGGTAAGAAAGACAATTTATGGTCTAATGATCTAAAAATTTGTTTCTTTCCGTCTGTCTTTCTCCCTAAAAAAAAACTGTGTGCGTGTAACATACGTATACAAATGTATAATACAACTGTCTAGACCGACTGGTGTAATGGGTAATATGGGTATATACAGGGTGTTTGGTAGAACGTTGAACATACGAAAATGGTGGTTAGTTGGGGTCATCTGCTACCCACTTGGCGCAAATTATTTGACCTTGGCCGCACCGTTTTTTTTTTACTTTTTTTTAATTTCACAGAAAATTACCAGTTTTTTTTAACTTTAAATTCGAATATCCATACTTGTGACGGGTAAAACAGGCAGGATGTTGTTTTGTATTAATGTCTAATTGTAGCAGACTCTCATAAAATTATTGTTTGGTACAGATTTTAATGGAAAAAAAAGTTATGAGTCTTTAAAGGTACAAAAAGGTGTAAAAAAATTACATTTACCCGTCACAAGTAAAGATATTCGAATTTAAAGTTAAAAAAAACTGGTAATTTTCTGTGAAATTAAAAAAAGTAAAAAAAAAAAACGGTGCGGCCAAGGTCAAATAATTTGGGCCAAGTGGGTAGCAGATGACTCCAACTAACCACCATTTTCGTATGTTCAACGTTCTACCAAACACCCTGTATTTATCATGATTTTCCTATCAAATTGCATGCAAATATATTTCAAAATTCTTCCTTACTTAGCTATATTTACTATACACCTATACAGCATAGCTAACAGTTAGATAATGATCATGTAAATGTTTCATTCACTTTAACGGACACCTCTGCGTGCGGTAAGTAGTTAAGTCTAAAATTAGAATTATTATAATAATTAATTACAAAACACTTCTTCACAGCGTTTGAAGTTGAATGTTTTAACTTAATACGCAGAGAATTGTGATATAAAGCTTACTAAGATATTTATTTATGTAAATATTGTTACTAGGTCAAGTTAAACTATTACTTTTATATGGAATTAACACACAGTATCATTTTGTGTAACTTTTGAGGGGAAATTTTGAACCTTAATGACTATAGAACATTAAAATTATAAATATTTTTTAGGGTTCTTATCTTAGTACTCTACATTATGCTTCCGTTATTATGTATGGACGTTTTATATACTTAAATAAATTATTTACTGAAGGTAACGTTTATCATATGAAATTGGAGCAAAATTAATATTTATTTGAAATTATGAATTTAGTTTCTCAATACATGATGTTTACTGTAAAATTAGCGCGGTTTATGTTCCAACCAAAACCAGACATAAGACAAAAGATATATATTAGCACAGAAGAAAAATAGTGAAATTATTTTCCAAAAATTAAAAAAAAAAGCACAAAATATCATGAAAATCATAAAAACATTACAGGAAGTCAAAAAGATTATGCGTCAACTGCATAGGCCCCGGCGAGATTCGAACTCGCGATCTCCTGTTTACTAGACAGGCGCTTTAACCAACTAAGCCACGGCGCCGCTTGCTACGAGTTGTGAAATAACACAACACATCCTACACACACGTATTCGCATCTAATCTTGATGACATACTTCAGAATTTTAAGTATGATAGTGCAGTCTCGTTTTATTCACCAGAATTTACCGTATGCTAAACAAGGACGGATATATACTAAGAATATTTTTTAAGTTGAAATCCTCCTAGCCTTTTTCCCAACCATGTTGGGGTCGGCTTCCAGTCTAACCAGATGCGGCTGAATATCAGTATTTTACACGGAGCGACCGCCATCAGACCTCCGCAACCCAATTTCTAGGCAATACCTACTAATATTCGAAGGATAGACTGGTTGTCAGGCTTTTTGGGCTTCTGACTATCACTAACGATTAACAGAGGTGTTCGTATAACAACCGTGACCGACGGCTTTACGTGCTCTCCGAGGCACGGAGGGGTCTCGATGTGTTAATAATGGTCACCCATCCACAGACTGACCTAGGCAAGCGTAGCCTAACCTTGAAGAACGGTTGATCAGCGTAGTTATAGCTTAGCCACGAGCCCCTCTAATTTTTAAGTTGAAATATATTTTTATATACCACGCTGTTAGCGAAATTAATTATAACTTTTAAATAATAATTGATTTTAATTCCACGATAATGATTAGGATATATCAGATAATTATAATCTTAAACCTTGATTAAAAGTTATGCCGTATTGTTTAATGTAGGGTTGACCAAAATCTGTACGTTTGCTTATACTGGGTGAATAGTTAAAGAATAGAATTATTCGTACACTGAAAACAAACCTACTTTTGAACATAAACCTTTGATGTAGGTAAGTTTGGGAAATCTCTAAAAAGTATTTCACTTATACAAACTTATCCACAAATCAGCTGAAGCCATTTCTTTGTGAATCGTTTTGGAGTATTCCCGTTAGAGATTAATAATAATAATAAATAATAAATATCCTGGGACATTTTTTACACAGCACCATCTAGTCCCAAACTAAGCAGAGCTTGTACTATGGGTACTAGACAATGGATATAATACTTATATACTTTTTTTTTGTAAATACATACTTATAATACATAGGAAACACCCAGCCAAACACAAACACTAAAGTTCATCACAATAAATGTTTGTGTCTTGTGGGAATCGAACCCACGACCTCGTGATCAGCAGTCCGGTACTCGAACCGCTAGACCACAGACGTCGTCAAATTATTAGATTATTTTTAGAGAACCTCTATTTTTTAAATTCCCATTTGTTATCCAATATATTAAGTGGTCAATGCATTAGGGGCTTTTTGGTGAATTACCAAAGTTGTAGATCAAAAGTTTTTAGTTTCCAGTATCAGAATAATTATAACCAGAATATTGCCAGTGCTATGACCCATTACTATTATATTCGACTTGTTTCACGCAATTTTGTACGAAGAATGAACACACGCAATTGAGTCAATATTGTATTACTCCTAAGTTTATGTATTCACTACAATGAAGTGAAATACTATAAACAGGGTTTTTGGCACAGCACAACGATGTTAAATATATAGATTTATTAAGTCAATAGTATCTGCAATAATAACAATAAGTTTTCGGCCAGATATAACCAGCTGTGTACCTTCCCTTCGTACCACAGATGACCTAGTTTTTCCCCAATTCCGCGGGAATTTGGATATGCCCGCTACATACAGTTCTCGCTAAACTTATTGTCCGGGTTGAAGTTGGCAACAACTAACTTTAACCCGGCCTTAAAAATCGGAGAAAGAAAAATATTGGATTAAAATTATTTAAAACGACAACCTACGACTTGGGGTTTCGTTTTTATTTATTACAACACAATATTTTTCTTTACATATATCCTAACAATTAATCTGTGCAAACCGATTTCCGCAGATGTATCGATCGTGTGTATGATAATTTAATGAACGATTTGTCATACACGCGATACCGGGCATTACTGCTAGGCTATGACGACGTCAACGAAGATGTCTCTGGTCTAGTGGCACAGAAGATATACTAGTCCTACGCTACTAGTAGGAGAGCCGGACTACTGATCACGAGGTCGTCCCAAATATTTATTTATGTTAATTGATCAATTCCTATTCAAAATTTTGCATAACTAAGGTGTACTTTATCTGTCTGTTAAAAGATTAAAAGTTAAAGTTATAAACATACTAGCTTCCCGCCAGCGGCTTCGCCCGCGTGGTCTTATAATTTTTTCCCCCGTTTTTGCAACATTTTTCATTACTACTGCGCTCCTATTAGTCGTAGCGTGATGATATATAGCCTATAGCCTTCCCCGATAAATGGGCTATCTAACATGGAAAGAATTTTTCAAATCGGTCCAGTATGTTTTGAGTTTATTCGTTACATACAAAAATACAAATCTTTCCTCTTTATAATATTAGTGTAGATAGCAGTCGTTTTTTTTTCTATCACAGGTAGGTAATTCTAAATTCAAACTAACAACATAAAATACTAATTAGCCAGTTAACTGAAAGTCATCGCTATAAGTAAGCTTTTAACCTTTAAATATTATAATTGTTTGGTTTACTACCGACGAATACCGAAGCTAATGTAGGCTATAACATTTTTACGAGAGAACTTTGTACACGCTGAGGTCCTGTACATACAAGCGGGGCGGCACGGCAAGGGTTTAGGTGACGAATGATATATTGTTATTTTATTTTTATTTATTTATTCTTTATTATCAGGTAACTAAGACCCATAGAAAAACAATACACAGATACAAACCATTATTAATAAACTAATACATATAACATAAACTATTAATATCTATTGGCTACGTAGTGTCGCGACGTAGTACGTTGCGTGGTGTCATGTAGCCTTCCGCGAAAACGCCGATACGATATATGTATGACATACAGTTGAAGTTTAAATCCTTGTTATAGGCTAGTTAGCCCCTTCAAGGTGATTGGCGTTTTATCTATACTAATATTATAAAGAGGAAAGATTTGTTTGTTTGTTTGTAATGAATAGGCTCCGAAACTACTGGACCGATTTCAAAAATTCTTTCACCTTTGGAAAGCTACATTATCCCCGAGTAACATAGGCTATATATCATCACGCTACGACTAATAGGAGCGGAGTAGTAATGAAAAATGTTGCAAAAACGGGGGAAAAAATTATAAGACCACGCGGGCGAAGCCGCTGGCGGGAAGCTAGTACTAAAATAAAGGTTTATATCGTCACCAGCAGATTCCTTAGAATTATTTAGCTGGTCTTGCTTTCGAGTATTAAGCACAAAATGTTTTTTTTTGTTAATAAACTTTATCAAAAACAAAAACTTACGACTACTGTATTTGGAGTTTAAACTAGAATATCAGAGTATTGAAATATATTATCGTTCGTCACCTAAAAATGCCGTGCCGTCTCGATAGTGTGCCCAGTGCCTAAAGCTAATTTTAACCTGTAGGCTATCAAATGACGTCACGATCCGAGGACTCGAATATATGATGTCTGTCTCGTTTATTAATTTGCACATCCGGTCCCGGGTTCGATTTAACGACACTTTAAAAAAGACGTTTAGGTACATCCTAAAGAAACGAGACGGTGCAATCTTTATGGTTGACAATTTATCAGCCTTATTCTAAACAGCATATGGTTGAAAAATGCTCGGCTGCTAACAGTGCCTACGTACAATATTGTACTTCAAATTGGATTATATTGAGATATAAAGGACAGTAGATTCCAAGAATTATTCTGTTAGGGTAAGAAACCCAAGATATGGCAAGTTATATATCAGTTTAAATTATCAGTAATGCGTTGTTATATTTTCTGTGAGCAAAGAAATTCGTCTGTACGATTCTCATTAAATAAAAATCTCTTTTATATCTCTCTCTGTCTCAAGTTACATTGTATTATATTAGTTATAATACTGCTAAGTATACCAGTTTACTCGGTTTAGGAGTAAATTAAGTAACTGTCACACTGTTTGTGACGGGTCTCCTCTCAGTATGAGGCTATAAGGCTGATATTCAGAAAGGAGACTCAACATGAACATATGCATCCGTATGTCAAATTTGTATGACAATTTGACATACGGGAGCCTAAGTTTATGCTTAGCATCGTCTCTGAATATTAGCCTAAGACTAATATTCAGAGCGTAAACTTATGCTTCCGTATGTCAAATTTGTATTACAATTTGACATACGGAAGCATTACTTTACGCTTAGGCTAATATTCAGAGACGATGCTAAGCATAAACTTATGAAGTATAAGTTCATGTTGAGTCTCGTTTCTGAATATCAGCCTTAGCGTCGTCTCTGAGTATTAGCCTAAGTCTACAACGCTGGTTGAATGCTGGTTGGCTAACGTCACATGCCGTCGACCTACACCATTAAAGCGAGTGATAATTTTGACGCACATGATTTCGAAAAGTCAGAGGTAACTCTTTCGATCTCGAAATTTTGAGTTTGCCGTCCACTGAGAATATCTCACACTATTTACTAGGGCACTTCACGTTAACTACTACACCAAACGTGCAGTAAATATTTAAAATGTATTTAAAAAAAACAACAGCAATGTTCTTTCAAAACTAACGCAGCGCAACCCTATTCCGTAGCAGGCAATAAACCCTTTCTATCCTGAAGCTAACTCATTGTCTTATTCACAATTGTTCGTACTTGACCCCGTGGCATATCGACTTACTTTTATCGGCCTCCGCTTGAACTTAACTTGGTAGCTTCGGTATTTGAATACCTAACGGTAGTCTTACCACACACGATGCTTTTTACAACCGCGTTTGGCAATTTAGAAGCTCAATTGACGCTGCATCGCGATAAGGCGCTTTCGGTACCTACGATGGAGTTTGATATGACGGAGCATCTCGTTTTGGTGATTTTGTGACTGAATTCACATTGCATCGCGATTTGTCGATTCTACGGCAAAATTGACGCTGCATCGTGATTAGGCGATTTTGTACGTGCATTGACAGAGCATCGTGATTTGTCGATTCTACGGCTGAATTGACGCTGCATCGCGATTTGGCGATTTTGCAGCTGAATTGACGCTGCATCGCGATTTGGCGATTTTGCAGCTGAATTTATTGACGTTGCATCGATTTTTGTCATTGGACATAGACAGCGCGTACGATTTTGATTTGGTAAGTGGGTGATGTGTAATCGCTAATATTTTTTAAGTCTAGTATCAAATCTATGTTAACTATCACTGCTATACTACACATAGTTTTATATGTGGTTTTTGTTTAACTATATTGCCAAGTAACCGCTATTAAATAACCGTTTTTAATGTGAAGTCTATACAAAGATTTAGTACATTAACTATGCCATAAAGTTTCATTCAACGGTTGGATACTTATGCGTATATTTGAATATTCCTCGTAAATTATCGTTGCTTCACACTTGCGTGGTAACAATCAACTGTCAGCTACGGAAATAGTACATATTCGTAATCCGTAATAAACTATATAAACAGATGACTATCTCTGCACTAATTATTATAAATAATATGGAAGACGCAAGCTCGAGAGTCGCTGGGCTGTAAAATTATACGATTTACATAATAATTTTTAATTCATAAACAAGTAGAGCTTTACCTAATTAAAGGTTATCTCGTTGAAGGGAAGTCGTTTGTTATCTTTACCTACTTGGTTTTTTCTGAGCGCCATAGGTTTTGGTAGGGTCCCCATGCTGTGTGTTTAATGAGATACTTTGTAATATGATAGCATCTTGTAGCAACCCTATAGTCTCAGACACAAATGTCATTTTCTTGTCCGTTATAATAAGTTTTAGTAACGGAATTGAAATTAGTTGAACGTTTTATATCGAGTGACATCCGTTAGTTTCAGAGAAAATCATATTCTATAGACACAGACGCGAAAGCAATTCGACGTTTCGTCTTGCTTTTGTCACGGGACGTTTTTATAGCTGACATGTGTTGTAGACCCGAGTCTTGGTGTTCAAAACAATGAGGAACCATACTCGTTCGCTCAACTCAAATCGCAATGAATTTTAGTGTAGACGAATATTATGAATAATACTTAGAAGAAGAATATATAAGTACCCTAACCCTATAACTACAAAAGATCATTTAAACAAGTCAGAAAATGTGAATCTTATAACCTATTTGTTATAAAAGTTCGTATAAATCAAGTGTAAGGCAAATCGACGCTTGAAATATTATAAAAAAGACACAATACATTGTATAAAATAATCTGAGTGTTTCATAGAAAAATCGAATTTCGGTTGGGTGGGTACGGTCGCGGTCATAAGTCCATTACCATTCTTACAAATCTATCGCATGAAACAAGTTTCACTTACGACCTTTTTCTGTAACAAACATTTTGCATACATAGACCATCTCGTATATCGTACTCTTTCATAATTATCTAGTCGGAAAGAGTGCGATGTAACGACCATTCAGTGCTGTGATGTCGCGACGGCGTATTTAGATAGTAGGTATTAAATTTCAAATCACTTAATAGGTATATGTTAATGTATACACGCAGTAATGTGCAGGCAAATACAATCCTTGGCATGATAATGGACTTATGGCATCTTACTGTACATGGGACGCTTAAGCCAACTAAGTTTCTAAAACCACAACTACCAATGATGTCGTTTTTCTTCCCATTGTCCATCCTAATGTGACTTCAGCAGCACCCATTGATGACACATTAACTATGTCCAACGTACTAGTTTCAATATCTGTTCTTCCCACCCACTCAGAGATAAGAAGTCAGCGAACCGTTCGTTCCAGAGAGTGCTTCCCGAGCTAAGAGAGGTACACAAATATAAATACATGTAATAAAATAATCACCCCCTTTATTTCCGTGCTTTATGCCCTGAAACATCGTTATTACGAGCTGCGGTAAGTACCATCGATGCCCAACAATAATGCCCGCAGACATGTGTGGTGTAAGTTGCGAGAGTCTGACTTAATATTATTTAAGGCTTTCTTGTTAGTAAAGGGAAAGAAGGTAAGAAAAAGCTCGAGTTACCCATGTTTGAATACCTTTCCCACCAAATAAAATCGATGTATTCCAGAAAGGGCAATTATTTAAATGGCAATTGACGTATTCCACGAAGGGCAATTTTCAATTATTTTGGTCGATTGCTATTCGTGGACTTGTCTAAAGGTCGTACAACATTTTCTTTATACTATACAATATTCATCAATGAATACTTTTCCCTGAAAATACTAAATATGCGCATCTGCATTTTCAAGATGCTGCGCCAATCCTTAATAAATGAGATAAGGGCCGGAGTATGATGATGCGCTTCTTTTCCATAAAATTATAAATGTAAAATATTAATTGTTGGTATATTGGTATAAAAAATACATCGATATGAAAATCTATAAGTCAAAAAAGATGCTCAGTCAAGTTTTACTAGCTCGAGCTCTAATTCTTTATTGGAGTCCTTTAAACAAGTGACACCTGCAATGTTGTGTATGTTTATCCTATTAAACCTTCTTTTTGTGCCTTGTCCCACACATCACGAGTAACGTATGTTACTCGACGTACATGCAATAATGCGCGCGCGTCTAAACCAAGGCGACTTTTAAAAGTTCCACGCGCTAAGTTGCCGACAATCTGCGGCGTACAAGTGCGCGCTGAATATGAGTTTGTTTTTCGGTAGGACAATCTACTGTACCAAAGTAGTCTTTGCACCACAGTGAAGTTGAACCAGTCTCCAATTTTTGGGATTCTGCACTCTGCAGCAATCCTAATTAACGATTGTCTCAATGATTGATTGATTCATTACTTAATTATATACGCATTGTTTTATACACTTCCGAAAAACTGCAATTTTTTTAGGACAATATTCTATAATTTAAATGTTAATGAATAATAAAATAACCTTGCAGAAACTTTATAATTATCTCCTATTAAGTACAGCTACGAATTTGCTTACAGTTTCAATTTTGATTGATATAATCGAAACTAGCTGAAGTATCACTGCTCATTATATGACGCAGAGTTCTGGATAACAGCTAATTATAACGCTGCACAATAAATTACACATTCCCTATTCAATCACTCTAATACCAGTCCCATTGTCAACTAAGTAGCACAGTATCTAATTAAACCTGGCATTTATTAAATCTCTCGAAAAAAATGTCCGTTAACGATACACCTTGAAGCGATGAACGCGCACCTTACAAAGCTCCCCCTATAAAACGTCAAACAAATGGGCCTGTCCGCGCCCACAGGTGCTCAACTACATCACGGCCACCCTATCATAAGTCTACGCCGTCGAATCCGATCCATCTTCACGGAACTCGGAAGTCACAAACACCAACATAACTTGACTTCTCCGATCAAATTCATTTCCACAACCCCATTGAACACGAAGGGGCTCACGGTAAACTGGTTAATAAATTCCTTAATAAATGTTTTGAATATTAGATATTGTTTATAAAATGAATGCTCGGTGAACTTGGTTTTTTTATTTAAATAATTGACGTGAGAATGTCCTAATTAAAAATCAACAATTTATGGTGGTCCTGTCAGTGTATGTTATCCTGGTGTAGGTCTTCACGCCGTGTCGGTTATTTTGTAAACAGATTAAGGGAAAGGAAGTTTGTTCTGTTGTCAGAAATAAATGTGATATCCACTTGCGAGCCGGACTATAGGGCGAGGGAATGAGCGAATTCAATCGGTACGAATTCGTTATAATTAAGTCATCTTGTGAAGATTTTTTTCTCAGTTATTAACGCTATTTCTATTTACTAATGTTATTCAATAGGGAATATGCGTCTGACTTAAAAAAAGGTCAAATATTTTTTTTTTATGAACTTTATCGTTTTAGAATTATGTATATGTAGATATTTTTTTATATTATTTCTTTTTTGATGAGAAAATAATTATTAAAAAGTCCAAAAAAACTGTTGGGAATTCAAATCACTTGAAACGCAACACTATCGGTCAAATGGAATATGACGTCAAAGTCTACTAAAACAGTGTCTGTTGTACGTGGTTGTTTGGTTGAGAGAACGTAGACTTTGACGTCACGGCAAGCGCGCCAAAATCGCGGGTGTTTAAAATGCCAATATCTGTCTCATAATTTAATAAATTTTTTTTGTTACTTAATTTTAGTTTTAAGGCGCTGCAATTTTTTTTACGGCTACATAACGATATAAAGTATCGTTTAAAAATATTAAAAAAAAATGTGCATATTCCCTATTGTCCTGTACCTCAACCATGAGTTCTATCGAATGACTTTCGATGAGACAAACTCATGGTCGAGGCACTGATCAGTGCCTAAACCATGAGTTTTTCTCACTAGACTCGCTAGCGACGCCGTAAAATATTTGTATGGAAAACTCTCGCAGCGCCTCTAGCGGTTACGTAAGGAATCAAAATCTGCTATGAGATTACAGCGTTTCGATGCGTAAAAAACCTATCGAAAGCCATTCGATAGAACTCATGGTTGAGGTACTGGGGACCAGGTAGCGATCGACCGGGTATCGGTAGAAAGAGATACACCGACCTCATCGGTAAGGTCCTCCAAAATGTTCAGCTGCGTAGTACTCGCAACCAAAAAAAAGAAGTATTTAGATACTGTTTAAAAAAAACTCGACGATTTTATGAAAAACATTGGAAGGTCTTGGCGATAAGATGTCTTTGCAAGCTGACAATAAAGCGTTTGACGGATAAAACTTGGTAAGTATTATGACAAAGTAGATTTTATGCATTATGCATGTCTTCAAGATATTGTTACGGATCCGTAAAGCGATTATCTACGGACGCTTATTTTAATTAAACAGTTAAATCGATAATAACACTGTTACCTAATGTTTAAATAAACAAGTTCTGTCGTAGTTATAGGAAACTAGTTTGTATTTAACTTTTAATTGATTACACTCACGGTTTTCCTTGTGGTAACTATGCAAAAATAAAATTTCTTAATAGGTGGTAGTTGCTACTTACTCATTAGTAATTCTGAGTTGTATTTTAGTCCTTTCATGCGCCTACGCACTGCGCGGTAGCCACAAATCTCGATACGGTGCCGGATTTTCCTCAACGATTGACGTCTGACCTTATCATTCGCACATTGTGTGTGTGTGTGTGTGTGTCGACCCTAGTTTATAACAAATAATATAATATGAACTAACGTGTATTGTAACCTCATAATTGTAATTGTTTGTGACAAATTCCAAAGTGCCAACCCTAGTGGGGCAGAATCCACCAACTTAAGTAGTGGAAACTTTAAGGCATTCCACTTTGCCCCACCAGTGGGGCGGCTTAGTGGAATAAATTCTTTATTATTTCCATATGCAATATTGTAACTAATCAGCGTGGGGTTTTTGTGCCAAAAGTATGCCGAAAACTATGACATTTGCGAACAAGTAATGACTATTATTAATTTTTATGACCATCAAATAGCTTGTCTGGGGGGCTAGACAAGTTGCATTTTGACATTCGAATCGACAAACAAAATGTATGTAAATGACACAAGCTGTCGACAAATCGGGCTGCCACTAATGTCATTTACATACATTTTGTTTGTCGATTCGAATGTCAAAATGCAACTTGTCTAGCCCCCCTTTGACACTCCATACAAACTTTCCGATACCGCTGTACACTACAATACCAAATGTCAAACTTGTCAAAATTACGTTTGTACACGTGCAAATGTGTGCGTGAAGGTGCGTAGGGTTTGTTGGCAGTCCGGCAAGAACACCGGCAGAATGCGGGGGACCTGAGGTATCTGACGCTAGGGAGGGGCGGAGAGTGGTCATTCTGTTATTATTTATTCTGTAGTTGTCACCGATGCGTTGCAGGCCTTGTAACTGTGTCTGCTCTTTTCTTGAAGGCACCCATGGCGTATTTGTTCGGGAATATCGACGGAGGTTATTCCATAGTTTACAAGTTCTCGGTAGAAAATTGCGAGTAAACCGAACTGTGGTGGATTGCCAACCATCGAGGTGGTGACGATGACACTTGGTTTTATGGCGAAAACGACCTTAGTAATAGGAGCAGAATAATACGTTTTTCGCGGTCCGTATCTAGACAAAAACTGAACGATGGTTGCTGCCTTGTGCCCGCGGTGCACCGTGCCGTCTCCCGGTAGAGGCGTCGTACCGTTACACGGTGGCCGGTGCCGTACCGTAGACATGTGTCCACGCCCTTACGGTTTTTCTATTTGGGCTACACATATGGGCTTTCAAACAACAAACACCAAATATTACACAACCCATGTTACCTATTTGTACAATATTGTGAATCAATTAGCATTTTACGAGCGTGTCTTAATTAATAGTTGTAGCGTGCGTCATTGCGTACCTGGGTTGCGTGGCAACGCGGACTGCGACCACGTCAGATCGTTTAGTTCATTCATACCACGACGTCAGTGGTCCAGGGCCGGATTTAGAGGTTTGGAGGCCTCGGGGCAACAAAGGAGTAGAGCCTAAAATACCTGTGCCTGAACCATGAGATTTTCTCATTTAATTAGCTAGCGCCTAGAAAACCCTACAATGCCTCTAGCGGTTACGTAAGGAACTAAAATCGGCTATGAGATTACAGCCTTTCGGAGCCTATTCAATGCAAACATACAATCAAATCTATCCTCTTTATAATATTAGTAACTAGCGAGCAGCTCTTGCCTCGTTCCGGATTCTGTAATATAAGGAAGCTATATTTTTAAATTAGAATGCTATAAATACCTTATTTCTAATCAAAATACTTCTGGTTTTGTTTGTACCTCTTGTGTACAAACAAAGCCACGTTTTTAAAAGTCGCGTGGCTAAAATGTTGAAATAGCAATCGTACGATAGCTACCTAATCTAATCAACTTAGCACTTCCTACTTGTGTAAGATAATACTAGGTACTATAAAAGATAGTAAACTTATCGTTTATGCGAATATCTCGTTTTGATATAAAATACTACGCATGACTTAGATTTCGGCGTAGTACGCCTACAAACTAGATTCTTATTTGCGTCGTTTCATAATATGTCGCAAGTGCGCAATATTGTGCAAACATGGGGTGGTAACCCCGGACACAAACAGAGGGTGTTGCGCATTGAACTGTTTGTGGCATAGTACCTGCTAAACGGATGAAAAAATGAACAAATGAAAAAACAATTAAAATATTACCATACAAAATAAACATAGTTGCTAGAGAAACTTTATCAGGCTACTAGAAAAGCAAGACAGACAATTAAAAGTTAAAAAAATAGCAATTCACACACCCTGCTCATTACGAAACGAGCACCTACCTAACACGAACTTTTAGGGATGTGTAAGATAAACAAAAACTATCGACTTTTATGATCCCTTCATTTTTATTCAAAAGAGGTCGTCTTGAAAAAATAAATACTGGCCGATTATTTTATGTTTTTTTTCTCTTTTCTTTTATTTTAATACAACGATTTCAGTGGTCTCTTATGTAGCTTCTATATGGCTTATTTCAACCTTGATCATTACTTTTGTGGCCAAAATACTAAGTAAACTTTGCTATTTCCTGTTTATATTTTGTCTTGTATTTAACACTCAGCATCATTATCATCAATATCAGCCAGAATAGGTCCACTGCTGAACAAATGCATCCCCCATTGACTTCCATAGGGACCGGTCGTATGCTTCCTGCATCCAACGACTCCCAGCTACCTTTACCATGTCGTCGGTCCATCTCGTTGGATGCCGTCCCTCGCTGCGCTTTCCGGTGCGTGGTCTCCACTCGCGAAACTTTCTGTCCCAGCAGCCATCAGTTCTACGAGCTATGTGCACCGCCCACTGCCACTTCAGCTTGCTAATCCTTTCGGCTATGTCTGTCACTTTGACACTTTAATACTACAGTTGTTGCATATTTTGAAACAGTTACAAAAACATTATTTATGTTATGCAAAATGGCATCACGGTGTATTATATTATATTAATCAGACTAATCATACACATACATACAAGCTTATCACGAAACCACAAAATATAGTGCGCAGGAATTAATTTCCCACGGGGCGCTACAAATTACAATATAATATGTTCACATAATAAGCTGTATTCAACTAAACTAGTAGTTGTAAAACATAAATGCATTCTCAGGCGCTAAGCTCCTGTAATAACTAATTAATTGATGTTAATAACCTGCCTCTTTAGTGGTACCATGCGCGACTGCTACGCTAGAGGTCCTGGGTTCCAGTCCCAGGTCAAGCAGTGTTATTGGATTTTTAACCCCGGACGCAAAAACGACGGGGTGTTATAAGTTTGACGTGTCTGTGTGTGTGTGTGTCTGTGGCATCGTAGCTCCCGAACGGATGAACCGATTTTGATTTTGTTTTTTTTTTGTTGATATGTGAATTAGTCGGGAGTGTTCTTAGCTATGTTTGATGAAAATCGGTCCAAGATGGCCGCCTCCACAAAATGGCAAATTACATTTCGTGTCGGGGGTTTTCTAAATTTTTAATTTAGGTTAGCTTATCTATAAAATTCTCAGTGGCAGTTCGGAGTTTTGATTTATGCCCGGTTCATGAGAACAGACTGTGTGAGTGTGTGTATACTTTACACCTCTGCTTTGAACCCTTCAGGGAATACAGGCGTGAAGGTATGTTATGTTAATGTACATCATCCGGTGCCCTCTAGGCAATCGACGTTTCCATTAACCCACTAATACTAATACTACAACTAGGTATACCTACTATGAATGATTACTACACCTTAGTGAAATCTTGTATCCCTGTCCACGAGGAGACCAGAGAGAATTATTTTTTTAAATTGTGTCATTGAGGGACAAGTGTGTGGGGGACATCGGGAATAATCGCAAATTTTGTTCCATTTTCGGATTTAAACGCCGCCCGGTTTTGGCGGCTGTCCAGTGGTAAAACCAACCCTTAAAAATATAATTACATAATTGCTACAACGCTACAGCTATATTTCGATTATCGTTGGAATGTTTCTACACCCGGTAACAGCTATGTAAAAATACCAAAGTGTTAATGAGCCGTCGTCTGATTGGCTGGCTCCGATTACCGTACGGAGTTCAAGGACAATCGATTGTACTGCTACTCGGCTATCTACAAGTCACGTGTTTCTTTTAGGATTCCGTAGTTATGTTGTAAATTTGTTTCCAATGCTGAATATTTAGCTTACTCGCTGTGTGTAGTAAATATTTTGATCGTAGTAAAACATGTTTTCTTATGAACAAAATGTTTTATTCTCTCTGGATAATGTGTGTGAGTTATACGAAAAATTATGGGCTTCATTTTAGAAACAAAAATATGTTAACTGTTTTTGTTACCTGAATGTTGCTACCTGGGAAATTTATTTAATTATCCTTTTTCGCCGATATCATTGTGTTAAAGCTAGGAAAAAGGGGTTTTTGACTCTTGGGGATTTTGGAAGGTGGGTTTTGACTCTTGACCTTTTATCTAACCTCAGTTATCTAAATGACCTAATAGGAAGTACCATCACTACATAATATAAAACAAAGTCGCTATCCGCCGTCTGTCTGTCCCTATGTATGCTTAGATCTTTAAAACTACGCAACGGATTTTGATGCGGTTTTTTAATAGATAGAGTGATTCTTAAGGAAGGTTTATATGTATAATACATGACCACGCGGGCGAAGCCGCTGGCGGAAAGCTAGTATATCATAAAATGTTGAACTCTGGGAATAGTAGATAAAACTATTCGATTCTTCTATTATTGTACACAATAATCATCCATGCGTATTAAACACATTAAAGCTCAATCAGCGTACTCATTATTTATCTACACCCTTCTTATAATTAATACGTATAAGTAACATGTTAACATATTTCGTTTACAACTTACATCATCAAGCCCTTAACTAGCTGAAAACGGGCCTCCCGCACTGACCTTTACAACAAATTATATATACACTGACGTATATGCTTACATAACGCGTGTTACTATGTAGATAAAGAAAAACGTGACTCACTAAAATGTTGAGATATCTAAAGAAAATGTGCCTGTGATAAAAATATTTCCGCAATCTTTGTACGAAAATACTTGTATTATATCTGCAGAACCACCAGATCGATCTATTGCATCATCTATGGTGGGTGTGGCAAAATTTATAACGGAAATTAATTCGAAGAAATCATCAATTAATGATTAACAATAAGCCAAAGATGTGAAGAACATATTTAAATACATGATGGCAACCAGACACAGTTTAATATTCAACGCTACATAAAATTATGATAATTTGTTTCTTAATATAACATTGGACCCTTTGCGACCGCCAAATCAGACGAAATATTATAATCATCGAATTCAATTTGGAACAAAATGATTAAAAAACCAGTCAAATGATTTCCGAGTTTATTTTAATTTATTAAAAAATCCTATCAGCTGATTCTTATGTCGAAATGTCGCAAATCATTAGAAACATAAATGCGCGTTAAAATAAAATATAAACCTATTAAATGGGGTAATTTATTAATGTTGATACAGCTACGCATAATAATCAGTTCTACGTCGTTACTTATTTTAATTTCAGCTTTAGATCATATCTAAATTATAAATAAAACTTTGGCAGCATCATATCATAGCCAAAGTTTCAAGTTAAGCACTTTTCAGGAGATAATACAAGTCATGTTTTCATAACGTTAAAAAAATGTTGCCTCTTTGCTCCCACCTTAATCAAACCAGACAACATTAAAAATAAAACGAATTTACACCTCGGCCTGTGTAGCAATGTGGGCCAGTAAGCCGAATGGTGCCGCCATTCGGCTATCATCGCGGCCCGCCGTTTATCGACACTCTTCGCGTCACTAGTTCAAGGGCAGACGCGCGGAAAATTGTCATGGCCGCCTGTTCACGTTTCAACTGATAATTTAATAGGCGTTAGTTTGCGTTGCCTAATAATTAAATAATTCTGTAATCGCATTAATTGGACCCGAAATGATAAACAGTATTACATTTTTGTTCCTGGTTTGTATTGATATATTTGTGTAGGGTTGTCTTATTGTAATATTAAATTTATACAAAATACTTGTTTTTTTTTAGAAGGCACAGATAATTTACATATCGAAATGAATTGACGAAATTTTTGTGACATCTATTTTAATTGAATGTTTGTTGCTACTGAAATAAGTTTAAATTTACGTAACTATTTAAGTTACTTCTTTATCGAAATCATCTGTTTAACATTTTTCCCAGCATGTGGGTAGCTTACGAAGACCATGCAGCTGAATATACATACATAATATTCGTATAAGTAGATCCAAATGATTGTGTCGCAGTCAATTTAGGTCAAGTTTCACGATACTTACGTAACCCTCCGTAGTTTCACCAAGCTATTAAAAAAACTGATACGAGCAACAAATAGGTCACCGCCAGGATATCACGAACATACAATACACATTACAATGCCCAAAAAACTTAGTATTCACGTCCTACGCATTAAGTTTCTCAATATCCCCAAACTATGCCCATTGTTAAAGGCTGATAAGCTGTTTTATGATGGTATAGGCCTACAACGTGCCTAAGAAACACGCTGTTGCTACGGCACATATCGTATTATTATTCTGTAGCCTCGCGTATGTAAAGTTTACTGAATTGGCCTTTGGATTCGGTTCCGCAAGGTTTCTATTGGTAGACTGGGAGAATGATAGGATCACATGAGTGAGCTATTAGTAAGGTATCTCAATAATTACCTACGCAATCCATTCTTTTTTTTTATTGACAGCTAAAGCATCACGGACTGTCCATAGCCAAATAAATATTTTTTTAATTTTAATTATTTGTTTCTATGAGGAATAAGATACATTAAGTTTTTATTTCTTACTGTTTTATTTGAAGCGCATCATACGAATAATGAATGTTATAATTATAACCATGAATTATTCTAAATAAAATAATATTATTGCTAATTTAATTTTAATAATTGCTATTATATCATACAAAAAGTTGTTGCTGGGGCGTTAGTTGCGCTACTTCTTTGTAGCTAAACAATATAGTGTATGTATTTAGATTTACATAAGTACATTATCAAGTATAAACAACAAAATTACTTACACAGTTTTAACATGCGTTATTATAACAAAAAATACAATTTAAAAGAGAACCATTATTATATTTGTTGCTAAGTTCTTTGCTGCATTTTCAGTGTTTTCCTCAAGGCTGATTAACATTAACATTATCATCACAGCTGAAACTTCTCGTCACCAAATACATAAAAAAATAATAAAGCAAACCCGGGCCTCAAACTTTCAATGTAATAATACTACTAATAACTAAACAAAGAGGTATTGTTGTATGTAAATAGTGGCCGGTCGCTTCGTCCTTCGAATTGGTTATGATAGGAAGGGACGCAAGGCTACCGGGGTAACGCGTCTCATAGATTAGCTAACTACGACTTATTGTGAGGCGTGTACGCACTAGCGAGCGGCGCGAATGATCGCAGATTCGCAACGAACGTTCGATTCGCGATATACTCGAGTTTTTTTTTATACCACTAAGGTGGCAAACAAGCATACGACCCGCCTGATGGTAAGCGGTTACCATAGCCTATGGACGCTTGCAACACCAGGGGTATCACTCGCGCGTTGCCGACCCGAAAAACCTCTTAGAAACCTCTATGGAGGATTCACTGCGCCGACAGTTTGAGGGAATATTCCTCTTACTGCCAGCGCAGCGCATCCGTACAAGGAGCTCTGCCGACCTTACTCACTGCAGGAACACAACACACAATAAAGTGTGTTATTTGGCTGCAGTTTTCTGTAAGGTGAAGGTACTTCCACAGATGGGTTGCTCCAGATTTGAGCCATAAATGGCTGTGCCCTACCTCTCTTATACCTCTATCGTTTATGGGTCGTGATCACATTCGCTACGAACCCAACACCGAGCAACTTAAACATTTGATCAAAATGCGTATTGTGTGTTCTAACCTTAAAGTTCGCGAGACGAATAAGGTTGTATATCTGAGTATTTAAATAGCCTCGTGACCTAGTAATAAAAAATATTTTATCGGCTGTTACTATGCGTCATAACGCTGCCAAATGTTGGAAAATACAATGGCCATTGATGGATTAAGTTCTCGTTTCTTCAGTGACGTGTAGATATTACTGTTATCCGCTTGATAAACATAATTCCTCATTTCCTAGATTGAAAAAAAAATGTAGGTAATCCTGTAAGATATTAGGTAAAGAAGCGTGTGTAAGAAAAATATAAGACATATTATTTAAGACATAAAATAGTACTTGGGGGCTCACTCCACATTACATGGGATATGAACATACCGCCTGAATGTCCGTGTACATTAGTACACTTCTGACTAACCGTTCGGGGAATACAGGCGTGATAGTAATTGGTATGTAAAATATTTACAAAGGTTTCGGTTCGGGTTAACCCGCATTTTTATTAAAAGTTTGGCCTTTTACCATTATCTTTGCATTTTAACCTGTCTGACACTGCGTCGGGGAATACAGGCGTGATGGTATTCCTGCCATCGATCAGAATATTAACCTAACTAGTCCAACAATGGCCCAATATTAGTGACATTTACCTACCTGCTGCTAAAAAAATCGCAACAAAATCGTCGCAGTCATGCTTTCAATGTTATTCTTCTGAATAGAAATAAACGTGATCTCACATTGTCCCTTGAAAATCCCAACACTAGACAATACTTCCCATAATCGCTTTCATGTGTTTATAAATAAAATTGTACTGTCTGTCTGTGAATTCAAAACAAATACCGAAATTAAGGTGATAACTGACATTTATATGAATCCCAATCTTTGTGATTAAACGTTTTAAGAATACTTGACTGTCTGTCTGGCTGTAAGTTTTTCTAGAATAACCTCAGAAACAATTCAACGTATCTCAATGAAAATTTTATTAGGACTTGTTTACTTAAATTTTTATAAACTAGAAATCATCGATAATGGAATAATAAGCATCGATATCTTGCATTTGGAATTGGGAATAATCGCCTCAAAATGTTGTTGTTCCTTAGCCGGGCAATGTTATTCGTTTTTCTATGAAATTCTCCTAAAATACCTCCTGAAATTATACCTGTTTTATGCGTAATAGTATTTCTTTTTAATAAAGCGTAATATTATGGTTATATATAGGTGAACGCGGGTAACACCATGGAACACACCTAGTTATTAAAATAAATTCGTTCAATTCCTAACATTCGCAGACGAAATAAAAGATAACCTGTCAGCGCCGCGGGGGCCAAATTGTCGCTTCGAAGGTATAATTCGGTAACTCTTGCGTCAAATAATATTAGTATAAAACTTCCTTGAGTAGCCGAAGGTTATAAGATTTATGGAACTCACAGGAGCTCTTTTCATATTTCTTTTTAACTTTTTCGCTGGATTGCCGGGAACTTGGCAGTGGGCCGGTTGGTACTGTCTGAGTACTTATTATAATGTCTGATTTACTGGACACAAATTGTTGTGGACCGTGTAATAAAAATGTTTCTATATCTGTGGTCTATTGGTCACTAGAGCGGCTGCTGAGCGTTGTTGGAAGTTTGATTGCCAAGTCGAGTAGTCTTAATATGTATTTCTATAAAATTCTCAGTAGCTCAGATTTTGCTTTGGTGCTTGCTTAGTCGGAGTAGGCTCGCCCCCTAATATGGACCTTAATATTGGCGGCGCTTTGTGGGTGTAGTACCTACATTAGTGTCTCTATGGTACTCTTCGGGGAATACAGGCGTATATTATGTTGAAATTACTATTACTTTGATCTTTTACACACACCGCTTTAACATAAGTAGCCTTGTCCCGCTCATCCTCCAGTTTGCATGGATGGATAGATGAATGTTTGATACCCAGTCACACCAGAACGGCTGGACGGATCTAGATGAAATTTGGCACAGAGATAGATTTTAGTCTGGAATAGCGCTAGGCTAAAATGCATGGTTACCGTGGAATAGATTTGTTTTTATAATTTATAAGAAATACCCAGACCAGGCGGGCGAAGCAGCTGATGATTAGATTTCATCTAGAATAGATTGTGATCGTTATTCTTATTATTATTATTAGACCGAACATCGACAAAATTAACCCAATCACTACAAATTCCACACTCAACAATGAAAAATGATCCTGACCAACCTCAAGAGCCTAAAACATGACGTATTGTAGGTACACAACCCTATATTTCCGCCATTACAATAAACAACGACATCGCTCACACCACAATAAAAATAAATTCGTAACAAATTCGGCTATTAACGAGAGATATATTACCCCGGACGTGTCCGGTGTAACTACGGCCGAGGCTCCCTCCTTCGCTATATGTGTATTAATATGTATGTCGCCTTGTCGCTTAACACATACTTATGGATTCCATTTTTGAAACTTGGCAACCTTGATGTTTTGTTTATCGATAGAAGCGTGAAACTGTTAATTCTACAAGGGAATTAATTAATAGCTGGCTGAAAAAAGATAACACATTATTATTATTCAAAACTATACATTTATACAACATGTTAAGAAAACCCTGTCCTGTCCAACCCGTGAAGGTATTAATTAGCTATCATCGATATTAGATTACATTTATATTAATTATGTCATTGTAATGCTTTTCAAAAACATTTTCTTTTTTTTCACACTTGTTTTAGAAAAAAAACATTTTTTTTTTCTAAAACAAGAAACCATAGGCAATCGTAACAGGTGCCAAATATACCACGAAAGGTGATAGTATTGTCACATTCAAATAAATTACTTGATTTTCGGTAATTTTGGTAATTTTTGTACAAAAATCGTGGGTAACTTTCATGATATTTTTTTTTACTTTATTGGTACTGTGATTGAGATACCTATACAGATACACCCCTTTCGGATCGAACAGGGTTTTTTAACACATTGTATATGATTATATACAATGTGTTAAATGCTACTAATATTCTTGGAAGAATCGCTGTGTAGCAGTATATTAGCTGGTAATCATCAACCCATTTACTATCTCCTCTACTGAATACTGGTCTTCTCTTAGAATGACATAGGTTAGGCTATTATAGTCCACCGTGCTAGAATACCTACTAAAAGTGGACTATTCAGGTTAGTTAATTTTCATGTCGTATGAATGTAAACTTAGCAAAGGCAACTAGCATATAAATCCTTTAGAGCATTCCCAACCGACTTACAGCACTCTATACATCGGACACAACAGATATGTCTATATTGTGTGTATCGGACGTCCTACACATACAACCTACATATATTTCAACGATTGTCACAGAGTAGCTCATAAAACACAGATGCGACGGAGGTACAGTGTTAAGCTTTCACGGTGATGTCCGCCACTTAATCAAGTGCATTACTCTGCGGCGACACTGCAGTAGTTGCAGATACGACGTTTCGTAACAACACCTGCAGTAAATATATCCACCTAGATATCTAGTTATTCAGGCAGGATTCGAACCTGCGTCTTCTGGTTCGGTACACCAGACGCTTTGACCACTAAACCACCGCTCGCCCCGCTCGCCAGTCGAAATCTTCCCTCACATTCTAATTTACGTCTTAAAGGTGACGTAGCGACATCTATTGTGAATGCTTCACAATTAAAAATAACTTGTAATCTTAGCATGGAAAATGTTTAAAAAAAACAAAAAGACACCTAGATATCAATAAAACGAGGTTGTGGGTCATGTTCTTTTTGTACGAAATCTCTTCTTTATGTCACTTTGGCTGCACAGCCGTGGCTAACTTCAGACAGGTATAGTTATGTCGAGCGAACTGTATATGTAAAATATTATCCGTACCTTTATATGAAATTTTGCAGTCGGCGATGACTATGACACCGTATATAAGCCATTTTGGCCTTGAAATCATTTACTCATGTGGAGGGACGAGGTGTGTTGTCCCTCGCACCAAAGGAAGGATCCTCCGACCAGGCGGGTGTTATGCCTGGTGGGCCACTGCCCGACGGTTGATGTCGGGCGGTTGTATATATGCAAGTTGCACGGTAAATTTCACTTGCGCGATTCAGGATTTGTGTTTTATTCAACAACGCGCGTCATGTAAATGACGTTAATTCATAATCAGCGACTTGATGAAAAATTTACATTTTTACTTTTTTTTTATATTGCAATAAATTATACGTTACGATGCCTTGACACTGAGTACTATTATAAACTAAATGTCGTAGAAATCTAGAGAAAATCCTTATTCCTTAATATTATAAATGCGAAAGTAACTCTGTCTGTCTATCTCGCTTTCACGCCAAAACTACTGAACCGATTTTAATGAAATTTGGTACAGATATAGTCAAGAGCCTGAGAAAGGACATAAGCAACTTTTTAATGCGAAAAAGGGGCTATAAGGTGTCGAAATAGGGGATGAAATTTATAAGAAATTTCCAGACCACACAGGCGAAGCTACTGGCGGAAAGCTAGTAAAAATATATGTACAATATTGTACATAATACACTGAATCAGCGCTGAATGTATTCCTACTGACCCAAATTAAACAGTTGCTAACGTAAATATTTTTATACAAACACACCTGTGTTATGTTTGTGGTGTTCACGAAAAATGTCTTTTCACAAAATGGCTAAGAAAGAAATTAAAAAGGTCTTTTTGGTAAAACTTGTATTTCTATAAAACGTTTATCTAATATTTGTTTCTAAACACCATAAGTATTACACTAGTATTCGTTAGGCATGTAAAATAAATAAAAAATCTCAAAAGTTTTACAAAAGAGTAAATAACCTTCCAAAATTTACAATTATGGGACAAAGAAAAAAAAATTTACACGTTACCTTTTAGGTACTACTCTTACCTGTATCATAGTTGTATGTATTTGTAATACACACACAAGTACTCAGATACACGAAACAACAACCTTTCTACATATTATTTTGTCCCTTGTTTAAAATCCGCAGTGAACTTCGTGTGATACTGTTTTAGCTCAATTTCTCATACCCACAAATTTAATACAAGTCACATAAAACAAGTTAATATTAAAAAAATATTTGTATTTGTGTATTGTCCAGACGCTTTCTAAAAAGCTTTTTAATGAATAGTTTATCTTTTAAAACGACATTACTATGCGATTCGTGTTACTTATAATTAATACATATGTCGCCATAAGTACACATAATGACAAAATTTAAAAACATAATGAGTCCTAGAAAAGAAGGTTTCATAAGGTGTGAATCGTATAAATATGTGACTGTGCCATGGTTAATTAGTTTACGTGAAACGAATTTTATGATTTAAACGTTAATTGAATGTGAAATACAAACTTCACTTGAGAAAGCTAACGTTTATTCCTAACTAGCTTTCCGCCGGCGGCTTCGCCCGCTATCCCACGGGAACCATACATTTTACCGGGATAAAAGTAGCCTATGTGCTATTCCAGATTATAATCTATCTCTGTGTCAAATTTCATCCAGATCCGTTTAATAGTTTTAGCGTGAAAGAGTAACAAACATCCATCCATACAGCCAAACTTTCACATTTATAGGTAATATTAGTATTAGTAGTAGTGATGTAACGAATGTCATTTTTTAAACATTCGCGAACGCGAATGCGAATGCAAACTGACATTCTGCTACTGACATTCGCGGATGCGAATGCGAATGTGAATGTAGAAGTGTTCGGCGCCAATCGTTCGATATCCTTCGAAAAATTGACATTTACTAACGATATTTGGTCTGATACTTGTTCTGAAGTTTCACTGCTGAGTTTAACTTGTCATGGGATTGCAGAAGGAATTGAATAGAAAATTCAATGAGAGCTCAAAATACTGTCATGGTTGCCATAACTAAATGCAAGAAGATGGCAAATCATTTTCATCATTCGACTTCTGCTCAAGACGAGCTTGCTAATAATATACAAAAAAGGCTTAATCAAAAATCCCTTAAGATTAAACAAGAATGTGCAATTAGGTGAAATAGCACTTTTTATATGCTGGAACGTATTTTACAAGTCAAGGAGTCTTTATGTATTTATGCATCGACAAATAATAAAATTCCCCTATTAACGTCTGAAGAGTGGATGATTATCGGTGTACTAAGACCATTTGAAGAACTGATGACCAAATGATAAAGTGAAGACTGAAGACTGTTAATGTGCTTATGAGGTTAAGTTACTTTTTCTTGCATTAAAAACATAAGAAATGAATGGATTTTAATTTTATTAACCTACCATTATCTTCAAATTTTTTTTTTCTGATATTCGCGGATGCGAATGCAAATACGAATATCCAAAAATATGCGAATATCCGCGAATGCGAATGCGAATGCGAATATTCGTTTCATCACTAATTAGTAGGATACCTTTTTAGTGTCCCAAGTACTGAAGCTACATCAATAAGTAGCCACAATGGGTCCAAGCTAAATGCCATGCAATTTTGAATGATGCGCCTGAAAGAAGACCTTACTAGAAGAGTTTGTACAAAAGCCTGAATTTAGCCAACAAGGCCAAATTCTTCGGAATTAAAGGAATACAATGATGCGTTAATATTTTATCTGACATGAGAACGATCTTAATAATATATTATAGTTTTAAGTGACAAAGGAATGTATTGGCAAGACTATGTGATTGTTAATGATCACGACACTTTCGATATAATTGAGGAAGAGTGTGACAAATTTATCGAACATTCCGCGACATCAGACTAACAGTAGTTAGGCTGTGTTTACACCTGACCGACTGAGCCAACGGCTAATCAATGCGGTGAAGTTAACGCAAAGCTAAAACACGTTGAGCCTGAGATTCATATCTCTATCTCTATCTATTCAGCTGTTAACATCCACTTTATTACGCCACTTAGAGTCAAACAAAATGCTTTATATTAACACTAGTAGCCCTTACATAGCACAGAGCGATATCTTTCACCTTCATCGTCATATTTTAGCGCAACAAAACATTAATAAATTATGCACACAAACGTTATGAATTACTGTCCATTGTTAAAAAAAACTGTATGAAAATCCGATCGATAGTTTGTAAGTTCATTGTGTTCCGACGAATAGATAGACATAAACCGTAGGGACTTTGCTTTAAATACGTGAAGATTGGGTGTTATGTCAAAGGTTTGAGCCAATATTATTGGACCGATGGTAAGTGATGGTATTACTTCCACATTTGCTGTACTACGTAGTGTCCCTGCAAAGCTGCTGTTGATGAATGTTGAGCATTATGCGAAAGTACAAAATAGTATCGCGACTTACTTGGCTCACACTGAGCCAAAATCTTTGAGCTCAGTGTGCCCATAGCTTAATAGTGTTATATTTTTGGGGCGAAAAGTCTGACAATATAGGAAGCGATAAACTCAAGGCCGTGACGCGTTTGGAACAAGACAGAGCAATATACTTTTGATTCTCATTAATAGTTTTTGCAAGCCCGAATATCATGTAAAATGTTATATTATGTAAAGAGGCTAATTTAAAGTTATTTAGTCTGAAAGCTGGTAGCTGTTTTGTATTGTGCTTAACGTTTATTAGTGATAAGATACTAACTACTTACTTGTTTGAAATTAGGGTTTTTCAGTTAATTAATTCACTAAGGATCATTAAAAAAAAATGTTTTACATAAAATAACTAGGTAACTTGATAATACACTTAGCTTTTTTTATTCCGTCATAGATAAACACGTTAATATTACTACATAATTGCATTAAATTTTTTATCAATACATTTTAAAATCCTGGTAAAAGATTATATTATTATGTAGAGTAATTAACTAAAGGTACTTAAACATAAATATTACGTAGTGCAGGAAAAATTTAATCATTTTGGTTGATTCACAAAGTGATTCCTTAGTCTTTTGATTTACCTAACTTATTCTTTTTCATTTCTCTTAATTCAATGTCAGATAACTCCTTCCTATTCTAAGAAAAAAATCTATTATTCGAGTTAATGATTGATCATTACCGCAAACCAAAAGAAATACAAGAAATATATTTATCTCTATTGTCTAAACAAAGAAAGAAAAGGGTTTTTCTTTTTTTTTCAAGAATTAAGTAAATAAACTAACATACATAACATATCATCAAGCCTGTGTTCCTCGAAAGGTTAGGCAGAAGTATACACCCTTAGTCCGCCTGTTCCTGTGAATCGAACCTTGGACCTCTAGCGTAACTGTCACGCTTGTGCCCACTAGACCAACGAGGAAGGCACACAAGTTGTACTTATGTACTTATTGCAGACATATATCTGATGGTACCTGTACATCATAGGTTTTCCAATATATGCTGACCTCTCATTATATAGCCTATTCATATAAGGAGAGGTCAACATATACTGAACATATAAAGCTTAATGTAGACGTGCGTACCTAGTCAAAATATTTGAGTTTCCGCGCTAAAGAAAGTGTTTAAAATTAGAACGCTGTATCCATGCGGCGCCCGCGCAGGCGGGAGGCACGGCCGTGATGTAGTTACATCATTGTAATGTAGAACAATACTCTAATTCCTAATTCCTAATCTAATTCCTTATTAACTTCACATGTTGGATACTATTTTACTAAATGACGTTAAAAATTATATCTAAAAGTATTTATGTCTTTGGCAACTTGGGAGAGGGGTAAATGTAAATTGCAATAGTTTGAAGCGTGTATATCTAAATATTAGTTATCTTTTTGTATTTTTAAGCATTTTCCATGCTAAGATGTCTAGCTGACGATTCGGACAATACATTCGGACAATATGGCCGAATTGACACTTTTAAAATTTTAAATTTTTTTCACTGATAATTCCGACATCTCTTAAAATAGCTGTTTTGTACAGCCAGATAAAAAGCTTCACACGATGCCTTTATTGTAGAAATCTTGAAGGAACTTCACTGCGGGTCAAAGATTGCTGCTTTATTAGTGGCAAGTCCGGTACCATTTGTAGTGTTGCTGTCATCTATGGGCGGGGGAGCACCAGCATACCAGCTTAATCATTTTACCTCAGTCCAGAGACGTGCAGTTAGGCAGGATTCTCAAAATCTCGATGAAGGAAAAAATCTAACGTCACCCTAGACGTTTTAGAATGTGAAGCAACTAAAATCTTGCTTGGCGAGTAAGCCTCAACGAAAAAAAAATTACTTGTAAAAGTGTCTTTAAAGGATCTACTTACAGAAATAAATATCATTTCATTTAATTTCACTCGCGGTGGCTTAGCGGTCATAGCGTCTGATGTGTTGAACCAGAAGACGCAGGTTTGAATCACGCCCGCGAGTCGATTTTTTCCGTCATTAAAATAAGTATGTACATATGTTTCATTACGTAGCTTAAATTACACCATTATCTTCTACAATAGGGGGCGATCCTATTGTCACTAACGTTTGTTCTCTGTAGCAGTCTCGATTTTGGATTTACCCAAGATTATTGGCAATATGCTCGCCGCATATTGAGAAAATCGGACTTAAAACACCCTGTGGACGTATTCTGCTACCCCTTGAGGAGCTTGATGGTATGATATGTTATTGTTATCTGTTTATGTAAAAGAAAAAGGTGACTGACTGATCTATCAACGCACAGCGCAAACCACTGAACGGATTGCGCTGAAATTTGGCACACAGATAGATATTATGACGGAGGCATTCGCTATGAAAGGATTTTGGGAAATTCTCCAAAATTAAATAAACGCGAGTGACATGCAGCTGGATGCAGGTGGCGTACGCCCGGTCCCGGGGGAAGTCTATGGGGAGGCCTATGTTCAACAGTGGACCTCTTTTGATATGATGATGATAAGTAACGCGAATAAGTGAATATCGCGGGGAACAGCTTCTGTAAGATAACGAGTAAAGGCGGAAACCCAACGCGGCGTGATGGCTTCATTTGTTTAATATCGTGGGTTTGTTTTTATACCACAATGGTGGCAAACAAGCATGCGGCCCGTTTGATGGTAGAGGGTTACCGCAGCATATAGACGTTTATAACGCCTATACGCCCTGCAAAAACCTCCTCTTAGAGACTTATGGAGGATTTACTGCGCCGACAGTTTAAGGGAATATTCCTCTTGCTGCCAGCGCAGCGCATCCTTAGAAGAAGCTCTACCAACCTTACTCAGTGCAGGAACACAACACAATTTAATTGTGTTATTTGGCTGCAGTTTTCTCATTTCTGTAAGTTCCACTGCAGCAAACGCTATACACGAATTTACACAGCGTGCATGGCGTTGAGCTACGTGGGTGCTATCCGAGCAAGACGCGTGTGTCATGACGTCAATTCATGCGTAGCGTGTCCGTGGGTTGCAATCGATACATTTTCTTGCAAAGCGAAGCTTGGCGCACGTGCGTAGCCTCTCCGTGCGTCGTGGTGGGATTCCGCCTTAATTCCAGAAGTGAATACTTTACGTACATTTTGATATTATGTTGATAAATGAACGTTATCGTCTACCGGATGAGAAACAACTGATAGTTATGTCCACAGCGTGCGTTTGAATTTCATATCATATATTTTAGTAGTGTGGGAATCGTTATGATTATAGTAGTGACAATTCGTAGCGCGGGCGTACTTTTGATGATTAAAAAAAATTACAATTATGAAAATCTGCAAAATCGATCGAGCTTTTTTAAAATAGATACATAGGATATTTGGCTTAGTGGCTGGGCGACTGCTTCAGCACCACGGATTGTGGGTTCGAATAAGGAACAAGTATTCATATTACCTACAGCTACTTTCTGCCTTACTTACTACCCGTAATAAAGTATCAATATTAATAGTCTACTAATCTTATAAAGAGGAAAGATTTGATTGTTTTTTTGCATTGAATTGGCTCCGAAACTACGGGACCGATTTGAAAAATTCTTTCACTTTTAGAAAGCTACATCTTTACCGACACACACACACACACACACACACACACACACACACACACACACACACACACACACACACACACACACACACACACACACACACACACACACACAC